>JAZGQO010000001.1:0-1276250 GCA_036850965.1 Patella caerulea
CACTGGCTGGTATTTTCCAGTTAAATGATTCTTAAAACTCACACGACTAATATACCTACGCGGTGCATGCAAGCACTTCAGTCTTTTTTTTTTCCTTTTTTTCGACATATTTTTCAAACACAAACACCTACTTGCGCTTCAAGTACAAGTGCCAAATTTTAATACAACCCCCCCTTAGCCAAACTTAGACCACACACCAAATTTCAGATCTCTATTACTCATAGTTTCTCCAAAACCCAAAATACGGTCATTTTTATTTCTAGCGTAGTCAGTATTTGGGGTTGTTTTCGGGTTTGGATCGATGAATGACAAGTAAACTTTGGGGTATATTATCCTATTGAGAAAAAAAATAACTTAGTTGTATTTCGCTTTTGTATCCATTTTTTCAACAACAAAAACACATTTCACGTTGACGTACAAGTTCTAAATTCTGATACAATTCGACAATAGACAAATGTAGATCACACGCTCAATTTCACAGTCCTACTCTTTATAGATTCTGTAAAAAATGCATTTTGGACCATATGAACTTGGACCATTTTCGTTCAAACGTAGTACCCTGTCCCGAGAACCCAACCCAAACCTGAGTTCAGCCCGGGTTGAACGAGGCTCTAAGCACTCACTTTTTTCAATTCTTATGTAAATTTTTAAGTTAAATTTGGTATAAAGTTTCAAATTTGGATACTTCTTTTTTAGTTTGTATGTACATCAGTTAGTAATGTTTTTAATAAAGTTTTTTTTTCTCTTAAAATATATCTAATGTTGTAAAATTTCTAAATTCTTAATGTAATGATATAAATAACAAAGTTTTAAAAAAGATAACATTAAATGAATTTTGAAATTAATTTTCTCTTAAAAAACGCAAATAAAACTTTCTTCTCTTCTGAAAGCTATTTATAGTATTCTGCCAGAAGAGAAGAAAGTAGTATTCAACCTATAACCCTGTCCCGAGAACCCAACCTAACCTAACCTAACCGAACCCGAATATCTAAGCTCACCACTTCAAAAATCAAAGAAACCAACCTGCACATCCTAACCCAACCCGAATATCTAATCTCACCAATTCCAAATGAAAGAACCCACATCCAACCCGTTTTATTATAAAATGATTTACCGCAAACATCACATCACCAAGCTTATGAGACATGTCTCACTTTCGTATTTTACCTCTTACCCTCACACTTCTACACCCCAACCCCAACCCCATTTACCCAACCCTAGGGATGAACTGGGGTTCCACTTCGGGGTTCCTCTTGGGTTCCACTTTGGGGTTCTTCTTGGGTTCCACTTTGGGGTTCCTCTTGGGTTTCACTTTGGGGTTCTTGTTAGGTTTCCACTTTGGGGTTCTTCTTGGGTTCCACTTTGGCCCTAGTTGGACCCCGGGGATGAACCTAGGGTGAACCCGGGTTAACACTGATACCAAATTTTCGAGTTTTTTTTTAAAATTTCAAAATTTAGACCATTCATTTTTTTAACATGCAATCGAACGAATATATTTTAACTTGGAATCTATTTTAATGCAGAAAACGACAAAGTCCATAATCAAGCCAATGAATTATCTTAATGATTTTCTATAATCTTATTCTGGCTTGTTGTGGGTGTCTGTCTCATCGCAAACCTGAAATCAGAAAGAACAAGGAAGTATGTGTAAGCAATTCGTATTTTTAAAATTTAGAACATTCATTTCTGCATTGTTTTAAAGTGAAATAGCTTTAACGTTAAATCAAGGGAATATTTTTTAACTTGGAATCAAAGAAATCTATTTTCATGCAGCAAAATTAAGCCAATAAATTATCTTAATGATTTTCTATTATCTTATTGTCCATCGTTTTTAATTTCAGGAGGACACCAGATATTCGCCAAAAGACGTAAAATTCAGGGTTGTTTTGGGGTATACTTTTGGGGTACACCCGTTTTGAACTGGTTCAAAATCGTTTTCTTACACTATACCTACGCTAAATTATAGCCCGTAATGTACACATAAAATTCACGGTTGTTTTGGGGTATACTATTGGGATAAACCCGTTTTGAACTGGTTCAAAATCGTTTTCTTCTACAATACCTACGCTAAATTATAGCCCGAAATATACACATAAAGCTCACGGTTGTTTCGGGGTATACTATTGGGGTACACCTGTTTTGAACTGGTTCAAAATCGTTTTCTTCCACTATACCTACGCTAAATTATAGCCCGTAATCTACACATAAAATTCACTTTGTTTTGGGGTATACTATTGGGGTACACCCGTTTTGAACTGGTTCAAAATCGTTTACTTCCACAATACCTACGCTAAATTTTAGCCCGAAATATACATATCAAATTCACGATTGTTTTGGGGTATACTATTGGGGTACACCCGTTTTGAATTTGAACTGGTTCAAAATCGTTTTCTTCCCACAATACCTACGCTAAATTATAGCCCGAAATATACACAACTGGTTAACCATCTTTCCTCAAATGTAAGAATATCTTAAACTAGCTCATTATCAATTTTTCTTTCTGTTATTTGCTCAAACTTTTCGACATCTTTTCAAACTGAAATACGGTCATTTTAATTTCTAGCGTAGCGTAATAAGTGCCTTGTCACACGCACAACTTTGCATATAAACACGCCATTATATATCACTTCACAAAAATGCAATTTATTTTCAAATCAAAATATTAAATAACCAATTTCCTAATTCAAGTAAGCATTTTTAAAAAGAAATCTTGTGGCAATTCCTTCAAACCTCCCACACTAACAAATGTTAAATCTTATTTTTAGAGGTACTGGGGTGGGTTACAGGGTTGGGGTGAGTTGACTTCGGGTCCGGTTATCTGCTTTCTTTCTCGCAACATCATACTAGGTGCGGAGAATTTGGGTAAGGTAACCTTCGGGGTACATGCCTGGTATCAACGAGTATCTCCATCTAACACCAACCCTGTCCCTAATTTTAATCAAAATGTTATTTATAAACACACAACAACTTTCGCATTGATATTGGCCAGGGATAGTAAGTTTCGCCATTTTCTTCGGATCCAACACTTTTAAATATTACAGAGCTTCACGGCTACCGCCGTTCGCTTTATAAAACAACATATACCTACGGTGAATGCGAAAAACCCAGTTATTTGTAGTGAGACAGATGACGAATAGAAATCACTGGCTGGTATTTTCCAGTTAAATGATTCTTAAAACTCACACGACTAATATACCTACGCGGTGCATGCAAGCACTTCAGTCTTTTTTTTTTCCTTTTTTTCGACATATTTTTCAAACACAAACACCTACTTGCGCTTCAAGTACAAGTGCCAAATTTTAATACAACCCCCCCTTAGCCAAACTTAGACCACACACCAAATTTCAGATCTCTATTACTCATAGTTTCTCCAAAACCCAAAATACGGTCATTTTTATTTCTAGCGTAGTCAGTATTTGGGGTTGTTTTCGGGTTTGGATCGATGAATGACAAGTAAACTTTGGGGTATATTATCCTATTGAGAAAAAAAATAACTTAGTTGTATTTCGCTTTTGTATCCATTTTTTCAACAACAAAAACACATTTCACGTTGACGTACAAGTTCTAAATTCTGATACAATTCGACAATAGACAAATGTAGATCACACGCTCAATTTCACAGTCCTACTCTTTATAGATTCTGTAAAAAATGCATTTTGGACCATATGAACTTGGACCATTTTCGTTCAAACGTAGTACCCTGTCCCGAGAACCCAACCCAAACCTGAGTTCAGCCCGGGTTGAACGAGGCTCTAAGCACTCACTTTTTTCAATTCTTATGTAAATTTTTAAGTTAAATTTGGTATAAAGTTTCAAATTTGGATACTTCTTTTTTAGTTTGTATGTACATCAGTTAGTAATGTTTTTAATAAAGTTTTTTTTTCTCTTAAAATATATCTAATGTTGTAAAATTTCTAAATTCTTAATGTAATGATATAAATAACAAAGTTTTAAAAAAGATAACATTAAATGAATTTTGAAATTAATTTTCTCTTAAAAAACGCAAATAAAACTTTCTTCTCTTCTGAAAGCTATTTATAGTATTCTGCCAGAAGAGAAGAAAGTAGTATTCAACCTATAACCCTGTCCCGAGAACCCAACCTAACCTAACCTAACCGAACCCGAATATCTAAGCTCACCACTTCAAAAATCAAAGAAACCAACCTGCACATCCTAACCCAACCCGAATATCTAATCTCACCAATTCCAAATGAAAGAACCCACATCCAACCCGTTTTATTATAAAATGATTTACCGCAAACATCACATCACCAAGCTTATGAGACATGTCTCACTTTCGTATTTTACCTCTTACCCTCACACTTCTACACCCCAACCCCAACCCCATTTACCCAACCCTAGGGATGAACTGGGGTTCCACTTCGGGGTTCCTCTTGGGTTCCACTTTGGGGTTCTTCTTGGGTTCCACTTTGGGGTTCCTCTTGGGTTTCACTTTGGGGTTCTTGTTAGGTTTCCACTTTGGGGTTCTTCTTGGGTTCCACTTTGGCCCTAGTTGGACCCCGGGGATGAACCTAGGGTGAACCCGGGTTAACACTGATACCAAATTTTCGAGTTTTTTTTTAAAATTTCAAAATTTAGACCATTCATTTTTTTAACATGCAATCGAACGAATATATTTTAACTTGGAATCTATTTTAATGCAGAAAACGACAAAGTCCATAATCAAGCCAATGAATTATCTTAATGATTTTCTATAATCTTATTCTGGCTTGTTGTGGGTGTCTGTCTCATCGCAAACCTGAAATCAGAAAGAACAAGGAAGTATGTGTAAGCAATTCGTATTTTTAAAATTTAGAACATTCATTTCTGCATTGTTTTAAAGTGAAATAGCTTTAACGTTAAATCAAGGGAATATTTTTTAACTTGGAATCAAAGAAATCTATTTTCATGCAGCAAAATTAAGCCAATAAATTATCTTAATGATTTTCTATTATCTTATTGTCCATCGTTTTTAATTTCAGGAGGACACCAGATATTCGCCAAAAGACGTAAAATTCAGGGTTGTTTTGGGGTATACTTTTGGGGTACACCCGTTTTGAACTGGTTCAAAATCGTTTTCTTACACTATACCTACGCTAAATTATAGCCCGTAATGTACACATAAAATTCACGGTTGTTTTGGGGTATACTATTGGGATAAACCCGTTTTGAACTGGTTCAAAATCGTTTTCTTCTACAATACCTACGCTAAATTATAGCCCGAAATATACACATAAAGCTCACGGTTGTTTCGGGGTATACTATTGGGGTACACCTGTTTTGAACTGGTTCAAAATCGTTTTCTTCCACTATACCTACGCTAAATTATAGCCCGTAATCTACACATAAAATTCACTTTGTTTTGGGGTATACTATTGGGGTACACCCGTTTTGAACTGGTTCAAAATCGTTTACTTCCACAATACCTACGCTAAATTTTAGCCCGAAATATACATATCAAATTCACGATTGTTTTGGGGTATACTATTGGGGTACACCCGTTTTGAATTTGAACTGGTTCAAAATCGTTTTCTTCCCACAATACCTACGCTAAATTATAGCCCGAAATATACACAACTGGTTAACCATCTTTCCTCAAATGTAAGAATATCTTAAACTAGCTCATTATCAATTTTTCTTTCTGTTATTTGCTCAAACTTTTCGACATCTTTTCAAACTGAAATACGGTCATTTTAATTTCTAGCGTAGCGTAATAAGTGCCTTGTCACACGCACAACTTTGCATATAAACACGCCATTATATATCACTTCACAAAAATGCAATTTATTTTCAAATCAAAATATTAAATAACCAATTTCCTAATTCAAGTAAGCATTTTTAAAAAGAAATCTTGTGGCAATTCCTTCAAACCTCCCACACTAACAAATGTTAAATCTTATTTTTAGAGGTACTGGGGTGGGTTACAGGGTTGGGGTGAGTTGACTTCGGGTCCGGTTATCTGCTTTCTTTCTCGCAACATCATACTAGGTGCGGAGAATTTGGGTAAGGTAACCTTCGGGGTACATGCCTGGTATCAACGAGTATCTCCATCTAACACCAACCCTGTCCCTAATTTTAATCAAAATGTTATTTATAAACACACAACAACTTTCGCATTGATATTGGCCAGGGATAGTAAGTTTCGCCATTTTCTTCGGATCCAACACTTTTAAATATTACAGAGCTTCACGGCTACCGCCGTTCGCTTTATAAAACAACATATACCTACGGTGAATGCGAAAAACCCAGTTATTTGTAGTGAGACAGATGACGAATAGAAATCACTGGCTGGTATTTTCCAGTTAAATGATTCTTAAAACTCACACGACTAATATACCTACGCGGTGCATGCAAGCACTTCAGTCTTTTTTTTTTCCTTTTTTTCGACATATTTTTCAAACACAAACACCTACTTGCGCTTCAAGTACAAGTGCCAAATTTTAATACAACCCCCCCTTAGCCAAACTTAGACCACACACCAAATTTCAGATCTCTATTACTCATAGTTTCTCCAAAACCCAAAATACGGTCATTTTTATTTCTAGCGTAGTCAGTATTTGGGGTTGTTTTCGGGTTTGGATCGATGAATGACAAGTAAACTTTGGGGTATATTATCCTATTGAGAAAAAAAATAACTTAGTTGTATTTCGCTTTTGTATCCATTTTTTCAACAACAAAAACACATTTCACGTTGACGTACAAGTTCTAAATTCTGATACAATTCGACAATAGACAAATGTAGATCACACGCTCAATTTCACAGTCCTACTCTTTATAGATTCTGTAAAAAATGCATTTTGGACCATATGAACTTGGACCATTTTCGTTCAAACGTAGTACCCTGTCCCGAGAACCCAACCCAAACCTGAGTTCAGCCCGGGTTGAACGAGGCTCTAAGCACTCACTTTTTTCAATTCTTATGTAAATTTTTAAGTTAAATTTGGTATAAAGTTTCAAATTTGGATACTTCTTTTTTAGTTTGTATGTACATCAGTTAGTAATGTTTTTAATAAAGTTTTTTTTTCTCTTAAAATATATCTAATGTTGTAAAATTTCTAAATTCTTAATGTAATGATATAAATAACAAAGTTTTAAAAAAGATAACATTAAATGAATTTTGAAATTAATTTTCTCTTAAAAAACGCAAATAAAACTTTCTTCTCTTCTGAAAGCTATTTATAGTATTCTGCCAGAAGAGAAGAAAGTAGTATTCAACCTATAACCCTGTCCCGAGAACCCAACCTAACCTAACCTAACCGAACCCGAATATCTAAGCTCACCACTTCAAAAATCAAAGAAACCAACCTGCACATCCTAACCCAACCCGAATATCTAATCTCACCAATTCCAAATGAAAGAACCCACATCCAACCCGTTTTATTATAAAATGATTTACCGCAAACATCACATCACCAAGCTTATGAGACATGTCTCACTTTCGTATTTTACCTCTTACCCTCACACTTCTACACCCCAACCCCAACCCCATTTACCCAACCCTAGGGATGAACTGGGGTTCCACTTCGGGGTTCCTCTTGGGTTCCACTTTGGGGTTCTTCTTGGGTTCCACTTTGGGGTTCCTCTTGGGTTTCACTTTGGGGTTCTTGTTAGGTTTCCACTTTGGGGTTCTTCTTGGGTTCCACTTTGGCCCTAGTTGGACCCCGGGGATGAACCTAGGGTGAACCCGGGTTAACACTGATACCAAATTTTCGAGTTTTTTTTTAAAATTTCAAAATTTAGACCATTCATTTTTTTAACATGCAATCGAACGAATATATTTTAACTTGGAATCTATTTTAATGCAGAAAACGACAAAGTCCATAATCAAGCCAATGAATTATCTTAATGATTTTCTATAATCTTATTCTGGCTTGTTGTGGGTGTCTGTCTCATCGCAAACCTGAAATCAGAAAGAACAAGGAAGTATGTGTAAGCAATTCGTATTTTTAAAATTTAGAACATTCATTTCTGCATTGTTTTAAAGTGAAATAGCTTTAACGTTAAATCAAGGGAATATTTTTTAACTTGGAATCAAAGAAATCTATTTTCATGCAGCAAAATTAAGCCAATAAATTATCTTAATGATTTTCTATTATCTTATTGTCCATCGTTTTTAATTTCAGGAGGACACCAGATATTCGCCAAAAGACGTAAAATTCAGGGTTGTTTTGGGGTATACTTTTGGGGTACACCCGTTTTGAACTGGTTCAAAATCGTTTTCTTACACTATACCTACGCTAAATTATAGCCCGTAATGTACACATAAAATTCACGGTTGTTTTGGGGTATACTATTGGGATAAACCCGTTTTGAACTGGTTCAAAATCGTTTTCTTCTACAATACCTACGCTAAATTATAGCCCGAAATATACACATAAAGCTCACGGTTGTTTCGGGGTATACTATTGGGGTACACCTGTTTTGAACTGGTTCAAAATCGTTTTCTTCCACTATACCTACGCTAAATTATAGCCCGTAATCTACACATAAAATTCACTTTGTTTTGGGGTATACTATTGGGGTACACCCGTTTTGAACTGGTTCAAAATCGTTTACTTCCACAATACCTACGCTAAATTTTAGCCCGAAATATACATATCAAATTCACGATTGTTTTGGGGTATACTATTGGGGTACACCCGTTTTGAATTTGAACTGGTTCAAAATCGTTTTCTTCCCACAATACCTACGCTAAATTATAGCCCGAAATATACACAACTGGTTAACCATCTTTCCTCAAATGTAAGAATATCTTAAACTAGCTCATTATCAATTTTTCTTTCTGTTATTTGCTCAAACTTTTCGACATCTTTTCAAACTGAAATACGGTCATTTTAATTTCTAGCGTAGCGTAATAAGTGCCTTGTCACACGCACAACTTTGCATATAAACACGCCATTATATATCACTTCACAAAAATGCAATTTATTTTCAAATCAAAATATTAAATAACCAATTTCCTAATTCAAGTAAGCATTTTTAAAAAGAAATCTTGTGGCAATTCCTTCAAACCTCCCACACTAACAAATGTTAAATCTTATTTTTAGAGGTACTGGGGTGGGTTACAGGGTTGGGGTGAGTTGACTTCGGGTCCGGTTATCTGCTTTCTTTCTCGCAACATCATACTAGGTGCGGAGAATTTGGGTAAGGTAACCTTCGGGGTACATGCCTGGTATCAACGAGTATCTCCATCTAACACCAACCCTGTCCCTAATTTTAATCAAAATGTTATTTATAAACACACAACAACTTTCGCATTGATATTGGCCAGGGATAGTAAGTTTCGCCATTTTCTTCGGATCCAACACTTTTAAATATTACAGAGCTTCACGGCTACCGCCGTTCGCTTTATAAAACAACATATACCTACGGTGAATGCGAAAAACCCAGTTATTTGTAGTGAGACAGATGACGAATAGAAATCACTGGCTGGTATTTTCCAGTTAAATGATTCTTAAAACTCACACGACTAATATACCTACGCGGTGCATGCAAGCACTTCAGTCTTTTTTTTTTCCTTTTTTTCGACATATTTTTCAAACACAAACACCTACTTGCGCTTCAAGTACAAGTGCCAAATTTTAATACAACCCCCCCTTAGCCAAACTTAGACCACACACCAAATTTCAGATCTCTATTACTCATAGTTTCTCCAAAACCCAAAATACGGTCATTTTTATTTCTAGCGTAGTCAGTATTTGGGGTTGTTTTCGGGTTTGGATCGATGAATGACAAGTAAACTTTGGGGTATATTATCCTATTGAGAAAAAAAATAACTTAGTTGTATTTCGCTTTTGTATCCATTTTTTCAACAACAAAAACACATTTCACGTTGACGTACAAGTTCTAAATTCTGATACAATTCGACAATAGACAAATGTAGATCACACGCTCAATTTCACAGTCCTACTCTTTATAGATTCTGTAAAAAATGCATTTTGGACCATATGAACTTGGACCATTTTCGTTCAAACGTAGTACCCTGTCCCGAGAACCCAACCCAAACCTGAGTTCAGCCCGGGTTGAACGAGGCTCTAAGCACTCACTTTTTTCAATTCTTATGTAAATTTTTAAGTTAAATTTGGTATAAAGTTTCAAATTTGGATACTTCTTTTTTAGTTTGTATGTACATCAGTTAGTAATGTTTTTAATAAAGTTTTTTTTTCTCTTAAAATATATCTAATGTTGTAAAATTTCTAAATTCTTAATGTAATGATATAAATAACAAAGTTTTAAAAAAGATAACATTAAATGAATTTTGAAATTAATTTTCTCTTAAAAAACGCAAATAAAACTTTCTTCTCTTCTGAAAGCTATTTATAGTATTCTGCCAGAAGAGAAGAAAGTAGTATTCAACCTATAACCCTGTCCCGAGAACCCAACCTAACCTAACCTAACCGAACCCGAATATCTAAGCTCACCACTTCAAAAATCAAAGAAACCAACCTGCACATCCTAACCCAACCCGAATATCTAATCTCACCAATTCCAAATGAAAGAACCCACATCCAACCCGTTTTATTATAAAATGATTTACCGCAAACATCACATCACCAAGCTTATGAGACATGTCTCACTTTCGTATTTTACCTCTTACCCTCACACTTCTACACCCCAACCCCAACCCCATTTACCCAACCCTAGGGATGAACTGGGGTTCCACTTCGGGGTTCCTCTTGGGTTCCACTTTGGGGTTCTTCTTGGGTTCCACTTTGGGGTTCCTCTTGGGTTTCACTTTGGGGTTCTTGTTAGGTTTCCACTTTGGGGTTCTTCTTGGGTTCCACTTTGGCCCTAGTTGGACCCCGGGGATGAACCTAGGGTGAACCCGGGTTAACACTGATACCAAATTTTCGAGTTTTTTTTTAAAATTTCAAAATTTAGACCATTCATTTTTTTAACATGCAATCGAACGAATATATTTTAACTTGGAATCTATTTTAATGCAGAAAACGACAAAGTCCATAATCAAGCCAATGAATTATCTTAATGATTTTCTATAATCTTATTCTGGCTTGTTGTGGGTGTCTGTCTCATCGCAAACCTGAAATCAGAAAGAACAAGGAAGTATGTGTAAGCAATTCGTATTTTTAAAATTTAGAACATTCATTTCTGCATTGTTTTAAAGTGAAATAGCTTTAACGTTAAATCAAGGGAATATTTTTTAACTTGGAATCAAAGAAATCTATTTTCATGCAGCAAAATTAAGCCAATAAATTATCTTAATGATTTTCTATTATCTTATTGTCCATCGTTTTTAATTTCAGGAGGACACCAGATATTCGCCAAAAGACGTAAAATTCAGGGTTGTTTTGGGGTATACTTTTGGGGTACACCCGTTTTGAACTGGTTCAAAATCGTTTTCTTACACTATACCTACGCTAAATTATAGCCCGTAATGTACACATAAAATTCACGGTTGTTTTGGGGTATACTATTGGGATAAACCCGTTTTGAACTGGTTCAAAATCGTTTTCTTCTACAATACCTACGCTAAATTATAGCCCGAAATATACACATAAAGCTCACGGTTGTTTCGGGGTATACTATTGGGGTACACCTGTTTTGAACTGGTTCAAAATCGTTTTCTTCCACTATACCTACGCTAAATTATAGCCCGTAATCTACACATAAAATTCACTTTGTTTTGGGGTATACTATTGGGGTACACCCGTTTTGAACTGGTTCAAAATCGTTTACTTCCACAATACCTACGCTAAATTTTAGCCCGAAATATACATATCAAATTCACGATTGTTTTGGGGTATACTATTGGGGTACACCCGTTTTGAATTTGAACTGGTTCAAAATCGTTTTCTTCCCACAATACCTACGCTAAATTATAGCCCGAAATATACACAACTGGTTAACCATCTTTCCTCAAATGTAAGAATATCTTAAACTAGCTCATTATCAATTTTTCTTTCTGTTATTTGCTCAAACTTTTCGACATCTTTTCAAACTGAAATACGGTCATTTTAATTTCTAGCGTAGCGTAATAAGTGCCTTGTCACACGCACAACTTTGCATATAAACACGCCATTATATATCACTTCACAAAAATGCAATTTATTTTCAAATCAAAATATTAAATAACCAATTTCCTAATTCAAGTAAGCATTTTTAAAAAGAAATCTTGTGGCAATTCCTTCAAACCTCCCACACTAACAAATGTTAAATCTTATTTTTAGAGGTACTGGGGTGGGTTACAGGGTTGGGGTGAGTTGACTTCGGGTCCGGTTATCTGCTTTCTTTCTCGCAACATCATACTAGGTGCGGAGAATTTGGGTAAGGTAACCTTCGGGGTACATGCCTGGTATCAACGAGTATCTCCATCTAACACCAACCCTGTCCCTAATTTTAATCAAAATGTTATTTATAAACACACAACAACTTTCGCATTGATATTGGCCAGGGATAGTAAGTTTCGCCATTTTCTTCGGATCCAACACTTTTAAATATTACAGAGCTTCACGGCTACCGCCGTTCGCTTTATAAAACAACATATACCTACGGTGAATGCGAAAAACCCAGTTATTTGTAGTGAGACAGATGACGAATAGAAATCACTGGCTGGTATTTTCCAGTTAAATGATTCTTAAAACTCACACGACTAATATACCTACGCGGTGCATGCAAGCACTTCAGTCTTTTTTTTTTCCTTTTTTTCGACATATTTTTCAAACACAAACACCTACTTGCGCTTCAAGTACAAGTGCCAAATTTTAATACAACCCCCCCTTAGCCAAACTTAGACCACACACCAAATTTCAGATCTCTATTACTCATAGTTTCTCCAAAACCCAAAATACGGTCATTTTTATTTCTAGCGTAGTCAGTATTTGGGGTTGTTTTCGGGTTTGGATCGATGAATGACAAGTAAACTTTGGGGTATATTATCCTATTGAGAAAAAAAATAACTTAGTTGTATTTCGCTTTTGTATCCATTTTTTCAACAACAAAAACACATTTCACGTTGACGTACAAGTTCTAAATTCTGATACAATTCGACAATAGACAAATGTAGATCACACGCTCAATTTCACAGTCCTACTCTTTATAGATTCTGTAAAAAATGCATTTTGGACCATATGAACTTGGACCATTTTCGTTCAAACGTAGTACCCTGTCCCGAGAACCCAACCCAAACCTGAGTTCAGCCCGGGTTGAACGAGGCTCTAAGCACTCACTTTTTTCAATTCTTATGTAAATTTTTAAGTTAAATTTGGTATAAAGTTTCAAATTTGGATACTTCTTTTTTAGTTTGTATGTACATCAGTTAGTAATGTTTTTAATAAAGTTTTTTTTTCTCTTAAAATATATCTAATGTTGTAAAATTTCTAAATTCTTAATGTAATGATATAAATAACAAAGTTTTAAAAAAGATAACATTAAATGAATTTTGAAATTAATTTTCTCTTAAAAAACGCAAATAAAACTTTCTTCTCTTCTGAAAGCTATTTATAGTATTCTGCCAGAAGAGAAGAAAGTAGTATTCAACCTATAACCCTGTCCCGAGAACCCAACCTAACCTAACCTAACCGAACCCGAATATCTAAGCTCACCACTTCAAAAATCAAAGAAACCAACCTGCACATCCTAACCCAACCCGAATATCTAATCTCACCAATTCCAAATGAAAGAACCCACATCCAACCCGTTTTATTATAAAATGATTTACCGCAAACATCACATCACCAAGCTTATGAGACATGTCTCACTTTCGTATTTTACCTCTTACCCTCACACTTCTACACCCCAACCCCAACCCCATTTACCCAACCCTAGGGATGAACTGGGGTTCCACTTCGGGGTTCCTCTTGGGTTCCACTTTGGGGTTCTTCTTGGGTTCCACTTTGGGGTTCCTCTTGGGTTTCACTTTGGGGTTCTTGTTAGGTTTCCACTTTGGGGTTCTTCTTGGGTTCCACTTTGGCCCTAGTTGGACCCCGGGGATGAACCTAGGGTGAACCCGGGTTAACACTGATACCAAATTTTCGAGTTTTTTTTTAAAATTTCAAAATTTAGACCATTCATTTTTTTAACATGCAATCGAACGAATATATTTTAACTTGGAATCTATTTTAATGCAGAAAACGACAAAGTCCATAATCAAGCCAATGAATTATCTTAATGATTTTCTATAATCTTATTCTGGCTTGTTGTGGGTGTCTGTCTCATCGCAAACCTGAAATCAGAAAGAACAAGGAAGTATGTGTAAGCAATTCGTATTTTTAAAATTTAGAACATTCATTTCTGCATTGTTTTAAAGTGAAATAGCTTTAACGTTAAATCAAGGGAATATTTTTTAACTTGGAATCAAAGAAATCTATTTTCATGCAGCAAAATTAAGCCAATAAATTATCTTAATGATTTTCTATTATCTTATTGTCCATCGTTTTTAATTTCAGGAGGACACCAGATATTCGCCAAAAGACGTAAAATTCAGGGTTGTTTTGGGGTATACTTTTGGGGTACACCCGTTTTGAACTGGTTCAAAATCGTTTTCTTACACTATACCTACGCTAAATTATAGCCCGTAATGTACACATAAAATTCACGGTTGTTTTGGGGTATACTATTGGGATAAACCCGTTTTGAACTGGTTCAAAATCGTTTTCTTCTACAATACCTACGCTAAATTATAGCCCGAAATATACACATAAAGCTCACGGTTGTTTCGGGGTATACTATTGGGGTACACCTGTTTTGAACTGGTTCAAAATCGTTTTCTTCCACTATACCTACGCTAAATTATAGCCCGTAATCTACACATAAAATTCACTTTGTTTTGGGGTATACTATTGGGGTACACCCGTTTTGAACTGGTTCAAAATCGTTTACTTCCACAATACCTACGCTAAATTTTAGCCCGAAATATACATATCAAATTCACGATTGTTTTGGGGTATACTATTGGGGTACACCCGTTTTGAATTTGAACTGGTTCAAAATCGTTTTCTTCCCACAATACCTACGCTAAATTATAGCCCGAAATATACACAACTGGTTAACCATCTTTCCTCAAATGTAAGAATATCTTAAACTAGCTCATTATCAATTTTTCTTTCTGTTATTTGCTCAAACTTTTCGACATCTTTTCAAACTGAAATACGGTCATTTTAATTTCTAGCGTAGCGTAATAAGTGCCTTGTCACACGCACAACTTTGCATATAAACACGCCATTATATATCACTTCACAAAAATGCAATTTATTTTCAAATCAAAATATTAAATAACCAATTTCCTAATTCAAGTAAGCATTTTTAAAAAGAAATCTTGTGGCAATTCCTTCAAACCTCCCACACTAACAAATGTTAAATCTTATTTTTAGAGGTACTGGGGTGGGTTACAGGGTTGGGGTGAGTTGACTTCGGGTCCGGTTATCTGCTTTCTTTCTCGCAACATCATACTAGGTGCGGAGAATTTGGGTAAGGTAACCTTCGGGGTACATGCCTGGTATCAACGAGTATCTCCATCTAACACCAACCCTGTCCCTAATTTTAATCAAAATGTTATTTATAAACACACAACAACTTTCGCATTGATATTGGCCAGGGATAGTAAGTTTCGCCATTTTCTTCGGATCCAACACTTTTAAATATTACAGAGCTTCACGGCTACCGCCGTTCGCTTTATAAAACAACATATACCTACGGTGAATGCGAAAAACCCAGTTATTTGTAGTGAGACAGATGACGAATAGAAATCACTGGCTGGTATTTTCCAGTTAAATGATTCTTAAAACTCACACGACTAATATACCTACGCGGTGCATGCAAGCACTTCAGTCTTTTTTTTTTCCTTTTTTTCGACATATTTTTCAAACACAAACACCTACTTGCGCTTCAAGTACAAGTGCCAAATTTTAATACAACCCCCCCTTAGCCAAACTTAGACCACACACCAAATTTCAGATCTCTATTACTCATAGTTTCTCCAAAACCCAAAATACGGTCATTTTTATTTCTAGCGTAGTCAGTATTTGGGGTTGTTTTCGGGTTTGGATCGATGAATGACAAGTAAACTTTGGGGTATATTATCCTATTGAGAAAAAAAATAACTTAGTTGTATTTCGCTTTTGTATCCATTTTTTCAACAACAAAAACACATTTCACGTTGACGTACAAGTTCTAAATTCTGATACAATTCGACAATAGACAAATGTAGATCACACGCTCAATTTCACAGTCCTACTCTTTATAGATTCTGTAAAAAATGCATTTTGGACCATATGAACTTGGACCATTTTCGTTCAAACGTAGTACCCTGTCCCGAGAACCCAACCCAAACCTGAGTTCAGCCCGGGTTGAACGAGGCTCTAAGCACTCACTTTTTTCAATTCTTATGTAAATTTTTAAGTTAAATTTGGTATAAAGTTTCAAATTTGGATACTTCTTTTTTAGTTTGTATGTACATCAGTTAGTAATGTTTTTAATAAAGTTTTTTTTTCTCTTAAAATATATCTAATGTTGTAAAATTTCTAAATTCTTAATGTAATGATATAAATAACAAAGTTTTAAAAAAGATAACATTAAATGAATTTTGAAATTAATTTTCTCTTAAAAAACGCAAATAAAACTTTCTTCTCTTCTGAAAGCTATTTATAGTATTCTGCCAGAAGAGAAGAAAGTAGTATTCAACCTATAACCCTGTCCCGAGAACCCAACCTAACCTAACCTAACCGAACCCGAATATCTAAGCTCACCACTTCAAAAATCAAAGAAACCAACCTGCACATCCTAACCCAACCCGAATATCTAATCTCACCAATTCCAAATGAAAGAACCCACATCCAACCCGTTTTATTATAAAATGATTTACCGCAAACATCACATCACCAAGCTTATGAGACATGTCTCACTTTCGTATTTTACCTCTTACCCTCACACTTCTACACCCCAACCCCAACCCCATTTACCCAACCCTAGGGATGAACTGGGGTTCCACTTCGGGGTTCCTCTTGGGTTCCACTTTGGGGTTCTTCTTGGGTTCCACTTTGGGGTTCCTCTTGGGTTTCACTTTGGGGTTCTTGTTAGGTTTCCACTTTGGGGTTCTTCTTGGGTTCCACTTTGGCCCTAGTTGGACCCCGGGGATGAACCTAGGGTGAACCCGGGTTAACACTGATACCAAATTTTCGAGTTTTTTTTTAAAATTTCAAAATTTAGACCATTCATTTTTTTAACATGCAATCGAACGAATATATTTTAACTTGGAATCTATTTTAATGCAGAAAACGACAAAGTCCATAATCAAGCCAATGAATTATCTTAATGATTTTCTATAATCTTATTCTGGCTTGTTGTGGGTGTCTGTCTCATCGCAAACCTGAAATCAGAAAGAACAAGGAAGTATGTGTAAGCAATTCGTATTTTTAAAATTTAGAACATTCATTTCTGCATTGTTTTAAAGTGAAATAGCTTTAACGTTAAATCAAGGGAATATTTTTTAACTTGGAATCAAAGAAATCTATTTTCATGCAGCAAAATTAAGCCAATAAATTATCTTAATGATTTTCTATTATCTTATTGTCCATCGTTTTTAATTTCAGGAGGACACCAGATATTCGCCAAAAGACGTAAAATTCAGGGTTGTTTTGGGGTATACTTTTGGGGTACACCCGTTTTGAACTGGTTCAAAATCGTTTTCTTACACTATACCTACGCTAAATTATAGCCCGTAATGTACACATAAAATTCACGGTTGTTTTGGGGTATACTATTGGGATAAACCCGTTTTGAACTGGTTCAAAATCGTTTTCTTCTACAATACCTACGCTAAATTATAGCCCGAAATATACACATAAAGCTCACGGTTGTTTCGGGGTATACTATTGGGGTACACCTGTTTTGAACTGGTTCAAAATCGTTTTCTTCCACTATACCTACGCTAAATTATAGCCCGTAATCTACACATAAAATTCACTTTGTTTTGGGGTATACTATTGGGGTACACCCGTTTTGAACTGGTTCAAAATCGTTTACTTCCACAATACCTACGCTAAATTTTAGCCCGAAATATACATATCAAATTCACGATTGTTTTGGGGTATACTATTGGGGTACACCCGTTTTGAATTTGAACTGGTTCAAAATCGTTTTCTTCCCACAATACCTACGCTAAATTATAGCCCGAAATATACACAACTGGTTAACCATCTTTCCTCAAATGTAAGAATATCTTAAACTAGCTCATTATCAATTTTTCTTTCTGTTATTTGCTCAAACTTTTCGACATCTTTTCAAACTGAAATACGGTCATTTTAATTTCTAGCGTAGCGTAATAAGTGCCTTGTCACACGCACAACTTTGCATATAAACACGCCATTATATATCACTTCACAAAAATGCAATTTATTTTCAAATCAAAATATTAAATAACCAATTTCCTAATTCAAGTAAGCATTTTTAAAAAGAAATCTTGTGGCAATTCCTTCAAACCTCCCACACTAACAAATGTTAAATCTTATTTTTAGAGGTACTGGGGTGGGTTACAGGGTTGGGGTGAGTTGACTTCGGGTCCGGTTATCTGCTTTCTTTCTCGCAACATCATACTAGGTGCGGAGAATTTGGGTAAGGTAACCTTCGGGGTACATGCCTGGTATCAACGAGTATCTCCATCTAACACCAACCCTGTCCCTAATTTTAATCAAAATGTTATTTATAAACACACAACAACTTTCGCATTGATATTGGCCAGGGATAGTAAGTTTCGCCATTTTCTTCGGATCCAACACTTTTAAATATTACAGAGCTTCACGGCTACCGCCGTTCGCTTTATAAAACAACATATACCTACGGTGAATGCGAAAAACCCAGTTATTTGTAGTGAGACAGATGACGAATAGAAATCACTGGCTGGTATTTTCCAGTTAAATGATTCTTAAAACTCACACGACTAATATACCTACGCGGTGCATGCAAGCACTTCAGTCTTTTTTTTTTCCTTTTTTTCGACATATTTTTCAAACACAAACACCTACTTGCGCTTCAAGTACAAGTGCCAAATTTTAATACAACCCCCCCTTAGCCAAACTTAGACCACACACCAAATTTCAGATCTCTATTACTCATAGTTTCTCCAAAACCCAAAATACGGTCATTTTTATTTCTAGCGTAGTCAGTATTTGGGGTTGTTTTCGGGTTTGGATCGATGAATGACAAGTAAACTTTGGGGTATATTATCCTATTGAGAAAAAAAATAACTTAGTTGTATTTCGCTTTTGTATCCATTTTTTCAACAACAAAAACACATTTCACGTTGACGTACAAGTTCTAAATTCTGATACAATTCGACAATAGACAAATGTAGATCACACGCTCAATTTCACAGTCCTACTCTTTATAGATTCTGTAAAAAATGCATTTTGGACCATATGAACTTGGACCATTTTCGTTCAAACGTAGTACCCTGTCCCGAGAACCCAACCCAAACCTGAGTTCAGCCCGGGTTGAACGAGGCTCTAAGCACTCACTTTTTTCAATTCTTATGTAAATTTTTAAGTTAAATTTGGTATAAAGTTTCAAATTTGGATACTTCTTTTTTAGTTTGTATGTACATCAGTTAGTAATGTTTTTAATAAAGTTTTTTTTCTCTTAAAATATATCTAATGTTGTAAAATTTCTAAATTCTTAATGTAATGATATAAATAACAAAGTTTTAAAAAAGATAACATTAAATGAATTTTGAAATTAATTTTCTCTTAAAAAACGCAAATAAAACTTTCTTCTCTTCTGAAAGCTATTTATAGTATTCTGCCAGAAGAGAAGAAAGTAGTATTCAACCTATAACCCTGTCCCGAGAACCCAACCTAACCTAACCTAACCGAACCCGAATATCTAAGCTCACCACTTCAAAAATCAAAGAAACCAACCTGCACATCCTAACCCAACCCGAATATCTAATCTCACCAATTCCAAATGAAAGAACCCACATCCAACCCGTTTTATTATAAAATGATTTACCGCAAACATCACATCACCAAGCTTATGAGACATGTCTCACTTTCGTATTTTACCTCTTACCCTCACACTTCTACACCCCAACCCCAACCCCATTTACCCAACCCTAGGGATGAATTGGGGTTCCACTTCGGGGTTCCTCTTGGGTTCCACTTTGGGGTTCTTCTTGGGTTCCACTTTGGGGTTCCTCTTGGGTTTCACTTTGGGGTTCTTGTTAGGTTTCCACTTTGGGGTTCTTCTTGGGTTCCACTTTGGCCCTAGTTGGACCCCGGGGATGAACCTAGGGTGAACCCGGGTTAACACTGATACCAAATTTTCGAGTTTTTTTTTAAAATTTCAAAATTTAGACCATTCATTTTTTTAACATGCAATCGAACGAATATATTTTAACTTGGAATCTATTTTAATGCAGAAAACGACAAAGTCCATAATCAAGCCAATGAATTATCTTAATGATTTTCTATAATCTTATTCTGGCTTGTTGTGGGTGTCTGTCTCATCGCAAACCTGAAATCAGAAAGAACAAGGAAGTATGTGTAAGCAATTCGTATTTTTAAAATTTAGAACATTCATTTCTGCATTGTTTTAAAGTGAAATAGCTTTAACGTTAAATCAAGGGAATATTTTTTAACTTGGAATCAAAGAAATCTATTTTCATGCAGCAAAATTAAGCCAATAAATTATCTTAATGATTTTCTATTATCTTATTGTCCATCGTTTTTAATTTCAGGAGGACACCAGATATTCGCCAAAAGACGTAAAATTCAGGGTTGTTTTGGGGTATACTTTTGGGGTACACCCGTTTTGAACTGGTTCAAAATCGTTTTCTTACACTATACCTACGCTAAATTATAGCCCGTAATGTACACATAAAATTCACGGTTGTTTTGGGGTATACTATTGGGATAAACCCGTTTTGAACTGGTTCAAAATCGTTTTCTTCTACAATACCTACGCTAAATTATAGCCCGAAATATACACATAAAGCTCACGGTTGTTTCGGGGTATACTATTGGGGTACACCTGTTTTGAACTGGTTCAAAATCGTTTTCTTCCACTATACCTACGCTAAATTATAGCCCGTAATCTACACATAAAATTCACTTTGTTTTGGGGTATACTATTGGGGTACACCCGTTTTGAACTGGTTCAAAATCGTTTACTTCCACAATACCTACGCTAAATTTTAGCCCGAAATATACATATCAAATTCACGATTGTTTTGGGGTATACTATTGGGGTACACCCGTTTTGAATTTGAACTGGTTCAAAATCGTTTTCTTCCCACAATACCTACGCTAAATTATAGCCCGAAATATACACAACTGGTTAACCATCTTTCCTCAAATGTAAGAATATCTTAAACTAGCTCATTATCAATTTTTCTTTCTGTTATTTGCTCAAACTTTTCGACATCTTTTCAAACTGAAATACGGTCATTTTAATTTCTAGCGTAGCGTAATAAGTGCCTTGTCACACGCACAACTTTGCATATAAACACGCCATTATATATCACTTCACAAAAATGCAATTTATTTTCAAATCAAAATATTAAATAACCAATTTCCTAATTCAAGTAAGCATTTTTAAAAAGAAATCTTGTGGCAATTCCTTCAAACCTCCCACACTAACAAATGTTAAATCTTATTTTTAGAGGTACTGGGGTGGGTTACAGGGTTGGGGTGAGTTGACTTCGGGTCCGGTTATCTGCTTTCTTTCTCGCAACATCATACTAGGTGCGGAGAATTTGGGTAAGGTAACCTTCGGGGTACATGCCTGGTATCAACGAGTATCTCCATCTAACACCAACCCTGTCCCTAATTTTAATCAAAATGTTATTTATAAACACACAACAACTTTCGCATTGATATTGGCCAGGGATAGTAAGTTTCGCCATTTTCTTCGGATCCAACACTTTTAAATATTACAGAGCTTCACGGCTACCGCCGTTCGCTTTATAAAACAACATATACCTACGGTGAATGCGAAAAACCCAGTTATTTGTAGTGAGACAGATGACGAATAGAAATCACTGGCTGGTATTTTCCAGTTAAATGATTCTTAAAACTCACACGACTAATATACCTACGCGGTGCATGCAAGCACTTCAGTCTTTTTTTTTTCCTTTTTTTCGACATATTTTTCAAACACAAACACCTACTTGCGCTTCAAGTACAAGTGCCAAATTTTAATACAACCCCCCCTTAGCCAAACTTAGACCACACACCAAATTTCAGATCTCTATTACTCATAGTTTCTCCAAAACCCAAAATACGGTCATTTTTATTTCTAGCGTAGTCAGTATTTGGGGTTGTTTTCGGGTTTGGATCGATGAATGACAAGTAAACTTTGGGGTATATTATCCTATTGAGAAAAAAAATAACTTAGTTGTATTTCGCTTTTGTATCCATTTTTTCAACAACAAAAACACATTTCACGTTGACGTACAAGTTCTAAATTTTGATACAATTCGACAATAGACAAATGTAGATCACACGCTCAATTTCACAGTCCTACTCTTTATAGATTCTGTAAAAAATGCATTTTGGACCATATGAACTTGGACCATTTTCGTTCAAACGTAGTACCCTGTCCCGAGAACCCAACCCAAACCTGAGTTCAGCCCGGGTTGAACGAGGCTCTAAGCACTCACTTTTTTCAATTCTTATGTAAATTTTTAAGTTAAATTTGGTATAAAGTTTCAAATTTGGATACTTCTTTTTTAGTTTGTATGTACATCAGTTAGTAATGTTTTTAATAAAGTTTTTTTTTCTCTTAAAATATATCTAATGTTGTAAAATTTCTAAATTCTTAATGTAATGATATAAATAACAAAGTTTTAAAAAAGATAACATTAAATGAATTTTGAAATTAATTTTCTCTTAAAAAACGCAAATAAAACTTTCTTCTCTTCTGAAAGCTATTTATAGTATTCTGCCAGAAGAGAAGAAAGTAGTATTCAACCTATAACCCTGTCCCGAGAACCCAACCTAACCTAACCTAACCGAACCCGAATATCTAAGCTCACCACTTCAAAAATCAAAGAAACCAACCTGCACATCCTAACCCAACCCGAATATCTAATCTCACCAATTCCAAATGAAAGAACCCACATCCAACCCGTTTTATTATAAAATGATTTACCGCAAACATCACATCACCAAGCTTATGAGACATGTCTCACTTTCGTATTTTACCTCTTACCCTCACACTTCTACACCCCAACCCCAACCCCATTTACCCAACCCTAGGGATGAACTGGGGTTCCACTTCGGGGTTCCTCTTGGGTTCCACTTTGGGGTTCTTCTTGGGTTCCACTTTGGGGTTCCTCTTGGGTTTCACTTTGGGGTTCTTGTTAGGTTTCCACTTTGGGGTTCTTCTTGGGTTCCACTTTGGCCCTAGTTGGACCCCGGGGATGAACCTAGGGTGAACCCGGGTTAACACTGATACCAAATTTTCGAGTTTTTTTTTAAAATTTCAAAATTTAGACCCTTCATTTTTTTAACATGCAATCGAACGAATATATTTTAACTTGGAATCTATTTTAATGCAGAAAACGACAAAGTCCATAATCAAGCCAATGAATTATCTTAATGATTTTCTATAATCTTATTCTGGCTTGTTGTGGGTGTCTGTCTCATCGCAAACCTGAAATCAGAAAGAACAAGGAAGTATGTGTAAGCAATTCGTATTTTTAAAATTTAGAACATTCATTTCTGCATTGTTTTAAAGTGAAATAGCTTTAACGTTAAATCAAGGGAATATTTTTTAACTTGGAATCAAAGAAATCTATTTTCATGCAGCAAAATTAAGCCAATAAATTATCTTAATGATTTTCTATTATCTTATTGTCCATCGTTTTTAATTTCAGGAGGACACCAGATATTCGCCAAAAGACGTAAAATTCAGGGTTGTTTTGGGGTATACTTTTGGGGTACACCCGTTTTGAACTGGTTCAAAATCGTTTTCTTACACTATACCTACGCTAAATTATAGCCCGTAATGTACACATAAAATTCACGGTTGTTTTGGGGTATACTATTGGGGTAAACCCGTTTTGAACTGGTTCAAAATCGTTTTCTTCTACAATACCTACGCTAAATTATAGCCCGAAATATACACATAAAGCTCACGGTTGTTTCGGGGTATACTATTGGGGTACACCTGTTTTGAACTGGTTCAAAATCGTTTTCTTCCACTATACCTACGCTAAATTATAGCCCGTAATCTACACATAAAATTCACTTTGTTTTGGGGTATACTATTGGGGTACACCCGTTTTGAACTGGTTCAAAATCGTTTACTTCCACAATACCTACGCTAAATTTTAGCCCGAAATATACATATCAAATTCACGATTGTTTTGGGGTATACTATTGGGGTACACCCGTTTTGAATTTGAACTGGTTCAAAATCGTTTTCTTCCCACAATACCTACGCTAAATTATAGCCCGAAATATACACAACTGGTTAACCATCTTTCCTCAAATGTAAGAATATCTTAAACTAGCTCATTATCAATTTTTCTTTCTGTTATTTGCTCAAACTTTTCGACATCTTTTCAAACTGAAATACGGTCATTTTAATTTCTAGCGTAGCGTAATAAGTGCCTTGTCACACGCACAACTTTGCATATAAACACGCCATTATATATCACTTCACAAAAATGCAATTTATTTTCAAATCAAAATATTAAATAACCAATTTCCTAATTCAAGTAAGCATTTTTAAAAAGAAATCTTGTGGCAATTCCTTCAAACCTCCCACACTAACAAATGTTAAATCTTATTTTTAGAGGTACTGGGGTGGGTTACAGGGTTGGGGTGAGTTGACTTCGGGTCCGGTTATCTGCTTTCTTTCTCGCAACATCATACTAGGTGCGGAGAATTTGGGTAAGGTAACCTTCGGGGTACATGCCTGGTATCAACGAGTATCTCCATCTAACACCAACCCTGTCCCTAATTTTAATCAAAATGTTATTTATAAACACACAACAACTTTCGCATTGATATTGGCCAGGGATAGTAAGTTTCGCCATTTTCTTCGGATCCAACACTTTTAAATATTACAGAGCTTCACGGCTACCGCCGTTCGCTTTATAAAACAACATATACCTACGGTGAATGCGAAAAACCCAGTTATTTGTAGTGAGACAGATGACGAATAGAAATCACTGGCTGGTATTTTCCAGTTAAATGATTCTTAAAACTCACACGACTAATATACCTACGCGGTGCATGCAAGCACTTCAGTCTTTTTTTTTTCCTTTTTTTCGACATATTTTTCAAACACAAACACCTACTTGCGCTTCAAGTACAAGTGCCAAATTTTAATACAACCCCCCCTTAGCCAAACTTAGACCACACACCAAATTTCAGATCTCTATTACTCATAGTTTCTCCAAAACCCAAAATACGGTCATTTTTATTTCTAGCGTAGTCAGTATTTGGGGTTGTTTTCGGGTTTGGATCGATGAATGACAAGTAAACTTTGGGGTATATTATCCTATTGAGAAAAAAAATAACTTAGTTGTATTTCGCTTTTGTATCCATTTTTTCAACAACAAAAACACATTTCACGTTGACGTACAAGTTCTAAATTCTGATACAATTCGACAATAGACAAATGTAGATCACACGCTCAATTTCACAGTCCTACTCTTTATAGATTCTGTAAAAAATGCATTTTGGACCATATGAACTTGGACCATTTTCGTTCAAACGTAGTACCCTGTCCCGAGAACCCAACCCAAACCTGAGTTCAGCCCGGGTTGAACGAGGCTCTAAGCACTCACTTTTTTCAATTCTTATGTAAATTTTTAAGTTAAATTTGGTATAAAGTTTCAAATTTGGATACTTCTTTTTTAGTTTGTATGTACATCAGTTAGTAATGTTTTTAATAAAGTTTTTTTTTCTCTTAAAATATATCTAATGTTGTAAAATTTCTAAATTCTTAATGTAATGATATAAATAACAAAGTTTTAAAAAAGATAACATTAAATGAATTTTGAAATTAATTTTCTCTTAAAAAACGCAAATAAAACTTTCTTCTCTTCTGAAAGCTATTTATAGTATTCTGCCAGAAGAGAAGAAAGTAGTATTCAACCTATAACCCTGTCCCGAGAACCCAACCTAACCTAACCTAACCGAACCCGAATATCTAAGCTCACCACTTCAAAAATCAAAGAAACCAACCTGCACATCCTAACCCAACCCGAATATCTAATCTCACCAATTCCAAATGAAAGAACCCACATCCAACCCGTTTTATTATAAAATGATTTACCGCAAACATCACATCACCAAGCTTATGAGACATGTCTCACTTTCGTATTTTACCTCTTACCCTCACACTTCTACACCCCAACCCCAACCCCATTTACCCAACCCTAGGGATGAACTGGGGTTCCACTTCGGGGTTCCTCTTGGGTTCCACTTTGGGGTTCTTCTTGGGTTCCACTTTGGGGTTCCTCTTGGGTTTCACTTTGGGGTTCTTGTTAGGTTTCCACTTTGGGGTTCTTCTTGGGTTCCACTTTGGCCCTAGTTGGACCCCGGGGATGAACCTAGGGTGAACCCGGGTTAACACTGATACCAAATTTTCGAGTTTTTTTTTAAAATTTCAAAATTTAGACCATTCATTTTTTTAACATGCAATCGAACGAATATATTTTAACTTGGAATCTATTTTAATGCAGAAAACGACAAAGTCCATAATCAAGCCAATGAATTATCTTAATGATTTTCTATAATCTTATTCTGGCTTGTTGTGGGTGTCTGTCTCATCGCAAACCTGAAATCAGAAAGAACAAGGAAGTATGTGTAAGCAATTCGTATTTTTAAAATTTAGAACATTCATTTCTGCATTGTTTTAAAGTGAAATAGCTTTAACGTTAAATCAAGGGAATATTTTTTAACTTGGAATCAAAGAAATCTATTTTCATGCAGCAAAATTAAGCCAATAAATTATCTTAATGATTTTCTATTATCTTATTGTCCATCGTTTTTAATTTCAGGAGGACACCAGATATTCGCCAAAAGACGTAAAATTCAGGGTTGTTTTGGGGTATACTTTTGGGGTACACCCGTTTTGAACTGGTTCAAAATCGTTTTCTTACACTATACCTACGCTAAATTATAGCCCGTAATGTACACATAAAATTCACGGTTGTTTTGGGGTATACTATTGGGGTAAACCCGTTTTGAACTGGTTCAAAATCGTTTTCTTCTACAATACCTAACCCAACCCTAACCCTAACCCTAACCCTAACCCTAACCCTAACCCAACCCTAACCCTAACCCAACCCTAACCCTAACCCTAACCCTAACTAACCCTGTGAAGACCCTAAACCGGCGCGCTCCTTAATACCAACATCAAAACCTAGGCCAGTGCTTTCGCCTTAAGCGACACTTTTTTAGTGGACCCTAAGGCCTAACCTTATTCCCTAACCCTGCCAGTGCCAGGCAGAGATTTGTTATTAATGTTCGCATAAAAACTCTCTTTTTATTTATATTTTTTTAGTCTCCGAACAGTGCCGTATATATTTAATTATAAACACTTTCGTATAAAATAGTGTCTCCTTTTTTACGGCTCCTCAGAACGTCTTGATCTTTTAGTTTAATCTAAAAACCACAGAATTTGTAATTTAATTGTGTTAAAACAGAATATTTTGTCCATCTATATAAACTCTATGAGATTATTTGTACATCAATTAAATTACTTTAGGCTTTGTTTTAAAGGTGTTAAAATTTGACGTTGTTTATAAGAATATGTGTGATATCTTTGATAAGCTGATCAATATGTATGGCTTCCCAGATAATCCGATCAAACACATGTCTATTTAATCCCTATATTAGGTGTGAGTACCAATTTCCCCTAATTATAGCATACGATTAATCCCCCACCCCCATTCAAAGCATATATAAGACCCGGTAAAACTATTTCAAATCAGACATTTTCTGTTCCTCTTGATAAAGTTCAACTAAGAACGAAACGCGTCGAGGATATAAGGAGCCCGTATAATTTAATATGTAAGTTTTTGTTTTGTTTATATTCCATTGTTGTTACCCTTGTCTTATTGTTTGCCTTTTACCATTTTTCTTTTTATTATTTTTTCTGTTATTAGTAAATACCATCCTTTCATCATTATTATTAATAAAGTCAGTCGTGAATGTAATAATAATTGAATCCCTGTGTTTTGCTTGTTTATCCTAAAAAAAGACGGGAATAAAACGCTGATTTGTTCAGCATATATTTTTTTAAGAACCAAATTATTTACCCCATTTATTTCTTCTTTCTTTTCATGAAACATGGACCCCCAAACGGAAAAGGAGCTGGCAGAGGACAAACGTGTCATCACCCGATCCTTTTATCAGTTTATCCAGTGTTTACATCACCTAGCAAATCTGGCCGAACCTTCTACATGCTTTAAAAAGAAAGAAAAAGAACTGAACCAATTTATTAGACCCGCCCGTACCAACGACAAAATTGTCGAGCGAATACAGAAAGTCAACGCTGCCTGGGCCAAAAGCATACGCGATGAACTCAGACTTCACTACACCGAAGAGAAAGTGTGGAGCCTCGACCTAGTGCTTTATTACAATAGTTCCTTTACCCGTGATCAAATGATGAACTTTGGCGCTATTTCTTTATCTTGGGCGAAAAAGAATTACGGTAAACGACTTAGACAGGACACGATCGATGAATTCATGAGAGTTTTACCAGATTGTGTAGCCACGCCCCCGTCGTCACCGTCAGAACCCCCCTCTCCAACCCCCAAGACTCCATCGCCGAGATCACAAAACCCAGCGCCGCCCAAGAAGGTCAGAACACCCAGTATCACGCCCTCGACTAGAGTCCCGTCGGAGTCGACTAATGCACCGCCGACCTTCAGTGTCGTCCCCTACACACCTAGAAGAAAGACAAAATTCGCGTTTAAACAGAAAAAGACAGCGCCCATTAGTAGGCCTCGACAACCAGACACCCGGGCCAAACCTAGGAAACTCAAGACCCAAGTTCCCAGTAGGTTTAGTTTCGACCCACCTGTCAATACAGTATGCCCCCCACCCGTTGTGTCAAAGTCGAACAGGAGAACCTCGAATAAAGACCGACCCGCGACCAACAACTGGAAATAAAACAATATAAACCTGACCCGAAAACTAACCCTGTGAAGACCCTAAACCGGCGCGCTCCTTAATACCAACATCAAAACCTAGGCCAGTGCTTTCGCCTTAAGCGACACTTTTTTAGTGGACCCTAAGGCCTAACCTTATTCCCTAACCCTGCCAGTGCCAGGCAGAGATTTGTTATTAATGTTCGCATAAAAACTCTCTTTTTATTTATATTTTTTTAGTCTCCGAACAGTGCCGTATATATTTAATTATAAACACTTTCGTATAAAATAGTGTCTCCTTTTTTACGGCTCCTCAGAACGTCTTGATCTTTTAGTTTAATCTAAAAACCACAGAATTTGTAATTTAATTGTGTTAAAACAGAATATTTTGTCCATCTATATAAACTCTATGAGATTATTTGTACATCAATTAAATTACTTTAGGCTTTGTTTTAAAGGTGTTAAAATTTGACGTTGTTTATAAGAATATGTGTGATATCTTTGATAAGCTGATCAATATGTATGGCTTCCCAGATAATCCGATCAAACACATGTCTATTTAATCCCTATATTAGGTGTGAGTACCAATTTCCCCTAATTATAGCATACGATTAATCCCCCACCCCCATTCAAAGCATATATAAGACCCGGTAAAACTATTTCAAATCAGACATTTTCTGTTCCTCTTGATAAAGTTCAACTAAGAACGAAACGCGTCGAGGATATAAGGAGCCCGTATAATTTAATATGTAAGTTTTTGTTTTGTTTATATTCCATTGTTGTTACCCTTGTCTTATTGTTTGCCTTTTACCATTTTTCTTTTTATTATTTTTTCTGTTATTAGTAAATACCATCCTTTCATCATTATTATTAATAAAGTCAGTCGTGAATGTAATAATAATTGAATCCCTGTGTTTTGCTTGTTTATCCTAAAAAAAGACGGGAATAAAACGCTGATTTGTTCAGCATATTTTTTTAAGAACCAAATTATTTACCCCATTTATTTCTTCTTTCTTTTCATGAAACATGGACCCCCAAACGGAAAAGGAGCTGGCAGAGGACAAACGTGTCATCACCCGATCCTTTTATCAGTTTATCCAGTGTTTACATCACCTAGCAAATCTGGCCGAACCTTCTACATGCTTTAAAAAGAAAGAAAAAGAACTGAACCAATTTATTAGACCCGCCCGTACCAACGACAAAATTGTCGAGCGAATACAGAAAGTCAACGCTGCCTGGGCCAAAAGCATACGCGATGAACTCAGACTTCACTACACCGAAGAGAAAGTGTGGAGCCTCGACCTAGTGCTTTATTACAATAGTTCCTTTACCCGTGATCAAATGATGAACTTTGGCGCTATTTCTTTATCTTGGGCGAAAAAGAATTACGGTAAACGACTTAGACAGGACACGATCGATGAATTCATGAGAGTTTTACCAGATTGTGTAGCCACGCCCCCGTCGTCACCGTCAGAACCCCCCTCTCCAACCCCCAAGACTCCATCGCCGAGATCACAAAACCCAGCGCCGCCCAAGAAGGTCAGAACACCCAGTATCACGCCCTCGACTAGAGTCCCGTCGGAGTCGACTAATGCACCGCCGACCTTCAGTGTCGTCCCCTACACACCTAGAAGAAAGACAAAATTCGCGTTTAAACAGAAAAAGACAGCGCCCATTAGTAGGCCTCGACAACCAGACACCCGGGCCAAACCTAGGAAACTCAAGACCCAAGTTCCCAGTAGGTTTAGTTTCGACCCACCTGTCAATACAGTATGCCCCCCACCCGTTGTGTCAAAGTCGAACAGGAGAACCTCGAATAAAGACCGACCCGCGACCAACAACTGGAAATAAAACAATATAAACCTGACCCGAAAACTAACCCTGTGAAGACCCTAAACCGGCGCGCTCCTTAATACCAACATCAAAACCTAGGCCAGTGCTTTCGCCTTAAGCGACACTTTTTTAGTGGACCCTAAGGCCTAACCTTATTCCCTAACCCTGCCAGTGCCAGGCAGAGATTTGTTATTAATGTTCGCATAAAAACTCTCTTTTTATTTATATTTTTTTAGTCTCCGAACAGTGCCGTATATATTTAATTATAAACACTTTCGTATAAAATAGTGTCTCCTTTTTTACGGCTCCTCAGAACGTCTTGATCTTTTAGTTTAATCTAAAAACCACAGAATTTGTAATTTAATTGTGTTAAAACAGAATATTTTGTCCATCTATATAAACTCTATGAGATTATTTGTACATCAATTAAATTACTTTAGGCTTTGTTTTAAAGGTGTTAAAATTTGACGTTGTTTATAAGAATATGTGTGATATCTTTGATAAGCTGATCAATATGTATGGCTTCCCAGATAATCCGATCAAACACATGTCTATTTAATCCCTATATTAGGTGTGAGTACCAATTTCCCCTAATTATAGCATACGATTAATCCCCCACCCCCATTCAAAGCATATATAAGACCCGGTAAAACTATTTCAAATCAGACATTTTCTGTTCCTCTTGATAAAGTTCAACTAAGAACGAAACGCGTCGAGGATATAAGGAGCCCGTATAATTTAATATGTAAGTTTTTGTTTTGTTTATATTCCATTGTTGTTACCCTTGTCTTATTGTTTGCCTTTTACCATTTTTCTTTTTATTATTTTTTCTGTTATTAGTAAATACCATCCTTTCATCATTATTATTAATAAAGTCAGTCGTGAATGTAATAATAATTGAATCCCTGTGTTTTGCTTGTTTATCCTAAAAAAAGACGGGAATAAAACGCTGATTTGTTCAGCATATTTTTTTAAGAACCAAATTATTTACCCCATTTATTTCTTCTTTCTTTTCATGAAACATGGACCCCCAAACGGAAAAGGAGCTGGCAGAGGACAAACGTGTCATCACCCGATCCTTTTATCAGTTTATCCAGTGTTTACATCACCTAGCAAATCTGGCCGAACCTTCTACATGCTTTAAAAAGAAAGAAAAAGAACTGAACCAATTTATTAGACCCGCCCGTACCAACGACAAAATTGTCGAGCGAATACAGAAAGTCAACGCTGCCTGGGCCAAAAGCATACGCGATGAACTCAGACTTCACTACACCGAAGAGAAAGTGTGGAGCCTCGACCTAGTGCTTTATTACAATAGTTCCTTTACCCGTGATCAAATGATGAACTTTGGCGCTATTTCTTTATCTTGGGCGAAAAAGAATTACGGTAAACGACTTAGACAGGACACGATCGATGAATTCATGAGAGTTTTACCAGATTGTGTAGCCACGCCCCCGTCGTCACCGTCAGAACCCCCCTCTCCAACCCCCAAGACTCCATCGCCGAGATCACAAAACCCAGCGCCGCCCAAGAAGGTCAGAACACCCAGTATCACGCCCTCGACTAGAGTCCCGTCGGAGTCGACTAATGCACCGCCGACCTTCAGTGTCGTCCCCTACACACCTAGAAGAAAGACAAAATTCGCGTTTAAACAGAAAAAGACAGCGCCCATTAGTAGGCCTCGACAACCAGACACCCGGGCCAAACCTAGGAAACTCAAGACCCAAGTTCCCAGTAGGTTTAGTTTCGACCCACCTGTCAATACAGTATGCCCCCCACCCGTTGTGTCAAAGTCGAACAGGAGAACCTCGAATAAAGACCGACCCGCGACCAACAACTGGAAATAAAACAATATAAACCTGACCCGAAAACTAACCCTGTGAAGACCCTAAACCGGCGCGCTCCTTAATACCAACATCAAAACCTAGGCCAGTGCTTTCGCCTTAAGCGACACTTTTTTAGTGGACCCTAAGGCCTAACCTTATTCCCTAACCCTGCCAGTGCCAGGCAGAGATTTGTTATTAATGTTCGCATAAAAACTCTCTTTTTATTTATATTTTTTTAGTCTCCGAACAGTGCCGTATATATTTAATTATAAACACTTTCGTATAAAATAGTGTCTCCTTTTTTACGGCTCCTCAGAACGTCTTGATCTTTTAGTTTAATCTAAAAACCACAGAATTTGTAATTTAATTGTGTTAAAACAGAATATTTTGTCCATCTATATAAACTCTATGAGATTATTTGTACATCAATTAAATTACTTTAGGCTTTGTTTTAAAGGTGTTAAAATTTGACGTTGTTTATAAGAATATGTGTGATATCTTTGATAAGCTGATCAATATGTATGGCTTCCCAGATAATCCGATCAAACACATGTCTATTTAATCCCTATATTAGGTGTGAGTACCAATTTCCCCTAATTATAGCATACGATTAATCCCCCACCCCCATTCAAAGCATATATAAGACCCGGTAAAACTATTTCAAATCAGACATTTTCTGTTCCTCTTGATAAAGTTCAACTAAGAACGAAACGCGTCGAGGATATAAGGAGCCCGTATAATTTAATATGTAAGTTTTTGTTTTGTTTATATTCCATTGTTGTTACCCTTGTCTTATTGTTTGCCTTTTACCATTTTTCTTTTTATTATTTTTTCTGTTATTAGTAAATACCATCCTTTCATCATTATTATTAATAAAGTCAGTCGTGAATGTAATAATAATTGAATCCCTGTGTTTTGCTTGTTTATCCTAAAAAAAGACGGGAATAAAACGCTGATTTGTTCAGCATATTTTTTTAAGAACCAAATTATTTACCCCATTTATTTCTTCTTTCTTTTCATGAAACATGGACCCCCAAACGGAAAAGGAGCTGGCAGAGGACAAACGTGTCATCACCCGATCCTTTTATCAGTTTATCCAGTGTTTACATCACCTAGCAAATCTGGCCGAACCTTCTACATGCTTTAAAAAGAAAGAAAAAGAACTGAACCAATTTATTAGACCCGCCCGTACCAACGACAAAATTGTCGAGCGAATACAGAAAGTCAACGCTGCCTGGGCCAAAAGCATACGCGATGAACTCAGACTTCACTACACCGAAGAGAAAGTGTGGAGCCTCGACCTAGTGCTTTATTACAATAGTTCCTTTACCCGTGATCAAATGATGAACTTTGGCGCTATTTCTTTATCTTGGGCGAAAAAGAATTACGGTAAACGACTTAGACAGGACACGATCGATGAATTCATGAGAGTTTTACCAGATTGTGTAGCCACGCCCCCGTCGTCACCGTCAGAACCCCCCTCTCCAACCCCCAAGACTCCATCGCCGAGATCACAAAACCCAGCGCCGCCCAAGAAGGTCAGAACACCCAGTATCACGCCCTCGACTAGAGTCCCGTCGGAGTCGACTAATGCACCGCCGACCTTCAGTGTCGTCCCCTACACACCTAGAAGAAAGACAAAATTCGCGTTTAAACAGAAAAAGACAGCGCCCATTAGTAGGCCTCGACAACCAGACACCCGGGCCAAACCTAGGAAACTCAAGACCCAAGTTCCCAGTAGGTTTAGTTTCGACCCACCTGTCAATACAGTATGCCCCCCACCCGTTGTGTCAAAGTCGAACAGGAGAACCTCGAATAAAGACCGACCCGCGACCAACAACTGGAAATAAAACAATATAAACCTGACCCGAAAACTAACCCTGTGAAGACCCTAAACCGGCGCGCTCCTTAATACCAACATCAAAACCTAGGCCAGTGCTTTCGCCTTAAGCGACACTTTTTTAGTGGACCCTAAGGCCTAACCTTATTCCCTAACCCTGCCAGTGCCAGGCAGAGATTTGTTATTAATGTTCGCATAAAAACTCTCTTTTTATTTATATTTTTTTAGTCTCCGAACAGTGCCGTATATATTTAATTATAAACACTTTCGTATAAAATAGTGTCTCCTTTTTTACGGCTCCTCAGAACGTCTTGATCTTTTAGTTTAATCTAAAAACCACAGAATTTGTAATTTAATTGTGTTAAAACAGAATATTTTGTCCATCTATATAAACTCTATGAGATTATTTGTACATCAATTAAATTACTTTAGGCTTTGTTTTAAAGGTGTTAAAATTTGACGTTGTTTATAAGAATATGTGTGATATCTTTGATAAGCTGATCAATATGTATGGCTTCCCAGATAATCCGATCAAACACATGTCTATTTAATCCCTATATTAGGTGTGAGTACCAATTTCCCCTAATTATAGCATACGATTAATCCCCCACCCCCATTCAAAGCATATATAAGACCCGGTAAAACTATTTCAAATCAGACATTTTCTGTTCCTCTTGATAAAGTTCAACTAAGAACGAAACGCGTCGAGGATATAAGGAGCCCGTATAATTTAATATGTAAGTTTTTGTTTTGTTTATATTCCATTGTTGTTACCCTTGTCTTATTGTTTGCCTTTTACCATTTTTCTTTTTATTATTTTTTCTGTTATTAGTAAATACCATCCTTTCATCATTATTATTAATAAAGTCAGTCGTGAATGTAATAATAATTGAATCCCTGTGTTTTGCTTGTTTATCCTAAAAAAAGACGGGAATAAAACGCTGATTTGTTCAGCATATTTTTTTAAGAACCAAATTATTTACCCCATTTATTTCTTCTTTCTTTTCATGAAACATGGACCCCCAAACGGAAAAGGAGCTGGCAGAGGACAAACGTGTCATCACCCGATCCTTTTATCAGTTTATCCAGTGTTTACATCACCTAGCAAATCTGGCCGAACCTTCTACATGCTTTAAAAAGAAAGAAAAAGAACTGAACCAATTTATTAGACCCGCCCGTACCAACGACAAAATTGTCGAGCGAATACAGAAAGTCAACGCTGCCTGGGCCAAAAGCATACGCGATGAACTCAGACTTCACTACACCGAAGAGAAAGTGTGGAGCCTCGACCTAGTGCTTTATTACAATAGTTCCTTTACCCGTGATCAAATGATGAACTTTGGCGCTATTTCTTTATCTTGGGCGAAAAAGAATTACGGTAAACGACTTAGACAGGACACGATCGATGAATTCATGAGAGTTTTACCAGATTGTGTAGCCACGCCCCCGTCGTCACCGTCAGAACCCCCCTCTCCAACCCCCAAGACTCCATCGCCGAGATCACAAAACCCAGCGCCGCCCAAGAAGGTCAGAACACCCAGTATCACGCCCTCGACTAGAGTCCCGTCGGAGTCGACTAATGCACCGCCGACCTTCAGTGTCGTCCCCTACACACCTAGAAGAAAGACAAAATTCGCGTTTAAACAGAAAAAGACAGCGCCCATTAGTAGGCCTCGACAACCAGACACCCGGGCCAAACCTAGGAAACTCAAGACCCAAGTTCCCAGTAGGTTTAGTTTCGACCCACCTGTCAATACAGTATGCCCCCCACCCGTTGTGTCAAAGTCGAACAGGAGAACCTCGAATAAAGACCGACCCGCGACCAACAACTGGAAATAAAACAATATAAACCTGACCCGAAAACTAACCCTGTGAAGACCCTAAACCGGCGCGCTCCTTAATACCAACATCAAAACCTAGGCCAGTGCTTTCGCCTTAAGCGACACTTTTTTAGTGGACCCTAAGGCCTAACCTTATTCCCTAACCCTGCCAGTGCCAGGCAGAGATTTGTTATTAATGTTCGCATAAAAACTCTCTTTTTATTTATATTTTTTTAGTCTCCGAACAGTGCCGTATATATTTAATTATAAACACTTTCGTATAAAATAGTGTCTCCTTTTTTACGGCTCCTCAGAACGTCTTGATCTTTTAGTTTAATCTAAAAACCACAGAATTTGTAATTTAATTGTGTTAAAACAGAATATTTTGTCCATCTATATAAACTCTATGAGATTATTTGTACATCAATTAAATTACTTTAGGCTTTGTTTTAAAGGTGTTAAAATTTGACGTTGTTTATAAGAATATGTGTGATATCTTTGATAAGCTGATCAATATGTATGGCTTCCCAGATAATCCGATCAAACACATGTCTATTTAATCCCTATATTAGGTGTGAGTACCAATTTCCCCTAATTATAGCATACGATTAATCCCCCACCCCCATTCAAAGCATATATAAGACCCGGTAAAACTATTTCAAATCAGACATTTTCTGTTCCTCTTGATAAAGTTCAACTAAGAACGAAACGCGTCGAGGATATAAGGAGCCCGTATAATTTAATATGTAAGTTTTTGTTTTGTTTATATTCCATTGTTGTTACCCTTGTCTTATTGTTTGCCTTTTACCATTTTTCTTTTTATTATTTTTTCTGTTATTAGTAAATACCATCCTTTCATCATTATTATTAATAAAGTCAGTCGTGAATGTAATAATAATTGAATCCCTGTGTTTTGCTTGTTTATCCTAAAAAAAGACGGGAATAAAACGCTGATTTGTTCAGCATATTTTTTTAAGAACCAAATTATTTACCCCATTTATTTCTTCTTTCTTTTCATGAAACATGGACCCCCAAACGGAAAAGGAGCTGGCAGAGGACAAACGTGTCATCACCCGATCCTTTTATCAGTTTATCCAGTGTTTACATCACCTAGCAAATCTGGCCGAACCTTCTACATGCTTTAAAAAGAAAGAAAAAGAACTGAACCAATTTATTAGACCCGCCCGTACCAACGACAAAATTGTCGAGCGAATACAGAAAGTCAACGCTGCCTGGGCCAAAAGCATACGCGATGAACTCAGACTTCACTACACCGAAGAGAAAGTGTGGAGCCTCGACCTAGTGCTTTATTACAATAGTTCCTTTACCCGTAATCAAATGATGAACTTTGGCGCTATTTCTTTATCTTGGGCGAAAAAGAATTACGGTAAACGACTTAGACAGGACACGATCGATGAATTCATGAGAGTTTTACCAGATTGTGTAGCCACGCCCCCGTCGTCACCGTCAGAACCCCCCTCTCCAACCCCCAAGACTCCATCGCCGAGATCACAAAACCCAGCGCCGCCCAAGAAGGTCAGAACACCCAGTATCACGCCCTCGACTAGAGTCCCGTCGGAGTCGACTAATGCACCGCCGACCTTCAGTGTCGTCCCCTACACACCTAGAAGAAAGACAAAATTCGCGTTTAAACAGAAAAAGACAGCGCCCATTAGTAGGCCTCGACAACCAGACACCCGGGCCAAACCTAGGAAACTCAAGACCCAAGTTCCCAGTAGGTTTAGTTTCGACCCACCTGTCAATACAGTATGCCCCCCACCCGTTGTGTCAAAGTCGAACAGGAGAACCTCGAATAAAGACCGACCCGCGACCAACAACTGGAAATAAAACAATATAAACCTGACCCGAAAACTAACCCTGTGAAGACCCTAAACCGGCGCGCTCCTTAATACCAACATCAAAACCTAGGCCAGTGCTTTCGCCTTAAGCGACACTTTTTTAGTGGACCCTAAGGCCTAACCTTATTCCCTAACCCTGCCAGTGCCAGGCAGAGATTTGTTATTAATGTTCGCATAAAAACTCTCTTTTTATTTATATTTTTTTAGTCTCCGAACAGTGCCGTATATATTTAATTATAAACACTTTCGTATAAAATAGTGTCTCCTTTTTTACGGCTCCTCAGAACGTCTTGATCTTTTAGTTTAATCTAAAAACCACAGAATTTGTAATTTAATTGTGTTAAAACAGAATATTTTGTCCATCTATATAAACTCTATGAGATTATTTGTACATCAATTAAATTACTTTAGGCTTTGTTTTAAAGGTGTTAAAATTTGACGTTGTTTATAAGAATATGTGTGATATCTTTGATAAGCTGATCAATATGTATGGCTTCCCAGATAATCCGATCAAACACATGTCTATTTAATCCCTATATTAGGTGTGAGTACCAATTTCCCCTAATTATAGCATACGATTAATCCCCCACCCCCATTCAAAGCATATATAAGACCCGGTAAAACTATTTCAAATCAGACATTTTCTGTTCCTCTTGATAAAGTTCAACTAAGAACGAAACGCGTCGAGGATATAAGGAGCCCGTATAATTTAATATGTAAGTTTTTGTTTTGTTTATATTCCATTGTTGTTACCCTTGTCTTATTGTTTGCCTTTTACCATTTTTCTTTTTATTATTTTTTCTGTTATTAGTAAATACCATCCTTTCATCATTATTATTAATAAAGTCAGTCGTGAATGTAATAATAATTGAATCCCTGTGTTTTGCTTGTTTATCCTAAAAAAAGACGGGAATAAAACGCTGATTTGTTCAGCATATTTTTTTAAGAACCAAATTATTTACCCCATTTATTTCTTCTTTCTTTTCATGAAACATGGACCCCCAAACGGAAAAGGAGCTGGCAGAGGACAAACGTGTCATCACCCGATCCTTTTATCAGTTTATCCAGTGTTTACATCACCTAGCAAATCTGGCCGAACCTTCTACATGCTTTAAAAAGAAAGAAAAAGAACTGAACCAATTTATTAGACCCGCCCGTACCAACGACAAAATTGTCGAGCGAATACAGAAAGTCAACGCTGCCTGGGCCAAAAGCATACGCGATGAACTCAGACTTCACTACACCGAAGAGAAAGTGTGGAGCCTCGACCTAGTGCTTTATTACAATAGTTCCTTTACCCGTGATCAAATGATGAACTTTGGCGCTATTTCTTTATCTTGGGCGAAAAAGAATTACGGTAAACGACTTAGACAGGACACGATCGATGAATTCATGAGAGTTTTACCAGATTGTGTAGCCACGCCCCCGTCGTCACCGTCAGAACCCCCCTCTCCAACCCCCAAGACTCCATCGCCGAGATCACAAAACCCAGCGCCGCCCAAGAAGGTCAGAACACCCAGTATCACGCCCTCGACTAGAGTCCCGTCGGAGTCGACTAATGCACCGCCGACCTTCAGTGTCGTCCCCTACACACCTAGAAGAAAGACAAAATTCGCGTTTAAACAGAAAAAGACAGCGCCCATTAGTAGGCCTCGACAACCAGACACCCGGGCCAAACCTAGGAAACTCAAGACCCAAGTTCCCAGTAGGTTTAGTTTCGACCCACCTGTCAATACAGTATGCCCCCCACCCGTTGTGTCAAAGTCGAACAGGAGAACCTCGAATAAAGACCGACCCGCGACCAACAACTGGAAATAAAACAATATAAACCTGACCCGAAAACTAACCCTGTGAAGACCCTAAACCGGCGCGCTCCTTAATACCAACATCAAAACCTAGGCCAGTGCTTTCGCCTTAAGCGACACTTTTTTAGTGGACCCTAAGGCCTAACCTTATTCCCTAACCCTGCCAGTGCCAGGCAGAGATTTGTTATTAATGTTCGCATAAAAACTCTCTTTTTATTTATATTTTTTTAGTCTCCGAACAGTGCCGTATATATTTAATTATAAACACTTTCGTATAAAATAGTGTCTCCTTTTTTACGGCTCCTCAGAACGTCTTGATCTTTTAGTTTAATCTAAAAACCACAGAATTTGTAATTTAATTGTGTTAAAACAGAATATTTTGTCCATCTATATAAACTCTATGAGATTATTTGTACATCAATTAAATTACTTTAGGCTTTGTTTTAAAGGTGTTAAAATTTGACGTTGTTTATAAGAATATGTGTGATATCTTTGATAAGCTGATCAATATGTATGGCTTCCCAGATAATCCGATCAAACACATGTCTATTTAATCCCTATATTAGGTGTGAGTACCAATTTCCCCTAATTATAGCATACGATTAATCCCCCACCCCCATTCAAAGCATATATAAGACCCGGTAAAACTATTTCAAATCAGACATTTTCTGTTCCTCTTGATAAAGTTCAACTAAGAACGAAACGCGTCGAGGATATAAGGAGCCCGTATAATTTAATATGTAAGTTTTTGTTTTGTTTATATTCCATTGTTGTTACCCTTGTCTTATTGTTTGCCTTTTACCATTTTTCTTTTTATTATTTTTTCTGTTATTAGTAAATACCATCCTTTCATCATTATTATTAATAAAGTCAGTCGTGAATGTAATAATAATTGAATCCCTGTGTTTTGCTTGTTTATCCTAAAAAAAGACGGGAATAAAACGCTGATTTGTTCAGCATATTTTTTTAAGAACCAAATTATTTACCCCATTTATTTCTTCTTTCTTTTCATGAAACATGGACCCCCAAACGGAAAAGGAGCTGGCAGAGGACAAACGTGTCATCACCCGATCCTTTTATCAGTTTATCCAGTGTTTACATCACCTAGCAAATCTGGCCGAACCTTCTACATGCTTTAAAAAGAAAGAAAAAGAACTGAACCAATTTATTAGACCCGCCCGTACCAACGACAAAATTGTCGAGCGAATACAGAAAGTCAACGCTGCCTGGGCCAAAAGCATACGCGATGAACTCAGACTTCACTACACCGAAGAGAAAGTGTGGAGCCTCGACCTAGTGCTTTATTACAATAGTTCCTTTACCCGTGATCAAATGATGAACTTTGGCGCTATTTCTTTATCTTGGGCGAAAAAGAATTACGGTAAACGACTTAGACAGGACACGATCGATGAATTCATGAGAGTTTTACCAGATTGTGTAGCCACGCCCCCGTCGTCACCGTCAGAACCCCCCTCTCCAACCCCCAAGACTCCATCGCCGAGATCACAAAACCCAGCGCCGCCCAAGAAGGTCAGAACACCCAGTATCACGCCCTCGACTAGAGTCCCGTCGGAGTCGACTAATGCACCGCCGACCTTCAGTGTCGTCCCCTACACACCTAGAAGAAAGACAAAATTCGCGTTTAAACAGAAAAAGACAGCGCCCATTAGTAGGCCTCGACAACCAGACACCCGGGCCAAACCTAGGAAACTCAAGACCCAAGTTCCCAGTAGGTTTAGTTTCGACCCACCTGTCAATACAGTATGCCCCCCACCCGTTGTGTCAAAGTCGAACAGGAGAACCTCGAATAAAGACCGACCCGCGACCAACAACTGGAAATAAAACAATATAAACCTGACCCGAAAACTAACCCTGTGAAGACCCTAAACCGGCGCGCTCCTTAATACCAACATCAAAACCTAGGCCAGTGCTTTCGCCTTAAGCGACACTTTTTTAGTGGACCCTAAGGCCTAACCTTATTCCCTAACCCTGCCAGTGCCAGGCAGAGATTTGTTATTAATGTTCGCATAAAAACTCTCTTTTTATTTATATTTTTTTAGTCTCCGAACAGTGCCGTATATATTTAATTATAAACACTTTCGTATAAAATAGTGTCTCCTTTTTTACGGCTCCTCAGAACGTCTTGATCTTTTAGTTTAATCTAAAAACCACAGAATTTGTAATTTAATTGTGTTAAAACAGAATATTTTGTCCATCTATATAAACTCTATGAGATTATTTGTACATCAATTAAATTACTTTAGGCTTTGTTTTAAAGGTGTTAAAATTTGACGTTGTTTATAAGAATATGTGTGATATCTTTGATAAGCTGATCAATATGTATGGCTTCCCAGATAATCCGATCAAACACATGTCTATTTAATCCCTATATTAGGTGTGAGTACCAATTTCCCCTAATTATAGCATACGATTAATCCCCCACCCCCATTCAAAGCATATATAAGACCCGGTAAAACTATTTCAAATCAGACATTTTCTGTTCCTCTTGATAAAGTTCAACTAAGAACGAAACGCGTCGAGGATATAAGGAGCCCGTATAATTTAATATGTAAGTTTTTGTTTTGTTTATATTCCATTGTTGTTACCCTTGTCTTATTGTTTGCCTTTTACCATTTTTCTTTTTATTATTTTTTCTGTTATTAGTAAATACCATCCTTTCATCATTATTATTAATAAAGTCAGTCGTGAATGTAATAATAATTGAATCCCTGTGTTTTGCTTGTTTATCCTAAAAAAAGACGGGAATAAAACGCTGATTTGTTCAGCATATTTTTTTAAGAACCAAATTATTTACCCCATTTATTTCTTCTTTCTTTTCATGAAACATGGACCCCCAAACGGAAAAGGAGCTGGCAGAGGACAAACGTGTCATCACCCGATCCTTTTATCAGTTTATCCAGTGTTTACATCACCTAGCAAATCTGGCCGAACCTTCTACATGCTTTAAAAAGAAAGAAAAAGAACTGAACCAATTTATTAGACCCGCCCGTACCAACGACAAAATTGTCGAGCGAATACAGAAAGTCAACGCTGCCTGGGCCAAAAGCATACGCGATGAACTCAGACTTCACTACACCGAAGAGAAAGTGTGGAGCCTCGACCTAGTGCTTTATTACAATAGTTCCTTTACCCGTGATCAAATGATGAACTTTGGCGCTATTTCTTTATCTTGGGCGAAAAAGAATTACGGTAAACGACTTAGACAGGACACGATCGATGAATTCATGAGAGTTTTACCAGATTGTGTAGCCACGCCCCCGTCGTCACCGTCAGAACCCCCCTCTCCAACCCCCAAGACTCCATCGCCGAGATCACAAAACCCAGCGCCGCCCAAGAAGGTCAGAACACCCAGTATCACGCCCTCGACTAGAGTCCCGTCGGAGTCGACTAATGCACCGCCGACCTTCAGTGTCGTCCCCTACACACCTAGAAGAAAGACAAAATTCGCGTTTAAACAGAAAAAGACAGCGCCCATTAGTAGGCCTCGACAACCAGACACCCGGGCCAAACCTAGGAAACTCAAGACCCAAGTTCCCAGTAGGTTTAGTTTCGACCCACCTGTCAATACAGTATGCCCCCCACCCGTTGTGTCAAAGTCGAACAGGAGAACCTCGAATAAAGACCGACCCGCGACCAACAACTGGAAATAAAACAATATAAACCTGACCCGAAAACTAACCCTGTGAAGACCCTAAACCGGCGCGCTCCTTAATACCAACATCAAAACCTAGGCCAGTGCTTTCGCCTTAAGCGACACTTTTTTAGTGGACCCTAAGGCCTAACCTTATTCCCTAACCCTGCCAGTGCCAGGCAGAGATTTGTTATTAATGTTCGCATAAAAACTCTCTTTTTATTTATATTTTTTTAGTCTCCGAACAGTGCCGTATATATTTAATTATAAACACTTTCGTATAAAATAGTGTCTCCTTTTTTACGGCTCCTCAGAACGTCTTGATCTTTTAGTTTAATCTAAAAACCACAGAATTTGTAATTTAATTGTGTTAAAACAGAATATTTTGTCCATCTATATAAACTCTATGAGATTATTTGTACATCAATTAAATTACTTTAGGCTTTGTTTTAAAGGTGTTAAAATTTGACGTTGTTTATAAGAATATGTGTGATATCTTTGATAAGCTGATCAATATGTATGGCTTCCCAGATAATCCGATCAAACACATGTCTATTTAATCCCTATATTAGGTGTGAGTACCAATTTCCCCTAATTATAGCATACGATTAATCCCCCACCCCCATTCAAAGCATATATAAGACCCGGTAAAACTATTTCAAATCAGACATTTTCTGTTCCTCTTGATAAAGTTCAACTAAGAACGAAACGCGTCGAGGATATAAGGAGCCCGTATAATTTAATATGTAAGTTTTTGTTTTGTTTATATTCCATTGTTGTTACCCTTGTCTTATTGTTTGCCTTTTACCATTTTTCTTTTTATTATTTTTTCTGTTATTAGTAAATACCATCCTTTCATCATTATTATTAATAAAGTCAGTCGTGAATGTAATAATAATTGAATCCCTGTGTTTTGCTTGTTTATCCTAAAAAAAGACGGGAATAAAACGCTGATTTGTTCAGCATATTTTTTTAAGAACCAAATTATTTACCCCATTTATTTCTTCTTTCTTTTCATGAAACATGGACCCCCAAACGGAAAAGGAGCTGGCAGAGGACAAACGTGTCATCACCCGATCCTTTTATCAGTTTATCCAGTGTTTACATCACCTAGCAAATCTGGCCGAACCTTCTACATGCTTTAAAAAGAAAGAAAAAGAACTGAACCAATTTATTAGACCCGCCCGTACCAACGACAAAATTGTCGAGCGAATACAGAAAGTCAACGCTGCCTGGGCCAAAAGCATACGCGATGAACTCAGACTTCACTACACCGAAGAGAAAGTGTGGAGCCTCGACCTAGTGCTTTATTACAATAGTTCCTTTACCCGTGATCAAATGATGAACTTTGGCGCTATTTCTTTATCTTGGGCGAAAAAGAATTACGGTAAACGACTTAGACAGGACACGATCGATGAATTCATGAGAGTTTTACCAGATTGTGTAGCCACGCCCCCGTCGTCACCGTCAGAACCCCCCTCTCCAACCCCCAAGACTCCATCGCCGAGATCACAAAACCCAGCGCCGCCCAAGAAGGTCAGAACACCCAGTATCACGCCCTCGACTAGAGTCCCGTCGGAGTCGACTAATGCACCGCCGACCTTCAGTGTCGTCCCCTACACACCTAGAAGAAAGACAAAATTCGCGTTTAAACAGAAAAAGACAGCGCCCATTAGTAGGCCTCGACAACCAGACACCCGGGCCAAACCTAGGAAACTCAAGACCCAAGTTCCCAGTAGGTTTAGTTTCGACCCACCTGTCAATACAGTATGCCCCCCACCCGTTGTGTCAAAGTCGAACAGGAGAACCTCGAATAAAGACCGACCCGCGACCAACAACTGGAAATAAAACAATATAAACCTGACCCGAAAACTAACCCTGTGAAGACCCTAAACCGGCGCGCTCCTTAATACCAACATCAAAACCTAGGCCAGTGCTTTCGCCTTAAGCGACACTTTTTTAGTGGACCCTAAGGCCTAACCTTATTCCCTAACCCTGCCAGTGCCAGGCAGAGATTTGTTATTAATGTTCGCATAAAAACTCTCTTTTTATTTATATTTTTTTAGTCTCCGAACAGTGCCGTATATATTTAATTATAAACACTTTCGTATAAAATAGTGTCTCCTTTTTTACGGCTCCTCAGAACGTCTTGATCTTTTAGTTTAATCTAAAAACCACAGAATTTGTAATTTAATTGTGTTAAAACAGAATATTTTGTCCATCTATATAAACTCTATGAGATTATTTGTACATCAATTAAATTACTTTAGGCTTTGTTTTAAAGGTGTTAAAATTTGACGTTGTTTATAAGAATATGTGTGATATCTTTGATAAGCTGATCAATATGTATGGCTTCCCAGATAATCCGATCAAACACATGTCTATTTAATCCCTATATTAGGTGTGAGTACCAATTTCCCCTAATTATAGCATACGATTAATCCCCCACCCCCATTCAAAGCATATATAAGACCCGGTAAAACTATTTCAAATCAGACATTTTCTGTTCCTCTTGATAAAGTTCAACTAAGAACGAAACGCGTCGAGGATATAAGGAGCCCGTATAATTTAATATGTAAGTTTTTGTTTTGTTTATATTCCATTGTTGTTACCCTTGTCTTATTGTTTGCCTTTTACCATTTTTCTTTTTATTATTTTTTCTGTTATTAGTAAATACCATCCTTTCATCATTATTATTAATAAAGTCAGTCGTGAATGTAATAATAATTGAATCCCTGTGTTTTGCTTGTTTATCCTAAAAAAAGACGGGAATAAAACGCTGATTTGTTCAGCATATTTTTTTAAGAACCAAATTATTTACCCCATTTATTTCTTCTTTCTTTTCATGAAACATGGACCCCCAAACGGAAAAGGAGCTGGCAGAGGACAAACGTGTCATCACCCGATCCTTTTATCAGTTTATCCAGTGTTTACATCACCTAGCAAATCTGGCCGAACCTTCTACATGCTTTAAAAAGAAAGAAAAAGAACTGAACCAATTTATTAGACCCGCCCGTACCAACGACAAAATTGTCGAGCGAATACAGAAAGTCAACGCTGCCTGGGCCAAAAGCATACGCGATGAACTCAGACTTCACTACACCGAAGAGAAAGTGTGGAGCCTCGACCTAGTGCTTTATTACAATAGTTCCTTTACCCGTGATCAAATGATGAACTTTGGCGCTATTTCTTTATCTTGGGCGAAAAAGAATTACGGTAAACGACTTAGACAGGACACGATCGATGAATTCATGAGAGTTTTACCAGATTGTGTAGCCACGCCCCCGTCGTCACCGTCAGAACCCCCCTCTCCAACCCCCAAGACTCCATCGCCGAGATCACAAAACCCAGCGCCGCCCAAGAAGGTCAGAACACCCAGTATCACGCCCTCGACTAGAGTCCCGTCGGAGTCGACTAATGCACCGCCGACCTTCAGTGTCGTCCCCTACACACCTAGAAGAAAGACAAAATTCGCGTTTAAACAGAAAAAGACAGCGCCCATTAGTAGGCCTCGACAACCAGACACCCGGGCCAAACCTAGGAAACTCAAGACCCAAGTTCCCAGTAGGTTTAGTTTCGACCCACCTGTCAATACAGTATGCCCCCCACCCGTTGTGTCAAAGTCGAACAGGAGAACCTCGAATAAAGACCGACCCGCGACCAACAACTGGAAATAAAACAATATAAACCTGACCCGAAAACTAACCCTGTGAAGACCCTAAACCGGCGCGCTCCTTAATACCAACATCAAAACCTAGGCCAGTGCTTTCGCCTTAAGCGACACTTTTTTAGTGGACCCTAAGGCCTAACCTTATTCCCTAACCCTGCCAGTGCCAGGCAGAGATTTGTTATTAATGTTCGCATAAAAACTCTCTTTTTATTTATATTTTTTTAGTCTCCGAACAGTGCCGTATATATTTAATTATAAACACTTTCGTATAAAATAGTGTCTCCTTTTTTACGGCTCCTCAGAACGTCTTGATCTTTTAGTTTAATCTAAAAACCACAGAATTTGTAATTTAATTGTGTTAAAACAGAATATTTTGTCCATCTATATAAACTCTATGAGATTATTTGTACATCAATTAAATTACTTTAGGCTTTGTTTTAAAGGTGTTAAAATTTGACGTTGTTTATAAGAATATGTGTGATATCTTTGATAAGCTGATCAATATGTATGGCTTCCCAGATAATCCGATCAAACACATGTCTATTTAATCCCTATATTAGGTGTGAGTACCAATTTCCCCTAATTATAGCATACGATTAATCCCCCACCCCCATTCAAAGCATATATAAGACCCGGTAAAACTATTTCAAATCAGACATTTTCTGTTCCTCTTGATAAAGTTCAACTAAGAACGAAACGCGTCGAGGATATAAGGAGCCCGTATAATTTAATATGTAAGTTTTTGTTTTGTTTATATTCCATTGTTGTTACCCTTGTCTTATTGTTTGCCTTTTACCATTTTTCTTTTTATTATTTTTTCTGTTATTAGTAAATACCATCCTTTCATCATTATTATTAATAAAGTCAGTCGTGAATGTAATAATAATTGAATCCCTGTGTTTTGCTTGTTTATCCTAAAAAAAGACGGGAATAAAACGCTGATTTGTTCAGCATATTTTTTTAAGAACCAAATTATTTACCCCATTTATTTCTTCTTTCTTTTCATGAAACATGGACCCCCAAACGGAAAAGGAGCTGGCAGAGGACAAACGTGTCATCACCCGATCCTTTTATCAGTTTATCCAGTGTTTACATCACCTAGCAAATCTGGCCGAACCTTCTACATGCTTTAAAAAGAAAGAAAAAGAACTGAACCAATTTATTAGACCCGCCCGTACCAACGACAAAATTGTCGAGCGAATACAGAAAGTCAACGCTGCCTGGGCCAAAAGCATACGCGATGAACTCAGACTTCACTACACCGAAGAGAAAGTGTGGAGCCTCGACCTAGTGCTTTATTACAATAGTTCCTTTACCCGTGATCAAATGATGAACTTTGGCGCTATTTCTTTATCTTGGGCGAAAAAGAATTACGGTAAACGACTTAGACAGGACACGATCGATGAATTCATGAGAGTTTTACCAGATTGTGTAGCCACGCCCCCGTCGTCACCGTCAGAACCCCCCTCTCCAACCCCCAAGACTCCATCGCCGAGATCACAAAACCCAGCGCCGCCCAAGAAGGTCAGAACACCCAGTATCACGCCCTCGACTAGAGTCCCGTCGGAGTCGACTAATGCACCGCCGACCTTCAGTGTCGTCCCCTACACACCTAGAAGAAAGACAAAATTCGCGTTTAAACAGAAAAAGACAGCGCCCATTAGTAGGCCTCGACAACCAGACACCCGGGCCAAACCTAGGAAACTCAAGACCCAAGTTCCCAGTAGGTTTAGTTTCGACCCACCTGTCAATACAGTATGCCCCCCACCCGTTGTGTCAAAGTCGAACAGGAGAACCTCGAATAAAGACCGACCCGCGACCAACAACTGGAAATAAAACAATATAAACCTGACCCGAAAACTAACCCTGTGAAGACCCTAAACCGGCGCGCTCCTTAATACCAACATCAAAACCTAGGCCAGTGCTTTCGCCTTAAGCGACACTTTTTTAGTGGACCCTAAGGCCTAACCTTATTCCCTAACCCTGCCAGTGCCAGGCAGAGATTTGTTATTAATGTTCGCATAAAAACTCTCTTTTTATTTATATTTTTTTAGTCTCCGAACAGTGCCGTATATATTTAATTATAAACACTTTCGTATAAAATAGTGTCTCCTTTTTTACGGCTCCTCAGAACGTCTTGATCTTTTAGTTTAATCTAAAAACCACAGAATTTGTAATTTAATTGTGTTAAAACAGAATATTTTGTCCATCTATATAAACTCTATGAGATTATTTGTACATCAATTAAATTACTTTAGGCTTTGTTTTAAAGGTGTTAAAATTTGACGTTGTTTATAAGAATATGTGTGATATCTTTGATAAGCTGATCAATATGTATGGCTTCCCAGATAATCCGATCAAACACATGTCTATTTAATCCCTATATTAGGTGTGAGTACCAATTTCCCCTAATTATAGCATACGATTAATCCCCCACCCCCATTCAAAGCATATATAAGACCCGGTAAAACTATTTCAAATCAGACATTTTCTGTTCCTCTTGATAAAGTTCAACTAAGAACGAAACGCGTCGAGGATATAAGGAGCCCGTATAATTTAATATGTAAGTTTTTGTTTTGTTTATATTCCATTGTTGTTACCCTTGTCTTATTGTTTGCCTTTTACCATTTTTCTTTTTATTATTTTTTCTGTTATTAGTAAATACCATCCTTTCATCATTATTATTAATAAAGTCAGTCGTGAATGTAATAATAATTGAATCCCTGTGTTTTGCTTGTTTATCCTAAAAAAAGACGGGAATAAAACGCTGATTTGTTCAGCATATTTTTTTAAGAACCAAATTATTTACCCCATTTATTTCTTCTTTCTTTTCATGAAACATGGACCCCCAAACGGAAAAGGAGCTGGCAGAGGACAAACGTGTCATCACCCGATCCTTTTATCAGTTTATCCAGTGTTTACATCACCTAGCAAATCTGGCCGAACCTTCTACATGCTTTAAAAAGAAAGAAAAAGAACTGAACCAATTTATTAGACCCGCCCGTACCAACGACAAAATTGTCGAGCGAATACAGAAAGTCAACGCTGCCTGGGCCAAAAGCATACGCGATGAACTCAGACTTCACTACACCGAAGAGAAAGTGTGGAGCCTCGACCTAGTGCTTTATTACAATAGTTCCTTTACCCGTGATCAAATGATGAACTTTGGCGCTATTTCTTTATCTTGGGCGAAAAAGAATTACGGTAAACGACTTAGACAGGACACGATCGATGAATTCATGAGAGTTTTACCAGATTGTGTAGCCACGCCCCCGTCGTCACCGTCAGAACCCCCCTCTCCAACCCCCAAGACTCCATCGCCGAGATCACAAAACCCAGCGCCGCCCAAGAAGGTCAGAACACCCAGTATCACGCCCTCGACTAGAGTCCCGTCGGAGTCGACTAATGCACCGCCGACCTTCAGTGTCGTCCCCTACACACCTAGAAGAAAGACAAAATTCGCGTTTAAACAGAAAAAGACAGCGCCCATTAGTAGGCCTCGACAACCAGACACCCGGGCCAAACCTAGGAAACTCAAGACCCAAGTTCCCAGTAGGTTTAGTTTCGACCCACCTGTCAATACAGTATGCCCCCCACCCGTTGTGTCAAAGTCGAACAGGAGAACCTCGAATAAAGACCGACCCGCGACCAACAACTGGAAATAAAACAATATAAACCTGACCCGAAAACTAACCCTGTGAAGACCCTAAACCGGCGCGCTCCTTAATACCAACATCAAAACCTAGGCCAGTGCTTTCGCCTTAAGCGACACTTTTTTAGTGGACCCTAAGGCCTAACCTTATTCCCTAACCCTGCCAGTGCCAGGCAGAGATTTGTTATTAATGTTCGCATAAAAACTCTCTTTTTATTTATATTTTTTTAGTCTCCGAACAGTGCCGTATATATTTAATTATAAACACTTTCGTATAAAATAGTGTCTCCTTTTTTACGGCTCCTCAGAACGTCTTGATCTTTTAGTTTAATCTAAAAACCACAGAATTTGTAATTTAATTGTGTTAAAACAGAATATTTTGTCCATCTATATAAACTCTATGAGATTATTTGTACATCAATTAAATTACTTTAGGCTTTGTTTTAAAGGTGTTAAAATTTGACGTTGTTTATAAGAATATGTGTGATATCTTTGATAAGCTGATCAATATGTATGGCTTCCCAGATAATCCGATCAAACACATGTCTATTTAATCCCTATATTAGGTGTGAGTACCAATTTCCCCTAATTATAGCATACGATTAATCCCCCACCCCCATTCAAAGCATATATAAGACCCGGTAAAACTATTTCAAATCAGACATTTTCTGTTCCTCTTGATAAAGTTCAACTAAGAACGAAACGCGTCGAGGATATAAGGAGCCCGTATAATTTAATATGTAAGTTTTTGTTTTGTTTATATTCCATTGTTGTTACCCTTGTCTTATTGTTTGCCTTTTACCATTTTTCTTTTTATTATTTTTTCTGTTATTAGTAAATACCATCCTTTCATCATTATTATTAATAAAGTCAGTCGTGAATGTAATAATAATTGAATCCCTGTGTTTTGCTTGTTTATCCTAAAAAAAGACGGGAATAAAACGCTGATTTGTTCAGCATATTTTTTTAAGAACCAAATTATTTACCCCATTTATTTCTTCTTTCTTTTCATGAAACATGGACCCCCAAACGGAAAAGGAGCTGGCAGAGGACAAACGTGTCATCACCCGATCCTTTTATCAGTTTATCCAGTGTTTACATCACCTAGCAAATCTGGCCGAACCTTCTACATGCTTTAAAAAGAAAGAAAAAGAACTGAACCAATTTATTAGACCCGCCCGTACCAACGACAAAATTGTCGAGCGAATACAGAAAGTCAACGCTGCCTGGGCCAAAAGCATACGCGATGAACTCAGACTTCACTACACCGAAGAGAAAGTGTGGAGCCTCGACCTAGTGCTTTATTACAATAGTTCCTTTACCCGTGATCAAATGATGAACTTTGGCGCTATTTCTTTATCTTGGGCGAAAAAGAATTACGGTAAACGACTTAGACAGGACACGATCGATGAATTCATGAGAGTTTTACCAGATTGTGTAGCCACGCCCCCGTCGTCACCGTCAGAACCCCCCTCTCCAACCCCCAAGACTCCATCGCCGAGATCACAAAACCCAGCGCCGCCCAAGAAGGTCAGAACACCCAGTATCACGCCCTCGACTAGAGTCCCGTCGGAGTCGACTAATGCACCGCCGACCTTCAGTGTCGTCCCCTACACACCTAGAAGAAAGACAAAATTCGCGTTTAAACAGAAAAAGACAGCGCCCATTAGTAGGCCTCGACAACCAGACACCCGGGCCAAACCTAGGAAACTCAAGACCCAAGTTCCCAGTAGGTTTAGTTTCGACCCACCTGTCAATACAGTATGCCCCCCACCCGTTGTGTCAAAGTCGAACAGGAGAACCTCGAATAAAGACCGACCCGCGACCAACAACTGGAAATAAAACAATATAAACCTGACCCGAAAACTAACCCTGTGAAGACCCTAAACCGGCGCGCTCCTTAATACCAACATCAAAACCTAGGCCAGTGCTTTCGCCTTAAGCGACACTTTTTTAGTGGACCCTAAGGCCTAACCTTATTCCCTAACCCTGCCAGTGCCAGGCAGAGATTTGTTATTAATGTTCGCATAAAAACTCTCTTTTTATTTATATTTTTTTAGTCTCCGAACAGTGCCGTATATATTTAATTATAAACACTTTCGTATAAAATAGTGTCTCCTTTTTTACGGCTCCTCAGAACGTCTTGATCTTTTAGTTTAATCTAAAAACCACAGAATTTGTAATTTAATTGTGTTAAAACAGAATATTTTGTCCATCTATATAAACTCTATGAGATTATTTGTACATCAATTAAATTACTTTAGGCTTTGTTTTAAAGGTGTTAAAATTTGACGTTGTTTATAAGAATATGTGTGATATCTTTGATAAGCTGATCAATATGTATGGCTTCCCAGATAATCCGATCAAACACATGTCTATTTAATCCCTATATTAGGTGTGAGTACCAATTTCCCCTAATTATAGCATACGATTAATCCCCCACCCCCATTCAAAGCATATATAAGACCCGGTAAAACTATTTCAAATCAGACATTTTCTGTTCCTCTTGATAAAGTTCAACTAAGAACGAAACGCGTCGAGGATATAAGGAGCCCGTATAATTTAATATGTAAGTTTTTGTTTTGTTTATATTCCATTGTTGTTACCCTTGTCTTATTGTTTGCCTTTTACCATTTTTCTTTTTATTATTTTTTCTGTTATTAGTAAATACCATCCTTTCATCATTATTATTAATAAAGTCAGTCGTGAATGTAATAATAATTGAATCCCTGTGTTTTGCTTGTTTATCCTAAAAAAAGACGGGAATAAAACGCTGATTTGTTCAGCATATTTTTTTAAGAACCAAATTATTTACCCCATTTATTTCTTCTTTCTTTTCATGAAACATGGACCCCCAAACGGAAAAGGAGCTGGCAGAGGACAAACGTGTCATCACCCGATCCTTTTATCAGTTTATCCAGTGTTTACATCACCTAGCAAATCTGGCCGAACCTTCTACATGCTTTAAAAAGAAAGAAAAAGAACTGAACCAATTTATTAGACCCGCCCGTACCAACGACAAAATTGTCGAGCGAATACAGAAAGTCAACGCTGCCTGGGCCAAAAGCATACGCGATGAACTCAGACTTCACTACACCGAAGAGAAAGTGTGGAGCCTCGACCTAGTGCTTTATTACAATAGTTCCTTTACCCGTGATCAAATGATGAACTTTGGCGCTATTTCTTTATCTTGGGCGAAAAAGAATTACGGTAAACGACTTAGACAGGACACGATCGATGAATTCATGAGAGTTTTACCAGATTGTGTAGCCACGCCCCCGTCGTCACCGTCAGAACCCCCCTCTCCAACCCCCAAGACTCCATCGCCGAGATCACAAAACCCAGCGCCGCCCAAGAAGGTCAGAACACCCAGTATCACGCCCTCGACTAGAGTCCCGTCGGAGTCGACTAATGCACCGCCGACCTTCAGTGTCGTCCCCTACACACCTAGAAGAAAGACAAAATTCGCGTTTAAACAGAAAAAGACAGCGCCCATTAGTAGGCCTCGACAACCAGACACCCGGGCCAAACCTAGGAAACTCAAGACCCAAGTTCCCAGTAGGTTTAGTTTCGACCCACCTGTCAATACAGTATGCCCCCCACCCGTTGTGTCAAAGTCGAACAGGAGAACCTCGAATAAAGACCGACCCGCGACCAACAACTGGAAATAAAACAATATAAACCTGACCCGAAAACTAACCCTGTGAAGACCCTAAACCGGCGCGCTCCTTAATACCAACATCAAAACCTAGGCCAGTGCTTTCGCCTTAAGCGACACTTTTTTAGTGGACCCTAAGGCCTAACCTTATTCCCTAACCCTAACCCTAACCCTAACCCAACCCTAACCCTAACCCTAACCCTAACCCTAACCCTAACCCTAGATTGACCAGCCGCGTCTCGAACCCACGCCCTCTCCATCGCCCGAACCCCAGAGACAACTTGTCCAACAGTCAAAGACCGAAGTACCAATTAGAATGGATACAGCGCCACCTACCACTATTTCTCCAAAGTCCGCCACAGTGCCCCCTGTCTTTAACGTGATCCCGCAGCAGTCTAAGAGTAGGGTGTTCCCACCACAAAGCAGGAAGACAGTGCCTCCCAGTAGCTCTCGACAACCAGACGTCCGGGTAAAACCGATTAATTCTCGACACAAAGTCCAACGTAGAACTGATTCGAACGCACGACTCAACACAGATAAACCTACTTACAGAAAACCAATCCGGAAAACAACGAATAAAGATCACTATAATATATAAATATAAACTGTCCCGTTCCCTAACCCTAACCCAAGACCCTAAATAGGCGCGATACTTGATAGCTATTTCTAAAACCTCGGCCAGTGCTTTCGGCCATAGGCAACATTCTTGGAATAGACCCTAAAGGCCCCAACCCTTTATCCTAACCCTAACCCTAACCCTAACCCTAACCCAACCCTAACCCTAACCCCTAACCCTAACCCTAACCCTAACCCTAATTAGGATCCTGGATTCTGTTTTCCCCGACCTTATGTCCCCTCGATTTTTTCAAAGTCGTGATTTTTGCACGTTTCCACCTACCGATTTCCACCAAATCATCCCAGGGGGTCGGGATTGGTCCCAAACGAAAGCTGGACATGTCCCCTACCCAATGAACTTGGTTTCAGATCGATCGGACCATTGGGACCACAGTGGATTGCATCCGCGCAAAGCATAGAAGGTCTATTAGGCCAAAAGTTCATAACTTCTAATCCAGGAGGGGTTTGGGCGTGGTTCCCCGGGGGTGGGGATGTGTCCCCTAACCACCTATAACCCTTGGGCAGGTTCAAGTAGCCCCTCGGGCTTTTAAAAGTGCCCCAAATTGGAGCAAAGAAGATGCCCAAGTGGTATATAGGCGACTACTGGTTCTGAATCGCTCCTTGCAGGCTAATTTTGAAACTTTATCTTTAAAAATTAAAAAAAAATAAACTACTCAATCGATCTAATTCAAATTTTGTGTGCACCTGCCCAGTTGTCTTGGGCAGCGCTCCAAAAAATTTCAGATCTCTAGTCCCAAAGGGGGCGCCAGTAGGGGCGTTCCACGTAGGGTGTCCAAAACGGTTGGCTTTTAGTCCCATTTTTGTCACTTTTGGTCTTTATCTCAGCCGGAAATGACGTCACAGCCTCGAAATCTACCTCCACACCTGTATTGTAATAGTGTCTAAGTTGTCAGCAAGTTTCAAGCCTCTATCTGCCCCAGATCGCCTCCAAAGTGGCTTTGGAGCCTTAAAACGGAACCCTAAGTTTGATTTTAGGGACATTTTTAGGCTTCAAATGGCACGTGTGACCGAACTAAACGTCATATGAAGTATCTGATTGGTGCATTTGATAGCTGGATGTCCAATCCATCATACTACCGAAGTAAGGCCCCAAACCTCAATTAGGGGCTCTGTAATTAAATATTTGCGTAACCCTAACAACTTTGTGGGACTAAAGACCAAAAACGTTTTTTTTGCAATAAATGCGCAAAAAACAACCACAGGAAGCCAAGATTTTGGGTGCCGAATTCCGCTAAAAATGTCTCGTCATTAAAAAATTTCCAGATACCTCAATCAAAAAATATAGACTTTATTTACGAAAAACGCCCGACTTTTGCATTAAAAAATAACATAAATTTTCGAAAAAAAAACAAAGATGATTGGTGAGGTCAAGGTCAATTGCATGGTGATGTTCTTGATGCCGGGACCTTGACCTTTCATATGGTGTGTTTCCCTAGTAAATCGGTTTAGAAATAAGCCTTCAATTTAACGTCAAAATTCAATCATTTTTTCAAAAAAAGTTTAGAGTTAATTTATACCGGTCATATTTGAAATTTTTTCGAAAGTGTCTGACGAAACCAGACCTTGCGGCTACCCCCCCTAAATTGAACCTTGCGAGCCACGTGATGCTCTTCAAATTTACTCCCGATGAGCGGAAGTATGTAAAATCAAGCTAAAAGTGCCATTTGACCTTGACCTTGACACCTGAGGTCGAAACCAAGGTCAGCTCGACACTCCCCAGGTATGATTTATATTTGAAAGCCGCGAGTTCTAAGTCGTAGGAATACTCCCACGTTGTCCGAATTATCTCCCCTTAGACCACATAGATGAAAACTAGCAATTTTTAGTTTTTGAGAAAAGATTTGAAAAAAAAAGTTATCCGATCGAGCTGAAATTTTGTGACGTGATAGATCGACCCCACATTTGTTCTTCATTTTTTAAAATCGCCAACCAAAAGTCGTGACCTTGACCTTCTAGGAACCTTTGAATTATTTCAGTTTTCACTCTCTGGAGGTCCATCAAATAAGGTCACGCTCACCGGAATTTTACCTTTCGACATGTCACTTCATCCGGACTGACCCAAGTTGGTCAAGGTCACCTGAAGGGTTCAAGGTCACTAAAATTAAGACCAGATGTGGTGCTTCGGGTCGCCAGGCCCAGACCCGGGCACACGTGGCAATCCAAAGGTCACGACACCAGATGGACAATTCATTTACCTTTAAGCAGATACCTTGACCTTTGATCTGATCTTTGACCTTGGCACTTAAAATCTCCCAAATGTTCTGGTCCTATCTAGCCTCGAACCATGAAGGTCAAGAAAAATTTCAAGGTCATGGTACAAAAGGTCATCCACGTGGCTGTTATTTAATAGCAGAGTAAGTTCGATTAGGGTTCCGAACAAGTCTTAAAACTAAAGGTCAATTTCATCTCTTTACAGACCTCATCTACAAATTGACGGATCGGCTTGAAACTTTCAGGGCACTTGGCGGGGTGTGCAAACACGCCGCACAGTGAATTTTAGATCGATATTCAGTAGGGTTCCAGAGATATGACAATTGCACGAAATTGACACCAAGTTAAATTTTGTACTTAGAATAATTTGGCTTGAACATTTGCTTTTTTGGGATAAATCTTTTATTTGAAGCCTTACAGCTTTGAGACTCCGGCTACCCCCACTAAATAAAACACGGCGAACCAGAAAATGACCTTGTTTTTGGCCCCAGAGGTCAAGGTCGTGTCAAACTTTAAAATTTTTCAAAAATTGAAGAAAAGTTGTCTTTCAAGACCCTACTGTGACTTCTGTGATCATGTCACGCAATTGGCTTTTTGATATGTTAGACATCATACAATTGACTACCGAAAAACTACCTTGACCTTCCCAAAAGCTTTACAGGGGGTGTCATAACAAACCAATTTGCGTTTGACCTCATTTCTAGTTGAAAATGGGACTTTTGGCCAAGTTCAAGGTTACGGTTCAAAAGTACATTAGATGACCTTCAAATGTTGTTATGTAGTCCAAAGTCCTAGGTCAAGGTCAAATAGGTGAAAAATGGCTTTATAATAAAACTTCTTTTTCAAGGTGAATTTTCGACCCTTTGACCTTGACCTAGCCACTTGACCTCGGAATACAAAAGTAAAGGATGTAAAATGATCTTTCATATGTGACCTTGAACTAGGCCATCAGTCTCTTATTTACTTCGCCGCAGGTCAAAACGCAAAGGCCCTTGTAAAAAGCTGGACAAAAGGTCAAGGTCAAAGTTTTAGTATTGGCTAGGTAGATAATTGTCAGTATTTCAACATATCAAAAAATGGTAGCCACTAATGAAACACCCAGGGCACAGTTAGGCACAAAAGACCAAAATACCATTTAAAATTGACACTTAAAAAATATACTACAGCTAAAGAGCAGCCATTTTGAAAAAAAAGATGGTAGTCCTAAATAAGACCCAAATTAGTTTACGGCGTACCTTGCCGGGCTACTTCTGAAAATTTTGAAATTTTACGACTGAAATTTCTGTCCGTCAGGCTAAAAAAGATAATAGGTACGCATGTCGTGCGAAGAAAAGCGTCTTGCAAGTGGCCATTTTGTGGCATAAATTTGTCGCCACGTCTTGTATTCTTTGAAACTCCTTCGAATGGATACCCCGGGGTAGCCGGTCAAAAAAAATTTTTTCCTTCCAACATGTCAAAGAAATGAAGGCCAAAAAAGACATACTTGGATGTAAATATTTGGTTTGACCTCTGATGACCTTGAACTTTTCTTACAAGAATAACATAGAGGCCAAGGTATACTGCAATGTCCTTGACTTTTAATCTGCAACAACTTGGACTGCAACAGTAATTTCCGAAAAAATTGAAGTTGGTCGAATGCCAAAGTAATATACATTTTCGGAATCCTTGACTTCAAGTTTATTCTCTAAAAAAAAATTTCAAAGTCGTCAAAGGTCAAACTCATCAATTAATTAGACCAAATGTCATTTCTCATATTCAACGACCCGCCATTTTTTAATTTCAACTCCTTTGACCTTGATTTTTTTTTTACATAAACAAAGTCAAGGTCAAGGATTTCAAAAATAGAAACTTTTTTTGTCATTCACCTTGACCTTTAAGAGGTCAAAAAACGTTATTTAGGGCTATTGTGAGCCCCTAGGGCTCTGTCCGGGGAAGCCGACCAGTGGGATTAAACTACAACTCAACACCCTAAATATCCACTGGGGTGTCAAATCCCCCACCCCCGGGATAAGGAAGTTGAGAAATATCAGTACACCAAAGCTACTAGCGGGGTATGGTCGACTAGGGGACTGGTGGATGTCTTAAAACGAATCTCTCAATTTTTGTCTTTACAGACCCCTAGCGGCAAAAGTATTTGAACGATCGGCTTGGAATTTACAGGGCACCCGGGCGGGGATCCAAGCACAACACACCGTGAATTTCAGATCGATACTCATTAGGGTTCCAGAGATATAGCGTTTGCACGGATTTGAGTCCATGTTAAATTTTGGACTTAGAATAATTTGGCTTGAACATTTGCTTTTTTTGGATAAATCATTTATTTGAAGCCTTACAGCTATGAGACTCCGGCTACCCCCCCTAAATGAAACACGGCGAACCAGAAAATGACCTTGTTTTTGACCACAGAGGTCAAGGTCGTGTCAAACTTGAAAATTGTCAAAAAATTGAAAAAAAAGTTGAATTTCTAGACCCTACTGTCACTTCTGTGATCATGTCACGCAATTGGCTTTTTGATATGTTAGACATCATACAATTGCCTACCGAAAAACTGCCTTGACCTTCCCAAAAGCTTTACAGGGGGTGTCACAACAAGCCAATTTGCGTTTGACCTCATTTCTAGTTGAAAATGGGACTTTTGGCCAAGTTCAAGGTTACGGTTCAAAAGTACATTAGATGACCTTCAAATGTTGTTATGTAACCCAAAGTCCTAGGTCAAGGTCAAATAGGTAAAAAATGGCTTTATAATAAAACTTCTTTTTCAAGGTGAATTTTCGACCCTTTGACCTTGACCTAGCCACTTGACCTCGGGATACAAAAGTAAAGGATGTAAAATGATCTTTCATATGTGACCTTGAACTAGGCCATCAGTCTCTTATTTACTTCGCCGCAGGTCAAAACGCAAAGGCCCTTGTAAAAAGCTGGACAAAAGGTCAAGGTCAAAGTTTTAGTATTGGCTAGGTAGATAATTGTCAGTATTTCAACATATCAAAAAATGGTAGCCACTTATGAAAGACCCAGGGCACAGTTAGGCACAAAAGACCAAAATACCTTTTAAAATTGACACTTAAAAAATATACTACAGCTAAAGAGCAGCCATTTTGAAAAAAAAGATGGTAGTCCTAAATAAGACCCAAATTAGTTTACGGCGTACCTTGCCGGGCTACTTCTGAAAAGTTTGAAATTTTACGACTGAAATTTCTGTCCGTCAGGCTAAAAAAGATAATAGGTACGCATGTCGTGCGAAGAAAAGCGTCTTGCAAGTGGCCATTTTGTGGCATAAATTTGTCGCCACGTCTTGTATTCTTTGAAACTCCTTCGAATGGATACCCCGGGGTAGCCGGTCAAAAAAAATTTTTTCCTTCCAACATGTCAAAGAAATAAAGGCCAAAAAAGACATACTTGGATGTAAATATTTGGTTTGACCTCTGATGACCTTGAACTTTTCTTACAAGAATAACATAGAGGCCAAGGTATACTGCAATGTCCTTGACTTTTAATCTGCAACAACTTGGACTGCAACAGTAATTTCCGAAAAAATTGAAGTTGGTCGAATGCCAAAGTAATATACATTTTCGGAATCCTTGACTTCAAGTTTATTCTCTAAAAAAAAATTTCAAAGTCGTCAAAGGTCAAACTCATCACTTAATTAGACCAAATGTCATTTCTCATATTCAACGACCCGCCATTTTTTAATTTCAACTCCTTTGACCTTGATTTTTTTTTTACATAAACAAAGTCAAGGTCAAGGATTTCAAAAATAGAAACTTTTTTTGTCATTCACCTTGACCTTTAAGAGGTCAAAAAACGTTAATTAGGGCTATTGTGAGCCCCTAGGGCTCTGTCCGGGGAAGCCGACCCGTGGGATTAAACTACAACTCAACACCCTAAATATCCACTGGGGTGTCAAATCCCCCACCCCCGGGATAAGGAAGTTGAGAAATATCAGTACACCAAAGCTACTAGCGGGGTATGGTCGACTAGGGGACTGGTGGATGTCTTAAAACGAATCTCTCAATTTTTGTCTTTACAGACCCCTAGCGGCAAAAGTATTTGAACGATCGGCTTGGAATTTACAGGGAACCCGGCCGGGGATCCAAGCACAACACACCGTGAATTTCAGATCGATACTCATTAGGGTTCCAGAGATATAGCGTTTGCACGGATTTGAGTCCATGTTAAATTTTGGACTTAGAATAATTTGGCTTGAACATTTGCTTTTTTTGGATAAATCATTTATTTGAAGCCTTACAGCTATGAGACTCCGGCTACCCCCCCTAAATGAAACACGGCGAACCAGAAAATGACCTTGTTTTTGACCACAGAGGTCAAGGTCGTGTCAAACTTGAAAATTGTCCAAAAATTGAAAAAAAAGTTGAATTTCTAGACCCTACTGTCACTTCTGTGATCATGTCACGCAATTGGCTTTTTGATATGTTAGACATCATACAATTGCCTACCGAAAAACTGCCTTGACCTTCCCAAAAGCTTTACAGGGGGTGTCACAACAAGCCAATTTGCGTTTGACCTCATTTCTAGTTGAAAATGGGACTTTTGGCCAAGTTCAAGGTTACGGTTCAAAAGAACATTAGATGACCTTCAAATGTTGTTATGTAACCCAAAGTCCTAGGTCAAGGTCAAATAGGTGAAAAATGGCTTTATAATAAAACTTCTTTTTCAAGGTGAATTTTCGACCCTTTGACCTTGACCTAGCCACTTGACCTCGGAATACAAAAGTAAAGGATGTAAAATGATCTTTCATATGTGACCTTGAACTAGGCCATCAGTCTCTTATTTACTTCGCCGCAGGTCAAAACGCAAAGGCCCTTGTAAAAAGCTGGACAAAAGGTCAAGGTCAAAGTTTTAGTATTGGCTAGGTAGATAATTGTCAGTATTTCAACATATCAAAAAATGGTAGCCACTTATGAAAGACCCAGGGCACAGTTAGGCACAAAAGACCAAAATACCTTTTAAAATTGACACTTAAAAAATATACTACAGCTAAAGAGCAGCCATTTTGAAAAAAAAGATGGTAGTCCTAAATAAGACCCAAATTAGTTTACGGCGTACCTTGCCAGGCTACTTCTGAAAATTTTGAAATTTTACGACTGAAATTTCTGTCCGTCAGGCTAAAAAAGATAATAGGTACGCATGTCGTGCGAAGAAAAGCGTCTTGCAAGTGGCCATTTTGTGGCATAAATTTGTCGCCACGTCTTGTATTCTTTGAAACTCCTTCGAATGGATACCCCGGGGTAGCCGGTCAAAAAAAATTTTTTCCTTCCAACATGTCAAAGAAATAAAGGCCAAAAAAGACATACTTGGATGTAAATATTTGGTTTGACCTCTGATGACCTTGAACTTTTCTTACAAGAATAACATAGAGGCCAAGGTATACTGCAATGTCCTTGACTTTTAATCTGCAACAACTTGGACTGCAACAGTAATTTCCGAAAAAATTGAAGTTGGTCGAATGCCAAAGTAATATACATTTTCGGAATCCTTGACTTCAAGTTTATTCTCTAAAAAAAAATTTCAAAGTCGTCAAAGGTCAAACTCATCACTTAATTAGACCAAATGTCATTTCTCATATTCAACGACCCGCCATTTTTTAATTTCAACTCCTTTGACCTTGATTTTTTTTTTACATAAACAAAGTCAAGGTCAAGGATTTCAAAAATAGAAACTTTTTTTGTCATTCACCTTGACCTTTAAGAGGTCAAAAAACGTTAATTAGGGCTATTGTGAGCCCCTAGGGCTCTGTCCGGGGAAGCCGACCCGTGGGATTAAACTACAACTCAACACCCTAAATATCCACTGGGGTGTCAAATCCCCCACCCCCGGGATAAGGAAGTTGAGAAATATCAGTACACCAAAGCTACTAGCGGGGTATGGTTGACTAGGGGACTGGAGGATGTCTTAAAACGAATCTCTCAATTTTTGTCTTTACAGACCCCTAGCGGCAAAAGTATTTGAACGATCGGCTTGGAATTTACAGGGCACCCGGCCGGGGGTCCAAGCACAACACACCGTGAATTTCAGATCGATACTCATTAGGGTTCCAGAGATATAGCGTTTGCACGGATTTGAGTCCATGTTAAATTTTGGACTTAGAATAATTTGGCTTGAACATTTGCTTTTTTTGGATAAATCATTTATTTGAAGCCTTACAGCTATGAGACTCCGGCTACCCCCCCTAAATAAAACACGACGAACCAGAAAATGACCTTGTTTTTGACTCCAGAGGTCAAGGTCGTGTCAAACTTGAAAATTGTCCAAAAATTGAAAAAAAAGTTGAATTTCTAGACCCTACTGTCACTTCTGTGATCATGTCACGCAATTGGCTTTTTGATATGTTAGACATCATACAATTGCCTACCGAAAAACTGCCTTGACCTTCCCAAAAGCTTTACAGGGGGTGTCACAACAAGCCAATTTGCGTTTGACCTCATTTCTAGTTGAAAGTGGGACTTTTGGCCAAGTTCAAGGTTACGGTTCAAAAGTACATTAGATGGCCTTCAAATGTTGTTATGTAGTCCAAAGTCCTAGGTCAAGGTCAAATAGGTGAAAAATGGCTTTATAATAAAACTTCTTTTTCAAGGTGAATTTTCGACCCTTTGACCTTGACCTAGCCACTTGACCTCGGAATACAAAAGTAAAGGATGTAAAATGATCTTTCATATGTGACCTTGAACTAGGCCATCAGTCTCTTATTTACTTCGCCGCAGGTCAAAACGCAAAGGCCCTTGTAAAAAGCTGGACAAAAGGTCAAGGTCAAAGTTTTAGTATTGGCTAGGTAGATAATTGTCAGTATTTCAACATATCAAAAAATGGTAGCCACTAATGAAACACCCAGGGCACAGTTAGGCACAAAAGACCAAAATACCTTTTAAAATTGACACTTAAAAAATATACTACAGCTAAAGAGCAGCCATTTTGAAAAAAAAGATGGTAGTCCTAAATAAGACCCAAATTAGTTTACGGCGTACCTTGCCGGGCTACTTCTGAAAATTTTGAAATTTTACGACTGAAATTTCTGTCCGTCAGGCTAAAAAAGATAATAGGTACGCATGTCCTGCGAAGAAAAGCGTCTTGCAAGTGGCCATTTTGTGGCATAAATTTGTCGCCACGTCTTGTATTCTTTGAAACTCCTTCGAATGGATACCCCGGGGTAGCCGGTCAAAAAATTTTTTTTCCTTCCAACATGTCAAAGAAATAAAGGCCAAAAAAGACATACTTGGATGTAAATATTTGGTTTGACCTCTGATGACCTTGAACTTTTCTTACAAGAATAACATAGAGGCCAAGGTATACGGCAATGTCCTTGACTTTTAATCTGCAACAACTTGGACTGCAACAGTAATTTCCGAAAAAATTGAAGTTGGTCGAATGCCAAAGTAATATACATTTTCGGAATCCTTGACTTCAAGTTTATTCTCTAAAAAAATTTTCAAAGTCGTCAGAGGTCAAACTCATCACTTAATTAGACCAAATGTCATTTCTCATATTCAACGACCCGCCATTTTTTAATTTCAACTCCTTTGACCTTGATTTTTTTTTTACATAAACAAAGTCAAGGTCAAGGATTTCAAAAATAGAAACTTATTTTGTCCTTCACCTTGACCTTTAAGAGGTCAAAAAACGTTAGTTAGGGTTATTGTGAGCCCCTAGGGCTCTGTCCGGGGAAGCCGACCCGTGGGATTAAACTACAACTCAACACCCTAAATATCCACTGGGGTGTCAAATCCCCCACCCCCGGGATAAGGAAGTCCCGTGGCCTTATGTCCCACAATTTGGCCTTATGGGTTAGGATATACAGGGAGTAAGCTCAAGAGGTAGAATTTTTTGATGACCTCTTATGACCTTGAACCGTTTTTTTCTTGAACAAAGTCATTTTTGGATGACTTCCGGTGACCTTGAATCTTTTTTCTTGAAGATAGTCAAGGTCAAGGATTCCAAAAAAGTTGATGTCATTGACCTTTGACATGCTTAAAATCAAGTCTGTAGACTCGGCCTTTGGTCCCACTACTCTTTGAATTATTAAAAATCAGCTAAAAGGGGCACATGCCCGATACTTGTATGGGCACATCGCCCAATGTCCCAGGAATAAGCTGAATTAATTTTGTATCCCCTCCACTCTCGGGCGTGACTGTTAAGGCAATTGCTTTATGTCAACGGCCTGAAGTCTCACATGGCCTTAGGTCCCTTGACCTTATGTCCCACAATTTGGCCTTAGGTCCCTTGACCTTATGTCCCACAATTTGGCCTTATGTCCCCAAATGTATATAGGGAATAAGCTTAAGAGGTAGATTTTTTTGATGACCTCTGATGAACTTAAATTTTTTTTTTCGTGAACAAAGTCAAGGTCAAGGATTCCAGAAAAGTACATGTCACGAAATTTTGTAGTGCTTCGAATCGCACTCGCATTTCGGACATAGCCAAAATCTTATATAGAAAAATAAGCTCAAGAGATAGAATTTTTGGATGACTTCCAGTGACGTTGAATCTTTTTTCTTGAAGATAGTCAATGTCAAGGATTCCCAAAAAGTTCATGTTATTGACCTTTGACATGCTTAAAATCACGTCTGTAGACTCGGCCTTTGGTCCCACTACTCTTTAAATTATTAAAAATCAGCTAAAGGGGGAACATGCCCGATACTTGTATGGGCACATGCCCCAATGTCCCAGGAACACGCTGAATTAATTTTGTATCCCCTCCACTCCCGGGCGTGGGTGTTAAGGCAATTGCTTTATGTCAACGGCCTGAAGTCCCACTCGGCCTTAGGTCCCTTGACCTTATGTCCCACAATTTGGCCTTATGTCCCCAAATGTATATAGGGAATAAGCTTAAGAGGTAGAATTTTTTGATGACCTCTGATAAACTTGAACTTTTTTTTTCGTGAACAAAGTCAAGGTCAAGGATTCCAAAAAAGTACATGTCATGAACTTTTGTAGTGCTTCGAATCGCACTCGCATTTCGGACATAGCCAAAATCTTATATAGTAAAAAAAGCTCAAGAGATAGAATTTTTGGATGACTTCCGGTGACGTTGAATCTTTTTTCTTGAAGATAGTCAATGTCAAGGATTCCCAAAAAGTTCATGTTATTGACCTTTGACATGCTTAAAATCACGTCTGTAGACTCGGCCTTTGGTCCCACTACTCTCTGAAGTCCCACTCGGCCTTAGGTCCCTTGACCTTATGTCCCACAATTTGGCCTTATGTCCCCAAATGTATATAGGGAATAAGCTTAAGAGGTAGAATTTTTTGATGAACTCTGATAAACTTGAACTTTTTTTTTCGTGAACAAAGTCAAGGTCAAGGATTCCAAAAAAGTACATGTCATAAACTTTTGTAGTGCTTCGAATCGCACTCGCATTTCGGACATAGCCAAAATCTTATATAGAAAAAAAAGCTCAAGAGATAGAATTTTTGGATGACTTCCGGTGACCTTGAATCTTTTTCCTTGAAGATAGTCAAGGTCAAGGATTCCAAAAAAGTTGATGTCATTGACCTTTGACATGCTTAAAATCAGGTCTGTAGACTCGGCCTTTGGTCCCACTACTCTTTGAATTATTAAAAATCAGCTAAAAGGAGCACATGCCCGATACTTGTATGGGCACATCGCCCAATGTCCCAGGAATACGCTGAATTAATTTTGTATCCCCTCCACTCCCGGGCGTGGCTGTTAAGGCAATTGCTTTATGTCAACGGCCTAAAGTCCCACATGGCCTTAGGTCCCTTGACCTTATGTCCCACATGGCCTTAGGTCCCTTGACCTTATGTCCCACAATTTGGCCTTATGTCCCAAAATGGAATAAGCTTAAGAGGTAGAATTTTTTGATGACCTCTGATAAACTTGAACTTTATTTTTCATGAACAAAGTCAAGGTCAAGGATTCCAAAAAAAGTACATGTCATGAACTTTTGTAGTGCTTCGAATCGCAGTCGCATTTCGGACATAGCCAAAATCTTATATATAAAAAAAGCTCAAGAAATAGAATTTTTGGATGACTTCCGGTGACGTTGAATCTTTTTCTTGAAGATAGTCAATGTCAAGGATTCCCAAAAAGTTCATGTTATTGACCTTTGACATGCTTGAAATCACGTCTGTAGACTCGGCCTTTGGTCCCACTACTCTTTGAATTATTAAAAATCAGCTAAAAGGGGCACATGCCCGATACTTGTATGGGCACATCCCCCAATGTCCCAGGAACACGCTGAATTAATTTTGTATCCCCTCCACTCCCGGGCGTGGCTGTTAAGGCAATTGCTTTATGTCCCCGGCCTCAAGTCCCACATGGCCTTAGGTCGCTTGACCTTATGTCCCACAATTTGGCCTTATGTCCCCAAATGTATATAGGGAATAAGCTTAAGAGGTAGAATTTTTTTGATGACCTCTGATGAACTTAAACTTTTTTTTTCGTGAACAAAGTCAAGGTCAAGGATTCCAGAAAAGTACATGTCATGAATTTTGTAGTGCTTCGAATCGCACTCGCATTTCGGACATAGCCAAAATCTTATATAGAAAAATAAGCTCAAGAGATAGATTTTTCGGATGACTTCCTGTGACGTTGAATCTTTTTTCTTGAAGATAGTCAATGTCAAGGATTCCCAAAAAGTTCATGTTATTGACCTTTGACATGCTTAAAATCACGTCTGTAGACTCGGCCTTTGGTCCCACTACTCTCTGAAGTCCCACTCGGCCTTAGGTCCCTTGACCTTATGTCCCACAATTTGGCCTTATGTCCCCAAATGTATATAGGGAATAAGCTTAAGAGGTAGAATTGTTTTGATGACCTCTGATAAACTTGAACTTTTTTTTCGTGAACAAATTCAAGGTCAAGGATTCCAAAAAAGTACATGTCATGAACTTTTGTAGTGCTTCGAATCGCACTCGCATTTCGGACATAGCCAAAATCTTATATAGAAAAAAAAGCTCAAGAGATAGAATTTTTGGATGACTTCCGGTGACGTTGAATCTTTTTTCTTTAAGATAGTCAATGTCAAGGATTCCCAAAAAGTTCATGTTATTGACCTTTGACATGCTTAAAATCACGTCTGTAGACTCGGCCTTTGGTCCCACTACTCTTTGAATTATTAAAAATCAGCTAAAAGGGGCACATGCCCGATACTTGTATGGGCACATCGCCCAATGTCCCAGGAATACGCTGAATTAATTTTGTATCCCCTCCACTCCCGGGTGTGGCTGCTAAGGCAATTGCTTTATGTCCCCGGCCTCAAGTCCCACATGGCCTTAGGTCCCTTGACCTTATGTCCCACAATTTGGCCTTATGTCCCCAAATGTATATAGGGAATAAGCTTAAAAGGTAGAATTTTTTGATGACCTCTGATGAACTTGAACTTTTTTTTTCGTGAACAAAGTCAAGGTCAAGGATTCCAAAATTTGGCCTGTCACAAAAGTTATATAGGGAATAAGCTCAAGAGGTAAAATTTTCGGATGACCTCTGATGACCTTGAACTTTTTTTTTCTTGAACAAAATCAAGGTCAAGGATTCCAAAAAAGTACATGTCATGAACTTTTATCTAACCTCGAATTTCAGTCGCATTTCGGACTTGGCCGAAATCTTATAAATAGAATAAGTTCAAGAGGTAGAACTTTTGGATGACTTCCGAGTTATATAGGGAATAAGCTCAAGAGGTAAAATTTTCGGATGACCTCTGATGACCTTGAACTTTTTTTTTCTTGAACAAAATCATGGTCAAGGATTCCAAAAAAGTACATGTCATGAACTTTTATCTAACTTCGAATTTCAGTCGCATTTCGGACTTGGCCGAAATCTTATAAATAGAATAAGTTCAAGAGGTAGAATTTTTGGATGACTTCCGATGACATTGAACTTTTTTCTCTAACAGAGTCAAGGTCAAGCATTCCAAAAAACTACATGTCATGATCTTTTGTGGTACTTCGAATTGCAGTCACATTTAGACTTGGTGGAAATTCGGAAAAAAAATGTTTATATAGGGGAAATACTCATGAAATATGGCAGATGGGTTAGAAATGATCCTGCGAGGTCTCACTGTAAAGCCAAATGATGTAGCTTCCGGAATAAGATGTCATAGATGCAATGCAATCTCGTTCGCGTGGGTACGCGGTATTATAATAAAGAACAAAAACTGTGGGACTTAAGGCCAGAAAGGTGGTCTTTAGTCCCACTACTCTTCGATTTTTTAAAAATCGGTCTCACGGGACACTATCCCGATACCTATATGGGCATGTCCCCTTGGGTCCCGGGGATACGCAAAAAAAAATTTGTCCCTCCCCCACCCCATGGGCATGATTTATGGGTGTTTCGCCTTATGTCCCAGAGCATGGTCTTATGTCCCTGGCTTTATGTCCCCCAATTTTGGTCTTAAGTCCCATACGGGACATGAGGCCTGGGACAGAAGACCAAGAGGGACTTGAGGCCAGGGACATGAGACCAAGAGGGACTTGAGGCCAGGGACATAAGACCAAGTTGGCCTTAAATCCCCTCCAAAAAGGGACTTGAGGCCAAGTTGGTGTTATGGATCCAGATTTATGTCCCATATCTGGCAATATGTACCTTAGGAATATAGCCCTAACCCAACCCAACCCTAACCCACCCCCTAACCCCAACCCTAACCCAACCCAACCCAACCCTATCTTACTGATTAGATGAGTACGCGTTACCACTAATTACTGTCAAAGACGACCCGCTAATTAGAACCCGTAAACGGCTTCAAATGGAGTATAACATGCCACTTTAATCTCTTAATCAGGTCTGAGTTTAAATAACCCCTGATTGACATATGATTATCCCTTTGTCACGGTATTTGATTACCCGACTCCCAACTACCTCTGTGCATATATAAGGCCCCTCTAACTTATCCCAAATCAGACATTTTTCGTTCCTCCTGAAGAAGTTCGCTACTGAACGAAACGCGTCGAGGACACAATGAGCCCCTATAATATGTAAGTTTTTGTTTTGTTTGTATATTTTATAGCTGTATTTTCTTATTTGTTGTTTAATCTTATCATTATTTACTTAATAAAGTCAATCCTGATAGTATTAGTAACTAAGTAGACTGTGTTTTAAGTTTTTTTGAAAGTATAATACTTCAAATAAAACATCATTTCTTGAGTCGGATCTATTAAGAATTTAATTATTAACCCACCGCAATTATTTCTTATTTTTCATGAAAAATGGATCCCCGGCAAACTAAAGAGGAGAGTGCACGCGAAAGACACTTCATAACTCGTGCATTCTACCAGTTTATTCAGTGTCTGCATCACCTTTCGAATCTTGAAGAACCATCAACCTGCTTTTCTAAGAAAGAAAAAGAATTGAATCGTTTTATAAGACCGGCACGATCTAATGAAACCATTTCCGAGAAAATAAAAGACGTCAACGCTGCCTGGGCTAATACCATGAGACACGAGCTGTGTAAGCACTATGAGGAGGAGAAATACCAGATTTTGAACACTATTTTTTTAAACAACAAGAATCTTTCTTACATTGAAGTTATGAGCGCAGGGGAGATTGCTATGTCATGGGCCAAACGAAATTATGGCAAACGCCTCAGACAAACAGTCGTAGATCACTTCATGAACGCCGAACTGCCGGAAATGACGGACCAGCAATTCCCAGAACCCGCTGTCTCCCCACCCCCACCTTCACTGTCAACGCCTGGATCTCCAGACCGGATTGACCAGCCGCGTCCCGAACCCACGCCCTCTCCATCGCCCGAACCCCAGAGACAACTTGTCCAACAGTCAGAGACCGAAGTATCAATGAGAATGGATACAGCGCCACCTACCACTATTTCTCAAAAGTCCACCACAGTGCCCCCTGTCTTTAACGTGATCCCGCAGCAGTCTAAGAGTAGGATGTTCCCACCACAAAGCAGGAAGACAGTGCCTCCCAGTAGCTCTCGACAACCAGACGTCCGGGTAAAACCGATTAATTCTCGACACAAAGTCCAACGTAGAACTGATTCGAACGCACGACTCAACACAGATAAACCTACTTACAGAAAACCAATCCGGAAAACAACGAATAAAGATCACTATAATATATAAATATAAACTGTCCCGTTCCCTAACCCTAACCCAAGACCCTAAATAGGCGCGATACTTGATAGCTATTTCTAAAACCTCGGCCAGTGCTTTCGGCCATAGGCAACATTCTTGGAATGGACCCTAAAGGCCCCAACCCTTTATCCTAACCCAGCGAGTGCCAGGTGGTGATATACTATTGATAGTCGCTTTAAAGACACCCTCCCGTCTCCGTATAGTGCCATACATAAATTTTTATTAACACTGTCGTATAAAACACCGCCCCTTTAAATCTTAAAGTGCTCATTGAAATGTCGGGATTGTGTACATTTTTTAACAATATTTTGTATCTGTACATCCATTATATGCTCTTTTTGAAACCAATAATCATTCTTTGTACATTTCTGAAACTTGTTTACGTATTTTTGTACACTAAGATAACTTTTATGCCTGTTATGTAAAGTGATATGTATGTTATTACGACCTCTGATTGGTCCTTTCTCTTAACTCCTGATTTGTCAATGCCCGGGACCACACCCCTAACGAAAACTATCATATCTTACTGATTAGATGAGTACGCGTTACCACTAATTACTGTCAAAGACGACCCGCTAATTAGAACCCGTAAACGGCTTCAAATGGAGTATAACATGCCACTTTAATCTCTTAATCAGGTCTGAGTTTAAATAACCCCTGATTGACATATGATTATCCCTTTGTCACGGTATTTGATTACCCGACTCCCAACTACCTCTGTGCATATATAAGGCCCCTCTAACTTATCCCAAATCAGACATTTTTCGTTCCTCCTGAAGAAGTTCGCTACTGAACGAAACGCGTCGAGGACACAATGAGCCCCTATAATATGTAAGTTTTTGTTTTGTTTGTATATTTTATAGCTGTATTTTCTTATTTGTTGTTTAATCTTATCATTATTTACTTAATAAAGTCAATCCTGATAGTATTAGTAACTAAGTAGACTGTGTTTTAAGTTTTTTTGAAAGTATAATACTTCAAATAAAACATCATTTCTTGAGTCGGATCTATTAAGAATTTAATTATTAACCCACCGCAATTATTTCTTATTTTTCATGAAAAATGGATCCCCGGCAAACTAAAGAGGAGAGTGCACGCGAAAGACACTTCATAACTCGTGCATTCTACCAGTTTATTCAGTGTCTGCATCACCTTTCGAATCTTGAAGAACCATCAACCTGCTTTTCTAAGAAAGAAAAAGAATTGAATCGTTTTATAAGACCGGCACGATCTAATGAAACCATTTCCGAGAAAATAAAAGACGTCAACGCTGCCTGGGCTAATACCATGAGACACGAGCTGTGTAAGCACTATGAGGAGGAGAAATACCAGATTTTGAACACTATTTTTTTAAACAACAAGAATCTTTCTTACATTGAAGTTATGAGCGCAGGGGAGATTGCTATGTCATGGGCCAAACGAAATTATGGCAAACGCCTCAGACAAACAGTCGTAGATCACTTCATGAACGCCGAACTGCCGGAAATGACGGACCAGCAATTCCCAGAACCCGCTGTCTCCCCACCCCCACCTTCACTGTCAACGCCTGGATCTCCAGACCGGATTGACCAGCCGCGTCCCGAACCCACGCCCTCTCCATCGCCCGAACCCCAGAGACAACTTGTCCAACAGTCAGAGACCGAAGTATCAATGAGAATGGATACAGCGCCACCTACCACTATTTCTCAAAAGTCCACCACAGTGCCCCCTGTCTTTAACGTGATCCCGCAGCAGTCTAAGAGTAGGATGTTCCCACCACAAAGCAGGAAGACAGTGCCTCCCAGTAGCTCTCGACAACCAGACGTCCGGGTAAAACCGATTAATTCTCGACACAAAGTCCAACGTAGAACTGATTCGAACGCACGACTCAACACAGATAAACCTACTTACAGAAAACCAATCCGGAAAACAACGAATAAAGATCACTATAATATATAAATATAAACTGTCCCGTTCCCTAACCCTAACCCAAGACCCTAAATAGGCGCGATACTTGATAGCTATTTCTAAAACCTCGGCCAGTGCTTTCGGCCATAGGCAACATTCTTGGAATGGACCCTAAAGGCCCCAACCCTTTATCCTAACCCAGCGAGTGCCAGGTGGTGATATACTATTGATAGTCGCTTTAAAGACACCCTCCCGTCTCCGTATAGTGCCATACATAAATTTTTATTAACACTGTCGTATAAAACACCGCCCCTTTAAATCTTAAAGTGCTCATTGAAATGTCGGGATTGTGTACATTTTTTAACAATATTTTGTATCTGTACATCCATTATATGCTCTTTTTGAAACCAATAATCATTCTTTGTACATTTCTGAAACTTGTTTACGTATTTTTGTACACTAAGATAACTTTTATGCCTGTTATGTAAAGTGATATGTATGTTATTACGACCTCTGATTGGTCCTTTCTCTTAACTCCTGATTTGTCAATGCCCGGGACCACACCCCTAACGAAAACTATCATATCTTACTGATTAGATGAGTACGCGTTACCACTAATTACTGTCAAAGACGACCCGCTAATTAGAACCCGTAAACGGCTTCAAATGGAGTATAACATGCCACTTTAATCTCTTAATCAGGTCTGAGTTTAAATAACCCCTGATTGACATATGATTATCCCTTTGTCACGGTATTTGATTACCCGACTCCCAACTACCTCTGTGCATATATAAGGCCCCTCTAACTTATCCCAAATCAGACATTTTTCGTTCCTCCTGAAGAAGTTCGCTACTGAACGAAACGCGTCGAGGACACAATGAGCCCCTATAATATGTAAGTTTTTGTTTTGTTTGTATATTTTATAGCTGTATTTTCTTATTTGTTGTTTAATCTTATCATTATTTACTTAATAAAGTCAATCCTGATAGTATTAGTAACTAAGTAGACTGTGTTTTAAGTTTTTTTGAAAGTATAATACTTCAAATAAAACATCATTTCTTGAGTCGGATCTATTAAGAATTTAATTATTAACCCACCGCAATTATTTCTTATTTTTCATGAAAAATGGATCCCCGGCAAACTAAAGAGGAGAGTGCACGCGAAAGACACTTCATAACTCGTGCATTCTACCAGTTTATTCAGTGTCTGCATCACCTTTCGAATCTTGAAGAACCATCAACCTGCTTTTCTAAGAAAGAAAAAGAATTGAATCGTTTTATAAGACCGGCACGATCTAATGAAACCATTTCCGAGAAAATAAAAGACGTCAACGCTGCCTGGGCTAATACCATGAGACACGAGCTGTGTAAGCACTATGAGGAGGAGAAATACCAGATTTTGAACACTATTTTTTTAAACAACAAGAATCTTTCTTACATTGAAGTTATGAGCGCAGGGGAGATTGCTATGTCATGGGCCAAACGAAATTATGGCAAACGCCTCAGACAAACAGTCGTAGATCACTTCATGAACGCCGAACTGCCGGAAATGACGGACCAGCAATTCCCAGAACCCGCTGTCTCCCCACCCCCACCTTCACTGTCAACGCCTGGATCTCCAGACCGGATTGACCAGCCGCGTCCCGAACCCACGCCCTCTCCATCGCCCGAACCCCAGAGACAACTTGTCCAACAGTCAGAGACCGAAGTATCAATGAGAATGGATACAGCGCCACCTACCACTATTTCTCAAAAGTCCACCACAGTGCCCCCTGTCTTTAACGTGATCCCGCAGCAGTCTAAGAGTAGGATGTTCCCACCACAAAGCAGGAAGACAGTGCCTCCCAGTAGCTCTCGACAACCAGACGTCCGGGTAAAACCGATTAATTCTCGATATCTTGGCGATATTGTTGTTCCCAGCAAGTTACCGTCTTTAAAAATAAACACCTAACTTCCTTGAGTCAAAACCAAATCAATATACCAATCCATTTTGTTCCTAAGCCCACTTCCCACTACTCGATAACCCCAATGCCCCAGGCCAATGCTCTCTGTGGGGCACCCTAACCGGTAACCCACCCCTTACCCTTACCCTAACCCTAACCCTAACCCTAACCCAACCCCTAACCCTAACCCTTATACACTTTCTAGGAGACATAAATATATGCATAGAAAAAATCAATTTTCATAAATTGTTAGCAGCGTCAGGTTATTTAACAGCCCCTTGACATGTTGTTTAGCTGTTGTATAATACTTTGGTACAATTCTAGACAAATATGTTGGGTAAAAAAGCCGTGTATATACAAAGAGCGTGGGCAGTAATGTCTGCATTTGCTTAACAATAAGAACATTTGTATGTTTCAAAGAGTGTACAAGTTCAAAAAAGTGGCGAAAAGAATCTTCTATAAAACCAAACAATAGACATTTATATGTACATATGTAGTTATAGTTAGTTTCAACACGGATAAGTTTCCTTTGTGAAAGAAATACTATCCGTATATACATTTCCTTAATAATCAAAAGACATGTTATGCTTAAAATCATGTACAAGTTAGAGAAAATGTGGTGAAAAGAATCCTTTATAAGAACAAACAATAGACATTTTATATATACATATATAGAGTTATTTCAACCTCGATAAGTTTCTTTTGTGAAAGAAATACTATCGGTATATACAAATAAAAACATGTTATGTTTAAGAGAGTGTACAAGTTCAAAAAAGTGGCGAAAAGAATATTCTATAAAACCAACAGTAGACCTTTTATATATACATATATAGTGGGAGTTAATCTCAACATGGATAAGTTCCCTTTATGAGAGAGATACTGTCGGTATATCTAAACAAGGACCAGTGGCATCTTTACACTTTTGGTCAATAGAAAAACCAAATAAAATTATGTGTTGGGAATTTTTACTTTGATGGGGATGATGATAATTCAAATGAGTATATACTCCCGGTTTTTTTTAAGGGGGGTTAGCTTTTCACGCTTTCCTGAATTAGTTGGATCAGGAAGTCGTTGAGAGCTAGATTTTTGAATACAAAAACATAAAATCTTTCAATGGGTATTTATCATACATATTGATTGATTGATTAATGACGTGTTTATAAGGAGATAAACTGGCTGATTAAAGCCAATGTCCCCCGTAACCAGACCCGTGCGGTGCGATTACGGTGTAAACATTGGTTTAACAACTGGTTTTAGCCGTATCCGAGCATCATTAAACCAGAGGAATGGACCTTAATTTGTTCCTTAGTATTCTCTTGGTTAATTTGCTTGGGATTAGCGGCGGGCCCTATGTAAATAGGTATGTGACACTTTGTTTGCTGGTTGAAAGCAAAGTGTTCATCAATTTATTTTGGGGGATTAATTCGTGCTTGTTAGTCTCACCTGGTGGTGTTAATTTTTGGCGAGTTTAGTTGGCGTTATTAGAGCCGTTATGTGCTTGTTGTCTGTGCAGGGTTAGGGTTAGGGTTAGGTTTTATATTGGTGCCCTGGGAGGGGATTTTTGGCGGGGTTTTAGGGCAAGGGTTTGTTTTAGTTGTTGTAAGGGTTAGGGTTAGGGTAGGATTTGGGAAGAAAATTATAAAACCGTTAAGGTTTCCGACTTACAAGTGGCTGTTGTTTATTTAAGGGGTAATGCGGTTATTTTTGGAAGATGAGTGTCCAAGGTAGGAAAATCCTCTCTGTATTTATATCTTGGTAATCCCTGAAGTAATCTCGATTTTCTGGAAAAGAATGTGTATGTTATGATTATAGTTCCAATCCTGTGGAAGAAAACAAAACGGAGGAGCGTTAATGGTTATCTGCGTTCCATTTCGTCGGTATCACACTGGAATATAAAGAAAAAAGCAATAATATCATATATATGTAATTCATATCCCGTGGAAACAGGACGGGGACAGTTTCTGGGATGTTCGAGGGAATTTAGGCAGTCTTGGTCTGGTCGATCAATAACATGTGTAAGGAATCAACTGAAATGTAGGTGACAGAGTGATACACCGGCTGTACTAATATATACGTTGTACAATTCATCCGTCGGCCCGAGGGGTGAGCGGTGGATATGTTTTTTGGAAGTCTCGTTTCTGGTACTCGTCAAAGTAATGGTGGTTTTCAATTTTCCTGCAACAGAGTTTTTCATAGAAAAAGAGAAAAGACATGGGTTTATGATTAACATGAGAGTTTAGTAAAATTCCAAGTCCCGAGATTGTAATGGTATGATTTGTTTGTACCTCAGTTGTAGTCCATTTTGGACCCGTCTCTTGTCTTGCTAAACTATTCGTGGTCCCTGGCACGAGCTAGGTTAGGGTATTGAATTGGGTGGGGGTTCCTAAAATAGGGCCCCCACAGGAAGCATGGGCCTAGGGCTCAACAAATTGCGAGCAAGTCAAGTGCTTGGGTGTTTTAAAACATAGACTTTTTGAGGTATGGTTATTTTAGGGGATTCTATACTGGGCTAAGGTAACAATCAGTCCGTTAGTTGGGTGGGGTGGGGCGTTCGTCCGGTCACAGTCTCAGAGAAGTTGAGTATTTAACCCGGTACCGGAATTTACTTGGATGCTAGATTTTGGGCAGTTTGCTGGGGACCAGAATATCTGTGAGGTTTTTATTTCTGGAGTACGCTACAATAAGTTTGTTTTTGTAAATATTTGGAAAAGTTTCTTTTAATTGTTCATAAAAAGTTTTTATTATTTTTGTGGCGTGATAGGCTGTAGTATTGTATTTGGTTACTAAGGGAAGAATCTTGGTATTAAGGCGAATGTTTATGCCGTTGGGGCAAATGGTGTCGAGTTTGTTAATCCAAAAGTCTTCCCTCAGTAATCGATACTTTTTGGTTTCTACCTCGCTGGGTGTGGGTGGGATTTTTTCGATTGGGGTGATAATTAAGTCCCCTGACGTGTGGTCCTCTAGGTTAAAATGGACAGAGATAGGTTTGTCGGTTTTTCTCCTTATGTCGGAGAGGTGGCCTAATAGCCTCTCCCTCAAAGAGTTTTGAGATTCGCCGACGTACTGCTTGGGGCACCGTTTGCAGGAAATTAGGTAAATTAGGTTACGGCTCTCGCACGTAAGGCGCTCATTAATTGGAAATTGGTTGTGGGAAGTCTTATTTTCGAAAAAATTGGTACGCTTTAGGTGTTTGCATATGCTGCACCTAACGCTCATACAGGGCATGGCTCCAAATTGTTGAAAGGGCTGGACTGGAATTATGCTTTTGGTTGTAATTTCTGTTAAAGTGGTATTTTTGATAGTTCTAAGGAATCGCTTTGAGTAGCCCCGTTCTCGGAGTTTGTCAAAGACGATTTTACACGCCTGTTCGAAGTCTGTTTTACGCGTACAAATTCGGTGGAAACGAAGTATTTGAGATTTTATGATACCCGAAAATGTGTGTTTGGGGTGGAAAGATGACTTAAATAACAGTTGGTGGGTATCTGTTTCTTTAAAGAAGACTTTGATATCCAGTTGGCCAGTGAGTTTTAGGCTATCACCCTTGAATACTGTCGTGTCCAAGAAGTCTATGCTATTTTCGTTAACTGTGGCGGTTAGCTTTATAGCGGGATGGTGGTTATTTATGATGTCAAAGTACTGCCAAAATTCTTCCAAGGAGAAGGGCCAAACGATAAAAATATCGTCTAAAAATCTACCGTAGAAAATTGGTTGTAGGGGACAGAGGGGAAGGAGTTCCCTTTCCCATTCTGCTAGAAAAATGTTTGCATAGCTCGGGCTATAAATTTGGCCCATCGCTACCCCAGTGACCTGGAGGTAGTTTTTTTCATTGAAAGTGAAGTCGTTGCGGTTCAGGCAGATTTCCAATAACTCTAAAATTTCTGCGTCCGGACGAGATTTTAAAGGATTTCTAGAAAAGGCTTTTCGGACCGCGCGTAAGCCTGTTGTGTTATCAATATTCGTGTACATGCTCTGTACATCGATAGATATTAATAACGAGTGTGGGGGGACCTTCAATTTCTTTATTTTGTTGATAAAATCGTTAGTGTCTTTCAGGTATGCAGGGTGTTGGGAGGCTAGCGGCTTTAAAAATGAGTCCATATATTCAGAGACATTATGACACTCACTCGAGCAGTCCGAAACGATAGGGCGCCCTTTGGGTATTTTGTTAGGAACAAACCACTCCGATTCGGGATTCTTGTGGATTTTTGGGAGAGTGTAAAAATGTCTCTGTCGGCAGTCGGCTTTCGCGGAAAGATAGTCAAATTGTTTTTCGGTTAAGAATTTCTTGATAACAAGTTTCTCCAAAATTTGGTTTATCATGATACGAGTTTCCATAAAAATTGGTTCATTTATTCTTCGATAATACTTTTCATTGCTTAATTGCTTTTCGGCTTCTAAGATGTAATCCTCTCTGTTTAGGATCACGCAACAGGAGCCCTTGTCGCTCTTTTTAATGACAATGGATTTGTCTTTTTTGAGTGCGTTCAAGGCTGTTCTCTCTGCGCGTGTTAGGTTATTTCTTTCTTTGAAAATGGGTGACTGCGCCACCTCACTTCTCATTTTCTCCAAATGTTCTAAAATATCGCCTCTGATAGCCGCGTTCGAGGGATTCCAATTTGATTTGTCTATAAATTTAGTTCTTGGGCCGTTGTTGGGTCTTTCGCGAAAAAAATAGGTTATTTTAAGTGATCTAGAGAATAAGTCTGTGGATTCAAGGATCTCGTCGACCGAGGTCGGTTGTGGAGAGGGAATAAATTTAAGGCCTTTATCGAGAACCTGGTTTTCTAATGGGGATATTTTACGGGAGCTTAAATTGATTACGGTTTTGCCTAATTGGGATTTGAGAGTTTGAGTGGAGATATTTACTGCGTTATTTTCATTTATACCTCCCTCGTGACTTAGTTTAAACACCCAGCTTCCCTGAGCCAGTGGGTCAGTTGTCGGTCGGCAGTCGAGTCTGTCCAGTGGATTTTGTCGTTTGGGGCAAGGGTAACTTGGGATTTACTAAGTTCAATTACTGTGGCGTGTTTGGGGGGTTCAGTGCGTAGGTAGTGGTTCAAGTTGGTCAGGTTTTCAAACTCTTTGGGGTTGGATTGTTTCAGGAGTGGGGAAAAGGGGATCAGGGCAATGTGAATTTTAGCCACGGGGAATTTTGTTTTGGTAGTGGTAACTAGTTCGACGTATGCTTCGTGGGCTCTTCTGGGGTGCATCTTCCTGTTATTGGTTCCTATTTGAAAAATGATATTTTGGGGTTGGCCGGTGTCTTGACTGTTCTTTATGATGTCTGTGAGGTGCTGGATTTTACCCCCGGAGTAGGATTCTATTTGCACACCTTCCCTGCCTCTGGGTATCCTAAAAAGGTTGGAGCTGCCTATCACTAATGTTTTCCTAGTTATTTTGGGGAGGGACCAGGCCGCCTTGTCACCCTCATGTTTTCGTGGGGCTAATACTTTGGGTGGGCGAGGGGTACTAACTCTAGGAGTGCTCAAGTCTAAGCTAAGCCGACGTGGCGTACCGACCGGTATTACATTAAACGTAGGGGATAGACTCTTACGAGTTACCCTGGGTTGTGTGATTGGGCTGGTGGGGAAATCAAGGTTGGGAATAGCGGGCGACACAGTGTCCCCTTGGTTTTTCTTAGTACTAGACACAGTGTCTGATGAAGAGTCTAATTTGTCTATCAAGGCGTCGAGTTTGGGATTTGGGGAAGTAGGGGGAGAGGGAGAGGGAAAGATACGGACGTTGATCTTCTTTCCTGGCGTATCCGTGGTTGGTGAGGGGGATCGTTCTCGCCGTTTACGGTTGGGTGTTGCCACAGCCGGGTTGGTGTTGGTAGTCGTGGTTGTTGGGTCGATCACCATTGGGGAGGTATGCGGGGGAGGGGGAGTGTTGGGTTGTGTAAGCCCGTCCTTCGATGTGTTTTCAATAAGTTCTAGGAATCGTGTCCGGGTCAAGGCGTTCATTTTCCTACCGAAAGATTTTTTTGCCCACGAAAGTGCGGTGTTGCCGAAGTTGGTAGTTTGTTCCTTACTGAAATTTTGCCTGTGGAGCCAAATTAGTTTTTCATCCAGTGTTTTTTCATAGTGGGAAACAAGTTCCTTGCCAACCGATTTTGCCCAAGATTTGCTTATTGTGAGAATGGTGTTCGTAAGGGTCGTAGTGACCATGGCCGGTTTTACAAATTTGGTCAGGTCCAAGACTTTGTTGTGAAATCCTTTTGCTAGCTGACCGTCAGCTTGTAATTTCATGATGGTTAAATGGTGCAGGCATTGTAAGATTTGATAAAAAGCCTTTATCGTTGGTCCGTCTTTGTTTGGGGTCTTATCCGTTTGATTGTTATTCGTAGCCCAGTTCCTATTTTGGTTTTTTGGGCCCCTGGGGGCTCTGGGGCCTCTGGGTGGCGGGATATCCATATCCATTAAGGGTTGGGGTTGGGTGTTCTGGGACTTCCTGTGATTCGAGTTACGGGGATGTCGGGGGTTGCCATTGTAGGAAAAGGGTTGGGGGTACGCCTCATAAAACTGTTGGGGGTGGGGGTTGTAGCCTTGTTGGGGGTAGGGGCTGAAGTGGCGGTAGTCATTGGGGGGGGCCTGGTCGTAATTAAAGTTTTGATAGCGGTTGCCATAATATCCCTTATTATAGCCATTATAACCTTTTCCATACATAATGATAAATAAATTATAGAAGGCATAAGCATGGGTCTATACTTTAATATGATCAGATAAAATGAACCAGTGAGGCTCAGGTATATCTTATACAAAGTAGAAGGCACCTGGTGCGTGAACAGAAGTATGATGAGCAAGCAAAGAATAATATAAAGAAAATAACAAAAAGAAACTTAACTGATACAAAATCCAAGAATGAGTCACACACAATAATCCATATAATGAGAAATCACATGTGAGGATCACAAAAAAAACACAAGTTATAAAAATTCAAACTTAAATACTTAGTAAATACTAAGTTTAAAGAAACTCCTCTAAGAACGATAGCTATTTCGGCTAGTATAAGCCTTTTTCAAGTTCGTGTCTGAAGGCTAGGAGTCGGGTCTACCCTTATAATGGGGGAAAAAAAAAAACCAATTGGAAAGCTTGGGGCTAACTTTCCTGTAGTTTGGTTGGCTGTTTTAGGTGATTGACCACGTGTGTTAGAGCCGGAAATTAAATACATCCGTAAAAATGATCGGGTGTTTTTATTGTGCCTTAAGATCTAAGACAAATTATACGCCCATTTATCCCGCATATATCCATTTAAGTCCAATTCTAACTGATTTATTTCTTATCTTTATGCTAAAATGGAAAGCCAAAGGGATCAGTCCTCGGACTACAGTCAACGACTTATCACAAGGGCCTTCTACCAATATATCCAGTGTCTCCATCATTTGGCTAATCTCGCAGAACCGTCCACCTGCTTCAAGAAAAAAGAAAACGAATTAAATAGATTTATTAGACCAGCCCGTTCAAATCCCGAAATAGTGAATAAAATCCATGAAATAAACGCAGAATGGTCAGCTAAAATTAGGTACGAACTACGACAACACTACCAAGAACAATTATACTGGTCGTTAGAAAATGTCGCAGACCACCACTACAACCACACGGGAGAACAAGTTATGGATATGGGTCACCGGGCTCTTGCGTGGGCAAAGAAAAACTATGGTAAGCGACTGAGACAACAAACAATTGATACATTTCTGGCGTATCTTCCCAGTGCGCTTCCCACCCCACCCGAGTCTCCGGTATCACTCAACTCAACGAGTCCGATCAGACTGTCGCCAGTGCCGCCATCACCAAAGCCACAGCGCAAGCCCCGTGTAAGATCCCCAAAGCCTGTTAGATCTGTGTCGCCACCCATTGTCTTCTCTGTTAAACCTGTTCCAGCGCCACCTACCGGAAAATCTAAACAACCTATCCGAGTTACGGCCCTTAGAACATCAAGCAAAAAAGTCAAGCTGTAACATGGTATTATATATAATATTTAGCTGTAACATGGTATTATATATAATATTTAGCTGTAACATGGTATTATATATTATAGTTAGCTGTAACATGGTATTATATATTGTAGTTAGCTAAAACATGGTATTATATATTGTAGTTATCTGTAACCTAGTATCATATATAATAGTTAGCTGAAACGTGGTATTATATATAATATTTAGCTGTAACATGGTATTATATATAATATTTAGCTGTAACATGGTATTATATATTGTAGTTAGCTGTAATATAGTATTGCATATTGTAGTTAGCTGTTATATACCACTGACAAATTGAAAACACGCTGGATAATCTTAATGAACCCCAGATCTGCTGTAAGTGAGCCTTCCCGGCCGGCACCCTCAGTCAGTGGAATAACATATATTAAAATGTTGAATTCTGTGTTTTCACAATCAAGAGCAGAGTGTAAATAGAGAAAACCAGATTGTTTAAATTTATTTAAGTCTAGACTGTAAATTAGTTAACCAATCACCACATAGAATATAGTATATATCGCTAGCAAGATATATACATATCGAACACAAATAGTAACATGACAAGATATTATATACACTGCACCGACCATTTGACCACATAGAATTGTTTTATTCATGCAGTTATTATAAAACTCAACAGGTACAATGTATCTTCACAGTAAGAATGTCCTGATATCGAGATTTCCCAATTTACTTGCAAAATAAGGCACACAGTTCTGTTGTCACATGATAAAATCGCTGAGGAAATGAAATAAAAAAGGGTTTAACCTCCTATTGGGCTAATGAAGATGGGTTGTTTAAACATAGTTTATTGTACTAGAACATAACTAAAGTACAAACGGATTGGGACAAAAGTTACGAAAACTTACCGATGCCCTCTCCACATACATTGTAAGTGACAGTTATAATAGTACAATTGTTAAGAACATACAAAACGAAGGATATAAATAGTACAATTGTTAAGAACATACAAAAACGAAGGATATAAATGTTATAATAAATAATTTAAAATCCCATTATAGAGAAATTCTTAAATATTTAGTTTATGAAAGTAATTTTCGATATGCCCAAAGAATCTCACTGGGGGATTTTATGTCTTCTTTTGAAATTCAACGTGGTTTTCACCCTTGCGAATAGAAAAAATTGAAATCGAAAGTTGGAAGGGAAAAAAACCACATAAAGTAATAGTATTATCTACACAAAAATAATCCCCCCCCCCCCAAAAAAAAAACAAAAAAAAAAACAAAATAAAAACAAAAAAACAAAACAAAACATTTGTGCAAATAGGGGAGAAAAAGAAACTACACTGCGCATACTTATCAACTGAACCTTTTAGTTGATTTAATATATTTTTGTACTTGAATGAAGATATAAATGTTGATGTCAGTATTTAAACTAGAATCACCCCAAAGGAGTAAATTTAAGGTTATTGTACTGAAGTTTCTTAAAGAATCGAAAAGTTCATTTCTTTCAATATCAAACAAATTACATTCCATTAGATAGTGTTTTGCGTTTTCGGAGGGCGCGCCACAAGAACATTTAGGATTTTCAATTAAATTTATTCGAAACAGATCTGAGTTTAAGGAACTGCACCCATGACGAAGTTTTGTGTGTAAAATACTCAATTTTCTATTACCGCTCGCATAATAATTTGGAGCCGTTATTATCTTGAATCTCTTATACAATTTGTTTTTAAAAGTTTTTATATTTTCTATTTTTTTGGTTGATGAATCCAATAAGTTCCAGTCTCGAATTGTTGACGGAAAGAACGAATTTTTATATAATGATGTTCTACAGAAGGGTGGGGTAATATGATCACTATTTCTTAAGTTATATTATAAGGTAATATGATCACTATTTCTTAAGTTATATCTAAGTGTATTGCTTTCAAAAGCATGAATAATATCTAGTAAGTATTGGGGCGCGTTATTGTTTAAAATTTTATGCAGGGTGGTAAGACGTTTTATACTCCGGCGTTCGGAAAGTCTGTTCCAACCAGATTCATAATAAAGCACTGCTCGGCTACAGAATTTTGGAAGTCCGGTGATAATTCTTGCGGCCTCTAGTTGAATTTTTTCGAGTTTTTCTGCGTCATTTGACGAACAGCTATCCCAGACTTCACAAGCATATTCAAGAATAGAGCGTATATGCACTTTATAGATTTTATCAAGCGAGCTCCTTGTTGTGGTATATTTTAGCTTTCTTAGAATATTTAATCGTTTTGAGACTGACCTACACAACGTGTCAATGTGTGTGCTCCATTTGCAATCATTTGACAAGTTAATGCCAAGGTGCTTGTGGGAATGAACGATATCGAGTTGGTTATCGCCGAATTTGAAGTTTGGAGAAATTGAAAAATTTTTGTTTGTGAAAATTACGACCTTAGTTTTGTTGGGGTTGAATTTAACTGACCAGTCTTTTGACCACTCAGACAGTTTTTTTAAGTCTAAATTTAATGAATTTTCGAGGTCCGGTAAGTTTGTTTTGTTGCACCCAATTACCGTGTCATCGGCAAAGAGCCTAGCTGTATTATCCAAAACATCCTGGATGTCATTAATATAAACAAGGAAGAGGAAGGGACCTAGTACAGATCCCTGCGGTACCCCAGAGGCCAAAGTTGCATAACTCGAAAATGAACTGTTTATGAAGACTCTTTGTTTTCTACCGGTGAGATAATTTTTTAGCCAGTCTATTAAGTTATCACTTATACCATAGCTGGGTAGTTTGTGGAGTAAACCTAAATGATTAACCCGGTCGAACGCTTTGGAGATGTCAAAATATATATGACATGAGTACTGTCGTTTGTCTATAGAAGATACCACGTCCTGATAAATTTCTAGTAATTGGTGCACAGTGGAATGTTTGGCTCTGAAGCCTGACTGGAAACAATTAAATAGATCATTACTATGAAAATAATTGTAAATGTGTTTGAAAACAATTTTTTCAAAGATTTTGCTCACTGACGATAATAAGGATATGGGACGATAGTTTGAAACGTTTCCTCTGTCCCCGTTTTTAAACAAGGGCATAACATTTGCAATTTTCCATGCGCTAGGAAACGTGTTAGAACTAAGTGATTTGTTAAATAATAGTTTCAGGGGTAAAAATATCGTCGAAACTACATTTTTCAATAGACGGTTACTTATTTTATCGGGGCCGTTAGCCTTTTTTATTTTTAGGATTTGGATAAGATCAATAATCTCTTGATCGGTAATTTCCGGCATGTGAAACAGAGAGTTTGTTCGTTTGGGAAAATACGGAAATTCATTTTTCTCAACATTGTTGGAAACGGAACCGAAAAATGTATTTAAGAGTTCAGCCTTATCTAAATCGGAATGTGCAATAATGCTCGTATTGCTTGATAATGGTGGTATATCAGAATCTACCTTTTCACCTATATAATGTTTAATATGTTTCCAAAAATCTTGAGGACTCGCTTCTGGATTTGATAATTCAGATACCAACCTATCATTGTACTCCGTTTTTAAAACTTTTTTAAAATTATTTACTTTATTACGTTGATGTTTGTACTTCACTAAATGGCTGGGACGTTTAGTTTTAATGGCCCGCTTCCTTAAACGATCACGAATCCGAATCTCCTTACGTAGACTTGAATTAAACCAGGGTCTATCCGAAGGTCTAATAATTACTTTCTTCCTGGGAATACATTCGTTTCTAAATTTCGTAAGAATTGAATAGAAGATATCAATCGCGTTATTTAAGTCAAGGGGAGTGAGCGCCTCGTCCCAATTAAAATCAGAAATAAGATTATTCAACTTTTCGTAGTCGGCTTGCTTGTATAGAACAATTTCTCGTTCAAAGCATGGGTTTGAATAAGTACACAAGTCTAGAACCGCAGCAACGCCTTTGTGGTCTGATATTTTCTTATCAATATCTATAGTTTCACTTAGACATATCTTAATCTCGTCTTGAATAAGAATTACGTCTAGCAAGGATGATTTTGAAGCGGTAACTCTAGTTGGTTCATAAATAATATTTTTAAGATTGTTAGTTAGCATCAAATCATAGAGTTTACCATTTTTTAGACCTATAAGATGAAAGTTGAGATCCCCGATTATAATTAAATTTTTTGAGAATTGATAGGCTAGTTCGATTGATGATTCTAAAAATAACCAAAATTCAACGCCCGAGTTTGGTGGTCTATAAGCAGTAGCTACCAATATGATTTCGTGTTTTAACTTCACTTCAACCCAAACTATTTCAGCGTCTTTAAATTCTAAGTCTAATCTTCGTCTACATGAAAGTTTCTTATCAACATACACCAGAATTCCTCCCCCACTGACGTTCCTATCCTTTCTAAACGGCTGGTGAAAATTTTTAAAAGTAAGAATCTCATTGACTACTCGGATATCCAGATGCGTTTCTGTGAAACCACAAATGTGATAATCTTCGATCAGTTCTGAGACCGAGTCGAGTTTGTTTCTAATGCTTCGCGCGTTAAGATGAAATATTGATACATGGTCATTTGACGAATGGATGGGACCAGGGTTTAGCCGGATGTCCCCAGATCTGATAAGCAGTGTGAAAATAAGAGTTTTTATGAGATTAATGTGGGATGCTGTAATTACATTACACGCAAATATAAGTAAATCAACCAGTATATCATAGTATCTAATATGAATCCCACACTTCCCCCTTCTCCCAATAAAGATAGGGTCTAGATCCACGTGTCTAGAATTCACCCCGTTATCTTGACCAAGGAAGGAGAAAGGTGTGGGTGTGTTCCTATTGTTGATGCATAAGTATGGGTAGTTTCTAGAGGTTGTGTTAAGTGCACGGCAAAATATAACATATATACGGAAATGTACATACACACGAATAAACACAAAAAATAAATAACAATATGAAACAAAATTTCAAATACTAATACATAAGAGCTCAAAAGCAACCTATTATAAGAGGAATATAGTGTATTAATTTTAAGATGAAGAGAATCATATGATATGATAAGGTAAGCCAAAATGAGGGTAGGAATGGTGATGAATAACCAAACGTTTGGCCTATTCAGAGATTAAACAAGCTTTCGTTAAATTAAATCAGTAGTGAGTAATGATTAACGGTACTGATTGGGTTAAGAGAGCGAAGTGTTTGCTATTGCTAAACCTGGTTACATTATACAAACAAGTAAATAAATCTCAGTGTTTTTTAGGCACAGATAAGCAAAACTTCAAAAGGGGGATGGGGGCACCGTGAAAACTTTTGGTACATTGATATTAAATCATTTTAAACATTGCGAATAAAATATGGACGAAGAAACAACAATTAGTATATTATGTTTTTTTTTTCTTTTGATCATTATACTAGAGGTGTGATATTGTGAATACAGATAGAATCGTTATTTTTTTGGTCTAGTCAATTTGTGTTTTATTCTCTTTATTTCCTCGCTTATATTCATGTGCATTTGGATTCGAATTTTAAGACCGGATTTATCAACTGCAAAAATTTTGCCGTTGGCAAACCATGCCGTGCTAACCTCAGGGTGCGATTGGGCTTCTTCCAGAAGCTTAACATTTGTGTAGGTCATATCTTCGGCTATCGAAATACCAGAATGTTTTAAAAGTTTTCGATGTTTGATAACTTTTTGACGATCATCTCGTCTAACAATTCGAACAATCACACCCCTGTGTTTTGGAGGTTTGTCGTCTGCTTGTTTGACCTGGCCAACTCGGTGTGCCGCATCAACACTTATGTTATCTGCGATTTTGAGTTTATCTTTAAAAAGTGACTTAACTATTTCTACACAGTTTTCATCTGCAGATTCTTGTAAACCGAATATGCGCAAATGTGACTTTCTGCTGTATTGTTCGAGATTGTTAAGTTTATTTTCTAAGACTATTATTTTCTGGGATTCATTATTCAACTGTGATTCGATGATAGACACTCGCTCTTCAAAATTATCTATATCTCGTCCTACTGTATCGTGGGCTGCTTCTATGTCAGTCACACGATGTTCAACTTCAACCAATCGTTTGTTTATGAATATTTTTAAGTCAAGTTCAAGTTGCGTAATTGCGGCTGAAATACCTTTTTCCACAGCATTATCAATCATTTGTTTTATATCATTTTTCTCAATAAAGCAGCTTTCAGAATCATCTTCGTTTAGGGATTGTAGACGAGGAATTTTACACAATTCTTCAGACTCACTTGCAAGACTTGAGTCGCTGTGTCTGTTCATTTTTCCATTTGAATTGAACCTTGATGACGAGTGCTTGTTAGTACTTTTCACTTCGTCTTCACTCATTCTTTTTGTTTTATTAATTTCAGTCATCTCTAAATCACAAAAGTTTGTAACATTATGTTTTATTAATTTCAGTCATCTCTAAATCACAAAAGTTTGTAACATTATATGGTGAATATTTACCTCGTTTCGTTATCCTATACACATCCTATTGATAACCCGTTGCTAAATTGAGCTACACAGGATGTTTAACAAACATTTTTGAGGAGCAGTTTTCCCTGCGTCTTACTCGCCGCCATCTTGTCTTCAGGTCTTCAGGAAGATGGGTATATGCCATACAGAGTGTTATGAGGGAAATTCTGACGCTATGGCCTACGCTTATATCGAATTCTAACTGTCAAGGGTCCTCGGTTTTTCCATCCCATCCCTCGACATCTCTGCTTGTCATCCATACTGACAAAAGGAAACGACGCCAGAAAATGTATTAGTACTTAATTTTAAATCTCTAACTTTCAATAAATTCTTTGTGTGGAGACGTGTAAAACATGCGTAAGATCGAAGGATACAGTTGATCAATAGATACAGGTGATCAATGGATAACGGAGAGGATTGAATATAAGGTGATTATTATAGACACAATGACCAAAAAAAAAATCCCTCACATTTTAAAACCTTAAAAAAAAGCACATCCCCAAAAATGTATACAAATATATAAATATATATATATAAGTTTATCATGATGTAGTTGTGTTGTTGTAGCAAGAGTTTCTGTATTTAATGTGAAGCTAAATAAACAATTGTTCAATTTCATTGAGAATCATCAAAAAAATATTGGGTTCCTCCTATATGGAATATACGGGTGAAATACCATCCCTGGTTCCTCCTACATGGAACATACGGGTGAAATACCATCCCTGGTTCCTCCTATATGGAACATACGGGTGAAATACCATCCCTGGTTCCTCCTACATGGAACATACGGGTGAAATACCATCCCTGGTTCCTCCTATATGGAACATATGGGTGAAATACCATCCCTGGTTCCTCCTATATGGAACATACGGGTGAAATACCATCCCTGGTTCATCCTACATGGAACATATGGGTGAAATACCATCCCTGGTTCCTCCTATATGGAATATACGGGTGAAATACCATCTCTGGTTCCTCCTACATGGAATATACGGGTGAAATACCATCCCTGGTTCCTCCTACATGGAACATATGGGTGAAATACCATCCCTGGTTCCTCCTATATGGAACATACGGGCGAAATACCATCCCTGGTTCCTCCTACATGGAACATATGGGTGAAATACCATCCCTGGTTCCTCCTATATGGAACATACGGGCGAAATACCATCCCTGGTTCCTCCTACATGGAACATATGGGTGAAATACCATCCCTGGTTCCTCCTATATGGAATATACGGGTGAAATATCATCCCTGGTTCCTAGTGTTGAAGAGTTTAAAATGGTCCATCATCCAGATTACATAATGAGTGTTTACCTCACTATAACAGACTAATTGTTAAAGGAGCTAAATCTCTAACATTTTGGACCTAGAAATTGACACAAGTGGGTTGCAACGCAAATAATACTCCAATATGAATGTATATAAACTGATTTACATTCAATGTTTTCGTTTTTACTGTAATTTCAAATCAGTTATTTTTGGTGAAATAAGCCAGCACTGTCAATCAAATGCAAATTTCTAGCGTCTAGTTATTCCAGTCTACATGCGCCGTATGATTTGATGCAATGTTTCTAGCCTTGTTCCTCAAGTCTCTTGCTAGAACTGGGGATAAACCGTATTATATTCGTGTACCAATGAAATATTGGATATCAGAAGCCCATCTTTTCCCAGTAAGATCACATCATCAATTTTGATTTAAATTGACAAATAATTTGTGTTTTCAATGTTGAAGATTTTGGATGATATAGAGGTTAGAGACTTAGCTACGTTTCAATACACATCTTATAAGGATTAGACTAACCATTATATACAGAAAGTCCTGCTAAAGTCGCACGATTAAATGATACCCAAGTTGTAATGTTAAATACAAGATAAATAAGAAAGCCAGACCCAATATGTTAAAACAGATATATATACCCAATATATTAGAATTACAACAGCGCTAATCAGACCCCAATATATTAGCATGGGTCAGTAACCATGGCAACTTACGCTACTAGTAGTGATAAAACCAGGATGTGATTGATAGTGATGCTCGTTATAACTGCTGCGCGGATTCTGAAGATCAGGCTGCGATTTAGGTCGAGAAATGTAAGGCTGATATCAAAAAAATGAAAAATTAAAAGAAAACAAAAACCCATGCAAAGAAAAAATAAAAACCATTGAAGGATTAGTATGGCATCACTTCATGCAAAGAAAAAATAAAAACCATTGAAGGATTAGTATGGCATCACTTCACAACTTGGAAATTTTCATTTAGAAAAGCAGCCAAAGGGTGGGAATAACAACAGGATCACATGCTTCTATTTTAAATCAAAACAGTTTTTTTGAATAAACATAAAATAATATTATTGTGAACTTTATTATTAAATTGTCAGTTTCATTATTTTTGTTGAAATTTTTCAAACTATATTTTAAAAGTGAGAAATGAATGAGAAATGATCAATGATGTCATCCTATACTGTCTTAACCCATAACAAGTTTCAGGAATACGGTGCATTTTGCATGACCTTAACCTTTGTGCAAATTTTCAACAAGACGACAAACAGGTGATATATATAAAAAAACAAAAGATGGAGGATGAGCTGAAACGCTACAAGATATACTACAGCTACTATATTCGTACTACATTCTACCTGAGACGTGTCACACACAGAGGAGAGAGGATTTTAAACTAGTTCATTGATTGATCTATTATGAATGAAATGGGATATTCATGGTAAACATGAGAATATATCTGAGATTAATATAGGTTGAATTTCAACTTACGCGAGAACTTGGTGGTTCAGGTTGTTTCATTGGCGGAGCTAAATCTGAATGACTGCGAAGATGTTTAGGCTAAAATACGAAATTCAGGGGAGATAAGTCACAGCATCTTTAATTCTATGGTCACAGTTGTCACATGAGTATCCTGAACAACCCGACATTGAAATTTCTCATTTTAATGAGGAATATTTTTTTTATGCTTATTTTCCTTTCTTTTTGTTGAGAAAGTTTACAGTCATTTTATAATATTGCAAATGATAAAAATAGCATTAAGCAAAGGAGAAGTAGAACAAACAATTATTTCAGGGAAAAGGCCAAACTAAAACAATCCACAGCAATATCTAAAAACAGGTTCTTGTTAAGCATGAAAAGCAAAGTAGAATTTAATTTGATGGGTTATTGTATTTCCTAAAGGTCTAACAGTATCCAATTCACTGCAGAAACTGTTTCATCAACCTGATAGTACTCCTTTATCTTATCATGGGCAAATGCGGCCGAGTCAATATTTGTTTGAATTTGAAAATTGTTTAATACACTCATACACATCATTTGAAATGTTACGTGACACCGTAATCACAGTATCTTCGTTATTTACAACTTTTGGTTGATACTCAACGAAAATGCGGATTCGTTTGACCGTCTGTCAAATAACAGCAAAGGAATAAACAATACACAGGGTAAAAGAGAACCTGATTGTAAAGGGAGGTAATTGACATGACAGCAAGAAAGGGAAGCAACTTACAGGTGGCATGTCATTGCGTGGATCAAACTGTTCTGGTGCGGAGCCACTTCTACCATGATACACACCTTGTGGTTGGGGTTTAACAGGCGCTGGATGTTGATTTACATGCTGTAGTAAAAATATAAAACAATCAATGCATGCTTCATGCAATGCACATGCAAAAACCAAATACAATGAAATAAAGAAGAAAACATAAGTAAATCAATTTACTTGATGACAAAATATTTAATTTACAAAAATGCCTAGTATTTGTAGAGCACAGTTTCCACTTCATTCTTGTCCTAGAAATGTCACCAGGGTCTGTCTAGACCCTATAATTACTTTCTATGGTTGAATTAATTATGGGTTACCCTAACAATGATATGACTGTGCTTTAATTAAAGTAATTATAGGGTCGAGACAGACCCTGGAAGTCGAGGTATCAGGGCCCAAAGATGATGGATTTCTATCATCATAATGAATATTCTGAACAATAGATTTTAAAATATCTGTGAAATATAATAATGGTACATATGTACTTAAAGTATACAGGTGCATTGCTAATATATGTAAAATTCTGTGATACTGTGCCCAATGTTAGAACTCCAGATCATGCAACTAAGAAATGTAATGTTCTTATTATTAAATCATGCAATGGTTAACGCTATTTTACTACCCTTCAATCATTTCATGTCTGAGGAGTTTGATATCAGGATTATTTCGTGTCTGAGAGAGTTGGATATCAACGTTATTCTAGATTAGATGAATAGGAAACACAAACGGTCATAGATTTATATTTTGGAAAAGTGTTGTTCTATTTAAGCCTTGCTGAAAGTTTGTCTCTAGACAACTAAATCAAGTCGTAATAATATTTATAAAGGGAATTCCCGGGGGTTCCTAGGAAACTGCTTAAATACACCACTTTACCATATACAGAGGGCAATTCAGCATCTAGACTTAATTCTATACCTAGTATAGACAGCATTTTACACCTCGGTGTATCGTGGGCATTTTACATATTACAAATAGTATAGTGACCATTTTACACATTGTGTAGTGCCCATTTTACACATTTAAGACATTTTAAAGTGGACATTTCAGATCTTGTATAGGTGACATTTTACACATTGTGCAGTATATAATAAAATAATATATATATAAAAACTTTCTGCCATTCACCATTACATGTTACAAGAAGTACATTCTAACAAATGCCTACAGTTTGTTTCAACCAAATGGTTTGGCAATCAAAGTTTGTCTAAATTTACTTCTCAGCATTTCAGGAACTCCCCGCATCAACCGGGCCCATGACTGTTTTTATCTTCTACAGACCTGATTTAAACTGTCGCAGACCCCCTGACGAGGGGGAAAACTAGGTGGGAAAATCCGAAGGAAATTTTGTATCGAACCTAGGACGTCTTGATTAGTGCACAAGCACCATAAACACTAGACTGGTCCAGTCTCTTCTATTTATTTTACATTTCGATTTATATAAAAGTATTAATTTTTAGTAAACCAACACTTTCGTTTCCATTTGTATAAAAAAAAAATTTGAGTAAACCTGTAACCAGCACCAGAGACTGGACAATTTGCGAGCTTCACAATAAAATGGGCGTTCCTTGTCCTGTTTTACGTTGTTCCTTATTAGGAATGATTGACAGTTGTCAAGCAAGCCCCGAGTCACGTGACCCGAATTTATAAATGTAATGTCTAAGATAAATTAAGTTCGATATTTACCTTCATGAATCATGCGTCTCGAATGGAGTGCAAAGCAGTCATGCTGAAACCGTCTGCGGGCTGATGTCACGTTTTTGTTTCCATTCGCCATTCGGCTTCGTCCCGATACGCATGAACTGGCTTCGTTAAGTTGTTATAATGATGTCGTGTGTAATTATTTATGTTCATTCACCTCATCCCATACGTTGTATCCGTTCATTCGACAGATATTGTCCGTCAACAAAATTCTTAGATCGTTAAAGTATCACTAAATAACTATAACTGTTATCCACAACAAACATCTCGCACCTACACCAGTTTGCCAGTGCAAATGCAGTAATCACGTGCACGACGTCACACGACCTACATAATGCAGATTGACCTACTAGATGAGAATGAAGCTCTATTTGCCCAGTCTCTAGAGATTACGTTTTTTTTTCTTTTTTTTTTTTGAGAGGACTGGCCAATTTTTGGTGTGTGGAGAAGACTGGCCACCAGTCTACATAAACACTTGAGCAACCTTGGTCATGTATGGAAGAGCTAACTAATTTTTCACAAGAAATAGTCAGTAAGTCATTTAGGAAAAGATAACTCAAATTTATACATTAGCAGCATGTAGAGGATTTTGATTCCAAACTTCACAAATTCACAAATGATGATGACAAAAGGTTCACGATTATTTCGCGGAGAAATGTTAACCCTTTTAGTAATCAACAATCACATAACAAACAATGCAGACGATCAAACGGTAAAAAAAATAATATCTAGCCCACTCTCCACCAAACTTTATTGTCAACTACAACCAACACCCTGCAAAAGTGCAGTTGCTAGGCAACACTAAAGCTCTAGTAGACTTGATTAACCTAACATAAATTTATAATATATTAATGAAGACAAGCACATCCAGGCTTTCCTAAAGCTCTCTTGCATGTAATAATTTGTCTGCTAGATTAAAAGATGCGTAATTGGACATTACATCCCACAAGAGATAAGATACAAAACAAAAGTGTCCAATTTTAACTAAAAATGAACATATTAGTAAATAAACAAAGCAAACAAAACAAATTCACAGGCAAAGTCCTAAAACATACTTCACACATCACTGTTCTAATACATTGTGATTATAACAATATGTATAAGGAATGTTCACGGTGTGTTGCCACTTAGCCGGCAACCTGTTAATCCTTTGATTGATCTTAAAACTATGGTCTGTATAAAAGTAGTCACTCAAGAACTGTTCACTAGTGTTCAGCTTTAATGAGCTCTTAATCCCTCTTTATTAACCAACAGTTCATGTCGGCGTTATGATTTCAAACATGAATTCAATTCACTATATTAATATAAATACATGGTTGATCTGTGTCGAAATTATATTTATTTTAAAATGGCAAACGTTCAGGTTAATATTCGCTTTATCTCCAATAATCGAGGTGGCCGATATTTAATACACAATGTTTACAAGTTCAGTATAAAGTCCATTGGAAATGTTCAACAAAAATTTGTCCAGCTACTGTAAACACCAAGAATGATGTTCTTACCACTGTTGGATCCGTATTTGGTGGTACCAAAAGGCCTCGAGTTAAGAAATATCGACAACTAGATACAAGAATTGAACATTTGAAAACATAGATATTAATTGGCTCTTTAAGTGTAAATCGGAATGGAACAAATATTTCCTATTTAGTGGGACTGTAAAATGATTGTGATGTTTTAACATTTATTTATAAATTATATAATGCTATTTAATATTTAAATGTGTAAATTCTAATTCATTTTTATATATGTAAATCATTTAATGTTATTTAATAAATATTACATTTGTTAAAATCAATATATTCTTACATGTGTAAGCTATTTAATGTTATTTAATAAAAGTTAAATTTGTTAATATTAATACAGTTTTAGTCTTAAAAAAGGTATGGACTACAGTTTATAACACTATTGTTCTAGGATTAACTCTGGATTAGCGGCAATTTGACACCAAAGCCTGTCGGCTAAGTCGGAACACCCCATGTTCACATTACTAAATGCTAGTAAGTTCACGAAGTTAGTTCACAGATTCACGGAGTGTGTTTGCACAGTTCACAATATTTTTCACGAAAGTTTATTCGTATAGCTTCTTGGCCTCTACTCCTTCCAATAATAAGCATAACTCAGAGGCGGATCTAGAGGCGCCCCCTCTAATTTTCAACAGTGCCCTTTTTTACTGATGAAAGTGCCTTTTCTCAGACCTAAATATGTCCGTTCCGAAAATATCAGCCAAAGGCTCTTGGAATGGCTACAGATGCAAGAAAATGACGGATAATTTTCTTGCCCCCCCTCCCTCAGCGGCGGCGTGCCCCCTTTCCGCGATCAGTGCCCTCATTTTGCGGCGCCCCCCCCCTTTTCAAAATTCCTAGATCCGCCCCTGTAACTTGGAGATAGGACTGATCAAAGTATTAAACTGGGTTCTCATTTTTACGCTCCTTACAAGGCCGTTCTTGTTAGGATAAGTCTCAAGAATTAACTCTAAGGTTTTCGTCCTCATTCTTTTATCCTTATTTTTCGTGCTCGTAAAACTACGATTATCCCTACACTGAACAGCAAGGTTGACATAGGCGCAATATAATTAGCTTACAAATATTTTTTTTTTTTCCTTCCGCAAATTAAATTCTAAAACATTTGTTTGAAGTACATGAATTAGAAAAGTTATACATCCGGGTAAAAATATTTAAATATTTCCTATTTTGTGTAAATGGGAACATAAAATAACAACAGGGGCGTAAAATGACTAAAAGACGCCTACACTGTCCGGATCAGTTTAATTTACTCCGTCCTGTGTAAACAATGTACGCGCTATCGAGGCTAATGATCCACGTCTGACCCAGAGCTCGAAGAAGGTTTACATTTGTAAAACAGATTGTGCTTATCCAACTAATATGGACGGTCGGAGGGATTTTAAGTACGATTTTCAGGCTGCTCGGAGCGTGGATCGAACGAATGGAAAATTGAAATGTAATTACAATATTAAAAAATTATTTGGCATAGTTCGACCCGGCTGGTCATGACTACAGATATCATATAATGTACCTTTGTTTCACCCACTGTTAAAGACCTCTGCGCGCAAGCGAATTATTGAAATAAAATCAATCCATATGTTATTCCCGAAATGACCTAGTATGTGTCGAGTTGACGTTAAATCTCTCTCTTTCTCACACCTGTTGGGACACATAAACAGTTAACTTATTACTGATTTGTCAGTAGCCTATATTATATAAAATGGTATAAAATCTCATAACGTAGAAGTATATTTGTGTGTATATATCTAGCTTCAAAGAGCTAGAATCAATTTATTTGGTCGGGCTTCTTTCTTGTCTTGTATCTGTTTACACAGATTTCATATATCTCTTTACAGGTATTTCGACTAACCAGTAAACATTATATGAAACAGAAATAAGAATGTTACAAACTGCTTTTAAACTGCAACAAATTGCATGTTTTAGTTCACTTGCCGTCGCCGACAAGGACCTTGTTTGCACCCCCCACCCCAGTATATATAGACGAATAAAGCAATATCCCTTTTTTATTCATTGATTTTAAAAAAATGAAACCACCGAATCTTCTACAAACCTCAATATCTCTCAAAAACAAACTTTGCAAACTTTAAAGTAGCTACACCTCTAACTCAATATCAATACAGGCGTTATCTTACCGGGAAAAGATAGGCTTCTGATATCCAATATGTAAGCCCAAATAAACGTACGTTTCAGTATCATAAGTGACCAGAAAGAACGAGGCTAGACATATTCCACCACTAGACATATTCCACATGCTCTGGAGAGCATGCGCAATAGACTGTAATAAACAGACACTATTCGGTTGAGAGTCATGCTGTATTTCGCTAGACATAACTAAATATGAAATTAGGGATCAAAACGGAAACAATTGAATGTAAATCATTTCATATACAATCAGATTACATTATTATATGCGTTGCAGCCCATTCGGGTCAATTTCTAGGTTCCAAATATTAGCAATAGTAAGGGAGATCTCTGGTTAGTCAGCATTAACTAAGTATTTTTGTGTACATGTATATATTGACTTGTTATATTTTCATATTTTATCATTGCTTGATAATGACGAGAGAAGCCTAGTGGAAATGTCGCGAGTTCATCATGTTTTTCAATACTAGTTGATCAGAATATTTTCTGATTTGGTGGTCTTTTGTATTAATTCTCCATACCACATAGTACAGTTATAACTAGAGCGCGTGCTAATCACAAGATCTAGCGTGAAAGGAAAGTAAAAGTGAAAGTAGAACTTCTGAGAAACTATAGGAAGTGTACTTATGTTGACCATGACACCGTGGAGTATAAATGTAGATGTTGTCTGGTTTGATCGATAAATTTACATTGATGTTGATTGAAACAAACGTCCAATATGACCGAACGGGGGATTAAAAATGTCTGCAATGTCCCTTGTATACAGTTTGTTTACGTATTGAGTGTAGATTGATATCACGTGATCTGCGACAAAGGGGTCAAGGCCAGATAATATATTATTATTGTAATATATTATTCACTGTTTTACTTGTTTTGATTTTATATCGTATTTTATATTAGACTAACTGATTGATTCTGTATTTTATACAACTCGTGTAAGAGTCAGACCGTAGACTGTAGTGTTTTAATCGTGTGTAGTATTTTATACAGTAAGACTGTAAACTACAGTGTTTGAATCGATTTGATTTCATACCGTGCGTGTGTTACATTGGACTAACTTTTATACAACATGGCGGAGCAGACAGACAAAGAGGTGTGTAGTATTTGTTTAACTGACTATAAAACACCTGTTTTGATAGATTGTCAGCACCGGTTTTGTTTCATCTGTTTAGAAGATTATATGAACAAAACTACTAATAAAGGCCAGTTCCTATGTCCATTATGTCGCTATCCTATAGAAGGGGGTATGGAGCGTTTTAAACCTAAACTAAACATTGATGACAATTCTACTATTCCACAATGTGATGTATGTACTGAAGATACATGTCAATATTTTTGTCGAGACTGTGATCAATATTTATGTAAATCATGTAAAACCATGCATGATAAGATGAAAATTTGTAAAGACCATGTTGTTTGTCGATATGATGAAAAACAAGTCTGCCATCTGTCAACCGCACCAATGAAGGAAAAGACACCAACCACTTCCGTCACACATCCGAAAGATTTCTGTCCAAACCATGAAGGAAAGAGAGTAAAAATTTACTGTAAAGATTGTTCACTAGCCGTGTGTTTCAACTGTTTGGTGGCCGATCATAACGGACATAAGTTTTTAGATTTGCAGAAGGATGAAATCAGAAAAAATATCAGACAAGACCTAAAAACGCTGAATGAAGATTTAGAAAAACAAATTACCAATAATCAGAAACATTATGATTATTTAAATAGCAAATTAATTGAAGTCAAAACCTGTACAAAAACAGAATTTGACAAAGTCGATGCACAGGTGGATAAAATCTGCTCAGAATTTCGTAAAATTGGAGAAAATATTAAAAAGGAAATACAGAAATCTAGTGAACAAGAAGAATCCAAATTAGGGAGATTAATGGAGGACATTAAACGACTAACAGAAGATTTGAAAGCTAGTGTTAAATATTCAGTGAATGTTTTAGAAGATTCGTCCATTGTTCAAGTTTTACAAAGATTGCCTAAAGTTAGACAGGAGAAAGATGAAAGTTGTAGAAAATTGGATATACCTGATGTTAGGTATTCTACATTTCAAGTAGCAGAGATAGACAAAACTTTGTTAACTAATCAACTTGGTAAGATTGTAAGTTGTGATGAGAATATTCTTGAAGATGTTTTTAAGGTGGATGAAGTGTCATGTTTTAGGTGTTATGGTAAAGATCAGGTAGTTTCAGGTTTTACATGGCGTACACGTGTGTGTGAAAACTATTCATCATTACTTGTTGGATTATACCTGAATGACGTAGAAGATAAAAGTATTACGTCATGTAATGTTGACGTCATATATAAAGTTATAAATGAAACAGATGATAGACAATCTGTTGTTAAACAATGTAATGGGACTGTTAGACCTCGTGGTGGTTGGGTAGTCTGTTCTACTGATCTTATTGACTGGGAGAGACTCAGTAATCCTGTCAGTGGATTTATTGATCATGGTAGAAAATTTAAAATTCAAGTAACAATTAATAAAGTAACTGACATTAAACGGGATTAATAGGCTACTGTTATTCTGATTAAAACTATTAATTTATGGTCAATGTTCCTTCTAATTCTTATACACCATCATTAAAATGTGGTTGTATATTGTCGACACTCCAGTCCGTCCGATGTCCACCATTCTCTGTGAACGATAGTTCGGAATCGATCAACTATTCGTTATGACATTAAGTCACGTGATTATCTGGCACAAATCACAATAATCGTATAAACACACTTAACTATTTGTTAGTCACAAATATCCTAGTTTATCTCCATATGTTAGTCCCAAATACCCTGGTTTATGTCTATATGTTAGTCACAAATACCCTGGTGTATATCTATATGTTAGTCCCAAATATCCTGGTTTATCTCTATATGTTATACCTCATCTGTACCCTTGTACTCGGTTTATCGTCCCATCCGTATACCCTTGTATCGAATTCGGTTCTTTTACCTGGACCAAAATGTGTACACAGAACTCGGTTTGTCGTCCTATCCGAACAACTATACATTGTCCCTTGGAAGGTCGGCTGTCCAACATCACCGCAAATCTGTAACTTGGAGATCCAGTATTCGATGCTGTGGGCTTGTCTTGTTGAATGCAAGTCTAAAAAAAACTGTTTTCATTTTCATGGCCTTTATGGTGGATTTTTCATCTGCTCTCTTATTCATTTTCAAGATGGTGGTACTTCCAGTTCTGTCGACAAACTCCATATTTTGTGCACGAATCAGTAATTTCTTAGATAGTCAAAGTTTGATAAAGACCCTATGGTTAGATTCTGGGATGTAAGATTTGCAGGAAAAAAAACCCAAAAAAATAATAATAATCTCATCAGGAACATGTGAAATCTTAATGATAATGAGTCTTATAATGCGCTAAAATCCACATCCCAATAGGGGAATGCATTAGTCGGGTTTATGCCGCGCACGCAATGATGCTTTCTCTCTTTCCATCGTGAATCAACTAACATTTCCATATTCGTTATGTATATTCTCCACGGCAGGGGCACGGGGCATGCTGTGGACTATTTTAATTGATATACCTTGAGATAGATAACAAGTCATAATTTTTTTTTCTTCTTTGATTGGCATTTAGTAATTGAACATATTAACACAAGGTACAATTTTATGGATACACAATTACTGAGTTTGATACTAAGCTTGATAAAGACGAGAGCATCCTCGTCGAACTGTCTCTTAGTATCAAACTCAGTAATTGTGTATCCATAAAATTGTACCGTGTGTTAAGTCATAATTTACTAAAAGATTGGTATTGCACTATTCTTAGAATAATTGTGTATCCATAAAATTGTACCGTGTGTTTAGTCATAATTAACTAAAAGATTGGTATTGCACTATTCTTAGAATTGTGTTTAGTAAATTTCTATGACGTAAATTGGGATAATCTGATATATTCCCAAGTATTAAAACAGGATTTAACGTCCTACTTCTCTGTCCCGACTTGGCTGCAATTGGGTCAACTGGTGTGGTTTCAAATCCCCTGTTGTACGTAGCAACCTCGTGGGTTTTCCCCGGATACTCCAGTTTTCCCCCACTGCTAAAGACCCCAACGCGCAAGAGAATTATTGAAATAAGATTATAACCATATGTTATTCCCAAAATGACCTAGTTTGTATCAAGTGGACGTTAAACCCCATTTCTCTCTCTCTGTCTCGCTCCGACCTGGAGCATGAAGACGGGCATATACTGTAAAGAATGCTATGGAGGAAGTTTTGGACGTACAGCGGTACCACGGTCTACCCTTATATTGAGTTCCAACTACCAAGAATTCATTTATATGTATATGCAGGCCGATTTGCGTATCCATTGAAAAATTAGATGTTGCCAGGCTGACACTGAGATCGAACACGGAACATTCGGGTTAGCAAACAAACGAGTTTGTTTTTCTTGTAAATATGTTTATTCACATAAGTATATATACATTACATAATAACAATGTTTCCAAAATTGATACACATTCCATACATATACACATTGTATATTACATATATAATACATCCAGGCAAAAAAAAATAGTTATCATATTAAAAACAAGTATTTTTGTTTATTTATAGTATTGTAGTTGGCTGTATTTACAATAGTAAAAAGTAAAATAAAATATGTACATCCCGACTATAGTCGGGATAATTTTGTAGTCCGTCAGAGCGGCTCCCGATTATAGTCGGGAAGATTATTTGACCTGATTTACTCCCCTGTAAAAGCATGGTTTTATCCTTAGATGGTGTTTAACACTTGTTTGTATTACGAGGGGGGGGGGCCTATATTGACGGAACAACCACCAACAGTTAGAACAGCTGAGTAATGGCGTCCTTCACAACAAATAGATTTCGGCTGAATTTAGCCGTGAGTTCCGATGCCGATGACGTCACGCCTATTTTGGATTCGGGTACTGACTATACTACGCTTGGGGTCCCGTCTTTTGATGAAAATTCAGATGTTTGTCACGTGTAGCAGGATCATGGACGACAGACTAGATCCACTTTTCCATGTCGTGAGTAAACCATAAAGAGACAAGACAGGAACACAGCTATACAGTTTATTTACAAAACACGGAACACACAGGAACAAAACAGGCAATTATTTACAGAAAGAAGAATAAGTAGAAGAGCACTGAAATAATAATAAAACTAAATTAGCAAATATATATACAAAAGGATATAGCGCTTCTAATAACTAGATAACTAATAAGAGATATGTCGCCTATTACAGGTAATAATAAAAGAATCAGAACTATTATACACATAATACATATAATAAGGAAATATATAAAAACGTACCCCGAGAAAGGTGCTCTTAATATATAAGGAAAAGGAAGAACTAGAAGAGCAGGAAAACCATATACAAATTACGAAAATATCGAAACACTAAAAGATAAAACAAACACCAAATTAGACATACAGTTTGGAATCTAACTTAAATTATTACTTATGTATTTTTATTGTATTTACTTATTGATAATTTATGCCAGAATAAAATAGTATTTAAATTAAATAGGAATTGTCATATTTACTAATGTCAAATAAACTAAAAACATACTTATGGAAAAACAGCTACTGATTTATTTAGGCGACGTTTCGAAGAGTATTCTCTCAGCGTTTTCAAGCTTGAATCATACTTGAAACAGCTTGAAAACGTTGAGAGAATACTCTTCGAAATGTCGCCTAAATAAATCAGTAGCTGTTTTTCCATAAGTATGTTTTTAGTTTATTTATCTACCCAGTTACTAAATGCCTCTTAAAGAATATTACTAATGTCAAGTCAAGTTAAACAAATATAACCCTACCTGAGTTAGTGAAATCGGTGAGTCCAAGATGGAGAAAGAAGAACAAGTGACTAAAGGTGAAACAGGATGTTAGGACAGTAGCTAAGTAACGGAACAGTACTCACCATCTTTAAATAGCAACTTTAAACTATACACCTAAGCAATATAACAACTGGAAATGCAAGACTACATGTACCTGGATATACAGGACAATAGAAACTGACTAAAAGATTTAAAGGGATTATAACACTAACACTAAAATATTTAAAGACCAAACAAAAGAAGACTTCTTAAAGGGAAATTATTCGTCTGCTTTTATGCTGCCGCGCACGTAAATCGCTGCCAACATAAACGTATACATGAAAGGGTCATGTTGGTTACTATGGCAACCGTAAGGTGAATATTTTGGTAAATATTATTGTTATTTTCCAAAAATTTATTTTTATTTTATTGTTAATAAAATTCGTGTACTGATGATTTTTATATTTGTGTTATCTACAAAAAAAAACTGTCAATACTGCTCGTTTTGATTTTATTATTTTGAGAAAAAAAACATTATTATCACAATTTAGTGCCTTTCCCCCAAAAAAACTATACTATTCTTACAAAACAGATATTTATCATGCTAAAAATCCATGTAGCTTTATTCCTGCACATCTTGATTTTTTTTAATGGCAAGAAAATATCAAATATTTCATTTATGACAATAATATGGCAGCCATTTTGAAACATAGTGGTAACCATGGTAACCATAAAAGTCAAAGCGAAAATATGCAAAAACCACAAGTCATATACAATGCATATACATCTGCCATTTTACAGTTGTGGTCGCATTCATATTCAAGTTATTAAGGTTTTTTCACAACAGGGTCTAAAACTTAACTTTTACTCAATATTTGCATAGCCCTCTATGGGTATGAAGAGGTTAGCTCAGGAAGTGTTAAGAACATTGCCTGTGTTTATAATAGACATCATTATGTAATGAAAGATATTTGTTCAAATTCAAGCAATAGTAATCATAATGTTGCCAGTAATGTAAGCGAAGCATTATCTTTTATATAAGCGCTCTCGAGAAGAAAGAAATACAAATTCCAAGATTCTATGTTAATTTTAAATAATGGGGATAGCAGCTTTAAATTTTGAAGGTATTATCTAAAGTTCAGTTATTAGTATATTTAGTGTCTTTAAATAGATAATGAACCCGTAAGCATGAATCTGTGTTAAAATTATATCACTATGGTAGAATGTCATTAAATTTAGAAAATATTACTTAATATTACATATTTCCCTATATTTGGTGGCTTTCGCATTCAATAAAGACAGTGTATGCAAAGAAATTTCATTAATTCAAAAGATGCACATAGATAATGTATTGAACAGGTTTACAAGGGTAAGAATCCATATTAGTATACAGTTAAAAGTGTCAATGAGGAAAATAGGATTTAAATTCACCAATTATTTCTAAATGGTTCAAATACGGATATTTCTGGTGACTATTATATTAAAAAAAACTTCTTAAATTGAAGCGAAAATCCCCTGAACAGGTTTACAATGGGCAATTATAATGTTAAATTTGATGGTTACTGGATGACGAAGATTCGCTTGGCCGCTACAATCACTGATAAGCATGACATCGACGAGGCTTAATGAGTTCGGCATATTAACTTTTTTACTCCGACAAATTAAATTCTCGAACATTTTTTTGAGGTAAAAGAAAAATAAATAAAGACGTTTGAAGTATTTGTAGTTAAAAAATATTTCCTATTTAGTGTAAATGGGTATTAAAATGAGTAAAATGCCTCATTTTGCCCGGAGCAGTTAGGTGTTAAGTAAACCGTTGAGCCAATGACTGACGCCGCCTGCAGTCAACGCACGTGTTGTGGACAGTTATCTATTACAGAGATAATTTGTAAGTAATTCTCTGTGAAACAGATTGATTAAAGACTTGTATCGATGATACAAATAGAGTATTTTGATAACTAAGGTTGAAAAAATAAAGAAATTGCAAGTACTTCCTAGTAAAAAAAGTTAAGATTAGCAAGAAATTGCAAGTACTTCCTACTAAAAAAAGTTTAGATTGATAAACCCCGTAGTAAATATGCACTCGGCATGCCTCGACAGATTCCGAAACTTACATCTAGACTCGGCTGTATGACGAATTCCGCCATATTGGAACTACTTTAAAGGTCCCGCATGAAACATGGTTGCGCCCATACCGATCACAAATTAGCGACCTATTCGGCTAGCGACCGATCCAGCTGGCAACTTGTTCGTTGGCAACATATTCAGAATAAAGACAGCAGTCGCCCAAACTCATCTATTTTTATCAACAAATAAAATCCAACGTTACCTCTATCAAATGAAGGTAGAATATAATATTTTTTATCCATTCCTTTAGCTCAGAATAGAAGTGTAATTTCGCCATATATATTCTGAAAGGTAATTGAATAAGTTTTCTAAATATTATAAGTAACACTTGGCACAATCATATCAAACGGGCGCTCTCTCATCCTAAACGTCGCCATTTTTTCAATATTTTTAAAGTGGAAGAACGGTAATATTCCGAGTCAAAATTCGGACCATAGCACAGAATTCTGAGCATCAAGCTATATATAATCGGAAAGGTAATTTTGGGCGACTGTTGTCTTTATTCTGAATTGGTTTCCAGCGAACAGGTTACCAGCTTGATCGGTTGAATAGCTCGCTAGCCGAATAGGTCGCCAATTTGGGTTTGGTTGTGCCCACTGAGTCAAGTTTTCCTGTTAAAGTAAACCGGTAGCCGCATCGCAAATGTGTTGGCATAGGTACATATCATTTACTGTCATACAGCCGAGATTAGATGTAGGTTCCGGAACCAGAATCTGTCGAGGATTGGTGAGTGAGTAAATAGGGTTACTCCAGCGTAACACGAGTCACGTGACTCAATGGCTACGTTGCACAGCTCTAGGCAGGCAGTGTGCTCTGCCTTCTGCTACAAAGTTTGTAGTCTCTATCATCCACACAAATATTCTACGAATATTAGTCTGGATGGGTCCTCAAAATTTGATGGAAAATGGGTCATTGTCTGGATTATCCAGTATTTTAAGTTACCACGTACTGAATCTATCAAAACAGCTCGCTTGTCAACGATGACACTCTTTAAAATTTTGTTGTGTAAAGGTTTCAATTGAAATGGTAATTTTCTCTCGTCATGAATCAGGCGTATGGCTTCTCACAATCTTCTTAATTCTTCATCGCGATGCATGCTTATTCCGCGTCTCTATTTTGTTTCTAATAATAGATGTGCCAAGTGAATTGTGGGATATATTTCAACCACGCTTTATAGAATCTAGCAAAATCGGCCCGGCTTCATAAGATCTAGCACTTACCGATACTTTCATTGGATACTTTAGCCTAAAGGTTCCATTGCCCATGCGTAACCAAATGTTTGTTTTTTTATGTGGTAGATTATCCAGTAATTTTCGTCAAAAATTGAGAACCGACCCAGACCCTCCGTGCGTTGAAGACTAGGGAGTTCTGGGTGACCGAGACTAGCAAGTGTCAGCCTTGCTTAACGCTCGCCTGTCCGTATTCCATAATATTTGACAGCCTATGGATTCCTACTGTAATAAGAGTGTTGCCTAATTTAAGGTTTGTAGAGTAGGGGGCTTATATTGTAAATAATGACGACACACTTGCTCTGACTATATTTATACGAAAACATTCGCAAGTGATAGATATTATCTTTAGGGCGAGAGACGTGGGGTTTAATTTCCACTGGGTCATTTCGGGACTAGGGCTTCTGGGTGACAGAGACTACAAAGTTTGGGGTTTACACTATGACTGGTATTGTTATGTAAAAAAATATTAAAGGATATAGGATAGTAAACATTATCACAGTTGTAACAAAATAAAAGTAGGCATATGCGTCAAAATATTATATTAATATTCAAGATATAACATATATTGTAGCACAAATTAGAAATTTCCTCGATTCTGATTGGTCGAAAAGTGTGGTCGAATGGACAATAAACCCCCTCTGAATTATCAAGGCGAATTACTGCGTATAAATATTCCAGTGTACTTTTTTTCATTTTTGTGCTCCATGATCTTCCTCAACTCAAATCTTTATTGGCAAATATCTTCAAGAAATTCTGCACATATGACTATCACACCATTTTCAAACATCATCTTTTATGAAAACACATTTCTGAAATACATAAAACAGTAGAAAATCAGTCCATATATTAATTAAAACCGTTTTCAGGTATCTAAATATATTCGTAACTAGGCTGTCACAGTATGGACAAATTTATTTTCTTTTTTGGTAGGATATAGCTTCACTCACCAATCAATTTTTACTTAATCAGGTGGATTTTTTATTAAATCACGGTTTGATCAAAGTCTGGCTAATATGATCTACCTAATAATAAGCCATTAGTCACAAGAAACCGCTTAAAAATACAATGAGGGGGTCGAAAATAGCAGCTGAATATCTAAACATGCCAAAATTGACATTTGTTGACAACACGTCAGAATAGTATACATAGCAACCACTTGAAATCTTAGGCTTGCTACCACTGTCATAGTTTTATACAGTACTTTTGCAGATGTAAGTACGAGATGCAATTGTTTGAACACGAACAAGCTGCTGGGTTGTGATAAAAGTCTGCAAATAAAATAATAAAGACTGAAAACTTACATGAAACTCACGAAGCGAAGAAACCTTTGTTGCCAAGAGTTACCCCTCTTTTAGTCTCGGATAGCAGGCCGGAATTATTTCTATCACGCTAACACCTGTCTCTTAAAATGACACAGTAAGACTTATTTCCCGTTCTTTTAAAAAAATCTTCAAACGTTAAAAAAAAATTATATCGATATCCGAATAGCATTTTCTTTCATAATTCATTTACTAGACACTCGAGAATCCAGAATTTTAAATTTGAAGGAAAGCCAGGACGGCCTAAATCTGTGTTGAGAATATTTTGAAAAATGAACGCAAGCACGTGGGCAAATAACGGCTTTTTTAAATAGGTGTAAAAATGTTTCCTAAATAGTTCCTAAGAAAATCCCTAAATATTTGAGCTACAATATCGATAAACACGTTCCTGTTACGTATTTATCGGGGGTTTATTGTCCATTTAACCATGCTTGAATTATCCATTAGAACAACTCGACGCTGTCGCGTCTCGTGTTCTAATGATTCAAGCATGGTTAAATGGACAATAAACCCCCTCTAAATACGTAACAGGAAGTGTTTATCTCCTAAATAATAGGAAACAATTTATTATTAAATATAAAAGATTTTCGGGCTTATCCCCTGTAAGAAATCTTTTTTCGTTGAAAAAAGGAAAAAAAGAAATCCAAGGGGATTGTTAGTGACTATTAACCTTCTTTTACGACTTGTGTTGGTATCTTCAAAAGCAGGTGTTTTGGAAGGAGTTTAGGCCACGTGGTCATACTTTATCTCATTCATCCGAAAAATGGGCGTGGAACAGACAGTCGAACAACAAGGTAGCTTAACTGGCGTTAATTTGTAAATTTCGTTTTCTGTTCAAAGGAATTTAGTATTTTCCGTTACTAGGGTAATGCGAGAATAAAACTCTCGAATTAGTAACAAGTTATAATTATTTTAGGGATTTATAGGTTGTAAAACAGGTCGTCTGTTCCCTGCAGATGGTACAGCACGAGATCACGTGACTACGACTCTTTTACACACTCACACACACACACACACACCCAAGTTGTAGTAGACAAGCAGGTACAAACTAGGTCACATAGTAATTAAAACATGTAGGGAGAAAGGGATGAAATTATCACAGATAAAGGTGTAAACATATTATTGCACATAAAGGGTATATATATAAATATCACAGTATATAATTTAAACAATAAAATATATTAATTATGATAAAATAGACATAAAAACAGTATATAAGTAAAAACAGTATATAAGTACAAACAGTAAGCTGGCAATCAGCTGAAATCGATATGTATCGTATCATCTAGCTGTATATTGATAAAAAAAGAGGGTAAAAATAAATATATCAAGGAAAGTTTTATGATTAAAAAGTTTACGTAAGTAAATAAGTGCATCAGCTAATATATTTTTATACATTTTGATCAAATCACAATGTGAATTGGGTTTGTCTACACACTTGTTACGTCTAATATATATAGTTTGTCTTGCACAGCTTAAAGTTATATTTAAAAGTTCCCATGGTAGGTATTTACGCCCGCTCTGTAAACCGAATAAAATTTAAAATCATGGTCATTCAGACTAAAGGGAATAATATCAGATAACATATTATGTATTAATTGAATAAAAAATCTTAAATCTACACAATCATGGAACATGTGAAGAATAGTTTCCTCTTCTTCTTCACACACTGGGCATAAGTCATTTTCTACTTTCCCTATTTTAAATAATCTAACTTTGTTCCAGATGATATTGTGTGATATTTTGAAATCTAGGTCACACATCTTAGGAGATTTATGATATACATTAACATTTTGTCCATGTTATTGGCCAGTTCACCTCCAATTTAAGCTTTTCCCAGAATTTAACACAAGTTCATTCAGTTGCTTTTAGCCTAATTAGTATATGGCAGCATACCTTGGAGGTGAGCTGGTCATAACATATATTCTCGCCATTAATAATAAAATTATCATAACCTGTAGGTATATTAAAAGACTGGGTATTTATAATACATAAACATTATTCTGGGATAGTTAATTTAATAGTATTAAAAGTATGCACAATTCTTTCAATATCTACATTGGGAAATTTCTCTTAAATTATGGCTAAAATATAATGATTTGGGATAAAACCTGGTTTGACATAATATAGAATATCATAAAATCTATTAAAGGAATAATCCCAGTTACATTTTAGAGGTTAAAACTGCTTAATTTTGTATGAAAGGCCTTTAATAACTTCTAACTTAACCCCTAGCAACTTCCGCAAGCGTTGTGATACGTTTTCAAAAAATTTCCAATCGTAGGTATTTCTCCGTGTTTGAACACCGGCGTCTTGGCAACCTGTTTCACAGAGAATTACTAACGAAATATCCCTGTAACGGATGGCTGTATAAAACACGTGCGTTGACTTGCACGCCTCGTAGTCATTGGCTCAACGGCTCGTGCAATGTTTACTTAACACCTAACTGCTTCGGGCAAAATGATGCATTTTACTCATTTTAATACCCATTTACACTAAATAGGAAATATTTTTTAATAACAAATACTTCAAACGTCTTTATTTATTTTTCTTTTACCTCAAAAAAATGTTTGAGAATTTAATTTGTCGGAGTAAAAAAGTTAATATGCCGTACTCATTAAGCCTCGTCAATGTCATGCTTATCAGTCATTGTAGCGGCCAAGCGAATATTCACTGCGGGATCAGTTTTGGCGTCTTGCTGAGTATGCGCAGTGGCATTTCCGCGTTACTTTCAATTTGTTTTTTTTTCTAATCAGGTGTCGAATCACTCGGCTAATCTCGACAGATTCCGTAAACTACGTAAACTACATCTAGTCTCGGATGTATGACAGTAAGTGATATGTACCTACGCCCATACATTTGCGATGCGGCTACCGGTTTACTTTAACAGTAAAACTTGACGCTATTACACAAATTGGGAACCTATTCGGCTAACGACCTATTCGACCGATCGAGCTGCAACCTGTTCGTTGGAAACCTATTTAGAGTAAAGACAACAGTCTCTATTTATCAACCAATAAAATCCAACGTTATGTCTATCAAATGAAAGTAGAATATATTATTTTTTATCCATTCCTTCAGCTCAGAATAGAAGTGTAATTTCGTCATTATCGTACAGCTGGATCGGTCGAATAGGTCGCTAGCCAAATAGGTCGCCAACTTGTGTTTGGAATGGGCGCTGCCATGTTTCATCCGGGACCTTTAAAATAGTTCCAATATGGCGGAATTCATCATACAGCCGAGTTTAGATTCCCGAAATCTTCCGAGGTTTGCCGAGTGGTGTCGAATGAGTTTTAGCCGTTCATGGCTGATTTGATTACGTTTCATAGATTTCTGTTACTGTATTCGCCATTTCTGTGTTAAATAAGGATATAATAGACATAACCACAACTAAACATCATATGAATATGGCGCGGAATTATAAGAGATCATGTTTCATGTCTCTACTACTACTACCTGATGTTTTAACGTCCGCTTCCACAGAAGTGATATCGCAGACAAGACATAGGATAGCCGAGGCTTCTTCCTGTTTTTAGAATATGATTTTGCAATCTTTCCATTTGCGGCCTCGAGCCATGGAGTAGGTTTAGTGAGAAGTTCTTCCCTTTATTTAATAAAACACATATTGTTTGGTCTGTAGGGACAGCATTTATGCAGACATATATGTGTCTCGTCTCTGGATTGGTAGAAGTCATCTTTTTGGGTATAGTGTTTAGGTGCCAGGCCCGTCTTATCGTGGCCTCCCCTTACTCCACTTATCCCACTTTGTAGGTTTGGTGTCTTTGTAGTCGATTAGTGTTTAGATGCCGAGCCCGTCTTACCGTGACCCTCCCTTACTCCACTAGCCCGCTACTTTGGTGTATATCCCCTATGTAGTTTAGTGTTTAGATGCCGAGCTCGTCTTATCGTAGCCCCCTCTTACTTCACTATTCTACTTAATCCAACGGTGTTCATTAAATCGTGGATTAGTTCGAAGATTTGCAGCTTCAGATCGGGTCTTGGAAAGAGTAGGTTCTTAGTGTTGAGCGGTATGTTGTTGGTGTCCATCATCTCCACTAGTTCCGTTCTCTCTTCCTTGAATACCTCGCAGTCTACCAGGACATGGTTGGTGGTACATTCTTCTCCGCACTCGCAGACGATGACTTGGTGTTTGTAGTCTCGCAGCCGCTCTTTCACCCTTAGTTTCGATATAAGTTTGCATATATCTCTTCTAGGGTGATTGATAGCTGTCTTCGTGTAGATCTTGTCATCCAGTCGGAATCTGTATGTGTCAAGTTCAACGAGCTTTAATTCCCAGAGTGAATTGACCTGTCTTTTTACCATACTGTAGATTTCCGTGGTGCTGTATTCTATGGTGCGGAGTGGTGCTGTGTCCCCGAGACCTTCATTTGCGAGTCGGTCTGCTTCCTCGTTTCCTCTAATGTTCACATGTGATGGAATCCACACGAGCTCTAATTTGCTTCCCTTCTCTAGGACCCTCTGGTACAACTGCCTGATTTCCAAAATAACTTCTGGTCTTGAGTCCGAGTTGTCATTTTGGATTGAAATCAGACTGCTCAGAGAGTCGCTTGGGATGACGAACTTACTAGTCTTTTGATAAGAGATCCATGATATAGCATCCCGGATGGCCACAATCTCTGCAGTGTACACCGAACAGTTATTGGGCAGTTTCCTGCTTATTCCCTTTTCCCCGTTTGGCAGGTATATTCCAAACGAGCTGGTGCCCCTTTCAGGATTGCGTGAGCCAACCGTATAAACATGTTCCCAGTCATCCGACGGCCAGTTGTCTTCCAGGTGTTCCAGAGAGAGAGCCCGTGCTGCCGTGGGGTTGTTTTTCTGGTCGGTTTTCTGTAGCAGATCTAGATTGACCGGTGGTATTGGGAGTGTCCAAGGAGCGATCGATGGTGGGTCGTGTTCGTTTATCACGAGCTCCTCCAGTCGTAGTTCCTTGACTGTTTCCCTGATACCCTCGCCGAAGCTTTTCTTTCTAGGATCTCTTACATATCTTGTCTTCTTTAGGCTGACAAAGGCCGGGGATCTCTCGCCCAATTGCGAGATCTTAGCCCAATACCTTGTTGCTAGTTCTTTTCTTCTTAGGGATAGGGGCAACTCTCCGGCTTCCTGTAGTAATGCCTCTCTCCTGGTCCCAAGCCCTACGCCAGTCGCAATACACAGAGCTTTGTATTGGATGGTGTCAAGCTTACTTAAAGGGACAATAACATTCTTGCTGGCTTGGTAGCTCCAGAAAATAAATAATACCCTTATTCTAAGTACTAGATGTTTAAATGTCCTACCTGTTGTGTAAATTATCCATTACAACCTATTTTATTTGTCCAGAGGGTTCGAAAATATTTTAAAATCCAAGTCACATTTGAAAAGGTTTACGTTAGACTTTTCAAATCAATTGGTTGAATTTTTTCAATTTTTTAAATTAGGTGTGTTAAGATGAAATTTATATCATCATTTAATTGGAATATTCTAAAATAATACGATTTGTTGACCAGAATGAAGATTTGGACATATTTTTCAGTTACAACAAGAGTGTTATTGGGGCTTTAAGAGTGTTGGCGCGCAGTTCATGAAGACCAAAGATCCGTAGTCTAATACAGAGCGTATTAGAGCACGATACACCATTATAAGTGTAACTCTATTGGCTCCCCAGGTGCTACCCGTTATTTTTCTCATTAAGTTTAGGACTTTGGAGCATCTATCTACAGTCCAGTCGATGTGCGGTTTCCAGGTCAGCCTTCGATCAAAGATTACGCCAAGGAACTTGGTTTGGTCTTTAAACCCGATGGTTTTCCCGTTCATGCACAGAGTCATTCTGCTTATCCCTCTATCCCTGCACACAAGCATGCCGACTGTTTTCTTCTCCGAGACCTTAAATCCCCAGTCGTTTGCCCATGTCATGAATTTGTCTAAGGCCTTTTGCATATTCTTTTGAAGTTCACGGAACCTCGTCCCTTTCCTCCATATTGTGCTGTCGTCAGCAAATTTTGCTAGCTCAGTTCTGGCGTCGAGATATGAACATTTCTGTATGTCGTTGATCATAATATTGAAGAGAGTGTGACTGATGACCGACCCCTGAGGCGTGCCATTTTCTAATGTTTGCTCGGCACTCAGGAATCTGCCAACATTCACCTGTATCCTTCTATCGCTCAGAAAGCTTTTGATCCACCGAAACATTGTGCCCGTTATTCCGATACGTCCCAGCTTGAAAAGCAGCCCGTCCAACCAAACTAAATCGAAAGCCTTGGTTAAATCTACAAACACGGCACATAGCAGGTGCCCCGAGAGGAGTGCCTGAGACATGACTTGCTGTAGTCGCACCAAGTGGTCCATTGTTGATCGTCCCTTCCTGAACCCGCTTTGATTTTCGTCGATCAGTCGGTTACTCTCCAGGTAGAACTGAAGTCGGATGTTAACCATTGTCTCCAAGGTTTTGCACAGTGTGGATGTCAAGCTTACTGGTCGATAGGACTCCGCCTTTGTTCTCTCTTTCCCTGGTTTCGGAAGAGGGATGGCGTTGGCTTTCCGCCATCTTTAGGTACCTCCCCTGTCAACCAAGATGTGTTGAAGAAGTTCAGTAGTATCTTTTTGGCATTTCTGGGCAGATGTTTGAGCATTGGGTACTTTACTTTGTCCTCACCAGCCGCACTATCCTTCTTGAGGGAAAGAGCCTTATTTAACTCTTCCTCTGAGAAGGGCAGATTGATTGGTTCAGCCTCTACATTAGATTCAATTACTAATGAAGGGTGCTGTGAGTAAAAGATTTCTTTCCTCTTCATGAATTCTGGTGGTTGGTTTTCATCTTTACTTGCATCTGCAAATGTCTTAGCAAGTAAATCTGCCTTTTCATTGCCGTTGGTAACGTACTTGTCTCCATCTTCAAGGTTTGGTATGTTGTACGATCTTCGTTTTCCGTGCATGGCGATCAGTTTCTTCCAGACGACACCTGTTTGCGTGTTTTGGTTCAGCGCATTACAGAATGTCCTCCAGTGCCCACTTTGTGCCTTCTGGATGGTGTCTCTTGCGGCGTATTTCAACTTCAGGTAATTTTGGTGGTTGACTTGATTGAAGTGGCGTTTTCGTAGACGAAGTGCCTTCTTTCTTTCGTAAACTGCCTCTTGACATTCTGAAGACCACCAGGGTTTTGTATTCCTTGGTTTCCTGCCAGAAGTCTTTGGAATGGAGTTGTCTGCTGCACCTATAATTGCATTCGTGATATTGGCGGAGTACACGTCGATGTCGGTGTCGATGATATCTTCTTCCTTCCAATCGAGGCAGCCTACACGGAAGTTAGCCCAATCAGCTTCTATCATTTTCCAATTGGGTCTTCCGTTATAGACTTCTCTGTTGGTTTCAGCTTGGATGTTAAATTCTATCGCCAAATGGTCACTGCCAAGTGTCTCATCTTCATGTACTAGCCAATCGCAGCGGTTTGCCATACCAGGCGTGCAGAATGTGAGATCTAGGTGTGAAGGTGGGGCATTTCCTCCAACAAATGTAGGGCTCTCATCATTCAGTACGCATAGGTCGTTCCCTTCTATTATTGAGCATAGGCTAGTCCCCCGGCAGTCATTCCTCGGTGACCCCCACAGAGTGTGCTTTGCGTTGAAATCTCCACAAAGCACCGATTCGCCCCGTGGAAGCTGATCGAGAAGTGACTGGAAGTCATCTGGTTCTATTGTGACCTCTGGGGGTGCATAGACATTCACTATTGTCAACTTTGTTTTATTGCTCAATGTGATGGCTATGCCCATTGCTTCTAGGGGATTGGTAACATTCAGTGGAACAGAAATGTAATTTATGTTGTCACTCACGTAAATGACAAGGCCGCCGCCACGTGTCGTGCTGCCCGGTCTGTCCCTTCTCTGACAAGTATATCCGGGTAAGTAGATGTCGCTCTTCGTTGGTAGTAGCTTGGTTTCTTGGAGGCATATTACATCTTTGGGGTTGCGGTTTATGTATTTTCTCAGTTCAGCACACCTGGGAGTCAGTCCATTGATGTTAAGTTGTAGGACTTTTACCTGGCCCGCCATGATGACTGCCTGGATGGATACCTCTCAGTCTTGTGGGGTTTACTGATCTATCGGCGTCTCACATTCCGTAGTAGGTACCTCATTAGTGTTCGCCTTTGATGTTAACACCGGCAAGCAACTGGGCATATCGCCAGTGCTGTAGTGACGAACATGCGATATCCTTCTACGGAGCGCGAGATTTGCTGATTGATCGGCTTTTATGGATTCTTCGTCGTCTTCTTCTCTTGATCTTTTTTTGACTGTATTGATGGAGTTAATCATTACAATCAGTACATCGGCGTTGACCATGTACGTTCGTAGCTTACCGAGGAGACTGGCCATTTTTGTTGTTTGGTCGTCATTGGACACAGCCACCCTCAGGAACTCGATCATGAAGCTCATGAACCCACTCTCCGATTTAAATTTCGGGACGAAGTGGCCTTCATCAGCTTTCGTTTTCGGTTCCCCCTCTTTCATCTTGGGTTTTGTCTTTTTCTTGGGTGTGGTTTGTTGTTGTTCTGGGCGGGGTGCCGCGATTGTTTCCTTCGGCTGTACTTGCGGTGTCGAAGAAAATAAAAGAAAATAAAGGCTTATACCTTGTGAGGGTATAAAAATAAAAACAACCTTAAATTACTTAGGACTGGAAGATCTTTGCAGTATCTAGTAGTCTTTCTGGATTTGAGGAGTCTTTGGATTCTTGAGTCTTGGCTAGGCTTCTTTGTCTCCTGAAATATTTCACTTTTATTTTCTAAGTTTCGGCGTCACGTTATGACAAACGTCAATCAATTTGCTACAACAACCATGATGACGGATTCCTTGTGGGTGATTCTTTGATCAAGCTTAACGATGGGCTGCTGTTTTTATATTTTCGTTTAATCAAATAGATGCTAAATGGCTTCTTTGTAATTTGGAAGAGATAATTGGAGGGGATGGCTTCTAGTGATTAGCTGGTAGCCCCAATAAAAGGAATGGCTGATAATTTTTGTCAGTTGAAAAATTGTCATTTAAAATGGTTGAGAAGTGTGTAAAGTGTAGTAAGGCGGGGAAGAAGAACCAACAGGCAATTTCATTCAACAAGTGTGATCAGTGGACACACAGGACTTCTAGTACAAGTAGGTATCTTTCTATGTGTAATTTTTAGGACAACCCAAAAACTATCAATGAATAAAGATAAAGAGGAGCTGTATATTAGATTTAAATTCAAAGAAAAAAATGACTAATTTATAAACCAAATGACAATATCCTTTAGTTATTTTTATTGATGTTTTCATGAGTTTTGAATCTTCGTTTTCTTCAGAATTGTCTAGAAAAAGCTATGCAGAGACAGCTAAAGGAGGAAAAGCTATTGATTTTTTCTGCATCATATGTCGAGTAAGCGAGACATCAAGAAATTAACCCACACCACTATCAAGTTCTGATGATATTGAAAGCTTGCCGGATTTGCCAACACCAGAACAAGCTACAACTAATCCATCAACAGACCCTTCTCCCCCACCAATGCGTAGCAAAACTGGGCACAAACGTGCTGTGATGCTACAGGGGTTACAGAGACCACAGAAGAAAGGGTGACAAGGTTGAGATCTGGGAGAATTGATGGACTGGAGGTATGAATAACTGTTATTTACTACCCATATGCTGTATTATGCTTACTGTAGATAACCGTTGTTTATTTACTACCCTTATGCTGTATTATGCTTACTGTATGACAGGGTTGTGTAGCTCGGGTTACAAACCAGGAATGATTTCTTTCGAGTGTCAAATGATCATGATGACAAGTCATATATAATTCATGGCAGGCAAATATCGTATAAAAACAAAATCAAGCAATTTTTTGACTGTCATGTGAGCTTATTTATGGCAAAACTACAAAAAATTATGACATTACATCATGATTATTTTTAATATTTACAGATGTTAATATCACAATTGGATGATAAAAGGAGAATGTAATTGCTGGTTGGCTTGATGTTTGCGACAGATTGGCTATTCCAGCTAGACACACCATTCACACCACCACCGACAACAAATCCTGACTGGTGTACCCGTAATAATTACCAGGAAATTCCAACAGACAGGGAGAAACTATGTTGTACACCTTTGGCTCAAAATTACCTATCTCTAAGACCTGTAAGTGATTTATAAAATCTTACATTGCATGCATGTAAAGTTGAAATATCAGTGAATGAAGTATTTCCTTATGTTGTGAGTTTATGACAACCAAATAATTATGACATCAACAACTGGTTATTTAATGAGGTACTCTTAAATATTTACATTCAGGACAAACTGTTTAGAAAATACAAAAAATAACATTTGACAATAAACAACTTATAGTTCTAATAACACTATAATATATTTTTACATTTTACATGTACTTTCAGGAAATTGATCAGTATTGTTTAGACGAGGGAGTACTGCAGATCGCATTACAAACAAGAAATGACATTTTTTTTTTTTAGGATGCCAGATGCCAATGAACAGAAAAGTTTTCATCATGCTGCCTATCGTCAGTTAATTTACTGGAGGCATGGTCGACTTGGAAGAAATGACCGACAAGTAATACCCAGCTGCATAGTCTGTAAAGTAAGGAGGAGGTATCCTGACATAAACGGCCAAATACAGGGTACAAGGCAGACAAATGGACATAATCATATTAGTCAATAAACACTGGTGTAATTAAACACATTCCTGTTTTGATATCGTTTCCTTAATTTTGGTCTGATATTCACGCGCAAGGGTTCTACGAATTATCCTGGGATCAGAGGGGCTATATTAGAGCTGGGCGATATACCTAGAAACAGATATCGCGATATTTTTTGAAAATATCGCGATATAATCACTATATCGCGGTATTTTATAAAAGGTCAATACTTTCAGTTGATCACTTTTTAAATGTAAATAAACATGCATAAAAAGTTACAAATACCCCTCAATATCATTATTTCTAGTCAATATTATTTTTAAAAATCTATAGCCATGAAAACTTGCTAAAGTTGTTTTTTTATTACAATTTTAATATTCAAAATATTAATCATAATATTTTATTCAAATTAAAAGTACATGTATTTCGAATGAAGGAAGCCCAAACAACATCAAAAAGTTTTTGTTCTTTCGGTCGTGCATATTTTTATAGCTACGTGTAAGATTGGACTTTTGTTTACCCTTGCAAACTCGTTCTTTCCCATTCAAGAATAAGCTTATGCCTTCTTGAAAATGCATTATTCAATACAGGGATAGTAAATTAAACTATAAGTACAATGTCAAAAAGTGCCCATTGTTTTCGTCAAATATTTTTCCCCGATCACGACGGCCATGACACGTCCGACGCTGAATGATAATCAGTCTACCGGGACGCCCAATGTGATTGGCATTATTTATATTTCTGCTTTATTAAAATTTAATTCAATCTTAAAATCAATGATTTCTTTCGAAAATCAAAGTATCGGTGTTCACCATTCGTCAAGATGTGTAGAAATTGAACCGAAACAGGGATAATTCTAACCGGTGGAAAGGTGGACGATAAGTCACGTGACGTAAATAAAGCTCTGCATCAGCATTTGCAAACTTTGTGGAATGAATACTCGGGAGTTTATAGCATTTTTTCATCATTGAGCAATAAAATATCGTAAATAACATAAAAAAGAAAATATTTTGTTCAAAATTTATGTAAAATATCATCCAAAAAAATCAAAACCGCGATATATCCTGGTTTGTTTGGTTTTTCGATATTTTTATGAAGACGGTATTTTTCACGGTTTTTATTTCCGCGACGGTTTTATATCGAAATACCGAAATATCGCCCAGCTCTAGGTTATATCCACTCAGGCAGGAATTTCTGTTCCAGATTGAGTGTGGCTTAAGACTATCTGTTTAATTAATGTGGTAATATACTCGTATGTCTTTGCATGGTGGCATTATAGGCACTGCTGTTGCAGTATCTGAAATATAAATTAAAAAGGTTACAGGAGAAGGGGGCTTCACTTTTGGCGTATGGAAATTTCATACAGTGTTAAATGGGAAATTTTGATTATCTGTACCCCCCCCCCCATCCTGTATGGCTGATATGAGAACTAGGACGTTTTTCTTATACTTTATAAACACATTTGATCAATGGTACTAACAGACCAATTAATTTCTTACATGTCTGTGGGGTGGGTCATTTATTAGATATTATTGAATGCTATTACATAATTAAGGGGAAAACTAACCTTATGTTTCCGTCATCTCCTTTTTGGGGTTCTCGATTTGCATGGGAATTAAAATCTACAGCTGCCAACAAACATCTTGCACGGTATAAAGGTGGACTGCAAAATAATGTCAAATAAATTATTATTGCTATCGAACATCATTCATTAATTTTAAAACAGTACATTTTGTAGTAGGAATGTGAAAAAGGGGGGAATGGAATTGGGGTTTAATGTCTACTCAACACAAACAAGATCATTTCGGGAGTAACATATGGTTAAATGTTAATTCAATGATTTGCTTGTGTGTAGGGGTCTTGTAGGAAACTGGAGTACCCGGAAGAAATTCACAAGGTTGGACAGACAACCCTACTCAGTGTCACCTACAACCGCAGAATCTAAAGAATGCCATCTGACTCAATGGTAGACCACAAACCCCGAACTTGAAAAGAAAGTGAAAATCGTAAATAACTACTGGTTTGAAATACAAAGGAGTTATGCGGGTCTGTACTGGTTGTAATTACCTGTAACTTTGTCTTTTACCGATCAATCGTGTGGAAGAGGTGCTGGTGCTAGCTTTGGGCTGCATTGGGACTGACACCAAACTCACCAGGTCTGTGAAAGCATCTGGAATAATTAAAAATGGAATCATTGAAACAACCACACATCAGAATAATAAATCGAAAATAATCTTGGCCCTTTTTAGTCCCAACAAAGATAAAACTAATTGAAGCTTTCTAGCCCACACGTAATATTACTAATAAAATAAAATAAATAAATTGTTCAAAACAAAAGCTGTGAGGTATTACATACGTCTCTGACAAAAATAGAATATCTGAAGATAGAGAATTTTTGTTTTTGTTATTTATGATCAGTAGGCCTACTATAATTTACTAATAATTCCTCCAATTAACATTGCATACACTTCAGATATATTATATAGGCGATCTTGGCTGTCAGCAGGCCTGTTCCTCTCTGATTGGATTTTTTGTTAATAGGCCTACTCTTGAAAATAAATTGATCCAGATAAATAAAAAATGTTTGCTTACCGGTCAAAAAATGAAGTAACATTTTGGCAACTTCTTCGTCATCATTGATCATTCATTCATTGCAGTCAATCTAGTTATCTCGCCACATATTTACACACATTCGTCTTTTTCTGTTCTCTTTAACGTTGCATATACTCTCTCTTTCTTCTTTTCTGTGCAGAATCTGTCACCGTTCGCTCTCTTTTACGCTTTGGATGGTTATCCATGATGGATTGAACAAAATGAAACTCGCAACTTTCATTTCTACCCGATTGATTCACATTTTTGCCGGATGTACCAGTAAACTATAACGATTGGCTGCGTAAAAATAAACAGCCAATCAGATTTCTTCCCTCGTATTATCGCTTACCGCTAACAATCAGACTAAATCCAAGCTCTCAATCGTGCTGGTGCCTTGATTTCCACAAAAATTCAACATGGGTGCGTTGCTAAGCAACCTGACAGAGCTTCGGTCCTAGCCCAACAATACATTAATATCTACTTTGTTGTTATATTGCTCTAAATAAAAAATAGTCATCATGCATAATGGAGACAACATTCCGACCCCCATGACAGCTTCATTTTCCTCTAATAATATAAAATATTTCAAAATAATATATCAAAAATAATTCTATCTAACAAATTATTTCAAACACATATCAAAATAATTTTTTCGAACAAATATTTCGAACCATGTATTGTATTTGCATTTTTATAAAAATAATCTTTCGATCAAATCTTTCAAACACATCTTATAAAATAATCTTTCAAACAAATCTTTCAATAACATCTTATAAATCTTTCAATAACATCTTATAAATCTTTCAACATCTTATAAATCTTTCAATAACATCTTATAAATCTTTCAACATTCTATTTCAACGGTGTCTATTTGTACAAATCAGAGTTATGGGCTTCTAAAACACAATTTGGTTATTGGTCTCTTAAAAAAGCCATTTTTCGTTTTTACTTCGGCTGACCTAACAAGTCAATCGAGTCCTTTAAATATATTTTCTATACGTCCAAGGAGCCATTTACTCAGTGGCAAATTTTCACTGACTAAAAGTACCAGGTCTCCTTTGCACAAATTCTCTTTAACTTGATGCCATTTTTGTCTGTTTTGTAACGAAGGTATGTACTCCTTCAACCACCGCTTCCAATAATGCTCTGAAAGTAATTGAGCCTGTCTCCATTGCTTTTTATGAAATCGGTCTGACTGACTTACTATTCCTGGAGGAATATTTAAAGGGGGTCTTACGTTTAGAAAATGATTTGGGGTTAGAGGTTCACAGTCATAAGGCGTCATTGGATTCTTTGTTAAAGGTCGCGATGTATTCTGCTTCAGTAAATACGGTCTGTAAAATTTCATCTGGTTCTGGTTCCTTTAAGACAGTTTTTAAACTCCTTTTTACCACTTTCACCAAGCTTTCCCATACTCCTGACGTGTGAGGAGCTAACGGCGTATGAAAAATCCATTTTACACCGCGTTTGCTTAAGTCTCTTTCAATCTGTTCATTTTTCAAGTTTCTACATAATTCACGCAATTCCTTATCGGCACCAACAAAATTGGATCCATTATCGGTCCTTAATTCCTTTACATGTCCTCTTCGAGTCAAAAATCTAATTAAAGTCAGAATGAAGTCATCCAGTTCAAGCGAACGAGCTACTTCTAAATGCACTGCCCGCGAGTTCATACACGTAAACAATACACCCCAACGTTTTTCCATAATTCTTCCTCGTCAGCGTTTTACTAGGATCGGTCCGAATAAGTCTGTCCCGGTATATGTAAAACAGGGTTCAAATGGTGTTAATCTCGAACTAGGTAATTCACACATTTGTTGTCTCAGTGTAGGTGATAAATGTTTCTTACAAATTATAACGAGCCAACAGTCTCTGATACTGCTGCCCTACCTCCCACAATCCAAAATTCTTCACGAATAATTGATAACGTTTCTTCACGGGGACAATGTCCATTGGTCTCATGTACATGTCGAATAATTATTTTAGTCAGATGATTTTTTCTCGGAATTATCATTGGATGCATAGCACTCAAGGGAATGGGTGCTTTTGAAATGCGTCCACCAACACAAATTACATTGCCTCTTAACCCAAGTTTTAGACGAATAATAGAACTAGAAGACTTCACAGACGTATTGCTTTTTAACGCTTTCATATCTTCGCCAAAACATTCGTTCTGAACCAAGCCTATAATTTTTCGTTTGGCTATTTCTATTTCTTTTAAAGATAAAGCTTTATTCATTTTTGATCGTTCAACGTTTGTCAATCCAATCCAATTGACAAATTTAATCAACCATGCGAATATTTCTGAAGTACACACCTGTATAATAATGATGATTCAGAACCAATGTTTGTAAAATTCACTTCCTTTTTTATTTCTAACTTGTCTAAAGGAATGTCCTTAAGTTGGGAATGTGCCCATTCAATTTCCGGTTTTCTTAAAAATTCCGGTCCAGATAACCACCTGTTATTAATGTTTAACTGTTCTGGATTCATTCCTCTACTGACATCATCAGCTGGGTTTTCAGTACCTGGACAATATTTCCATTGATCAAGTGTAGTCGATTCGTGTATTTCAGTTACTCGGTTAGCTACAAAAGTTTTAAATCTTCGGTTGGTATTATTTATGTAGTTTAGAACAATCATCGAATCCGTCCAAAATGTTATTGATTCAAATTTTAATTCAAGTTCATTCACAATAAAGGTGTTCATTATGGTAGCAAGTACCACTGCTTGTAGTTCCAATCGAGGTATATTAACAACTTTTAAAGGTGCGTTACGTGATTTTCCAAAATAAATTTTGATTCTATATTTCCATTGTCATACTGTATTCGCAGAAATGACACAGATCCATAGGCAAATTCTGAACTGTCTGAAAAGTGATGTAATTGGATATTACATTTATTAGAGTGTTCAGAATGGCTAAAATAACATCTTTGAATCTTTACATTTTCTATTGTGGGTAGGTTTTTCTTCCACTTCACCCATCGGTCTAAAAGCTGTCCTTCTAAAGGTCTGTCCCACTTCCACTGCTTTCTCCCTAGTTCCTGCATTATCAATTTTGCTGGTAGCAGTTCTGGCGCAATTATATTCAGTGGGTCGAAAACACTACAAATCGTTGAGAGAACCCCACGCATGGTTTTAGGTTTTCGCAAGTCGACCACGTCAAAACCTAGGGTGTCGTTTTCAACATTCCATTGAATTCCTGATGCCTTCGTTTTAGATAGTTGGTCAAAGTCTAAATCAATAGTTTTTTCTTCTAATTTTCGCTGGAAATGTTGACAATACTTCTTTACTATGGCTGTTGAATTTTATTAGGTTAAACCCACCTTTTTCGCATAACTTACTTAAATTGTGTCCTAGTTCTATCGCTATGTCTACTGTTGGCACCGATGTCAACAAGTCGTCAACATAGAAATCTTTACTTACAGTTTTATGGTCAGTTCATTATAAAGATTCCTGTTGTCTGAAGCTGTTTTCTTATTGCTGGCGTCGCAATACAGGTTGAATCAGTAGCCCCAAAGATGTGTCTGCAAAATGCGTATTCTGAGGGCTTTACGTTTATTTGATCAGAGTCCCACCAAAGAAATCTTAACGCGTCTTGATCCTTTTTACGAACCTTGATCTGGTGAAACATTCCCTGTATATCAGCAGATAGAGCGATATTTTCTTGCCTAAATCTAAGAATAACGCCCACAAGATTATTTGTTCTATCTGGCCCTGGAAGTAAATTCTTGTTTAAAGAAGTTCCCTGATATTGTGCAGCAGCGTCGAACACAATAGAAATTTTCCTGGTTTCTTTGGATTCACAACACCAAAATGAGGTAGGTACCAATTTCTGTCTGATGTGGACAAAACTTCAGATTCACTTAATTTTCGTGCGTGTTCTTTGGAAATACTATCATTCATATTATCAAAGTATGTTTTTCTGTAGTTAGGATCGCGTTCAAATCTTCGTTTTAAAGATGCTAATCTATGTTCGGCTTGAGGTTTATTGTTTGGAAGTTTTCCGTCGTCATTTTTCCACAATAAACCAGTTTCGCAGTGTCCACCGGACAATACTGTAGTTTTTTCCATAATGTCTATGGCGCGTTTATCTTCAATAGATGGGGATTTATCAGAGACATTCGATTTATTAATCCCCGAGTCTTCAATTTTCCAGAACTTCTTAACCATGTCATTTAAATCATAGTCGTGATTAGAGTCAATATAATTCACATTAATTTCTTTGTTCATTACAGGTTCACCGTACGATCCAGTAATGACCCATCCTAATGGTCATAGAATCCCATGCAAGGGTTTTTCGGAACTTGGAGATTTGCGAAATTCAGATATGTCGTGTACCTCATCAACATCTTTTCCGATTAAAATTTATATTTCTTTTATTTCTACATCTGGTAATTTAATATCAGCCAAGTGTTCATAGTCTTGTAAATTTATGTCGTGTGGGAGGTATTTTTCGCATATATTGAAACTATCCGAAACAATAGATTCCACGCCGTAAAGTTTTGAATCATTAGAAACAGATTGAATGCCGAAGTTAACCATTTCGTATTCTTGCGTATCGCTACCAATGATAGTATTTATCGACATTAATTCTTTTCTACCATTTATTTCATATGTTGAGCCATATCTTGCCCAATAATCGACCCTCGACTAGCATTGTCTATTAACCCGTATGTTGTTACTATATTGCCACCAGGAGAGACAAGCGCTACGCCTAACGAAACATGACAACTGTAATACACCCAAAACAATTAAAAACTTAATGCCTAATTCGTGAAATATTGCTGGGCTTTCCTATCTTATGGCACATAAGAGAAATTTGTGACGGGTCTCTTTTTGTGGAGTTCTGGGTTTGAACCCAATATCAGTTCTCGGTATTGAACTTTGTTCCTGCTAACGCAAAATTTGTCTTTTTTCACGATTTTAAGCAGTTCCATGTCATACGTTTTACACTGATATTGGTGTATAATAATCGTGCATAATGTTCTAGCTAAAAAAACGGTACCGTGTAATATTTTGGGCATGAGTGACATGATTTAACATTTTATTGTCATATTTTACTGTTCTACTTTTCAGCACCAATTTCTGGTATATTATTAAATTTTAAATTTATTTCATTAGAATGTAGAAATGGTAATGACGTTAGTTTAACAGCGCCATTGGGATATAATGAAGACTACTGACAATATGTCATATCACCAAACTATCCTTTTAATAATCCCAGGTGAGTTATCAAACAAACTATCATTGTGATTACCACAGGTGAGAAATCCAACTACCCTAGAGGTTTTTTCCCAGGTGAGTTATTAAACAAACTATCCCCGTGATTACCACAGGTGAGAAATCCAACTACCCTAGTGGTTTTCCCCAGGTGAGTTATTAAACAAACTATCCCTGTGATTTCCACAGGTGAGAAATCCAACTATCCTAGTGGGCATCCCAGGTAAGTTATCAACAAATTATCCTTGTTCTCTGTGCAATTGAACATAGGATTTTACCTTGTTTAAAACTTAAACAAGATTAAAGTTTGATAAAAACACCATTATTCATCTAATTTTATTTTATTTTAGAAATACAGTCTGTGGGTTTTATATAGAAGCTATTGGTTCTGGTAACATCGTCTTTGTTAAAGTTGTCGATATTTTCATGGAGAATTTGGCGGACTCCTGTAGTTATAATTTTTTAGCTTTTGACGGTAAATTTGATAATTTGTTTAAATATTTGAGTGTATGTGACGTCAAGATTAGGAGTCAATTGACCCTGTTGTGGCGTGAGCATTATCTGTTCATAACTTTAGGCTCTAGAGGGACCAGAAGATTAAGGGCCATAACTGTATCAGTAATTATCGAAAATCGTTGAAAATCAATATGCATCGTCGTTTTATGATTTAAATATTGTGTTTAAATCTAACACCCACTCGACACAAGCTGGGTAATTCGGGACTAAATATACAATATCATAACCATTGCAAAGATTCCAAAACGTCATGTATATTACAATACCTTTGGTCAAGTGTGGTAATATATTGCTATATATTACACGGCCCAGTAAAGTCTGCATCTATTGTAAATTATTGGGAGGCATGAGACATACCCCCTTACCCTGTAATCTATACCGTGTCTGGTTTATAAACGGCCCGTATAGTGAAGCAATGATTTAATCTGTTCTATATTTTATTACAGGACCAGACAATAACTCTAAATTATTGGGTAGTACATGCTACGAAGAGGTTAGCTATGAGAGTTCCGGCAAACAGATTTATATACAATTCCAGTCAGACTCCACGAAATCTCAACGGGTAAGTACATTCAAATATCTTTATTAAACTCAAGATATCACCGGGGTTGGGTAGCCGAATGATCTAAAGCGTACCATGTAGGCCACCCAGTGGAAATTAAACCCCACGTCTCTCGCCCTAAAGATAATATCTATCACTTGCGAATGTTTTCGTATAAATATAGTCAGAGCAAGTGTGTCGTCATTATTTACAATATAAGCCGCCTACTCTACAAACCTTAAATTAGGCAACACTCTTATTACAGTAGGAATCCATAGGCTGTCGGTGGATTTTGGTGCGTTACCGGGTCAAATATCATGGATGACGGACAGGCGAGCGTTAAGCAAGGCTGACACTTACTCGTCTCGGTCACCCAGAACCCCCTAGTCTTCAACGCACGGAGGGTATGGGTCAGTTCTCAATTATTGACGGAAATTACTGGATAATCTACCACATAAAAAACCAAACATTTGGTTACGCATGGGCAATGGAACTTTTTGGCTAAAGTCTCGGTAAGTGCTAGATCTTATGAAGCCGGGCCGATTTTCCTAGATTCTATAAAGCGTGGTCGAAATATATCCCACAATTAACTTGGCATATCTATTATTAGAAACAAAATAGGGACGAGGAATAAGAATGGATCGCGATGAAGAATTAAGAAGATTGTGAGAAGCCATACGCCTGATTCATGACGAGAGAAAATTACCATTTCAATCGAAACCTTTACAAACAAAATTTTAAAGAGTGTCATCGTTAATAAGCGAGCTGTTTTGATAGATTCAGTAGGCTACGTGGTAACTTAAAAGACTGGATAATCCAGACAATGACCTATTTTCCGTCAAATTTTGGGGACCCTTCCAGACTAATATTCGTAGAATATTTGTATGGATGATAGAGACTAGACACTTGCACGATTCCGTGGCACGCATTGGCACGACACCGTCGGATTTGCACAAACTCGTCGTGCCAATGCGGGAAGTGCGTAAACAATGCGCGAATTCGTCGTGCCAGTTCGTGTCAATGTGGACACTGATTGGCAGGACAAAATCGTGGCCTAAAGTCGTGCAAGTGTCAGCCTGGCTTAAGACCTCTAACCAGGACTTTTGTCGGTTTTAAGTAAATCAAAGGACTTCATGGTAATCTATTGAAACAATAATTGAACCTAATATGTTTTTCCCAATTTAACAGAAGAACTGAGTGCTGGAGGGATAGCTGGTGTGAGTATAGGTGTATTTGTGCTGGTGGTCTTATACTTTGTAATTTGGAACGTGTCAAAAGACTCTAGCTGTATAGGTGTAAGTGTGTTGGTGTTCTGTATTTTACTTTGTAATTTGGAACGAGTCAAGAGACTCATAGTTGTTGCTGTCAGATAGGATGCTGTGTGGCGGATACTGCAGATTGTAGAGGGTCCAATGTCCAACTTCAAACCATACGTATGGCAGATTCAGAAAATTTGGAGGACCGAATACGACACGGATTAGAACCGGACGAACAGCGACCTAGACATTTTACTATATAAATTTACCAAGGTTTAAATAAAGAAAACAAAGAATACTGCATGTTTTATTTTATTTTATATCAATTAATATAATATTTTATTCTTATAAATGTGGTATGTTGTGAAATATATATTCAGTTATGTCAGGATTATCACCTTTGTAATGGTCATCAAGACTCCTAATTTGTCATCTTTTAATATATATATTTATAAATTAAAATAGGTTGCCAGGCAACGAAACATACGCCCACACAGCAGCTAAATGGTCTGTGCAGTCAACAAGAGTTGTTGCATTTTAAGTAATCATCAGAAAATCATTAGAATTTGTTTGGTTTTTATAAAGTTCTGCCCCATGCTAACGTTTAGCATACGAAACATTTAATATTATTTTTAAAATCGGATAATAATTGAGACCTTTAGATAGACCACACGCCAAAGAAGTCGATTTTGCGTATAATCAGGGGCTATAATTCAGGAAGTTACGATCCGATATAAGCAAATATCATAACGAGACAAGATCCTTGGGTTATAAACATGCATTTCATGTTTCATCAACATCAGGTTAAAATTTTGACCTCTACAGGGTCCACAACCTTGATACGATATACCATATTTTTTATAGTATTCACGTACAAGCGGCGGCCATTTACGATCCGATTGGCGCAAATATCGAAAGGAACCAAGATCTTTGGGTTATAAACATGCATTTCAAGTTTCATCCAAATCGGTTCAAAACTGTGACCTCTACACTGTTCACAAGCTAAAAACGTGATTTTTCTTACAATCAGGGGCCATAACCCATGAAGTTACAGACCGATACATGCCAATATCGAAAGGAACAGAGGGTGATAGGGTGATAAACCTATATTTTAAGTTTCATTGAAATCGGATAAAAATTGTGACCTGTAGACTGTTCACAAACAATTGTGGACGGACCGACGAACAGGGGTGGCGACAGACGAACAGGGGTGACGACAATATACGTCCACATGAAAATGTGGGGGTATAAAAATACAGTTGTATGTATACTTCATCTTCAGATAAATGCCAGCATAAAGAGGTTACTAGATTAAGAAAACAGGAACATTTTAGAATTAAAGTATCACAATTTTTCTGTCAATTAATGTCATAAATTAAAGATACATTATTGGAGATTAGATACGGAGCTGGAAGTGTTCACTATAAATGTTGAAAACAAGATAATGTAAAGGCAATTTGCTGAAAACTTCAGTTAAATTGATCCACCCTCGAACACTCTGGACCAAGATTTTAGCATTGAATATTCTGCGGAGCCTCGATCATCATTATCAAAATCGATCATCATTATCAAAATCGGTACCACAAAAATCATTGTCTCCATTTCATGATTACATCATGATCCTAATCCAATAAATATTGTATGATAGCCTTGACATCGCGAGTTGATTATGGTCTGGATAAGTTAATTAATGTCTAATTAATAATTTAGATAACATTTCAGACCTAAAGAAAGACCTGCATAATGTATGTTTAACTGAAAAATTACACAGATAACAGAATGGGGCTGATATCTGAAGAGAGAAAACATGTGTTACTGTTACCATAGTAATATATCTAAGGAGAAACAGAACTTCTGATACTGTGATTGGATGAAAATGTACATCTTATATGGTTGTTTGTCAGTAATAATATAATATAATATATAATATAATAACAACTATTCAAATTTCATTAGTTACATAATAATCATAATAATTATAATAATATATTCCACCCAAATTATATACAGACATGAGAAAGAAATACAATGTGTTTAATTTTTATATCATGTGCATTATGATGTAAATTTCTCCTCCACTACGATAATCGTAAACATGACTTGAGTGAAATGAAGCAGTAATGAACCTTTCAGTCAAGACCCCCGTTTCACAAAAAATTAAATCTCCATAAAATCATCAAACTAAAATTTTATCTTAACTTAAAATGTTGGTGTTTTACAAAACTATTTATTTTAGGAACGATTTTAGTTAAAAATCTATTTAAGTGTTTGTGAAACCAGCCCAGTTTTTACAACAGTATAAAAAATATGTAAGCCTAATAAATTAGACAGGAGACAAATAAGGGATGCTTGATTGCAGCCGTAACATTCTCACACTACCTCTGTCGTCTGGACTAACAGCACTGTGACACAACTGAATTCCATGTCACATGATTGTAATTCCGTCAATTTGGAATGTTTCGGACTGACAATCAACATCCCCTAGATTTTGTCTATTAAAGGGAAGCAACTATTTCCATGATGAGAGTTATTTACAGGATGGGTACCAATTCCTCTTTAAACAGCAAGAATCTAAACCATTTATTTTTTACCCAACCCTAACCCTATAGCAAAATTGTTTCCCCCCTGAAAATTAGCATCTTTAATACCATGACAACAAAGATACCATAGTTATAAAGATACCATCACTATAGTATGAGGATACCATGACAACAAAGATACCATTGCTATAAAGATACCATGACAAAGATAACCTTGTTACAAGGATACCATGACAACGGAGTTACCATTGCTACAAGAATACCATGACAACGAATTTAGCATCACAATCATTTATATGTAAACCCCTTATATGCAAATAGTGAATAAAATTCATCACCGAACACAAATTTCTAATAAAAAAAAACAAAAAAAACGCAGCCTAAAAAATGAAATGTAATGATTGTTTAATGTCTTACTAATTTTATTTTCATTTCAAATAACAGGCCATCACAATTCTTAAAATCATCATGAGTAAGATGGGGAGAGCGGGTGAAATACGTAATCAATCACATTTAGTTAACATCATGAAGCTCAGCAGGTGAAAATGACTACTAATCGTCCAGAAAACTGTGTTGGGTTGTTTTTATTATACATAGCTACATTTATTGTCAGATTGGGGTTGGTTTATATTTTTTATAAAGATATATTATTTGTTTATTTATATATTTATATATATTATATACAACTATGTCTTAATATAAATGTTAAATATTTACAAATTAGTTTATAAGAAAACTTCTCATGTTGGGTTTCTGTTGCTACAAATCAGATGACTTCTTGCAAGTGCACCTTGTCTGTGGCCATACATTGCCTGCTTAGTGCACCTTATCTGTGATCATGCATTATTGATCTAGACTGTCGAGTCAGTCAACTTGTAATAATACAGAGATGGCAACATGTTCAGATGTTATTTTATAAACTGTGCGAACCAAGTGATATGTTTCAGTTTTAATTCATCTATATTCAATAATCAATAAATACACAATTTATACAAAATAACCATGGTAATAATTTAACTTATTTCCTAGTTAGAATCAGATCCATTAAAATACTCATCGTATTACTCCACTTTTAATTGATCAAATACAGTTTTTATGTTTTCATCTAAATATGAATTATCTTCAATTGGTTTCATTATTTCCAGTATAGACATGAATTACCTCCCCTTGTTTAATTTTAATCATTAAGTGACTTGTTTTGCGATAATCAGTATCCACATATTTTTTGATTTTCATTTAGCAATATATCAGGCTGGATAATCTTGTCTAAATATATACAAGACTCAATTATTTTTATTTGTAACTTCCAGACAAGGTAAATATGTTTGATTTTTGTTTTTTACAATGTCTTGTGAAATCGTAAAGTATATACGATAACAGAGTTTTTAAAATAGCAAACACGAATTCTAGATTTTTTCCATTCTATTCTAAGATATGAAATAACGATAATACTGAATCAAATCACCCCTATTTATCTTATAACAAAATCAAAATTCAATAAAACATAAAACAAATAATTTGTTAAATCACAGCAGAATATCAAAATAACCCTAGATTTGTTGGTAGTGGTACAACCAACGCCACCTGGTCAAAGTTAATCCATGACTCAGGCTGACCCATTCCAGCCCTTGGGCAACCCTAGTGTATATAGAAATAAGGGGGAAAGATTGAACTATATCGATGTTTCTCCGATGTTTATTATAATTTGCTGTTGTCATTGTCCGTCTGTGACCCACCACCCATAAATAGACAATAAATGCTTTCAATAAATCGGGATTAATTGAACTGTGAAACAGATGTGAAGAAAAAACTATGAAATGCAATAAAATCAAACACACAGTTATGTTAGATAAGTAAATTAAGTTATCCCACGCATCAAAAAGAAAATGTCTATATTTGGAATATTCAGGTTGCTATAGTGATAATTAACCATGACTATAATTGAATGAATGATGATGATGATGATTGAATCAGGTGATGATTTAATTGTGTAGAAAAATTAAAGATATATTTATCTATGTTAATTATTGATGAGATGTCGCTCGCTATTGGATTTGTTCTGATGAAATGAGATTATTCTTGGTGCTGATTGGTTGATTTACATCAGGTTCATCATCTTCCTGTCGTAGTCGTTGGTAACAATCTAAGACAAACAAACATCTACTTCAAACTTCGTCTGAAACGAGAGAGAAAGAGAGATGGGGTTTAGCACCCTTCCACTAAACACATTTGTTAAATCTACTATGTCACCCAACATCACCAAATAACACAAACTAAGACTGTATCATTTGTTAAATCTACTATGTCACCCAACATCACCAAATAACAATGCGAGAGAGAGATAGAAATGAGGTTCAATGTCCAATTGACACAAACCAGGTCATTTCTAGACTAACATGTGGGGAAATTTTTTTTCAATAATTTGCAAACGTGTAGGAGGAAACCGGACGACCTGGAGAAAAGCCATGAGTTTGGACAGGTGTCACGTACAACTGGTGATTTGAAGCCACGCCAGTTGACTCAATAACAGCCCTTAGGATACAACGTGCAGCGCTAACCATTTGATCATCCAATAAGATTGTAATCCCTACCTGGATCATCGTTTTGTTCTGTCTATCGCCCGTCGTAGGTCACCCTCTCTCATTTTGCTTTCTTCCGTTATCCGTGCTAATATCCCAGATACAAGATCATCTGCTAGACCAGGACAAGATTTCTCAGCCAAATCAAAAGCATTCCGTAATTCATCAATGGCTTCTGTTTTTTGTACTGGACGTCCCAGTCTACTGTAATCCTCCCTATAATCAACCTTTAACTGAAAAATATCAATCGTAACTTTATAATCAACCTTTCACTGAAAAATATAATTTTATAAATCATAATCTATTGGGCAAATGACGACAACCCTAACCCTAGCTGTAAGACAAGCTTACACCATGCAGGATGCTGCGAGAAACAGTTTGGTCAGACAGCAGCACTACAGACTACTTATATTTCAAATTCAAACTGTCATGGATTCTTTGGGATGCACTGCATTGTCTAAATGGGACCCTTTTTTTTTGTGTCCCATACAAAGACTCCATGCTGTTTCGCGCCAGGCTCTTCCCATCTTGCACCCAACCCAAGAGAAAGAAACATGTGGCCTAGTTAGAGAGAGAGAGAGAGAGAGACTAACATTTGGTTTAATTTTTTTCAATAATTAGCATACGCGTAGGGTCTTTACTAGTGGGAGGAAACCGGAAGAAGCAGAGAATATCAGATAGGTTAGACAGGCAACCCTACTCCCTGTCACATACAACCGAGGGATCCAAACCAAACCACCCCGGTTGACTCAATGATAGACTTTATGATACAGTGTGCACATGCAAACCATTCAGTCACCAACCATCTATCTAGACTTACCTGTGATAATATAGGTAAAATAGCAGTAGAAAGACTGGCTGATACCATTGGACGTTCTCCGTTATGTTCTGGTCGAGGTGGGGCCGGTGCTTGTCGTTTTTCATGCTGAAATATATCATACAACCAATTAAATCAACAGAAATCAATCTGCACATTATCACAAGATCTTAAAACGCTCACAGATTATTTTTATTATTGTTTATTACATGATGTTAAGGACAGGTTGATCGATCGTCAAGAATTCAAACCAAAACTTCATCCATTCTACACTATATTGGTCCTATATTTAATACATAAATACAGGGTCCAACTGTTACATACAGGGTCCAACTGTTATATTTTGTAGTAAGCTGTAACATAGTATTATATATAATAGCTAGCTGTAAACAGTATTATATATAATAGTAAGCTGTAACATAGCATTATATATAATAATTAGCTGTAACATAGTATTATATATAATAGTTAGCTGTAACATAGTATTATATATTGTAGTTAGCTGTAACATGGTATTATATATCATATTTAGCTGTTACATGGTATTATATATAATATTTAGCTGTAACATGGTATTATATATCATAGTTAGCTGTAACATGGTATTATATATATTGTAGTTAGCTAAAACATGGTATTATATATTGTAGCTAGCTGTATCATAGTATCATATATAATAGTTAGCTGTAACATGGTATTATATATAATATTTAGCTGTAACATAGTATTATATAGAATATTTAGCTGTAACGTGGTTTTATATATAATAGTTAGCTGTAACATGGTATTATATATTGTAGTTAGCTGTAACATGGTATTATATATTGTAGTTAGCTGTAACATAGTATCATATAAAATAGTTAGCTGAAACATGGTATTATATATTGTAGTTAGCTGTAACATGGTATTATATATCATATTTAGCTGTTACATGGTATTATATATAATATTTAGCTGTAACATGGTATTATATATCATAGTTAGCTGTAACATGGTATTATATATCATAGTTAGCTAAAACATGGTATTATATATTGTAGTTAGCTAAAACATGGTATTATATATTGTAGTTAGCTGTAACATAGTATCATATATAATAGTTAGCTGAAACGTGGTATTATATATAATATTTAGCTGTAACATGATATTATATATAATATTTAGCTGTAACATGATATTATATATAATATTTAGCTGAAACATGGTATCATATATTGTAGTTAGCTGTAACATAGTATTGCATGTTGTAGTTAGCTGTAACATAGTATTGAATATTGTAGTTAGCTGTTTTATACCACTGGATAATCTTAATGAACCCCAGATCTGCTGTAAGTGAGCCATGCCGGCCGGCACCCTCAGTCAGTGGAATAACATATATTAAAATGTTGAATTCTGTGTTTTCACAATCAAGAGCAGGGTGTAAATAGAGAAAACCAGATTGTTTAAATTTATTTAAGTCTAGACTGTAAATTAGTTAACCAATCACCACATAGAATATAGTATATAACGCTAGCAAGATATATACATATCGAACACAAATAGTAACATGACAAGATATCATATACGCTGCACCGACCATTTGACCACATAGAATTGTTTTATTCATGCAGTTATAATAAAACTCAACAGGTACAATGTATCGTCACAGTAAGAATGTCCTGATATCGAGATTTCCCAATTTACTTGCAAAATAAGGCACACAGTTCTGTTGTCACATGATAAAATTGCTGAGGAAATGAAATAAAATAGGGTTTAACCTCCTATTGGGCTAATGAAGATGGGTATATGCCATACAGAGTGCTATGAGGGAAATTCTGACGCTATGGCCTACGCTTATATCGAATTCTAACTGTCAAGGGTCCTCGGTTTTTCCATCCCATCCCTCGACATCTCTGCTTGTCATCCATACTGCACCACTGACAAAAGGAAACGACCCCAGAAAATGTATTAGTACTTAATTGAAATTTTTTAAATCTCTAACTTTCAATAAATTCTTCCTTATGACCCAATGAACAATTCCTGCCATCAGACATCAAACAGCTGTGTGGAGACGTGTAAAACATGCGTAAGATCGAAGGATACAGTTGATCAATAGATACAGGTGATCAATGGATAAAGGAGAGGATTGAATATAAGGTGATTATTATAGACACAATGACCAAAAAAAAATCCCTCACATTTTAAAACCTTAAAAAAAAAAAGCACATCCCCAAAAATGTATACAAATATATAAATATATATATATAAGTTTATCATGATGTAGTTGTGTTGTTGTAGCAAGGGTTTCTGTATTTAATGTGAAGCTAAATAAACAATTGTTCAATTTCATTGAGAATCATCAAAAAAATATTGGGTTCCTCCTATATGGAATATACGGGTGAAATACCATCCCTGGTTCCTCCTACATGGAACATATGGGTGAAATACCATCCCTGGTTCCTCCTATATGGAACATACGGGCGAAATACCATCCCTGGTTCCTCCTACATGGAACATATGGGTGAAATACCATCCCTGGTTCCTCCTATATGGAATATACGGGTGAAATATCATCCCTGGTTCCTAGTGTTGAAGAGTTTAAAATGGTCCATCATCCAGATTACATAATGAGTGTTTACCTCACTATAACAGACTAATTGTTAAAGGAGCTAAATCTCTAACATTTGGGACCTAGAAATTGACACAAGTGGGTTGCAACGCAAATAATACTCCAATATGAATGTATATAAACTGATTTACATTCAATGTTTTCGTTTTTACTGTAATTTCAAATCAGTTATTTTTGGTGAAATAAGCCAGCACTGACAATCAAATGCAAATTTCTAGCGTCTAGTTATTCCAGTCTACATGCGCCGTATGATTTGATGCAATGTTTCTAGCCTTGTTCCTCAAGTCTCTTGCTAGAACTGGGGATAAAACGTATTATGGTACACGATTCGTGTACCAATGAAATATTGGATATCAGAAGCCTATCTTTTCCCAGTAAGATCACATCATCAATTTTGATTTAAATTGACAAATAATTTGTGTTTTCAATGTTGAAGATTTTGGATGATATTGAGGTTAGAGACTTAGCTACGTTTCAATACACATCTTATAAGGATTAGACTAACCATTACATACAGAAAGTCCTGCTAAAGCAGCACGATTAAATGATACCCAAGTTGTAATGTTAAATACAAGATAAATAAGAAAGTCAGACCCAATATGTTAAAACAGATATATATACCCAATATATTAGAATTACAACAGCGCTAATCAGACCCCAATATATTAGCATGGGTCAGTAACCATGGCAACTTACGCTACTCGTAGTGATAAAACCAGGATGTGATTGATAGTGATGCTCATTATAACTGCTGCGCGGATTCTGAAGATCAGGCTGCGATTTAGGTCGAGAAATGTAAGGCTGATATCAAAAATATGAAAAATTAAAAGAAAACAAAAACCCATGCAAAGAAAAAATAAAAACCATTGAAGGATTAGTATGGCATCATTTCACAAAACTTGGAAATTTTCATTTAGAAAAGCAGCCAAAGGGTGGGAATAACAACAGGATCACATGCTACTTTTTTAAATCAAATAGTTTTTTTGAATAAACATAAAATAATATTATTGTTATTTTTTTTTTTTTTTTAAATTTCAATCAAGTGAACTTTATTATTAAATTGTCAGTTTCATTATTTTTGTTGAAATTTTTCCAACTATATTTTAAAAGTGAGAAATGAATGAGAAATGATGTCATCCTATACTGTCGTAACCCATAACAAGTTTCAGGAATACGGTGCATTTTGCATGACCTTAACCTTTGTGCAAATTTTCAACAAGACGACGAACAGGTGATATATATAAAAAAAACAAAAGATGGAGGATGAGCTGAAACGCTACAAGATATACTACCGCTACTATATTGGTACTACATTCTACCTGAGACGTGTCACACACAGAGAATAGAGGATTTTAAACTAGTTCATTGATTGATCTATTATGAATGAAATGGGATATTCATGGTAAACAGGAGAATATATTTGAGATTAATGTAGGTTGAATTTCAACTTACGCGAGAACTTGGTGGTTCAGGTTGTTTCATTGGCGGAGCTAAATCTGAATGACTGCGAAGATGTTTAGGCTAAAATACGAAATTCAGGGGAGATAAGTCACAGCATCTTTAATTCTAAGGTCAGAGTTGTCCCATGAGTATCCTGAACAACTGTGCAACCCGACATTTCTCATTTTAATGAGGAATATTTTTTTTTTGCTTATTTTCTTTTCTTTTTGTTGCGAAAGTTTACATTCATTTTATAATATTGCAAATGATAAAAATAGCATAAAGCAAAGGAGAAGTAGAACAAACAATTATTTCAGGGAAAAAGCCAAACTAAAACAATCCACAGCAATATCTAAAAACAGGTTCTTGTTAAGCATGAAAAGCAAAGTAGAATTTAATTTGATGGAGTATGGTTATTGTATTTCCTAAAGGTCTAACAGTATCCATTTCACTGCAGAATCTGTTTCATCAACCTGATAATAGTCGTTTATCTTATCATGGACAAATGCGTCCGAGTAAATATTTGTTTGAATTTGAAAATAGTTTAATACACTCATACACATCATTTGAAATGTTACGTGACACCGTAATCACAGTATCTTTGTTATTTACAACTTTTGGTTGATACTCAACGAAAACTCAGACTCGTTTGACCGTCTGTCAAATAACAGCAAAGGAATAAACAATACACAGGATTTAAGAGAACCCGATTGTAAAGGGAGGTAATTGACATGACAGCAAGAAAGGGAAGCAACTTACAGGTGGCATGTCATTGCGTGGATCAAACTGTTCTGGTGCGGAGCCACTTCTACCATGATACACACCTTGTGGTTGGGGTTTAACAGGCGCTGGATGTTGATTTACATGCTGTAGTAAAAATATAAAACAATCAATGCATGCTTCATGCAATGCACATGCAAAAACCAAATACAATGAAATAAAGAAGAAAACATAAGTAAATCAATTTACTTGATGACAAAATATTTAATTTAGAAAAATGCCTAGTATTTGTAGAGCACAGTTTCCACTTCATTCTTGTCCTAGAAATGTCACCAGGGTCTGTCTAGACCCTATAATTACTTTCTATGTTTGAATTAATTATGGGTTACCCTAACAATGACATGACATCTTTAATTAAAGCATAGTCATATCATGACTATGCTTTAATGATATGACTATGCTTCAATTAAAGATGTCATATCATTGTTAGGGTAACCCATAATTAATTCAAACATAGAAAGTAATTATAGGGTCGAGACAGACACTGGAAGTTGAGGTATCAGGGCCCAAAGATGATGGATTTCTATCATCATAATAAATATTCTTAAAAATAGATTTTAAAACATCTGTGAAATATAATATAATAATGGTACATATGTACTTAAAGTATACAGGTGCATTGCTAATATATGTAAAATTCTGTGATACTGTGCCCAATGTTAGAATTCCAGATCATGCAACTAAGAAATGTAATGTTCTTATTATTAAATCATTCAATGGTTAACGCTATTTTACTACCCTTCACTCATTTCATGTCTGAGGAGTTGGATATCAGGATTATTTCGTGTCTGAGAGAGTTGGATATCAGCGTTATTCTAGATTAGATGAATAGGAAACACAAACGGTCATAGATTTATATTTTTGAAAAGTGTTGTTCTATTTAAGCCTTGCTGAAAGTTTATCTCTAGACAACTAAATCAAGTCGTAATAATATTTATAAAGGGAATTCCCGGGGGTTCCTCGGAAACTGCTTAAATACACCACTCTACCATATACAGAGGGCAATTCAGCATCTAGACTAGTATAGACAGCATTTTACACCTCGGTGTATCGAGGGCATTTTACATATTGTATAGAGGACATTTTACAAATAGTATAGTGGCCATTTTACACATTGTGTAGTGGCCATTTTACACATTGTGTAGTGGCCATTTTACACATTTAAGACATTTTAAAGTGGAAATTTCATATCTTGTATAGGTGACATTTTACACATTGTGCAGTATATAATAAAATAATATATATATATAAACTTTCTGCCATTCACCATTACATGTTACAACAAGTACATTCTAACAAATGCCTACAGTTTGTTTCAACCAAATGGTTTGGCAATCAAAGTTTGTCTAAATTTACTTCTCAACATTTCAGGAACTCCCCACATCAACTGGGCCCATGACTGTTTTTATCTTCTACAGACCTGATTTAAACTGTCACAGGCCCCCTGACGAGGGGGAGACTAGGTGAGAAAATCCGAAGGACGTGTTGATTAGTGCACAAACACCATAAACACTTGAGCAATCTTGGTCATGTATGGAAGAGCTAACTAAGAAATAGTCAGTAAGTCATTTAGGAAAAGATAACTCAAATTTATACATTAGCAGCAGGTAAAGAATTTTGATTTCCAAACTGTATGGCCCAAGCAACTTTAAAATAATATATTATAAAAATATGCCTGCAAATAACAAATTTACACAGTGGCACACCTGAAAAATTGTCACTTGTCAGTCATGAAATAAAATTGCAGAAATTTTCATCATAAGTTTGAATCAGCGACATGTGACTTATTTTCAGGGCGGTAAATTCAAAGATAAATATGATTGACTACCTTAAGTCAGTCTTACACAAGAATATATTGATAACAATTATATATTATATATATATTATTAACTATATCCTATAACATGCATTACGATAAATATCTTCATATATAAACAATGCTTATCCACATACTTTGACTACAGATAATTGTCAGTCAATTTACGCAGAATAAACTTGGAATTTACACAGAATAAACAAAGAATTTATATGGAATAAACTTCAAAGAACTTATCCTTAAAACACAATAAATAGAGTTAATTTATAAGTTTTTAATTTGTAATGTTACCACTCTATGATTCAAATATTGGTCTGAAACCTATCAAGGGAGATAAGCATTGTTTTTTTATTTGTAATGTTACCACTGGTATGATTCAAAAAAGTGGTCTTTGTTTTTATTATAATGAAGACTGTAAATAATTACCCAGTTCCATTCTATATTAGACATATGTTAATATTACAACTATTGTATATCAAGATCGTTGCTATACCCAGTAACCAAGGTAACCATATACCATAATTCATATACTAAAAAAGTAACTTGATGGAGAGAATAATAAAGGAACGATCCCAGACCTTCAACAAACTCAACAATGGCCAATCACACAATTCGTTCTACCGAATAATTATGTAATTATAAGTACTCATGTCACACGTACAAGTCTGGCATATATATATGAGTTTACACGTGACAAGCCGTGTTACTCACTAAATGTATTTCAGGTTAATCAGTTTTAACTAAGATATTTCTGGGAAAGCTCCTTTAAATCAGGGAGGATAATTAGGTCCCAAAATACAAATAACTAATTCTATATATGAATATGGGAGAAAAACTAAATAAATAAATTTGTTGATCAACTTACAAAACCTGGATAAAGATTAGTCGTATGATTATTAACAGGATGTTGTGGCGGAGACGGTTCAGAAGAGAAAAAATTTCGGTTTCTCGGTTTCTGGAAATAATTATCGTCAATTAAATATAAATGTTTCAAACATTTGTAAATGTTATTATATCATAAATCATGAAGATCAAGTAATTCAATGAAACATTCTCATCAAATTTGATTATATTCAGAATTTTAAATTTTTTAATCAATGGTAGAAAAATTGTGATCATTTCAACTATTCCTTAAATTGACATAAACAATGGAGTTCTTTCTCTTCTTTAAGCTTTCAATTATTCCTCATGTTTATCAAAACGACAATCTGAAAAACATTTGCTGATAAAATATTACTTTTGATTTACTGAAGCAAAACAAAACAAAACAAAACAAAACAAAACAAGTATAGCAACAAAAACAATGATTGCATACAGAGAGAGAGAGAAATGTGGTTTAACATCCACTCGACATAAACTAGGTAATTTCGGGACTAATATATGGTTTAATTTTTTATTTCAATAATTCGCTTGCACGTAGGGGTCTTTTAGCAGTGGGAGGAAACCGGAGTGCCCGGAGGAAACCCATGAGGATGAGAAGGCGCCACATACGCTCACACCAGGTGATTGTGTACAACATTCACTATATGGTATACACGAAAAACACAAATATCACTAGAAATTGTAGCATTTCCACTTAGAAGAGATACCATCACTTTTGACAAATGATGAAGATCATTAAACATTAATCTTGTTGATTTGACCAATCCATCACATGCCCATGCATCATATAAGTTTCAGATAAACACCAGATTCTTCTTACTATTAATGGTTCCAAAATATGTCATGAAAATGAATATATTGAATATAACTTAAAATTACATTACTTTGAGCTGCTCTGAACGGTATAATTACTGATTGAAGATATAGCCTAGATTGATTATTCTCGTAGCAATTGAATTTGAAAACCAAGCCTTAGCCTCAATTGTCCATTTTATCGCTAAATTTTCAAATCTGGCCAACCTTTAAATCTCAGCCATCCAATGTTCTGGAGAGTTGATTAAAGGGTTGTCATCTAAATAATAATTAATTTACAACAACAGATGTGGTGGTAGTTGGTAGGAAATCAATTACACATGACAAGTGATAACACCTCTTTAAATCTTACATTAATACATATAGGTGAACATGGTATAAATACATGTAGGTCAACATGGTATAAATACATGTAGGTCAACATGGTATAAATACATGTAGGTCAACATGGATCACATGATACTATATAATGATATTTATATGAAACAAAGAAAGCCAACATATACTTGATACACTACTGACACCAGGTTCCAATTTATTACTCAATGCCAATTTAATCAATTGCTTTGGCTGCAAATACTTCGAGTATGCATTATTTAATGCCAATTTGATCCATTTTTTTGTCTCCATTGATCAGTTTCTTTGTCTCTATTTGGATATCTAATCCAATAAAATCAACTAATATTTTAAAATTCTAGATATTGTATCTGACAAGCATTAAATAAAGAATCTGAAGTAAATTGAATATTAATAATGGTTTAGAATATTTGAACTAAAACTGGAATTCTAAGTAACCAGACTAACTAGAAATATTATAAGAAACATTGAATAATATAATATGTATAATGATGTTTAAATTACATGTGAATACATAGAAATACACCCTATGACATAATTAACAAATACTGCTCAAACTAAACAAAAACTGAAAAAAAAACCAATAATGGCTGATAAGAGACAGAGCTGTATGTATATATATATTATATATATAGTACTGTATATATCATACTGTATATATAATATTATATATATATACATGTACATATATCACAATTGACTTGAGATAAGGTAAGCACCTTTTACATCATGACAAAACATCCATGTTTTAGTTGTTTTTCAGATGTCAAATATAAATGCAAATAAAAACAAACTGCTGTCTTTTAATTTAAATATATCTGTACTTAAATCTTTTTTATTACATGTATAACTGGGGTCCATATGGACCGAATGATACCTGCTATGTGATTCTCACAAGGTTCATCCAAAAGGGTTAACGATTATCGAAATTGTTCTGTTTCTTTGTAACCTGAACTAAGTGGTGTGTATTATGTAAAGGGTTAAGTAAACCAGTAGAACATACTGAAGGTTTTACATGTTTCAGTCAAGAGAAGGTCAAGAGTGAAAGTACTAGTGAGGTATTTCATCTGTATATCAGTGACAAACTATATCTGTTGTAGGTCTCTGTGACAACTGATAAATTAAAGTTATCTCCCCTATTTAAAGTTGTTTAAGTGACATTTAGTAACCGGATAAGGATAACACATGACACAATTATATGGAATACAAATTCCTTGAAGAGCTTATTTCAGTGACGTGTCGGCGAGGCTTCTCCCATGTTTATCAAGTAAAAAAAGTGACAAGGACAAGCAAACAGAAAAAAGTTTATAACAACTATTCATGTTGGTGTAGGATTCTATCCATAAAACTACCACTATCATCTAAAACTATCATCTAAGTCCTAGAGTTTACTCCACAAAAAGCAGGAAGTAATTGAATAATAGTTTATAAATAATTAATATGAATCTAATTTAAAAATATAAAGCCAAGCAATATTATTCAAGCTTACTGGTGATTGAGGGTCAGGGAATTAGTAAGGCTAAAAAAATCATTCAATAAATCATTATAACATTGATCCTAGATCCTCTCCCCTACAATTCTGATCCCACCTGCCCACCCCTTCTCCCCCACAATTCTGATCCCCCCTGCCCAACCCTTCTCCCCCACATTTCGGACCCCCTTGCCCACCCTTTCTCTCCTACACGTCTGATTCCCTAGTCCACACCTTCTCCTCTACAATTCAGTAAAATATTGTTAATTTAATATAAATTCTAGTCATAATTTTGTACAACTTGGTTATGTATCTTCCGTTTTTAAATTTTATCTTTTTTTTACCAAGAGAAATTGTTATCGAGAAAAATAAAAAATACATGTAGTAGAGAGTGGGAGCTGGTTTGTTTGTAATTGCAGTAGAGGAGGGAGTTGGTTTGTTTTTAATTGTAGTAGAGGAGGGAGTTGGTTTGTTTTTAATTGTAGTAGAGGAGAGAGTTGGTTTGTTTGTAATTGAGGTAGAAGAGAGAGTCGGTTTGTTTGTAATTGTAGTAGAGAGGGGGAACTGGTTTGTTTGTAATTGAGGTAGAGACTAAAATTTGGTATGTTTGTAATTATTTTTTTATGATTTCTTTGAAGATCCATTTCAATAAATGGCTTGAATAAGAGAAAAGTTTTTTTGGATATGAAAGGAATCCACACAATACATCAGTAATTTCGGACCCCCTTGCCCACCCTTTCTCTCCTACACGTCTGATTCCCTAGTCCACACCTTCTCCTCTACAATTCAGTAAAATATTGTTAATTTAATATAAATTCTAGTCATAATTTTGTACAACTTGGTTATGTATCTTCCGTTTTTAAATTTTATCTTTTTTTTACCAAGAGAAATTGTTATCGAGAAAAATAAAAAATACATGTAGTAGAGAGTGGGAGCTGGTTTGTTTGTAATTGCAGTAGAGGAGGGAGTTGGTTTGTTTTTAATTGTAGTAGAGGAGGGAGTTGGTTTGTTTTTAATTGTAGTAGAGGAGAGAGTTGGTTTGTTTGTAATTGAGGTAGAAGAGAGAGTCGGTTTGTTTGTAATTGTAGTAGAGAGGGGGAACTGGTTTGTTTGTAATTGAGGTAGAGACTAAAAGTTGGTATGTTTGTAATTATTTTTTTATGATTTCTTTGAAGATCCATTTCAATAAATGGCTTGAATAAGAGAAAAGTTTTTTTGGATATGAAAGGAATCCACACAATACATCAGTAAATCTGAGACTAACATTCAGAAGCATTTCTATAAATTATATAAAGATAGGTTGCCAGGCAACGAAACATACGCCCACAGCAGCTAAATTGTCCGGGCAGTCAACAAGGGTTGTCGCATATTTTTACTAATTTCGGTAATGAAACATTTGTAATACACTAAAAACTGATTAAGAGTAACAACTCATTATGTAATTATCAGAAAATCATTAGAATTTGATTGCTTTTTATAAAGTTTTACCTCACGCTAACAATTAGTATATACATGAAACATTTAATATCATGGATTTAGCTGTTCAGCTATCTAAATTCATTGAAAATCTAAATACTTGTTCGTTTCAACACCTTAAACTCTATGTATCAATCTGAAGTCAATCGGATAGTAACTTTGGCCTCTATAGCGTCACAAGAATTTTTGAAGTTATCAAGGGAGATAACTCTGGCAGTAATTATTTGAAATCGCTGAAAATCAATAGGCTTCTTCGTCTTATGACCTTAAACACTGTGTATAAATTTAAAGTCAATCGGATATTAACTTTGGCCTCTAGAGCGTCCACAAGATTTTTTTAAGTGATCAAGGGCCATAACTCTGGCACTAATTATCGGAAATAGCTGAAAATCAATAGGCTTCTTCGTCTTATGACCTTAAACACTGTGTATAAATTTGAAGTCAATCGGATATTAACTTTGGCCTCTAGAGCGTCCACAAGATTTTTTGAAGTGATCAAGGGCCATAACTCTGGCACTAATTATCGGAAATCGCTGAAAATCAATAGGCTTCTTCGTCTTATGACCTTAAACACTGTGTATAAATTTAAAGTCAATCGGATATTAACTTTGACCTTTAGAGCGTCCACAAGATTTTTTGAGGTGATCAAGGGCCATAACTCTGGCACTAATTATCGGAAATCGCTGAAAATCAATAGGCTTCTTCGTCTTATGACCTTAAACACTGTGTATAAATTTGAAGTCAATCGGATATTAACTTTGGCCTCTAGAGCGTCCACAAGATTTTTTGAAGTGATCAAGGGCCATAACTCTGGCACTAATTATCGGAAATAGCTGAAAATCAATAGGCTTCTTCGTCTTATGACCTTAAACACTGTGTATAAATTTGAAGTCAATCGGATATTAACTTTGACCTTTAGAGCGTCCACAAGATTTTTTGAGGTGATCAAGGGCCATAACTCTGGCACTAATTAACGGAAATCGCTGAAAATCAATAGGCTTCTTCGTCTTATGACCTTAAACACTGTGTATAAATTTAAAGTCAATTGGATATTAACTTTGGCCTCTAGAGCGTCCACAAGATTTTTTGAAGTGATCAAGGGCCATAACTCTGGCACTAATTATCGGCAATCGCTGAAAATCAATAGAATTCTTCGTCTTATGACCTTAAACACTGTGTATAAATTTAAAGTCAATCGGATATTAACTTTGGCCTCTAGAGCGTCCACAAGATTTTTTGAAGTGATCAAGGGCCATAACTCTGGCACTAATTATCGGAAATAGCTGAAAATCAATAGGCTTCTTCGTCTTATGACCTTAAACACTGTGTATAAATTTGAAGTCAATCGGATATTAACTTTGGCCTCTAGAGCGTCCACAAGATTTTTTGAAGTGATCAAGGGCCATAACTCTGGCACTAATTATCGGAAATCGCTGAAAATCAATAGGATTCTTCGTCTTATGACCTTAAACACTGTGTATAAATTTAAAGTCAATCGGATATTAACTTTGACCTTTAGAGCGTCCACAAGATTTTTTGAGGTGATCAAGGGCCATAACTCTGGCACTAATTATCGGAAATCGCTGAAAATCAATAGGCTTCTTCGTCTTATGACCTTAAACACTGTGTATAAATTTGAAGTCAATCGGATATTAACTTTGGCCTCTAGAGCGTCCACAAGATTTTTTGAAGTGATCAAGGGCCATAACTCTGGCACTAATTATCGGAAATCGCTGAAAAACAATAGGCTTCTTCGTCTCATGACCATAAACACTTTGTATAAATTTAAAGTCAATCGGATATTAACTTTAGCCTGTAGAGCGTCCACAAGCAATTGTGGACGCCGGACCGACGGACGGACGGACGGACCGACGGACGGACGGACGGACGGGGGCGACGACAATATACGACCACATTTCAATGTGGGCGTATAAAAACAGTCAATGTGTTTATAGGCTGGCCTTGTTTTTCCATCACATTCTTTACCACCAGGGTTGAAAATAATCATAGTTCTACTCGCCCCTTGTTTGAATAAATCACTATAGTTCTACCCACTCTTCGTTTGAATTCAACCCCAGTTCTACTCGCCACTCGTTTGAACCCCAGTTCTACTCGCCACGGGTTTGAATTCAACCCCAGAATATTTTGAATGACAGTGCAACATAAGAGTAGCTGTGATAAACAATGGATGATGAGTGTTTACAATTAGGCGTGTAGCGTGATGAACATAAAACAATACTAACTGAACATTGCACGAAAAATTAAATAAACAAAGCTGATTGGCTTAAATTAAATAAAAAATGCAACAAAAATATAGTTAGGCATTTTGTGTTACTTCCATCTTTATAATACAATGTAACCATATTTTGGTCAGAATAATCAACATCTTAAATTTACAGACGCCATCATATGAACATCCAGCAGACACCATAATATAAACATCCAGTAAAATATTTTTTTTATTTAAATCTAACAAAATACTGACTGAATGTCGAATTCAGATAGTGTTTAACCAGGATGTGCCTACTATTACAGTTAACAGACGGAACCACAATAAATAAATGTCAATTTCATTTCCAATTAGGGCCTATGGGCCTTCAGGCCACATACGATGGTACGAAGGTCTGTTGCCCTTGCATATGGATTCTGTAGGTTTCCAAAAATAGTGGAGAATTTATCAAGTGTCTAAGCCAAGTTGGAGTTATCATGTGATACCCTAACTAATCTAATCTTCACAATACAATACTTGATACATGAATAACACAAGTATGACAATTTCATGTCCACGAGTTTTCACTGGTATTACACAAGTACAACAATTAACTCTTTAATACCAATTTTTTTAGTTTCTATGCATCTAATTATCTGATTGTGGTTCCCTTAAAAAAAACTTTTAAAATGTTTTGTTAAAATCTTGAACAATACAGAATTGTGATTTTTCATATCCATTAAATTTTTTCATCAAAAGTTTTATCTTTTAAACATGATCGTATTATTCGTAAGTAGACGATTTTGTTTTCTTTTTTAGAGGCTAGCTCCACTCAGCAATAATGTGGTAGTTTCTAAAATCTCAGTTTAATCAAAGTCTGACTACCATGATCTAACTAATAGTAAGTCATTAGTCACCCGAAATTGAATTTAGATTAATAAGATATTTTCAACGTCTGGAGATTTTTAAAATCTTGTTTCCTATACCACCAGGCGCTAAATTAAAAATAATATTTCTGTGGTGATAATCTGACCAAAATGTATAAATTGATTATAGAGAGATATGAAGAGCGGGAGTAACAAATAGTGACTAATTTATGCAGCTGATGTACAAAGGGAGATAACTTTGATACCTCTTCCTCAATTAGAGGAGGTGGCGCCGGTGGTTCATGTTGTTGTTGTGGCGGTGGTGGTTGTTGTTGATGATATGGCTGTTGTTGATTTTTAATATTTGGAGGAGGCGGAGGAGCCGTGGCGATAATACGTTTCTAAAATACGATGATAATATTTAACATCTCATCAAAGATGGTGTATTGACCCCAAATCACGAACCATGACAAGAGCAAATGAATGCTTTCCAGCATAATGCCACCAGGGAAACATTGGTTGCCTCGATATCGATACTTGAGTTGAAATGGACTTTTTTTTGGGCTACAGTCGTAACTAGTCGAACAATCTAATGGTACCGTAACAAAATATCATAAAATACAAGCAACGAAAGAACCCTGGTAAATTTCATTAAGCCTATTTCTTCATCATCAAATAAAAACCCCAGTTCCAAAAATAAGTAATAGCAGACGTTTCTATTATATAGACAATTATTTGGACCATATGATGTTCTGGTACTAATTCTTACAATAACCTTCATCCTGCAGTCGCCATGAACAGTCACTTCTTCCTGCTGGCCTGTAGTTGCCGTGAATTTTCATACATTAACACATCAACAATTTGGAAAATGACAGAGAGGAGAAGATTATAAAGAATGTGTGATAGTATTGAACGATTGTATTATCATATACCATACCTCGTGATGACCACCACCATTGAGTATGATATTCTGTAAACCATTGCCTGCTTCTCTCACGGTGTTATTCCATTCTTCTTGTAACGTTTCTTCTTCACTATTATCATCACTATAAACAAGGGAAAACAACATTATTATCACTATAAACAAGGGAAAACAACATTATCATCACTACAAACAAGGGAAAACAACATTATCATCACTATAAACAATTGAAAACAACATTATCATCACTACAAACAAGGGAAAACAACATCACTATAAACAAGGGAAAACAACATCACTATAAACAAGGGAAAACAACATTATTATCACTATAAACAAGGGAAAACAACATTATCATCACTATAAACAAGGGAAAACAACATTATCATCACTATAAACAAGGGAAAACAACATTATCATCACTATAAACTTGTGCAAACAACATTTCCACTAGCAACAAATGAAATGAAATGGGGTTTAACGTCCTACACTTATGCACCTAACCTCGACTAAAGGAAGACGGGCATACGCCATACAGTGGGGAAATTTCCCCACTAGCAACAAACCAAAGCAAGACAGTTAATGTCAATAGCAACAAGGGGAAAGTACCATTAGCACCAGTAACATGAGGTTGCCACCATGCACAATATGCCCATATTGTGCAAACGATGGACATAGCACAAGCTAGAAAGCTTGTTACGGTTTGATAAATCCCAATATCAAAAGGAACCAAGATCTCTGGGATATAAACCTATATTTCAAGTTTTGTCAAAATCTGATATATAAATTGTGACCTGCAGAGTGTCCACAAACAAATTGTGAACAGACAGATGGACAGAGAAGTTGACAATATATGCCCACATGAAAAAGTGGGCGAATAAAAACAAAACTTTTTTTTTTTTTTTTTTTTTTTTTTTTTTTGCTTGCTTGCTTGCTTGCTTGCTTGCGCCTGAGTTTGGCTGCACACACACATTTTACGCTAAAGGATTAATCTGTATTTTACGGTATTTATGATTATTCTTAGAAATACTGGATTTGTATAGCGACGTATAAGAATCTACAGAACATAAGGATAATGGTTACATTATCCATTGTGTTTTCGGTAATCATTTATGGACATTTACTTTTTCCATTCAAGATACATTCTCTTGGTCATATTTCAAATATGGCCGATATTGTTGTCAATGAAGTGGAACGTCGTCTTCATTACACAGGTTCAGAACTCTACTCACTTCGACCTTATAGTAAGTTACAACTACAATCTGTTGTTGTGAACAGAATTAGATATCTTGGTTTTAATAAGAGATATAGGGGGAATAGGGGTAAAGCATCCACCATCCGTAGAACTGCAAAATGGGTATCCAACTGGAATTTTAATCACGGTGTTCATCACAACTTGTTACAATCTATCCCGAAACAAACCTCTTATGATAAATATGAAAAAGATGTTACAGATCAAACTAAACCAAGCTCTATATGCTTAATAGTCGATATTTTTCCTCGAAATAAACTGTCTGAATCATCACGCATTCCTGTACTTACTAAAATTTCCTGTCAGCCTTTACACAATATAAAGCAGTGCCTAAATTTTTCTATATGGAACGCTCGTTCGATGAACGGAAAGATCGGAGCGCTAACGGCCTCCATTCTAACAAACAAAACTGATGTTTACATGTTGACCGAGTCATGGATTACCGAGAAGAATGTGACGCTTGTTGATGCAGACCTATCTTCCTCGATTTCTGGATACACTACCCTACATGTGCCGCGCTATAAACGGAGTGGTGGTGGCATTGCTCTCCTGTTCAGAACTAATCTGAAGATCAAACGGAACACTTGTGTTAAATACACATCGTTTGAAATAATGGATGTAAATATTCACGCTGGTAGCACCATGATACACGCCGTAACCATCTACAGGCCTCCATACTCTAAAAAACATAAAGTCACAGTACAGACTTTCCTATCAGAATTTGGTACACTATTAGAAAGTATCCTCCTTTCTACTGGTTATCTAATGATCGTTGGTGATTTTAATTTACACGTTGATGACCCAAAATGTACAGATGCTCAACAATTTATCGACTTGATCACATCGCTAGGTCTCGTTCAACACGTTGTTGGTAGTACGCATTTAAGTGGCCATACATTGGACCTGGTACTGACTCGTGCTGCTGAACCCTGGCTTGGAAATTTCATGATCGATTTTAACATGCCTTCTGATCACTCGGCAATTCACTGTACTTCTATGATTCATCGTCCGCGACCAGCGAAGGTTACAAAAAGTCACCGCGTACTGAAGGACATTGATTCCATTGCATTGAAAGCCTCTATTACTAGTTCACTCAGTAAAATGGAATCCATTAGTGATGTGAATCAGCTTGCGGATGTCTACAATTCTGAACTAACAAACGTTATGAATACACACGCACCTTTACGTGTGAAAATCGTAAATGATAAACCACGTGCTGAATGGTTTTCTGCTGATCTTCTGTCTGAGCGTAGAATCTTACGAAACCTTGAACGTCAATGGATCGGTTCTCAAATGGAGGTTCACCGACAAATGTTCACGACCGCTCGGGCTGGTTACAACGGAAAACTTGAAACAACAAAAGCGTCTTTTCATCGCGACAGAATTGAGGCAGCTGATACCAAGGAACTTTTCAAAATAGTAGATGATATTTCTGATTCCAAGAAATCTTCAGCGATTATTATTCCGAACAATGTAGAAATTTCAGAATTACCAAATATTTTTGCGAACTTCTTCTGTGAGAAAATTGTCAAAATTCGAGCCAATTTAGTAAATTGTGTTCCCTATGTTGAAGAAATTATTTCACCTCAGTGCGAACTCATGGTTTTTGAACAAATGTCATTGGATGAGGTCACATCTATTGTACGTAATATGCCTTCAAAATCATGTGAATTAGATCCTATGCCTACTAAATTTGTTAAGAACTGTATTGAGGAGTTAGCGCCAGTATTATTGCGAATCGTTAATACATCGTTTGAATCTGGTATTTTCCCAGCCAACTGTAAAGCTGCCATTGTCCGCCCCCTCATTAAGAAACTAGGTCTGGATCCGAACATTTTGAAAAATTATCGACCAGTCTCTAATTGCTGTTTCCTTGACAAATTCCTTGAAAAATGTGGTTTCTTACGTTTACATTCTTATTTATCATCTAACGGCTTGTATGGTAAATTTCAGTCTGCTTATCGGGAGGGGCATAGCACCGAGACTGCACTCTTACGAGTGCTGAACGATGTTATGCTTGCTCTCGATAGGCAGCATGATGTAATATTGGTGTTACTTGATCTTTCTGCGGCTTTTGATACCATCGACCATGACCTACTAATGGACAGATTGCGCTCAAGGTTCGGCATCTGTGGTTTTCCTTATAACTGGATAAATTCATTCCTTCGAGGTAGGACCCAGAGAGTGTCAGTACGGTCGATGGTGTCAGAGGACCACGTTCTTGAATTTGGTGTCCCCCAGGGCTCGGTCCTTGGACCGGTTTTGTTTGCACTGTACATGACTCCTGTTGAGGACATTATCACCCGCCACGGTCTGAATGCTGTCATTTATGCAGACGATTCTCAACTGTACATCGCCTGTGATTCTCGAACAGACTCTGTCACAGTAGGTCGAATTGAGGCATGTGTTGATGAGATCCGTGACTGGATGCGAGCAAATTTGCTTGCATTGAATGACAGTAAAACCGAAATAGTCTGGTTCTCATCACGCAGCAAAGACGCAAGTCTGCGAGTAGTCGAGGGTGGTGTGCGTGTTGGAGAGGTAATTATATCTCCGTCGGCAAGCGTCCGAGATCTGGGGGTGATGATGGACTCAGCGGGACTTGTGGACGAGCAGATCAAGAGTATATGTAGTAGGGCGTCTCACTCATTATGGCGCATTGGTAAAATCCGACGTCTTTTAGATCAAGTCAGCACTGAGAAACTAGTGCATGCCTTTGTGACATCGAAACTTGATTATTGTAATAGTTTGTTCTATGGTCTTCCAAACTACAAAATCAAAAAAATACAGCATATTCAAAATTCTGCAGCTAGGTTGGTCACCAGATGGAAGCTAGATCGTCATGCAGATATGACGCCTATTTTAAAAGAGCTACACTGGCTTCCAGTCGAGCAGCGAATTATTTTTAAAATTATCTGCATTATTTTCAAAATTATACGCCATAGTGAGTCAGCACCTTACTATCTCACCGATATTATAAACGTTTGGCAACCGGCATATTGTACCAGGAGTAGCACTGAGGTAAAGTTGTTGCCCTTCTCTTTTAAAGACCATGGGAAAAAAACGTCCAAACAGTACGGTGACCGTGCTCTAAGTGTGGCAGCGCCTAAACTGTGGAACAGTCTTCCACTAGATTTGAGATCTATCACAAAACTGTCTCTGTTCAAATCAAACCTAAAAACTTATATTTTTCGGCAATACTTTTGCTCCTGAAAACTATTTTATAATGTTATTATGTTCATGCTTTTTTGTTTTATGTTTTTACTTTATTTAGTTATTTTTTAAAATGCTCGTTCTTGTAACTTATGTACAGACTGTTAAGACACTTGTGTAACGGTCTTTAAACAATAAATATTATTATTATAAACTATTATCATAAGTAGCCTACAAACAAGACAAAACATTATTATCATCATCACTGTTATTTTTGGAGTTGAATGTCCTATGCACAGACAGTGTGCTATGAGGGAAAACTCTGAGATAAGCACAGGTGACAGATACCTGTGCTACAAGCAACATATAGCTGTGATACGTACAGCCTTTTCTTTTTTTAACATATTCCAACATGTACACAGGATTTTTTATCTCATCCAAATGACTACACATTATTGCTTTAGTCAGGATTGTTCATCTTATCATTCCCATTTCTGGCCTGGTTTCCCATTGCTAGTGATGCAGGACAGAAGGCCTGACAAGAACAGCTGTCTAGTCGTTTGTGGATGGCATGAGCAAAGAAAGTCCTGGTTACACATTGGTGTGTATATAAAAGATCTCAACCGTTGGAATTCAATATAAGAGTAGGGTGAAGTGTCACTGCCTGGGCAAAATTTGTCTCATCGCACCTGATGTTATTCCTGTAGTCAAGTATAACAAGAAACTTACTCATCTGAATCGTCACTATCACTAGCATGTCCCCGTTCCGTTTTCCAGTTTTTATATTTATCTATTAATTCCATAAGATATGACGTCTTTTTGGCTCTCTGTACAAAACGATGGCGTAATAATTCTTTAGCACCAGGGCGCTGAAATAAAACAAGAAATATAATGGTTTAATCAGTTGTTTTTCAAGATACTATTGCTCGATAGCGTATGCTATATATATTCAGTATTATTTCCCATACATACAACTAATCACTCGCCTTATTTTCAGATCCTCTTTTCTTCTCCAAACTGGGAGAGATTTTGAGGGGATCAACTTTTTTAATCAGCTGAGGAAGAGGAGCATTATTCTGCTCTTCTCTAAAAAATAAACAACAACGACTGGTTTAATGTCCAGCTGGTACTTGGCCAGATTCACTATGATGATTAATATAAAACTTATTTTAAAAAACAAACAAATGTTGAAGGAACGGAATTGAGGAAGATCCATTATATTCAACATTAAGTACGATTTATGGCTGATATATACATTACGGTCTCAGTCTAGACCAGAGTTGGGATTTCGCCCGTATATTCCGGACTTGTCCGAATTTTTTTTCCAAACGCACAATGTTGTCCGACCGGGAATATGCCCAATCGGACATCAAGACATAGTGAATAATATTCAAAATTCCAAAATTAATATAGTGTACCGAAAGTATAACTACCACTCAACCCGATTATCGTTGACAATAGGCAGGATTGATTAGGTAATTAAGTGATGAGTGTATTTATCGTGTTATACCGTCAATAAACCTACCTTGATTAACTACTTAATCTGCCTTGATTGACTTAATCCTTTGTCTGACAATTCATCAATCTAATCTTAAACATAAGTCATTGCTTTCCCTTTGTCGGACTATTCATCGATCCAATAAGAGTGATTATAATTTTAATTCACCTTGTTTACCTCGTGGTCTTCAATTGTCGGGCATTTTAATCCCATTGATGTGAGCCGACAGCATCTATATATATCAACTAATCATAGATGTCACATATCGTAAAAGTATATTATTTTATAACACCCTAATTCATTTTGTCTACGATATCCTTTACATCTTTTAAGAATCCATATATAAATTCTCATCCACAGTGGCACTTTCCCGTTATCTCGAGCGCCGCACGAATATTGCTTAACATGTTAGGCAGTGCTTACTATGAAGCTGTGTGCTGTAAGTCACGTACGCCATAGCGGCAATACGCTGAAGTCAGCTATGCCTTTTGTCATCACCACAAGTATTATTTCGAACGCTTTTCTTTCATTTGCTGCCGTATTCTTATTTCTATTACGCATGTATTTGAATATTTTGTTGGCATTTTATAAAGAAAAAACGATGTTCTGACATCACAAGATATTCTTATTTCGGAAGTTCGGCATTCATTTGCTGCCACGTAAATCTAAAGGAATATTACGGTTGTGAATTTTATGCCGAAGCAGGATCGGCAAGCTTTCATTCAATGTGAGAGAGAGAGAGAAATGGGGTTTAACGTCCACTCGACACAAACTAGGTCATTTTGTGACTATGCTTAATTTTGTACGACATTTACTGACATAAATTTGAATGCCGTGCGGGAATTAGGTGTGAAAAATAGCGAGGTTCACCAATTTTTATTTCGTACGGGATTTGAATATTTTGTTGACATGTGATTTGTAATTGTGGTTTGAATTGAATACCGTACAGGAATTAAATATGAAAAATAGCGAGGTTCACCTAATTTTGTTATGTACGTGATTTGAATATTTTGACATGTGACTTTTAATTGTGGTATGAATTCGTCTGCTTAAATAACGATAAGAGTTATGCCCCTTTATTTTCGGTAAAATGTCCGACACGAAAAACTTTGAAATCCCAACTCTGGTCTAGACACCCTATATACATTATGGTCCTATGTACTGTTAGAGCTGGGCGATATCCCCCAAAACAGATATCGCGATATATTCTATAAAAGGTCAATACTTTTTAAATGTAAATAAACATGCATAAAAAATTGGAAATACCCCTCAAAATAGTTTTATTTCTAGTCAATATTATTTTTAGCGCTTAGGATACGGTACCAAATTTACAAAACCTTAATTTGAGCTGGTTCAAACCAAGATCTATAGCCATGAAAACATACTAAAGTTTTTGTTTATTACAATTTTAATATTCAAAATTTAATATTAATTATAATATTTTATTTAAATCAAAAACATTTTGAATGAAGAAGGCCCTAAAAACATAAAAAAATGTTTGTGTTCTTTAGGCTGTGCATATTGTATAGCTCCGCTATGAGTGAATGCGGTTCATTTAAACTTGTAAACTTGTTTTTTTGAAAATGCATTATACAATAGAATGATAAGGGATAATTCTAACGGGTGGATAGGTGAGCGTCAAGTCACGTGATCGACGTAAACAAAGTTCCTTATCAGCATTTGTAATTTTTATGGAATGAATCCTCAGGAGTTTATTGCAGCATTTTTTCATCATTAAGCAATAAAATATTGTAAATAACATAAAAAAGAAACATTTTGTTCAATATTTATGTTAAATATCACCTTTAAAATCAAAACCGTGATATATCGCGGTATGTTCTGTTTTTCGATATTTTTCTGAAGACGGTATTATCCATGGTTTTTATTTCTGTGACGGTTTTATATCAAAATATCGCCCAGCTCTATGTACAGTATGGTCTCAGTCTAGACACATCATATACATCATGGTCCGACCTCCGGACAATTATCTCGATCCACTTTGGTTAGAATGAATAAACAAAGAGAATGCTGGAATGCTCTAGAGTCTAGGGGTACTGTACTGGAATGCTCTAGAGCCGGAGTGTACTGTACTGGAATGCTCTAGAGCCGGGTGAACTGTACTGGAATGCTCTAGAGCCGGGGTACACTGTACTGGAATTCTCTAAGCCAAACAGATAAAAGACAGAAATAACCGAGTAATAAACGAATACTTACGTTATTAGGATCTTTATTTAAACAAGTATCTACAAATTCTTTAAAAGCTCTCGAATAATTCCCCATTAATTGAGGCGGATTGTTTTTTGGAATGAGAAAGAGAACTCGCATTGGATGAAGTTCGGAATTCGGGGGTTCCCCTTTTGCTAATTCTATAGCTGTAATACCCAGACTCCATATATCAGCCTAAAAATAGAAATTTAAACATTTAAAGATGTATTCCTTTAATGGTTATTGTTGTACAAGTATAAATTAAACAATTTAAAGATGTATTCCTTGGATGGCTGTTGTACAAATTATGTACCCATTAAGGGAATAGGCCAATTGGTCTAGAGGGTTTCAGGTGTTGTCTTTGAAATGAAATAAGTGGGGTTTCCTGGTGTTGTGCTCTGACTGGGCTAATGAAAACAGGCATACACCACACATTGTGCTATGTGGGAAATATTGCAAATGCCATGGGTTATTTTAAGTGCATGCCAATGTTTACATGCGACCACGGTTTTTCGTCCTATCTGAACAACTATACGTCATCCCTTGCATGATAATACTTGTAGGTAACCAAGTGGACCAAATTTTTTCATACTCAGCAAACAAACATACACACTTTGCTTGTTAACGCTGTTGTTTAACAACCCTCCAAACGACCATGCACACTGTCCTGTTTAACAACCCTCCAAATGACTCAACAACCCTTCGAACGACCATGCACACTGTCCTGTTTAACAACCCTCCAAACGACCATGCAGACTGTCCTGTTTAACAACCCTCCGAACGACCATGCACAATGTCCTGTTTAACAACCCTCCGAACGACCATGCACACTGTCCTGTTTAACAACCCTCCGAACGACCATGCACAATGTCCTGTTTAACACCGATGTCGGTAGGGAAAGTAGGCTATTAAACCCCATTTTATTTGCAACATGTGATAGAAATGACAAGACCCCCTTGAAATAGAAATACAAACCTTTGTATCATACGCTGATTGTTTTATAACTTCTGGTGCCATCCAGAACGGTGTACCGACAAACGTCTGTCTTTTATTGGTCGTACTAGTTAGTTGCCCAGCAACACCAAAATCTGCTAACTTCACATCACCTTGCTCTGATAGTAATACATTTGCGGCTGTAAAAGATTGATCATAAATTAACCTCTGGCTATCATACATGAACCGCTGGCTATCATACATAAACCGCTGGCTGTCATACATGAACTCCAGACTATCATACATTAAAAGATCATCAAATTTCAAAATGGATCAAGGGCCTATGCCTGGCAGGAATTATCAGAAATCATTAAATATGAAAAGGCTTCTTCATCTTCATCTCTGAGAACTATACTGGAATATACAGAAGTACGATGTTTTTTTTCTGCCACATAAAACGTTGTCTTGAAGGATGTGTACTTACCTTTTATATCTCTGTGTAATTTCATCTCTGAATGTAAATAATCAAGGCCCTTTAATATTTCTCGTATAATAATAGCGATGTCTGATTCTGTAAAAGGTCCCGCCTTCATCAGATCTAACGCTGATCCCCCTCCTAAATATTCCATGATAATCCATAATTTAGATCCCTGCAATATACAAACAGGAGTTCTCAATATAGTTCATACAAACAGGAGTTCTCAATACAGTTCTTATTTGCCAATTTTGACTGACTGGCAGACAAATCGGTGGAAGAATTTATATGACAAAAATTAGAATGTCAAAAAGTTTCAACTTTTTTTTAAAAAAAAAAAACCTCTAAATATATAAAAAAAAAAGTATTTTATACGTTTTTTCTTATGAAAACTCTTAATAAATAAAAATGTGTAGTTTTTGTTATTTCTAAAATTCCATGGAAAATATATCTTTTTAACCTGAGATACTTGTGAACAAAATGAATTAATATTTTACTGAATGGAAAAAGCTTGAAGTAAAAGCCCTGCAATCAAATCGTGTCAGTGAGCCTGTTGAGTGACAGTTTTCCGTGTAAAGAATACATCTAGTGGTCGTAGACATTATGACAATATAAAACAGTATAAGTTATAACTGACAGTTTTATTTGACACGATTTAACCTGAGTTTCTATCACAATATTTTGGCTATATTTAATTCTTAATGTAGAATACATCAAATGGCTCAATTCAGAAAAAAAAATCCTTGAATATAAAATTATTCTAAAACATTTAATTTTGGTTAATCAAGTCACAAAATTAAAAATTAGGATTTCAATTTAAAAGTATTTGTGGCTTATTGGTTAACAGATATTAACTGATAACAGAGAGAAGGAGATATTGGGTAAGAGAAACCTATTGGTTTTCTATACATCATGTAAGAGAAACCTATTTGTATATGGACAGTACTGGTATGGAGCAACTACTGGTATTATTGTTAATAGAATAAATCTTCTCTAAAATTAATCACAATTAATCAAATGAATTTAATTGCATAAACTATGAGCATGCATCTGTACATGGAGTACTAGCGCTATATAAATATACATATTATCGGACTGAGTGATAACTTTCATTGTGTTGTTTAAACCAGGGAATATTTTACTTTTTTACATTTGATTAGCAGTTTCCAGAAAAATTGTGTAAGAATGCTAATCAATTGTATAATTGAGTAGCAAAATTTACCAATTGATTAGCACTTTTTCAGTATGTAATAGAATTCTTATTTCACATAATTGTGACAATAACAATACCCACATTATTTGTATTACCAAACGGTTGTTTATATTTATATATAAAATAAAAATAAAAGTATGTGACCACATGTTATTCTTTGTACGAAACCTGGACATTTTTTATTTACTTCATATTCTAGTCAGATTTTTTCTGCGCCATATTTCCTCACCCAATCTTGAACTGTTGATAATTTTAATGTCGAATTTGAAAACAGAACATAATATCATGTGTTTGAATTTCGCAACGTACCCTCGATCATCCGGTAATTATATCTTGTAGTGTTTTGAATGTCTATCTTGACGAATGTGACTACCACAGATATAGAAAGAAAGTATGTAGTGTTGTCATCTCTGTCATCAAAACTTTTTACGTCTATAAATAGCAGACGTCAACATGTACTGCTCTCGTTCCACTGGACCGTTGCAGAGGCATGTCAAGAGTCTTGATGATATAGACAATAAAATTGCGAGATTTGAGATTTGTTTTGATGTGTTTTACGATACTGAACGGTTTTAAAGTTAAAATTAATTTTCAAAACTTTGATTCGCGCTGAAGCAGGGTTTTAAGCTATTAATGCTAATCAAATATGAATTTGATTCGCAAAATCGAACGTTTGAGTCTCAAATTGCGATACGAACCCGGTTAAAATATTCCCTGGTTTAAACAGTGGTATTTTACGATATACTATGTATTTGGGGAGGAGAACAATACAAAGACAGCTGTATATAGAGTTAACAAATATTTTGTAATTTTGCTTTGAGATATGAATGGCAATATCTTTCTATTATACTTTGAGATATGAACTGCAATATTTTTGTATTATACTTTGAGATATGAACGGCAATATTTTAGGATATGAACCATGATACTCTGTAATACAGTGAGATATGAACCATGATACTCTGTAATACCGTGAGATATGACCCGTGATACTCTGTAATACCGTGAGATATGAACCACGATACTCTGTAATACCGTGAGATATGAACCGCAATATTTTGAGATTTGTTACATGGTTTATAACATACCTTGAGATATGAACCATAATATTTTGTAACATATGGTGAATCACACTGAGAAAGAACCATGATTTCTTGTTGTATGTCTTCTATCTCATCCTCGGCTTCCTCTAAATCAATTATTTTAATGGCTACCACAGCCTTTGATTCATTGTCTATTCCCTTATACACTTCACCAAACGATCCTTTACCAATCTTCTCCAGCTTCGTAAAACGCTCTTCTGGATCAATCAAACCTTTCGACTGAAATTAAAAATAACATTATAAATATCCAATAAGAGAAGAGTTATTCTGTCTCAAAAATAATAAAATAAACTTTATTTGTGTTTCACATGTTCAAAGCTCTGTCTAAAAATATAAAACAACTGTCAAATATTGAAGGGTTTCCTGCCGTCCTTCAGTTGGAGTGAAACAGCAGGATGTGAAACCCATTCTTTCCTTTACACAGGAAAAAGTTTTGATATTCATACACACTGACAAACATGAATATTAAAAGTCTCTGGTCACCATTTGGATTGTTAATCTCTAACAATCTCAATCTGACTAAAATACACCTCTATATAAAGATCTGACAAGTTATAGTTCCAGTTCATGTCAGGGGTCAAATGGGCGGCTTTTAACCCTATGATGTCAGACATTGACTAATCAATCAGCATTCACGTTTCTAATGGTTTACCCAGTTCCCTGCATCAAAAGCTCAAGAACTTGCTGTAAGAGACTGTTTCTTTGGATAACCACTCCCTTCAACCAAAATGCTGGTAATATACACTGTAACAACTCCTTCAGTTCCTAGTGTAGTAAAGACAAGAAAAACGAAATTTTGAACTATAAAAACAAAATGAAATAGGATCTGTGTTTCAATCTATCTACAATATTGTTAAAGTTGAATCTCTAAAAGGAACATAACTTCAAACATGGTTCAATTTCACTCAGTATAATTTGATGATGAACTAAAACATGACAACGATTCTCAGAGTGAATATCTATCTACCTGTGATATCAGAAATCAAGCAGAGTGATTATCTACATGTATATACCTTTGATACAGAAATCAAGCAGAGAGATTTTGCAAGAGAAGTTTAAATGATGACAAATGACTTTTAAACTTAAAAAAATAACGATTTGTTCGTAACTTGAGATCATTAACACTATAATAAAACGAGATGTTGTTATGCATCAAAGGACACTGTGACCGTCGTACAAGTCCATATATCAGAACTACTAAACTGTAGCCAGGGGTTGGATGAGATGGCGATATGTCAATATTGGACTTGGAACAGAACAAACTAACTGGCCAGTCGTCAAGATTAACCCAAGATTGAGAAACAAATAAATTTGTGTCATCTTTAATTTAATCCTAGTTTTTACAGTTGTTATTGAATCTAGCTTTTACAGTTGTTATTATTATATTGTACTTCAACTTGAAATAATTCTAAAAATATGACAGTAGGTACATGTAATGATAAATAATAATGGCTTTAACTGTAGCAGACAGAAGATAACAAACCAGGTCATTTAACAATTTTAGTGCTCAGTAGGAGGACCCAGAGAAAACCCAGGAGGTCAGGAAGCCAGAGAGACGTCAATGCTAAAAATCTTATACATTCAGGATCCAGAAGGAATGGACATTGACGTCATTCACGTGTAAAAAAATTTAGTGATAATGTAAATATTACGACTACATGTATATATACTGATAGGAGTTTAAATTAAGCTAAATGTTTGGTTTACTGATTATACTGTGAATTTATTCCTACAAACAATCACGAGTTGTACATTCTGTTTAAACAATCAAATATATACATGTAGGTGTAGGCGGGGACCTACAGACAGTCACTTACAATATTAATACAACCCTACCCATACTGTACAAGAATAGTTATTAATAGGGGCCCTACACATATATTAGTTAGTCAACGTATTGAAACAGACCTCCACATTATCAACAGGACCCTACTACACATTGTTCATTAATTAACTCACATGTATCAATAAAACTCTACACCTTACAGTAGCTAGACAGACTCTACGCCTTACAGCAGCTAGACAGACTGTCCCTCATATTATCTAGACGGTGTAACCATGAACTGACTGACATGAATAACTTCTAGCCATATTGACTGACATGGAGCTAAGTAGTGTGCAAATAAACAGACCTGATAATGCGCTTTATTTTATTTTATTTAAATTAAGAAATGTAAACCTCATTACTCATTTAAGTTAGTCTCATCAGTTTATTATAAATATTAATTCTATTTCCTATATTTACAGCTACAGCTAGTCTGTCAAGATATCTTCTACATGTAGTCAAGAGATACAGGAAGAGGAAATTGAAGTTTTAAGTCCGCTTAACACAATTAGGTCAATCTGGGACTAACAAGAAGTGCTAGGAATTTATATAATCTATTGATTTAGTGTTGGGTATTTCAACTACATATACAGTACATGTACATATATAGTCACATTAAATGTCACATTTCTTTTCAATTAGTTGATTTAACTGAATTTATCAAATTTGGGACTATTTTTAGACATATTAGATATTTGTCCTTAATAATGATAACAGAATACTTGTCGAAACTTTGTGCTATATTTGATGAAACTTCCTCCTATATAAATTAATAACGAAAAGAGAACACTTGAATGTACATTTATATAAATTGATAACACTAAGAGAATACTGGTCAAAACACCATGCTATATGTGTACTAATCAGTGATTGCTTTCCATATAAATTGTGTTATGTTTTTCAATAAATATTTTAAATCGATGTGTTCTTTGTAATTTGAAAATAATCAAATACATAACACTCTATTAATGGATAACAATTCCTATGGTTTATTTTACTGTAATTTTTCAAAATGATAACAATTACTAGGGTTTATTTCACTGCAATGTTTCAACAATAACATGTCATGGTACAGTTTTATTCCAATAAACCCCTTAGGGTTAGGCAGTCGATCTTACTCCATGTTGAATCAAAACCATGCTACTTTAGTACTTATCGCAATAACAGACCTAAGGATCACACCCACCCAATGACTCATGTCTATCCAAAATCCAAACATTCACTAAAGGCTCCTGGAAGGATAAAATGCCTTGTGATAAGTTTTAGAGAAGCAGTGGGCGTGTACGACTGAAACCCGGATCCATTCATTTGATATTCATCTTGGAATGTCTGTGTTGTTTGTCTTGTCCGTACGTTTATATTGTTAACTTTCTTTTGTGTATAGGACGGTCAACCTGCACTTACTATTTTAAAAATCAGATTTCATACTTTATGATCCAAACTCTAAAAGATGATGACATAAATAGAAATTACTGAGTTATCAGTTTAATCTTAAATTTACCAAAGAGTTGAAAGAGGCAAAACTAGAATGAGGAAAATAAATTAAATGTTTATTCGCTGTTGATATCAAGAGTTAATATTAAATGATAAATTAGATATGAAGTTACACCAGATCCTGAAGTTATTATGAATCAAACAGGAAGATATATAGAGATAACTGACTCGACAATTGATATGGGGGTTGGGTGGGTGGCTGGCTCAATGGTCAACACCCGCACTTTAATTCATACGGTCTATTAATGAGTCAAGTGACATCCATGGTTTAGATTCCCCGCTCGTACATGATAAGGCGTAAGGTTGCGGTCCAATTCCTCATGGCGGGTTTTCACAGCTATGCTGTTGCCAGGAAAATTAATGAAATACAATTAAACCATCTGTTAGTTCAGAAATGGCCTACATGTAGTTTGTGTCAAGTAGATGTTAACCCCTATTTCTACTCTCTCTTTCTCTAAATACATATTATAATATATATTCATTAAAAACCATTCACAAACAAGCAGAAGTTTAAAAGATCTTATTTCAATTCAATCTTTTATAGTTCAAATATCATTTCATCTGTCTTAACTTCAGTGGAATCCAACAAAAAAATAAACTGTGTTCAGGTTGATATGGGAATTGTTTAGTCAAGATGGAATTAGCCCATGAAATTGTCTATTTTGTCAAGATTTATAATAATGATGCATGTACTAATGCAAGTCACCACACTGATCAGCAGTGAATATTCGCCAGGATGACATTTTTCTTGATGCGTTGGTAAAATAAATAAAGATGTTTGAAGTATTTGTAGATGAAAATTATTTCCTGTTTAGTATAAATGGGTAATAAAATGAGTAAAAGGCAGCATTCTGTCTGATTCAGTAATCATTTTATGTAAACAATGCAAACGCCATTGAGCCAATGACTGTCGTAACGTGATGTGACATCACATGTTGAAGGCAGTCATCTTTTACAGAAATATTAGAAGACTTTTTTAATTCTCTGTTAAACAGATTGGTGAATGGTGAGTCACATATAGGCTATAGATGTACAGCGACTGACAAATTACAAAACAGAAATTAAAGATACATTCTAAAATACATGTACTTTTCCTCATTCCGTCCAAGTTCACCGCTGGCCCAGGCAACACCTTCCATGTTGACCGCTGGCCCTGCCAACACCTCCCATGGTCACCTTTGGCCCTGACAACACCTTCCAAGCATGCAAGACCCAAATGAAGGCCATCAACAGTATAAGAAAAGTGAAACAGGATGTCCATTCAATCCAATTTTACTTTTGAAAAATTGTATTCTAAATAAATTGCAAAATAAGTAATATGATTAAAATACAGTCTATATTTCGGTTCGTTTTTTTTTTTAATACTTTCGATGGCCTACACTACTTGAAGATCTGAAAAGTTATAGTGAGAGTTCATGTGAGGGGTCAAATGAGAAACCTTTGACCCAATGACATCATATATTGATTAATCAATCAGCAGTGATGTTTCTTGGGGTTTACCCACAGTTTCGCGCGGAGAACGCCAAGAAGTCATCGTAACAGAATGTTTCATTGGCTTATTCCTACATCAATATAAAGAATGCCTATTATATAACAGCTCTTCTAGATCCTTGTGTAGTAAAGACAAGTAAAGCGAAATTTTGAACTATTGAAAGAGAACGGAAATAGGATCTGTTTCAATCTACAATATTGTAGATTTTGTATATAGATGTACAAGTCAATGGGTAAGTCAACTCAACACCAATAACTACGTCAGTTCAATCGTGAATTGAAACCAATGCACAGACTTACGATCTAACATGCACACATTAAACCATTCAGCAAGCAGTGTTTGAAAATGAGGTTTTGAAAAATAAGCTCTGAAAACACGGTATAAAATGATAAATATAGGACTACATGTAGTACCGGTACTGAATTTTAAAATAGAATTATGCAAGAGTAAAATCTGCTTATTACAGGTCTTTCTTTAGGCCTGAAATGTTATCTAAATAATCAATTAGACATTAATTAACATATCCAGACCATAATAAACTCTTGATGTCAAGACTAGCCTTCGATGTTGGCGGATTCAAATCCTATATGTCGCTTATTGGCCGTTGATAATTAAATCAATCAAGTGGATAATCGAGACTATGCTGTTTATATTAATGATTTGTGTAGTGATGACCGAGGCTATGTGAATATTTCAAACACTATTTTCTCGGCTAATAGTGGATCAATTTGACTGAAATTTTCAGCAAATTACCTCTACACTATCTAGTTTGTAACTATTAAAGTGAGAACTGCCATCTCTCTATCTTATCTCCCATAATGTAACTTTAATTGAATAAATCACATTATTGCATGTACAGTTTTACCTGCACATAATTACAAACATGGACAGAGACCCACTTCATTAAACAAATCAAATTTAGCCAAATCAACAATTGTATTTTTTTACTACAGCTACATGTAGTTATAGGTTGTATGATGGATCTGACTGAGTGAAAGAGATCTTATCTTGTCATTCTACTTTTAAAGACTCAAAATTGAAGAGTGTGGGAGACCTGTAATCCTACATGTATGTTGCCAAATTTATTACCATCCTTTCAACCCCTGTCATTGACATCACATATATGGTTAAATAACAAATCTGCAAATCACAGTAAATATGAAGGTAAGCCTACATTTGGGGGTCTTAATTCTATTTTTAGAACTGGGTGACACCTGACCGACTCAGAGTTATAATCAACAACAATAATGACTGACTATCGTTCAGGAAGAAAATTCTACCACTATTAAGACTACAAAGAACCCACCAACCCCTCATTTGAAAACCCTGATAGCAGGTTAAAAATAATATTAGAATAAATACCTGTCTGTCCGCCATTTTCATTTCTTATGGTAGACACCAAAAACTTAGAAAAGGACGACACGGATTCGGAGACAACTCTGCAGTTTGACACTTGTTACAAAAGTTACTTTAAATCCGGTTTTCTCCTTTAATTTCCGTTCCACAGCTGGTTCCTACTTGTTAATTAAATTGTGACTACCTAAGTTACAGAATTAATTTTGCCAATTGGTTTTAAATCAAATAAATAGTTTGATAATTCCATTTGGACAGACCAACTGTTTCGCTACATATTGAACCGCCATGTTGTATCAAGGGTGTGTCTGGCTTTATCACTCCGCCAAGAATATAGTACCAATAATAAATGATTTTTTGTAGAGAACAAAAGCAACGTCAAAAGTTTAAAGCACAACTGACACATTTCGTATTATTTCATATTTGTACACTTGCATCAGCAACTGTAGAAATACATCTTTTTTATTCGTTACACGCGCAAAGATATGGTATGATGACATGTCACCTTTGAACCCTGTAAGGTGGAGGTTAAGTCACCCTTCTTTGATGTTTACCGCCAGGTGACGTATTGGCATAGGTATGAGATAGACATGGATAGATAAGGTGTTATAACAGATTATTTATATATATTTGACGGTTATACTTCACATTTCGTTTTTAAATGTCTGGTGATAAATCGAACTAATGTACGGCATGATAGAAATAATAAGACATGAATTTATCCTGCCGTGAAAAAAATGCTGACACCCAAAATTGCGGTGACACCCAATTTTATTTTTAGAAAAATCCTTTCTCTATGAATTGATTATAGGGTATATGAAAAAAATTGTAGTTTTGATGAACGGCAAATGGAGACTTACTTATACACAGCAGGAAAGGCGTAAGAGTCGGGGGGGGGATATAAACAAAGATCTGAGAGTAAAGACTCTGAATTCTTCTAATAGTAAGTGCAGGGGTACTGCACCACACACAATTCTACACAAAAACAAATATACAGACAAGGCATCATACTTAGAGACCACAAACATAAACAACGATTGACATTGCGTGGAACATTAGGGTTGTTTTTTATCCTCAACATTTTGTAAATTTATATTATCATGTGATTGTGAAAACTTGTTTGTTTTAATTATTGATTGATTCATTCAGAAAATTCAGCTGACAAGGAACATTCTCATGCAAATAAATAGGGTTAGTTTTTTGGTTTGACTTGATTTGACCAAACAGATTGTGAGTAAACTTTGAGATAAACCTCACAAAATTTACAAGTGGAGGAGGTTGGGATGTTCTAGTGATCTCGTGTATCGCACTTCAAGCTCTATCTCACTGGTTGTGTTGGCCCTCCCTCCTGCACCACTGACAAGAGGAAACCACTTTGAAAATCTTGATGAACTTTCTTGGCCAATGCAGAGAGAGAGAGAGAAATAGGGTTTAACGTCCACTCAACACAAACTAGGTCATTTCGGGACTAACATATGGTTTAATTTTATTTCAATAATTCGCTTGGTTTAATTAAGCAGTGGAGGAAAACCAGAGTGCCCGGAGGAAACCCACGAGGTTGAGAAGGCACCCCTATCTCCATGCATGTCTATTCAGCTATGTAACACATGATATGTATGCCTAAGGGTAAATGATGTGTACAGGTAAATGATGCCTACAGGTAAATGATGTGTACAGGTAAATGATGCCTACAGGTAAATGATGGCTATGGGTAAATGCTGCCTACAGGTAAATGATGTGTACAGGTAAATGATGTATACAGGTAAATTATGTGTATAGATAAAACAACAGAGAAAAATGTCGCCTGCGAGAATATAACTTCAGATATTCTGAAATTCTATTAGTGTAATTTATTACATATCAGTATATTTTATCATACATAATAAAGGATTATTTTACAATTTGATAAAAATGGATACAATGAATATCTTACACGATGAAATCTATTAACAGAATTATTGTCCATGGAGATACAGCCATTCACTGTGAATCATCTGGAATTTAAATAGGGTAATTGTCCAGCAGTTGATTTGACTTCATCAACACAACTTGGATATTTAACTCATTAATATTTGTATTTTTGAATGTTCAGTTGAATTGTCTTCAGAGAGTTGTGAACAATTAATAATAGAGACACAAATCAGCTGATCAATTTATTATTGTCAACAATTATTGTCAATATTTCAAGTGTCCCAGGATTGCTTAATCATAACTACACAATATTTTGAACACTAGGTGCTGCCTTGTCCAATTTAATAGTTCATATAGATATCTACTCTTTGCCCTGTGTTTTTCGTGACACCATTTCACGAAACTGTGACAAGATTTTTGTTTCCCGTTTCGTCCGTTCTTCGTGATTAAAGTTCGCTAAGGCTCGTTTCTCATCGGCAGAATAAATCTGGTTTTCTTTCCGGAGACGTACAGCCTCCATTCGTCGATGTCTGTAGAAAATAAAACATTTATATATGAATGTCATGGATTAAAATAACTATCATTCTTAAATCAAAGTGACCCTATGCGAGAGAAATAGGAAATGAAATAGTGTTTAACGTCCAACTCCGAACTGGGTTAAAGAAGACGGACATAGACCATACAATGTGCTGACTTAAATTTTTCCTACGCAGCGGCACTACGGCCTACTCTTATATCAAATTCCAACTGCAAAGTGATCTTTTATGTACAAGCTTATGTGTACCAACTTAGACACAGTGGCCTCGGGAGAAACAGGGTTATACGTCCACTCGACACAAGTGAGGTTAGTTGCTCTAATTAAAAGCTCAAAGTTCCAATTATTAAATTTTTGTTATTTTAACATCGTACACAAGAATTGAATGGGCTATTTTAACATCGTATACAAGAATTGAATGGGTTATTTATTGAACTAAACCACATAGAACCAAACATTAAACATGGCCATAGTCTGGGGGAATAATGAAGTTCATGAAAATAAAGTGGGATGGTCGGTCCAGAGCGTTCCGAATGGACAGAGTTACAATCAGGTGACACTCTATTAAGTCCTGTCAGCGTTATGTCAATCCAAACAACAGAGGCGGTGTGAGAAGAATTGTGACGAATATGCTTCAGATGTCATTTGTTGAAATAATTCAATTTGAGAATATCAAACTAAGTATATTAATGATATGAATAAGACTATGTTTTTGATCATCCGTGAAAAAGAAACAATGAATAATAATTTTTAAACACCAACCTGCTTCCACTCATCACAAAACCCATGGATTCAAAACTCTCTATTTCCTCACTCTCTAGACCAATTTCTCCTCTTCTGGGAATTCTCTTTCCTTCTGCTATATAGGCAGCCATGGCAGCCCCTTCACCTGGTAACAACGCATGTCCATAACTACAACAGATAAAATTTTACTTTACTTATTTTTAGATTTTTTCAAATTGCAAAACTTACCAACAAAATGACTGGTTAATATTCCGTCAGGGCCCACGAGACATGTATTGGGAGACTGATGTTATTTATTGTGGACCTGATGAGCCATGTATTGGGAAACTGATGCTTGTTATGTTTTGTTGAGTCCTCTACTTCTGAAATTACGGAAGCCTGAATTTACTAGTTTGAGTTGTACTCTTACCAGCTTGGGTTGTAATCTAACCAGGCATAATAATAAATTAATTTACTTTCCAATCCCATTCAGACAACCTGAATAAAATATTCTTAAAAAAAAAAATTAAAAAATATACTTACTCTAATTTACTGGCTTGTGCTGATTGTGTGTAGGGTTGTGGTCCAACAACATCACCATCATCCTCCACACCGACATTTACTGAAAAATCGAGAAAATGAAATGTGTTTAACATCTATACAGCCGCCGCACAACCATTACTTATTTCAAATTACAATTTCCAAGCGTTTTCAAATATGCACACCAAAAGAAACCTTGCCAGGCCCTCAATACTGCACCACTGAAAAGGATGAGCGACACCAGACAATCGAGAGGAAATTTCTTGGACAACATTGGGAGTGAACCAGAAACTTTTTTTTTATACGAGTAACCAGAGGCAACTGATGGTGGTGTAGTGTTATACCAAAAGAAAAGCAAATTCTTACCTTTTTTTTCTGTCCATATTTCCATCTCCTCTTCTTCTTTGTCCAATTCTTCATCGGATGATTCACTGTCTTTCTTCTTTTTTTTCTTTTTCGCTTTTTTTTCCTTCTTCAATTTCTTACTACAATAAATATATGTATATTAAAACTAGCTTGTTCAAGTAGTAAATATATGTATATTAAAACTAGCTTGTTCCAGTAATAAATATCATGTCAAAAAGGGAGTACTGCCCTTTGGGATTTAAAGTGATGTTTCAAGTTTCATCTTTTGGGATTTAAATCAATGTTTCAAGTTTCGTTGATATCAGCTAAAAATTGTGACCCTTCTTTAGAGTTTCCAGTCCACAAACAAAAAGTGAATGAACATCCGGGCACACACATGTTCAGATGAGCTGGGGCGACAACAATAAGGGTGTACAATAAAATCGACACACAGATATTCATGCGTACAGGAGCCACAACAATGTTAATTTGACTTGTACCTTTTCTTCTTCTTTTTTTTCTCCTTTTTCCTCTTTTTACTCGATTTACTAGACCTCCTTTTTTTCTTCTTTTTCTTCTTCTCCTCTGTTGAAATATAAACATGGTGTTTAATGAGAAAGCTCTAGTTAATATTCATCTAATAAATGAAATGGAGTTTAACATCCTACTATTCTGCACAGACCATATAACATCAATGAAATAAGGTGTAATGTTGACATTCAATAATACACATCCGTTACAGTTTTATCCACAGATGCATGTACGAATAGAACTTCCGTTGCTAGGGAAACTATCTGTGAGAGATGCATGTACGAATAGAACTTCCGTTGCTAGGGAAATATCTGTGAGAGATGCATGTACGAATAGAACTTCCGTTGCTAGGGATACTATCTGTGAGAGACGCATGTACGAATAGAACTTCCATTGCTAGGGAAACTATCTGTGAGAGACGCATGTACGAATAGAACTTGTGTTGCTAGGGATACTATCAGTAAGAGATGCATGTACATATAGAACTTAAGTTGCTATCTGTAAGAGACGCATGTACGAACAGAACTTCAGTTGCTATCTGTGTGAGACGCATGTGCGAAAAGAACTTCAATTGCTAGGGATACTATCTGTGAGAGACTCGTGTAATAGAACTTGTGTTGTTAGGGATAATATCTGTGAGAGAAGCATGTACAAATAGAAATTATGTTGTAAGGGATACTATCTGTGTGAGACACATGTAATAAAACTTCTGTTGCTAAGGATACGAGCTATGAGTTGAATGTTTATAGATAGGGCACACACTTATTTTGAATTTCTTCCATTCAGTTTTATATAACGTTTGGACACAAGCTCTGTATGGCTCAGAATTTATCCAAAGTTTCAAGAATTTTAATCAAATTCAACCCAATATTGGATTACCGCAGTATTTCTTAGTGCCTGTGGTCTGAACTCTTTGTGGATTATTTTCTATTTTCATATTTCAATTTTTTGGTCGACTATTGAGCTGTAGCCTTGGTTATCATACAACATACCTTCTGAACTACTGTCATCAGAATCTGTATCAGAGTCACTGTTATCCAGTTTCTTTTCAGCTTCTGATTCAGAACTATAAAGTCAAAAAATCATTTAGATAAGGATCAGATCAAATATCAATGAATAAGAATAATATAACAACATTCATACATAAACTGTAACACTATCTTAGTGATAACAGAGATCAGTTTCATAAATATATGGTTTATTTAAACAGGATATGGTTTATTTAAACAGGTATATAACACATCTACATACAAAATACAAAAACTTTAACTATAGAGGAACACATATAATTATATGAAATCCCTCATTCTGTCAAGACAGTGGTTGAACTCGGGTCAGTCCATACAACTCCGTCCCTAATCGTCGTTAGTTGTCTGCCAAACTGTCAGTAAACTCCTGATTATATAGCGCCAGAGAACAGATAAGACATGTGGTCATAAATGTGTTACAAAACACAATAATTCTCAAGTCTCTTATTCTAGAGGAGGAGGATCCATCATACAAGAAATATCTTTGAATGAACAATTGCAGCAAGGGTTAGGTTTAGGGTATTTTCACCAGTTTCTTGTCCATTACACAGGACATTATAGGTCTGAAGAAGAAAATTAAAGTCTAATTCCAGCTGAATTGGAGGCCAATCGATATCAGATAATATAAAACCTATTCTCTCAACAAGTTAATTTGTGTACTTCAAACACTCCAGGAATAATAACTCACTGAGTAGTGCTGTAAAGCAAAGTGAAAATAGGCTGTAAACTATAATTTAAAACTAACCTGTCAGTGAGGGGATGGGGCGGTGATGCTCCCCAAACTTCACAAACACCCATAGCACCTAATCGTTCTCTTTCTATTCTTCTCCTGCCAATAAAAAACAAAATAAAATAGTTGTCATTTTCTTACAGTACATTTTCTAATTTTTAAATTCCTTTTTGTAATAAATTACATGTGATTAATATAATTTTCACAAATTATCATTTGAAAGATAGGGATTAAACTCTGTCACAACTCCCTTTAATCTGTCACAACTCCCTTTAATCTGTCACAGTCCAAGTTTCCTCTGAGTTGCAGTCCAAACAAAGTAGTTCCTCATATGAATGTAGTGTAAAAGGTCATGCAAAGATTCTTGCATGTCTTTTGATTGGTTTAGAGCAAAAATGGCCGCTCCAACCAGGTTATATTATTTCAAACATTTCCCATTAACCATGACATCAGGACTGTTATTTGGTCCCAATTAATGTCTGGTAATTAACCCACAAATAATATTGAATCGCTAAAGATCAGCTGTTGTTGAAAATGTCTGAAAATTGAAATTGAGCTCTCAAATAAAACAACTTACATTTCCATGACATCAGGACTGTCTCTATGGTGATTATGATGGTGACCATGGTGATGGCCATTTTGTCTATGTAAGCTGTTACTATGGTGATTTCTGGAAATGCAATAGAAAAAAAACATACATTGATAAAGGATACCTGAATGGAACACATTTTGTGTCACTAGCAGTGTTTGTCTAGTATTATTGATATTTTTATTAAAATGAAATGAAATGTGGTTTAACTTTTAACTCGGCTAACGATGACAGGCATACGCTATGGCCTACTCTTATATCAAAGATCACAGCCTTTCATCACATCTGAATGATTATAAGTTGTCCCTAACCAGACACCCCATCCTGCCTCACTGACAAAGCAGAACAATGCCGGAAAATCAAATGAACATTCTCTGGTTGGACGGCATACGATTACATCATGTGTACCTACTTCAAGAATACACATGATGGCAAATGGCCGCCATTTAAAATACTACGCCCGCCTCTTAGAGACGATAACTTAACTCGCTATAAATTGTAAAAAAATTTACTTCGGCTAGAATTAAAAAACACCTAAGATTAACATTTGCTAAAAATTTCTAAAAAACAACCTAAATTTATGGAAATGGGGCCAAATCAAATCAGGCAAATTACATCAAATAGTCCATGTTAAACGTATAGCAAAAATTTTAAACTAACGCGAGCACGCGCGTTTCTAGACAACGCCATAGCGGGTCATGGCAACCAGTGAGTTTAAAAATTGGAAATCCCCAATGACGTAGATATTATAAATTGGAAAGCCGAGTCTGTCTTAAAATAAGTAGTACCGTCAGTAAACAAGATGGAAGCCATCTGCTATCGTGTTTGATCATGGAGTAGGCAAGCACAGGTGTGTCGTATGGTTGGACGGGTAACTGAAAGCACAGGCTTTACAAACATTCACTTTAGGTAATAAAAGGGTTTTAATACCTGCCAACTTGATTTGGGGGTCTTGACCGAGATTGTGGTGACCTTGACCTGTATGCTGGAGACCTTGACCTGTATGCTGGAGACCATGACCCTCTGACCTGTGGTGACCTAGATCTTCTGCAATTGGGAGATCTCGATCTGTATTGTTTAGAAGATTTTGAGTATTTACACTCTGGTGTTTGAGAACGAGATCTTTTATAGTTTTTTGTTTGCCGTGGAGGGGATCTAGAATGGCGCGGAGTTGATCTAGATCTTGATCTGTATTTTTTTGACGACTTTGAATATTTATATTCTGGTGTTCGTGATCGTGATCTTTTATAGTTTTTTGTTTGTCTTGGAGGGGATCTAGAACGACGTGGAGTTGATCTAGAACGGCTTGGAGGAGATCTAGAATGACTTTGTGAATATTTTCTATGATGTTTATGACTAAGCGACAAAGATCGACTTCGTTTCCTGCTGTCATCAGATGAACTGTCACTAGAAGAACTGTAAGAAGAACGACGTCTACCCATATCTGTCTTCAATAAATACTGTTTTTCACTTTAGCTCATTATCAACTGTAAATCACATCTTTCTAAAATAACCCTACAATAAGATAAAAATAGAATCAACGGGCTGATAAATCATGAAATGGTGTTTAACATTCCAGGTGATGCCGAAACGCCAATCTATCATCTCCTTTTAATTGAATTTCAACTGCTTGGGAGCGATGGGTACCTGGGTTACCAAGGAGGAAGGGAGGGGTTCCAAGGCTCACCAAGGAGGGAGGAAAAGGTACCAGGCCTCTCCCAGGATAGAGAGTTACCAGGCCTCTCCCAGGATAGAGAGTTACCAGACCTCTCCAAGGATAGAGAGTTACCAGGTCTCACCAAGGATAGAGAGTTACCAGGCATCAGACCTCACTTATGAGGAATCCCAATCTGATTAAAATACATACTACTTCAAGGTCAGACGCATAGATGAAAAAGGATGTCATTTGTTTACATCAAAAATAAAGCAGGGAATATTTTACTTTTTTACATTTGATTAGCAGTTTCCAGAAAAATTGTGTAAGAATGCTAATCAATTGTATAATTGAGTAGCAAAATTTACCAATTGATTAGCAGTTTTTATACGCCCACATTTTCATGTGGACGTATATTGTCGTCGCCCCTGTTCCTCCGTCCGGACGTCCACAATTGTTTGTGAACAGTCTACAGGTCACAATATTTATTCGATTTCAATGAAACTTAAAATATAGGTTTATCACCCTAAGATCTCGGTTCCTTTCGATATTGGCATGTATCGGACGGTAACTTCATGGGTTATGGCCCCTGATTGTACGAAAAATCATGTTTTTTAGCTTGTGAACAGTGTAGAGGTCACAATTTTGAACCGATTTGGATGAAACTTGAAATGCATGTTTATAAACCAAAGATCTTGGTTCCTTTCGATATTTGCGCCAATTTGATCGTAACTTCCTGAATTATGGCCCCAGATTGTCCGAAAAATCACCCTTTTTAGCTTGTGGTCCCTCTGGAGGTCAAAATTGTTATCCGATTTAAAAAACCGTTCGATTATATCACCGTTCCATGGTTATGAAGGTTAAATTCGAATTTCGTGAAAATTGGACCAAAATTGACGGACAAAATGGCCGCCATTTGTGCGCGAATAGTGTGAAAATATGTTTTATCAAGGTTGTGAACAGTGTAGAGGTCACAATTTTGAACCGATTTGGATGAAACTTGAAATGCATGTTTATAACCCAAAGATCTTAATTTCTTTCGATATTTGCGCCAATCGGATTGTAACTTCCTGAATTATGGCCCCTGATTGTCCGAAAAATCGCCCTTTTTAGCTTGTGGTCCCTCTGGAGGTCAAAATTGTTATCCGATTTAAAAAAACGTTTGATTATATCACCTTTCCATGGTTATGAAGGTTGAGTTCGAATTTCGTGAAAATCGGACCAAAATTGACGGACAAAATGGCCGCCATTTGTACGCGAATAGTGTGAAAATATGTTATATTAAGGTTGTGGACCTTATAGAGGTCACAATTTTGAACCGATTTGGATGAAACGTGACATGTATGTTTATAACCGAAAGATCATGGTTCCTGTCGATATTTGCGCCCATAGGATCGTAACTTCCTGAATTATGGCCCCTGATCGTCCGAAAAATTGCCCTTTTTAGCTTGTGGTCCCTCTGGAGGTCAAAATTGTTATCCGATTTAAAAAAACGTTTGATTATATCACCATTACATGGTTATGAAGGTTGAATTCGAATTTCGTGAAAATCGGACCAAAATTGATGGACAAAATGGCTGCCGTTTGTACGCGAATAGGGTGAAAATATGTTATATCAAGGTTGTGGACCTTATAGAGGTCACAATTTTGAACCAATTTTGATGAAACTTGACATGTATGTTTATAACCCAAAGATCTTGGTTCCTTTCGATATTTGCGCCCATCGGATCGTAACTTCCTGAATTATGGCCCCTGATTGTCCAAAAAAATCGCCCTTTTTAGCTTGTGGTCCCTCTGGAGGTTAAAATTGTTATCCGTTTTAAAAAACCATTTGATTATATCACCATTTCATGGTTATGAAGGTTGAGTAAAAATTTTGTGAAAATCGGGCCAAAATTGACGGACAAAATGGCCGCCGTTAGTACGCGAATTAGTACGCGAATAGTGTGAAAATATGTTACATAAAGGTTGTGGACCTTATAGAGGTCACAATTTTGAACCGATTTTGATGAAACTTGACATGTATGTTTATAACCCAAAGATCTTTCTTCCTGTCGATATTTGCACCTATTGGATCATAACTTCCTGAATTATGTCCCCGGATTGTCCGAAAAATCGCTTTTGTTGCCTCTGGAGGTCAAAATTATTATCCGATTTAAAAAACGTTTTAAAAAATCACCGTTACATGGTAATGAAGAGAGAGTTTGAATTACGTGAAAATCGGACTAGAATTGACGGACAAAATGGCCGCCGTTTGTACACGAATAGTGTGAAAATATGTTATATCAAGGTTGTGGACCCTATAGAGGTCACAATTTTGAATCGATTTTGATGAAACATGACATGTATGTTTATAACCCAAAGATCTTGGTTCCTTTCGATATTTGCGCCCATCGGGTCATTACTTCCTGAATTATGTCCCCTGATTGTACGAAAAATCACCCTTTTTAGCTTGTTGTGCCTCTGGAGGTCACAATTATTATCTGATTTAAAAAAAACCCATTTGATTATAAAAACCAAACAAATTCTAATGATTTTCTGATAATTCCTTAATATGCGACAACTCTTGTTGACTGCCCGGACGATTTGGCTGCTGTCTGGGCGTATGTTTCGTTGCCTGGCAACCTATTTTTTAGTATGTAATAGAATTCTTATTTCACATAATTAGGCCTATATGTGACAATAACAATACCCACATTATTTGTATTACCAAACGGTTGTTTATATTTATATATAAAATAAAAATAAAAGTATGTGACCACATGTTATTCTTTGTATGAAACCTGGACATTCTTTATTTACTTATTACTCTAGTCAGATCTTTTCTACGTCATATTTCCTCACCCAATCTTGAACTGTTGCTAATTTTAATGTCGAATTTGAAGACAGAACATAATATCATGTGTTTGAATTTCGCGACGTACGCTCGATCATCCGGTAATTTTATCTTGTAGTGTTTTGAATGTCTGTCTTGACGAATGTGACTACCACAGATATAGAAAGAAAGTATGTAGTGTTGTCATCTCTGTCATCAGAACCTTTTACGTCTCTAAATAGCAGACGTCAACATGTACTGCTCTCGTTCCACTGGACCGTTGCAGAGGCACGTAAAGAGTCTTGATGATATAGACAATAAAATTGCGAGATTTGAGATTTGTTTTGATGTGTTTAATGATAATGAATGGTTTTAAAGTTAAAATTAATTTTCAAAACTTTGATTCGCGCTGAAGCAGGGTTTTATGCTAATAATGCTAATCAAATATGAATTTGATTCGCAAAATCGGACGTTTGAGTCTCAAATTGCGATACGAACCCGGTTAAAATATTCCCTGAAATAAAGGGAAGCATTATTGTCATCATCTTATAATTATCAAATTTTTCTTATTTATTGTTTTGTGGCCTGGATTTTTGGCTGGCCTTAAAGCATGTGCCTTTTTTGCCTACCGTAAATTGGGGTACTGGTAATGGTTAAATCCAGCACTATCTATCTATGCATGTGGACAACTAAACTGTTGACTTAAATGTGGACAAGATAACTAGCTTCCACTGTGTACTTGTAATGTTTCTGAGGAGAGCATTCAGCCCAATTAATTTTGGACGAAAGTTGCCCCCCATCCCCACCCCAAAGAATAAACATCTGAAAATATTTCGTGGGCTTCTTCCTGAGATAGGCCTACTCTGACTCTAGTTCAGCTCTGAACGTCGGTCTCATTACACTCACCCTTAACGTTCAGAAACTGTCCCATTCAATCAATGTCGAAAGAAAATTAGCACCCCAGTCAATTTTATTGGGCAACTTTTCACTGCTAAACGATGGGGTGTCAATCCGTGTGGACGCATGTACAAAGTAAACAAACATCTTAGTGAGAAAATAAGACCTTGCTTACTTCGCTAGCGCTAGAGTCAGTATGAGAGACACAACACGCTGTTAAAAATACGTCCCCTCCTATCAAATTACAATTTCGCAGCCATGACACTCTAACTGTAGGTCAACGTCCACATTCAGGAATGTCGGTCATACAAGAAGAAACGAAATGTACAGGCTTTACATTGTACAGACTTTCACCTGGATTGACACCCCGTCGTTTAGCAGTGAAAAGTTGTCCAGTGAAATTGACTGTTCTCCAATTTTTTTCGACATCGATTCAATGGGACAGTCCCTGGACTACTCTGACTCAGTAACTGTCCAATTATAATTATTCTTGATCTTCGGCTTCGGTGAATCTGTAGTAAATATCTAATATTTGTCTTTTTTGATTTGGGTCATCAATTTCCGACTAAATTACTACAACCCTGATTCTAAATTTATAAAAGTCCACGAATATACCTGCTTGGTTGCTAAAGATTTAATAAGGCCACACGTTCCGAGCAAAATATCAAAACATGTACGTTTTCTTTCGTTTTGCACTTCCGCCCTCCAGATTAAAGACTTGGTTGTCAAATAATATATTTTTGAATGCTATTAAAAATGTCTGGACGATCAAGTACATAAAACGTTAAAATTTAAGATTAACGACAGAAAACTGTCCAAAACGAATTTCAAGATAATTCAAAATTATTGAATATTCTTTATCAATCTCACCGACAATAAAAAAATAATAATAATAAATTATCCATATTGATCGCAAATGTTGATAACTGGATTAATAATAATTTTACTTTTACAATATTGCATTTCGGGAAGCCTTTCCCGTTTGATATATGAAAGCACCTGCTCTGGTTGTTATGGAAATGTTTAAACATGGCGCTTGCTGGCATCAAGTTAGATGCTGATGGAAGTTCGATTTTTGCAACAAATTGTTTCCCTGTAAGAAGTGTACAGCATCGGGATGATGACGGTAATATCGTAGAATGAATAATCTTTCGAACAAATATCACTGTTGAGAGTAAAAATATAGGCCTAGTAGATCTAGACAAAAAACAAAAAAATTAAAAATAACGTCAAAACATATAAGTCATACTCATACTATGAGTCATAGTATTCATAGGCTAAGTTAAGTGAAGTTTCCGCTCCCTTGCCCCAAATCTGTGCATTAACTGTGAGGTATCAACGGGCCTGTAGCCACGTGGGGGAGGGGGGGAGGGGAGCCTATCAAATTAGCCCCCCCCCCAATATTTCGCCAAAAATAGTGATTTCGTAGGAGTGTTCTTAGCCGGCCACATCCTCTGAATTCCTCAGCCCCTCCAAAACATTCCGTAGTCCCCCCAAAACATTCCGTAGCTCCCCCAAAATTTATGAGCTGGCTAAGGGCCCGGGTATCAATACTATAAAACCTTCCTTGTGAATTTGATTAAGCCAGGTCTGTCGCTTGTGAGTGTGTCAAAATGGCGTCATTAGTTAATTTTTCGCTTTTAATTTTTAGTTACATGAAAAGGAATAATGTCACCTGTCCAACCTCATGATGAGTTTTCTATAATTATAAGGGTTTTACCGTTTTGTCGCATTGCTGGAGCTGGAGACCCAAACTTGCATGTGACTTAATTTAATAAAATTAAACCACATGTTAGTATTAGTCCCGGAATGACCTAGAGTTGGAGTCGAGATGATGTTAAACCCACTGTCTCTATCTGTCACTGATTTATTGTCACATTAACATTAATGTAAGTTATTCTCTGTTTTTAGGTGGAGGAGCCTGGGCCGTTTCACATCGAGCTGAACAGAGACGTAGATTTAAGGCTGTGTTATGTACGAAACCACGAACCTATTCTCGGATTAAAGAAGAACGAAAGAAATGTGAAAAGGAAGGAACAAGTTTGACCGATTGTAAATTTGAGGAACAAGTAGAAGAAGATGATGAAGAAGAAGTCCCAAATTTAAATGGATTTTTCTTGGTAAATTGATCTATTCAAATCAGATGTCAATTGAATTTTGATATTCATCTTATTTTTCATGACAAACATCTCTAATTTGTAAAAGAAATAAATCACAGATCCTAAACTTGTTTTTTTTTCCGGACAAAATCCAGTCCAAGTTAGAGCTGGGCGTTATTTCGATATTTCGATATAAAACCGTCACGGAAATAAAAACCGTGAAAAATACTGTCTTCAGAAAAATATCGAAAAACCGAACATACTGCGATATGTTGCGGTTTTGATTTTTTTGGATGATATTTTACCTACATATTGAACAAAATGTTTTCTTTTTTATGTTATTTACGATATTTTATTGCTTAATGATGAAAAAATACTGCTATAAACTCCCGAGTATTCATTCCACAGAGTTTGCAAATGCCGAAGCGAAGCTTTATTTAGGTCACGTGACTTATTGTCCACCTTTCCACCGGTTAGGCTATAATTATCCCTGTTTCGGTTCAATTTCTACACATCTTGACGAATGGTGAACACCGATACTTTGATTTTCGAAAGAAATCATTGATTTTAAGATTGAATTAAATTTTAATAAAGCAGAAATATAAATAATGCCAATCACATTGTGAGTTCCAGTAGACTGATTATCGTTCAGCGTCGGACGTGTCATGGCCGTCGTGATCGGGGAAAAATATTTGACGAAAAACAATGGGCACTTTTTGACATTGTACTTATGTTTTATAGTTTAATTTAGTATCCCTGTATTGAATAATGCATTTTCAAGAAGGCATAAGCTTACTCTTGAATGGGAAAGAACGAGTTTGCAAGGGTAAACAAAGTCCAATCTTACACGTAGCTATAAGTTACTATAAGAATATGCACGACCGAAAGAACATAAACTTTTTTTATGTTGTTTTGGCTTCCTTCATTCGAAATACATGTATTTTTAATTTGAATAAAATATTATAATTAATATTTTGAATATTAAAATTGTAATAAAAAAACAACTTTAGCAAGTTTTCATGGCTATAGATCTGTGTTTGAACCAGCTTGAATTAATTTTGTACTGTGTATTTTAAAAATAATATTGACTAGAAATAATAATATTGAGGGGTATTTCCAACTTTTTATGCATGTTTATTTACATTTAAAAAGTGATAAACTGAAAGTATTGACCTTTTATAAAATATCGCGTTGTAGTGATTATATCGCGATATTTTTTGAAAATATCGCGATATCTGTTTCTAGGTATATCGCCCAGCTCTAGTCCAAGTTCACATTTCCTCAAATTAATTACGTAGCCTAACAAGATTTAAATATTAAAATGTGGCCTATCAATAATGTTAATACTTAGCCTAACGATATTTTAGATAAGAAAACAATACATAAATAAATAAGACGTTAAACCCCCTTGGCCCTTAATTTCATGGCACAGGCACATTGCATGGTGAATTCCTGTCTTCATTACCACAGTCAGAACCGAGCCATAGGACATTAAACCCAATATTATCTCTGTTTATATCGTTTACAGAAACTGGTCAGAGAATGGCCAATGCTGTTAAATTTTCAAATGAATTAATCTTTGACAGATATTCCTTTTAGACTAGAGTTTCTCTTTCCATACAAGTGATTCAGAAACGACCAAATGATGATCAGCGCACTTGATATGATATTAGAGTGTGTTATATCTTGCTATATAGGTGGGGTTGAGTGGCTAGTTGTGTCGAGTGGATGTTAAACCATCTCTCTCTCTCTCTCTCTCTCTCTCTCGCTCTCACTCTGGTTTTGTCCTATGTTTGTGGGTTTATTTTGTCGTTTGTGTATTTTGTGTTTTCTCTGGTTCTCCTGAATGTACTTTAATTTTGATATAAATTTATTTTTAGATGAAACATTGTTGTGTGGATGATCCAAGTGACTTATGCTCTATCAATATTTCTGGTAAAGAGTTCGTTGAAGTAGAAGAAGACGATCTCACAGCTTTCGATAATGTTGCTTATGTCAACGCAGCTGAAAATTACCTCCCCTTTGGTATGTGTTATGTATAGAATTATTTTATTTATAATCAGATATATTTTATCAGTAGTATTGGGTGTAGGGCCTGGCAAGAGACAGCTTATAGTTGTTCAGATGGGCAATGGGCATAAACCGTAAGAGAGCTCTGGACAGTTGAAATTTGAAAGAAGACGCCAGGCAAAATTTAATGTCCTACTGTTCTGCACCTACTGCATCCTTTTACATGCACGCAAATGTGTACACAGGGCCTCAGATTTTCATACCATCCGAATAACTATATTATATCTGACTCTCTGTCCTGAACCACTGACAAGGGAGAAGGACCATGTCAAAAATCCCATTTAACTTTTGATCAGTAGGCAAATTGTTATTGGAGGTACATGTAGAGGTACGGTGGTTAAGTGGGTAAGACGCTTACCGCAGCTATATCGCTAGCCTGAAGGTGGCATGTTCGATACCAGCATTGTCCCAGAAAGTTCATCTGGAATTTCCCACGTGGTTTCCCCTGTTGCAGAACCGAGGGCCTGACAAGGGCAGCTGGCTAGTCATTCAAATGGGATCAAAAATGAGGACGAGTGTATGCATTGGCATGTGAGAACATTTTCTAGCACTTCGGGTATTCTGTGGTGAATTGAGTAGTTGCACGATACAAATATCATTATTAAATTTGATTAATGATAATCAACTAATGTTTACCCCCTCCTCTAATGTCTTCTCACATTGTTCAAATGTCTAATTTTATATCTTTATTATATTTCTTACAAATTGTTTCAGAGGCTTATCGTGGTTTTCCTACACTACGAGAATTAGAAATACCTTTATGTGGATTGAGAAGCCTAAAGATAGGTCACAATGACTACCCTAATTTAGAGGTTAGTATCTAGAGATTATTATTAGATATAATTATTGTTTATTACTGATAGAGAAGCCAACCAAGGAAGCCAACCAAGTATCTAGAGATTATTATTAGATATACAGGGCACAATTCTATGGAATATAATTATTGTTTATTACTGATCGAGAAGCCAACCAAGGAAGACGAGTAGATGTAATTAAAGATACATTATTTAAGATTTAGATAAAGAGCTGGCAGTTCTTGCTAAGGAGTACTGTCGCCTCCAACCTTGTGGGATTTTTCTGGGTCCTCAAGTTTTCTCTTCTACGAGCTAGCGATTGATTGAAATAAAATTAAACCATATGTTAGCCCCGAAATGACCTAGTTTGCGTCGAGTGGGCGTTAAACCCCATCTCTCTCTCTCTAGCTTTCTCTCTCTCTCTCTCTCTCTCTCTCTCTCTCTCTCTCAATAATACTAATAGCTCTAAAACAGATAATGAAAAATGAATATATCATTCAAATTTCTTTTCTGAGCAAAATGATCTCAGGACATGTCTATTGGACAATAACACCCCTCTAAATGCAAAACAGGAAGTGTTTATCTCCTAAAAGTTTGTTTACACAGCAGTGCTGTAACCTGCCCTTCTTATTTCAAATTCTGTCATCAAATTATGTTTAACATGCAGCTAATTATGATATGATAATTAAATCGTTTTTTGTTATTCATTATTCCCCGATTAACCTGGTTGGTCGACTCATCATTGGCGAATAAATACGGATACACAACCTTGTTCTTCGTTATTCCATTTCTTACCTGTGATTCCAGTATAAAGTTAGCAATCACAAGAATGATAGATACCAAGTTTCCCCCAGTAGCATAAAACAGAACAAAACAACTTCTGTCTGAAAAAAAATTCTATTTGTTGTCTAATTAATTGAAGATACCAGTGCACCTTCATATGTGAATCGCGAATAATGAGGTGAATGAATGAATAACAGCTTGGCTTTTGAATCCTGAATAACGAGGCGAAAAACGAATAACAAACACATTGTTATTCGTTGCTTGAATAACAGTTTGGATTGTTTTTCAGCTAGAAGTCATTTCCCTTCTGAGGGTAACTTGGCATCCATCATGATGTGTTTCACAATTCAATAACGAATAACAAGTTGAATAACGAATAACAAGTTGAATAACGAATAACAAGTTGAATAACAAATAACGAGGTAGCATATCCCTCATTATTCACCAATAACGAGACAAGCAATCTGATTATTCGTTATTCACCAATGATTCAACTTCACCCTGCCATGCACTGTACTGTTTTGGGGAGGGGGGGGGAATCTGAACTACTGGACCCTCCTTCCTGTTCAACTGGTAAGGGGAAAACCCAACACCAGGATTCAATCCATGGCGATACTCACCCCAACATACCAAATTTCATTTATTTTGTTTTGGATTAGCAACCTATTTTTTCAAAAGAAAATGAAATATTTAGCAGTAATAGCATTATCCTTATTTAGCATCACTGTAACTGTATTATGATATAATTATATTGTCTTGAAGGTTCTAATTACCGTCGTGGGCAAGATACTGGCTCGCCAGTCTGGAGGTCGGATGTTTGATCCCTGCATTGGCCGAGAAAATTCATCCAGATTTTCCGGCGTGGTTCCCCCATGTCAGTGAAGATGGACGGAGGTCCTGAAAAGGACAGCTGTCTAGTCATTCAGATAGGACGAGAAACCGAGGTCGCATGTACACATTGCCGTGCACGTAAAAGATCCCTTGGCAGTTGGAATTCGATATAAGAGTAGGCTCTAGTGCCGTTGCCGTGGCAAAATTTCCCTCATAGCTCACTGTATGGTGTATGCCCGTCTTCCATTAGTCCAGTGTAGGAGCAGAACAGAAGGACGTTAAACTCCATTTCATCTTCATCTTATCAATCAACAATATGCCCCAAAGTTCAGTTACACACATGATCAACACGACAAAATAAACATATTTGACATTTTTGTTCGTATTTCAGCTTTTAGATTTATCCTATAATAATTTATCACAAGAAGATATTCTGACGGTTGGTACCCTGCCTAGACTCAAAGTTCTCCATTTAACTGGAAACGATTTTAATCGATTACCTCACGATTTCTGTCTACCTTTTATACCTGAAGGACAGTAAGTATCTTGTATTACCTTTAGGGCAGTATGTATAAAATTGTATAAGTTATTGTGTATTACATTATATTATGGACAGGTTGATTTAAAATTAAGATTATTTACATATAAATGAGTAAAAAATATAAAAACTCTTGGATATAAAAATGTAGCTAGAGTCTGAATGAGGACTAAACTGTGCACAGAAATAATAAATTAAACAGTGTGCAGTTACAATTAAACAATGTGCAGTTATAATTAAACAGTGTGCAGTTATAACTAAACAGTGTGCAGTTTTAACTAAACAGTGTGCACAAAACATCACTCTGTACATACAGTGAGTGAATACTTAATAGATGTTCAATCGATGCACATGAATTTACTAATTGACCAGATTTTGCCTTGTATTGGTTATTTTTACCCTTTTGTACAACAAGTTGAAATAGTTTTAATCTTATTCTTGTTTTTTTTTATAGTAAAAATCAGTATCCGCGCTTTGCCCACCTGGAAGTTTTAATGCTGGACGATAATAAACTGTCGGATATAACAATATTTGCTGCCATCGCTGGTTTACAGAAACTCAAACATCTAAACCTCGAGAAGAATGCCATTTTCTTTATACCACAATTAAAGTCAGTAGAAGGTCAGATGAAAACACAAGATGGAGAGAAATCGTGCAGTAGGAAAAATAAAACACCTCGTAGTGGGTAAGTAAATCAGGCAGTAGGAAAAATAAAACACCTCGTAGTGGGTAAGTTCTCCAGTATTAACAAAATATAGATTTTGATATTTCAGTCAAAGGTCAGAAAGAGTTAAAACTACTTCTGTCTAGAGAAGATGTTTCCTGATTATTTACTCTGTGTTATTTAATTTTATTCCATGTGTCTGTGTAAGTTATTTGTTTTTGTTGGCTAGTTTTCTCAGTTGATTTGAAATTCGGGACGTCTGTTCGACCCTTCTGACGTCTTCAATGGAAGACTTGATCTCACTTCAACTTTGTGCATCTTATTAAGGACTTCAGACTTCACATAATAATACACCACATATTTTGGCACTAAATTTGATTGGGTACAAGCTCAGCTTGAGGGCCTATCAGATTCCTCGATCATTGCGAATACCAAGTCTTGCGCTTTCCAGCTAAAATGTGATAATCAAGTTTCTAAACTCAAGATTCGTTCAATGACAAGGTTGTCGTGGAGATTGCCATGTTTGATTTGAATGTGTTTATGTCACAGCCTCTGATTGGACACTGCTTTTCACTTGTCTTCTGTAAAGGTAGATAAGTTCAGGAATTCCTGACTACTCCAGAAATGGTTGGACTTTGTGAAACTCACGGTTATTGTTGCCCTTCTGACTACTCCGAGGTACAATGTTCTACCTTTGATTAGGCAATCCAGGCTTTGATTAAGTAATTTTGGACCTAGGGTATTAAATAAGTTTGTCTCACCCTTCAGAACACAATAACTACTTCTAATTTTTATCTTTTCTATTGATTGAGTAATAGTGCGAAGAATAGAACTTGCCAAAGTAATCAAGTTTAGTGAAGTAGCAAGAAATTTGATCTGTATCTGGTACCGCAAAATGAATAGATAGCACTCAAAAAATTTACAATCAGTGTGTTTGAAAGCACCCTCGCAAAGTTTTGAGTGCCTTTTTTCACACTCTCAAACTTTTTCAAATACAAAGCCCTGTGTTTATGCCTTTTAGTTGTTCAAGTCGACGTTCCAAATCTCGACAGTCTGCATTAGAAGCCAAATTGGAAGAATTGACGAATGATGTGATAAATTCTGAGAAAGCCAACGCTGCTGAACAACCTGATAGGGAGGTGAATGATGAGTCTGCAGATCATCAATTAGATACAGAAAATAGAAAAGATAAATTAGAGGAAATAACCAAGGCAGTGGAAGAAAAGAATAAAGAAACTAGTAAGGGTTTGAGATATTGAAATTTAATTTGAATTAAGTGTGGTTTGATGGTCGAGAGCAAGACATTCAGTAATGTATTGAAACAACGCGAGTTTCAATATATTACGCAGTATTTTAAGTTTGAGACCATTAAACAACTTAAAATACGGAAACCTGCACAGTCATGCTTTGCAAGGAAATACTTCAAAGTGTCAAAGGATGACGTCACATCTATATTTTAATATTGATTATCAGTCTATTATGCTTTGTTGTCCAGACTAGATCCCCATTGTAGGCTTGGTCATTGAGTCTCATCTGTTAGTACTCCAGTTGACAGTACACTGGACCATTGATCACTGGGACAGATTCAAGTCCAGATCTTTACATGTTCATCACTCAATACCATCACAAATACTTGCCCTTTTATCTTCTTATTTAAAGAAAGATATAGTCTCGGTGCGTCCATCATTCCTGATTTAAGTTCCAAAGTATAACTCATAAACCTTTATTATCAAGACAATCTGGGATGGAGCAATCAAGGCTTTGGAAATTTGTATGCCCATTGATGGATAATTGTTTTTTGTAGTAAGCTATTTATATAAGAGATTTATCTGTTGAATATCTGAAATATGAGAAGCCTAACCCTGGGATTAATTATTTTATATGGCCTGTGATTTATTTCTTTTAAAGGTGATTATTTTATATGGCCTGTGATTTATTTATTTTAAAGGTGATTTATTGGACGAAGATTTTAATTCATCACTCGGAGATTTATCTGCACGAATTCATGATGTAGAGTCCGATATAAAGGGCAGTCCTACACCGCGATCTACGGCACGTAAACCCCAGTCAGATGCTGCCATCTCAAGAACAGCTTTTCCAGAATTACGTTACCTTAGTTTAGCCTACAACCAGGTAAGTTGGATATGTTTGCTCACTGATTACAGGGTGATCATATATAGGGACACTAAGACTAGGTATGTACACAATGACACTAAAACTAGGTATAAACAATGACACTAAGACTAGGTACAAACAATGACACTAAGGCTGGGTATAAACAATGACACTAAAACTAGGTATAAACAATGACACTAAGGCTAGGTATAAACAATGACACTAAGGCTGGGTATAAACAATGACACTAAGGCTAGGTATAAACAATGACACTAAGGCTGGGTATAAACAATGACACTAAAACTAGGTATAAACAATGACACTAAGGCTAGGTATAAACAATGACACTAAGGCTGGGTATAAACAATGACACTAAGACTAGGTACAAACAATGACACTAAGGCTGGGTATAAACAATGACACTAAGACTAGGTACAAACAATGACACTAAGGCTGGGTATAAACAATGACACTAAAACTAGGTATAAACAATGACACTAAGGCTAGGTATAAACAATGACACTAAGGCTGGGTATAAACAATGACACTAAGACTAGGTACAAACAATGACACTAAGACTAGGTACAAACAATGACACTAAGACTAGGTACAAACAATGACACTAAGACTAGGTATGTACACAATGACACTAAAACTAGGTATAAACAATGACACTAAGACTAGGTACAAACAATGACACTAAGACTAGGTACAAACAATGACACTAAGACTAGGTATGTACACAATGACACTAAAACTAGGTATAAACAATGACACTAAAACTAGGTATAAACAATGACACTAAGGCTGGGTATAAACAATGACACTAAGACTAGGTATAAACAATGACACTAAAACTAGGTATAAACAATGACACTAAAACTAGGTATAAACAATGACACTAAGACTAGGTATAAACAATGACACTAAAACCAGGTATGTAATCCAGTTTTTTTGATTGGTTCGTACAATCAACCTACGTGGCTAATGAAATTAAGGGCAGATAACTTGATTTCATGAAAACCCTGTGAATGGTCCCAGGGGTTAGTGGTGTAGAACAATACCATATTACTAGGGATACCAAGTATGGCTTCTGAGGGGTTTGATGACTGAGTGGCCTTAAATCATTCAGTTGAGTTGCATGGTTTCAGTTTCAGGCATGTACTGGACACAGTCAAGTGGCCGGGTTTCAGTTTCAAGGTTTCCAACCCCAGCTTAAAGGTCTCTGTATAGAGTGGGGAGGGGGAAGGTGGATGGCCGATACGTTGTATCATAAAGCCTGTCATTGAGTCAACTGGCGTAGTTTCGAATCCCCGGTTGTATGTGACAAGGAGTAGGGTCGCTTGTCCAACCTCATGGGTTTTCTATGTTTGCTCTGGTTTCCTCCTGCTAAAGACCCCTACGCACAATGAATTATTAAATTTTAAATTAAACAATGTGTTAGTCCTGAAGTGAGATAGTTTGTGTCGAGTGGATGTTAAACCCCCTCCCACTCTGTATAGAAGTGAAGTCTTAAGATGATATTATAGTATTGATTGTAGATTGCAACAGAAGAAGGATTATTAGCTGTAGCAGCATGGCCGATGTTATCAGAACTTGTTATACATGATAATCCATTAACAACAGATAACGTTGGTGATCCACCATTAATCAAACGATTTCTACACGATCGTCTTGGTATCAAACTAGTCAGGTAATTTTATATCTTTAATACGATCTACTAGGCTACTCTTATATCGAATTCAAACAAGACATAGGTTAGTTGTCTCATCTATATGTTGTCATTAACCCTCGCCAGGCCCTCCATCCTACACCAAAGACAAGGAGATACCACAACTGTATATTGTCATTAACCCTTGCCAGGCCCTCCATCCTACACCACTGACAAGGAGATACCACGACTGCATATTGTCATTAACCCTCGCTAGGCCCTCCATCCTACACCAAAGACAAGGAGAAACCACGACTGTATGTTGTCATTAACCCTTCCTACACCACTGACAAGGGAAAACTGTACTGGTAAATCCTGGTAAATTTTCTTGGCCAACACTGTATTCATTACACAGGACCTCCAGTTTACCCAGCAATTATCTTACTGACTGAGCCACCACAAAATATGGTGTTTTAGGTCCTACTTTACAGTGGGCATACACTGTACCATGATAGGAACCTTGTCATTCTCTTGGTTTGTGTCCAGTAGAGTTAAAACTCTGTCTCTCTCTTAATAAGAGTCTTATTGAATTTCAACTGTCAAGGAATCTTTGGCCGGTCGTAAATCCAGACAAACAATCTCCTCCCGGTTAGAGAGCCAGCTCCCGAGAGCCAGCTCCTTACCCACTGCGGCACTGCATCCACCAACTTAAATGGTAATTAACCCGGTAGATTAAAGATTTAGTAAAGAAATGTTTTTGTATTTTCCATCATCAGTTTAATAAATTCTATATTTACAACCTCAGATATCGAGGAAATAAACAAGATATTTTGATTTTTACAGAAAACGTGTCGCACCTGTTGTTAAAAAACATATAGAAATACCTGATAGACCAAAACGTAGGGTGAGTATTTTATATCATTCTGTTTCCATGGTAATATTGATATAAAATGTAGGGTGGATATTCCTGTATTTATATTAGACCTAATATCCAATGGCACTAAGTTTAACCAGAAAAACTTCCGAGGCCAACACTAGGACTCTACCATGGCCCCCCTGTAGTAAAGACTAGTCAAGCATCAGTCACTGATCCACCGTGGGATTATTATTTTGTTGTCCCCCGCCTTTCGAAGAAAGTTGGGGGACTATTAAAATGGGTTCGTCCGTCCGTCTGTCTGTCTGTCTGTCTGTCTGTCTGTCTGTCTGTCTGTCTGTCCGTCTGTCTGTCCGTCTGTCCGTCACACTTTTTGGGACACAATAACTCTCTTCCTAATTGAGCTAGAATGTTCAAACTTGGTGTATGTGTTTATTAGGTCAATGCCTTGATGGAGTTCGAAGATGAGCATTTTCCGCTTAGGGTAAGCAGAGATAAGCGATTTGATTGGTTGATGCTTTGGGACACGATAACTTTAGTTCTAATTACCGGAGATTGGTGAAACTTGGTGTATAGTTTCATTACAGTAATACCTTGACTAAGTTCGATAATGAGCATTTTCTGCTCAGGGTAAGCAGAGCGATACCCAATTTGATTGGTCAAGACTTTGGAACACAATAACTCCCCTTCTAATTGAGTTAAAATGTTCAAAGTTGGTGTATATGCTTATTAGGTCAATGCCTCGATGGAGTTCGAAGATGAGCATTTTCCGCTTAGGGTAAGCAGAGATAAGCAATTTGATTGTTGATGCTTTGGGACACGATAGCTTTAGTTCTAATTTAGTGAGAGTGATGAAACTTGGTGCATAGTTTCATTACAGTAATACCTTGACTAAGTTCAATAATGAGCATTTTCTGCTCAGGGTAAGCAGAGCGATACGCAATTTGATTGGCCGAGACTTGGGAACACAATAACTCTCCTTCTAATTGAGTTAAAATGTTCAAACTTGGTGTATATGCTTATTAGGTCAATGCCTTGATGGAGTTCGAAGATGAGCATTTTCCGCTTAGGGTAAGCAGGGATAAGCAATTTGATTGGTTGATGCTTTGGGACACGATAACTTTAGTTCTAATTAAGTGCGAGTGATGAAACCTGGTGTATAGTTTCATTACAGTAATACATGTACCTTGACGAAGATCGATAATGAGCATTTTCTGCTCAGGGTAAGCAGAGCGATAAGCAATTTGATTTGCCGAGACTTTGGAACACAATAACTCTCCTTCGAATTGAGTTAAAATGTTCAAAATTGGTGTGTATGCTTATTAGGTCAATGCCTTGATGGAGTTCGAAGATGGGCATTTTCTTCTTAGGGTAGGCAGAGATAAGCAATTTCATCTTAGGTTCATCTTGATTGATGATTTTTATGCCAATACAATGACTGCATTCTCATTCAGTAATGGATTCGACAGTAACAGTGTATCGAAACGATTGACTCGGACACGAGGGCCCTTTCCCTTGGCCAGAGGAACCCTTTTGTCAAGCGTGGGGGCCCTTTGGTCTGCCTTTAGGGTCCCCCTAACTAGGGTACATTTTCATTTTTCTCATGGGTTTTGGCATTTTTCTTTATAAAACACTTTTGGATAACACTTCGTGTACAGTTTGATTGCTCGATACTTGAAAAAAATAAATGTGCGATTAATTAATATGTGTCATCTATTTATTTTGGGATTTCGGCGGGGGACATCAGCCTCACTGTTGGCTTGTTTTCATTGTTTAAAGAAGAATTGTTATAATTTTATCAAATTTGTAATAAAACCTCACATCATAATAATAATATTGATATATGTGGGCTACAGGTAACAACACAAGTCCCTAAAATACCCCGTCCAACGGTAGAACAGAGATTGATGTTGGAAGCTCCCATTAACAGCGATGAACGTCCTACAACCAGTGGTGGTAAATCACCTCTACCACCGATTGACACTCGACGATGTCGGGCTGCGTCTGCTGGTGAGTTACCAAGGCAACAAAAGGAAGAGATAACTCCGAGAAGTGAGGCCTGGGCAGATGAAGATGAATTAGAAGGAGAAACGTTCTTTATGACACAGGTAAATTACAATAACACACAGGTACATTAAAATAACACACAGGTTAATTACAATAACACACAGGTAAGTTACAAAAACTTGTAAATTACAATAACACACAGGTAGATTACAATTACAATAACACACAGGTAGATTACAATAACACACAGGTAAATTACAATAACACAGGTAAATTACAATAACACACAGGTAAATTACAATAACACACAGGTAGATTACAATAACACACAGGTAAATTACAATAACACAGGTAAATTACAAAAACTTGTAAATTACAATAACACACAGGTAAATTACAAAACTAGATAATCCATGGCTTGGATTCAATCAGATTTAAAACAAGGTTCTCCACTCAATTAAATGTTCAAGCAGTGCAACTATTTATCATAATATTGTTGTCAATATCGAAGAGAACTGAACCATCTTTGGACAGATATTAGATATTTTATTTTCACAGTACATGTATTGTATTTGGCAAGGAATTCTATATAGCAAATCACATAGAAGCTTTTATTATAGGGTTGTTGGATAGCTGAATAATGGTGGGCAAGTGCCCTGTTGTATCATTGAGTCAACTCGCGTGGCAAGCAGTAGGGTTGCCTGTCCAACCCAGTGGGTTTTCTTCCCACTGCTTAAGACCCCTACAAGCTAGCAATTTATTGAAATAAAATTGAACCATATTTTAGTCCTGAAATGCCCTAATTTGTGTTGAGTGGACATTAAACCCCATTTCTCTCTCTAGCTTTAATTATTTCTATTTTTATCTTTAGGTTGATGATGAAAATGAAAATAAATCAGATAGAAGAAAACCAGAGAAAATGAAAAAGACAGAAAAAGAATTAGACGAAAAATATCGTGGATTTGAAGATCTGTTGAGTGAAGATGATTTCCCATTGGCTAGAGAGGAAAGTTCACAAGGTACGTCACGTCATTTCTGTACTGGTCACTATGGTGACAAGCGTCCTCTGACAATTACCATTATACATGTAACAGTATGGGATACGGTAATCGGTAAACTTTAATTAGTGTGTGTTGACAAACTCCACATAATGAAATAAAATAAAATGGAATTTAATGTCCTACTGTTCTGCACCTACTGGGCAATTGAAGACGAGAGTATCCCATGCAGAGTGCTATGAGGGGAATTTGTCCAGGACAGCCACGATACAGCCTACTCTTAGTTCGAACATGTGATCCAACTAGTTAGTGAGTCAGGGCCTCATTCCCTGAAACCCCCGGCTCCCCTCAACATTTACTCACTGAGGCACTGCAGATCCCCTGTAACATTTCGCTATACTATGGTCAGCCTCTGTATTTATATTCTTCAGATATTCAGAGTAATGTACGAGCTTTACGTTATGCCCTGAATCATCAACTAGTTTATAGAGATACAAGTAAACTACAACTTGATGCTGTTAAAAAACCTGTTAAACCTTATAGAAGGGTAAGTTCACTGACACTGGAATATTATAGTCTTATAGATGGGTGATCTCTGGGTCCTCTGGTTCCGCCCGACTGCTAAAGACTCAAAGTTATAAGCGAATTATTGAAATAGAATTGAACCATGTTATTCTTGAAATTATCAGGTTTGTGTTTAGTAGATGCTAAACCCCATTTCTTTCTCTGTTAAACCCCTCTCTCTCTCTCTCTCTCTCTCTCTCTCGCCCTCTCCTTGCAGTCGGATAATCATATAACACATGTTCTTTCAAAATTACATTGGCTTCCTATGAAAAGGGGATCAACCCACTGCTAAAGACCCCTACGTGCAAGCGAATTATTGAAATAAAATTAAACCATATGTTAGTCCCGAAACAACCTAGATTGTGTCACGTGGACATTAAACCCCATTTCTTTCTCTCTCTCAAAATCTTACTCCTTACATATAAAGGACTAAATGACAAAATGCAGAACTATATAAAAGAAATGCTTAAACGCCATGAAACAGCCAGATGATAACGTTCTTCTTCAAATAATCTTGAACTCGACAAAAGATCTTTCAGGTTTACAGAACCATATCTAGAGAATCATTTATCAAAACATTCAACACATCTTTTACGAAATAGTTTTATGTGACAAGCGAAAAAATATTTGAAATTGCTTTAGGAACTAAATGATTGATAATCATGCGCTATCTAAAACCTGGGGCGTCTTGTAGGCGATTAAATCCAATAAATTTTTATAGATGGGTGAGTCCTTATAGTCGTAAGTCTTATAGGAATTTGTAACTGAAAGAGTTTCATTAAATTTCAGGTTCCTCTTCCTCCTCCTGGTCCACGTAAAACACACCAAGAGAAAGTCGATGAAGTTTTAGATAATTTACGAGATCGATCAACTGTTGACGAGGCCAGTCTGAAATATGTCCTGAAGAACAAGACTAAATTGAGAAAGCAATTCCCTGAAGCTCAGACATTATTGGCACAGGTTACTTGTATTTTTGTCCCCCCCCCCGCCTTTTGAAGAATGCAGGGGACTGTTAAAATGGATTTGTCCGTCTGTCTGTCTGTCACACTTTTTGAGACACAATAACTTTCTTTCTAATTGAGCTAGAATGTGCAAACATGGTGTAGGTGTTTATTAGGTCATGCCTTGTTTAGTCCTTTTTTCTGTGGAATTTGTTTAATTCCTGGACTTTTTTGATGGATGCCATGGTGATGCTCACCTATGATATTATCAAACTGTTTCAGTGGCACTTAGTGATTCAACTGGAGTATACAGGTCACAATTCTGTGAAATATAATTACTGTCTAGTAGTATACTGAGTGATGTTTTGACTAGGCTTCTTCGGTCATTATCAAGTCAGAGAAGCCTTGTCGAAACGTCGTTTAGTAATAAGCAGTAATTATATTCCATAGAATGATGACCTGTATATATTATTATTTAACATTAAGAAAACAACATCAAAAAGCCAAGGCTAGATATAGGGTGCCCCACCATATATAAATATCTCCAAATAGCTAAACAATTACACCACAATATTTATATATATAACATGTCTTAAAACTATTTCACAAATTTATAGTCACTAAATAAACGGTCATGTTAAACTTAATAAGCTATGACCATTTAAACATCATAAATAATACACTGAAAAATGGTTCGGAGCGTCGTCCATAACATCCAGACACTTTCGAGTAAAAAATAGGTTACGTGCCCTTGTTTTGAAACTAGTCTCACTTCACCAGCCTACCGACCATTCTCCGTCTGATTGACAGGCCGGGATAATCCAGACTACTTTTTACGAAACGTGACTGAAAGCTGGAACAAGAAATCGAATTTATAAATAACACACAGTGTTGACTCAACAATTGTTTTTTCTAACCTTGTAAAAGTAAAACGAAACTGCTGCTGGTATCATGATTCTGTACAACCCACGTTATTCATAGATATTATTTGTACTAAACCAAAATATGTCGCTTCTAACGGTTATGCGAAGGATAAAGCAATTTAAAAAATAAAACGAACGTAATTTCTAAAGATGCCGTAATAACCAAAACGATAAATATTACTGCTACTCAGAATCGTCAACAATAGATTTTTTACGACTGTAATAGTTACCAGTGTGTTTAGAATTTCCACGGGCTGTTGCTATTTATAGACTCAACTAGTGTGCGAGACTGTCAGAAAATTAGTAGTAGTGAACCAAGTAAAGCGTGCATATTCAACGTGTCTAGTACAACTTTTCAGTAGGCACGTGGGGCACCCTACTAGATAATATCCCAGTTTGGATTCAATCAGATATAAGCTAGGCCCGTCAGATTTAAACTAGGCCTATCATTAGACTTTCGTGGAATGTATTTTGTGTGTATTATATCAAGATCTGGCCCACTCTTATCTTAACCTTAAATAATGTATCTATAAGAATTAATTGATAAGTTGAGGTTTATGTTTCAGATCCAACATCGTTATAATGCTGTTCGTGTCACATCCATGAAAGAAGCCAAAGACGCAAAGAAAGAAGTCCAGGATGCAATTAATAGGAGTCGAGCTAGCAGTAAAATGTCTGGGGTTAAAGTTCAACATTAATTGTATTCCGGAGCCAATGTATTATTACTTACTGTGATATGTTAACAAATCTGTTGTATAAAATCATAAACTACTATAATCAGGTGGATTTATTTTATAAAACTCAATAAAATATAAACCAAGCTTCAGTCTACCCAAAAATTAACAAAAAAGTGATGACTTTCTCAGGCGGTCTTCAACTTGGTTACAACTGAAAGATTCCATGCATTTTACTTTTCATAAGTGTATGACCCATTTTGTGCAAATCGTCATCATAATAATGACAAAAATCAAAGTAAAAATTGTCATGTTTTCTACAATGTCTAATCAGCCATGGTGATTAATTAAGCCAAGCAGGTGAATGTTTATAAAGGTGGTGATGTTTATTAACAATGCAGAGGTGTTTCTAAGCCCTGCTGTTTTTACAAGCCGTGGTGTTTATAAATTATAATGTTAAGAATTTAATGACACAAGTAAAAACATCAATTGTAGAGTGTTACAGGAGTATAATTACTACATTTAATACCTCAGACTGCTGATTCTGTATATCAAGGCTTTGAACTGCTAATTTTGTATGTTAAAACCTTGAACTGCTGATTTTGTGCATTAGTCTCGAGTTGAACATTATTAACTATTTCATTCTGTATTTAAAGTCTGAAGTTCTGCTGATTAAATATTATTTTGAGGCCTTGATTTAAACATTACCTGCTGATTCAGTATTTAAAGGCCCAATGAGTTTAACATAAACTGTTGAAAGAGTATTTTATCTGTTATTAATTTAAAGTATAAATTTAAATGTGTTTGTTTATTGTATATAAAATATTTATTTCAACCAATTTCAAAACCTTTTTTTTTCTCTTAAAACATGGCAGAAATAATCAGACAGATTGGTTTTGAAATCATCTCTGGCCCAAGGGAATAAAACACCCATCAGTGACACCCAACCTACAGTCCTGCACTGACTGGGGTAATAAAGACAGGTATACATCATACAGAGTACCATGATGGAAATTTTGAATGGACACACGTTCCTTGATGTACACGCAAATGGGTTTCTGTTTTTCCTCCCCAACAAACGACTTTACATCTTTCCCCACTAAATATGAAAATTTGTTTAACATCTGATATACCAGACCCATCATTCACCTGTTGTTTCAGCCAGTATTCACCTGTTTGACTGACAGTAAAAATAGACTGGAGAACCTTACTATAAATCACATGTCATAAAATCAAAACTTCCTAAGATCGGAGGGAATGAACAAGGTCATTAAATCTGGCTTTGTTAAGTTTGTATATACATGTAGTGCAGTCCTCCTGTACACAGAGCAAATAAATATTTCACGACTAACATGGTTATATTTTATTTCAATAATTTGCTTGCACGTAGAAGTCTTTAGCAGTTGGAGGAAACCAGACAGACACAAAGCTAATTGACCGACATTAATCAATGAGTTCAGTTGAAACACTAAGTATACTTTGAGAAGTCTTAATTCAGCTTTAATAAAAGCGTCAATGTATTTTTAGACTTGACGTGTATGAAAGATGTACAACGGATTAAAACCACATTTTAAAACAGTTAATAAATCTTTTAATGTGGTGGCTGCTCAGGTCAGAGATCTATGGATGGCCGGATGGTTAGCGCAAGCAAGTGTATTCCTTGCATATCCAACCTTGTGGGTTTTCTCTGGTTTATCCCACTGCGAAAGCCCCCAACACACATGCGAATTGTAGCAAAAATATGAACCTAGTATTAAGTGGATGTCAAAACCCATTTCTCTGCACCTGCAGGGTTTAACATCCTACCGTTCTGCTTCTGCTGGATTCATGAAGACTCACATCAATATATGCCACACAGAGTGCTATAAGGGGAATTGTGGTCAGATAAGGGTTTTCACTATGTGCATGTCAAAGTGTACAGGACCTTTACTTGGCTTTCGGTCACAATGGGTAAATGGGCTAATGAAGATTGTCTGAGAGTAGATATGTTTATCAGTTTATCAAATTAACATTTATTCATAAATTATTTTATCATACACAAAATCGGTATAATACATAAATTATTTTATCAGCAAAAAATTCTGTTACTCATACATAAATCATACACATCATTGACATCATCATACATAAAAGTTCCAACTTAAAGGATATATTTAAATAAAACAGTACTTTTATTACATTCGATATTTGTGAAACACTTAAAAAAAAAAATATATACAAACTTGAAACATAAGATATGCAAGAGCCAAATCTACCTATTGCAGGTCTTTTATTTAGGCCTGGAATGTTATATAAACTATATATTATATTAGACATTTATTCACATGAAAAGAACTTAATCAACTCTCATTGCCATATTATGTGTCGGATTTTCACTGGCATGTTTTTTATATAATACAATTGGAAGTTGAGTGAGGTGAAATCTTACTCCACCCCTGGGGTCGTATTTATAAAAATTCTTAGAGTTTTCATAACTTTTACTCTAAGACTTCCTAAAACAACATTTAGTTAAAAGTTACTCTTTAGAAATATTTATAAAGGGTCTTAGAGTTACTTTTAACTAAATGTAAGATTTGGGTCCTAACCAAACTCTTAGCGATGTAACCATGGGAAATCCAGGGATTCCCTGAAGTTATTTATAACTCATTGTTGATGGGGTGATAGTTTTTCCGATTAACAAACTCAGCTTCATCTTGTGAAGGCGCTAGGATACGAACATGTGTCCCATCTATCACACCAACGACACCGGGGAATCCCGCAAGTGCGCGGAACTGTCTCTTGTGTCGTTGAGTTTCCTGTTGAGATATGGGCATCGATACAAATCTCTGAACAATATGCGGATCAGACAGTACATCTAACGTTTCTGCAATCACTCTACTCACTGTAAGTTGACTGACGCCGAAATCGTCACCACTACACAGTTGCATTTTACCAGTAGCTAGGAAACGAAGCGTAATGGCGATCTTCATCTCAGCGTCGATTGAGAAATTTCGTTTAGGAGGACTCGTAAGTAGATGCCGAACTAAATCTGTCACAAAAAGATGTCCATACGATATCTCCTTATCAACTCGTCATTGTTGTACTCCACTAAGAAATCTCTTCTTGTTTTAAACTCTCTTAGGCGGCGTACACGGACGGCCATGTTAAGCAAGATAAGAGTACTTTTAACAAGTTAGGAGTGCTACAGGAGGACTCCTAAATATGTGTCATAGTTAGGAGTAATTCTTAAAGTAAAATGTTTTATAAATAGGTCTTAGGAAAATCTACAAAGTTAGGAGTAATTTTTAACAGTTAAGAGTTGGAACCAACTCTTAGAATTTTTATAAATACCGCCCCAGGTCCACAGTACCCTCATGTTTGTACTATTTTCATTTGTTATAACAAGTGGGACATATTGATACAATCTTAAAAAACATTTTTGATGATCATACACAAAATAATTTACAACATAAATCATGAAATAAAAATTCCAGGTTTTATAAATATTTCGACTGTTTCAGATATTTTGATATATTGAACTGAAGAAGTTTATAATGCATACAAGTATTTATACATACAATAACAGATTAAATTGACAACAGATTATAGATTACCATGACAACGGATTATAGATCATATCAGATCAAGCAGCTGAAATTCAATAGGATTCTTCATTTCAGTAATTTAAATAATGGATATGAGTTTCACAGACTTGATAATAAAATTTGTCATTCACAAGGTTTATGATTAACAAAAAATTTTGAAATGTAACAGGCTTCCTTGTCTCATTAATTTAAACATGTGTTTTATAAAGATCAGATAAATGTAGAATGTTCACAAGAAATTGCGGAGGACGGACAGATGGACGAAGGCGACAACAAAATACAACTATATTTCCAATGTTGGTGTATAAAAATACAACAGGTTTTAAAACTTTTAAATTAAAAGATGTATTTTATATAAAATTAAAACCAACAGCAAGGTGTCTCAGATAAAAACATTTAACGTGGAATAATTTATAACATCTCATACTAATATCATTGACAGGTGCGGTTTTATGGGAAACAATCACAGGTTTTATTCTAAAAGCATAATGTTTCAACAAGTACCATCTTATCATTATGAAACACGCTTGGACAAGCATCCGCTTGTGGCAATTAAGCACAACGTTTCATCTTATCGTTATCAAGCTCAATAAACAATAAGAGTGCCTTTAGAATGAAACCATTGATTGTTAAATATTGCTTAAATCCCTTACTAAATCTACAAGTTGACAATAATATTCTAGACTTGATGTGTCATATAGAGCAACTGTAAACTACAAATTAACTAGTTTACATCCAATTGAATCCGAGCAGACTGATTCTCTTCTGTTGATTCTATTCATGTTTAAATGAGTATATCTAGGGTATATAGGATACGCCCACATTTTCAAGTGATTTTTCAAACAACAAGGGCCATAATTCAGGTAGTTAAAATCCGATATGCACAAATATATACAGGAACCATGGTCTTTGGGTTTTAAACATCCATTTCAAGTTTCATCAAAATCGGTTTAAAATTGTGACCTCTACACTGTTCACAAGCTAAAAACTTGATTTTTCGTACAATCAGGGGCCATAATCCATGAAGTTACAGTCTGACACATGCCAATATCGAAAGAAACCGAGATCTTAGAGGGATAAACCCTATATTTCAAGTTTCATTGAAATCCAATAAAAATTGTTACCTGTAGAGTGTTCATAAACAATTGTGGACGGATGAACAGGGGCGACAAAAATATACGTGAACATGAAAATGTGGGCGTATAAAAAATGCTATTGATACACAGTCTGCACATAAGAAAATTCTGAAAAAGAGTAGGCTCTAGCGTTGGTGTCCAGGCAAAATGGTCCCCATAGCACACACTGAAAAGGATATGCCTGTTTTCATTTGGCCAGTTTGAATAGAAAAGCAGGCTGTTTATAACAATTTTATTTTATTTCAAATGTTAATTCTAATCCGCGCAATGAACTTCAACCAAATCTCTATCGTTAGACACAGGTTTAACGTAGTTCAACTGAATTTCTATCGTTAAACACAGGTTTAACATCAACACGGGTTTAATGTGGTTCAACCGTATCCCTACAGCGTCCATGATCTCCTGATTCCATTGTCAGCTCTAACAAGAAAAAGAAGTACTACTGCAAGTTTCAGTCTTCAGAGGGTAAAGATTACCCTTGTATTCGCAACAGTGACAAAGGTGATGATTCAGCCTTTTGCACTGTCTGCAACTGTAATGTTTCTATTTCACATGGTGGAATAAACGATGTTATACGTCATATAGAAAAAGCAGTCAAATCTACATCAAAGATAACTTCAATGTTTATAATACCTGATTCCCAAGATGACAAAGTTTTGAAATCAGAGACAATTTTCTCTTATTTTATTGCTGAGTGGCTGACCATTTAAGTAAATTATGTAAACAGATGTTCCCTGACTCCGAAATTGCTAACAAGTTTCCTTGTCAACGCACTAAAACTGCACACATTATAAATATGAAGCAATTGTTCCTGCATGTAACAGCAAAATTACAGATTTGGTCAAGAACAACAAGTTTTCCATCATGGTAAATGAGAGTAATGACCATAACCATGATAAAATGGTAGCAATCCGGTTGTGTTTATGATGAATCTATTCTTAAAGTTGCCACCCGATTCCTAGCCATGCCTGTATGGATGCAACATTAGTACTGGAGAAAATCTATCTAACACAATAATGTTATGATGTAAGTACGTCATGATTGTGCTAATTAATTTTAATAATTTTTATTACAAAACTCAAAAAAACCCAAAAAAACCCACCATAATTATTTATTATAGTTATTATTTATTATAGTTATTATCTTTCATATTTACTATCTTTTTTTCTTCAGTTCGAGAGATATACCATGGAAAAATTGCATAGGTTACAGCAGTGATAATGCCTCAGTAATGGTAGGCAAGAAGAATTCCGTTTTGTCCTGGATAAAAGAACACCAACCAAAAGTCTAGTATTTGTTTCTATGTTATTCAAATAACATATGTTGTCTATCATAAAGCAATATACATTTTTATACTTTCAGTGCCAAGAGAAAGGAGCAATATAATGAAGATAATCAAGCACTGCTCCACAAGATGGTTGTCACGACAAAAAGTTGTGTCCAGATTCCTTCAGCAATGGCCTGCTTTGCCATACATTAGCATGAGTGAGCGGGTCATAGGGGTCACTGGATAAATCAACACTATCTAAGGCACTATAAACCCCACCAACTAGTAATCTTGCCAACAGCACGATGATAGCTGTGATGATGACTTTGATTTCTCTCAAAGTAAATGTAATAAAATTGAAAAATTGAACAAGAATCAAAGCTAAAAAAGCATAAACCAAAGGTTAGATTGGATTGCTAAAACATTGATAATATATTTCATTTTATCTTTTTTTATTACATAATACACAAAAATCAGTGGTAACAGGTGTCCGGAAGAGTAAGCTTATACACAAGAATCAGAGAAGGAAAATGCTAATTAATATGGAGAAAAGTTAATCTTCACTTTAGTCAATTTTCAGTGACAAATTACATTGTTGCATGACTGCGAAAACTAGAAATTTTACCAGCCTATCATTAAAGTGATATCAATAGATTATAGATATCATGTTTTAATATTTCAGTGACAATCGGACTCATTTGCTTATTTTGAAGGTAGACAAACAAGACCAAAAACTTTCTGTATTGACTTATTTTGAAGCTAGACAAACAAGACCAAAAACTTTCTGTATTTGCTTAAAACTTGATGATGGCAATTTGTACTGATAGTGTGGGTGTTGTAAGAAATGGTATCACCCACAGTGTACTGACAGTGTGGGTGTTGTAAGAAACCACCTGTACCCGCCCGATACCAACAACATTCATATTTTGCGCTTTTATCGGAAATCATGCTCTCGTAGTCGCCGAGACGAGACTTCATTTGTTTATCAAGTATAAATTGGCGCATCGCATGAACTAGCTTTATATTCACTTTTATCGAGATATTTTGATCTTAAATTCAGTGATCTTCGAAAAATATTTTCTAGTAATGGCTGCCTTTATTACTGATGAGGATTTTAGTGATAATTTCATTAATTCTGATGAAGAATTTGAAGGCTTTACTGCGGAAGACATCGAAAACACTGGACTACATGGAAACATGGAATTCAATGTTGACATTTGTTCGGAAAGTGATGGTGATTCCTATGAAGAATTTTATGATACGACCGAAGACTTGATTTGGAAAGAGGATAATTTTGACCCAGTTGTTCAATACGAATTTTTAGGCGATTCTGGGCCTACAAATAATTTAAATGTTGATACCGACCCTCTTTTATTTTTTCGTCTAATTTTAGAACTAAATTTTTTAAATAAAATCAAAGATGAAACCAACAAATATGCCCGTCTTCGCCAACAAACCGATCCCGACCCGTCATAGAAGCCGGCAGAGGTGGAAGATATTGAAACATTTTTAGGAGTTAGTATTTTGATGGGGATCAACAACTTGCCCGAAATTGTCCATTATTGGAGTACAGATGAGAGTCTGGGATATGAATTTATTAAAGAAAACCCCAAAAACAATGTCCAGAAACATATCAATCCATTCTCAGATATCTTCATGTCAATGACAGTTCATCCCAGTCGGAAAGAGGGCATGAAAATTATGACAAACTGTACAAGATTCGCCCATTATTGGACCATTTAGAAAAAACATTTTTGAACAATTTTGTACCTGGTAAGGAATTGAGTGTGGATGAGGCTATGGTGAAATTTAAGGGCAGGCTTGGCTTTATTCAGTATATGCCTATGAAACCAATAAAGCGTGGAGTGAAGGTATGGATGTCGGCATGCCTATCTACAGGATACGCTTTTACTTTCGAAGTCTATAAGGGGAGGAACAACAATGGCTCAGTCGAGACCGGCCTTGGTCACAAAGTTGTTATGAAGTTGACAGAACCAAAGCAGGGATCCTATCGACAGATCTACTTTGACAATTTCTTCAACAGCCCCCAATTGCAACTGGACCTGATGAAAGTAAAAACGTATTCTTGTGGAACAATTCGACCCAACAGGAAAGGCTTTCCCAATTCTCTCCGGAAAGTGAAACTGAAGTGAGGAGAGGTAAACTTTGCACAGTGTGGTGACATGGTTGCAAGTACCTGGCAAGACAAGCGTACTGTGAGTGTTTTGTCGACAAATTCATCGCCAGAAATGCAACATATCACCAGAATCGGGAAAGGTGGAAAAGAGGAAAGTGTAATGAAATCGGACGCTGTGATAAGTTACAATGCATTTATGGGAGGAGTCGATCTTCCTGATCTTCGTGTGAAATGGTGGCGATACTTGTTTTGGTGGTTTTTGAACTCGACAATTGTAAACAGTTACATTCTTTACAAACTGAAGAGATCTTCCGAACAGAAACCAGTCACGAACCACTTTCAATATCGTCATCTTCTGGCCAAACAACTCTGAGATGGACGTCAATCGGTGCTACGAGTGGCAAAGAATAGAAAAATAAAAAGAACATTGAGCGTAGACGGTTTGCTACAACACAAACTTGTAAAAATGCCAGGTAGGAAACGTGTCTGTGTCTTGTGTTCTGCTGAGGGAAGAAGGACTGTGAAAAGGGGGGGTGTACAGACAACATTTGGATGTGAACAGTATGCCGTCAACCTGTGCAAGTCAATGTGTTTTGCCAAATACCATAACCAAAGTTTATTGAAATAACAAAATATTAAAAAAAACAAAAAAACAATAACATTGTATATATTAGATTTATTTGGCTTGTAAATAGAACTTCATTCATTTTTTTTCCGTGTTGTAAATAAAACTATCACTTCAACTATCCGTTTGTTAATGGGAATAGCAGCAAAAGACAACAAAATTTGTATGTACATAAAGGTCAGACATTTTTCTTCAAAATAAAACGAACTTGCAATAGTCAATATTCAATTGTTTTCGAGTGACAGTTGTTTAAATGAGGCTATGCTAAAATTTACCAAAATATGGCAGCAATCTTGGAATTGTCTGGTATTCCAAGACCAGCCACAGTCTGGTGGTAATGAGAGTGGTAATGAGAGGGTTAAATGCCAGGTGAAAATATTGGATCATTTAAGTATCAATCACTAAACATCCGTAAATGTCAAAATAATCCAAATTTAAAAACAACATCAATGTGTTCATAGATGCCAAATTTATTTTTTGGATGAGATGAGAATTTTTTCGAACAGTAGAAAGTTTGATAAAGCCAAATCTTTCTTGTGTCATGTGATCAAAGATCAAAATCTACTTTTAATTGTAGGATGAAGAAGCACACCCCCCACCACTCAAAAAAAAAAAAAAAAAAAAAATTAGTAGAAAAAGAATTAATGTGTGAGTATTTTTATAAAATTTTTAATATAAAAGTTAATGTTTCTCGTAAACTTAGTAGCTATCACTTAGTTGCTATACAATGTTTTGCAGGAAAAAGTTGAATAATATCAGTGACCTTTAAACTACGACCCCTATGACCCGCATACTATATGCTAATGTATTATGTCACTAATAAATGTTCCATCATGGCACGCGTGTCGATGCAACAAGGAACGTGGAAGATCATATATATGCCAATTTCCATCAGCGACTTGTTGGTTAGGAACCTGGCGTTTTCTAATTCCTGGTGTCCACTGGTAATAGAAAACAAGCAACAATGAGAGGAAGGCGGAGATCATTATCATGGACGATGATCAATATGAGAAGGGTAATTTCTGTATTAAGTTTGTTCCACACTCGAATACCCGACGAGGTCGATTACATCGATTTCCATCAAGTTATCTTTGTTTGGAGGAGAATTAACACACACTTGACGGTGTAGAATATTCTACAACTGACTAACTAAATCGTTTAACACTGACTTACTGTATTGACAGTATAGAATTTTCTACAACTGACTAACTAAATCGTTAGACACAAATGTAACATTCGATAGCCTCATTCGATACCATCCAGAAACATCACACTTACTACCACTATCCCATTCAATCAGCTACAAAATATTCCATACATCCCATTTCAATCTGTGTCATTGAAGATGGAAGAGCTTCAACTGGTGATCGATGTGTCATTGAAGATGGAAGAGCTTCAACTGGTGATCGAGGCCAAATTGGAGGGCATGAGAGAAACATATCAAGAATTTCGAGAAAAGGTAGACCATGGCCTAGGGCGTTTTGAATTCGTATCCACCAATGTGGAGGAATTGATAGAGGAGCAGAGGGGGATGAGGGGGACATCCGGAACACCCTTGGAGAGCACGAGGAAACAGCTGCAAGGTGAGTCTAACAAAATTTGGAAAGGTTCTTTTAAATAGTTTACATCAAGATGGCCAGAAGTGCTGATGTCTTGAACCCCGTGTAGCAGGCCTTTGTGGCTCGCTATGTGTGGTTTTAAAGGGTTTTGTATTCTTTGTACCTAGTATGTTGAGGATTGTCCTCTTGTCTGTGATGCAGGATGGAGAGAGTTTTTAACTTAGTTTAGAGAAGAAGATCGCAGAAACAGAGAAGTTGGCATGTAAGTGGCACCCAGTTACGGAAGGGCCCCAACCCAGTACTTCAACACTGAGAGGGGCAGAAGACGATCTGTTAGATATGCCACCGCCACCAATGAAGAAATTAAAAACTGCAGCAGCCAAGGTCAAGATTCCCGAGACATTGGACGACCTGAACCTGGACGTAGCAGCCTGTATCCGAGGGACTAGAGTCCAGCTGACCCGATACCCAAACAGCTCAGCTATGCGCAAAACGCCTACATTGCTATTTGGGTCCGGGAGAGAGTGGCATGGCATGGTGACCAATAAGTACAACAATTTCTGTACCAAACTGTTATATTATGCTCTTTATCTGTTTCATCACCTGGACTGGAGTGTGGCAGATGCCCATTGTTATTAGCTTGGTCGGGCACAACAGTGTTGGCCAAGAATGTTAGCCGTCTCAAACCCAAAGCAGTTGGAAAGAGATACCATCCCATTTGCCGCCAAGCAAGAAGTCGAAGAAAGACCCTTGTATTCCAGTACGCATGAGTTACCAGAAAGAAAAAACGGCCACAAGGATCGGTCTCAGCTGGGTCAAGCTTATAAGAGACCTAAGTCTCAGGGTGATGATTACAACACAAGACTGATGGGAAAAAAAACGAGGCTGAAATGGAGAAGAAAGAGGAGAGTCAGATAACCGGGCCAAGCAGTGCATCGACCCAGCAGAAGTTACCAGAAGCAGAATAAAAGTCCCACGTATTCCTGTCCATGTGGGAGATTTGAATGCAGAATTGGTCACCCGAATCCGTTTGGGTCGGGTGAAAGTCAGCTGAGACCCCAAGTCCAAATTTACCGTGGCTAGGACATTGACAAGATCTGAAAAATGACAGTGCAGTAAGTTTTATTGTTATTGAACATCACCTCCGTAGCACCTGCTAGTAAATCAATACACATATAATATTGTACATCCATAAATGATTAAATTATTTTTGCTGTTATTGAACATCATCTCCATAGCACCTGCTAGTAAATTCAATGTTAATACACATATAATATTGTATATCCATAAATGATTAAATTATTTTTGCTGTTATTAAACATCATCTCCATAGCACCTGCTAGTAAATTCAATGTTAATACACATATAATCCAATTTCCCTGGAACCTCATGGATGCTGTTATCAGCTATTATGTATTTGATTACTTTTTTACATTATATTTTGTCCCTTCTATTAGAATAAGACATATTACAAATAACAGTTTTGTTACTTGTGCTGCTATTATTAAACATCACATATATAGCACCTGCTAGTAATTTCAATTTCAAACACAGATATAATATTTTACATCCACAGATTACGCTACTTTTGCTTTTATTGAACATCATCTCCATAGCACCTGCTAGTATGTTAACACACATAACATTGTACATCCATAAATTATTACAACAAATGTCACTGTACTACTGTTATGTTTATAATAGGTTTTTTTCTGCTTAAAAATTGGTATAGAGTTTAATTTCAAAACATTGTTTGATAATTGATAATAACCGTTTGAAAATTACAAAGATAGGCTGGCACTGCCAGGCAGGATACGCCCACATTTTTGGGAGATGGATAGAGAACAAGCAATACCGAAAGTGATTTTTCCTACATCATTAAGTCCTGTATTTCATACTGTATTGGGAGCAGCCATTTTGTTGGTCAGTTCCAGTCTGATATTCATGAAATTCGAAGCCGACACAACGTAGAAATGTTACTTTTCGTCAAAATCGGATAAGAATTGTGACCTGTAGAGAGTCCACAACCATGATATACCATATTTTTACACTATACGCGTACAAACGGTGACCATTTCGTCCGGCAATTTTGGTACGATTTTCACGAAATTCGAACTCAACCTTCCATACGGAGCAACAGTAATATAATTAGAGTTTTTTTTTAAATCAGATAATAATCGTTCGAGAGATAGACAGAGAACAAGCAATACCGAAAGTGATTTTTCCAACAATCAAAGGCCATAATTCATTAAGTTACAATTTGATATGCACAAATATCAAAAAGAATAAAGATCTTTAGGTTATAAACAAGCATTTCAGGTTTCATCAAAATCGAATTAAAATTGTCACCTCTACAGGGTCCACAACTTTGATATACCATATTTTTACACTGTTCGCGTACAAACGGCGGCCATTTTTTCTGGCAATTATAGTCCGATTTTCTCGAAATTCGAACTGAACCTTCTGTAGGGTGTAACGGTGATAGAGTCAAATGTTTTTTTAAATTGGATAATAATTGTGACCTCCAGAGGGACCATAGTCGATTTTTCGGACAATCAGGGGCCATAATTCAGGAAGTTATGATCTGATATGCGCAAATAACGAAAGGAACCAAGATCTTTGGGTTATAACCATGCATTTCAAGTTTCATCAAAATCGAATTAAAATTGTGACCTCTACAGGGTCCACAACCATGATATACAATTTTTTAACAGTATTCGCGTACAAACGGCGGCCATTTTGTATGGCAATTTTGGTCCGATTTTCCCGAAATTCGAACTCAACCTTCCTTACGGTGTAACGGTAATATTATCAACCGTTTTATTAAATCGGATAATAATTGTGACCACCAGAGGGACCACAAGCTAAAATAAGGCGATTTTGCATATAATCAGGGGCCATAATTCAGGAAGTTACGTTCCAATATGCGCAAATATCGAAAGGAACCAAGATCTTTGGGTAATAACCATGAATTTCAAGTTTCATCAAAATCGATTTAAAAATGTGACTTTTACAAGGTCCACAACCCATGATATACAATTTTTTAACAGTATTCGCGTTCAAACGGCAGCCATTTTGTATGGCAATTTTCGTCCGATTTTCCCGAAATTCGAACTCAACCTTCCTTAGGGTGTAACGGTGATATAATCAAACGGTTTTTTAAATCGGGTAATAATTGTGACCTCCAGAGAGACCACAAGCTAAAAAGGGTGATTTTTCGGACAATCAGGGGCCATAATTCAGGAAATTACATTCCGATAGGTGCAAATATCGAAAGGAACCAAGATCTTTGGGTTATAAACATGCATGTCAAGTTTCATCAAAATCGGTTCAAAATTGTGACCACTATAGGGTCCACAAGCTAAAAACGTGACTTTTCGTACAATCAGGGGCCATAATCCATGAAGTTTTCATCCGATACATGCCAATATCGAAAGGAACCGAGATCTTTTGGGGATAAACCTATATTTCAAGTTTCGTCAAAATCGGATAAGAATTGTGACCTGTAGAGAGTCCACAAACAAATTGTGGACGGACGGACGGACGGACGTCCGGACGGACAGGGGCGACGACAATATACGTCCACATAAAAATGTGGGCGTATAAAAATGGTTAAATTAGTACCATAGTTTAATTTAATGGCACAGCGTTTAATTTCTACGGCTTTTTGGCGCCAGTGTACAAGTCTCGCGAGATTATCACATGACCACATGGTGCAGCTGAAAAGCTGTGTTCATTCATTTGTGATTTAAAGAAAATACTTTACCTAGGATGTGCTTTACCGATTTCCAATGATATAACATTGGACGTGATTTACCGATTGTTGATGTATTTGTCAATGGTGGAATCATTACCAGATCTTTTAGTGACATGTACACATGGAAAGCTATGTTCCTTCATTTGTGATTTAAAGAAAAATACATTACCTGTGATGTGCTTTACCGATATCCATTGGTATAATAACAACATTGGACGTAATTTACCAAATTTTGATATATTTGTCAACGGTACCGTGGAATCATTATTTTTAATCGATAATAATACTACAACCACGGTAACTTGAGCATATCTTCGTGTTCATTTTTTTTATATTCACCCTTTTTATTCATACTTCATTTCATATCGTAATCAAAATGAACCAATCGGATAAACGACTAGCTAGCAATTAAATGCTTTGTCTAATATATAAACACCGTTTATAAATTAATTGGGAAATTAAAGTGCTGTCTAGTAATTAAACACATTTATATAATTTGAGAAATTAAACACTGTACCATTAAATTAAACTATGGTACTAATTAAACCATTTTTGTAATTTTCAAACGATTATTATCAATTATCAAACAATGTTTTGAAATTAAACTATACCAATTTTTAAGCAGAAAAGAACCCATTATAAACATTACCAGTAGTATAGTGTGTTATCTTATAATTGTATGATCAACCTTCTGCTGACTAAAATACATATGATTGGTTATTAAAATAGTTATTTTTTTACTTCATATCAACTTTAAAGAAAAGATAACTTCACGATAGAAACATGGCTTGCTAAATATAGTACGTTAACTTTCACAACGTGAAGGTCATTTCAATGCAAGGCGCCAGCCTACTCGGGAGTAAACAAACACACATGTGAATGTAAAAACTCGGTTGCTAGGTGAACAAATTAATCGAAGGGAAATAGAGGAGACAGAATGTAATGGTTTACCATGCATTGATTGGTGACCAACATCAGGTAGGGAAATCAGAGGAGATATGATTGTAATGGTCATCCATGTATTGATGATTGATTCGGCCATACACGACCCAATCGCGATAAAACCTTAAAACACATTTTTTTTTTTATTGATGAATTACCTGGAATTTATGGAGAAAATTAGGACTGAACCCACTCGACACACAAAGCATTAATTAAGAAATATCGAAAACTTGATACAAGAATTGAACATTTGAAAACACCGTTATTAAATGGCTCTTTAAGTGTAAATCGGTATGGAACAAATATTTCCTATTTAGTGGGGCTGTAAAATGAATGTTATGTTGTAAGCCATTTATTTATAAATTATATAATGCTATTTAATAAAAGTTAAATGTGTAAATTGTAATGCATTTTTATATGTGTAAATCATTTAATGTTATTTAATATTAACTTTGTTAAAATCAATATATAAATTTGTTAAAATCAATACAGTTTTAGTCTTAAAAAAGCTATGGACTATAGTTTATAACACCATTTTTCTAGGATTAACGGCAAATTTTGACATCAAAGCCTGCCGCCTAAGTGGAAACACCCCATTGGAAATACTCTTCAAAACGTCGCTCAAATAAATCAGGAGCTATTTTCCATAAGTATGTTTATAGTTTTATTTATCTGCACAGTTACTAAATACCTCTTACAGATTATCTTTCAAAAGTTGGCCTTTAAAATCCATTTTCCTGTTGCAAAAGCACCAAGGGATTTTTCACTTATAGATAATTTACCACAGATAATCTGAGTAATTTTTAGACATTTTTCTGCATTATTCGTCGGTGATTCGGTGAGTATCACTTCATGTCTCCATTGTGACCCACTTTCATTTCCTAGATTTATTTTTCTCAGCCAGATGAGATCAATATTTTTATGGTACAAGTAATTACTCTCCAAGTTGTAGAGGCGAAGAACCACTGCTCTGCCACCACTGAGAAACATGGTTTGCTAAATATAGAAACTTCCACAATGTGAAGATCATTTCAGAACAAAGTGTATATGTAAACACCCTTTGTTAGGTGTATTGTTTTTTTTTTGTTCCGATAGGTCTTGCCACTCAAGACCAAGGGAAAAGTTAGTACCGGAAAATGTTCAGAAAAGGAACTATACATACAGTTTGGGAATTGGGAGTTGAAATATCACTGGTAAATACACGCCAAAACCTTTCATAGTGAGGGTATGCCATTGATGCCAAAAAATGTATCAGTGGATGACTGTTGTATCATCATGTAGAGAGGTACATTATGAACACCATCATAAACAATAGAATAAGCTTATAAAATTAAGGAGCATATAGTTCCCACTCAAGTGCCACAAAGCTGGAATATGGCAAAACAGTTGCCTTCAAAAGTAATTGCATAGAAATAAATGTTTTCGTTTAAATTGATGTGAATGCCTATTGTTTGTTTCCAATGTGGATGACTGAAGGAAACAGGTTTTACTCTAAACTAGTTCCCCATTTAACTTGGTATTGAACACTCAACAGATGTACAGAATGCCTACATAACATGGTGGGTTAAAGAGCCGAGCTGGGCAGCTGTGGTGGGCGGCAAAGTGGCAGAAAAGGACCTCCTAACTGCGCCACATGCACAGAAAGGAAAACAGCCACCAAGAATCATGAAATCCTGGACGAAAGAGCAGCAAAAATTAAACTGACGAGGGACCCAAAGAATAAACTCATCTAAACCCGGAATGTGTACATAGCCTACTTCAACTTGTTTCGTGAAAAAATCCAACTTGAACAACAATTTCTGAACCCAAAGTTAAAGTTCATTTTGTATCATTTCATTTCCATGTTTTTGTTCCAATTTACTTAAGAGACAATTTTCTGCTTTATTTGTCGTAACCATGGTGACTAAGCCCATTTCATTTCTTTATTTCAGGATGATGGAGAGCATCAGCGATAGTGAGTTGGAAGACATGTTTTACAGTGTGGAGGGGCTCTTCGAAGGGCTCCAGGATTTTATGGTGGCCAGCAAGAACGGTGTGCTAGGCACACTATGATCACAGCAGAAGATTGAAAGAGGTAGAGGAGAAGGGGGCCAAAGGAACAGTGAGTTGGAAGACATGTTCGAGAGTGTGGAGGGGCAATTCAAGGGACTCAGATGAGTTTGTTGTTACCTTTAGACACTGTTGGCAGACAAAGTTTGTGGTCTCGACCCTGAAGGAGTTGGGAAGAGATACCACCCCATTTGCCACCAAGCAAGAAGGCAAAGAAAACCCCTTGAATTACCTGTAGACATCGAATAATCAGATGATTCAGAATTTGTAGATGACATTATGGAGACATATTGAAAATTCACAGTTTGGGGACTTTACCTTTACTAAGCAAAGCCAATATGTAGCTGTGTTTTATGATAATGATTTTTATGTGGGTCAGGCTCTGGATGTGATAAATAGTTCGACTGCAGAAGTAAAGTTTTTAGAATAGTGCTGATTACAAGAAAATACTTACAAATGGCCCGCGAAAGACAACACTGAGACTGTCTTTGCCGTTTATGTAATTGACTGGGGTTTTGAAATATGTATAAAGAATGGCAGAATCTGGTCAACTGACTATATGAACATGCATGTATCCAAGAAAATAATGCAAAAATACAAACTATATAAAGAACTTTATTGTTAAATGAAACGGATTGGAAAGTGAACTTTGATTCTTAATGAAACTAATTCTAAACAAATATTTCTTTAAATAACCACTTTTAATCTCAAATTTGTCCAGAATGAATATAATGTGATGCATAATTCAACTAATTTATATGCAAAATACAGGTTATAATAACAATTATTGTATTGCATGATTTCATCTGCCCTTGATCACTGCTTTCGTCGACAGCTTAATGTTGTCCTTCGACAATCAAACATGCTTTGAATGTTTAGTGATTCATGTTACGGACAAAACAAAAATAGGTTGCCAGGCAACGAAACATACGCCCACACAGCAGCCAAATCGTCCGGGCAGTCAACAAGAGTTGTCACATATTAAGGAATTATCAGAAAAGCATTAGAATTTGTTTTGTTTTTATAATCAAACCTGTTTTTTTTTTAAATCAGATAATAATTGTGACCTCCAGAGGCACAACAAGCTAAAAAGGGTGATTTTTCGTACAATCAGGGGACATAATTCACGAAGTAATGACCTGATGGGCGCAAATATCGAAAGGAACCAAGATCTTTCGGTTATAAACATACATGTCAAGTTTCATCCAAATCGGTTCAAAATTGTGACCTCTATAAGGTCCACAACCTTGATATAACATATTTTCACACTATTCGTGTACAAATGGCGGCCATTTTGGCCGTCAATTTTGGTCCGATTTTCACGAAATTCGAACTCAACCTTCATAACCATGAAACGGTGATATAATCAAACGTTTTTTTAAATCGGATAACAATTTGGACCTCCAGAGGGACCACAAGCTAAAAAGGGCGATTTTTCGGACAATCAGGGGCCATAATTCAGGAAGTTACGATCCAATTGGCGCAAATATCGAAAGGAACCAAGATCTTTGGTTTATAAACATGCATTTCAAGTTTCATCCAAATCGGTTCAAAACTGTGACCTCTACACTGTTCACAAGCTAAAAAACATCATTTTTCGTACAATCAGGGGCCATAACCCATGAAGTTACGTCCGATGCATGCCAATATCGAAAGGAACCGAGATCTTAGGGTGATAAACCTATATTTCAAGTTTCATTGAAATCGGATAAAAATTGTGACCTGTAGACTGTTCACAAACAATTGTGGACGGACGGACGGACGAACAGGGGCGACGACAATATACGTCCACATGAAAATGTGGGCGTATAAAAACACAAACGTACTGTCCATGATTTGTGCGTTACGTGAACAATCATTTCCCAACATCAATGTTGAGTATGTCTTCCCAATAAGGGGCACAAGCTTTCTTCCTGCAGACCGAGCTTTTGGCCGCATAGAACAGGAAATCTGAAAGCATGACACGATCATGATGCCTGAGCAGTACTACACAATCCTTAGAAACCATGGAAATGTATACGTCTATGGTCGAGATTGGAAGGCATTCGTCTTCAAGGCTGCCACAAGCAAATTTATGAAGACACAAAAGACCTTTAAAATTAGCGAAGCACAGATGCTTGAGCTGAAAAACAAACAAGTTGGATTCAAAACCACATATTCAGGCAAATACTGCTACCATAGTTTACTTAAACGAGGGAAAAAATGGGCAGATTACAAACCTGTTGAACTTCCAACACAAAGCACTGTGAAGGAAGCCAAAAAAACTGACATTTGATCCTTCCTAGCTGAAATTGGTGCCAATAAAGATGTCCTCGACTTTTATGAAACTGCCTTAGAGAGAAATAGAGGGAACGAGCCAGGTAGCAGTGAGGATGACTAATTATGACTCACATATTATGCGTTCTTTCAAAATGGATATGTACCATTTTCAAAAAGATAGGTTGCCAGGCAACGAAACATACGCCCACAGCAGCTAAATCGTCCGGGCAGTCAACAAGGGTTGTCGCATATTTTTACTTTTTTAAGTAATGAAACAACTCATTATGTAATTATCTGAAAATCATTAGAATTTGTTTGCTTTTTATAAAGTTTTGACCCACGCTATCAATTAGTATAGGAAACATTTAACATCATGGATTTAGCTGTTCAGTTATCAAAATTCATTGAAAATCAAAATACTTGTTTGTTTCAACACCTTCCCTTACCCTCAGAAAGCCACTAGCTTTGTTAAAAGCTACTAACTTTATTGTAAAGCTACTAGCTTTTTGATAACTTTCAGACTCCATAAGTAGCTTTTTTAATTTAGACTGTGTAAGGATGTAGCTTTACGGTAGCTTTAATAACTTAGACTGTATAGGATGTAGCTTTTTAATACCTTTAATAACTTAAGACTGTATAGGGTGTAGCTTTTTAATACCTTTAATAACTTATACTGTGTAGGGTGTAGCTTTTTAATGCCTTTAATAACTTTGACTATGTAGGGTGTAGCTTTTTAATGCCTTTAATAACTTAGACTGTGTAGGGTGTAGCTTTTTAATGCCTTTAATAACTTTGACTATGTAGGGTGTAGCTTTTTAATGCCTTTAATAACTTAAATCATAATTAAATCAGTGAATCATTTGCTGCAAATGAGTGGACATACCAGGCGAATCTTGCGACATTTAAAAATACAAATTCAGAAACAACTAGATACAGTAACTCAATTTTTATTATGGACATTGGGTATGGAAACCAATAGTTTCACATACTATTTATACCAAAAAATAGACAAGTATTGTTTCAAACATAGCTTGTCAGGCAAGGTACATACACCCACATTCAAAAATACTAGATTTGAGAATGTTCACAAGAAATTTTGGACCAGACAAGCAATGACAATATACAACCAAAACTAAATTTTGGAAGAATACAAACGAGCGAATAACAATAATGCTAAAATCAATCCTTCTCAATCATATTTGGGAACAATGCACAGAAAAAATATGGCATACCTTGAAATTTTACATTTACACATGGCCTTAAGATCTGTTCAACTGGCACTACTTCCCTCTTGCCAGAATTCCTAAAAGATTTTATGTGTACAGGCAGTTTAAAATCAAAATCCATAAGCATCGAGTCAAAACTATTTATAACTGCATAAAATTCTACTTTGCTTTCATGAACACCTTTTAAATAATATGCCACAGATCCAAATTTCTTGCCATTTCCATAGACCACACATGTGGTGTCCCTTCTGCTGACAGCAGTGTATGCCTGAGAGTGTATCATGACCTTATCTTTTAATAAACGATAAAACTGATAAAAGCGGTTAAAAGCAACAGAATCTGGAATCATGTTTAACAGTTCTTCCCCTAACAAAACCATATTAAAATTTCCTATGGCAAATGTATTATGTTTAATTGTAGTCTTATTTTCATGTTCCATACTATGAGTCATTTTTTTATACAGTCTTTCAGCTTCGGATCCAGGTTCAAATTGTTTAACAACAGAAGTTAAACTTTGCTGCATTCGAACAGCTGTTATGATTTGAGCATCGATATTTTGAGTTCCATGAAAGAGTTTTCTCAAGTCACCATTTAAATCTTCATAAAAAAAACAAGACTGAGCCCAAAGAGGCCCCAATTCCATGACCTTTTGACAAATATGAAGGAGTCCATGTACATTGGACAGCATGTTTCTTTGTAAGTAAAGAGTGTCAATGGAAGCACAAAATTTACAAAGATTCAATCTGGCTTTCTCAAGTTCCTTTGGGGAAATAGAAGTTTGTAATAAAATATATGTTGCTTCTACGTATAATACCCAATGAACGAAAAATTCATTTGGAAGGATTCCCCACAAGCAAGGAATAGAAAAAAATAGAAGAAAGTTCCGATATTCAGATGCTTTCCAGTGAGCAAGATCATTTAGACATCTGGGCACACGTGTAATTTGTTTTGGTGGTTTTATCTGTGAAATTCTATTATTTAATAAGTCCATTTTGTTACCAAGGTAATATTGTTCTCCATTTGATGAAGTGTCTGTCCAAAGATGTATAAACATTTTAGTGACACCAAGCAACATCAAATGCATATAATCAATAGCTGTTGATTTAATGATGTCAAAGTTCGGTAAATTGCATAGCAAGGAAAAGCCTTTCACTCCATTTACTGTTTTTCCAGATTTCACAGCTTCTTTAGCATTTAGTAATGTCTGTTTATGTGTTCGTAAATCTGGATGTCCAATTGTGGGATTATTGCAATCATATGGATAGGTCATGGTGTTGCCCCCTTTGGCTGTTTTTACAGATTCTCCTTTTATGACACAAAATGGACAGCCATTGTAGCCATTGAATTGGACAAAATTTTGAAGAGAACATCGTGCAGGTGCATCACAAACTGTACACAAGAGTAGGCATCTGAGAGTGGTGGTCCAATTAGGTCGAACAACTTTCATACCTGAAAATATGATTTTACTGAAATTAGCAACAAGCAAAAATGTCACGGAATAACTGACAAGAGTTTACGTCAACACAATATATGCCCAAACATAAGCATTACTCTTCAAGTTAAGTTCGAAACGCTAAACTAATGAATGGTATACTGTATAATTATAATATACTGCCCTTTGATGGTACAGATGGTACAAATGATATTGATACAAAATATTTGGAATTGGTTTTAGGAACCATAAATCTACTGGGTAGACAATAACTGACCTTTACTGTATAGTATCATTAGTTCTTCCTTCAAAGGAGTAAAGAAAACATTCATTTTTGGTTTTTGTTTCCCAAACCATAACCCCACAAATAATCTATTAGAAGAAGAAAACCTGCAACAAATAATATTGTTGATTAACCTTACAAGTTTATACTCTTTTAAGGATGGTTCCAAATATTAAAGAGCTTGATTTGCAAGATATCCTAAGCTCACAAACACTTTTACTCCACCTTCTAGAGTGTTTACTATAATCTTGACGGAAATATTTGTAATTCTATTGTTTTACAGTAATTAGAGGTTTTCAGTTTGTGTCAGCCTAAATTTCACGGAGCTATAAATCAACATCAGTGTTAAATCTGGACTAAAATTCAGTATTTTATAGATAAACGACGCGTTAAAAGTTGGAATTAAACATGAAAGCGTCAAGTTTTTATAAATCATGTAAACTGCTTCTCAAAAGATATATACCAAGGGCAATAACTCTGCAAGTTCAAAACACGGCCATGTTAGAAATCATTACCCGACGCATGTAAACTTACATACCAAGTATGAACAAAATCGGTTGAAAACTCTATAGGCATGGGAGTGGTCAAAAATTTTATAAAATTGTGAGAGAGGTGACCGACGCGACAACAATATTAATTTTGGTTGTATAAAAATTGTACCTTAAATTAGGTTGCAGCTCATTTATGGTCAAATATATGGGCCATACACTGTAGGTCGATGATTTGAATAAAGATACACCATCAGTGTTTAACTGAAAGCTGATATGAGTTTCATGTTCTTTTTGTCGAGTTGTTGAGTTCCTGAAATATCCATCCTTAAAATGCGTTTTGTACCAAGACCCATCATAAACATCTTCTATGTTTTCCATTGACTGCTTTTTACGGTTTTGTGGATAGTTGATCAAATCTAGAATGTCTTGTCCTAATATATAAACATTTACATAGTAAAACTGAGAATGGCAGTGTTACTTAGATAAGGTTATATTGATAGTATCACCAATTTATAAGGCATCCTTGTTGATCTATTGATTGTACAGTATGTGATCTGGGACTATCATGGATAAATTGTTGTTATGGACCAGGAGGCCATATCACAAAGAACTCGTAAGATACAAGTACTTGTAAGCAGTTACGAGAAAGTGGGTTATGTAAGGATATAGGATTTCAATCGAATAGAATATATTTTGAGTTGCAAATTGATTGTTCAGAATTATTATATTTTATACTTACTTTCAAATAATACTGTCAGCTGACTGATGATAGGCAGGTATATGAAATATTCAATACTGTTATTCTTACATTGTTGACAAACTTCAGACTTCTTCTGGCCATGGTATGTTTCACAAAAACAACAAAAATAATGGAACTCCACAGGTCCTTTCAGATTTGCAAAAAAATGGTTGTACAATTTATACGATTGACGACAAATATTTGGCACAGCACAATGCAATTCAACCAAAATCAACAAGTCTTTCAGGGCTGCACCAGTTAAATCATGACGGGTAACAAAAGTTAAAATTAGCATCATGCTCATAGCTAATGTCAACCTACATCCTGGGTACAAAAGACGAATTGCTTCATCAGATTCAGCCTGGTTGTGATTGTAACAGTTTTCTGAAAGAAAAAAAAACAATCTAATAATTTGAGCCAGCTGATATTGAACCAGATTGGTTGGGGTTTTTTATACGCCCACATGAAAATGTGGACGTAAATTGCTGTCGCACCTGTCTGTTCACATTTTTACAAACTTACTCGCAGACATTAACACTATAGAAACCACCACTTTCGAGCATTTTTTTAATAATTGATTTTTAAACAGAATTACGGTGGACATTAGGCTAAAAGAAGAAAAAGAGTGACGCGAGCACAATATACATACTTGCATACCAAGTTTGAACCAAATCAGTTGAAAACTAGGTGTGAGTTTGTTCTCAAAAATTCATGAAATTTTGGGGCAAGGACAATAACACTACAAATTACGATCGAAATGAGACCATTAATATTTGGGCATGTAAAAAGAAGAAAAAACAAAAACACTGTACCTTCATCTTCACAATCACTGACATCACTTTCATCATCAGCAAAATCTGAATTTAATTTGACAATAAAATCAAAATCTCAAAAAATCTGAAGTACCGGTAACTAAAAATTATTGATGACCAAAGTGGTCACTTCAAATACAGCCCAACAGGTCACTGAAATACGAGGACAAACAATGCAATAGCACGCGTTTTTCAGGCCGCTGCCACTACGTCACAAACAGTGATGCCATGTCTACGAATCCAACAAATTTAAATTCTTTATTGATGCATATTTTTATTATGCTATAACATCAAACTAGATAATTATTCATAATCGGAAGAACTCTCGCTTACTTTATCTATGATCTAGGCTAGTCTTCGAAGTTCGAGTCGACATCTGTCTCATATCTGTGTTTACTTACAGGCAGTAAAAATAACCACCGTCTTTAAATAAACTTTATATAACTCATGCTAACAAACCGTCATCTCTTGTTGGAAAACCTTCCTCAGCCTCGGCCTCTGTTTCACTCATAGACATTCCACATTCTGTTGTCCAGTCTAGTGGTTCTAGCCCATCTGCAACGAATGTGTGAATTAGTTTATTAAACGTCCACTGTCAAATTAATTAATGACATCACAGGTAAACGCAGCAAATCAATTTTATGGGGAGGAAGACACATTAGTGCTGTGCGGTTAACCGTATGTTCAGTCCGGTTTCGGTTATAGAAAAAAAACCGCGAGTGTAACCGTACGAGTAAAATAAAGCCGTACTTCCGGTTATAACCTTTTTCATTTTGGAACATCGCAAAAGCCACAAAACAGCGAGAATCGAATGTGTTTGAAATATGTACGCACGACTAATATATTGTAAATTGCGTACCTTCGAATTATCATTTCTTTATCGCGTTGCTTCTTCCGTAAACTCAGTAAAAAAAAGGGTTGCCATTTCGATCAAGGCGTGCCGTGTGTCGAAGAGACCGCGTGTGCAGACGAAATGTATTTTTCGCGCGTTAGCTGGAATCTCCGCTTCGCTGACTAACGGCCCACTGTGGTCTCGAGGTCGTAATTTCTACCGTACTGAGATATACGGAAGTAGCCGAGCGATAACCAAATGTAAAAACGGGTGCCACACGGCCTGCCATGGTCGTATTTTCTGACTAGTTTAGTTTAACTAAAATAAACTAATATGAGTCTACAGAGATTTACGAAAATAGAACGGGATGAAAAAGAATTAGAAGTGGAATTTATAAATCTCGCTAGATTTTTATTTCGTTTATTCGTTTCCACGTCATTGTTTTTACTACACCTAATTTGATGATTGGGTGTCAAACATGTTGTGTGAGACTGGAATTTATGCAGGCCAGTATGGAAAACCGAAACCGAGAGTCTAGGCCTACTCTTTCGTTTTAAACAAACCGAAAACCGAAACCGAGGCAGAATATCATAACCGCACAGCACTAAGAAGACACATACCAAGTTCCAACCCAAAACCCTGATCTCTACTAGTGCACACGAACAAATTGCCGATATACGACACAAGTGGGCGTAAAAAAATGAGTATTGTATAGTAATGTATACAAAAATATTGTTCTTTAAGATACGGTTACACGGTAACATGAATCAAATCGCTGCACTAGTCTACATTAGACTTTATACTCATCACCGACTTAATAATAAATTCTTTATTGTAATCAAACTTACCGCTAACGTGAAAAACATTGTCTATGACTATGTTATTGTCACTGTCACTAGTAGATCTAGTAGTAGTACTACTACTGCCGAGTTTACTCTCAGTCCCACTACTGCCACTACTAGGCCTATCAGTATCACCTTCCACGGAAATTTCATGGTCATCGTTGTTCAGCGTTGTTGATGTCAAGATGTTATATCTACGCCTTGTTGTTTTGGGCACTTCCATGCCTATTAAGTACCGCTTGTAAGGCCCTCTTCTTTTCTTCGGTTGACCCTGACTGTCCTCCATTGTTCAGGATCCAGCTAGTGGCTAGCCTCGATCATCCAAGCGATGTACTTTATCAGTCGAGGGATCATATTGGACGAGTCGTAGCGTCTGGATGATCGAGGCTAACTAGTGACCTTCACAACGATGAATCATCGTTACGTCATATAATATCTATAGATTCTTATTGGCGCGACGTCATCAAAATTACAAAAACGCGCCGTTAGATTAGCCTAGCAGACGCCGGAGACTACAGTCCAGACAGTACCTGCCTGCTTAGGCCTAGTTAATGTGTTCTCGCTCTACTGAAATATGGCACCAAGCTGCATTATTTTCTGGAATGAGGAATCTAACTGGTCGAGGATTACCATTTCTTCCATTAAAGATCCGGTCAAAAAATATGGGGAGATTTATGCAGTTGGCGATCTTGTGAAGGCAACCTTCGGTGGTAAACTGTACCCAGGAGTCATTTTAGGAATTGCAGGTAAGTTCAAATATTAAATAGTTGCTGTAGACTAAATTAAATAGCCGACTGGCGGATGCAAGCTTGAAGCTTAAATTCAATATGAAATATGCATTATAATAGTAGCCTATCTTACATTCAAACTGACTGCAAATTATCCATTTTGCTCATGGCTTATTTTAGGTGTCACAGCTCCATTGCTCACGTTGGAAGAAAGTCGTTTTTTCACGATTTGTAACCCCTTTTAAACTTAACGTCATACACTGGCTATTTACTCTTTTGTAATAATTTTAAAATATTTTGGAAGCAGATATCCTGTGCTTTTGTTTGATATAATTTTTATGTATGTGTTCATTTTATCAATTTCATAAACGTAAGTTTAAAAACGTCAATTTCCCGTGTTTTGACGTTACGCTGAATTTTTTTGTCACGTTTTTAAATGGGGGTACCCCACTTCAAGTGCTTTTATGCAGAGCTTATAATTAATATTATTATTTCATTCTAATATCATTAGAAAGACAAATGAACGACATTTCGATCGGTCTTGGATGCGATGTTAGCATTTCGAAATATCAGGCATTTTTGTTAAAGTTGAAAAAGCATGGTTACGTTGAGAAAAATCTCTAAGTCTAGACCGAGTTGTTACGTTGTGAACAAGGGGACGTGGTGTGTTTTATATAAATAAAGGACTTGCCTGCAAAAAAATTCAGGGTTTATCATGACTATTATTAGTATTATTATATAAATTAGAGCAATCAAAGTAAGAATTCATACTCGCCTCGAGTACTGCTATCAGAGCCACTGTTGTTCCACGTGACTGCTCCCATATATGGTATTTCTATTATTATTCAGCGACAGGTCAAAGTGCAATAGCTAAATTCCCGCGAAAAAATAAACCTTAACCAATGATTATTATGTTTACAAGGATTGTCCAATAAGAGGACCCGTACCGAAAACATTGGGTCGAAGTTCAACGTTAAAAATAGCTCTAGTCGGAACTCACATGTTATGTTCAGCTAGAGTAGATCGCACGTTCGTTTGGAGGTTTAAAACCAAATATTTTTCGACAATTAATAAATTGCGTAACATGGACACGTACTTCAATGTTCTAAATTACTAAATTCTTTGTTATGATGCCTAATTTAAAGTATTTAATGTGCACACGAATGAAAATGAAATCGGAAAATATTATCAACACGGTACGCCACGATACGATGAGAACCATTTCCCGTACGGTTGAATTGAACACACTTTTACTTAGCGTAGGTAGGGATAATAATATTATAATAATATGATTTCTGACCATTGTAATACCCAAATAATATTGGAATTTCAAAAAAATTAACGCTAACAAAAAATAATTTAAATAATCGCTCAAATTCTGGATTTCCGTTGATGATTTACAACATTTCCTTTTGAGATTAGTGCCGTGGTTAGTCAATAAAAATAGCCGTCCGTCAGTCAGATAACTGATTGTCAGTGTCACAAAGAAGAAAGTTCCACTCACAGTTTATTCAATATTTTATCATTATATATCGGTTCTTAAACTAATTATTTATTATGTTTAATTCATTGTGATTTTGGGGAAATATTTAATACCTATCTTTATGGCCAAATTCGTTGAAAATGATATAAATATTGCATTTTTGGAGGGGTTTTTTTTTCAGTTTGGTTACTATAACATAATAACAACATTATATGAAATTATATACAAGGGTAAAGATATGTTAATTTTAAACAAGCCAACAGTGAGGCTGATGTCCCCCGCCGAAATCCCAAAATAAATAGACGACACATATTAATTAATCGCACATTTATTTTTTTCAAACATATCGAGCAATGAAACTGTACACGAAGTGTCATCCCAAAGTGTTTTTATAACGAAAAATGCTAAAACTAACGAAAATATGAAAATGTACCGTAGATTGACTTGGCCCCTCTGGCCAAGGGAAAGGGCCCTCGTGTCCAAGTCAATCGTTTCTATACACTGTTACTGTCAAATCGATTACTAAATGAGAATGCAGTCATTGTATTGGCATAAAAATCATCAATCAAGATGAACCTAAGTTATCTTGTCCCAAAGTATCAACCAATCAAAATGCTTATCTCTGCTTACCCTAAGCGGAAAATGCTCATCTTCGAACTCCATCAAGGCATTGACCTAATAAGCATATACACCAAGTTTGAACATTTTAACTCAATTAGAAGGAGAGTTATTGTGTTCCAAAGTCTCGACTACTCTCGACCAATCAAATTGCGTATCGCTCAGCTTACCTTGAGCAGAAAATGCTCATTATCGAACTTAGTCAAGGTATTACTGTAATGAAACTATACACCAAGTTTCATCACTCTCACTTAATTAGAACTAAAGTTATCGTGTCCCAAAGCATCAACCAATCAAATTGCTCATCTCTGCTTACCCTAAGTGGAAAATGCTCATCTTCGAACTCCATCAAGGCATTGACCTTATAAGCATATACACCAATATGAACATTTTTACTGAATTAGAAGAAGAGTTATTGTGTTCCAAAGTCTCGACCAATCAAATTGCGTATCGCTCTGCTTACCCTAAGCGGAAAATGCTCATCTCCGAACTCCATCAAGGCATTGACCTAATAAGCATATACACCAAATTTGAACATTTTAACTCAATTAGAAGGAGAGTTATTGTGTTCCAAAGTCTCGACTACTCTCGACCAATCAAATTGCTTATCGCTCAGCTTACCTTGAGCAGAAAATGCTCATTATCGAACTTAGTCAAGGTATTACTGTAATGAAACTATACACCAAGTTTCATCACTCTCACTTAATTAGAACTAAAGTTATCGTGTCCCAAAGCATCAACCAATCAAATTGCTCATCTCTGCTTACCCTAAGTGGAAAATGCTCATCTTCGAACTCCATCAAGGCATTGACCTTATAAGCATATACACCAATATGAACATTTTTACTGAATTAGAAGAAGAGTTATTGTGTTCCAAAGTCTCGACCAATCAAATTGCGTATCGCTCTGCTTACCCTAAGCGGAAAATGCTCATCTCCGAACTCCATCAAGGCATTGACCTAATAAGCATATACACCAAGTTTGAACATTTTAACTCAATTAGAAGGAGAGTTATTGTGTTCCAAAGTCTCGACCAATCAAATTGCTCTGCTTACCCTTAGCGGAAAATGCTCATTATCGAACTTAGTCAAGGTATTACTGTAATGAAACTATACACTAAGTTTCATCACTCTCACTTAATTAGAACTAAAGTTATCGTGTCCCAAAGCATCAACCAATCAAATTGCTTATCTCTGCTTACCCTAAGCGGAAAATGCTCATCTTCGAACTCCATCAAGGCATTGACCTAATAAACACATACACCAAGTTTGAACATTCTAGCTCAATTAGGAAGAGAGTTATTGTGTCCCAAAAAGTGTGACGGACAGACGGACAGACGGACAGACAGACAGACAGACAGACAGACAGACGGACGGACGAACCCATTTTAATAGTCCCCCAACTTTCTTCGAAAGGCGGGGGACAAATATCTAAAACTGTTGGAGCTGTACACAAAATTTCACTTGAGTTGAAAATCTCAATTCCTTCATATATTTTTTTAGGCCTAAAATTAGGCAATTTCCTATTGCGGAATGTTTTTTTCAAAGTGAACCCCTTTCCAGTATATAAAGAGATGGCATATAAATATGTTGTTATTATTTATTTGTTCAATCTTCCCCAGTAGCTACTGACTTAAAATAATATAAAAATTAATATTAATGAGAAAATTATCGGAAAATGATGCATTTTTTAAAAATATAAAGTGGTTGCTATGGTAATGAATGTTTTTTTGTATAGTATGTATACCACTAAACGTATTAATGATGTATCTTTTAAAATATGTAAACATTTCGAAAATACATAGTCATAGATAGTGATTTGAAGTGACAAAGTCACGGTCATTTTAGCAATGTCGGATTCCGACGCTCGCTATGCAGCAAACTACGATAGACCGTTAAAAGTTACAGCGAATTCAGAATGAGAAGCGTCATCTAATTCCTCGCTGCGAGACCCATTCACGCCAAATCTTAAGCGTGTCATACTCTTAATGCTATTTTTAGAAACGATTCGGCACAAACCAACTTGTGATTGGTTCATATTACAGGGAAATGGAAGTTCTCTTTGACTCTAAAAATAGCCAATAATAATACTATACCCTAGAGAACTCGGATTACATTAGGCCTATCTATGTAGCCTCAGCCGAACCCGAGTTCTCTGTACTCTAAAATAGCTGATGTTTTATTATGTTTATTGGCAATTTATTCAGGTAAATATAAAGATGTTTGTATAATTATGATAATTTAAAACACTTTTTTAGAAAATAAAACGAGCCTTCTGGAGATTGAAGAAAATATAATGAGGCTGCAGTTGGAATATGATCTAACTTGTCTAACGGCAGAAGAGCTAATTATAAAATTAAAACTTAAAGATGAAGGTGTGTAAATTTAATCAACTAAATCAATATAATATGTCTTCTTGTGATCGTATCATGGCATCGACTGCCTACCAACACCACCACCACCTCCTCCTCTACGCCAAAAAAACCAAAGCGCTCATGTTGGCGTCCAGCTCTTGTTATACTCCCACTTGTGGTCGTATCATGGCGTTGGCTCGGCGTCTGTTGATTCGTAACGTCAGTCCACAATTTGTTTGCGTGCTCTCCAGAGACCAGAGTTTTTGTCGGAACTTAATCTGTGATTGCATGATAACCGTAGTTAGAGGAAGACATATAGCCTATTTAATTTTACAACCTTTTGATTAAGATTATTTCATTCTAATTTAAAATTTTTATACTTTTGATAATATTTCTACACATTGTTTTTACTATTTCATCAGATAGACAAATGCAACTGCCTACCAACACCACCACCACCTCCTCCTCTACGCCAAAAAAAACAAAGCAACTGCCTATCAACACCACCACCGCTACGACAAAAAAGAAGCAAGTTATTAATGATGGTATGTAAAATTTCCACCTCACAATTTAGCTCACGTTGGCCAGAGTTTTTGTCGGAACTTAATCTGTGATTGCATGATAACCGTAGTTAGAGGAAGACATATAGCCTATTTAATTTTACAACCTTTTGATTAAGCTTATTTCATTCTAATTTAAAAATTTTATACTTTTGATAATAATCCTACACATTGTTTTTACTATTTCATCAGATAGACAAATGCAACTGCCTACCAACACCACCTCCTCTACGCCAAAAAAACCAAAGCAACTGCCTATCAACACCACCACCGCTACGACAAAAAAGAAGCAAGTTATTAATGATGGTATGTAAAATTTCCACCTCACAATTTAGCTCACGTTGGCGTCCAGCTCTTGTTATACTCCCACTTGTGGTCGTAAGTTTGTATCGCCTCTGCGTCCGTCCGTACGTCTCCATCAAATAAAGGTCTAGTGCAATATTTGGCATGATTAGATCAAAATCGGCAGAGTTACTGCCCTTTGTTCGTTTGAAAATCATACTTTGGACTTTGCGTGATCTCTAGAGACCGGAGTTTTTGCCCAATCTGAATGAAACTTAGTATGTGTCTTCGTCTCTATAAAATGAAGGTCAAGTCCAATATTGGGCACGATTCAGTAAAACATCACCACAGTTAGTGCCCTTTGTTCGTCCGAAAATCGTCCTTAAGACTTTGTATGCTCTCTAGCGGCCAGAGTTTTCGTTTGATCTTAACCCGTTAACTGTGTAGTTTTTAAAACGTTAACTGTCCCTTATTGTGTAATTAATTTGACGAAAAACATCATTGTTGGGCCATTTTATTCCTGAATACAAAAGATAGTAGTCTGAATCCATATTAAAACGAACGTTAAATAGAGTGGTCTCTCTTTAAAAAAAGATTTGCTCTTCAAGGCGTAATTTTATGTCCTGCACATGCTACGATCGTATGGTTGGAGAAAATACCCCCAAGACGTTATATTACGTCTTACGCACACTGCGTCACAGTTGTCCATGACGTAATATATACGTCATACGCAGTTAACGGGTTAATGAAACTTGGTATGTGTATGTCTCCATAAAATGAAGATCAAGTAAGCATTTGGGCATGACTCCATAAAACTCATTAGAGTTACTGCCCTTTGTTCTTCCGAAAATCGTACTTTGGACTTTGTTTCTTCTCCAGAGGCCAGAGTTTTTGTCCGATCTTTGTCAAAGCTACTGTGCGTGTATATCGCATGGCGACCGCTTGTTTCAAGTACCAGTTATTATCTCCACCCTTGTCTACAGTGAATGTTCATTGTACACGTAGTGGAGATAATAAAATCTGGAAAGCTCGAGACTATAGGGTTATTGCCCTTGTTTCCTGATAAGGTCTAATTGTGAGAAAATGCTGCTATTTCGTTGAGTGTATATTGTGTTTGCGTTCAACTCTTGTTATAATTTCAGAAACCATCACAGAACAGGTAGCACAAGATAAAATTGCCATGAAATCACAACGTTTAAAAGAAAATAAAATGAGGAGAGTTCAAGCATCAGCCACGAAAGAGATTATAATTCAAGATATAGATAATTGTTTGATAGCTATGGAGACTGACAGTGATACCAGTTCTGAAATAAGCTTATCTGGAGAACCAGCTGTAAATTCAAAGGGGCACCCTATGGTTGCTAAGAAGCATCCCAGGAAAACCTTCAGTAGTACCTGTTCGTCTTGTGTTGAAAAAACAAAGATAATTGAACAACTGAAAGAAAAACTTCAGGAAAGAGAAGGTATGAGAAAATATGTTTTTAAGCAGGGTAAAAAATTTGGTTACTGAAGAATTGAATCTTGACTTGTGAAGATTTATACATGTATGAACTTCAGTATGTCACTTTCATATTTACCATAAACAGTGTGTCTTCAAATTAACAGTGATGATAAATTTGACATGGAACCAACTGATGTTGATACCTGAATAACCCACAGCAAGTCCAAATTCAATTCTTATATTTAAGGGCGCTTAATAACAGGCTGTTGTTCGAGAAAGTTCATGTGTTCAATATTTATCATATTTTTTTTATAATTTTCTTCCAATTATTTTAAAAATTTCATTAAAAAGTGCAGTCCGCCGTCGTACACAATTGCTTGTAAGCACAATAGAGACCATTCTTCACAGATTTTAACGAAAACTTGCTATAGATGTTTCTACCAGCATAAGGAAGAAATTCAACGTTTTCCGAAATTATTATCCAGAGTTATTCATACATCTCTACACCAGGAAGATGCTAATCTTATTGGCTTTTGTATCAATGATAACCGGACCGGTTATACCGGTAAAGTGTCCAGTCTGTGTACTGACCCACCATAACTTTCAAATTGAGTTAAATGGCAAATACACAGGGACTATCCGATCAGAAATTCTACTACAGTTTTATGTTTCATACATTTGATATTTCTACATTTTTCAGTTCCAACGAAGTTCTGCAGGCCAAGACCGGGACATGTCAATCCGGATGAAGCAATTAAATATGGTGTAAGTACTTTAACTTCTATTCCAGATGTCTATTTAGATTTAGTAAAGATCACGCTGTCTTATTACTGTATAAGATGTCTATACCCATTAAGGCAAGTGCCAAATGACATGAAATGGAGTTTTAACATCCCATTTTTTCTGCACTTATTAGGCTAACTAGAGACGAGGGTGAATTTTGCCAAGGCAGTAGCGGGTCGCTATGGATGGTTGATGTCGTTAATGGAATATAACATCACCCTTTTGCTATGTGCTCCTAAGAGCTTTTACTGAAGCAGATTCAGTTTTGTAAATATTTGCCCTTGTTTCTTGATATGGTTTAAATATGAGATAGTGCTGATGTTTTGGGCGTATATTGTGTTGGCAATTGTTATTTATATGGTACGTTTTCTGAGTTGAAGTATCAAATCAAACATTGATATTATTCAATTAACTGTATTTTTTCAGATGGTTGAATTGGTTGATAAGCAACAGATTTATTTACATAAGGAACAACTAGTTCGAGCCATGACAAAAGTACAAAAATCAGGAACTACGGCAGCACGATATTTGTTGATGGTATTTTTTACGAAACAAGAACTTTCCAATGGAACCACGAACGAACAAAACAAGAATTCTTTTTTATTGGACAAACAAATCGTGAAGTGTATTGTGGACTTTTGTATTTTACATTCGGAAAACCGACAAGGCATGATAATAAAAGCTATTGTCAGCAAACTCACCTATAACAGGTGCAAGGCAAACAAAAAAAATAAGGCTGCACATGTCATTCAATGATGTAGATAATTTAATAAAGCTGATTTAGATTAAGTAAAGCTGATTTAGTTGTCATCACCTTCGTTGGTCGGTCTGTCCGTCCACAATTCTTGTGATTTACAATCCAATAAATTCAAGTCGTTTTATTATACGCCCACATTTTCATGTGGACGTATTATGTCGTCGCCCCTGTCCGTCCGTCCACAATTGTTTGTGGACCCTCTACAGGTCACAATTCTTGTCCGATTTTGACGAAACTTGAAATATAGGTTTATCCCCAAAAGATCTCGGCTGCTTTCGATATTGGCACGTATCTAATCAAAACTTCATGGATTATGGCCCCTGATTGTACGAAAAATCACGTTTTTAGCTTGTGGACCCTATAGAGGTCACAATTTTGAACCGATTTTGATGAAACTTGACATGCATGTTTATAACCCAAAGATCTTGGTTCCTTTCGATATTTGCGCCTACCGGAACATAATTTCCTGAATTATGGCCCCTGTAACGGTGATGAAACTTGAAATGCACGTTTATAACCTAAAGATCTTGATTCTTTTCGATATTTGCGCATATCAAATTGTAATTTAATGAATTATAGCCTTTGATTGTAGGAAAAATAACTGGTTTAGCCTGACAGAAAAACTATTTCAGTTTTGAAAAAACGCGTACTGAAATTATTAACTGTAGCTTTATTATAGCTTTACAAAAAAAGCTACTTGAAAGCCATATCTTTAAATTAATTAGCTTCTGCAAACAAAGTTAACTAAAAGTTACATTCATCATACTGCAGAGAAAAAGTCATCTAAAAGTTACAGTAATAGACTGTAAGGGAAAAGCTACATAAAAGTTTTATTTATAGCCTATAGCTGACAGAAAAACTATTTATTGCAGTTTTGAAAAAACGCGTACTGAAATAATTAACTGTAGCTTTATTATAGCTTTACAAAAAAAGCTACTTGAAAGCCATATCTTTCTTCTGCAAACAAAGTTAACTGAAAGTTACATTCATCATACTGCAGAGAAAAAGTCATCTAAAAGTTACAGTAATAGACTGGAAGGGAAAAGCTACATAAAAGTTAACACACAACCATAAAAAGCTACTTAAAAGCCTAATTTACATATTTGGACCATAGCTTACTTTTAACTTTTTAATACCTTTTTGTAGCTTTTTTTAACTTAGTTTGTAGCTTTTTTGATACTTCTTTTGTAGCTTTAATGAGTTGAAAAGGGTAACTTTATCCTAGCTTATTTGTAACTTTAAAGTAACTTCCTGAGGGTAAGGGTTAAACTCTGTGTATTAATCTGAAGTCAATAGTATGATAAGCTTGGCATCTGTAGCGTCACAAGGTTTTTTGAAGTGATCAAGGGAGATAACTCTGGAAGTAATTATTTGAAATCAATGAAAATCAGTAGGCTTCTTCGTCTCATGACCTTAAATAGTGTGTGTAAATTTAAAGTCAATCAGATATTAACTTTGACCTCTAGAGCGTCCACAGGATTTTTTGATGTGATCAAGGACAATAACTCTGGCAATAATTATCAGAGATCGCTGAAAATCAATAGGCTTCTTCGTCTCATCACCTTAAACACTGTGTATAAATTTAATGTCAATCGGATATCAACTTTGGCCACTAGAGCATCCACAAGATTTTTTGAAGTGATCAAGGGCCATAACTCTGGCACTAATTATCGGAAATCGCTGAAATCTTCGTCTTATGACCTTAAACACTGTGTATGAATTTTAAGTCAATCGGATATTAACTTTGGTCTCTAGATCGTTCACAAGATTTTTTGAAGTGATCAAGGGCCATAACTCTGGCACTAATCATCGGAAATCGCTGAAAATCAATAGGCTTCTTCGTCTTTAACCTTAAACATTGTGTATAAATTTAAAGTCAATCGGATATTGACTTTGGCTTTTAGAGCGTCCACAAGATTTTTTGAAGTGATCAAGGGCCATAACTCTGGCGCTAATTATCGGAAATCGCTGAAAATCAATAGGCTTCTTCGTCATGACCTTAAACACTGTGTATAAATTTAAGGTCAATCGGATATTAACTTTGGCTTTTAGAGCGTCCACAAGATTTTTTGAAGTGATCAAGGGCCATAACTCTGGCACTAATTCTAGGAAATCGCTGAAAATCGATAGGCTTCTTCGTCTTATGACCTTAAACACTGTGTATAAATTTAAAGCCAATTGAATATTAACTTTGGCCTCTAGACCGTCCACAAGATTTTTTGAAGTGATCAAGGGCCATAACTCTGGTAGTTATCGGAAATCGCTGAAAACAATAGGCTTCTTCGTCTCATGACCTTAAACACTGTGTATAAATTTAAAGTCAATCGGATATTAACTTTGGCCCCTAGAGCGTCCACAAGATATTTTGAAGTGATCAAGGGCCATAACTCTGGTAGTTATTATCGGAAAACACTGAAAAACAATAGGCTTCTTCGTCTCATGACCTTAAACACTGTGTATAAATTTAAAGTCAATCGGATATTAACTTTAGCCTGTAGAGCATCCAAAAGCAATTGTGGACGCCGGACCGACGGACGGACGGGGGCGACGACAATATACGACCACATTTCAATGTGGGCGTATAAAAATGGATATATATAAAGCATTTTGGAACCAATCTCTTCAATTGCTCATGGGGGTCCTTGCCTGAATGGAGATAATGTTCAGAGGGTTATAGCTGGGGGGGGGGGGGGTCTCAAACTCGGCAGATGAGTATTCTTAAAGATGAGATACGGTACTTAACTAAAGTGCTAGGAAAAAAGGATGATCGCCTAGTCATGGCGAATAAATCATTCGAACGACAGTATGCCGACTTCCTTTCCTACTTAAGACTTGCACCTTCTACTGGTTCTGAGCAAGACCAACTCCTTGTTGTTCCCTCTCCACATGCGAGAAAGAGAAAATATAATAAAGTTTGTGGTAGTGGAATCAGAATTGGAACTGGAAAATTCTGAAGATGAGTGAATGCCTATTGTTTGTTCCAATGTGGATGACTGAAGGAAACCTGTTTTACTCTAAACTAGTTCCCCATTTAACTTGGTATTGAATACTCAACAGATGTACAGAATGCCTACATAATGGGTGGGTTAAAGAGCTGAGCTGGGCAGCTGTGGTGGGCAGCAAAGTGTCAGAAAAGGACCTCCTAACCGTGCCACATACACAGAAAGGAAAACAGCCACCAAGAATCATGAAATCCTGGACGAAAGAGCAGCAAAAATTAAACTGACGAGGGACCCAAAGAATAATCTCATCTACACCCAGAATGTGTACATAGCCTACTTCAACTTGTTTCGTGAAAAAATCCAACTTGAACAACAATTTCTGAACCCAAAGTTAAAGTTCATTTTGTATCATTTCATTTCCATGTTTTTGTTCCAATTTACTTAAGAGACAATTTTCTGCTTTATTCGTCGTAACCATGGTGACTAAGCCCATTTCATTTCTTTATTTCAGGATGATGGAGAGCATCAGCGATAGTGAGTTGGAAGACATGTTTTACAGTGTGGAGGGGCTCTTCGAAGGGCTCCAGGATTTTATGGTGGCCAGCAAGAACGGTGTGCTAGGCACACTATGATCACAGCAGAAGATTGAAAGAGGTAGAGGAGAAGGGGGCCAAAGGAACAGTGAGTTGGAAGACATGTTCGAGAGTGTGGAGGGGCAATTCAAGGGACTCAGATGAGTTTGTTGTTACCTTTAGACAGCGTTGGCAGAGAAAGTTTGTGGTCTCGACCCTGAAGGAGTTGGGAAGAGATACCACCCCATTTGCCACCAAGCAAGAAGGCGATGAAAGCCCCTTGTACGTGTGGGTGACCAGAAAGAAAAACCGGCCACAAGGATCCGTTTCAGCTGGTTCAAGTTTACAAGAGACCCAAGTCTCAGGGTGATGATTACAACACAAGACTGATGGGAAAAAAGGAACAAGGCTGAAATGGAGAAGAAATGGAAGAGAAAGAGGATAGTTAGATCACCGGGCCAAGCAGAAGTTACCACCCCGCAGAAGAAAGCTCTGTGTATTCCCGTCCATGTGGGAGATTTGAATGCAGAACTGGTTGCCCGAATCCGTTCGGGTCTGGTGAAACTCAGCTGAGACCCTAAGTCCAAATTTACCGACGGCCAAAACGCCAACGTGGCTAGGACATTGACAAGATCTGAAAAATGACAGAGCAGTAAGTTTTACTGATGTTATTGAACATCACCTCCATAGCACCTGCTAGTAAATTCAATGTTAATACACATATAATCCAATTTCCCTGGAACCTCATGGATGCTGTTATCAGCTATTATGTATTTGATTACTTTTTTACATTATATTTTGTCCCTTCTATTAGAATAAGACATATTACAAATAACAGTTTTGTTACTTGTGCTGCTATTATTAAACATCACATCCATAGCACCGGCTAGTCACAACTCTGGTGAATTGCGTCAAAGTAAATAAAAAGAGTCCAAGGCATATGTTTGCATTTTCATTGAACACATACCCAAGGCTGTTTAGAAGTGAAAATACGAAAATCTTTTCAGATTAAATTGGAAATATGCCAAATAAGATAAAAGAATATCTAAAGATTACTCCTTCCGGCATATTGTGACAATACTGTCCTAAAAACGACAAAATGGGGAATACTTGCTCGAACTTTGGCAGACACCACTGGATGGATATATGTTGAATATAAAAAATCTATTACGGCCAGACTGATGATCAAGTTCCCGCTGATGGATTATCGAAAACTTCCCGTACCATATCGCAATTAGTGGAATCCTCTTGGAACCGTGGATACCATATACATACCGATCGATTGTACAATTCCATACCTCTAGTTGAGCATTTAGAAACGAAGAGGACGCATTTGACCGGTACATTGCAACTAAACAGAGTCGGCATACCGGATGAAGTGAAGGCGCCATTACAACTTTACACCATCAAAATGTAGTTATGATCTCTAAATATCATGTTGGTAATGAAACACAAGATGCTGTACGGTGACAGAGAGGAGAAGCTGATAATATAGTGAAGAAACCAGTCGCAGTTATGGGATATAATTCGAGCATGGGTGGCGTCGATCTCAGTGACCAGTTGAGCGGGTACTATAGCTTCTGTCGCAAGTCGATAAAATGGCGGAAAAAGTGTTTTTCTTGTTAATTGAAGTGACTGTTGTAAATAGCTACATTTTGTACAAGCTAAGTATGCCTGCACCAGTTACAAAGCACAAATTGAGCTTCGAAAAATGCTTGTACAGGGACTTGTAAGCCAGGCTGTGGCAGTGCCCTGAGCACCCCCTAGGAAACGTGGAAGGCCTCTAGAAGCGACAGCACTTCAGGGACTTGATAAACAATTCAATAGAATTGAAACCGAGACTAGAAAACGTGAAAAAAATTAATTAAAGGGATCCTAATGATTTTACTAATTTATTACGCGGGGAAAGGCTTAAAACACATTTTTATTTATCGATGAATTACCTGGAATTAATGGAAAAGACACAGAAACTGTATTAATTGCAGGAAAAGTGTCTCAAACCCTAGCCCTGCAGAAAAAGTGTCTCAAACCTTAGCCCTGACAGAGTGAGGAGGAAGAGGCTCCACCACTCAAACCCTGCTGCTATTATTGAACATCACCTCCATAGCACCTGCTAGTAAGTTCTATGTTAAACACATATAATATTATACATCCATAAATGATTATAATGTTATCTTTTTATTTTATGATCAATGCTTTGTTGACTAGAACACATACGATTGGTAATTATAATACTATTTTTTTTTTTATAAATATGTTTATTTTTAAAGTAGTTTCATATAAACTTTGAACTTAAGGATAACTCCATGATACAGAAACATAACTTTTGCTATTATTGAACATCACCTCCATAGCACCTGTTAGTAAATTCTCTATGAATATACACAAACAATATTGAACAACCATAAATGATTACGTTATTTGCTATTATTGAACATTACCTCCATAGCACCTTCTAGTAAGTTAATACATTTAACATTACACATCCACAAATGATTAGGTTACTTTTGCTGTTATTGAACATTCCCCCCATAGCACCTGCTAGTAAATTAAATATTAATACACAAACAATATTGAACATGATTACAACAGATGTTATTACATAATTGTATGATAAATCCTCTGTTGACTAGAACACGTACGATTTATTATTATAATATTGGGTTTTTTTTTTCTAGTTTCGTATGAACTTCAACCCTTTCATGAATGGACGGCCCGCCATTTTGGTTGCCTTAGGAACTGATACGAACGAGTTGACTTCACATTTCACACATTTATCCGAAATTAAACTCTCGTATCGGCGAGAAAAGACTTCAACTAACTTCTATTGCTTACAAGCTAGAAATTGGCACGTGGCATTAACTAGTTGATGATATTTCTTCTGAAAGTGGCGATGATTTTGATGATGTTTTCGGGACAATCGATGACTTGATTGGCTAAGAATGATTTCGAGCCAGTAATTCCGTATGAATTGCAAAAGACAGTGTGGGTAAACAAATAAATTAAATATTGATGCCGAACCCCTCTCGTTGTTTTCAACTTATTTTAGAACCAAACCTTATTCAAATAAAAGATAAAACTAATAAATATGCCCCGTCTTCGACAGCAAACAGATCCAGAGGTAGAAGACATTAAAACTTTTCTTGGGATAAGTATTTTGATAGGAATAAATAACTTGCCAGAAATTAATAATTATTGGATTACAGGCAATAGCCTTGGGAATGAATTTATAAAAAAAATCAATGTCACGCAACCGATTATGACAAACTTTTTAAGATTCGCCCATTGCTTGATCATTTTGAAAAAACATTTCTGAATAATTTTGTAACCAGTAAAGAAGTCAGTGTAGATGAAGCTATGGTTAAATTCAAAGGACGACTAGGCTTCATTCAATACATGCCTATGAAACTGATCAAACGTGGAGTCAAGGTGTGGATGTCAGCACGCCCATCTACGGGATATGCGTTCACGTTCGATGTCTACACAGGAAGAAACAATGATGGCTCAGTTGAAACCGGCCTAGGCTTCAAAGTGGTAATGAAGTTGACGAAACCAATGCATGGAACCTATAGACAGATATATTTTGACAATTTTTTCAACAGCCCCTAAATAACTCCACCGTATGAATTTAAAAACTTATTCTTGTGGTACCATACAAGCAAACAGAAAAGGCATTCCTGATTCGTTGAAATTGAAGCGAGGTGATACAAACTTTTCACAGTATGGTGACATGGTCGCTAGTACGTGGCAAGACAAGCATACTCTAAATGTTTTGTCTACAAATTCATCACAGTAAATGCTACAAATAACTAGAATTGGGAAAGGTGGCAGAGAGGAGAATAATGAAGCCAGACGCTGCTGAAAATTATAATTGTTTTATGGGGAGAGTCAATCTTCATGACCAAAATAGGTCATATTATGATCTTGGCAGAATAAAACAAACTTGTAACAGTAAATAATCAATTGTTTTCGAGTGACAGGCGTTTTTTTTATTTTATGAAGCATACCAGGTTAGCCTTTCAATGCAAGTTCCAAAAATTCAGACTTCGGAACCAAAAAATAGTTTGGAAGACTACTTATTGGGTGAATATGATGCTTTAAGTATTGGTTGACATGGTAATAAGCAACACATTAATTCTTTTCCAATTAATGTCTACATATTTTCCGAACCTAACTGATAAAGTTGCCATGAATATAGTTTAATAATTACACAACAGAAGTCAAGATACCAATCTAATCAACACATGATGGAAGTTATTTTTTCAACACCTGATTGAAAATGATTTGTTCAGCATGCAATTAAGATTTGGCTTGTATTGTAACAACGAGCAAGGGTTGGGGTTAGGGCTTGTATTGGAATAATGAGCAACAGATCAAATTGCCAAGTCAACAGTAATACAATCTTCTAACAAAAAGTGGTTAGAAATAAGATGCTGATGTCCAACTCAGATTTTGGAGGGATATGTAAATTGAAGAGGGAACAGACAAAGAGAGATAAGCATCTGATCTGACTGAACAGTAATATTAGCCATCATCTAATCAAGCATGGCAAAAGCATGAAAAAGTGTCTGTAGAAATGTTTAAATCAGAAATGAAAATGTCAGTGATCACTTGTGGATCAACAATTTCAGAACCTCCACCCCAGATGGGTTGGCAGTAGAGTCTCCTACATTGGAAGTCAAGTGTCCTTACAGCTCAAAAGATCAGTTTATTTCCAATAAAACTCTGTCCTATTTACTTGCTCACAATTGTGGTGAGCTATTTGCTGTAAGAGTAGGCTGTGGCCTCGCATTCAGGGAAAAATGTTCCCACGGTTGACTGTATCACGGATGCCCGTCTTTCACCAGTCCAGTCCGACTTCATCCTCATCTCGACTGACAACTGGACCACCACAATTAACGATTCCTGTTTCAGCCAACTCAACACATACATGCCCAAGTACTAATTACCTCCAACTTACCAACACAATTTCATGGCGCCGGTATGGTTTCAACCTCTTCTGGTGAAGAAAACTCCACATATTTCATGGCGCCTGTAGGGTTTCAACCTCTTCTGGTGAAGAAAACTCCACATATTTCATGATGCCAGTATGGTTTCAACCTTTTTTGGTGTACGAAACCTAACATATTTTTTGGAAGAGTTTGACTGATTTTGTTTACTTGAAGGACTCGCAGATCGACAGGAACTTGCTGCTTTCCATTTACAGTTGAGAGGTCCAGCCTGTATTTGGTATTTACATTACCTCCTGCTCTTGACAGTCCTTGGAGAAGCATTTTTATTTACTACCCAACCAGTCAATAGATCCATACCAAATTTATTGAATGAGAAGTCGGCCAATTTGTACCCCAAACTACACAATATCATTGAGTAAGCCTAGTTTGGGTGTGCACATATCAGTGACGATACAAAGGTAAAAGTGAAAGCAACTAAAACAATTCCTGGAGGGATGACAAAACTCTTGCAACCATTAGATATCATTGTTAACCGGTGTTTGAAATCCGAACTCCGCAAGACCTGGGAACATTGGATGTGTGATGGGGAGCACAGTTTTACAAATACAGGAACGATGTGTCGCGCAACTCACAGTGAAGTAACTCATTGGGCTAGCGACGCTTGGGCAACGGTGCCGAAATCAGTTATAATAAATGGATTTATTAAAGCTGAGATAATCAATAAGACGGATGAAAATGAAAATAATGATGGTATTTGATTGAAGAAGCCATGTGTAATTCTCTTGCACATATACTATTAAGTACAAGTCTCTAATTGGGAGTGAGGTGGCAACCTTCAACTTGCTGAAGACCCGTACAAAAGGATTACACGAAGTCAGACATTTTAAAAAAAAGAAATCTGAGAATTTGCCATCTGGACACTTGCGATCTAGCTTGCCCCAAGCCAGCAGGAATAACTGAAGATAAAGATGTGGAACAAAAGTCCATACTTTAATCCTATCACTGAGCAGGTAATTCTGAACAATAATGGTACAAAACCCCTCCTTTAATCTTATCCTTTCTGTCCTTGCCAGGCCTCCCTGAGGACGAGAATTCAGAGGAGAGAGTGTAGTAGTTAACCATGTATTGGTGGATTCAACGGTACAGAACCTAAGCATAAAAAAATAAAAACGGAGCTCATTTTTTATACGTCCACATTCATAATGTGAACGTATTATGCCGTCGCCCCTGTCTGTGTGTGTGTGTGTGTGTGTGTGTATGTATGTATGTGTGTGTGTCTGTGGTTCGCCTACAGGCCGCAATTCTTCATGGATTTTCTTCAAACTTGGTATACTTATTCCTTATATCCCAAGGAAGATCCCTATTGTTTTTGGGGCATGCCCGACCCCCAGGGGCCGAGCCACGCCCATTTCTAGTATTTGTTTGTTTGTCGTCTACAGGCCACATTTCTTAACTTATAATTTTGAAACTTAGCATACACATTCTTTGTACCCTAAGGAACATCCCTATCATTTGGGGTGTATGCCCCACCCCCAGGGGCAGAGCCACGCCCATTTTCTTTTCGTGTGTCTTTGTGTCGCCTACAGGGCGCAATTCTTACTGGATTTTCTTCAAACTTGATATACGTATTCCTTATACCCTAAGGAAGATCTCTATTGTTTTTGGTGCATGCCCGACCCCCAGGGACAGAGCCACGCCCATTTCTAGTATGTATTTGTTTGTCGTCTACAGGCCACATTTCTTAACTTATAATTTTGAAACTTAGCATATACACATTCTTTGTACCCTAAGGAACATCCCTATCATTTGGGGTGCATGCCCAACCCCCTGGGGCAGAGCCACACCCATTTTCTTATCGTGTGTCTTTGTGTCGCCTACAGGCCGCAATTCGTATTGGATTTTCTTTAAAACTTTGTATACTTACTCTTTATACTCTAAGGATGATCCCTATCGTTTGGGGTGCATGCCCAACCCCCCAGGGGCAGAGCCACGCCCATTTTCTTTTTGTGTGTCTCTGTGTCGCCTAGAAGCCGCAATTCTAACTGTATTTTCTTAAAACTTTGTATACTTACCCTAAGGATGATCCGTATTGTTTTTTGGTGCATGCCCGACCCCCAATGGCAGAGCCACGCCCATTCCTTGTATTTATTTGTTTGTCGTCTACAAGCCACATTTCTTAACGTATCATCTTGAAACTTTGAATGATTATGCTTTGTACCCTAAGGAACATTTCTATCATTTGGGGTGCATGCTTAACCCCCAGGGGCAGATTCACGCCCATTTTCTTTTTGTGTGTCGCCTACAGGCCACAATTCTTAATCGGTCATCTTGAAACTTAAAATACTTATTCCTTATACCCTAAGATGACCCCTTTTGTTTTGGGTGCATGCCCGACCCCCATGGGACAGCAACACCCATTTGGTTTATGTATTCCTTATAGCCTGAGGGCGTCCACTATTGATTTTGATGAATGTCCCGACCCCCAGGGGCAGAGCCACGCCCACTTTTTGCCTTTAGTGTTAGGAAGGCACAATTCTGAATGGATTATCTTGGTATAGTTATTCCTTATACTCTAAGGACGGCAACTATTAATGTTGGTGCACGACCCTCAACGCTAAACAAACCAAACGCCTAGCCTTCTTGACAAAGTACCATATCAATCAAAGTAGGAATGTGGACGTATATTGTAGCGTTAGCGTTATGTTTTTTATTGATGGTTTACCTTCAATTTAAAAAGAAGATACAAAAACAATATTAGTTGCAGAAATTGATAAAACAATTTTTATGGATTGAGGGTCGCATATTCACAGGCAATTTGTATAAGTCTTCTGAAACAATCTTTAGATTTTTAGTTGGCATCAAAGTAATCCACATTTGAATAATCGTGAAAAGTTAGACTTCACCATACTATCACTATAAACTTTTTACTGGACATGACTGTATTATTACTATAAACTTTTTAATGGACTTCACCATACTATTCCTATAAACTCTTGAATGGACTTCACCATACTATTACTGTAAACTATTTAATGAACTTCACAATACTATTGCTATAAACTTGTTATTATAAACTTTTTAATAACCGGACACATTAAGGTTCACACCAGAGTGAGGCTTTGTATTATTTATACCAGGAATAAATGTTTTTTTGAAAGTGATTGGTATAGAGATTGCACAGCTTGTTCTTAACAACATGCCTGAAAACCACAGCCTTGAGAATGCAGACCAAAGCTTCCTTTCGTTTTCAAGTGTTTTACTCCGTAAAAGCTTCTGTTTTTGTTTCAGGAAAGACGTCTGACGTACTATTACTTAGCACGGACGCGATCCGCGATGGGATTTGGTATACCGGGTGGCAGCCAGCTGGTATTAAGAGAAGCCTGGACCACTACCTTTGTGAGAAACTGAAAGGCCACCACAAAAGAGAAACTGAAAGAAAGAGGGAGAAAGATCACATGATTGCTGATCTTAGCTGCATTTTACAGCAGGAGGTGGTGTATGATGTGGAGGGGGAAGAGGAGGGAGAGGTTCAGGGTTAGTGGAAAGGGCCAGGACTATTGAGAGGTCGGGTGAGGGTTGGTTTTTTTTAGAATTAGAGATAATTAGGGGTTGGGGTAATTTAGGTTGTACATATCATGATTGTTTTTGATTATTTCTTTTGTACTGTTTGATTTTCAACAATGTATGTCACAGGCCCATCGACAATAATCACTGTTGACCACTCGGACACGGCTGCCTCAACCGAGAAAAAGAAGTCCAAACCTAAGACAAGTTTGAAGCAGTAACCAGTCACACAACCTGATACTGGTACTGGTTTGGAGAAGCGTTCCTACTCTACAGACGATACAAGAACAAAAAAAGAAAGATCAACGATGCTTTTCATCTGACCACCTTCTGTTCTCCCAAACAAACAATGAAGCTTCAAAACCGAATCGCCATTGGAAAATTTGACTCGAACACTCATCCAATATGCGGATCCAAGGAAGACTGGAAACCACAGGATATGCTGCAGATGCTTCTTGGACAAGTGTATTGGATTCCTCGTATCCTGAGAAACATACCCTGAATAGATCCTGAAGAGAAGCAATTCAAACTAACATTCTCCATGCCATCTTGTATTTTTGTAAAAAAATCTTCAGCTGTTCAGAAGATACGAGAGAAAATCTTCAGCTTGAAGACGATATATTCCGTGTGGTGGAAATAACCAGCAATAATTTTCTGGAAAGATTTTATAGATTTTATTCCATGATAAAAAATCTAAATGTCAAGTGTGTGCTCAGCATAGAAATGTTTTGTACAAAGGTACAAGTACCTTGAAAATAAAAATCAAATAATGCACATTCATTAGCCAAGATTAGGAGCAGAACACGAACAGTAGGATGTTAAACCTCATTTCATTTAGAACCACGTTTATTTTTTCTCAGGTCTCCTGTTTTCTCTAAGTGTTTAAATATTAACTTATTGCCATACGACTGAAATATATATATAAGGTAATGTTATGTTTTATTATTGATTACAGATACTTCAGAAATTTAATCGCTGCCTTCTTGGTAAGTACAATGTTATTCTGGACATGGTGAAATTCTGTGGGTTTGATCCAAGGTTGGGGTAATTTAGGTTGTACATATCATGATTGTTTTTGATTATTTCTTTTGTACTGTTTGATTTTCAACAATGTATGTCACAGGCCCATCGACAATAATCACTGTTGACCACTCGGACACGGCTGCCTCAACCGAGAAAAAGAAGTCCAAACCTAAGACAAGTTTGAAGCAGTAACCAGTCACACAACCTGATACTGGTTTGGAGAAGCGTTCCTACTCTACAGACGATACAAGAACAAAAAAAGAAAGATCAACGATGCTTTTCATCTGACCACCTTCTGTTCACCCAAACAAACAATGAAGCTTCAAAACCGAATTGCCATTGGAAAATTTGACTCGAACACTCATCCAATATGCGGATCCAAGGAAGACTGGAAACCACAGGATATGCTGCAGATGCTTCTTGGACAAGTGTATTGGATTCCTCGTATCCTGAGAAACATACCCTGAATAGATCCTGAAGAGAAGCAATTCAAACTAACATTGTCCATGCCATCTTGTATTTTTGTAAAAAAATCTTCAGCTGTTCAGAAGATACGAGAGAAAATCTTCAGCTTGAAGACGATATATTCCGTGTGGTGGAAATAACCAGCAATAATTTTCTGGAAAGATTTTATAGATTTTATTCCATGATAAAAAATCTAAATGTCAAGTGTGTGCTCAGCATAGAAATGTTTTGTACAAAGGTACAAGTACCTTGAAAATAAAAATCAAATAATGCACATTCATTAGCCAAGATTAGGAGCAGAACACGAACAGTAGGATGTTAAACCTCATTTCATTTAGAACCACGTTTATTTTTTCTCAGGTCTCCTGTTTTCTCTAAGTGTTTAAATATTAACTTATTGCCATACGACTGAAATATATATATAAGGTAATGTTATGTTTTATTATTGATTACAGATACTTAAGAGATTTAATCGCTGCCTTCTTGGTAAGTACAATGTTATTCTGGACATGGTGAAATTCTGTGGGTTTGATCCAAGGTTGGGGTAATTTAGGTTGTACATATCATGATTGTTTTTGATTATTTCTTTTGTACTGTTTGATTTTCAACAATGTATGTCACAGGCCCATCGACAATAATCACTGTTGACCACTCGGACACGGCTGCCTCAACCGAGAAAAAGAAGTCCAAACCTAAGACAAGTTTGAAGCAGTAACCAGTCACACAACCTGATACTGGTACTGGTTTGGAGAAGCGTTCCTACTCTACAGACGATACAAGAACAAAAAAAGAAAGATCAACGATGCTTTTCATCTGACCACCTTCTGTTCTCCCAAACAAACAATGAAGCTTCAAAACCGAATCGCCATTGGAAAATTTGACTCGAACACTCATCCAATATGCGGATCCAAGGAAGACTGGAAACCACAGGATATGCTGCAGATGCTTCTTGGACAAGTGTATTGGATTCCTCGTATCCTGAGAAACATACCCTGAATAGATCCTGAAGAGAAGCAATTCAAACTAACATTGTCCATGCCATCTTGTATTTTTGTAAAAAAATCTTCAGCTGTTCAGAAGATACGAGAGAAAATCTTCAGCTTGAAGACGATATATTCCGTGTGGTGGAAATAACCAGCAATAATTTTCTGGAAAGATTTTATAGATTTTATTCCATGATAAAAAATCTAAATGTCAAGTGTGTGCTCAGCATAGAAATGTTTTGTACAAAGGTACAAGTACCTTGAAAATAAAAATCAAATAATGCACATTCATTAGCCAAGATTAGGAGCAGAACACGAACAGTAGGATGTTAAACCTCATTTCATTTAGAACCACGTTTATTTTTTCTCAGGTCTCCTGTTTTCTTTAAGTGTTCAAATATTAACTTATTGCCATACGACTGAAATATATATATAAGGTAATGTTATGTTTTATTATTGATTACAGATACTTAAGAAATTTAATCGCTGCCTTCTTGGTAAGTACAATGTTATTCTGGACATGGTGAAATTCTGTGGGTTTGATCCAAGGTTGGGGTAATTTAGGTTGTACATATCATGATTGTTTTTGATTATTTCTTTTGTACTGTTTGATTTTCAACAAAGTATGTCACAGGCCCATCGACAATAATCACTGTTGACCACTCGGACACGGCTGCCTCAACCGAGAAAAAGAAGTCCAAACCTAAGACAAGTTTGAAGCAGTAACCAGTCACACAACCTGATACTGGTACGGAGAAGCGTTCCTACTCTACAGACGATACAAGAACAAAAAAAGAAAGATCAACGATGCTTTTCATCTGACCACCTTCTGTTCACCCAAACAAACAATGAAGCTTCAAAACCGAATCGCCATTGGAAAATTTGACTCGAACACTCATCCAATATGCGGATCCAAGGAAGACTGGAAACCACAGGATATGCTGCAGATGCTTCTTGGACAAGTGTATTGGATTCCTCGTATCCTGAGAAACATACCCTGAATAGATCCTGAAGAGAAGCAATTCAAACTAACATTGTCCATGCCATCTTGTATTTTTGTAAAAAAATCTTCAGCTGTTCAGAAGATACGAGAGAAAATCTTCAGCTTGAAGACGATATATTCCGTGTGGTGGAAATAACCAGCAATAATTTTCTGGAAAGATTTTATAGATTTTATTCCATGATAAAAAATCTAAATGTCAAGTGTGTGCTCAGCATAGAAATGTTTTGTACAAAGGTACAAGTACCTTGAAAATAAAAATCAAATAATGCACATTCATTAGCCAAGATTAGGAGCAGAACACGAACAGTAGGATGTTAAACCTCATTTCATTTAGAACCACGTTTATTTTTTCTCAGGTCTCCTGTTTTCTCTAAGTGTTCAAATATTAACTTATTGCCATACGACTGAAATATATATATAAGGTAATGTTATGTTTTATTATTGATTACAGATACTTAAGAAATTTAATCGCTGCCTTCTTGGTAAGTACAATGTTATTCTGGACATGGTGAAATTCTGTGGGTTTGATCCAAGGTTGGGGTAATTTAGGTTGTACATATCATGATTGTTTTTGATTATTTCTTTTGTACTGTTTGATTTTCAACAAAGTATGTCACAGGCCCATCGACAATAATCACTGTTGACCACTCGGACACGGCTGCCTCAACCGAGAAAAAGAAGTCCAAACCTAAGACAAGTTTGAAGCAGTAACCAGTCACACAACCTGATACTGGTTTGGAGAAGCGTTCCTACTCTACAGACGATACAAGAACAAAAAAAGTAAGATCAACGATGCTTTTCATCTGACCACCTTCTGTTCTCCCAAACAAACAATGAAGCTTCAAAACCGAATCGCCATTGGAAAATTTGACTCGAACACTCATCCAATATGCGGATCCAAGGAAGACTGGAAACCACAGGATATGCTGCAGATGCTTCTTGGACAAGTGTATTGGATTCCTCGTATCCTGAGAAACATACCCTGAATAGATCCTGAAGAGAAGCAATTCAAACTAACATTCTCCATGCCATCTTGTATTTTTGTAAAAAAATCTTCAGCTGTTCAGAAGATACGAGAGAAAATCTTCAGCTTGAAGACGATATATTCCGTGTGGTGGAAATAACCAGCAATAATTTTCTGGAAAGATTTTATAGATTTTATTCCATGATAAAAAATCTAAATGTCAAGTGTGTGCTCAGCATAGAAATGTTTTGTACAATGGTACAAGTACCTTGAAAATAAAAATCAAATAATGCACATTCATTAGCCAAGATTAGGAGCATAACACGAACAGTAGGATGTTAAACCTCATTTCATTTAGAACCACGTTTATTTTTTCTCAGGTCTCCTGTTTTCTCTAAGTGTTTAAATATTAACTTATTGCCATACGACTGAAATATATATATAAGGTAATGTTATGTTTTATTATTGATTACAGATACTTAAGAGATTTAATCGCTGCCTTCTTGGTAAGTACAATGTTATTCTGGACATGGTGAAATTCTGTGGGTTTGATCCAAGGTTGGGGTAATTTAGGTTGTACATATCATGATTGTTTTTGATTATTTCTTTTGTACTGTTTGATTTTCAACAATGTATGTCACAGGCCCATCGACAATAATCACTGTTGACCACTCGGACACGGCTGCCTCAACCGAGAAAAAGAAGTCCAAACCTAAGACAAGTTTGAAGCAGTAACCAGTCACACAACCTGATACTGGTTTGGAGAAGCGTTCCTACTCTACAGACGATACAAGAACAAAAAAAGAAAGATCAACGATGCTTTTCATCTGACCACCTTCTGTTCACCCAAACAAACAATGAAGCTTCAAAACCGAATCGCCATTGGAAAATTTGACTCGAACACTCATCCAATATGCGGATCCAAGGAAGACTGGAAACCACAGGATATGCTGCAGATGCTTCTTGGACAAGTGTATTGGATTCCTCGTATCCTGAGAAACATACCCTGAATAGATCCTGAAGAGAAGCAATTCAAACTAACATTGTCCATGCCATCTTGTATTTTTGTAAAAAAATCTTCAGCTGTTCAGAAGATACGAGAGAAAATGTTCAGCTTGAAGACGATATGGGGGCATTCCACGTCAAGTGTACACACTTTCAGAGCGAAAATTGACAAGACATCTTAGATTTCGTTTATTTGATGTCTAATGGTGAGGTGGGATGAAAAAAGTGTAAAAACCAAATTTCAGGTGAATCGACCCAAAAATGACGTTTTTGTGGCCGATCAAATTTTGGGCCAATCCGGTGGGCCAATAACCTTGCAACAGGTATAATTTTCCTCCTAATGGTCTGATTTTCATAACGTTGGTACCAAAATGATCAGGAAATCAGGACCTTTCATTTGATGTATTACACGATGTTATCAGATAATGTTTTCATATTTTCTTTTTATTTGTTTGACCTTGACCTTTGACCCTGTCCGGGCAGAAAATCTGATGACCTCAATTTTTTCTCAAAATCATGTTCTATATATAACCCACCCATATGCTAAAGATAGGTTGCCAGGCAACGAAACATACGCCCACAGCAGCTAAATCGTCCGGGCAGTCAACAAGGGTTGTCGCATATTTTTACTTTTTTGGGGAATGAAACATTTGTAATACACTAAAATCTGATTAAGAGTAACAACTCATTATGTAATTATCTGAAAATCATTAGAAATTGTTTGCTTTTTATAAAGTTTTGCCCCACGCTAACAATTAGTATAGGAAACATTTAACATCATGGATTTAGCTGTTCAGTTATCAAAATTCATTGAAAATCAAAATACTTGTTCGTTTCAACACCTTAAACTCTGTGTATCAATCTGAAGTCAATCATATGATAAATTTGGCATCTATAGCGTCACAAGGTTTTTTGAAGGGATCAAGGGAGATAACTCTGGAAGTAATTATTTGAAATCGCTGAAAATCAGTAGGCTTCTTCGTCTCATGACCTTAAACAGTGTCAGACCTGTCAACCCCTCAGAGCTGAAATGCAGTAGGGTTGTGTAAAAAAGGCAGTAGAAACCATGATTTGGCAGTAGATTTCCAAAAACGTGTGAATTCGCACTTCCAAGGGTAATTAATTTGGAAATGTCAAATGATACATTGAATTGTAGGCCTAATAATACAAAAATTGCATTAAATGGGTAATAAATAAAATACACACACATTCATTAGCAAAATGAACCATATCTAAAATTATTTATTAAACCAAAATTGAATATGTACCCTACAGAAAGAAATAATTAGTATTTAATAATCATTATTTGTTTTAATAATGATTTTAAAAAAAAATCCTTGTGTGACGTGTGTTTCCTCTTCCGACAGTTTTTGTCAATTTTATTTAATGTAAGATAATTGTATATAGATTATTATATAGATTCTACAGCAATTCTTGGTAAGGAATAGAGGGGGAGGGCGTAAAAAATAAGTTTTGCATAGCGACTAAATAAGTAAATATTGGCATCGAACATGCTTTTCATGCCGTGACGTTTATACTCTTACAATACAATACACAGTGTACGGGATTTTCTTTCCCGGGATTCCGTAAATCTGCTTTTGAATATATTCGAGGGAGCCTTCCATGTAAGTCGTATCGGCAAGACGTATTTTCATCTTGAAATTAAAGTTCCAGGTTGTGTTGCATTCGAAGTATTGTATAATAATAGGTACATGCTGTAGGCTACGTACGCGCGCAAACGAAAATGTCAGCCATTGCTGCCGTAAATTGGTCGCTATTTGTTTAATTTATCGCTACGCATTTTAAGAGTATTTGGAACACGTGGCAATAATATATCCGCTTTATTAACTCTAAAAAAGGTTGAAATGAATTCGAGAACAAATCTCTTAGCTAAATAACACCTTACAACACCCCAAGTCGATGTTGATAACAGAAAGTCGCAATCTTTTTTGTTTACATGCAAAGAGTTGCTTCCCTTAGTTCCAAAGTTTTGGCGAGACAATTAAAAAAACCTCTTTGTTTAAGCATTAAAAATGCGGTAGATATCTATTACCGCGCAGTAGAGCGGTACACGAGGCCATTTCGCGGCATTTTACCGCGTGATGCGGTAGAGTTGACAAGTCTGAACAGTGTATGTAAATTTAAAGTCAATCGGATATTAACTTTGGCCTCTAGAGCATCCACAGGATTTTTTGATGTGACCAAGGGCCATAACTCTGGCAATAATTATCCGAAATCGTTGAAAATCAATAGGCTTCTTCGTCTCATGACCTTAAACACTGTGTATAAATTTAAAGTCAATCAGATATTAACTTTGGCCTCTAGAGCATCCACAAGATTTTGTGAAGTGATCAAGGGCCATAACTCTGGCACTAATTATCGGAAATTGCTGAAAATCAATAGGCTTCTTCGTCTCATGACCTTAAACACTATAAATTTGAAGTCAAACGGACATCATCTTTGTCCTCTAGAGCATCCACAAGATTTTTTGAAGTGATCAAGGGCCATAACTCTGGCACTAATTATCGGAAATCCATGAAAATCAAGAGGCTTCTTCGTCTTATGACCTTAAACACTGTGTATAAATTTAAAGTCAATCGGATATTAACTTTAGCCTCTCGAGCATTCACAAGATTTTTCAAAGTGATCAAGGGTCATAACTCTGGCAGTAATTATCGGATATTGCTGAAAATCAATAGGCTTCTTCGTATCACGACCATGAACACTGTGTATAAATTTAAAGTCAATCCAATATTAACTTTAGCCTCTAGAGCGTTCACAAGATTTTTCAAAGTGATCAAGGGTCATAACTCTGGCAGTAATTATCGGATATCGCTGAAAATCAATAGGCTTCTTCGTCTCATGACCTTAAACACTGTGTATAAATTTAAGGTCAATCGGATATTAACTTTAGCCTCTAGAGCGTTCACAAGATTTTTCAAAGTGATCAAGGGTCATAACTCTGGCAGTAATTATCGGATATTGCTGAAAATCAATAGGCTTCTTCGTCTCATGACCTTAAACACTGTGTATAAATTTAAAGTCAATCGGATATTAACCCTGGCCTCTAGTGCGTTCACAAGAAATTGTGGACGATGGACGGACGGACAGACGGACGGACCGACGGACGGACGGACGGACGGACCGACAGACGGACGGACGGGGGCGACGGCAATATACGTCCACATTTCTATGTGGGCGTATAAAAATGAAAATGGGATCTCTATGGGATCATGCCTAAAAATGCTTTCAAAAATGCCACCTGGGTTGAGTCTGCATGGTTGAGCCTCTGGTCAAGTGTATGTTTGACTGGTATCCAGCATCTTCTGAGAAGCGAAAGTGAATATTTTCTGTTATTTCAAAAAAGGAAAATTTTGAATAACTAGTAAAAAGGGGGAGTTTCGTAAGTTTTGTGCAGATCCCTTCAAATGCCATGGCAAACTGAAGCTGAAGGACCTGCGAGATGTGTCTAAAGTAACTTCCGGTTCGGCACCGAGATTTAAAGGACCTTTGGCGGGATACGCCACGGTACGTTATGACGGACACTGGTGGCTATCCTACATAGAAGAAGCCTTTGACGACACACATGAAGTTAGAGTGAAATTACTTCACCCGAGCGGACCCGCAAAAAGCTTGTGTATCCCCAGACGACAGAAAGGTGTCTCCTCGACATCAACGACATGCTCCTCAAAGTTGACCCCCAAACATCTACCGGCACAACGTCAAAGAAAGAGATTGCCGATTCCAGCAAGGCTTTAGAAAAACGTCAGTGAATTTAAAGTTCCCTGAAATGAAAATTTCAATTGAAATGGTGAAATTTGACGTCATGTTTATGAGTTAGAAGTCATTAATCAAAGATTATGTACTTTACTGCTCACCACTCAACCATACTTGTACACTCAAGCTATCGCTATCGGATGATAGCCTAGAGTCAGGGATGCCTATTATACCATGTGTGTTGCTTTGTTGCCGGAGGGGCATTGTAATATTGAGCTCAAAAGTTGAAATTGCGAAACCCTATGACTTTGGCCTTCATTTTCCCCCTGATCCCATAGAGATCCCATTTTCATTTTTGGCATACAGGTGGGTGATATATAGAACATGGTTTTGAGAAAAAATTGGGGTTATCAGATTTTCTGCCCGGACAGGGTCAAAGGTCAAGGTCAAACAAATAAAAAGAAAATATGAAAACATTATCTGATAACATCGTGTAATACACCAAATGAAAGGTCTTGATTTCCTGATCATTTTGGTACCAAATTTATGCCAATCATGCAGTTAGGAGTAAAATGATTACTGTTGGAAGGTTTTTGGTCCACCGGATTACGCAAAAATTGGGTCGGCCCAAAAAACTAACACATTTGGTTTTCAAACCTGAAACTTCACATAAATTGTTCTCTCAGTGGGGCTAACATTTGGAGAAAAATTAAAGAGAATCTATTACCATGGTGTCAATGAGGTGTGTACACTTGACATGGAATGCCCCTATATTCCGTGTGGTGGAAATAACCAGCAATAATTTTCTGGAAAGATTTTATAGATTTTATTCCATGATAAAAAATCTAAATGTCAAGTGTGTGCTCAGCATAGAAATGTTTTGTACAATGGTACAAGTACCTTGAAAATAAAAATCAAATAATGCACATTCATTAGCCAAGATTAGGAGCATAACACGAACAGTAGGATGTTAAACCTCATTTCATTTAGAACCACGTTTATTTTTTCTCAGGTCTCCTGTTTTCTCTAAGTGTTTAAATATTAACTTATTGCCATACGACTGAAATATATATATAAGGTAATGTTATGTTTTATTATTGATTACAGATACTTAAGAGATTTAATCGCTGCCTTCTTGGTAAGTACAATGTTATTCTGGACATGGTGAAATTCTGTGGGTTTGATCCAAGGTTGGGGTAATTTAGGTTGTACATATCATGATTGTTTTTGATTATTTCTTTTGTACTGTTTGATTTTCAACAATGTATGTCACAGGCCCATCGACAATAATCACTGTTGACCACTCGGACACGGCTGCCTCAACCGAGAAAAAGAAGTCCAAACCTAAGACAAGTTTGAAGCAGTAACCAGTCACACAACCTGATACTGGTACTGGTTTGGAGAAGCGTTCCTACTCTACAGACGATACAAGAACAAAAAAAGAAAGATCAACGATGCTTTTCATCTGACCACCTTCTGTTCTCCCAAACAAACAATGAAGCTTCAAAACCGAATCACCATTGGAAAATTTGACTCGAACACTCATCCAATATGCGGATCCAAGGAAGACTGGAAACCACAGGATATGCTGCAGATGCTTCTTGGACAAGTGTATTGGATTCCTCGTATCCTGAGAAACATACCCTGAATAGATCCTGAAGAGAAGCAATTCAAACTAACATTGTCCATGCCATCTTGTATTTTTGTAAAAAAATCTTCAGCTGTTCAGAAGATACGAGAGAAAATGTTCAGCTTGAAGACGATATATTCCGTGTGGTGGAAATAACCAGCAATAATTTTCTGGAAAGATTTTATAGATTTTATTCCATGATAAAAAATCTAAATGTCAAGTGTGTGCTCAGCATAGAAATGTTTTGTACAAAGGTACAAGTACCTTGAAAATAAAAATCAAATAATGCACATTCATTAGCCAAGATTAGGAGCAGAACACGAACAGTAGGATGTTAAACCTCATTTCATTTAGAACCACGTTTATTTTTTCTCAGGTCTCCTGTTTTCTCTAAGTGTTCAAATATTAACTTATTGCCATACGACTGAAATATATATATAAGGGAATGTTATGTTTTATTATTGATTACAGATACTTAAGAAATTTAATCGCTGCCTTCTTGGTAAGTACAATGTTATTCTGGACATGGTGAAATTCTGTGGGTTTGATCCAAGGTTGGGGTAATTTAGGTTGTACATATCATGATTGTTTTTGATTATTTCTTTTGTACTGTTTGATTTTCAACAATGTATGTCACAGGCCCATCGACAATAATCACTGTTGACCACTCGGACACGGCTGCCTCAACCGAGAAAAAGAAGTCCAAACCTAAGACAAGTTTGAAGCAGTAACCAGTCACACAACCTGATAGTGGTACTGGTGTGGAGAAGCGTTCGTACTCTACAGACGATACAAAGAGAACAAAAAAGAAGAAAGACCAAGTCTGAGGGTCATTTTGGAACTAAACAACCAGATGAGGAAACTTGAGGTACCTTGACATGATCTACTGAAACTCTTCTCCAGTTGAAGGAACCTCCCAAGGACTACAACATATTTCATGACATGAGGGATTGCCTCTAAGTCATCACTGACGTTCTACAAAAAGAAATACATTGTACTTAGAGACTGACATTACTGAACAATTACAAAATGAGACAAAGTCTGCACTGTCTCACAAAATAGATAGTGAGCAAATGATGGGTATATCAGTGCTACACAGCAAAAGGCACCAGCAGCAACCCTTGGTTACATTTCTTCCGAATTGCGAGCAGAAAAAAACGTCCTGTCGAGTATCTTGATTCTCTCGATGAAGAATATTGAAAATGGCTTTGGCAAGAAGGAGAGGATCAGAAGAAAAAATTAGAAAGATCTGGCTCCGTGTTCATAAAACATTCTCAGACTTAAGTTGAGAATTTATTCAAAATTGTTGGCCTTATTTAAAAATATAGCCCTTAAATCTTATTTTGTTGTTTTTATGTATCAAATACACCAATAAGAAACTATGTGCACAGTTTTGTGTTTCTGCATCAAAGATATTTCTTTTAAACAGTGAAAGTTGAGCAAATTCTCAAGTTAAGTCTGAGAATGCATGAACTCGGGCCTGATGGTTGAACTGACGAAGAGGGAGGGTGACAAGAAACAATCACGACATACAGCGGCAAGAAAGATTAGAAAATAGGCTAAAATCAATGAACATTAGTGAAGTTCCAGAGGAGTTTCCACAGCTTAGTGAGGATAAGGAAGACTTGATAGATTTGCTTAGCGGGAAGGCCATAGGGAGAGATATTGGACACATTTGGTATGAAGGGGAGTTGGTTTTGTACAAGGGGACGATTAAGAAAGTTCATGAAAGTGGTAAAAATGTGTAAAGCCAGGCGAAGACGGGCAACTTTTTCGAGCAACTTTCAGGCAACAGTGAAATTGCTGGTCGTTAAAAGAAAAAATCGCTCGTCTGCGCCAACAGGCAACAATAGTTGCCTGCTGTTGCTCCGAGTTGCTTCTCGTTGCCAATTATCAAACATGTTTGATATTCGACAACAGAAAATCGCTCGTCGCCGAGAAATTGTTCATCTGTTGCTTCAAAATTGTTCGTCTGCGGCGGTAGGCGACAACAGGCAACTGGTTAACTGTCCAATCAGCGAGCGCTCTACTGTCGTATGTACGGCGCCATTTTGAACGATCGTGTGGTATCGGCATTCCGGATACATCAGGGGAAAAAATGCTTCTCGTTGCCAGTCAGTGCACACGGGAGACCTCGAGTTGCCAATTGCTCAGAGTTGCCATTAGTTGCCTATTGCAGCAACAAGCGACAAAAAGTTGACCGTCTGCGCCAAGCTTAAGAGGTTGGATTTTTCTGCCTCTGGTGCAACAGTGGAAGGTGATGCAGTCAACTATGAAATGTCGTTTGCTTCTCTTGGAACTGATTTTGTAATAGAGGATCTCACAATGTAGTGCTTATCTCATGTTTAGGACACAGAAATGACCCCTCTTGTATATACATAAAATAAACTACAAAACTTTGTGCTTGGATATTTATAATTTAACTAGATGAGACTTTTTTTTTGCTTTTTCAGGGATCACTGAAGAAATAGTTAGTGTGGAATGGTTTTTAATTGGTAAATTAATTGATTACTAATTATCAATTGATGTTGGTAACATTCTAGTTTCCTTGTTTTATTCACTAAATGTCTTCTTGTATCGCAGATTTACAGACCTGCGGCCTCATGAAATTTTAACTAAGACAAAATTTAAATTTTAGTAATTTGATTGGATAATATTAGATTGATTTTTTAGTGCTTAGCCAATCAAAATTGAATTAACTACTAAAATTTGCATTTTATCTTTAGTTGAGATTTGGAGAAACAGGGCCCTGAAAAAAAGATTTTTTCTGAGTTTTTGTTTCAGATGAACGAACTAATTTACATTCTGTGAAAATTTCAAGTATACCAAGCGCCATAGAAAACACATCACTTAGTTTTTCGTATAACAAAATGATCCTGTAAACATTTCTTATTTATTTTGCTTCTTATAGTGAACAATAAAGATAATATGTCTGTTGCGAAAAATGAACAACCAGGGCCACATAAAGATAGTATGTCTGTTTGAATTTCGCATGATGTTGCTGAAAAGATGATGCCTGTATATGAACGTTTGTCAGACACTGAACTAATGGAACGTTGTCAACGGGGCTCTACCCAAAATGCAACTGAAGGTTTACATGCTTTGATTTGGAGACACTGGCCGAAAACTTTTTTTTTGGCATTGGACAGGTTGAGGAAGCCACAGCCTCCTGCTATTGGTTATTCCAACCTAGGTGCCACGTCACAAGGGATACCTGATATTGAATAATCTGGGTATTAGACCTAGCCAGGGATACCTGATATTGAATAAAATTGATGTAATGAGAAGAAAAAAGGCAGAACGGAAATCGACTAAAAGAGCTCAGCGATGTTGTAAACTTCATGAGTCTGCAATTCAGCAGCATAATAGACAATTGCAGGAAGAGGAAGGTGTTACATATGGTGCTTTCATCTAGGACAATCCATTATTCGACCTGGAGTAAATAAATATGAAATCAAACTTTACAGGTGATTTTCTCGAATTTGCATAATTTTCAATTTTTGCAACACAATAACGCATTTTATAAGGAAAGTATTAATTGAATAGTACCCAAATTTTCATACCTTGTTCCTGACATGTTAGTCTATGTTTGAAAGCAATTTCATAGTGATACCTTATTTTTTATATTATTGATAGTTATTGACACTGATGACTTTCCAGAATTATCACATAATTTCATAAATTATAAAACAATATTATTTATGTTTATATTTACTTCAAAATGTGTGTTATCATGGACCATGGTCTTATCTTCAAAATAAAATTGGTTTGAACTGAATATCTTTGTTAGATTCTGAGATAAACACGCTGTTCTAATAGTGTGTATTTTTGATTACGTAGGAAGCGTGGCCCAATTACTACTTCAAAAACACAGGTTTCGGGATTGATTCCCACAGTAAAATAGTACTCAGTCTGCGACATTAGCGCTTGTCCGATTGCCCGGGACAAGTAAAATTTACGGCGGACAAGTAAAACTTTCATTGGGACTTGCCCGCCGGTACAGTACTGTTTTTCAATAGAATTAGAAACAAATGTACATTGACGAAGATGACACGCGAAAATTTCGCTAAAAAAATTAAAAATAGCCATTTTCTTGTTGCTCACACTGATAAAGTTTGGGGTTCGGCAAAAGTAAAGATCGAAGAAAAGCAGTTTTTACTCCAAGGGAGACAATTCCATTTAATGCTTGTCTACTTCCGCTTTGACATTAATGACCTTGAAACTGTGCTGACGGCTTTCCTTGACTTTCGTTTTTCTGCACTGTTGTTTGTCTTTCACTCGTCAGGAGACGGGTGGAAGGGGCACAGCCCGGCAAGACATTGAATAATATAGGATCTAATAAAAAAAATGTGTTTTGTTCTTTTTTTTTATTTCAAAAGACCATTTCCAGGACACGAAATTTCAAATTTTAGGGTGTTTATGCTCTGCGTAACCATTTTCTTTGGTTACCGGTACGTCAGATGATCCTTGCGTAACAAATCATGTGTTATCCAAGTAGATTTAAATGCTGCTGCTATCCATCTCCACTTGCAATGTATGTGGATGTATTTTAAAAAATAAAAAAAAAAACTTGACTAATTTATATTCTTTTATATTTAATACTAATTTTGAGGTAAAGTGTTTATATTATGACTTTAATCCCACTGTGTTCCCATGTAAAAATTAGAAATATTTGTTCCACTTCACTAAATCCCTATACTTTAATTATTTTATCAATCAGTTCCAAAAATAACTAATGGATTTTCGTTTTTATATCATATCTGACATGGTAGCTACCACATTGTTTTTGGTCATTGAAGACGTCATACATCCTTCTAGTTTAGCTCTGAACTAACATCTTTCATACTTCTACTCCTACACTTGTCTTTTTAATATTTCTTATCTAGTGTAAATGTATTAAAATGAGTAAAATGCATCATTTTGCCCGAAATAGTTAGGTGTTACGTAAACAATACACAAGCCGTTGAGCCAATGACTGACACCACGTGAAGTCAATGCACATGTTTTCGACAGTCATCTGTGACAGAGATATTTCGTAAGTAATTCTCTGTGAAACAGATTGTAACTAATCATTTAAAGAATTAGGATGGGGGCATTTTGAAATCATTTAACCTGCTTGCAACTGGTGATGTTAAAAATACGTGATCTGTCAAACTGAAAGTAGGCCTACCGGTAAGACTGATGCCCAGCGAAGAAATGGAGAAATAAAATACCAAGAATGAATGAATTGAGTTGTGCTATATAATACTAATAATTCAGACCTGTGTCACAAAATATTGATCAAATGTGAATAAATTTGTTACTGTAATTTGTTAAAGCCCCAATAACACTCTTGTTGTAACTGAATAATATGTCCCAATCTTCATTCTGGTCAACAAATTGTATTATTTTACAATATTCCAATTAAATGATGATATAAATTTCATTTTAAAACACCAAATTTAAAAAATTGGAAAAATTCAACTTATTGATTTGAAAAGTCTAACGTAAACCTTTTCAAATGTGACTTGGATTTTAAAATATTTTCGAACCCTCTGGAAAAGTAAAATAGTATGTAATGGATAATTTACACAACAGGTAAGACACTAAAACATCTAGTACTTAGAATAAGGCTATTATTTATTTTCTGGAGCTACCAAGCCAGCAAGAGTGTTATTGTCCCTTTAACATAAACCGATATTTCAATTTGCGTAACCAGGAAATCAGTCAAGTTTTTTTGAGCTGGTGCGACCGCATGTAACCAGTTGGTATCGTTTGCGTGAAATTTTGTGGCCTGCATTTCCATCTGACTGCTGTCGGTACAGTAAAAAAAATTTGGGGCAAGTAAAAGTTGTCAATGTACTTGCCCGCAGGGCAAGTGAGTTTAAAAGTTAATGGTGCAGACTGAGTACTATGTGTTTCCAGGCTAATAAAGACAAACATTCGAGACATTTTAATGTGTAATAGTTTCATATCCACCCCTATCGGTAATGTAAACAGGTATCAGCTATGCAGTGAGCTGTGAGGGAATTTTGCCTGGACAGCAGCACTCTTACGTGCATTGAATCTAAACGACAAGTCACTTTTCCTTGGAGGGGCCTGTCTATTTCGAGGGAAATACACACGTATGTGTCTATGTCAAGGGAAATACGTGCAAAAAGGTCTGTCATGTCAAGGGAAATACACATGAAAAAAATCCAGAGAAACTTTGACTAACAAGGGGCCAGTTACATTGTGAACCAATGTATTACTCTGTGAACCAATGTGGCTCCCAGGCAATGGATGAGTTACCCATATTAATTATCTCTCCCTGTCTTGTGTCAAGCTTCAAAATATCTATCATATATCATTATAATACTCCATTCAAACCGCATCTTAAAACATCAAATAATTATTATTCAAAATAAAAACATTTCATTTCCTTGTCGTGTACATAAATAAACCAAGCGAGCTGCTGAAGACTGAAACCTGCCCCATTAGCAGCAATCCTAGACCCATGAAATAAATATTCATTCCTTTTGTTCAGAGCTCAATTTTCACTCAATTTGTACATTACAACAATAATTTAATTAATATAAGGCAGCTCTATTTTAATTAATATAAGGCAGCTCTAGTTTAATTAATATAAGGCAGCTCTAGTTTTGGAAATGTTGAAATTTTGATCAATCAAGAAACAGCACAATGTCATGGCAGCCATCTTGGAATCTTAAAAAATTAAAGGCCATCAATATATGTGGAACGAATAAGCATTTGTCTCAAAGAAAGATGGGGGGGGGGTAACGCCAATTTGACACAAACTAGGTCATTTTGGGACTAACATGGTTTAACTTTATTTTAATAATTTGCTTGCGCATAGGGGTTTTACCAGTGGGAGGAAACCGGAGAAAACCCACAAGGTTGGACAGCACTCGGCAAACCTCGGAAGATTTTGGACAATCTAAACTCGGCTGTATGATGAATTCCGCCATATTGGAACTACTTTAAAGGTCCCAAATGAAACATGGCTGCGCCCATTCCAAACACAAGTTGGCGACCTATTTGGCTAGCGACCTATTCGACCGATCCAGCTGTAAGATAATGACGAAATTACACTTCTATTCTGAGCTGAAGGAATGGATAAAAAATAATATATTCTACTTTCATTTGATAGACATAACGTTGGATTTTCTTGGTTGATAAATAGAGACTGTTGTCTTTACTCTAAATAGGTTTCCAACGAACAGGTTGCAGCTCGATCGGTCGAATAGGTCGCTAGCTGAAAAGGTTCCCAATTTGTGTAATAGCGTCAAGTTTTCCTGTTAAAGTAAACCAGTAGCTGCATCGCAAATGTATGGGCGTAGGTACATATCACTTACTGTCATACATCCGAGACTAGATGTAGTTTACGGAATCTGTCGAGATTAGCCGAGTGGGTTGGACAGGCGACCCTACTCCTTGCCACGTACAACCGGAGAACCTGGACACAGTTGGACAGGCAACCCTACTCCTTGTCCCGTACCAACCAGGGATTCGAAATCACACCAGTTGACTTAATGACATGTCCCAAGGAACAAGCCTGCCAAGTTTATGTTAAACATACTTGAACGGACTGAGAATTAGGGTATTTTTTGGCGCTCCCAATATAAACGAGTAGTAGTGATCTGGGACCAGAACATGCATAAAAGCTAATTTGGGTTAGCCTAAGATTCGACTTATCAAATCCAAAACAATCTTTGCATAAACATATATGAATTGTTTAACGATCGAGAGCGAGAAATTAAGTAATATATTGTAACAAGAGAGCCGTGAGCCCCGAATGTTTTTACAATATGTTACGCAATGTCTTAAGCTAGAGACCATTAAACAACTTAAAATACAGACACTTGCATGTGCTTTGTAATGAAATACGTCAATCGGGTTCAATATTTTAACTAGTTACACTTGACACATTGCCCGTACAGTTATTTGAAATAATGGTACGCCAACATCAAAGGATGACGTCACATCTGTACTGTAAATATAAATAATATTCTTTAACATAACCAGAATGATACCTCATATGCTTCACTTTCACTGGTGGAATCTCTTGCCATTACAGTTATACGATTCTTGTCTGACAGTCGTCGCCATTATAGTTATATTACAATTCTTGTCAACAGTTGTCATCCTTTCAAATCTTTACTAAGATCTTCCCTTGTTGCTATAGTTGTATGTATTCGTTTCCTGGTGATTGTTGTCATGGTAACTGTATAAAGGCCACCGATTGATAATAGCCGCTAGCACCAACAGCAGATCGACTTGAAATATGAACTGAATCAATGTGATGGGTTCCAAATTTATAATCACCAAATTTCTGAAAGATATAATTATAAGTTCATAGATACACATATTGTTTGGACCATATATCTAGGCATATGTTGGGACCAATATGGATCATAGTTATATCAAGGCATATTAAGGGATACCATTTAAATAATAAGGCATACTTATCGCCTCAAAAGGTGCCAGTTTATTTCAGTTTGTGCCAGGATTTGAACCCGGGTCATACCAGTGACAAGTCCATTGTCAGAAAGCTGCCAGTTTATTTTAGTTTGTGCCAGGATTTGAACCCGGGTCATACCAGTGATAAGTCAATTCATTGTGTCTGTAACTATAAATAAACAGCAAGGGTAGGGGAAAAATGTCGCCCTTCGAGCTCCAGCTGGTTGGTTACCTCCGGTTTGTGGTTTCGATCCTTGGTGTGAGTGTATATGGCTTGGAAATAGGGGCCCATTCTCAACCTTGTGGGTTTACTCCAGGGAAAGGTATAAATAAGATTTAATCGGGAAGGTAGGGAAGAGTTTTGCATCTTGAATATATATATATATATCTATATATGATAATAAATTCTTAAAATACATGAATGGAGCTTCTATCTAGACAGACTAACCTTGTGAAAATAAAAAGATAAGCTGGCACTGCCAGGCAGGATACGCCAACATTTTCGAGAGATGGATAGAGAACAAGCAATAGCGAAAGTGATTTTTCCTACATCATTAAGTCCTGTATTTCATACAGTATTGAGAGCAGCCATTTAGTTGGTCAGTTCCAGTCTCATATTCATGAAATTCGAAGCCGACAATGATTATGGTGTGATGGTACACAACCTAGAAATGTGACTTTTCATCAAAATCGGATAAGAATTGTGACCTGTAGAGAGTCCACAACCATCATATACCATATTTTAACACTATTCGTGTACAAACGGCGACCATTTCGTCCGGCAATTTTGGTATGATTTTCACGAAATTAGAACTCAACCTTCCTCATCAAAATCGAATTAAAATTGTGACCTATACAGGGTCCACAACCATGATATACAATCTTTTTAATAGTATTCACGTACAAACGGCGGCCATTTTGTCTGTCAATTTTGGTCCGATTTTCCCGAAATTCAAACTCAACCTTCCTTATGGTGATATAATCAAACGTTTTTTTAAATCGGATAATAATTGTGACCTCCAGAGGGACCACAAGCTAAAGAAAGGGGGATTTTGAGTATAACCAGGGGCCATAATTCAGGAAGTTACGATCCGATATGCGCAAATATCAAAAAGAACCAAGATCTTTGGGTTATTACCATGAATTTCAAGTTTCATCAAAATCGAATTAAAATTGTAACCTTTACAGGGTCCACAACCTTGATATACCATTTTTTAACAGTATTCGCGTACAAATGGCGGCCATTTTGTATGGCAATTTTGGTCCGATTTTCCCGAAATTCGAACTCAACCTTCCTTACGGTGCAACGGTAATATAATCAAACGTTTTTTTAAATCAGATAATAATTGTGACCTCCAGAAGGACCACAAGCTAAAAAAGATAGGCTGGCACTGCCAGGCAGGATACGCCCACATTTTTGAGAGATGGATAGAGAACAAGCAATACCGAAAGTGATTTTTCCTACATCATTAAGTCCTGTATTTCATACTGTATTGGGAGCAGCCATTTAGTTGGTCAGTTCCAGTCTCATATTCATGAAATTCGAAGCCAACAATGATTATGGTGTGACGGTACACAACCTAGAAATGTGACTTTTCGTCAAAATCGGATAAGAATTGTGACCTGTAGAGAGTCCACAACCATGATATACCATATTTTTACACTATTCGCGTACAAACGGCGACCATTTCGTCCGGCAATTTTGGTACGATTTTCACGAAATTAGAACTCAACCTTCCTCATCAAAATCGAATTAAAATTATGACCTCAGGGTCCACAACCTTGATATACCATTTTTTAACAGTATTCGCGTACAAACGGCGGTCATTTTGTCGGTCAATTTTGGTCCGATTTTCCCGAAATTCGAACTCAACCTTCCTTAGGGTGTAACGGTGATATGATCAAACGGTTTTTTAAATCAAACAATAATTGTGACCTCCAGAGGGACCACAAGCTAAAAAGGGTGATTTTTTGGACAATCAGGGGCCATAATTCAGGAAATTACATTCCAATAGCCGCAAATATCGAAAGGAACCAAGATCTTTGGGTTACAAACATGCATGTCAAGTTTCATCAAAATCAGTTCAAAATTGTGACCTCTATAGGGTCCACAAGCTAAAAACGTGATTTTTCGTACAATCTGGGGCCATAATCCATGAAGTTTCGATCCGATACATGCCAATATCGAAAGCAGCTGAGATCTTTTAGGGATAAACCTATATTTCAAGTTTCGTCAAAATCGGATAAGAATTGTGACCTGTAGAGAGTCCACAAACAAATTGTGGACGGACGGACGGACAGGGGCGACGACATAATACGTCCACATGAAAATGTGGGCGTATAAAAAGGCGATTTTGCGTATAATCAGGGGCCATAATTCAGGAAGTTACGATTCGATATGCGCAAATATCGAAAGGAACCAAGATCTTTGGGTTATAACCATGAATTTCAAGTTTCATCAAAATCGAATTAAAATTGTGACCTCCACAGGGTCCACAACCTTGATATACCATTTTTTAACAGTATTCGCGTACAAACGGCGGCCATTTTGTAAGGCAATTTTGGTCCGATTTTCCCGAAATTCGAACTCAATCTTCCTTAGGGTGTAACGGTGATATAATCAAACGTTTTTTTAAATCGGATAATAATTGTGACCTCCAGAGGGACCACAAGCTAAAAAGGGTGATTTTTTGGACAATCAGGGGCCATAATTCAGGAAATTACATTCCGATAGCCGCAAATATCGAAAAGAACCAAGATCTTTGGGTTATAAACAGGCACGTCAAGTTTCATCAAAATCGGTTCAAAATTGTGACCTCTATAGGGTCCACAAGCTAAAAACGTGATTTTTCGTACAATCAGGAGCCATAATCCATGAAGTTTTCATCCGATACATGCCAATATCGAAAGGAACCGAGATCTTTTGGGGATAAACCTATATTTCAAGTTTCGTCAAAATCGGATAAGAATTATGACCTGTAGAGAGTCCACAAACACATTGTGGACGGACAGACGGACGGACGTCCGGACGGACAGGGGCGACGACAATATACGTCCACATAAAAATGTGGGCGCATAAAAAGGCAATTTTTCGGTCAATCACGGGACATAATTCAGGAAGTTGCGATCAGATGGGCGCAAATATAGAAAGGACCCAAGATCTTTGGGTTATAAACATACATGTCAAGTTTCATCAAAATCGGTTCAAAATTGTGACCTCTATAGCTTGATATAACATTTTTTCACACTATTCGCGTACAAACGGTGGCCATTTTGTCTGTCAATTTAGGTCCGATTTTCACGAAATTCGAACTCAACCCCCAAAACTATGTAACGGTGATATAATCAAACGGTTTTTTGAATCGGATAACAATTTTGACCTCCACAGGGAACACAAGCTAAAAAGTGTGATTTTTCGGACAATCAGGGGCCATAATTCAGGAAGTTACGATCCGATATGCGCAAATATCGAAAGGAACCAAGATCTTTCAAGTTATAAACATGCATTTCAAGTTTCATGAAAATCGGTTCAAAATTGTGACCTCTACACTTTTCACAAGCTAAAAACGTGATTTTTTGTACAATCAGGGGCCATAACCCATGAAGTTACAGTCCGATACATGCCAATATCGAAATGAACCGAGATCTTAGGGTGATAAACCTATATTTTAAGTTTCATTGAAATCGGATAAAAATTGTGACCTGTAGACTGTTCACAAACAATTGTGGACGGACGGACAGGGGCGACCACAATATACGTCCACATAAAAATGTGGGTGTATAAAAAAGGCCCTCACAGCGAGATGAAATGGGGCTGAACGGCCACTCGACACAAACATGTGTTACAATTTCGTTTAAATAAATCGCTTACAAGTAGAGGTCTTTAACAGTCGGAGGTAACTGGAGAATTCAGAGAAAACTTGTAACCTTGGGATCGAAACCTTGACACCTGACTCAAATGACAAACCTTATGCTCTAAAAGGCATGTATAAGGCCAGCGGGTCAGATTAATGTTCAACACCAGTGGACGTATAAAAACCATGGTTACGTACCCTGATAGCTTGAGATCGAAACCTTGACATTTGACTCAAATGACAGACCTAATGATCTAAAGTGCATGTATTAAACCATTCTGTCACTCAACCCTGCGGAAATAAAAACCATGGTTACGTACCCTGATAATACTTGCAGCATCGAACGATTCCCGGTCCTTGGGTGGTTTACCATCTTGTCGACCACGTGCCACGGAAACGCCAGTCGGATCTTTCCTCATCAGGGTGTTCATCACAGTAATATGAAGTTTCACTCGTTCATATTCCCTCTGCATCAAATTAGCAGACGTAAACTTGTCCACCATTCTATCAACTAGACTCTGCAGTCTGTAAAAAATAAAGAAGAATAAAATGGAATGTGGTTTAACGCCCTCCTGTCCTGCGCTGACTGGGGTAATAAACACACATATATGCCATACAGTGTGCTATGAGGGAGATTTTGACTACAGCCTACTCTTATATCCAATTCCAACTGCCAAAGACTCTTATGTGCACGCCAATTTTATATGGGACCTGAATTTATCCTCCCATTCCAGCGACTAGATGCCGTTTCTTGCCAGGCCCTCCGTTCTGTACCACTGTCAAGGGTCAACACAAGCCCCACCCCCTTCTCCCAGAGATCCCCCAGACTAGTGAGACAGCATCCTACTTACTGGATCTTAGTCTTTCTAGGTCACTCATTAAGGCCTTAGAATGAGTAGTTGTCAATCAAACCTGTGTATTTATTGTATTTACATCTACCACATTGTCAAGGAGGATAATTCTGTCCAGGTAGCCTATTGATTAGTTGTGGCTTACTGCCATAGTGCTTTCATATCTGCATCAGACATTAGCAGATCTAGTTTTGTTTTTTTATACTTTCGATTGTCTACACTACATGCAGATCGGACAACTTGTACTGGGAGTTCACGTCAGGGGTCAAATGACCCTATGACGTTAGATTAATCAATCAGCGTCAACGTTTCTAGTGGTTTACCCACAGTTCTGTGTATCAAAAGGCAAAGAACTTGTGGTAACAGGCCATTTTATTGGCTTATCCCTGACATCATCCAGGACACATCAATAATTCTTTCAAATCATGGTAAAATGAAATTCTGAACAACAAAATAAAATGGAATACTGTTCTACACCTGACCTGGGCTAATGGAAGACGGGCGTACGACATACAGTGTCCTATGAGGAAGATTTTACACGAAACGTGGCAGTAGGGGCCTACTCTTATATCAAATTCAAACTGTCAATCAAGGGATGTTTTATGTGCACGACTAGACAGATTTCCTTGTCAGGCCTTCTGTCCTGCATCACCGACACAGGGGGGGGGGGGGGAACCACACAGGGAAAATCTGGATGACTTCTTACCTATCTAAGTCTTGATCACCCAGTAATCTAGCGTAAAGAACATCAACAGCATTCGGGTCATCGTTCATATATTCCAAACCTTGAACATCCAGTCTTAATTTCTTGTCCTTCAATATTGGCCTGAAAAAAGAAATATAATATTTTCTAAAAAGACTGCCACGTTAAAATGTCATAAATGAAATTAAACCAAATGAATTCAACCTCCTACTGTTCTACTCCTAACCTGGGCTAATGAAGACAGGCATAAGCTATACAGTGTGCTATAAGGGAACTTTTGTCCGGGCAGTAGCGCTACGGCCTACTCTTATATCGAATTCTAACGGCCAAGGGATCTTTTTCGTGCACAGTTGTCATTGTCAGGCCCTCCGTCTGCATCACGTTAAAATGTGATTAAACAACTTCATATCTCATTTTAGACAATCAGGGTTTGTCAGTCAAACAGTTTGACTTCCATCACTAGTTTGTAAGTGACAAGGAGTTGGGCTGTCTTCAATTTGATTAGGAAGTGCCCAGAATACCTTTCAGCTCTTACTTCCCAGAAAACCTTTCAGCCCTTACTGCCCAGAAAACCTTTCAGCTCTTACTGCCCAGAACACCTTTCAGCTCTTACTGCCCAGAAAACCTTTCAACTCTTACTGCCCAGAAAATTTAGCCATATGTGATATTTCATTGAATTTTATTTCAACTTACTCAACAAGATCTTCTAAACATTGTTGCAATAAAGACGTGGCTCGATGAATTTCACGGTCACTGAGTAAAACTAATGTTCCAATAGTCAAATGAAGTTTCTTGGGATTTTGAAATATGGTAGCATCCAATCCTCTGGCCTGAAATTTATTCAAATTAACATTTTATTGATTATCACTCTCACTGAGGAAATAAATGTAAATAATTTTTGATTGATAATCCAAGGTACATCATGCATCTTTTATAGAAGGCTTGATCTCGCTTTTAACTACATACATTTAATTTGACTGTTAAGTAAATCAACCCCCTTCCCCCATAGGACAGTGGACAGTTTGTCACTCGACAGCAACTTGTTTGAAACCACTGGATCTAGATGCAGTTATCTATCCGTTTTTTAAGGGGGTGGCCAAATGTTTTAATGCTGATAATATGGTCTGTCATTGAATCAAGATGCGTGGATTTGATTCTACGCTCATTTCTGACAAACAAGTAAGGATGCTTGTCATGTCTTCTTGGTCTCGAATTGACCTAGTTTGTGGTCTCTCCCTCCCTCCTCCCCCTTTTGGTCGCGAAATCATCTAGTTTGTGGGCTCTCCCCTCCCTCTCTTTTTATTTACAGTCAACTCACCCCATCGCATTCCCTTAACACGTCAGTTTTAAAATCTTCAAATCCACCAATGACAACCTCCGAAACAATAGGTATAGACAGGAAGTGTGTAAACGGTTGTTTGTGTCGTGCCGAGTCAACCATGACTTCGATTCTAGTTTTAGCGGAAAATATACCTTTCTTGTCATGACCCTGGATCACTTTTCAATATCAAAAACATATAATAAAAATAAATGAAATTGAGATGTTCAGGTTTAGTGAAATAATAAATATGATATAACTGACATGTCAACTAGCCTTAATTACAGATATTAAACATATCTCCATACTACAGAACAATGCAGTAGTCCCAAACTCAGAACAATGCAGTAGTCCCATACTACAGAACAATGCAGTAGTCCCACACTACAGAACAATGCAGTAGTCCCACACTACAGAACAATGCAGTAGTCCCATACTACAGGACAATGCAGTAGTCCCACACTACAGAACAATGCAGTAGTCCCATACTACAGGACAATGCAGTAGTCCCATACTACAGGACAATGCAGTAGTCCCATACCATTGTGGTGCCTTTTTAAGAAATCAATGAAATAAAATGGCGATTAACGTACTACTAGTCTGCATCAACCAGACTTATTTTGCTGGACAGAAATGCTACAACCAATTCTTGTTTCGAATTCCAACTGTCAAGGATTCTATTGTGTACCCTGAAATTCATTTTCAGGAGGCCTATACAAACGAATTAATACTCCAATGTCTTACCCTTCTTTCTGCAGCACAGACAAGAGTAAACCATGCCACAAAATTCTGAGGAACTTTCTCGGCCATCAGAGGGATTAAACTTGGGTCCTCCTGATTCAAGAGTCAGCACCTTACAAACCGAGCTACAGCGGCCTCCAACACAGAGTGAAGTTGACAATATCATTTTGACCCAGATAAGAGGAAGTAGAGAGAGAGAGAAATGGGGTTTAATTCCACTCGACACAAACTAGGTCATTTCAGGACTAACATATGGTTTTTAAAATTTTATTTCAATAATTCGCTTGCGCGTAGGGGTCTTTCGCAGTGGGAGGAAACGGAGAAGAGGAAGTAGCATTTAATGATCGAATCCTGTACCCATATATTGTCCTTGTTCCAACAACCTTCTCAGTGATTAACCTATATGTATAGTTTAATGGTCTAGAGCGAGACATTATTAAGTAATATATTGTCAAAACAAGAGGGTCGTAGGCCTAAGTGTTTTTACAATTACACAATGTATTCAGCGAGAGACCATTTAAACAACTTAAAATACAGACACTCTGCATGTGCTTTATTTCACTAATATAAATAATGTATGATTGGAAATTTTAAAAAGACAGACTGACATACCAGATAACAAATTAACACATGAAATGAATTGACAGTCAATTTGACACAGATAAGGCGAAGTCCCTGTTTGAGTATTTTTATATATATCCTACCTATATCTCCCTCCTGTCCTTGTTTGGGTATTTTTATCTGGGTTTTTGTCTCCTTCTCTAAACGATTCTTCATCTCCCCCTTTTTACCAATAATAAATTTAAAATACGGACTGGGTATACTTAATGAAACCCGATACCCTGAATCGGTTTCTTCTAACTTTGTAAACGGATCACAGACTTCATCATTCCATCCTCCTTCATCCATATCTAAAAATAAAATTTATTTTATTAAAGTGAAACTAGCCTACATTTACAAATACATGTATAATTTGTATAAAAGGAAAAGTAGCCCACATGATGAAATAAAATATAAACCTCTCATCGTTGATAAAAGTCTAAATAAAAATATGGGGTTCATCAAACACTGGTTTGTGAAGATGGTCATTTGTACCACTTATTAGAGGATACATGTATTTTCCTGTTAAATACTGTCCTACCGATACCCTAACCCTTGATTTAACATTATCACTATCCAACCCAACAATATCACTGTCCAACTGAAACCCAACACTATCACTGTCCCAACAAATACCAAGTACAGATGGACAGCTGTGATACAAGGTGCTTTCATCATGGCTTCTGGACAATAACTTTGAGGATTTAATATTCTGAAGTTTGCCTTGATCATGCAGACACTGTAACATGGGTATCATTTAATCTTGTGTCCAGTTTAAAACTGACTGATTAATTTTGATAATGGGTGTCCCGTGTCCAATATACAGCAGACTCTTGTTACTTCCAACTTTGTATGGGATCAATACAATTAATGACCGATGTACAAGATAAAGAGTACAGGGATCTGCTGATCGGACGTGAGAAACTCAAATCAAATACAAAGCAAACTATTACAAGAGATTATTCAATTATAAAGGTAACCAACAGATACATGTAATTGATTGATGATTGCTTGTCGGTTAAAACCCACTGATTGAAGGCTGAATTATCCAATGTTAATTCAACGCAAATCATGTGACAGAACCGCCGACTGATGTCGTAGTTTGGAATATTCAGAATCCAGATTACTCAAAATGAATCAGGACATGAAAATAAATACATATTTCATAGAATGCCAAAGTATTCAGATGTCGGAAGTGACAAGAGTCCATCGTTCAAGTATTTAATTTTTTGACCACTGTTCAAAAATGAATCATTATACATCAATCATAAATTGGGTTGTTTATTTTTTAACAGTGATCGAGTAAAAAAATGCTTGTGAATTTAGATACTCATTATCAAAACTGAAAGGTCAGCTTTGAACTGGACTTGATGATTTTACGTGATTTTTCCAAATTTTAAAACAAAGATTTGATACTGAATGAATGTGAAAGAAGCAAGTGCTAAATACACAAGATTACAGTGATGGTTGCTAGGCAACGGTTGTTGGGGATGAGTAATCATGATAAAACATCAGGGATGCCATCACACTGATCATCGATGCAACTTTATGAGCCACAAATATTACCACCAACACCCTCACCCCTCTTCCCGACAAATTAAAATAAATAATTTTTTTATGTATTAGACAAATAAAGGCGTTTGAAATATTTGTAGGCAAAAACTATTTCCTATTTGGCGTAAATGGGTACTAAAATGATTAAAAGGAACCGTTATGGCCGAACCAGTAAGGTCTTATGTTAACAATGCTCACATCATTAAAGGGACTATCCTGATTTGAACAGAACCTCAAAAATAAAATTCTGAGTATGTATGAATTTTAAGCGCCAAAATAAAGAGGATTGATGTATTTACCCTGCCTCAAAATTTCAGCTCAAAATATTAAGTCGTTTGGACATGAACGTCAATACTGCTTTTCCGGACACGTAACTCTATAAAGATTTCGGCTCATTTTTTCGTACGGCGATTGACCCATGTGTTGTACTTAACAACGAAAGGCAAACTTCACCTACATGTTATTTTTATAAAATAAAACTCCGGTTTTATCCCAACACTGCATAATACAGCTAAGGACACCGGTATCCATGTCCAAATGAAGACTGACGGGTTTAAGTTGTTTGAAAACGTATCACATTTATTGGGTTAGTTGCTCGGCTCCAAGGTAGAGGATTTCAAGAGATTTTAATGCAAAATCAAGCAGTTTTATTCTCCAAAATATTATCGGGATTGGACCTTTAAGCCAATGATTGACGTCCTGTGATGTGACGTCACGTGTTGAAGGCAGTCATCTTTTACAGAGATATCAGAAGGCTTTTTTTAATTCTCTGTGAAACAGATTGGGATGTCATATTTCATCTCGTCATGGGAAGACATGTTATTAAACCCATTTATTCCATTTCTGATTATTCATTTTATACTAGTCATGTGATAGTCACCATTGTATTCATTTTCTTCCTCAAATTCTGGATCCCCACCTTCCGTCACCTCGACGACAGTTTTACGATAACATCGATCACCAATCCAAACAACAGGTGGGCGTAAAACATCCATTTTATTTCATCTGTAAAATAAATTTGAAGATATTTTTGAACAAGAACTAGCGTTGCTAAAGACGAGCATATTCCATGCAGCGTACCAAAATGGAAATCTCACTCAAAACCGCAGCATTACCACGCCAACATGTACAAAGGACCTTGACCTTGTTATTCTGTCCTATCTGTTCCTTGTCAGGCCTTTTATCGTACATATGAATAATATGACAAGGGGGAATGGAAACCATAAGAGACGACCATTGTCAAGATCGGTCGCATTATTTCTGTTACCTCTTTTTTTTTTTTTTCAAATCATTTTTAGTGAAGCCTGTACCATAACAGGCCCGGGACTGTACAGCGCAGTGGACGCTTACGGCTGGCCCCCGGATCCATTCACTTGATTTGATATTTTTAGCAGGTTAATTTTATAGATTTTTGTTTTTCGTGTAGTGCGGTCCCCCTGCACTTACTATTAGAGTAGAGTTTTAGCCCTTCGTACTGTAGAATGTTCTCGTTGTCGGACTTTGCTCCTGTTTGCTCGCTACACTTATTATTTTGACGTTTTCCGAGATTCTGTCCGGATTATCGCCCTTATTGTTGAAATTGTTTGACGTTTTGACATCTGACGTCAACTGGCAGACTATCGCCATTGAAGAGACGACCATTGTCAAGATCGGTCGCATTATTTCTGTTACCTCTTTTTTTTTTTTTTTTTCCAAATCATTTTAGGGAAGCCTGTACCATAACAGGCCCGGGACTGTACAGCGCAGTGGACGCTTACGGCTGGCCCCCGGATCCATTCACTTGATTTGATATTTTTAGCAGGTTAATTTTATAGATTTTTGTTTTTCGTGTAGTGCGGTCCCCCTGCACTTACTATTAGAGTAGAGTTTTAGCCCTTCGTACTGTAGAATGTTCTCGTTGTCGGGCTTTGCTCGCTACACTTATTATTTTGACGTTTTCCGAGATTCTGTCCGGATTATCGCCCTTATTGTTGAAATTGTTTGACGTTTTGACATCTGACGTCAACTGGCAGACTATCGCCATTGAAGAGACGACCATTGTCAAGATCGGTCGCATTATTTCTGTTACCTCTTTTTTTTTTTTTTTTTTTTTTTTTTTCTCAAATCATTTTTAGTGAAGCCTGTACCATAACAGGCCCGGGACTGTACAGCGCAGTGGACTCTTACGGCTGGCCCCCGGATCCATTCACTTGATTTGATATTTTTAGCAGGTTAATTTTATAGATTTTTGTTTTTCGTGTAGTGCGGTCCCCCTGCACTTACTATTATAAGAGAGAAAAATTGGGTTTAATATCCTAGTGACACAACCTACATGTATGTCACTTTGCGACTAACAATTAATGTTCAATATTTTGCTTTTGAACCTAGTTGTCTAGGGCAGTGTGATGGGAGAAAATCAGAGGACTTAGTCCAGAGTAGTTGGAGAAAACACACAAGGTTGGAAAAGCGACATTAATCATTGTCAAATACAAGCAGGGAGTCACAATCACACCACATGACTTATCAATAATGACATGAACTATAATTTAATTTGCTTGTTTAACCCATTTGGCCAGCAAAAAGGCAATAAAAGCACCAATATTTGAAAACTGTTTGGATAGACCGACACACAAGACATCTGCAACTAGCAAGTGAATTTTCAAAATTTTTGTTATACCAACTGTTAGTTCCTTTAGGAAGTGTCTTTGAGCGGACATCTCTGCTGACAGTTCCTATCGAGCCCTATATAGCTGCAATATGAAAATACCGTGAAATACCGCTCTTCCCGACCTCTGTTCTCCGGCTATTACCTTCAATTTTTCACTGTGAATGTTTATTTTTTGAAAAAGTTATTATTTCTCATCATATATATATGACACAAATTTATAATAATTCAACACTGTGTTCAAGTAGAATTTGGCTATTAAATAAACATGTGATCTGCGCATGTTCAGGTCTCGTTATGGTTGTTCAAGTTCAAACGTATTTTGTGTATGTTTTCAATCGCAGAATTCTACATGAAAATAGTGTTGAATTAATAAGACTGTGTGTCAGCTGTGGTAAGAAATGATTCATTGGCAAACAAAGAAGAACCTGGGTGAAAAATAGTTCGTAAGGATTCAAAAATTATAGCCTTGTTGACCAGTCCAGAGGGGTAGCATGTCATTTCGGTCCAACGTCATTTCGGACTCAACATAAACATTGTTTCGAACTCAGTCTGGCGACTTTTCTGACTTACTTGACATTGTTTCAGACTCAGTCAAGTGACTTTTCTGACTCAGACTCTGATTAATAATCAAATGACTGTAGAAAATTTATGTAATAGAACAGCTTTTTTTTGTGTTATGTGAGACTGATAGTTGTTTTATTTAATTGATCAGCAATCGTTGACGCTGCGATTAACACCTAGTTCTTTTCTGTTTTGTTTCATCGGCGAGTATTGAACTTGACAATAAAACATTATTGAAAATTTGTGTATATTTAGTAATACTTCATTGTTTTTCTTTTAAACGAGCTTGATTGACCGATCACTGCTAATGTGTTTTTTTTTTGTGAAACAATAACATCGGGATTATCGGTTAAGCAGCTTTAATTATCCCGATTTGATCGTTGCTATTTCTAGTATTTTCCACAAAAACACCTTTTGTACGCACTAATTTATCGATTGGTATTGCCAAGCTTGTCGAGGAATGCATGTCAACATGCAGCTCACGGATTATTGTTAACAATTTCTAGGAACTAAGTTAAAAGATTGCATGCCGTCTAAATATTTATTTTTGTTTTTGTGTAGGTCATTTTCAAATAAATCCATCAGCATATTATTGGTTTTAAACAAATACATTACTTTTACGGGAAACGATGATTATCAAAGAACTATAAGTGCAACTAATGTTTTATCTTTTGGCGGAGCCTTTTACTTTCACCAACCATATATTTCATGTTAATAAATAATTTCTTTCGTGTTTTAAATTGGCCTATTTCTAATAAATTCATCAGCAACTTTTTTTATATACAGTAGAACTTGCTCGGGCGTGCACTCCTAATAAGCGAACACTTGCTTCAACGCACACCAAAAAATCCCCCCCGAGCGATTTTTAAGTAATTTAACCTCTGCTAAACACGCACCTGTTCAACGCGTGCAACGGGCACCACCATTAATTCCCTCCGAAAAAATTCTATTGTTTCAACGGTCACTCCTCTAACAAAAAATCGCCCATTCAACGGCCATTGTTGAATGATACCATCTTGCCGTTCTTTCTTTGTAACACTCCCGCTAATCCCGTGAGTAGTAGTTAATTAACTGGACCCCCACTGATCAGTTAAAAAGAAATGTAAAAATAACAATCAACCCGGGATTATCTGTTAATTAATCTTTTGTTTTATTAAGTGACTAATCGTATAATTGTTTTCACACTTAACGGAACATTATTTGATACTGATTGAATAAAATGAAAGTACCGAGTGTTGTTACGATCATCTAGAATCTCTTTTCCATTGCAACTTTGTTGTTAGACATATAATTTAACCGGCATGTTATTTTTTGTAGGGCTATTCACGGCGTATTATATATTTATTTGACAGTTGTGTTCAACCTTTCCTTTCAACTTATTCCGGAGTCCAAAGCGTCACCTACCCAAGTCCGAAATGTCACATACCCGAGTCCGAAATGTCGAGGTCATACTTTTTGGAGTCCGAAATTTCGAAAGTCCTAAATCACGCGGGACCGAAAGGAAATGTAATCTCCAGAGAGGTGGTGTGGGTATTGCTTTATACAGTTATGTATTAAGAACTTTACGGTAAATAGGTGTTAAGCTGCTCGTGCGATGTTGCCCTGTGGGACAGCTATGGCGGAATAGATCAGTGAGGACAGCGTTCGTCGTCTGTCGGCCTTATCGTCATATCATGTGTATGATAACTGGTAATCTGTTTGTCAGATGTTTCTTATCATCATAATATACTTTTTCAATTCATGACCATGTTGTTGGTATTGTTTGTTCGGCTAAAACCACAGCGGGGATGAGAGGTATTTTCATATTGCAGCTACATGTATATATATAGGCGCTATTGCACTTTCGCACCTCTATCAGTTCCCGTGGTCGTAGCGACTTGAAATTTTCAGGGGATGTTCAGGAGGACTAGTGCTGACCCTACACCAAATTTCAACCGAATCGAACAATAACTTGTCATTTTACCGACCTTTTACGTTACGCTTCACAGATAGTCTTATCCGGTCGACGCCATTTTCTTTGTTTAACATTTAAGGTTTAGGTCTAAGGGAAGTAACTCCTGTTTAACATATTAGGGATAAGACAGGTAATTCTCTACAGTTTTACTTTAGCGGAAAATCGATATTTCTTGGCCTATAGCATTTTTCCAGTAACATTTCTACGATCTTAATGCTTTTTAAACACAAAGGCTCCGGCATGTCACTGTCATCTAATAAAAATATCGTGGCCTGTTCGAATTTTTTCCCGTCTGTTTGGGTCACATGCACCTTTCACATTGACCACACCCATTGACTTCCTTTCCGACATGGACCCTCAGCGTTTGATCGTTTTCTGATCAAGCGGTGTGCGACAGGACTAAGGTCAAGGTCGGTGGTTCAAGCCAAGATTGTGGCCTTTGAAAAAGGTTACTGGGTAAAGGTCGTAAGTCAAGGTCAAATGTCCAAAAACTGACTTTGAAAAGTTTCAGTTCAGTTTACTGTAACATGACCTTTACCCACGGCTTTGACCTAATTACCTTTTTGAAGGTCATCGTCTCTGCTTTCACCTTGAACAATGAACTTGATAATACAGCGAGAAATAGGGTCATGGCAAGCATAAACGGAAAGGCCCCGAGATCAACGGAAAGTTTGGACTCAAGGTCAAAGTCAAGGTTCGTTAGCCTTGACTAGTGCAAGTCACCACGACCGTCTACATTGGCCACGCCCATTGACTTCCTTTTCGTCACGGACACTCTGCGTTTGACCATTTTCTAATTGAGCCGTGTGTGACGGGACCAAGGTCAAGGTCAGTGGTTCAAGCTAAGATTGTGGCCTTTGAAAATGGTTACTGGATGAAGGTTGTGAGTCAAGGTCAAATGTCCAAAAACTGAGTATGAAAAGTCTGAATTCAGTTTTCTGTAACATGACCTTGACCCAAGGCTTTGACCCAGTTACCTTTTTTGAAGGACGTTGTCTCTGCTTTCACCTCGAATATTGACTTTGATAATACAGCGAAAAATAGGGTCATGGCAAGCATAAACGCAAAGGCCCCCGGGAACGATGAGGAGTTTGGACTCGAGGTCAAAGTCAAGGTCATGGATGGTTAGCCTTGACTAGTACAGGTCACCACGACCGTCTACATTGACCACGCCCATTGACTTCCTTTTCGCCACGGACCCTCGGCATTTGACAGTTTTCTGACCAAGCAGTGTGTGACAGGACCAAGGTCAAGGTCGGTGATCCAAGTCCAGATTGTGGCCTTTGAAAATGGTTACTGGATGAAGGTCGTAAGTCAAGGTCAAGTGTCCAAAAACTGAGTTTGAAAAGTCTGAGTTTTCTGTAACATGACCTTGACTCACGGCGTTGACCCAGTTAACTTTTTTTGAAGGACGTTGTCTCTGCTTTCACCTCGAACATTGACTTTGATAATACAGCGAGAAATAGGGTCATGGCAAGCATAAACGCAAAGGCCCCGAGAACTATAGGAAGTTTGGACTCAAGGTTAAAGTCAAGGTCACGGCTGGTTAGCCTTGACTAGTGCAGGTCACCACGAACGTCTACATTGACCACGCCCATTGACTTCCTTTTCGTCACGGACCCTCGGCATTTGACAGTTTTCTGACCAAGCAGTGTGTGACATGACCAAGGTCAAGGTCGGTGGTCCAAGTCCAGATTGTGAACTTCAAAATATAGTATTGGGTGAAGGTCGTGCCCCAAGGTCAAGTGTCCAAAAACTGACTTTGAAAAGTTTAAGTTCAGTTTTCTGTAGCATGACCTTGACCCACCACTTTGAACCTGTTACCTTTTTTGAAGGACATCGTCTCTTCTTTCACCTCGAATATTTAATTTGATAATACAGCAAGAAGTATGGGGACAGCAAGCATAAACGCAAAGGCGCCGAGCTCAATGGGAAATTTAAAGTCAGGGTCAGCATCAAGGTCACAACGTTATTCACACGTAAACGACAATCCAAATGGTCAACGCCAAATAGTCATTTACAGAAAATGGTGGCTTAGCGCAAAAATTAAAATATACCAAAATTATTATTATTATTATGAACTGCATCGTTAGGCGTGTAGTGCAGAGTGTCGGGTCCGTCTGAGTGTCTTGTTATTCGAGTCTAAATAGTCAACAAAGAAAATGGCGTCGAACGGATAAGATTATCTGTGAGCCGGAACGTAAAAGGTCGGTAAAATGAAAAGTTATTGATCGATTCGGTTGAAATTTGGCGTGTGGTCATCGCTAGTCCCCCTTAACATCCCCTGAAAATTTCAAGTTTCTAGGACCACGGGAACTGGTAGAGGTGCGAAAGTGCAATAGCGCCATATATATATAGGGCTGGATAGGAACTGTCAGCAGAGATATCCGTTCAAAGACAGTTACAAAAGGAACTAAACAACTGTCACCAATCCAATGATTGCCATGCCACCGATCCGATGCCGTCGAATTTGTCGAAATAATATGTGCCATATCATCGATTCATATTAATTAATCATATGGGCATAGCCTATGGCATGTGATATTATCATATCATATGGCGTAACTCAATCAAATTAATTCACATTAAATTAAATCATTTAATAAATGTCAAATGAAATGTCTTTTGAAATGAATTCATGCTGCAAAATATATACTACCGTACCTAATACAGTAATGAGCTCCCCCGCACTGACTTGAATTGTTCGAGTACGGTATTTTTTAAGATTTTCCACTTTCCAAAAATAAACACGTGTCCATCTGAGATGGTTTTCAGTGCACGATTGCTATCTTCTGACTTCTGCACTTTTCTCTAGGAATGACCTACACCGGAAATGAACTTTTGTGGTAAGTTTTCGATCGACCTTCACCTTCCTTCCAGGAGCATGCGTGAAAATGTCTGTCTTGTGTTGAGTGAAAAGATATGAAAGAAAATTTGATGGTAATATTTATCATTTATTCTGTTATTCCGTTAGATATATAAAAAAATATTACTTACCTTATGCCTAAATATATTTGTATCTGTATTGAATTTTCTCAGCTGGCAGAAACTGCAGGGCCAGCCTTGCTGTGAGTGAACTCGAAAGTGAAACTCTAAAAACAGGATATTTTACCCATGTTAGATTTTGTTTCCCATTTCCTTGTTGTGAGTGACGCCCTTATTAATTTTAGTCAGCTTTATGTTCACCTAAATCTATTCCTTTCTTAACGCCAACTCAATATTAAATTCGCTAAGGTAGCTGTGGTGTAAATAAGGCTAAGGCAAGTGATTGTTGGTGAGATTGTGGGTCAGGGTTGGGCCCGCCGCCCGGTTGGGATTAGGCAGCCTAGCCCTGTTTACATCCCCTAACACTTGACCAAAATTAATGCCGGCCCAAAACGTCCCGAAATGACAGAATTGCAATCAAGTGTAACACAATTCAGCCATGTCACTAGCCAGTGCCAATGCCTGAGGTGGTTTAAAATTTAAAGTAGGCCTAATGAATATGTTTCAGCTATTATGATGGTTGGCATATTTTTTACGCAGTTGGCACATACGTTATACTTCATAATTCACCTCTTCACTCGATTGACACTATTTTTGGAATTGAGAGAATTAATTCTGGAAAGATTAATTGAGTATCCCCATTGAGGTTTACTTGTGCACATACATTGAAAAAAATAACTACTGTGTGAAAATCTTGCCTTTTTAATTTAGATACATAAAGTTATTATTTTAAATACATGTGAGTTTTTTCTTTCTTTCAGATACATGAGTGAAGAAAATTTATCCCAAATATAGGGTGGTCTCTTTATAATCTGGATCGAGGGATGGCTGAAGGAGAAATGAGTCCTGTTGACACCTCCATGAATGATTGTCCTTCTCTCTCTCTTTCTTTCCAAGCTTCATTTAACGAAGATGAACCAGGTGAAAAAAGTTTCATAAAATTTCTCTTACTACTGTCCTGCGAAGTCTAATCATTAGACATGTCCCAGGCCTCTTCCGACTATCTAGTAGGGCCTGAATATTCAACACCTCCCTAATCTCCAGGCCTGGAAGTAACGGTTTTAGATGTCAGGCACTAATGAAACGCTACCTCACATTTTCAACTTAGTGATAGACATGTATTAATAATATCATCAAAAAAGACAAATCAGTGCTGGGCAAAATGACAGGCAGCAGAGGTTTAGAGACAAATACCTTATTTCCAGGCTTGCAAATCTCGTCTGACAGTCCAGCAGTCCTTCACGTTTAAGACCCGCTTTCGCTCTTGCGCCTCCCGACGCACCTGGACTTAGCTTCGGGGGAGTCATTAAATACGCCCACTAATTAGCTAAATCGCTCTCCTTACTGAGATTCATAAACTAGCATTCCCTATATACGGTCCATGGTAATGAATGCTAATGCAAGGCTCGTTTAAATTGGGTAGAAGTCTAAAATCAGCCAATAGAATACGTTGTTACTTGACAGCCTAATATGTCACCGTATGTTGATGTAGAATATCCCAGGGAATGATAGATTGACTCGTCTAGTAATAACATTACGTTGTTTAAAATGTTTCCATGTACATGTATCGCTTGTCCCATTGGCATTGCGTTGATTATCGCTGTCAATATATCTGGAGATGGTATGAACTGTCAAGTATGGGACATTTTTAAATTGGAATAACTGGAGGACAAATAGCCACTGTTTGGTTGGGGAACAAAAATAGGTTTGCAATTTAATTGTGCGCAAATAATCACGCTGACAAAGTTATCAAACTGACAATTCGAGGAAAATATGAATGACATAAAAAGAATTTGAGACAAAACTAATAAAACATAAATACAGTAGAATTACTCTTGCAATATAAATAAGAAGAGTTTATTTTACAGGAGCTTTTTCCTCAATTTCTAAATTTGCGGGAGTGTTTTACGGCTCCCGCACCATTTCGTAAACGTGAAGGACTGGTCCAGTAGGGCCTAAATATTCTACACCCTCCCATATTCCTGAAGCAATGGCCCAAAAAATCTCTCCCACCTAGCCTCATCCGACTCGGTTATACAGCGTAAGTTTGTGTTAGTTAACGAAATAGACTCTTAAAGGGACAATAACACTCTTGCTGGCTTGGCAGCTCCAGAAAATAAATAATAGCCTTATTCTAAGTACTAGATGGTTAAGTGTCCTACCTGTTGTGTAAATTATCCATTACATCCTATTTTACTTGTCCAGATGGTTTGAAAATATTTTAAAATCCATGTCACATTTGAAAAGGTTTACTTTAGGCTTTTCAAATCATGTAGTTGAATTTTTCCAATTTTGAATTAGGTGTGTTAAGATGAAATTTGTATCATCAATTAATTGGAAGATTGTAAAATACGATTCGTTGACCAGAATAAAGATTGGGACATATTATTCAGTTACAACAAGAGTGGTATTGAGCCTTTTAAGTTTAAGCTGTATTTTAATCTCATTTGTAGTACAGATTCAGTTTGTATCCATTGTATAATCATTGACAATTTGAATGGCATTTATTGATTGGAAATTAGATAAAAAAAACTATTTATGGATAAAAATTAAAATGTTTTGATATTAAACATACATTATACAAGAGCTAAATCTGCCATTTGCACATCTTTCTTTAGGCTTGAAATGTTATACAAAATATTAATAAGACATTAATTAACTAATCGAAGCCATTACCAAATTTCGCTGACATCAGATTTTTCCAATATTAGATCAGCCATATTTTTATTTCATTTAAAAATGGAGGAACCTTCAAAGGCTACCGGTAATATCTTCACTCGTAATTTGAATGAAATTTTCAAATTATTCATATCTTTTTTCGAACTAATATAGCAAGAATGGCTAGCTCTTTATCCAAATCTTACATGACATAATATGTGTTTAATTGTGGATCAATTGTTGAAATTGTACGATATTGATTGTGAATCTATTGTTAAAAGAGGGGTTGCTGGGTGGATGGCCGAATGGTTTGTGTGTTAGTGTTTTATTATAACGTCTGTCATTGAGTTAACTGGAGTGGTTTCGAATCCCTGGTTGTACGTCACCTGTCCAACCTTGTGTGTTTTTTCTGGGTCCTAAATAAAATTGAACCACGTGTTAGTCCCGAAATGACCTAGTTTGTGTTGAGTGGACGTTAAACCTCATTTCTCTCTCTCTGTTGTTAAAATGTTTTTATATGATAATTATTGTAGCTGAAGCCTCGACATCTAATCAATGTGATTTAACTAAAAGTAAAATATCCACAACGTTGACAGATGCTCCTACCGGTAAGTGTTATTAATCAACTCTCTAACCCTTACCCATTGACTACAATATCGGAACACTGTGATTGAAGTTAAGTCTATCTGTTGAATTTTATGATATTATGCAAAGCTTTATTTCAGTCACTCTATTTCAAAATTATTATCATACAATGTAAATATTTCAATGTCTGGAATTCATTGCTGTGTATGCTCTGTGTTGATGCATGTATATGTTATTATTCAATATTCACAACCATATCATTTATTGACGCAACAGCCATTAACTCATTAGTTATTTGTGATTGTACAAATATATTTGTTTTATTTTTTCAGTAACATGTAAATTCTCAGAGCCACTTCAAGTTGTTTACAAGCCAGATGGAACAGACGTTAATTATAGTAAAGATATAAAAGGTATCTCGACGGGTTATATATATGTATATTAAAGCTTTATCATTCTTCTCCTGTGTCGTGTGTACACATTGGTGTGCGCGTAAAAGATCCCTTGGCAGTTGGAACTCGATATAAAAGTAGGCCGTAGCACCACTGCCCAGGCAAAATTTCGCTCATCATAACACACTGTATGGCCTGTCTTCCATTAGCCCAGGTTAGGTTCAGAAGAGTAGGATGTTAAACCCCATTTCATTTATTACCCGCCATTCCCGTCTTCCATTAGCCCAGGTTAGGTTCAGAAGAGTAGGACGTTAAACCCCATTTCATTTATTACCCGCCATTCCCGTCTTCCATTAGCCCAGGTTAGGTTCAGAAGAGTAGGACGTTAAACCCCATTTTTATACGCCCACATTTTCATGTGGACGTATTATGTCGTCGCCCCTGTCCGTCCGTCCACAATTTGTTTGTGGACTCTCTACAGGTCACAATTCTTATCCGATTTTGACAAAACTTGAAATTAAGTTTTTTCCCCAAAAGATCTCGGCTGCTTTCGATATTGGCATGTATCGGTTTGTCCTGTCAGCAGCAAAGAAGCTTTGATTGGGCAAATTGCTTATCTTGTAAATTGTTGTCCTTTTGTATTTAAAACAATAATGATGGTCGGAATGACACCTAGATATTCTATTGTGTTTTGAAAAAAAGGGTCTTCATAATGTATTTTATTTTTATACGCCCACATTTTCATGTGGACGTATTATGTCGTCGCCCCTGTCCGTCCGTCCGTCCGTCCGTCCGTCCACAATTTGTATGTGGACTCTCTACAGGTCACAATAATTCTTATCCGATTTTGACGAAACTTGAAATATAGGTTTATCCCCAAAAGATCTCGGCTGCTTTCGATATTGGCATGTATCGGATCAAAACTTCATGGATTATGGACCCTGATTGTACGAAAAATCACGTTTTTAGCTTGTGGACCCTATAGAGGTCACAATTTTGAACTGATTTTGATGAAACTTGACATGCATGTTTATAACCCAAAGATCTTGGTTCCTTTCGATATTTGCGGCTATCGGAATGTAATTTCCTGAATTATGGCCCCTGACACTATTAGATTGGTATCATGGAATCTTGCGTAAATAGCGTTATTTTCTAAGGTATGTGGAATTATTCATAAATATTATGGAATTTGGGCTAATAGCGTTCAATTTGTCCTTGTATGTAACTTAAATCTCAACGTTCAATTTTGATTACCAAGCGTTAATTAACTAGCGTTTAGTTTGTTGACAGGTGTGGAATAATAAGCGTCCCGCTTAATTATTACGACTGTTGAATAATTACTTGGATCGTTGAACTTCCCGAACCGTGAATAATTTTAGTCATGGTGTCCAATTATGTAAGATGTTCAATTTAGTTATCAAACATCCAATTTCACGTGCGATGTTCAGATATTACGATGTGTTTAGTTGTGGGTCATCGTTCAGTTTTGCTGCACGAGGTTTAAATACTGTAATAAGTGTTAGTTTTAGTACTGACCTGTACGGTGAAATATTGTTCAGGATTCCTACGACAGCATGTATCTATATGCCTGTCATTGTTCTGGGATTATTTTCCAAGATCACTACGGTAAACAAATTCTGGATTTTTAATGTCGACGGGGCGGTTCCGAAGCAAAGCTTTCTTGAGATCCACATAACGTTTCGTCTCCAATTATAAAACGTTTATCTATATATCCATTTAAATTTTATTTCCCACGCTGACATGACACATCACGAATGATAAATCTCGCCCATCTCCCTGTCCTGATTAAATCCTATTGTTTAAATGTCTTCGCAATTAAGACTAGCGGCAGCTTGGATATTGCACCAACCATATATTACATAGGATCTTTAGAAAGCATTTTGGGTTGAAGGGTAGTGCGATTATCTTTGGCAATAAACATAGAACGTTTGTGGAATTAATACACATGTGTCTGAAGCTAACAATATGTCTATTGTGTAAGGCAGTACGCGAAAATAAACTAATAATTCGATTTCTTTTTATTATTATAGCACGGCCCTTTTTTGATGCAAATCAAATAAAAACAGAACGCTTATACGTCACAAAAGCCGTTTCGTTTCGTACTTTACTTCGTACCTCAAATTTATTCGTACCTCTCCTTTATTGTTGAAATCAGTTTAAAGAAATTGAATATTAATATACCGAACCAGAATATGTACCGCAAATTCATTAGTTCCCAAATGTAATTGAAAGAAATTGTAATAAAGGCTATATATAATTCGATTTGATCAAATCCAACGGCGAATTAGAATATACACGTGATCTGTATACCTCAACTAAATCGCATCTGTTCCTATATCCTGTTGAAATAAATTGAAATCATAAACGATCACCTGTCTGTTGTTTAATGTGTTGTTGATATTAAACCAATTCTGCTCAGTGAGTGGTAATTATTGACAATTGATTAGTTAAAGAACGACTGAAAAATATTTGATCTGGTGTTGATTATTGCACCCATTCTGCTCAGTGAGTTGTGATTATAGAAGATAATCAACTGGAGGTTGTTATAAACGATTGAATATACTAAGAATTCCAAAATGCGACACATTGTATTATTTATATCATTGTAAGGTGGGACCGCATGCTTTCTGCGATGCTTGGGTTATTTGAGTCTAAAAATAAAACACATCAAGTATCAAAGGTGCCTACATGCAAATATTGACGTACGCGTTTCTTTGATCTGTTAATATGCACCGTACAGGATATATTGTTATATCACGGGGTATGAACAATACGGAATCTATTTGATGGATTTGCATCGTGACGCGTTTTTTTTTTTTATCTTCATAATATTTCAACAGACTGGGGTATACTTTAAATGTTTTATATTCCTGTTATTATATCAATGCATACAATTTGCTTTTTGTTATTAAATCATCGTAGCTAATTCTCGTTCGACAGCCATTTTTATAAATTTAGCATAGCCTTGGATTTGATCAAATCAATTATTTATGCTTTATCAATTCGAGGTTTAAATTTCGTGCATATTCGAATTCTGGCTCAGCAACCATTTTTATAAATTAGGAATAGCTTCAGAATTTCTAAACCGAAATAGCTCTTTGAAATTAATGTCTTGGTTAGAAATTTCGGCATTTACCTGTTACAATAATTTTAGCGATATAAAAAGGTATAGAATGGTTGATGCGTCACGCAAAGGTCTGTATGTGTGAATATTGGCGACGATTCGATGTCGATATTTAGTAATAAATTTGTTTATTAAACCGCCAAGGATTTATTTTAAATATTACATCATAAAAACAGACGGACATCACAAGGTTAGGCATATATTAATTCGTTTCTTTTATCAATATTACAAATATATATCAATAATATTGATTGGTATCGCACACAGTTCCATGGTGTATATGCCGTGCCGTGTCATTATTCGACTTGTGAAAAAACAATTCGGTCTTGTACCGGTCCTTTTTTTCTTTTGAAGTCTAAATAATGGAATGTTGATTGACAGTTTGGGATTGGAGCCAGACGCCTTGGCGCCATATTGTAAAATCTGCGTTTTTGAATTATTTTGCGTTGAAAGTGGAGTGAGTGTTTGTGAATACGGGCGTCTATTCAATGTTGAATTTTTGTACTTTTTAATAGCAATGTCAATACATTGATGGTTTTAACCAATAGTATTTTTCGATGTACTTTTCTCTGATATACTTTATAAGATGGACAAACTAACAGAGCATGAAACCCGTCTTCAATTTCATCACAGTTACATGTGCTATTACTTGTCTGGATGTTGCTAAACATCCACGCTGTCGGCATTGAGGGGTTAGAGCTGCATACAACTAAATATTTTGTTAAAGTGTTTGCGATTTTCACATTTGCAATTCACGATATAATAACTATAGGAATAAAATAAAACCAAGTACGAACAATCCAAAGCATTAGACAAAATTCGAAGTCCTAAAAAACGTTATAAGCAAAACAGTGTAATCAGCAAGTGGGCTGTTTTACTGTGTACAAAATACACAACAGAAAATATAAGGTACATTTTCTATGTCATCTTTTAATACGATGTTAGTGCCAGTTTCGGTTAACAAAATGAGGTGAGGTGAATATTTACAGGTTATAAGCATAGTACGGTTCGTTGATCACAGCCAAATAAAACCCTGACCTAGATAATGGTCTTGATTGGGCAATAAAACTTAAAACATGCGACATGTAATCGTTCAAGCAGAAAATGAACCAAGGATGTTTTACAATTAACAATGTTAATTGTTTGTTAGTCATTTTCTAACATTTCTTACAAGTTGAAACTACTATGTTTCATGAGCTTTGCATGGCGCATCAACCATTCTACATCCTTAAATATCGCAAAAATTGTTGTCACAGGTAAATGCCAAAGACATTAATTCCAAAGAGCAGCCTGGCAGCACGAACTCTGTAAAATTAATGATTGGTGTCGCCTTTAAATCTGCAGAACAATTCCGTTCGACGTATTAATTCCAGCTTCCTTGTGGTTCGTAACCTCTATTCTAAAATGCGCTTTCGATATCATCTCATATTGTACATCCAACAAAAACATCGAACTAACTTTTTTTTGTAATCCCCATTCTTTATGATACAATTCCTTTTTAAATTGGCGTTGACCTCCGTGCTTGCACACTGTTAGCAAATAGTTATTGTAAATTTTCCCGCGTTTAGACGGCTCTAACCAATGATAAAATAGTTGGCGACATCGATCGAACAATCCGCATTTTTATGCTATTTTCACTTGATTAAAGATGAATTATTGAAACAATAAACGATGATTATATCGAATCATTGAATAATTAATAAACCCCAAATTAAAACTTACAAAGAAAGAAAGAAAATATGTCCATTGACTCCGAACAATTTTCCCAAACGTTCGATTGATAACTTTACGTATGCCTACGGTATCCAGTTTCTCACGCGTTTCTATTATAAGTGTGTGTGTTTAATTAATGGGTTCTTTTTTATAATAAAAAAAATAAAAATAAAAGATGAATTTACATATGTAGGTCTTGAAATGTCGCTTCAGCAACTAACTTATAATTTCCCACGTCAGACATTATCCATGTAGGCCTACATGTAGGTACATAAACACGATGCAGGGCTAGTTCGCCAAAATAATCAAAAAAATTTTTATTTTTTTTCAAATTCTTACCCGTAGAAAAACAGAATTTGTTATTTTTGTATATTATAAACAAACGCCTTTATATGTCACGAATTCAATTATTTTATATAGCCTATAATAAACAAACCCAGTTCTTTCGCTATAAACGCGTTATGCCGCGGTCGAATTCGGATATTAATAGAAAATAAATGTAAACTTTAAAATACATAGACAATTTATTCAAAATAAATATCACATATGACAGAAGCGCTACAATCATAATTCCAACTGCAATCACATTGTAACTATCGGGCCACGTGCTGTCTGTTGTCCACCAAGATGGCAGCGGCCAATGTGTGTGACGTACGTCATGTGATTTTAAGCAGGTGCAATATCCAAGCTGCCGCTAGTCTTAATTGCGAAAACATTTAAACAATAGAATTTAATCAGGGAGTCGACATGTACACACACACACGAAAATCAGATGCGCGAGATTTATCATTCGTGGATGTGTTATGTCAGCGTGGGAAATAAAATTTAAATGGATATATAGATAAACGTTTTATAATTGGAGACTTGTCTGCGATATCACCTCGGTGGAAGCGGACGTTAAATAAAGCTATTTCACACACACATAATTGGAGACGAAACGTTATGTGGATCTCAAGAAAGCTTTGCTTCGGAACCGTCCCGTCGCCATTAAAAATCCAGAATTTGTTTACCGTAGTGATCTTGGAAAATAATCCCAGGACAATGACAGGCATATAGATACATGCTGTCGTAGGAATCCTGAACAATATTTCACCGTACAGGTCAGTACTAAAACTAACACTTATTACAGTATTTAAACCTCGTGCAGCAAAACTGAACGATGACCCACAACTAAACACATCGTAATATCTGAACATCGCACGTGAAATTGGATGTTTGATAACTAAATTGAACATCTTACATAATTGGACACCATGACTAAAATTATTCACGGTTCGGGAAGTTCAACGATCCAAGTAATTATTCAACAGTCGTAATAATTAGGCGGGACGCTTATTATTCCACACCTGTCGACAAACTAAACGCTAGTTAATTAACGCTTGGTAATCAAAATTGAACGTTGAGATTTAAGTTACATACAAGGACAAATTGAACGCTATTAGCCCAAATTCCATAATATTTATGAATAATTCCACATAGCTTAGAAAATAACGCTATTTACGCAAGATTCCATGATACCAATCTTATAGTGTGATTGTCCGAAAAATCACCCTTTTTAGCTTGTGGTCCCTCTGGAGGTCACAATTATTATTCGATTTAAAAAAACGTTTGATTATATCACCGTTACACCCTAAGGAAGGTTGAGTTCGAATTTCGGGAAAATCGGACGAAAATTGCCATACAAAATGGCCGCCGTTTGTACGCGAATACTGTTAAAAAATGGTATATCAAGGTTGTGGACCCTGTGGAGGTCACAATTTTGATTCGATTTTGATGGAACTTGAAATTCATGGTTATAACCCAAAGATCTTGCTTCCTTTTGATATTTGCGCATATCGGATCGTAACTTCCTGAATTATGGCCCCTGATTATACGCAAAATCGCCTTTTTTTTAGCTTGGAGGTCACAATTATTATTAGATTTAAAAAACCGTTTGATTATATCACCGTTACACACTAAGGAAGGTTGAGTTCGAATTTCGGGAAAATCGGACCAAAATTGATAGACAAAATGGCCGCCGTTTGTACGCGAATACTGTTAAAAAAATGATATATCATGGTTGTGGACCCTGTATAGGTCACAATTTTAATTCGATTTTGATGAGGAAGGTTGAGTTCTAATTTCGTGAAAATCGTACCAAAATTGCCGGACGAAATGGTCGCCGTTTGTACGCGAATACTGTAAAAATATGGTATATCATGGTTGTGGACTCTCTACAGGTCACAATTCTTATCCGATTTTGATGAAAAGTCACATTTCTAGGTTTTGTACGGTCACACCATAATCATTGTCGGTTTCGAATTTCATTAATATCAGACTGGAACTGACCAACTAAATGGCTACTCCCAATACAGTATGAAATACAGGACTTAAAGATGTAGGAAAAATCACTTTCGGTATTGCTTGTTCTCTGTCCATCTCTCGAAAATGTGGGCGTATCCTGCCTGGCAGTGCCAGCCTATCTTATTTATTACCTGCCATTCCCGTCTTCCATTAGCCAAGGTTAGGTTCAGAAGAGTAGGACGTTAAACCCCATTTTATTTATTACTCGCCATTCCCGTCTTCCATTAGCCCAGGTTAGGTTCAGAAGAGTAGGACGTTAAACCCCATTTCATTTATTACCCGCCATGCCCATCTTCCATCTGTCATTGAGTCAAGTGGCGTGGTTTTGATTCCCAGCTTGAACATGACTTGTTCAACCTCACAGGTTTTTTATGGATCCTCAGGGGTTTACTCCCTCCACTAAACACCCCTATGTTTAAACGAATTACTGAAATAAAATGGAAACAATCTTTTAGTCCCAAAATGACCTGGTTTCATGGCTCGAAATGTTCGTCTGTCTACTTGTCGCTGACAGTCGATTTTTTCGTCTGACAGGTACGAAATAAAACTATGTGTCACTTGCAACAGGTGCACTAAATTTTACTTGATGTTCAGTAAATTGACCACAGTACGCACGTACACGTCACGTACATGTACATGTACGTCAATACCAAAACAAACGTGTGTACCTACATGTATGGATATGTGTGATACTATACTATTACTTAGTCTTTGCGTTTGATAATTGAGAGTGACAGGTTATTTACTGAATCAACAGGTAGCTTTTTTCAAACATTTCGAGGCCTTGTTTTGTGTCATGTGGACCTTAAATCCCAGTTTACTCTCCCTCCCCCCTCTCACCCTCTCTCCCTTCCCCTTCTCTACCTTCTCCCCCCCCTCACGCTTTCTGTTCTTGTTGATTGATTTTAAAATAATGTTTGTTTAATTCTAGATTCGTCAGCCATACCTGGAAGTTCCGGACTATACAACCTGGGTAATACATGCTTTATGAACTCTGGACTACAGAGTCTACTGGCATCAGATCAACTAGTGAAATACTGTCTGGATGATCTGGTGTTGGACACGGATCAAAATGACACAATACTTGGTCGTTTTAAACATCTGGTAACGAAGGTTTGGTCTGGCGAATATTCTGTGGTATATCCGCGTGATTTTAAGGAGACGTTAAGTTTATATCACAGTCAGTTTCAGGACTATAGACAGGTAATTTTATTCAACAAATAATTCCCATGGGTCTTATTTTCTTTGGACTGGTGCTGTGGGTGAATGGTTATTCTGTGCACACTGTATCAGAAGGTTTGGGCCCCTAGACACCATCTTGTCAATGTTGACTCAGTCGTTGACTTGCTAACCCAGAGGTTCTGTATGTGATGCCTGTCAGTGTTATCGGACAGAGAGTCTAGCAAGGGGACTATGTATAGTTGTTCAGATGGGTCAGAAAACCGATGAACCATGAATACATGTACATTTGCAGCTGTCTGGACAAAATTTCCCTGTTAAACTCAGCCAATTCAAATAAAATGATTTGATACAATAGTGCATCAGTTGAAAGGATTCAATATTTGACATGACGTCACAATTCCATAGGGCTAAAAAAAAAAATAGTTCCTCCAATCACAGTTTATTTCATTTTCTATATGTGCTAGGTATTAGTATTATAGCATCCTGACAAAAAATTTAATTTTGATCACGGAAACAGTGCCCGCTAATCTATTAGAGTATGGGGCGTGAGATTTGGGGAGTGTCTGTTAGGGATAACCCACTACACAAACTGTCTGGCAGTGGTCATTCATGATCCATGTGGTTGTACTAAAAAGCTCTAAAGCAGTTGGGGGGTTGGATGGCTGAATGGTTAGCGTGTACACGCTGTATCATATGGTCTGCCATTGAGTCAGCTGGTGTGGTTTCGAATCTCCGGTTGTACGTGGCAAGGAGTAGGGTCACCTATCCAGCCTCGTGGATTTTCTCTGGGTACTCTGGTTTCCTCCCACTGCTATAGACCCCTACACGCAAGTGAATTATTGAAATAAAATTAAACCATATGTTAGTCCCAAAATGGATCTAGCTTGTTAAAGCCCATTTCTCTTTCTCTCTCTAAAGCAGTTTTAGGTGGTTAAAATTTCAGAAAATCTAGCCATGGTCAAAAAATTAGATCTCTCTTGTCAGGGATATAGTGGCAATCAAGTCAGTCATGTACCGACCGACCGCATCACAAATATCTCAACTGTTACTTAAAATATGTTACGATTATACTTACACCACCTCAGGGAGAACTGTGACAGGACTGAATTCCGTTTCGCTTGATTGCAGTTTGCCAGTGGTGTTCCTGAGAGACAATTGACCACCACCACCACCACCACCACCACCACCCCCAAAGTGTCACACTATCACAAACAATAATCTTTTTCTCTCATTTTTATTCCAGCATGATTGTCAGGAATTTCTGGCCCTGTTATTAGATTCTCTTCATGAACAAATTTTGATGAATTCTCGTATAAACTGTGACCAATCGCAAGCGTCTGGAACACTTCAAATCACACCAACTGATCTCAACCAATCGGTGGAACCAAGACAAAGCTCAACCTCTAGTCATTTAAATAACAATTCTTCTCATTGGACTAGTCAATCAGAAGATGTGGACCAATCAGATCTTTTTGTGGAACCTGGCCAGAGTGGAACAGCAGACAGTAAATTATCCGAAATCAAAAATTCAAATTCGAAGCTTTCTGTGATAGGTGATAAAACTGCGGACTCAGATTCTACAGGTAGCAGTGTAACCATTAGCAACATATCCTTATTTGGTTCAGAGGACAGCAACCAATCAACCATTTCACTTCATAGTTCTGATTCTGAACACGCCAACAACTTTAAAACGTTAAATATTAAAACAAGTGCGGATGGCAGTGCGGTTACTATGTCAACAATAGACTCAGATGGTGCTACCGTTGTTAGACAGACTAACCTTGCCACCATAGAGTCAAGATCATCAACTGTTGTCAGGGAAACTAAAAAAGAAAGTGCCAATAGTCTACCAATTATTGCTCAGAATAACATCACACCGTCCACAAGTACCTTGACAATAGATCACCATGGCGATGTAGAAGCAAACAATCTCAGCCCATCACATCACGGCCTGTGTAAATCAACTGAAGTACCAAAGCTGAATAACACGAGAATTACGACGTTGGCCGGCCTTGAGGAATATTACTCTAAGGACTGTAAGACCCTCAACACGAACATGTTGTTCGACGATGTACTTAACAACGTGAATATCGATTCAGATAAATTCGCCAAAATGGACAACCGGATTCGTAATGAACAACAGATAAATATTTTAGAGGAAGTCATATCGGACGACGAAAAGACAGAAAAATCTGATCCTGGCTTCGGGATCAAAGACACTAATCTACGAGCAGACAAGAAATCGCGGAGTATATCGTGTGCGAAGAATTTGTCGCTTAGTGAGGAGGAGGTTTACAGTTTAGCTAACATTAAACGCATAAAAATAGAGCAAAATGAAGCAGAGAAAAACTTTCAAATGGAGGAAATGCAGAAATATCGTAAAAATAAAAGCAACATACGCGATGACTTATCTCGACGATCTGCGACGCCTGATAGTTTGATGGAAGTGGAGGGGGAGAGTTCTGACGAGGAAGGGGAGATAACGTCACGAAGTTCGACTGTCGATGATTTGCCATCTGTACCTCCAGTACTAGAGAGTTTTAGTGAAGCCGATGAACTGGAAGCTGATAAGGCGTGGGTTGAATATATCGCTGAGAATAATACCGTTGTCGTTAATTCTTTTCAAGGACAATTCAAAAGCACCGTAAGTTTTGAGGTTTATTTTAGAAAAAATTGTACAGGCTCAGTGAGGATGATGGTCCCGTATTAGAACCTTGTTGTTCACATGAATATTCATGACCATTGTATGCATGAATATTCATGACCTTTGTACGAATATTAATGAGTTGAATGTATATGTGTGGTGGTAAAGCGTGATGTCTGACCTATTGATTTATTGGGTGAAGGCCTGGCCTGTCCTGGAACATGGTGTGAAAAATTAATATCCACTTTCTTCAGACAACATGAGTCAACTGATAATCCTAACCAGAGAATAATTTTAAAATAAAATAAACTAACTTAATGTTAACTCCAGTAAAAATCCCTTTTTTTTAATTAAAAATCCTTTTTCTTTGTTGTAGATCATCTGCTCGGAATGTAGCCATATCTCCGTAACCTTTGAACCCTTCATGTATCTTTCACTGCCAATCCCCCGAGCCATGGAACGACAAATCTGTAAGTTAAATTTTAAATAGTTTTACGTCTCACTGTTTCTCAGTATAATACAGGGATGTTAGCCATCTGTTATATTAGGAGTGATATATTACAGGTGATATATTAAGTCTTATTACAGGTGATATTAATCTCTTATTACAGGTGATATTAATCTCTTATTACAGGTGATATTAATGTCATATTACAGGTGTGATATATTTATGTCTAATTACAGGTGTTATAGTTATCAGTGGTGATACTCAACCAACACGTTATTTACTCAATATGTTTAAAACAGACAATGTAGCGAAACTACGCAAACAGGTTAAAACATTAATTGAACAACCGGAAGCTGATATCATTCTGGCTGAAGTACTGGATAGTCATATATCAAGGCTATTGGTAAGTTGTTACACCACTGGATAATCAAGGCTAGTAGTAAGTTATCACAAGTACTGGATAATCAAGGCTAGTTTTCAGTTATGACAAGTACTTGATAATCAAGGCTAGTAGCCAGTTATCACAAGTACTTGATAATCAAGCCTAGTAGTAAGTTATAACAGTGAAATGAGGTTTAACGTTCTATGGTATGATGGAAAATTTGAAAGGACAGCCGCACTACGACCTGCTGTCTCAATGGTTGTTTTACATGCACGCCAATTTGTACACGGGACCCCAATTTTTCCTACCAAACCAACCACTTTACGTTAGCCCTTGCCTGTTCCTCTGTTCTGCACCACTGACAAGAGGGAAACACCGGAATATCCTGATGAACTTTTTCAGCCAATGCAGAGATCAAAGATGAGACTGTCAGGTTAGCGAGCTATCGTCTTACAGCCCTGATCCTGTAGTTACACAGACTTCACTCCAAATGAAGAACGAAATAACAATAAGGGAAGCAAACCCTAAAAAAAGGGTAATTTTCCAACAGAAATTTGCTACCGCAAATCTTAATATGAGCCCATTGAAGGAAAAACCTTTGATAACCCTTTTCTTGAAATGTGGTAAAAATCAAAGTAATATTAAATGACCTTATATAGGTTTGAATTTTTTTCTGCAGGATGATAACGTTATGCTTCGTTACGTCAACGATTCAACTAGAACTATTTACGCCTTTGAGATGGCAGCTCCTCCAAAACTACCAGAGACGGTTGTCATGGAAACAACCAATCCAACGAGCCAGAAAGATCAAATTACGACAGAGACAACTAACGAAAATTCAGGGGACATATTCAGTCAAATGGGAACTTTTACGACTGGTTTGACTAGAAAAGATTCAACCAATAATATTCCAGATACAGAATCGGGCAAATTTAACCCATCCGAGATTGACAGCTCATTTAACAATCAATCAAATTTTATTTCTCTGTCCTCTGATGACCAATCAGCAAACATTATTTCTAAAACAGACACGCAAGGTAGGTACTGTGATTAATTCAAATTCCTTATGTCACTGCTATTGCTTCTTTCAAAACCAACAAAACTAAAGACCTGTTTAAAAAAGGCTTTTATCCAGTGATCGTCCCGATTATCCAGATCTTTTATCCAGCGATCGTTTTTATACGTAGATAATCCAGATCTTTTATACAGTGATCTTTTTAATGTGTAGATCATCCAGAGGTATTTTAGTCGCATGTAATTTTAATAGAATAAAAAAATTTTTGATCCAAAGAACAGCATATTGAATTGGGTTGGTGTGAGAGGGTGCACTGTCGTAGATCAGTGGGTGGGAGAGGGTGCACTGTAGTAGATCGGTGGGACGGAGAGGGTGCACTGTAGTTGATCAGTGGGTGGGAGAGGGTGCACTGTAGTAGATCAGTGTGTGGGAGAGGGTGCACTGTAGTTGATCAGTGGGTGGGAGAGGGTGCACTGTAGTTGATAAGTGAGGGGGAGAGGATGCACTGTAGTTGATCAGTGAGGGGGAGAGGATGCATTGTAGTCGATCAGTGGGACGGAGAGGGTGCTCTGTAGTTGATCTGTGGGTGGGAGAGGGTGCACTGTAGTTGATCGGTGGGTGGGAGAGGGTGCACTGTCGTTGATCAGTGAGGGGGAGAGGATGCACTGTAGTTGATCAGTGGGACTGAGAGGGTGCACTGTAGTTGATCTGTGGGTGGGAGAGGGTGCACTGTAGTTGATCGGTGGGTGGGAGAGGGTGCACTGTCGTTGATCAGTGAGGGGGAGAGGGTGCACTGTAGTTGATCGGTGGGTGGGAGAGGGTGCACTGTAGTAGATCAGTGGGCCGGAGAGAGCGCACTGTAGTAGATCAGTGAGGGGGAGAGGGTGCGCTGTAGTTGATCAGTGAGGGGGAGAGGGTGCACTGTAGTTGATCAGTGGTCAAGGAGGGAGGGAGAGGGGGGTACTGTAGTAGATCGGCAATTTAATATGATTAGTTCAATGCCGTCTCCTTTAGTTAAACAATAAACAATTAGAAAACAGCAACTATAAGATTTAAATCGATGTCCGTCCGTCTGGCTCTACTTACATCTGTTTTTTTTAGAATCAATGTACGTCTGTTTTTAGTGTAAATAAAAACCAAGATACCATTTTCCATCTTTAAAATAAATAATTAAAATTTATTACAGGGACAGGAATGTGGGAATGGACACAATACGATGAACGAATTAATCCATTACCAGGTGCATCATGGGATAGTAATGTTTATGATAATCCTATTGGTCCCGCTCCAAGGTCAAGTCCTGTGAACTTCAACCCTAGTTGTATAGAGAGTAGTACGAGTATGTGTGGTATAGCTGATCAGTGGAAGTCATGTGCTATATGCCTGGAGGAACTGGCAGATAGCGAACTATTGGTACATACATCGTGTGGTGGAACTTTCTGTGATTCCTGTCTTGAGGTAAACACTTCATTAGAAGTTATGAAAGTCGATGTCATCTAAAAGAAATGGTGATTCAGTAAATCCTCTGACTTCCTAATTATGAGGTCTTGGGTTTTGCGCCTGGTTGGCTTTACACCAATGACATAGGGAACAATATGGTTGATAGTCCTGAGGAACTGTCTCGGCTATTGCCAAGATAGAATGTAGGATGTCCCAGTTAGTGAGCCTGCATCCTACTCAGCCACAATGTATCAGGCCAGAAAGTGCATCAGGATTTTCCGGCATGGCTTCTCCTTGTCAGTGGTGCAGGTTGTAGGGCTTAAGGACAGCTGTCTAGTCTTTCGGATGGGACGAAAAACCAAGGTCCTGTGTACATATAGGCATGCACGTAAAAGATCCCTTGGCAGTTGCTTCTCAACCTCGTTGGTTTCCTCCGGGCACTCCGGTTTCCTCCCACTACTAAAGACCCCTACGCGCAAGCGAATTATTGAAATAAAATGAAACCATATGTTAGTCCCAAAATGATCTAGTTTGTGTCGGGTGGACGTTAAACCCCATTTCTCTCTCTTTCTTTCCCTTGGCAGTTGGAATTTGATACAAGGGTAGGCCATAGTGCCGCTGTGCAGGAAAAATTCCCTCGTAGCACACTGTATGGTGTATGCCCATCTGCATTAGCACAGATTAGGAACAGAACAGTAGGACATCAAACCCCATTTCATTTTTTTTTATTTGTATATTGATATTAAAATATAAATATATAATTCTTCTGATATTACAGATGTCAATGAAACATAGTTCTGATAACGGCCATTGCTGTCCTGTAAGTTGATGATTTTATTTTTTTGAGTTTTCATGGTCGTTTACGGGAACACCACGGAATGTGTGGTGTCTTCATTGACGGCATGACCATGGATTTAGGTCAATAAACCAGCGATGCTAGCTTTAGTTAAAAAGTCTTTACACATGCTGACAGATTTAATAATAATGGTACAATTTTTATGATTGGTATTTTGTAGATCTGTCAATCTCCTGCCAGCAGAACTGATGATTTTATTCCACTATCAAGTTCCATGGGTCATAAACCTGCTGCTAGGTGAGTTAATATTCATTGGTCATAAGGGTGTTTCATAGTTTCGATCCCCCTGTTGTGCGTGACAAGGAGTAGGGTTGTCTGTCCAACCCCTTGGGTCATAAGGGGGTTGGGTGTCATTAGGTGAAGCTGTCTCGGTTTAGATTCCCAAGTTGTATGCGACATGGAGTACGATTGCCTGTTCAACCGCGTGGATTATCTAGAGCGATTTATTGAAATGAAATTGAACCATATGTTAGTCCCGAAATTACTAATAAACCTGCTGCTAGGTGACCAACAACAAATCTTTTAATCTATCTAATAAATTAGTCCCGAAATGGCGTGTGTTGAGTGGATGTTTAATTGTGTGTTTTTTCTGTGATTGTAGGATATTGGCAATACCTGTTTGTCAACGATATATCAACGAGGACAATAAACCTGTCTTGTTTAATCATCCTAATATAGTATATCTACCTAGTCATGTGACAGGACAGACCTTATATAGTACTATAAGTACAGTTATCCCCCCTGATACGGTGTATTCGGTCGTATTAACGGATGGACAGGGTAAACATTGTTCACGATGTCAACATATGGATCATTGTACGGGATGTGTTATGAGTCGTGAAGGGGAGATCACTCTACAACCTGGAGATCATCTTGCTGTTCAAGTAGAAGATGTAACTAGGGGACAGATAACTCAAGCCGAATGTATGGTTGATCATGTGACGATGAATGAGCTTCGACCTGATGAACCTGTTACTATTTATGATTGTTTTACTGCCTTTACCCAATGGTAAGATAATAATATCCAGGGGTCGGGGCCGGTGTCATTGAGCTACGTTTCTTTTATTTTAAACAAGAGGCAGCCACTTTCGTATAGTGAGTAAGACACTGGCTCACCAACGCCAGGAGGTCTCGGGTTCGCTCAAGGTTCCTCTGAATTTTCCGCAGCGGTTTCCTGTTTTCAGTGATGCAGGACAGAAGGCCAGACAAGGACAGTATCTAATTGTTCAGATGGGACAAAAAAAACAAGGTGCTGTGTATACATTGGTGTGCACGTAAAAGAACCCTTGACTGTTTGAATTCGATATAAGAGAAAGCCTTAGTGCCACTGTTCAGACAAGATTTACCTCATAGTACACCGTAGGGTGTGTATGCTCTTCTTCATTAGGCTAGTCGGTGTTGTAAGACTGGCGTGGTCGAGTTGAAATCGTTACCACAAAGGGTTAAACTCCATTTCTGGGGTGGTTGAGTTAAAATCGATACCACAAAGGGTCCGATCCCAGTGTTTAGCCAACAAAGTTCCAGTATGCTTCCTCTTGTCAGTGCAGCAAGACGGAGCTGCATGTAAAAGAACCTTTGACAGTTGCATTTCAAAATTAGAGTAGACCGTACATGTAGTGTCACTGCCCTGGCAAAATTCACCTCACACTAGCGCACTACATAGTGTATCCCATCTGTATTAGTTGGAATCCCTGTGTAGGCCCAGAAGAACCTCTCAAACCCGACCAATGGATCCAATATATCAATACTTAAATTAGACAATAGTTTGTCTCTTTTTAATTGATTGTTATCTAATATGAATAATGACAACGGTTTTTTTTTTTTGCTTCCAGTGAAATATTGGATGAACAGAATCCATGGTTTTGTCCACAATGTCGTAAAAATCAATGTGCCAATAAACGAATGACAGTCTGGCGATACCCTGATACATTAATTGTTCATTTAAAACGGTGAGTCCGATATTTAAGGTTTTAACTCACTCAACCCTCAATGATACAATGAACTATTCCTAAATAACCCATTCAACCCTCAATGATGCAATGAACTATTCCTTAATAACCCATTCAACCCTCAATGATAAAATGAACTATTCCTTAATAACCCTAAGTCAATTGACTTAGAAAGTCAATTGACTAGACGGTACGTGTAGTTTATCTCAGTGAAGCTAATTATCGTATTAATATCTCAAAGAAATCAAAATAAATAAAACATTATTATTCCGTATCAACATTATTTTCTTTGATTGGCATTTAGTAACTGAACATATTAACACCAGATATAAGCTGTACAAGAGAAGTTCATATATTCAAATTAAGATATAAAATTACGCATTGCTGGTAGCCGGTGATGCTGGCTGGACTGAGCAGTGCCAGTAGCTGTAGGTGCTAGACTGAGCAGTGCTAGTAACCAGGGGCGCTGGACTGAGCAATGCCAGAAGCTATAGGTGCTGGACTGAGCAGTGCCAGTACTGTAGGTGCTAGACTGAGCAGTGCTAGTAACCAGGGGCGCTGGACTGAGCAATGCCAGAAGCTATAGGTGCTGGACTGAGCAGTGCCAGTACTGTAGGTGCTAGACTGAGCAGTGCAAGTAACCAGGGGCGCTGGACTGAGCAGTGCCAGTAGCTGTAAGTGCTAGATTGAGCAGTGTCAGTAGATTGAGGTGCTGACTGAACAGTAGTTGAAGATGTTACACAAGCTAAATATTTATGGTAACACAGCTGAAAGTTTTAAAATTCATCTTGAAATCATGCCTTTAATTTATCTTTCAGTTTTGTCTTTCATGAGTTTTCGAGTACGAAAATTGACAACCCTGTGATATTTCCCCAGAAAAATCTCCAATTAACCGAGTTTCTCTCCGGGCCTAAAAACAACGACCTTCAATACGACCTCTACAGTATCGTTTGCCATTTTGGAGGTTTGTAATAAAATCAGTTGTTGGTTATCAATCCGATGATCATCATCTTATAGATCTCTGAATTCATGTCACCTTTATATTAAAATAATCTGGATTAAATCAACTTGTCCATTATATCATGTATTCCATATTAATATTGTAATAAACAACATGACAGGGGCGGATCCAGGAATTTTCACAGGAGGGGGTTTGTCAGGCTCCTGTTAAGAAAGTCTGACAGTTGACAATACATAATGTCTTCATCGTCTCTAAATTACATAGGCATACATACAAATTGAACTTTTTAAAGTGAGAAATCAAACACACCATTTGAAGTTAATTTTTATAATGATGTAGGATCACATTGTGATTTAATTTCATTAATGCAAGGTATTAAAATATTTTTTATTTAGCTGTGCAGGGTGGGGTTTGGACCCCCCTCAACCGCACCTCTGGATCTGCCCCAGCATGATTGCCATTTATTGGTCAATCGATACCCTCTCGTCAATCAGTCTCAACCGGTACCCTCTCGTCAATCAATACCCTCTCGTCAATCAGTGTCAATCAATACCCTCTCGTCAATCAGTGTCAATCAATACCCTCTCGTCAATCAGTGTTTTATATTACAGGGTCTAATTCAGGTCACTATACGTCGTATACACGACATCCTATCAATGGTGAGTGGTTTTATTATAACGATGAAACCGTGACACAATCAGTACCTAAAGATGAGGAATACAGTAGCGGCTACGTTTTGTTCTATCAAAAACTTGGTGAGTTGACTTGTCATTAATTGTATATAAGCGTAGGCTTCTGATGTTATTGAGTCAAATAGTTCTCATCATTGAGTCAAGTGATAGGGTTCTTATTATTGAGTCAAGTATGTAACAATTAGTAGGGTCATTGGTAAAACCACGTGCTGTTTTCACCAGTCTCCTCTCACAGCTAAAATCCCTACGTTTAACTGAATCGTATACTAATCCCGAAATAGCCTAGTTTGTGTTGAGTGGATGTTAAAGTAGCTAAGTCTCTAACTCAATATCGTCCAAAGTCTTCGGCATTCAAAACACAAATTATTTGTCAATTTAAATCTACACTAATGTTGTCATTTTACCGGGAAAATATGGGCTTTTGGTATCCAATATTTAAGACAAAATAAACACTTTACGATTCGTGTACCATAAAGCGTTTCAGCCCCAGTTCTAGCAAGAGACACTCGAGTCTAGGCTAGGCAATTGCACCAAATCAAACGGTGTATGTAAACTGGAATAACCAGACACTCGATTGACACGTCTGGCGTTTTTCGCCGAAAATATAACTGATTTGAAATTAGAGTACAAACGAAAACGATTGAATGTAAATCAGTTTGTATACATTCATATTACATTATTATATGCGTTGCGACCCATTTGTGGCAATTTCTAGGTCTCAAATATTAGCGATTTAGCTCCTTTAAGCTCCATATAACTTTGTCATTGAGTCAGGACTCAGGAGCCATGGTAGTCAGGACTCTGGTCTTTCAGCTAGAATGTATCTGATTCGATTCCTGACATGGACCCAGAATAACTATTGAATCAGAAACTGAGAGTGTCAATGTGACAATAAAACGTGGTCCACTCTTGTACATATTACTGTGCACATAAAAGAACCCTTTACACATGGAGATAAAAAGGCCGAAGCACCACTAACAAAAAAACTACCATGTTATTGCCTCTAAATGATCAAGATATTGTTCTGATGATAAATTTAAACCCTTAACAGTTTGTAAATCTGCTCAAGAGAAGACAAAAAGGGTGCTGCCGTGCCAATATTCACCAAATATCAGTTTTAAATGGTGCTGCCTTGTCAATATTCATCAAATGTCAGTTTTAAAAAACTCAATAGGTTTTGGGTGGGTGTGTACTTTATATAATAAGGTTATTTATTTTATTTCAGGATCGAATGTTAAGATTACAGGTGGAGTGAAATATTCAAACTGTGATAATATACCTACTACCTGTTGTATAGACGACACCCAACATGATATAGATCCTACACAATTAGACTTTTACTCTTAATTTATATCTCTAGACACACACACAGATCATTCAACTATATTTACTTTATATAAGCTTAACATAAACCTTTTAAATAAAATATACATTATACAAGAGGTAAATCTGTCTATTGCAGGTCTTTATTTTGGTCGTTGGAAATGTTATCTAAATTATAAATTAGACATTAATTAAATTATCAAGACCATACATAGTTAGCTTGTGATATTTGAATATGTTTTTTGATTGATGAAACAACGGAGAATCATGACTTTGTTTATTATGGTATCAACATTAGTAATGATGATCAAGGCTTTCCTAAAGTTGAATCGCTAATATAGCGAGAACTGTCATCTCTTTATCTATTCTTACCCAGTGCCTCTTTAATTGTGTATAACTGAATCAATAGTCGAGTCTGTAGTTATATCAACTTTTAATTATGGACATAATTCTCTCCTGATTTAATTTATTACAAAATTATTCAAATTAACATTTTGTGTAGTTTTTTTCGGCCAATAATTACTTGGCTCCCAAAATAGTAATCTTAATAGCTGGGTCAAGTTCCAAAAAATAATGTTGATTCAGACCATTGAATACCAAAATATTGGTGTTGGAATTTATCTGCTGAAAACCATGTTAAGACCGATTTTACTGTTTTTATTAGGTTTAGCTGTATTGTCAATAATGTTGAAATGATTGGTTGATTCTTAACTTGTCGAAACAAGCGAGCACTACCTGTAATCTTGATATGTCTACCTGTAATCTTGATCTGTCCACCTGTATAGGTGTGTCTATCTGTCTACCTGTACACCTGTAGTTAATTAACCTGGTTTATAGTTGGGTGTAATTTAACTGTATTTGTTTATTTTATTTCGATGTAGTTTGGGTGTTTGTTAATGATTGACTCATGTTTTAATTCAACTGTAACAAGAATTTATAGTGATTTGAATATTCTAACTTTTACTTCTCTTCTTATCTTGGTTTGTATCAGTGACCTCTCACCCTCGTCTTGGCTTATATGTGTGTTCCGCCTCCATGTTGGCATGTATTACCCCCTACTTCCCCAACCCCCAACATCACCTTGGCTTGTATATCCCCCTACCTCCCCCTACCCCCAACATCATCTTGGCTTGTATGAATGTCTCCCCCACCTCCCCTCCTCCACTTGTATAAGTTTGTATGATAATGTAGTTATATTACAGCGTGTTTTTGTTTTGTTGTAAAACCCTCAGTTTTTCAGATAAATATGTGATAAAATTGTGTAAATATAAAAAAATGAAATCATTTGATGTAAAAAAAAAGAAAAGAAAATATATTGTACAAGAAATAAAAAATATGTAAAAAAAACAAAACCTTATTTTATTAATTCAACAGTGGCGTAGAAATGTGAAATTAGTTTTGTCCAGACAGTAGGGGTTCTAACCATGGTAATTGGTACCATCCTGTCGCCATGGATACTCCGTCCTGTATCACTGACAGACAGTAGGGGTTCTAGCCCTGGTATTTTGTACCATCATATCGCCATGGATACTCCGTCCTGTATCACTGACAGTAAGCCTTCTAGCCTTGGTATTTTGTACCATCATATTGCCATGGATACTCCGTCCTATATCACTGACAGACAGTAAGGGTTCTAGCCTTGGTATTTTGTACCATCCTAACAATGCTCCGTCATGGATCACCAACAGACAGTAGGGGTTCTAGCCTTGGAGCGCTAAACATCAAAATCAAATTTATAAACGTCTGAACACTTCAGACTACTTCAGACGGGCTAACTTTAAATATGTAGTTTGTTTTCTTTTCAAACAACTTATTCATTCTAAAAAATATGACTTAAGAAGTTTTATTTAAATGCAAACATGTAGGCATTTAAATAAAACTTCTTTACTTGAAAACCTAACGGGGAAACATGTAGACATTTAAATAAAACTTCTTTAGTGGTATTTTCTACTTAATTTTTTAGAATGTACGATATCCTTTTACGGTAAGCACCCTTTTAACTTATATATTCAATCTGCAATATTATTTTCGAATCTTTTCAAATTTATTATTTTCCTCCGTTTTGAGGCGCATTTACATAAGCTTATGCTTGTTGTGTAATCGGGAGACATTATATTATATACATGTAAGTGTAAAACTGAAACCCACTAGTTCAAATCACATTAAGTACTAAAAGTTTTCATTTTATATTGAGCATTTTATCGGAGATTGGGGAATAATAATAATACGAGTCAAAGGTGTTGTAAATATGAAAGTGCTCTACACGTTCCGATAGCACTGAAATAAATCTACAACTTGACGTCCGCATAACCTGCTGTTCCTATCAGCATCATCGGACTATTTTAAATTTCTAACCATACACTCCTTTTGTTTTTATTACGATCTGTCCGAGATAACTTTTCGATTAACTGCCATCATTGAGAAGATTAATTTTTCTTTAAAATTTAAACATATTATTCATGCCTTTAATATTTTTGTAAATAAATTTCTTACAGACGGAAGACGAATTTATATAAGTTCCTACTTGTTTTCAGATCCCAAAATAACACACTGTATCTTATCACTATGTATTTTATTGAATAAATGCAAGTAAATGGAGACTAAAATTATATACTGGGGATGGTAAAGTACACACATGAGTTATCTTCTTTTCTTACGGCTACTGGCTTTGAAAAAAAGCCAAAAATTTTTAAATTGAACGGTAAACAATCAAAAACGATGTGAGATTATATTGGGAGTTTTAAAAAGAGAAATTTGGGTATATACACGAGTTATGTCCCTTCCATGCGACGAACAAACAAGAAGACTGTGATTTTTAAGTCATTTTGACATATTCAGCTAAGAATGGTAACTGACAGTACATTAAAACATAACGCAAACGCTACAATATACGTCCACATTCCTGCTTTGATTGATATGGTATGGCGGTATATTAGATCAAAAATTCTAACATGCTATCGCCTAATTTCTTACTTCAACTCATGTAACTTCTATCTTTCATTCGTGTAATTTCTAACTTCCATTCATGTAATTTCTTAATTAAGACAATGTATAATTCAACTTGTTTATTTGTTCAGTGTAAATTTCCATTCTGTTTCATCTTATTTCTATTATTGGGGCGAAACATGTCTACTTCATTGTTGTATTAGCCTACATGTTAAGCATGGACGACAAACAAATTTTAATATTTTGACACTTCTACCTAACAACCGTGTGCTCAATTTGGCGATTAAGCGCCTGATCGGGACCATTCTATTGATACAAACGACTCGCTCTTCGTCAGGTTGAGTGGTTTGGCGGTGAGTTAAAATTGCGAACAACATCGATAGAGACAGAGAGAGGGAGGGGCAGGGGTATACGTCCTCTCGACACAAACTAGGTCATTTCGGTATTAACATGGTTCAATTTTATTTCAATAATTCGCTTGCGCGTAGGGGTGTTAAGCAGTGGGAAGAAGCCGGAGGAAGAAAAAACCCACGAGGTTAGACTCAATGACAGACGTAATAATACATCGCGCACGTGCTGACCATTCGGCCATCCAACCCCCCAAACAGCATTGGACGTGATATAAATACATTTATATAGTTTGAAAATACTATTTCGAATACAGTGGCTTGTCTGGGAGTTGACACCCGGGTGTTCGATCCCTGCATTGGTCGAAAAAAAATTCATCTAGATTTTCTGGCGTGGTTCCCCCTTGTTTAGTGATGCAAGACGGGGGGCCTGACAAGTCTAGTCGTTTGGATGAGACGAAAAACGAGGTCCCGTGTACAAATTGGCGTAAAAGATCCCTTGACAGTTAGAATTCGATATAAGAGTAGTGCTGCTGTCCGGCCAAAATGTCCCTCATAGCACACTGTGGATCAGTTTCCATTAGCTCTGTTCGTATCAGAATAGTAGGACGCTAAAACCCCTTTTTATTTCATTTCATTTTCTATTTCAAATATAAGCTAGACAGTAATTGTTCATTTTTGTTAAGTCAGGTGCAGTATTTGGAGAATTTTATTTGATTTTTTTTACAGTTGAGCCCAATTAATATTTATATACTCTCTCTCCTATGGAAGCCTATAACTGCCATTCATAATTTCTACTTTTCGCCCCTTCAAAACACGAACGTCGAAAAGTAGAAGTTACGACAAAATGTAAGGCGACGGCACGGTATGCAAGCCAAAATGCAAGTCGAAAATAGGAAATTAAGAAAAAAACAAGGTCGCTAAAAGCGCCCCTCGTTATTTCCTAATTTCTTATTTTCGACTTGCATTTTGGCTTGTATACCGTATATCGTCTTGGCGACTTTCGACTTAGTCATATTTTTGTTTTTATTGATGTCAGTAAGAAGGCAACAGTATACCGTTAGTCGCTTCAAGAGGACTTGGGTTCGTTATGTTAGCAGCTTCAAGAGAACCTATATTATTAATTTATCATATATATTATTAATTTGGCTTATTCAAGCGGCTAACATTAACACATGTGTATTCTCTATGGAGAAACTTTGACCAATCAAAATAATTATATTTTTGTAGTGTAAGGTACGGGGTCAATGTAGTTTAATAGCGTACCCAGTCATGCCCCCAAACACAGACACCGATTAAATTGTTTTTGAACCAGGGACTGGTTGCATACATGCACTTACTAATCTTTTTCTTATTCTTCGTCTTCTTATTCTTCTTGGGGCGACGACAGGCCCGTAGTCAGGGGGTAGCACCCCCCCCCCCCCGAAAGAAAATTTGCCGGCCATAACTCTAAAATGCCTACTGTAGACTGTAACGGGTGTGCCCCCTCAAAAACGTCACTGCCCCTTCGCAGCCATCAAGCTGGCTACACGCCTGGGCGACGCTCTTCCGAAAAAAAGACTAAGGCTCCGCCAAAGTACGATCGATCTGAAATTTGACATGCTTGTTCTTTGAACAAATGCGCATCGACTGAAATGACGTCATGGCCAGTTCCTCGCTGGTTCATACTCTGTGGTACGCTCGTGCTTCTTCTTCAGATTGCGACCACAGAGTAAGTTATTTTTACTCTGTGTTGCGACCTTGTTTTATAATAATAATAAACCGAATTGTTCCGAACCGCCGACGTTCGCGCCTTATTGCAGGCAAAATGGAGGGGGAATGCGTGAGGAAGGTAGAACCGTTGACGTCTATTAATAATTGTAGACCTACTCTGGTTGGTACATTCTTATATTGATTCCGTGGATCATAATCCTAACATCTTTTTACATGTAATTAGGGGGTAGTTTGCAGAGAACAAAATTATAAATTTTGCTATATGATGATCGAGTGGACTCAAGTCAAATGCCATGGTCATGGTCAGTTGGTCTGTGTGTGCCATACATTTATAATGTGTGCCTAGTTTTTTGCACTGAAGAGGCCTATTTATTAGTTGAGGGAAGAATTCTCGGTTAGAAAGATATCACCGTTAGACGCTCCCCCCTCCCTTCATTCTGTTAGTAATGTAAAGTGCAAGTGGACCGCACCACACATAGATAGTACAAAAGTAATAAATATCAAATTATGTGAATGGGCATCATCATTTTGTAGTTCTATAAGAACTTCTATTAGATCTAATTATTTCCAAATATATATTATAATCTACTGTATCTACTAGAAATTTTTATTACAGGTAATTAGTTATGTGGTGCAGAGAAGTATGGACCCCGGGTTGGAGGGGTGGGGGTGGGGGTCATTGGCGTAGCGCTCGTGAAAACTATTTAGTCGTCGCATTCTCAAGCGGCCAAAGGCAAACTACAAAGGTACCAAACTACTTTTTGCGTTAACGAACTAAACTCATATTATGTTTTTTTATTATTCATTTATTTCTACGTATATATATATAGTATATATTTTGAGTTACAAAGAGAATGTCCGAATTTCAATCAATTACTTTCTATAATATTCCATATTTTAACAGAAACACTACAGGCTATGGCTTCGCGGGGCCCGGTTGGAATCAACTGAATGAAGAAGATAAAAGTATCTACCAAAAAAAGCCAAATCGGTTTGTCCTGTCAGCAGCAAAGAAGCTTTGATTGGGCAAATTGCGTCTCTTGTAAGTTGTTGTCCTTTTGTATTTAAAACAATAATGATGGTCGGAATGACACCTAGATATTCTATTGCGTTTTGAAAAAAAGGGTCTTCATAATGTATTTTATTTTTTCATAATATTTCATTTTAGATGACAGAATTATCAAACAATAAATAGGGAGTTGATTTTGTTTGTGTTGGTCATGACGTCAACAGCCAAATGCAATATCTGTTTGGAGAAGGTAACCCGTTTACCTTCACAAAGAATTCCAAAGCATATCTTTCAAAGCTATATGCCGACTGCTGCGCTAGAGGTAAATATATTTTATAACCATAAACTCGTTACGCACACTGTCTTAATTTAACAGTGTCAAAGTTTATTGGCCAATGAGGTTTTTCACAAAAAAGTAGGTCTTTCGTGTAGGGTGGATAGCTGTGGCGCTTCAGTGAGTGAGCCGATGAATCGCTTACTTGGAGGTTCGCTATTGAATCCTGTCCTAGTCGTGCAGGGGCCTGGCAAGGAACAGCGTCTACAAGGTCCCATGTACACATTGGTATGTATGGTACGTTAAAGAACCCCTTGACAGAATTCGAAATAAAAGTAGGCAGTATAAGGCTTAGCTCCATAGTCCGAGTAAAATTTCCTTACAGCACTCTTAATTCTCCATGATGAAGCAGAAAAGCAGAAGGGCAAACAACTTTAATTTCATTTTCGTGTGTTGTGGTTTTGGATGTGTAAATATATTTTTATTAATTATTAGCTTTTTGTTTTAAGTAGCTCAATTCAACGTGACAAAAGAATGTGTGAGTAAACAAAGCAAAGTGCACAGGGACATATTAATTTGTTGTATTGTAAATAAAATTAAACCATATGTTAGTCCCGACCGAAACGACCTAGTTTGTGTCAAGTGGAGGTTAAACCCAATTTCTTCCTCTCCCTCTCTCTCTCTGTGCCCGTTCATATTTTGATTGTGGACACTCTACACGTCAGCAGTTAAATCCCTCGTAACTTTTAAGAAATTGTTAAAAACAGAACTTTTTAAGCAAAGTTTTATGTAGTGATTGTTATAACTTTTAACAATTAACTTTTAAGCAAAGTTTTATGGAGTGTCTGACTTTTAATAATTGAACTTTTTAGCATAGTTTTATACATAATGATTGCTCTGTCATTTTTAATAACTTCATATTTCTTAAAAAAAAATTTTCGTGGTGATATGTATTATTTCCTTTTTTTTATTCTGCATCTAACATTTTTACAAAATGTAATAGCGCCGCGGAGCAGTAATTTTTTACTGGAATGCATGCGCTTTATAAATTCATTATATTATTATTATTATTTTGACAAAGATCTTGTGATATCACGCGCACGCGTTAAACTACTAGATCACCTAACGCATGGTATAAGTTGTATATTGTATATATACCGGTACGTGATAATTGTTTTATAATAGGCCTACCTAATAAATTAAATTGTTTTTTTTTATCAGACAATTTTGCAGATTAAATATTCCAGTTGGAGGACAAAAAATATGAATAATTATTTGGAATAAAATGTTTTATCCATTTTGGTGAAGACAGAAGAAAGCCAGTGTGAGCCCTGATTGTATACGTATTCAAGTGTGATCTGGAAAGTAGAGACTCTACAACTTCTGAGGCGAAAGTTGAAAATAAGAAATTAAGAAATAACAAGGTTGCTAATAGCGAGTCGCCAAGACAGTATATACAACTGGTAGTAGTTTTTTCTTTGATGTCCATAGCAGTTATATCTCATAACAACCTCTCATGACGTCATCAGAGGTTGATATATTCGGTTCATATCAACCGCTGATGACGTCATGGCAGGTTGATATTTCATATCAACCGCTGATGACGTCATCCAAGGTCGATATATTTGGCTCATATCAACCGCTGATAATATAAATGATCGAAATAATACAAAGAACACAGACATAAAATTTTATTCTTTTGACAATCAAAAAAAGTTATGGTACAGTTTGTAGCATGCAGTAACGAAATAGACGATGTACTTATCGACATATTTAAATCGGTTATCCATACTCCATGTCTAAGATATCTCTCAGAATTTTCTTTCCGCCTACATTATTTCTCCACACACTGCAAGACTTGAAAATATTTATTGCTCAAAAGTTCCTTTGTAAAGTATTTTTGGATACAGTCCACTTAAACCAGTCGGTCAAATCCTTCTCTGAAAATACCTAATACGGTTCATTGTCAGAAATATCGGAAAAGATTGCCTTTTGATCCAAATTTTCTTCAGGCTTTGGATAGATCCTCATCATATTTGCATCCATATCTATTCCATCGTCAATATGATGACTAAAAAGGATTGATTATTCGTCTGACTTCGTTTAATTATCCGTTTTGTTCTTGCTTTCAATTCAAAATGGCGACGTGTAAACAAAAACACGCGCATTATTACATCGGTAATTCTCGCTAGTTGGCGGAAACTACTGAGCAATTATCCAATCACTGTTGCCTTTTTTAGAAGAGTCCATTTAATTTAAGGGTAAACGTTGTATATGTCCGATATAGATATTTCCTATTTTCGACTTGCGTTTTGGCTTGTATACCGTACTGTTGCCTTCTTACTGACATCAATAAAAACAAAAATATGACTAAGTCGAAAGTCGCCAAGACGGTATAAATACAAGCCAAAATGCAAGTCGAAAATAAGAAATTAGGAAATAACGAGGGGCGCTTGTTTTATTTCGGGTTTTATTGATAACTAATACAGTAAAGATATACAATATGGGTTACAAGCAAATGGCGGATAAGAACTTTTTAGCCTATTGTCAACATAATCTCTAAACTAAAACGTTTTAAAAACAGGAGTTATCTCCCTTTAACTGAGAAAGAATGACATTAACCCTTGAAACTTGTACACACTCCCCTCTTATTGACTGCAAGTCAATAACAAATAATCGATAATGTAATCTGGTGATTAATATTGTCCTAAATACCACACTAACACAAATGAAAACAATTAAAATTCAAAACTCAATTGTTAGTTTGTTTTAGTTCAACCGGATATAACTTCTGCACAGGTCTGTTCATTGATATAGGTTTACCAGAATTATTCAGAGTTCGTATTATGGCTGATCGAATGTTCCCATCACGACCAATAAGCGTTTTCTCCACACGTCCCATATTCCAATTCAGTCGCGAAGTCTTGTCGTCGTACATAATCACAACATCACCAACTTCGACAGACTGACCTTTCTTCTCACGCGGTTTATGATGTTCGCGTAAATCTGTGAGGTATTCATGTTTCCATCGGTTACGAAAATGATTGAGAACATTTGAGAGATGCTTTCGTCGTTCTAAAGGATCAAGTTTATCTTCCAACGTCAGGACGGTTCTCGGTTCTGACAATAATCTTCTTCCAATTACCAATTCGGATGGCGTCAACGGATCACCTCCATCAGCGCACACATAGGTTAAAGGTCTGGAGTTCAAAACTCCCTCGATCTGAATGATTAACGTTAGAAGTTCCTCGTAAGTTAAACGTGCGGTTCCTAGCGATTTCTTGAGGCATCTCTTTACTGAGCGAACCATCCGTTCGACAAATCCACCCCACCAGGGTGATCGCTCGACGTTATACTTCCACTCTATATTCTTTGATGCTGTGAAAGCCTTCAAATCTGCTCCCTTGAATGTTTTCCCATTGTCAGATATAACAAAACGTGGAACTCCTCGGCGTCCAATAAATCGGTTGAAACTACGAATGAAAGATGGCGTACTTGAATCAGGAACAAGATCAAGATGAATAGCTCGACTACTCGCACAAGTATACAGAGCAATATAAGCTTTGAACATGTCATTTGATTTCAAATAGATATCCTTTACATACAAAGGGCCAGCATAGTCAACTCCGATATGATTGAATGCAAAATCGTCAGCTACGCGAAACTGTGGTAAAGGTGGTGAGTTTGGGTTTCCATAGGCTTTACTCCCTAACTTCCTACAGACAGTACAACGTGAAATGATACTTTTTACAATTTGGCGACCACGCACAATCCAATATTTAGATCGCAACTGAGATAAAGTTTCCTGCACACCGTTGTGCATAACCTCAGAATGGCATTTCCAAATGATTAATGACGTCACATGATGACCTTCGGGCAGAAACAGGGGAAACTTAGTGTCAAAACTCAAGTTTGAATTACCGATCCTTCCATGGCAACGAAGAATATCATCGTCATCCTTTATGAGGTTTAGTGAAACAGTTCTCTGATTGAACTTATCATCTTTGGGAATAGTTGCTTGAAGTTCTCGGATCCAAATGATTTCGGAAGATTTCAATTCGTCTTCACTCAGTTCGCCACGATACAAAGCATCAGATTTCTGTACTCGACAACGAAGGTTGTGTATAAAACGCAATACGTAAGATGTCACTCTCAACAGTGTAGAATATCTACTAAACTTTGACGCCAATATGATTGCATTCAAATTTAGCTTTGATTGACTGATATTTGTGACTACACTCACAAGTTTGATCTTTAATTCGGACTCGAATTCTTCATTGTATCCGCTTGACTCGGTTTCTGATTTACTAGACCACTGTAATTTTGGCTTCGACAAAAAGGTAGGACCATGCCACCAGTTCTGATTTTGAACTAATTCGGATGAGGTACAACCTCTAGATGCGAGATCTGCGATGTTCTCGGACGTACAACAATAAAACCAGTTCTCGATAGATGTCAATCGCCTGATTTCCATTACGCGATTCTGTGCAAACTGCTTGTACTCTTTTGACGTGTTCTTGATCCAGTGCAACGCTACTTGCGAATCTGACCAGTAGAATACTTGACTGATATTGACATGACTAAGCGCCTTTAAAACACTCTGGGCAACTCTAGATGATATCAAACAGGCTAATAACTCTAGCCTAGGTATAGTTTGTTTAGTTAAAGGGGCTACACGAGTTTTTGAAACGAGGAGATTGCAATGAATGACTGATTCATGTTCGCAGCGCAAATAAACACAAGTTCCATATGCATGTTCTGATGCATCTCCGAATACGTGTAATTCTATACAACTAGAATCTGACAAGTCTTCGCAATAACATCTAGGAATCTGAATGATGTTAGACTTTTGTAACTCAGTTATTAAACGTTTCCATTCAAGCGCTAAACTCTGTTCTAGCTGATCATCCCAGTTAACACGTATGGTACACAGTTGCTGAAAGGACAACTTAAAGCTTAGTACTATCGGAGAAATGAGCCCTAAGGGGTCATAAAACTTTGACGCTACACTCAACACTAATCGTTTAGTTACTTCATGTCCAGCGAATTGCGCAATTTTACTAAAGTCAAATTTTAGTCCATCACTGTGATTGTCCCACATAATACCTAAAATTTTTGAAGTATTTGAATCTTGAGGAAAGCTCGATTTAGAATAGCCTTGATCTTCTTCTTTGATCGATTGTAGATCTGAAACTTGATAGTTAGGTTCTTGAAATTCAGGGGCTGACTTGATCATGTCAATTAACTGATCGGAATTCGATAACCACTTTCTCATGTTGAAACCACCATTCATAAGCGTTGTTTTGACCTTCGTGCACATCTTAAATGCTGAGTCGATGGAATCTGATCCAGAGGCATAATCATCTACATATAAAGAATTTAAAGTTTCTAGAACATAATCGGGATCATCTTCTTCATATAAACTGAGATGGTGTCGTAATGTGGCGTTCAACAAAAAAGGGCTAGAGGTCACACCAAAAACTACATATAAAGAATTTAAAGTTTCTAGAACATAATCGGGATCATCTTCTTCATATAAACTGAGATGGTGTCGTAATGTGGCGTTCAACAAAAAAGGGCTAGAGGTCACACCAAAAACTACCCTTGAAAATCTAAACACTTGAATAACTGGATTTTCGCTGAAAGGATTGTCCACCTAAAGAAATCTCAGGAAGTTGCGATGTTCTGGAACAATAGATATGTTAAGGAATGCTTTCTCTATATCGGCAGTAACAGCTATTCTGTTTAAACGAAAACGGAGCAAAATGTCGAAATTAAAAGGTGTAAGGGGCGGACCCGTGAACAAACAATCATTTAAACTTGGACTCAAACTACTTGATTTGGCAGATGCGTCATAAACTACTCTTATTTTCGTCGTTTCTTTATCTGTTCGCACAACTTCTCTGTGTGGCAGGTAATGCAATGTACCTTCGGCTTGTGACGATGATTCTGGGTCAGGTATATGTTCAACAATGCCTTCATTGATTTGATCGTTGATGATTCTATCGTACTCTTTTAAAATGTTTGGATGATGACGTAATCTGCTTATCAGTTTCTCTAATCTATTTCTGCAAACAACAAAGTTATCAGGCAGTAAATTATGATCATCCTTAAAGGGTAACTTGACTTCATACCTATCGCCGTTAAAACTGATATCTTCTATGAATTTATCGTAGACTGAAGTTTCATTCTTCTTGATACCAAGAGTTTCAAGATCCCAGAATTTTGACAATTGGTCTTTGATCTCGTTATCACTGGATTCGTTGATTTCAGGAACAAAAAATGTGTCTATTTTTAACACATGGGTAGAATTAAGATTTACAGTACATTCACGATCTTTATTACAAGACAAAACAACTGGACCGGACAAAATCCAACCTAATCTAGACTGCATAGCTACTGGACCAATACTCTCCCCCCGTCGGGTATTACCATTGAAAAACATCCAATAGTAGTCGGCTCCAATCAAAAGGTCTACTTCTACATCACCGCCTCCGGGTCGTGGGTCATCTGCAAGATCTAAACCTCGCAGATATGGATATTTCTGCAGCGCAATTTCTATAGCTTGATTACCAACTGGACTGCAGATTGTTGAAATTTTGTAGGCCTTAATATAAATCTCCATTCCATCATGTGCTGTAACTGTAACGGCTATCTGATACAAATGACAGAGTTTTAATCTGGGTGAATCATCTCCAAATGTCTTGATTAACAAACTATCAGACCCTATTTCAGTTTGGTTAAGAAGGTTACAAGTATGTTCCCTTATATAAGTTCGCTGACTGCATAAGTCGAATACTATTCTGGCTTTCAATTTCTTCGGGCTACCTGGACTACTGATCAAGGCTACAGCTGTCTGCAACAATACGGAAGTGTCACTGTTTACACACATGGTGTTCGATGACCTATGATCCTTTACTCCAAACAGTTTGTTTTGATTAGGCCCAAAGTTATCACAAACAGCAGAATTGTGATTACCTTCACAATTCATACACTTAAAGTTTGATGGACAATTTCTTACAATATGCCCCGATCGCAGACATTTGAAACATTTACCCTTTTTTCTGAGAATAGTACGTCTCGCAGCTACATCAGTAATATTACTACAATTGACGGAGGAATGCTGCTGAGCGCAAAAACTACAGTATGGACCTGAGCTTTTAGTAGTCTGTTTGAAAATTCCAGAACTCTCACCTACACTACTACTATTAAAGTCTTTCTTGTTATCAGTAAACAAGGTTGCTGCCGTAAAGGGCCTTGGTCTTGGTTTATGTAGATCTTCCTTATTTCTTAATCTATCGACAGTTTCCGTTGATTTCTTGATCAGACAACAGCGTTCTCGCGCCTCTAATTCAGATTTGATTCCGGATAATATTTCTTCAAACTTCCACTTCTCAGATTTGAATTGACGGGTAATAAGCAGGCTTAACTCTTCAGGAATTTTCTGAAGGATTAGTGATATAAGCAGGCTTCCATATGACTCGGTTGATATTCCCAAACTCTGTAAATTTCTGATGTTTGTCTCAATAGTATCATACAACAATCTAAGTTTTCTCAAATCGTTGGGGTCCTTGACCGGGTTAAGGCCGAGTAATGCATCCATGTGGCTTGATATAATCACCTGGGTATTGGCGAATCTGTCAGTTAACAATTTCACTGCTGAATCATAATTTTCCTCCGACAGGGTAATGCCGGCAATGGAAGATGCTGCCACTCCATCAAGCAAACTTCTAAGATAGTTGAATTTGTCAACTTTGGTTAAATATTCATTACTGTCTACAGCAGCAGAAAAACTATCCCAAAACGATTTCCACTCTTTAGAGTCACCTGAGAATTTATTTAGAGTCAACTTTGGCAGGCGGGCCTTCAAATTATTATTACTTGTCCTGTCGATACGACTTGTACTAGTTTGACCTTGACTATGATTGTTGACACCTGCTGTGTCTGGACTGGTTGGAGGAATTTCATAACTTGTTGGTGCTATATCCTTAAACTGATTTTGACTGATATTCTGATCAGGCTTGGGAACAGGTTTGGCCTCTAAAACTCGATCAATTCTAATATTTGAAAATAAATTCACGAAACTCGCTATCAAATATTTCAGTTTCAATATCATCATTTTCATCAAGGCACTCCAAAATGATTTCATCTAAATTTCTAAGGACATCTACCTTATCTTTTAAAGTCTGTTTAAAACCCTGCAGTCTTTCAATGACATTTTCGTCACAGGCTGATCGATGACTGATTGATGATAACAATTCATCGGCACTTGATACGGTTTTCTTCACAAATCCCCTGTGCCCTCCACGTACCTTTCTGGTCTTTTCCTTATCACCCATACTCCTATCTTCACCATCCGTCTCGTCGGACCATGTTTTATTTCGGGTTTTATTGATAACTAATACAGTAAAGATATACAATATGGGTTACAAGCAAATGGCGGATAAGAACTTTTTAGCCTATTGTCAACATAATCTCTAAACTAAAACGGTTTAAAAACAGGAGTTATCTCCCTTTAACTGAGAAAGAATGACATTAACCCTTGAAACTTGTACAGCGCTATTAGCGACCTCGTTTTTTCTTAATTATCTATTTTCGACTTGCATTTTGGCTTGTATACCGTGCTGTCGCCTTACATTTTGTCGTAACTTCTACTTTTCTACTTTTCGACGTTCATGTTTTGAAGGGGCGAAAAGTAGAAATTATGAACCGAGCTGAATCTCTCACCCGTATTCCAGCACCCGGATTCGAGATCAAGTTAGCACCCATGTTCTCTCACCTTATTCCAGCACCTGGATTCGAGATCAAGTTAGCACACATATTCCTAGCGCCAAGAAAAAACTAGATATAATTATCACGAAAATAATTGTTACCCTCATAATATATTACAAAATAAAATTTTAAAACATATTAATGCAAAGTATATATCTAATAGATCCTCCGACCCACCCCACACCCCAAAATATACTATTACCGTAAACATACTAAAATATCGCACACCAGGGTAACTAAGCATACAAATAAAGGTGTACGTCCATTCTGCATCAAAAAGCACCCAAAATCAGCTTTGGTGGGAAAATGTTTTTTGATTCACGGAATTAAAAGATGAATAAACTACTAGAATACAAAATTTCAGAAGGCTCCTATGCTGGCGTTTTGAGATATATTACCGTAAACATACGAAACATATGCCATAATATGGGGAAATCGGGATAGGGTAGGCTCACTTCACACGTCATAACTTATGAACTGGCTCAGGTGGTTTCAATATCTTTATTTCACTAAATGGACAGATGCACAAGGCATGCACATGCCAAATTTCATTATCTTTCTGTGTTGGCCTATTGAGTTATACCACCGCAAAGTTCCTAGCACCCGGATTCGATGTGGAGTTTGTGGGTTCAATAAACAACGGGTACGCCCACGCATCATAAAAAAAACGACCCAAACCAGCTTTGGTGGGAAAATGTTTTTTGGTTCACGGAATCAAGAGATGAATAAACTACTAAAATACAAAATTTCAGGAAGGTTCTATGCTGGCGTTTTGAGATATATTACCGTAAACATACGAAACATATGCCACAATATGGGGAAATCGGGATAGGGTAGGCTCACTTCACACGTCATAACTTATGAACTGGCTCAGGTGGTTTCAATATCTTTATTTCACTAAATGGACAGATGCACAAGGCATGCGCATGCCAAATTTCATTATCTTTCTATGTTGGCCTATTGAGTTATACCACCGCAAAGTTCCTAGCACCCGGATTCGAGGTGGAGTTTGTGGGTTCAATAAACAACGGGTACACCCACGCTGCATCAAAAATCGACCCAAACCAGCTTCGGTGGGAAAATGTTTTTTATTTCATGGAATCAAGAAATGAATAAACTACTAGAAGAAAAAATTTCAGAAGGCTCCTATGCTGGTGTTTTGAGATATATTACCGTAAACATACGAAACATATGCCATAATATGGGGAAATCGGGATAGGGTAGGCTCACTTCACACGTCATAGCTTATGAACTGGCTCAGGTGGTTTCAATATCTTTATTTCACTAAATGGACAGATGCATAAGGCATGCACATGCCAAATTTCATTAACTTTCTATGTTGGCCTATTGAGTTATACCACCGCAAAGTTCCTAGCACCCGGAATCGAGGTGGAGTTTGTGGGTTCTATAAAGAACGGGTACGCCCACGCTGCATCAAAAATCAACCCAAACCAGCTTTGGTGGGAAAATATTTTTTGTTTCGTGGAATCAAGTGATGAATAAACTACCAGAATACAAAATTTCAGAAAGGCCCTATGCTGGTGTTTTGAGATATATTACCGTAAACATACTAATTATATGATATGGGGCAATTGGGTAAGGGTAGGCTCACTTCGCACGCCATAACTTCTCAACTGGCTCAGGTGGCTTCAATATCTTTATTTCATTACATCGACAGACTCATAAGGTATGCACGTGCCAAATTTCATTAATTTTCTATGTTTCCCTATCGAGTTATACCATCGCAAAGTTCCCAGCACCCGGATTCGAGGTAAAGTTTTGGGGTTCAATAAACAACGGGTACACCCACGCTGCATCAAAAATCGACCCAAACCAGCTTTGGTGGGAAAATGTTTTTTATTTCATGGAATCAAGAGATGAATAAACTACTAAAATACAAAATTTCAGGAAGGTTCTATGTTGGCGTTTTGAGATATATTACCGTAAACATACGAAACATATGCCATAATATGGGGAAATCGGGATAGGGTAGGCTCACTTCACACGTCATACGCGTAACTTATGAACTGGCTCAGGTGGTTTCAATATCTTTATTTCACCGCAAAGTTCCTAGCACCCGGATTCGATGTGGAGTTTGTGGGTTCAATAAACAACGGGTACACCCACGCTGCATCAAAAATCAACCCAAACCAGCTTTGGTGGGAAAATGTTTTTTATTTCATGGAATCAAGAGATGAATAAACTACTAGAATACAAAATTTCAGAAGGCTCCTATGCTGGCGTTTTGAGATATATTACCGTAAACATACGAAACATATGCCATAATATGGGGAAATCGGGATAGGGTAGGCTCACTTCACACGTCATAACTTATGAACTGGCTCAGGTGGTTTCAATATCTTTATTTCACTAAATGGACAGATGCACAAGGCATGCACATGCCAAATTTCATTATCTTTCTGTGTTGGCCTATTGAGTTATACCACCGCAAAGTTCCTAGCACCCGGATTCGATGTGGAGTTTGTGGGTTAAATAAACAACGGGTACACCCACGCTGCATCAAAAATCAACCCAAACCAGCTTTGGTGGGAAAATGTTTTTTATTTCATGGAATCAAGAGATGAATAAACTACTAGAATACAAAATTTCAGAAGGCTCCTATGCTGGCGTTTTGAGATATATTACCGTAAACATACGAAACATATGCCATAATATGGGGAAATCGGGATAGGGTAGGCTCACTTCACACGTCATAACTTATGAACTGGCTCAGGTGGTTTCAATATCTTTATTTCACTAAATGGACAGATGCACAAGGCATGCACATGCCAAATTTCATTATCTTTCTATGTTGGCCCAGTGAGTTATACCACAGCAAAGTTCCTAGCATCCGGATTCGAGGTAGAGTTTGTGGGTTCAATAAACAACGGGTACACCCACGCTGCATCAAAAATCGACCCAAACCAGCTTTGGTGGGAAAATGTTTTTTATTTCATGGAATCAAGAGATGAATAAACTACTAGAATAAAAAATTTCAAAAGGCTCCTATGCTGGCGTTTTGAGATATATTACCGTAAACATACGAAACATATGCCATAATATGGGGAAATCGGGTTAGGGTAGGCTCACTTCACACGTCATAACTTATGAACTGGCTCAGGTGGTTTCAATATCTTTATTTCACTAAATGGACAGATGCATAAGGCATGCACATGCCAAAATTCATTAACTTTCTATGTTGGCCTATTGAGTTATACCACCGCAAAGTTCCTAGCACCCGGAATCGAGGTGGAGTTTGTGGGTTCAATAAACAACGGGTACGCCCACGCTGCATCAAAAATCAACCCAAACCAGCTTTGGTGGGAAAATATTTTTTGTTTCGTGGAATCAAGTGATGAATAAACTACCAGAATACAAAATTTCAGAAAGGCCCTATGCTGGTGTTTTGAGATATATTACCGTAAACATACTAATTATATGATATGGGGCAATTGGGTAAGGGTAGGCTCACTTCGCACGCCATAACTTCTCAACTGGCTCAGGTGGCTTCAATATCTTTATTTCACTACATCGACAGACTCATAAGGTATGCACGTGCCAAATTTCATTAACTTTCTATGTTTCCCTATCGAGTTATACCATCGCAAAGTTCCTAGCACCCGGATTCGAGGTAAAGTTTGTGGGTTCAATAAACAACGGGTACACCCACGCTACATCAAAAATCGACCCAAACCAGCTTTGGTGGGAAAATGTTTTTTATTTCATGGAATCAAGAGACGAATAAACTACTAAAATACAAAATTTCAGGAAGGTTCTATGCTGGCGTTTTGAGATATATTACCGTAAACATACGAAACATATACCATAATATGGGGAAATCGGGATAGGGTAGGCTCACTTCACACGTCATAACTTATGAACTGGCTAAGGTGGTATCAATATCTTTATTTCACTAAATGGACAGATGCACAAGGCATGCACATGCTAAATTTCATTATCTTTCTATGTTGGCCTATTGAGTTATACCACCGCAAAGTTCCTTGCACCCGGATTCGAGGTGGAGTTTGTGGGTTCAGTAAACAACGGGTACACCCACGCTGCATCAAAAATTAACCCAAACGAACTTTGGTGGGAAGATGTTTTTTAGTTCACGGAATCAAGAGATGAATAAACTACTACAATACAAAATTTCAGAAAACCCCTATGCTGGCGTTTTGAGATATATTACCGTAAACATACGAAACATATGCAAGATATGGGTGGGGGTCGCTTTAGGGTAGGCTCACAGCGCACATAATAACTTCTAAACTAGCTCTGATGGCTTCGATATCTTTATTTCATTATGTCGACAGACTCACAAGGTAAGCACATGCAAAATTTCATTAACCTTTTATGTTGGAGTATCAAGGTATACCACCGCAAAATTTCTAGCACCCGGATTCGAGGTGTAGTTTGTGGGTTCAGTAAACAACGGGTGCGCTCACACTGCATCAAAAAAACGACCCAAACCAGCTTTGGTGGGAAAATGTTTTGTTTTCATGGAATCAAGAGATGAATAAACTACTAGAATAAAAAATTTCTGAATGCTCCTATGCTGGCGTTTTGAGATATATTACCGTAAACATACGAAACATATGCCCTAATATGGGGAAATCGGGTTAGGGTAGGCTCACTTCACACGCCATAACTTATGATGAACTGGCTCAGGGGGTTTCAATATCTTTATTTCACTAAATGGACAGATGCATAAGGCATGTACATACCAAATTTCATTAACTTTCTGTGTTGGCCTATCGTGTTATACCACCGCAAAGTTCCTAGCACCCGGATTCGAGGTGGAGTTTGTGGGTTCAATAAACAACGGGTACGCCCACGCTGCATCAAAAATCAACCCAAACGAGCTTTGGTGGGAACATGTTTTTTGTTTCAGGGAATCAAGTGATGAATAAACTACCAGAACACAAAATTTCAGAAAGCCCCTATGCTGGCGTTTTGAGATATATTACCGTAAACATACTAATTTTACGAAATGGGACAATTGGGTAAGGGTAGGCTCACTTCACACGCCATAACTTCTCAACTGGCTCAGGTGGCTTCAATATCTTTATTTCACTACATCGGCAGACTCATAAGGTATAACTCAATAGGTGGTATAACTCAATAGGCCAACATAGAAAGTTAATGAAATTTGGCATGTGCATGCCTTATGCGTCTGTCCATTTAGTGAAATAAAGATATTGAAACCATCAAAGCTAGTTTAGAAGTTATTGCGTGTGCAGTGAGCCTACCCTAACCCGATTCCCCCATATTATGGCATATGTTTCGTATGTTTACGGTAATATGTCTCGAAAAGCCAACATAGGAGCATTCTGAAATTATGTATTCTTGTAGTTTATTCATCTCTTGATTTCGTAAAACATAAAACATTTTACCATCTAATCTGGTTTGGATGCATTTTGATGCAAAATGGACGTGCACCTTTTTTGCATGCCCAGTGAGCCTAGTGTGCGACATTTTAGTATGCTTACGGTAATGGTATATTTTGGGGTGTGGGTTCGGATCGGGGGTTCTATTACAAATATACTTTGCATTAATGTGTTTTAAAATGTATTTCATTTTATAATATAAAGGTAACAATTATTTTCGTGATAATTATTTCTAGGTTTTTATTGGCGCTAGGAATATGCTAACTTGATCTCGAATCCGGGTGAGAGAATATGGTTGCGAAAATATGTATGCTAACTTGATCTCGAATCTTTGGAGATACATTACCGTAAACTTACTAAAACTATGGGGGAATCGGTTTAGGATAGGCTAGTCGCCTAACATCTAAACTAGCTTTGTTGGCTTCAAGATCTTTATTTCACCAAATAGACAGATACATACGGTATGAATATGCACAATTTTATTTACTTTCTATGTTGTCGTATCAAACTTTACCTCGAATCCGGATGCTAGGAACTTTGCGATGGTATAACTCGATAGGGCAACATAGAAAGTTAATAAACTTTAGCATGTGCATACCTTATGAGTCTGTCGATGTAGTGAAATAAAGATATTGAAGCCACCTTAGCCAGTTGAGAAGTTATGACGTGTGAAGTGAGCCTACCCTTACACAATTACCCATATCGTATAATTAGTATGTTTACGGTAATATATCTCAAAACGCCAGCATAGGGGCTTTCTGAAATTTTGTGTTCTGGTAGTTTATTCATCACTTGATTCCATGAAACAAAAAACATGTTCCCACCAAAGCTCGTTTGTGTTGATTTTTGATGCAGCGTGGGCGTACCCGTTGTTTATTGAACCCACAAACTCCACCTCGAATCCGGGTGCTAGGAACTTTGCAGTGGTATAACACGATAGGCCAACATAGAAAGTTAATGAAATTTGGTATGTGCATGCCTTATGCATCTGTCCATTTAGTGAAATAAAGATATTAAAACCCCCTGAGCCAGTTCATAAGTTATGGCGTGTGAAGTGAGCCTACCCTATCCCGATTTCCCCATATTATGGCATATGTATGTTTACGGTAATATATCTCAAAACGCCAGCGTAGGAGCCTTCTGAAATTTTGTATTCTAGTAGTTTATTCATCACTTGATTCCATGAAACAAAAAACATGTTCCCACCAAAGCTCGTTTGTGTTGATTTTTGATGCAGCGTGGGCGTACCCGTTGTTTATTGAACTCACAAACTCCACCTCGAATCCGGGTGCTAGGAACTTTGCGGTGATATAACTCAATAGGCCAACATAGAAAGTTAATGAAATTTGGCATGTGCATGCCTTATGCATCTGTCCATTTAGTGAAATAAAGATATTGAAACCACCTGAGCCAGTTCATAAGTTATGGCGTGTCAAGTGAGCCTACCCTATCCCGATTTCCCCATATTATGGCATATGTTTCGTATGTTTACGGTAATATATCTCAAAACGCCAGCATAGGAGCCTTCTGAAATTTTGTATTCTAGTAGTTTATTCATCACTTGATTCCATGAAACAAAAAACATGTTCCCACCAAAGCTCGTTTGTGTTGATTTTTGATGCAGCGTGGGCGTACCCGTTGTTTATTGAACCCACAAACTCCACCTCGAATCCGGGTGCTAGGAACTTTGCAGTGGTATAACACGATAGGCCAACATAGAAAATTAATGAAATTTGGCACGTGCATACCTTATGAGTCTGTCGATGTAGTGAAATAAAGATATTGAAGCCACCTGAGCCAGTTGAGAAGTCATGGCGTGCGAAGTGAGCCTACCCTTACCCAATTGCCCCATATCATATAATTAGTATGTTTACGGTGATATATCTCAAAACACCAGCATAGGGCCTTTCTGAAATTTTGTATTCTGGTAGTTTATTCATCACTTGATTCCACGAAACAAAAAATATTTTCCCACCAAAGCTGGTTTGGGTTGATTTTTGATGCAGCGTGGGCGTACCCGTTCTTTATAGAACCCACAAACTCCACCTCGATTCCGGGTGCTAGGAACTTTGCGGTGGTATAACTCAATAGGCCAACATAGAAAGTTAATGAAATTTGGCATGTGCATGCCTTATGCATCTGTCCATTTAGTGAAATAAAGATATTGAAACCACCTGAGCCAGTTCATAAGCTATGACGTGTGAAGTGAGCCTACCCTATCCCGATTTCCCCATATTATGGCATATGTTTCGTATGTTTACGGTAATATATCTCAAAACACCAGCATAGGAGCCTTCTGAAATTTTTTCTTCTAGTAGTTTATTCATTTCTTGATTCCATGAAATAAAAAACATTTTCCCACCAAAGCTGGTTTGGGTCGATTTTTGATGCAGCGTGGGTGTACCCGTTGTTTATTGAACCCACAAACTCCACCTCGAATCCGGGTGCTAGGAACTTTGCGGTGGTATAACTCAATAGGCCAACATAGAAAGATAATGAAATTTGGCATGTGCATGCCTTGTGCATCTGTCCATTTAGTGAAATAAAGATATTGAAACCACCTGAGCCAGTTCATAAGTTATGACGTGTGAAGTGAGCCTACCCTATCCCGATTTCCCCATATTGTGGCATATGTTTCGTATGTTTACGGTAATATATCTCAAAACGCCAGCATAGAACCTTCCTGAAATTTTGTATTTTAGTAGTTTATTCATCTCTTGATTCCGTGAACCAAAAAACATTTTCCCACCAAAGCTGGTTTGGGTCGTTTTTTTTTATGATGCGTGGGCGTACCCGTTGTTTATTGAACCCACAAACTTTACCTCGAATACGGGTGTTAGGAACTTTGCGATGGTATAACTCGATAGGGAAACATAGAAAGATAATGAAATGTGGCACGTACATACCTTATGAGTCTGTCGATGTAGTGAAATAAAGATATTGAAGCCACCTGAGCCAGTTGAGAAGTTATGGCGTGCGCAGTGAGCCTACCCTTACCCAATTGCCCCATATCATATAATTAGTATGTTTACGGTAATATATCTCAAAACGCCAGCATAGGGGCTTTCTGAAATTTTGTATTCTGGTAGTTTATTCATCACTTGATTCCATGAAACAAAAAATATTTTCCCACCAAAGCTGGTTTGGATTGATTTTTGATGCAGCGTGGGCGTACCCGTTGTTTATTTAACCCACAAACTCCACCTCGAATCCGGGTGCTAGGAACTTTGCGGTGGTATAACTCAATAGGCCAACATAGAAAGTTAATGAAATTTGGCATGTGCATGCCTTATGCATCTGTCCATTTAGTGAAATAAAGATATTGAAACCACCTGAGCCAGTTCATAAGTTATGGCGTGTGAAGTGAGCCTACCCTAACCCGATTTCCCCATATTATGGCATATGTTTCGTATGTTTACGGTAATATATCTCAAAACGCCAGCATAGGAGCCTTCTGAAATTTTGTATTCTAGTAGTTTATTCATCTTTTAATTCCGTGAATCAAAAAACATTTTCCCACCAAAGCTGATTTTGGGTGCATTTTGATGCAGAATGGACGTACACCTTTATTTGTATGCTTAGTTACCCTGGTGTGCGATATTTTAGTATGTTTACGGTAATAGTATATTTTGGGGTGTGGGGTGGGTCGGAGGATCTATTAGATATATACTTTGCATTAATATGTTTTATAATTTTATTTTGTAATATGAGGGTAACAATTATTTTCGTGATAATTATATCTAGTTTTTTCTTGGCGCTAGGAATATGTGTGCTAACTGGATCTCGAATCCAGGCGCTGGAATAAGGTGAGAGAACATGGGTGCTAACTTGATCTCGAATCCGGGTGCTGGAATACGGGTGAGAGATTCAGCTTGGTCTTAAATTTTTCATTAGAGGCGCTCGATCGCTGCGCGATCTCGGCCTCTAATGATTTAAGCGGTATCAAATGGACAATAACAGTCCTCTAAATTCTAAACAGGAGGTATTTATCTCCTAATTGAATTTATGTTATCTTTTTACAGAATGCATTTATGTTCAAAAATAAAAATGTTCTGTGGAATTCAAAATTCATGTGCTTTTAAATTTTTGTCTGAAATTCCGCAGTTTTCTGATGTATTATAGTGTTTGCAGAATGATGCACTGCTCATCTCAAAATGCATGGATTTTCATAATCTTTGGCCAGGGAATTGCATATATGTTTGTTTATTAGATTACAGCAGATTTGTTCAAATAGCAGCAACATGTGAGGTATATAGGACTAAGACTAGTTATTATGTAGTGCGAGTTATTAATAGACATTTTTTCTCTTTAATTTTTTTTCTCCCCTTTTCCTGCATTTTTAGGTTGACTTTTTGGTCAAGGGATCAAATTTGCAATTTCATAGCAGTTTTGGGTAATACTGAGAATATGGTTTAAACAATATTTATTTGCAATATTTACAATTGATATAGATGAATTACAGTATATAGGATACGAAAACAAGCACGAAGATGCTTATATATATCGCTTCCTGAATAAGATGTATAAATGATGAAGCGGATATGAAAGATATTTAGAAAACGCACACATATACATAAACAAAGAAAAACAAAAAATACAAAAAGATGGTGCGGGGGTAGTCATCAGTGTCGAGGAAAGTAGGCAGTAAGCATTCTACTATGGTTTTATTCTGGACGAGGATTACGTAAGGCGGCACTCACAATTTGAATCGCTTAGTTTGAGTTATGAAGATTCGTAAGGTGTTGAATATTGAATGATTTATGTCTGGGGGAACATTTTCGACTCCAAAGAGCAATACTGTACTGTTTTGATATTTTGGATCAAGTGTATCCAATGTTTTAGATCGTGGGTCGGTATATAATGTACATTGAAAAAGGTAATGGTCACAGTTTTCAACTGATTTACCACAGACACACATAGGATTATTTGATATGTGCATCAAGACTTTGTGGTGGTTTAGGTCACTTTTATAATGTCTCAGTTTGCATTGAATTATTTCGAAAGATCTGTCACCGAAGTAAAATATGTCATTAGAAGTAGGTGAGTGTAATGATTTGATCTTTGATTTAAAATGTGATATAGACTCCGTATTTAAAATATCAGTTTCAAGGGTGTTCCAGATTGAGATTGAAGAGGGAAAAAATGAGCTTTGGTAATGATTAGTTCTACACCTAAAGTTTTTAAGATATCTTGAGTTTCGCAGATGGTAGGACTTGTTAGCTGATCCCTGTAAGGGTATCTTGTTTGAAAGAAATTCTGGAGCATCATTATGGATTATTTTATACTGAGAATATTACAGCGGAGGGATAGCGGGTGTAAAGTGTCTTTCTGTGGAGCAATCATTGTGTTGGAAATGATATTTTCACCCCAGTCAACTCTATATCCCGTAGCAAAATATCTAAACGGTCAACCCCCTACAAATTTATGATGAGGAGATTGCCAAATGTGGTCCCCATTGTGTCTATAGAGATTGGAAGCAACGGAATGTTGGGAAATAGCTACAGCCTGTGATGTTACAGGCTTTAACATTGAGTCCAATTATTATTACCAGAGTTATGCTCTCTGATCACTAGAATTATTACTGCCAGAGTTATGTCCCTTGATCAATAGAATTTATTGTATAACTACCAGTACTGTAAATATGAAATGGAGAGAAACATATCTTAAATAAAACAAGCCAACAGTGAGGCTGATGTCCCCCGCCGAAATCCCAAAATAAATAGATGACACATATATTAATAGCACATTTATTTTTTTTAAACGTATCGCCCAATCAAACTGAACACGAAGTGTCGTCCAAAAATTGCTTATCTCTGCCTACCGTAAGAAGAAAATGCTCATCTTCGAACTCCATCAAGGCATTGACCTAATAAGCATACACACCAATTTTGAACATTTTAACTCAATTCGAAGGAGAGTTATTGTGTTCCAAAGTCTCGGCAAATCAAATTGCTTATCGCTCTGCTTACCCTGAGCAGAAAATGCTCATTATCGATCTTAGTCAAGGTATTACTGTAATTAAACTATACACCAAGTTTCATCACTCTCACTTAATTAGAACTAAAGTTATCGTGTCCCAAAGCATCAACCAATCAAATTGCTTATCTCTGCTTACCCTAAGCGGAAAATGCTCATCTTCGAACACCATCAAGGCATTGACCTAATAAGCATATCCACCAAGTTTGAACATTTTAACTCAATTAGAAGGAGAGTTATTGTGTTTCAAATTCTCGACCAATCAAATTGCGTATAGCTCTCTTTACCGTGAGCAGAAAATGCTCATTATCGAACTTAGTCAAGGTATTACTATAATGAAACTATACACCAAGTTTCATCAACCAATCAAATTGCTTATCTCTGCTTACCCTAAGTGGAAAATGCTCATCTTCGAACTCCATCAAGGCATTGACCTAATAAGAATATCCACCAAGTTTGAACATTTTAACTCAATTAGAAGGAGAGTTATTGTGTTCCAAATTCTCGACCAATCAAATTGCGTATAGCTCTGCTTACCCTGAGCAGAAAATGCTCATTATCGAACTTAGTCAAGGTATTACTATAATGAAACTATACACCAAGTTTCATCAATCTCACTTAATTAGAACTAAAGTTATCGTGTCCCAAAGCATCAACCAATCAAATTGCTTATCTCTGCTTACCCTAAGCGGAAAATGCTCATCTTCGAACTCCATCAAGGCATTGACCTAATAAACACATACACCAAGTTTGAACATTCTAGCTCAATTAGGAAGAGAGTTATTGTGTCCCAAAAAGTGTGACGGACAGACAGACGGACAGACAGACGGACAGACAGACGGACGAACCCATTTTAATAGTCCCCCAACTTTCTTCGAAAGGCGGGGGACAACAAACCATATATGATGAATAGACTTCAATATTTTATTCCTTTGAACTATGACCCCCTCACATGGAAATAAGTGTAGGGTGTAGCTAGCCTCAACAGTTTGAACTATGACCCCCCCCCCCCCAAATGCACGTGATGTGTAGGATGTAAACCTTTTTTTTTCAATATTCGCTTGCACGTAGGGGTCTTTAGCAGTGGGAGGGACCCGGAGAAAACCCACGAAGTTGGACAGGCGACCCTACTCCTTGTCCCGTACAACTGGGGAAACGAAACCACACAAGTTAACTCAATGACAGACCTTATGATACAGCGCGCATGTGCTACAACCATTTGTCCATCCACACAACCCCAACCCCCTCCCAATCACACATAGAAATACATGCTAAATTATATTGTGGTAATTATTCAATCATGAACTAACATTTTACTACATCGTTAGCTGGGGGATCACAGCGGGTAAGACGTTGGCTCGCTAACCTGGAGGTCAGGCGTTCGATCCCGGCATTGGCCAAGAAAGTTCATTCAGATTTTCCGGGGAGGGGGTTCCCCTTGTCGTTCAGATAGGACGAAAACCTGAGGTCACATTAGCGTGCACATAAAAGATCCCTTGGCAGTTGGAATCTCTATATGAGTAGGGTTGTAAAATTTCCCTCTTACACCACTATATGGCCAATACCAGTCTTCATTAGCCCAGTTTAATAGCAAAACAGTAGGATGTTAAAAACCCATTTTATTTCATTTACATCGAGATCTATTCACATGTTAGCTAATCTAGATTTATCCACGCGATCTATTTTAGCTAATCGAGATCATGCTACCCTTTAGCTAATTGAGATCTATCCACTGGTTAGGTAATTGAGATTTATCCACGCTGCATTCATTACAGTGAAAACATGGGTTTCTCATATCAAATATTTAAGACAAAGTGAACATTTTAAAATTGAAACACAAATCGCCAGCCAGAATGCTTTCGAGTGCATTTGTAATGAAGCGACTCGATGAACGAGGCTAAACATATCCCAAAGAGGAATACTAAAGAAGTAGACTGGAATAAACAGATGAGAAAGATTGCCATTCAATTTGTACTCTTTGCGTGTTTTACCGAACATAACTGAGAGAAAGAGAGAGATGGGGTTTAACCTCCACTCAACACAACTAGGTCATTTCGGGACTTAACAAATGGTTAAATTTCATTTCAATCATTCGCTTGCGCATAGGGGTCTATAGCAGTGGGAGGAAACCGGAGGAAACCCACAAGGTTGAGAAGGCGCCCCTATCTCCATGCCACATACGCTCACACCAGGGTTCGAAACCACAACCGCAAGCCAGAGGTGACCAGTCAGCTAGAGGTCGAAGCGCGGCACTCTAGACCACTAGGCCATCCCAACCCCCGAACCTAACTGATTAGAATTTTGAGTAAATCAGAAACGATTGAATGTAAAACAGTTTATGTACATGTACATTAATTAATGTTCATTTCTAGGTGCCAAATTACAGAGATTTAGATCCTTTAATAGACTGAGATAACAGAATTTATAATGATATAAAAATACACCATTACATACAGGGCTGACTGTAAAACAAGATGGGTGTCTATATATGTCAAGTCAATGGAGCAATAAACTAAAACAATTTCTAAACATATTCAACAATTAGTATTAATTAAAACATGTATTAATTAGTATTAATTAAAACAGTATGTTCTAGTTGTGAGACCAGTATTCTGACCACAGACATCTCCAAGTCAGGCACATGTCTAAAAGGGAGGTGTATTCCCTCCCCAGCTTACGTAATTAATTTTTTTCTGGTCAAATTCCTGGACACTACTCCCTGAAAGTATCCAATATAGTGAAATTTGCCCACAGATTACTGGATACGCCCCCTGAAATGATATTAGTTTATAACATATCTTACAGAAGTATGTTGATATCTCTTCACCTATAGGTAAAGCCAATTAAAATAAATTATTTAGGTTCTACAGATAAGGCAAATTAAACAAATTATTTAAGTTCTTAGAATTAAGAATTCACTAGAACTGCCATGTGTTAAGAATTCACTAGAACTGCCATGTGCTATACGAATTCACTAGAGCTGCCATGTGCTATACGAATTCACTAGAACTGCCATGTGCTATACAAATTCACTAGAGCTGCCATGTTCTATTAGAATTCACTAGAGCTGCCATGTGCTATAAGAATTCACTAGAGCTGCTGTTAGAATTCACTAGAACTGCCATGTGTTATTAGAATTCACTAGAGCTGCCATGTGCTATAAGAAGTAATTATATAAAGAAATATGCATGAAAACAGAGATGTACTCAAGGTTAAATTATCAAATCTCTGATCAATTTTATTGAAATCAATATAATGGATAACCCCCTCTCCTCATCAATATAATGGATAATCCCCTCTCCCCATTAATATAATGGATAACCGTTCCACCCCCCCTGCAAGATAATAATTTCTACTGTATCATCGTCTATAGAACATTTCAAAACAATCATCATACCCCCCCCCCCGCATTGTTTTTTTATTTAAACGAGACGACCAAAAGTTTTTGCATCTATGGGGCACAGTTTGAACTTCAGGTGACTGAAAGTTTTTTTATTTACGACACAGCTTGGATTATTTCTGTAAAAATTTCTTCATCATTTTTCTCTGTTTCTTTGACAACCGGTTGTATGTTTGCGTTGGTATCGAGACTGCCGAGGGATAGTTTATTGGGATTAATGGTGACTGATTTGGTACAGTTGTGGGTTTTATAAATACCAACAAGTCTGTCTGCTAGTTCGAACATATTACTACGTAGTGATATAATTATAAACTGAGCATTCCTGGTTCGTTCCTGAAAAAACATAACGCTAACGCTACAATATACGTCCACATTCCTGCTTTGATTGATATGGTACTTTGTCAAGAAGGCTAGGCGTTTGGTTTGTTTAGCGTTGAGGGTCGTGCACCAACATCAATAGTTGCCGTCCTTAGAGTATAAGGATTAAGTATACCAAGATAATCCATTCAGAATTGTGCCTTCCTAACGCTAAAGGCAAAAAGTGGGCGTGGCTCTGCCCCTGGGGGTCGGGACATTCATCAAAATCAATAGTGGACGCCCTCAGGCTATAAGGAATACATAAGCCAAGTACCAAGCTGATTCATTCAGAATTGCGGCCTGTAAATGACAAACACAAAAATTGGGCGTGTCTTGCCTGTGTGAGTCGGGGCATGCAATTGACGTCCTTAGGCTATATGGAATACATATCCCAAGTTTAAAGACGATCCATTAAGAATCGTGGCCTGTAGACAACACACACAGACACGAAGTAAAAATGGGCATGGCTCTGCCCCTGTGGCTTAAGAAATCACCAAAAACAATAGGGGTCATCTTTAGGGTATAAGGAATAGGTTTGTAAAGTTTTAAAAGGATCTGTTAAGAATTGCATCCTGTAGGCATACACAAGACACAAAAGCATTGGGCCTGGCTGTCCCAGGGGGTCCGGCATGCATCAAAAATAATAGTGGTCAGCCTTAGGGCATGCACCCAAAACAAAAGGGATCATCATTAGGGTATAAGGAATAAGTATTTTAAGTTTCAAGATGACCGATTGTGGCCTGTAGGCGACACGCAAAAAGAAAAAGGGCGTGACTCTGCCCCTGGGGGTTGGGCATGCACCCCAAATGATAGGAATGTTCCTTAGGGTACAAAGAATAAGCCTTCAAAGTTTCAAGATGATACGTTAAGAAATGTGGCTTGTAGACGACAAACAAATAAATACAAGCAATGGGCGTGGCTCTGCCATTGGGGGTCGGGCATGCACCAAAAAACAATACGGTTCATCCTTAGGGTGTAAAGAGTAAGTATACAAAGTTTTAAGAAAATCCAGTTAGAATTGCTGCCTGTAGGCGACACACAGACACACAAAAAGAAAATGGGCGTGGCTCTGCCCCTGGGGGGGGGGGGGCATGAACCCCAAACGATAGGTATCATCCTTAGAGTATAAAGAGTAAGTATACAAAGTTTGAAGAAAATCCAGTAAGAATTGCGCCCTGTAGGCGACACAAAGACACAGGAAAAGAAAATGGGCGTGGCTCTGACCCTGGGGGTTGGGCATTCACCCCAAACGATAGGGATGTTCCTTAGGGTACAAAGAATGTGTATGCAAAGTTTCAAAATTATAAGTTAAGAAATGTGGCCTGTAGACGACAAACAAATACATACTAGAAATGGGCGTGGCTCTGCCCCTGGGGGTCGGGCATGCACCAAAAACAATAGAGATCTTCCTTAGGGTATAAGGAATACGTATACCAAGTTTGAAGAAAATCCAGCAAGAATTGCGCCCTGTAGGCGACACAAAGACACACGAAAAGAAAATGGGCGTGGCTCTGCCCCTGGGGGTTGGGCATGCACCCCAAACGATAGGGATGTTCCTTAGGGTACAAAGAATGTGTATGCAAAGTTTCAAAATTATAAGTTAAGAAATGTGGCCTGTAGACGACAAACAAACAAATACTATAAATGGGCGTGGCTCTGCCCCTGGGGGTCGGGCATGCACCAAAAACAATAGGGATCTTCCTTGGAGTATAAGGAATAAGTATACCAAGTTTGAAGAAAATCCATGAAGAATTGCGCCCTGTAGGCGACTCACAGACACACACACACATACATACACACACACACACAGACAGGGGCGACGGCATAATACGTTCACATTATGAATGTGGACGTATAATAAAAAAATTCATGTTAATTGGAACAAACTATTATTAAAAATTAAGACTAATTAGTCCTAAATCATATCTAAATTCTGACAAGGATAGCTGCCTAGTCGTGCGGATGGGACGAAAAACCAAGGTCCCGTGTACACATTTGAGTGCACGTAAAAGATCCCTTGGCAGTTGGAATTCGATATAAGAGTAGGCCGTAGTGCCGCTGCCCAGGCAAAATTTCCCTCATAGCACACTGTATGGCGTTTGCCCGTCTTCCATTAGCCCAGGTTAGATGCATAAGAGTAGGACGTTTTACCCCATTTCATTTCATTTCATATCTAAATTAGAGCCCAAAAGAACTCGGAGAAAACCCACAAGGTTGGACAGGTGACCCTATTCCTTGTCACATGCAAGCGGGGAATGAAACCCCACCAGTTGACTCAATGACGGAACTTCTGATTTAACACGCGCACGATAACTATTAGGCCACCCCCCTAAAGATCATAAGGTCATCTCAATCACCCTGTTCTTGAATCTGACAATAACAACATATTGCATGGTCCTCTCAACCACCCTGTTCTTGAATCTGACAATAACAACATATTCCATGGGATTTTAAAGAAAGATAATAAGGTCTCCTTATTGAGTCAATTATGTGAGAAGGAATACGTACCTCTGACACGTCTCATGTTTCTTATCCTGGTCCTCCATTTTATTATTATTGATACGGTTTCATTTATATAGCGCTACATTACATACCAAAATGTTCCTAAGTGCTTTACAAGACTAATCATAACACTGTTTGTAAAGATGAGTTTTCACTTTACGCTTAAATATGTGATACAAATTTAATTGTCTAATGGTTCCAGAGTTTTGTAGAATTACAGGGGTATGAGAATTGTCCAGTCTGTTAAAATCTGAGTCTGGTGTCCCAGCTAATAATGAATTAGCGTAGTCTAGATGGGAGGTTACAAGTACAGTAACTACAAGTCTCAAACTGACCTAGTGGTCTAAAGATACTTTTAGGTCTAAAATAACAAGTTACCTTGATATAATTAGCGATGATGGAAACGTTTTTAAAATCGAGAGCTGCATCAATTTCATCCATGACATAAAGTGGTGTGGGTTTATAATGATGTAGAGCGAAGACCAGTGCTAGGGAACTAAGAGTTTTCTCCCCTCCAGATAGATTCGATATGTTCTTCTACGATTTCCTTGGTGGTCGAACACTGGAATATAAAATACAGGCACACAATAAAATTACTGTATAAGTCTTTAGAGATCAGGGGGCAGTTTCACAAAAGTTCGTAACTTTAAGAAAAAAAACTGCGTAAAGAAAAACTTACGAAAAAGATACGAATTATTTACGTCGGTTTCACAAAGGCCGGCGTAAGTTTTTTCTTAACTTTTTCACGTATCCTTTACGTCGTGACCATTCATGACGTCATGCTGCGTCACTTCATTCAAACTTCTGTAAACATTCCCACGGCCTACATGTTGACAATGTCGGCATTATAGCCGCTATGTTTGTTTTGATCATTACCTTTTGAAACATAAACGACGAAATGATATATTCTTTATATATACGCTAAGATGTAGTTGTGTATTTATTAATAAAATAATATTTTCAAGCATTTTGTTTACTTGTTTTTGTTTGCTACGTCATAGAGCGTGTCACAGTAGCATGCGCGTCGTCTGTCAGTCTGCCAAAAGCCGAAATGGGGTCTAAAATTGGACCCCTGCAGCCCTCCGCTTTTAAATTGGGGCAGTCAAGCAGACCTGTGGAATTCTAAAAGGAAAATTGAGCAGCAGCCTGACCAAGTCATCGAAATTCAGCGTTTGGGAGAATATACTGAGCGCCATAGAAAACGCATCACTTAGTTTTTCGTGTAACAAAATGATCCTGTAAACATATCTTATTTATTTTGCTTCTTATTGTGAACAATATTCAAATGGGGACACATCAATAACAACACATTTGTACACTTATGGATGTTTAACCTGTAATCTACGGTACAAAGTCAGAGGGGTCAAAACCAAAAGTACGACAAAGATGGTTAATTGTCAGTAGCGCGTGTGTCATCCACTGGCTCTTACAAACGCTGTGCAGCATAATCAACCATCTTTGTCGTACTTTTGGTTTTGACCCCCCTGACTTTGTACCGTTGATTACAGATTAAACATCCATAAGTGTACAAATATCTTGTTATTGATGTGTTCCCATTTGAATATTGTTCACAATAAGTAGCAAAATAAAAAAAAAATATGTTTACAGGATCATTTTGTTATACGAAAAACTAAGTGATGCGTTTTCTATGGCGCTCAGTATATTTGTAAGTGTCAGTCTTTGCCGCGATAGGCTTACTCTTAAGGCCCTAGTTACTTATAGGCCTACAGGGTCTAGTAGTACTACTAGGCATAATAATAGTAATACCGAGCGTTAGCCATAATTTTGTTTAATGAAAACTAACCTACCGAGATTATTTTTCCTGGGTTCCTGTTTGTGATAAATCAAATTAAATACTATGTTGTAGGCCTACTTGTAGTGTAAATGCTTGCCTACAACTGAAGGCTCACGATACCCTAGTTTTAAGTCTGAGTCTACCAAGCCTATAGGCTATATATATAGGCACTTTTCCGGTACTTTAGTAGGTAAACCCGATCCTGACCACAAAACTTAAAAGGCGATTAGTCTAGACACTGATGGTACGTCAACCATGTGCCATTAGCAATTAAATTTTGGAAGCTAACTGTGGCATAGTAGCCTATCGTAATGCATGAAATGAAATTGGGTTTAACGTAACCTGGGCTAATGGAAGACGGTCATACTCCATACAGTGTGATATGAGGGGAATTTTGCCCGGGCAGCGGCACTGCGGACTTCTCTTTTATATCGAATTCCAACTGCCAAGCGATCTTTTACGTGCACGCCAATGTGTACACAGGACCTCGGTTTTACGTCCCATCCGAACGACTAGACAGCAGTCCTTGTCAGCCCCTCCGTTCTGCATCACTGACAAGGGGAAACCACGTCGGAAAATCGAGATGAACTTTCTCGACCAATGCAGGGATCGAACCCGACCTCCAGGCTAGCGAGCCACGTGACCCCCCCTATCGTAATGCAATCTGGACTTGTACTGTAGTTTGAACACTACAGATGACAAGGATTTCGATCGGTGAGTTGCGGTTTCCATATCATAATTAATACAGTTAATAACATGTCATATATTTATTGGTCCGATCAAGTTTGTACCGCGAAACTAACTCGTCTGTATGGATGTCGGGAGGTTTAATCTATCCCCGAATATTCTCTCCCAACGAAGTTCCTGAGGGCAGTTAAAAAAAAGTTACGTTAAAAAACCTTACGAAAAAGATACGAATTATTTACGCCGGTTTCACAATGGCCGGTGTAAGTTTTTTCTTAACTTTTTCTCGTATCTTTTTACGTAGATACGCCAGGAATGGTCGTGACGTCATGTTACGTCACTTCATTCAAACTTCTGTAAACATTCCCACGGTCATAATGTTGACAAATTCGGCATTATAACCGTTATGTTTGGTTTTATCTTAACCTTTTGAAACATAAAGGACGAAATGATATATTCCTTATATATACGCTAAGATGTAGCTGTGTACTTATGAATACAAAGCTATTTTCATGCCTTTTGTTTACATGTTTTTCTTTGCTACGCCATAGCGCGTGACATAGTAGCATACGTCGCCTGTCAGTCTGTCAAAAGCGGAAATTAATAGAAAGCGTGAACATTAAAAATCGAAAACAAAATTGGGACAGCTTTCGGTGTTTCGATTGTGGGCGTAGAGCAGAATTATGGAATTCTGAAAGGAAAATTGAGCAGCAGTCTGACTAGGTAATCGAAAGACTGAGCTTGGGAGAATATTTGTGCGAAGTAGGCCCACCTGTCGGTCTTTGCCGCAATAGGCGTAGGCCAACTCTTTAAGGGAAATTTAATGATAATTAATCTTCAACACGGGTTGTTATTTCTCTTGAAACACGATAAATTACTCTAGACACTGATGGTACACTAACCCCATGATCATGTGCATCTGTGATGGGTTTTTGGAAGCTAGGTGTGGCATAGTAGGCCTACCGTAATGCAATCAGGACTTGTAAGTTGTACAGTAGGATTTCGATCGGCAAGTTGCGGTTTTGATATCATCATTAAAGCGGCAATTTCATATTTTTAAATTATATTTTTAAAATATATTAAAATAAAGCCTTAAAATATATGGTATCTATAAACAGTCCAACCTTGTTAAAGAATAATGCTATAATTCACTATTGCCAGTTGAGAAATTGGCAAAAATATCAATTTCAGCATTAAATTCAAACGTTTGAAGATAGCTATTGTATGGGGGGAATGGGAAAACAAGGAGGTAATTGTGTTATCATTTCCGATGTGAAAGATGTTTCAGTGTGGAAAATAATGCCTATGATTGTATAAGAGTGAGTTGACAGCCTATTGAGCAAAATACATAGAAATAAATATGTTTTGACTTTATTGGAAAATATAAAATTCCCGCTTTAATACAGTGAACAACGTGTAATATAGGGGGCCTACTGGTCCAATCAAGTTTGTTACGTGAAACTAACTGCTCGCCCGTATGGGTGTCCCTAAATATTCTCTCTCGCCGAAGTTGCCGATCCGCATAAAGCAATGATTGCCAACTTTTTCGTGATAGAGTACCACTTGTCCGGAGGTCCCGTACAGTCGCCACGTAGGCTACCACCTGATTCCAGAAAAACTCAATTCGTTCAAATAAAATAAAACCAAGTACGAATAATCCAAACCATAAGACAAAATTCGAAGTCCTAAAAAAACGTACGTAATAGGCAAAATAGTGTAATCAGACAATGGACTGCTCCCCGTGTACAAAATACACGACAAACAGTGGTAACAGGTGTCCGGAAGAGTAAGCTTACCCTGTCTGGCGCCACACCCGCCATAGCTGCACTTTATTTGAATAATTTTACAAGTAGAACACACAGGAGAACTAAAAAAAACCTCAACTCAATGCGAGGGTTGTGGGCTATCTGCTTCTTTCCCAAAAAATGATTAACCAATCAAGAAATAGATAAAGAAGTATAGAGATAAAATATAAGTAGGTAGGCCTATACAAAATAATAATAAGAACAGTAACATATACAAACTGAGGAAATAATGGGTATTATCTTGTGTTAGGCAGTAAACATTTTTGTGAAGTAAAAAATAACTAAAAACGTTCATGACCCCGAAAGTGCTCGCGTACCACCTGAAAGGCCCACTTGTACCTCTCGTGGTACGCGTACCTCAGATTGGGAACCACTGGCATAAAGTAACAAGTCGGCCATTTTGTCTAAGATACGTAAAAAATCCAACTTACGACAGGGTGAGAGTTGCCGTAGACTTTACGATCAAATTTACGAATTTTGTAAGTTAAGAATTTTAGTGAAACGCAATTTTTTCGTAAGTTTACGTTACGATAAATTTTTCATCGTAAGTTGCTTTGTGAAACTACCTCCTGATACGCATAAATTATAAAGGCGACCATTTCGTCAAAGATACGAAAAATTTCCAACTTACGACAAGTTTAGAGTTGCCGTAAACTGTACGATAAAAGTTACGAATTTCGTAAGTTAAGAAGTTTAGTGAAACGCGATTTTTACGTAAGTTTACGTTACGATAAACTTACGCAAATTTTCATCGTAAGTTGCTTTGTGAAACTGGCCCCTGGCCCTAGTTACATAAAACATTCTCAAAATTAGGTGATAATCTACTTAAAATTGTTGACTAAAATATAATCCTTTATAAAACTTTTGTTCTTTTAATACATCAATAAGTTTTGTGTTTCTGTATCGAAGATATTTTTCATCATTTTTTCAATTAAGTCTGAGAATGCTTTGTGAAACCGGGGTGTAGGACGGAGGTCCTGGTGATGAAGGGCCAAGGACCTGTTAGTGTAGGACATAGGACCTAATGGTGAAGGGCGGAGGTCCTGATGGTGAAGGGCAGAGGTCCTGGTGGTGTAGGAGATAGGACCTAATGATGAAGGGCGGATGACCAGATGGTGTAGGACGGAGGTCCTGGTGGTGGAGGGCCAAGGACCTGTTAGTGTAGGACATAGGACCTAATGGTGACGGGCGGATGACCTGATGGTGTAGGGTGGATGACCTGATGGTGTAGGACAGAGATCGTGGTGGTGAAGGGAGGAGGACCTGATGATGCAGGACAGGATGTGTAGGACAGATGACCTGATGGTGTAGCACATACAACCTGATGGTGTAGGACAGAGATCGTGGAGGTGTAGGACATATGGACTGTTGGTGTAGGACCAAAGACCTGATGATGTAGTACAGATGACCTGATGGTGTAGGACAGATGACCTGGCAAGGACACCATCTAGTAATTTGGACAGATATCTGTCCTTGTGTTTTTTCCATCAAGATGTTATTACCTGAATACGATGCCCTCTGAGAACGGGCCTAGAGAATCAATTAATTCAAGTTCAGCGTCACCACCTAGTGTTATCATCTAATACATCTCTTTTAATTTATTCGTGATGACACTAAAACCTGCCATAAATTCATCCAATCGTTGTTTACGTAGATCTTCGTGATATCGACGTTGTTTATCTCGTATTTCTGAAAGAACCCATGATTAAAACATTTACAAAGATCCCCTATTTAAATATACCTCCAATATATTAATTTCTCATCACTGTTAAAAAAATAAACAACCCAATTCATAATTGATGTATAATGATTACTTTTCTATCAGTGGTCAGGAAATTAAACGCTTGCAAATTGAACACTCATTATCAGTCAGCTTAAAACTGGACACGCGCACGAATTAGACGATTTGGGGCGATTTTAAATAGCTATACCGCTACACCAATGCATTGTAGGCTGTTAAACTTAAATGTTTTATTATTGAAATACGTAGAGTTACGCCCCGGTAAGTCTTTTTGAAAGGAAACGAAAGGGGTTTAACGTTCTACTGTTCTGCGCCTAACCTGGGCTAATGAAATTTATTTGATGACATGTGTAGGCTGTAAGGTGGATACGTAGGGAAAACAGAATTGCAAATAAGTAGACGAATAAAGAGAGAGATAGAGAGAAATGAAAAGGCTTTAACCTCCTACTATTCTGCTCCGAACTGGGCTAATGAAGACGGGAATACGTTATACAGTGCTATGAGAGAACATTTGCCCGGACAGCGGCAATACGACCTACTCTTATATTGGATCTTTTACGTGCACACCAATGTGTAAACGGGATTTCGGTTTTTGTCCCATCCGAAGGACTAGACAGCTTTCCTTGTCAGGCCTTACGTCCTGCACCCCTGCATCACTGACAAGGGGGAACCACGTCGAAAAATTGGATGAATTTTCTCAACCAATGCCATTGCCGGCAATGCAGGGATTGAATTTTAGAAACTACTAGGCTATACAACGATCGTGTTTAGATTCTTTGTGTTGTAGTGCGTAGAGTTTGGCTACTAAATATAAGATAATATTCATAATTCATATTAACATTCAAGAAATAAATTGAAAAATATTATTTAAAATATTAACACAAGAAACAAATGCAGTAAGATCGAAACTTCCATTATTTCAACCACAACTCTACATAGTATCTAGGTCGTATATCGTACTGTCAATCAAATTGACTGACACGTGGCCTTGCTCAACAGCGTTCTCGTTTCGTAGTCTCCATCATTAATCCTACAAAACAAGGAAGAGAGTTAGCAATCTGAAATCGCCATTGAAAGAGAGAAAGAAATATTCCACCAGTTTACTTAAAGATTGTTCAAGTAAATAGGTGAGTTCTTTTGATCAAAGTCTGTAGTGACGTCAAACAGGAATATACAGCTGGTATATAATATACCCATATACATGTAGCGACCGGAGGAGATTTTGAAATATTATTTATTTTTCCAGACGCTTGTTATTTTCCGAAAGCTGCACATCTCAGTATTGTAACAACGCCAAGTTTATCCAAATCGGTGCAGAATTGACTGAAGTACTGTCCATTTAGTAACACGAACTGACAGACCCCTTGCATTCGCGAAATGGGCCATTTTCAGAAACCAGTAGGCCGTAGCGCCGCCACCCGGGCAAAATTACCCCCATAGCACACTGTGTGACGTATGCCCGTCTTAATTAGCCCCGTTTAGGAACAAAACAGTAGGTTGTTAAACCCCATTTCATTCCAGACCGGCTAAAAACATTTGTGGCAAGGTTTGGGAGTTTTTATGTGGATTTTTTCACAAGATATTGGACATGTCTTCCCAGACTGCCTAATCCTCCCTGTGTGATACTTACATTCCACAAGACTTTCGACTTAGAATAATTTCGATGAGTTCCACAAGATATTGAACACAGAAAAAAATTATATTTTTTCAAAAATGTCTTCTAAGAGCCCCTTATCCCTTGTATGGTACCATATCCCACAAGCTTTTCGACTTTTTGTTATCACAAGAATTCCACATAAGTTTCAAAATATTTCTTCTCGAATTTTATGTTTTTATTGGTGATTGTAGGTGTTTTAGTTTTATTGGATGATCTGGAGAAGGATGTCCGGGTACAATTTTTTTTTAAGTCGTATTGTACATGTAACCATATATAGACATGACGTCGTATTGTACATGTAACCATATATAGACATGACGTTATCATATGTATCTCAAAAACAACCGAAGTATTCGATTTAATTTTTACCGTGTACGTAGAAACATAATCCTTCTACATAACTTCAAATTTCTTTTCTTTCCTATCTATGCCCATCTACAGAAAATGTTCCGCTTAAGTTACTTTCAATGTCGTTATTATGCGTATGTTTCTCTTACTGGTGTCCTTTATTTGTCATTGCATTTATAATTTGCTACTAAAGCAACAAGTTCACAGTGACCGTACATTTTGTTTTACCTATCGGTAAATATTATCCCGACAAAGAGATATAGGACACGAAAGACAGTCGTGCGGGACGAACTAGTTAGTTAATTTATTTACACACTGGACGAACATGAAGTACATTTATTTAGCACATTGAAGCTTGGTAACTGTCGAGGGTATCTCTCCATCGGAATCGGCCACAGTTCCCAAGTTTTTTTTTATTTCACTTACAATAAAATTGTGAGAGAGTGTAATATTATGAGAACCCTAAAATTGAAAAATTAATAAAGCAAAGCGATATTGCAAGTTTATACAGAAGCTACAAACTATGATTATTTGGAATGTTAATCCCAGAGACGTTCCTATTGTAAATGTCATTTAAAAAAGACATTTCCAGAAGGAACTCACCGCTTTAATCTAAATTTAGTCTGTTCCTTGTATCTTTTCAATCTCAAGCAAGAACAGAACTAATGTAGCTGGATATCAGCCCACTGAAATTCATTGTCCAAATACAAAACTTTGCGTACTATCTTATTTCACGGCTACCCCCCCCCCCCCTACTCGCAATATCTTGTGGAACTCTTGTGGTGAAAATTCCTCCAAGCCTTAACATGTCTATAATTCTATCGTGATAGCCATAGTATAAACAGAAACCGCTACAAAATTTGGTCATGATGACTTTTGCTTTTATTTTGAAAGTTTTTCGTTTGTTATTATCATTTATTTTAAGCGCAATATATTCTACTAATTTCAGCAATGTTATAGTATAAGATAAGATAAGATAAGATTTTATTGTATCATAACACCCATTGCAGGCCGCGTACAATTCATATATCTGACATGGTATAATTACATAAAATAAATAACAATATACATAAAATGAAATAAAGGTTCGTGTTAAAAGTGAATGACATGAGAAACATAAGATAAATAGCAATATACATATATTATATGATGCTAGTGCCAGTCAGTGCTCATGTGACGTAGTTTATGGAAATATATTTTTTGAAAGAATATTTTCAGTTTTCTTTCAAAAGAAGATACCTTTATGTCAACCCTGTAAGAATTGTGTCTTTACTATAACATGATAGTCCTTTCTGTAAGACTGAATAAACAGTCAGTAAAAATCAAAGGCGTTTTATAGCTGAGGCGCTGGAGGCGCCAGCCTCCTCGCGAAAAAAAAAATCAAAGAAGTTGAACAAATAAAACGGGAGAAAAATGCTAAAATCGATGAGAAAAATGAAATGTATCCTAGTTAGGGAGGAAACTAAAGGCAGACAAAAGGGTCCCTCATCTGACAAAGGGGCCCTTCTGGCCAATGGAAAGGGCCACCGAGTTTGAGTCAATCGTTTTCTTTACTTTGTTACTGTCGAATCCACTACTGAATGAGAATCTAGTCATTGCATTGGTATGAAAATCATCAATCAAAACACCACCCCACCCCGGACCCCCGCACAAGAGGGCCCTCAAAATAGTATTGCCTCCGCCATGATAAACCTTAAAACGCCCCTGCCTTTAATTGGTCTTAAAACTATACTCTGTTTAAATGTAGTCACACAAACTGTTCACTAGTGTTCAGTGTTAATGAGCTCTTAAAACATCTTAATAAAATTTATTCACCAAACACAGTTCATGCCGGCGTCATGTCTTCAAACATGAATTCAATTCAGTATATTAATATAAATTGATGGTCGAACGGTGTTAAATCTTTAATAAACAACATCGTGTCGAAATTTTAAAATGGCAAACGTTCAGGTTAATGTTCGATTAATCTCAAATAATCGGGGTGGCCAAAACAGACCAAATACCGTCCATTGGAAATGTTCAACAAAAACATGTCCAGCTACTGTAAAATGATTGTTATGTTGTTAGGCGAGAAGGGGAGGGAGAGAGAGAGAGATGGGGTTTAACGTCCACTCGACACAAACTAGGTCATTTTGGGACTAACATATGGTTTCATTTTTATTTCAATAATTCGCTTGCGCGTAGGGGTCTTTAGCAGTGAGAGGAAACCGGAGTGCGGAGGAAACCCACGAGGTTGAGAAGGCGCCCCTATCTCCATGCCACATACGCTCACACCAGGGCTCGAAACCACAGCCGCAAGCCAGAGGTGACCGGCCAGCTAGAGGTCGAAGCGCGGCACTTTTTTTTTCTTGTAAAATATTATTTCAGGATAATAATATATAAAACAGTACATGTTACATTTATACACGTCATGAATGGTACAATAGATGAAAATTCGGAGAACCCGGCTCTCGAAGGGCGAAAGTCTTGAAAGTTTCGAGATAATTAGGTTTTCCGAATATTTAAAACTTATCGTCTCCATTTATAACTGTCACAATTATACATGTGTAGTATTAGTTTGAAGCAGGGGCGTTTTAAGGTTTATCATAGCGGAGGCTATACTATTTTGAGGGCCCTCTTGTGCGGGGGTCCGGGGTGGGGTGGTGTTTTGATTGATGATTTTCATACCAATGCAATGACTAGATTCTCATTCAGTAGTGGATTCGACAGTAACAAAGTAAAGAAAACGATTGACTCAAACTCGGGGCCCTTTCCATTGGCCAGACGAGGGGCCCTTTTATCTGACGAGGGGCCCTTTTGTCTGCCTTTAAGGCCCTCTCTAACTAGGGTACATTTCATTTTTCTCATCGGTTTATAGCATTTTTCTCCCGTTTTATTTGTTCAACTTTTTTGATTTTTTTTTTCGCGAGGAGGCTGGCGCCTCCAGCGCCTCAGCTATAAAAAGCCTTTGATTAAAGGATTAACAGGTCTGCCAGCAAGGTAGGAACACACCCATCAAGTCGGGTATATATTGGTATGTTTTCTGTGACATTATGTAACGCTGTCAATGTTGCCGATCTTTTAAGTATTTGTTTTATATCTGAAAAATAAATAAATTAAAAAATTGAAGGAAAAGGGCACATGTCATGCAGTGTTATATGTGGGAAATTGTTCGAACAGCGAAATTTCAATTGTCAGGAGATCTGTATCATGTTACTAATAGTATATACACCCCCTTCCTGTTTCGCTGACCTTAGAAAACCAAGATTGATAATGTAGAAAAAATGTCTTGGGCCTCATGGTTCATGATCGTGAGCCGGCTCCAAAATCACAGTTTGATTGTACAGAGATGGATGAGAAACAATAATTTTTAAAGAAGGAACGTGACAAAAGAGGGTTTAACGTCAACTCTTCACAAACTAAGTCTGACTAGGACTAACATTGTTCAATTTTATTTCAATAATTCGCTTGCTCATAGGTCTTTAGCGCAACCGCACAACGTGTCCCAATACCAGACCGTCTAAACCAACGCAAGAGTAGGCCAATATGCCAGTGCCCAGGCAAAATGTCCCTCACAGCACACTGTATGACGTAGGCTGGTCTTCATCAGCTGTAATGTTCAATTATAATAATAGTAATATAATTATGTAGTCTGATTCCTAATGTACATGTTCACTAGAGTTGTTCCCCTTGTATGTCTCTCAGGCAGAATGAACACATGTAAGATGTCAGACCAGCTATAATAAATGCTTTATTATCAATCCAGTGAATCCCTGTGTAGTTAGTATCCATCAGGGAAAACACAAACATAACATCTGGCGACGAGGATTTCAAGAACTCAATAAGATAAGTAAAGACGCTCTAGTTTGGACATATTCCTGGATATTCCATATTTTATTCGACTGAAAAAAAAAAGAAGAGTAAAGGTAAAAAAAAAAATGACTTCTTTGCCCCCGTTCCCACAATTTGAAGTTCACCCTGAAGAGGGAAACGCTGGTCCTCGTTGGGAGAAATGGCTGAAAAGATTAGAAAGACTGATGATAAGTTTGGATGTTGACGACGAAGACTCAAGAAGAAAACGTGCGCTTTTATTACATTATGCTGGACCGGATGTTGATGATATTTTCGAAACGCTTCCAAACACAGGTGAAGACGATGATTATGACCGAGCAAAAGCTGCCCTAAATACATATTTTAAGCCTAAAGTGAAAATAGCATATGAAGTTTATAATTTTAGACAGGCTAAACAGGAAGAAGGTGAATCGTTAGATGCATTCCATACACGACTTCGAACTTTAGCAAAAACGTGTGATTTCCACGATATAGATAGAGAAATACTGTCCCAATTAATTTTAAAATGCACCCTTCAAAGATTAAGACGAAAAGCACTCAGAGAAGATTTAGATTTGACCTATTTCCTAGAAGCAGGCAGAGCATTAGAGGTAAGTGAAAGACAAGCAGATGAAGTAGAAAATGAAAATGAAAAGAATTCAGCTGTAAGTGTAAACAGAGTAAAGGATGACGAAGAAAGACACAAAAGAAATGTTGATTTTACAGCTAGATCTAGACCACAACAAAGATTTGGAAGAAAACAAAGTTCAAATAGTTTTAGAAGATCATCACAAATAAATCATAGACGTTCATTATCAAGATATCGCTGCCCTTCGAGATCAAAGTACCAACAACAAAGACAGTGCAGAAATTGTGGTTACAATTATCCTCATAAATACAGTTGTCCAGCTGCTGGTAAAAATTGTTTTAAATGTGGTAATTCAGGTCATTTATCTAGAGTATGTTATAAAAGACAATATTCGACTGCTCATGACAGAGATCGTGTAAATTATATTGGAGATGCAGAATATGTGTTTTCAACTCGTGGTAAGAATAAAGTTCCAAAATGTATTGTTAGGATTTTAAATAAACCTGTAACAATGATAATTGATTCCGGCGCTTCCGTAAATATACTAGACCGTTGGACATTTGAAGTTCTAGAACGTAATAATCAAGTTAGACTAAAACATAGTGAAGCTACCCTTTATGCATATGGATCAAAGACACCGCTCACGGTATTAGGAATCCTTACAGCACATTGAAAAAACATGGTGACAAAATAGTTGAAACTGACTTCCATGTTATAGATGGAAATAGTGGTAATTTATTAGGATTTCAAGTAGCTCAAAATTTGGGAATTTTAAATCTCGTACAATCTGTGTCAAAGTCAAATATTTTAAACATTGACGTCATTCAACAAGAGTTTCCAAATTTATTTAAGGGTATTGGAAAAGCTAAAAACAAAGAAGTGAAACTACACATAGATGAGAATGTTCAGCCTAAACAGCAACAACATAGAAGAATTCCTTTCCACATCAGGACTGATGTTGAAAATGAACTAGAAAGGCTTGAAAAATTAGATATCATTGAAAAAGTAGATGGTCCTACCCCATGGGTAAGTCCTATTGTGGTGGTCCCTAAAAAGAACTCAAACTCAGTTCGCATATGTGTCGATATGCGCCAGGCCAATAAGGCTATAAAAAGAGAAAAACACCTTATGCCAACTATTGAATTAATTACTGATCTTAACGGAAGTACAGTATTCAGTAATTTAGATCTTAATTGCGGTTATCACCAGTACGAGCTCAGTCCAGAAAGCAGACACATCACAACATTTACTACACATGTAGGACTTAGAAGATATAAACGGTTGTTATTTGGAATCAATGCAGCATCAGAGATTTTTCAGAACGCAATAGCTGAAATGCTTCAAGGCCTACCCGGTTGTCGAAATTTGTCAGACGATATTGTAGTACATGGAAAAACACAAGTAGAACATGACAGAAATTTAAGAAACGTGCTGAAACGACTTGAAGAAAATGGAATGACTTTAAATAAGGACAAGTGTTCAATATCGAAATCGGAAATTAATTTTTATGGACATATATTTAGTTCTTTAGGTGTAAGAGCAGATCCAAAGAAAATAGATGCTATAGTAAATTGTGATAATCCTAAGAATCCAAGTGAAGTTCGTTCGTTATTAGGTATGTTCCAGTATATTGCACGCTTTATACCCAACTACGCAACATTGACAGCGCCTTTAAGACTTTTGACGCATAAAGATATTGAATGGAAATGGACACGTGATGAACAACAAGCATTAGACGATTTGAAAACAGCATTATCAGGTGCTCATGTGATGAACTATTTTGATCCTTTGAAAAATACAGAAGTTTTAGTTGATGCTAGTCCCTGCGGTTTAGGAGCTTTGTTAGTGCAGAATGGTAAAATTATAAGTTATGGAAGCCGTGCATTATCAGATGTAGAATCACGATACTCACAAACTGAACGAGAAATGTTAGCTGTAGTTTGGGGAGTTGAACATTATCATTTATATGTTTATGGAGCCGAAAATTTCAAAATATTTACAGATCACAAACCTTTACTAGGTATATTTAAATCTCAGAAACCGATGTCGGCGCGAATTGAGAGATGGAGATTAAGACTAGTTCCTTATGACTGTGAAATTATTTACAGACCAGGGCGTGATGATGAGAATCCTGCTGATTATATTAGTCGTCACCCAGTAAGTAAACCGAATAAAGTTAATATCGCTGAAGAATATATCAATCATGTGTGTAACAACGCAGTACCTAACGCAATGACTCTTAACGAAGTTATAACTGCAACCAAATATGATCAAGTTTTACAGAAAGTAATGACTGCTATTAAAACTAATGATTGGAGTGATACGTTATTAAAAGACTATAAAAGTTTAAAAGATGAACTGACCATATATGAAGGAATCGTTATGAGAGGAACTCGGATAGTTATTCCACTACAATTACGTAATCATGCCGTAAATCTAGCTCACATTGGACACCAAGGTATAGTGAAAACAAAATCATTTATTAGAGATAAAATCTTGTTTCCGGGGATAGACAACACGGTAACATGCATAGTGTGTAGAAATGTCGTCAGAGCTTTTAGTATTGGGCTTCTGCGTTAGAAAATCCTCTGAGCAGGTAGTAAAGCTTAATTATGGTTACTATTAATGAAAACTAGTGAGAAATATACGTGTTGTCAGTTGTCGCTTAAACCCGTCAGTACTTGTACCGTACGTCAGTATTTTTGTTAATGGTCAGTAATAATCATACGGTGAGTATGTGAGTTAATTGGTTAGTATTCCTTACTTCTGTCAGTATGTAAAAAATACGTGAGTAATTAAATAAACGTGAGTTTATCTAAACATATCACTATTGAGGCACGTACGGTAGAAATTGACGAAAGCGTGACTAATTAAGAAAACGTCACTATTTGCGCTACCGCTCACTATCTGAGTATAACCGCCAGTTACCTTTGATGTGCGTTAGTAATTGGACACGGCGCCAGTAGAGCGTGAAATCGTTAACTATATACATTTCTGGTGAGTATTGTTACTATATGTAATTTAACTTCCCGTTAAATTGTCGCCACCTTCTGAATAAAATATTAATTATTTATTATTATTCTCGAATCAGAAAATGTTTTATTTTTTTTTTAACAATATATAATGGATGGTAGTGAACATGGGTATTTTCCGGTTACCGCCGTAGTTTGCAGAATACTGTTTTTAAACAATAACGGGTGTATTTTTCGGCGATTTCCATAACCGCCGTAGTTTGCAGAATACGGGGCAATGTGTAGTTTGCAGAATACGGGGCAATGTGTAGTTTGCAGAATACGGGGTTTGCAGAATACGGGGCAATGTAGTTTGCAGAATACGAGGCAATGTGTAGTTTGCAGAATACGGGGCAATGTGTATAGTGTTATTTCATTTACAATTTATATTTATTCTCGTTCATGCGGATTAGCACTTGTTTTTTGGGACGTGCGGCGCTTTAATATCTGTATGGTTTACATTGGAATTACATTAACTAATGGTTAAAAAAGATCACCAACACAAATCTGTTTTCACTAATTTTATTGAAACAGATATTGAGATAACATGATAGCAGATAACAGAAATAATGAATTTCAAACATACGCATACAAGCTGAAATTCTTAGCACTGAAGAATCGTGTGCATACCGGACTGGTGTGAGGCATCGCACATCTTGGGTTGTCGCTTATCGTGAAATAGTTCCAAATCTTACTACTTCACGTTAGTTTTATCTAGATCACTGCTGGTATTGTCTGGATACTTTTAAAATCATTATGAATAGAAGTATTGGAAAAGGCGGGTAAATATACCGCATGGTTTACGTGTGAGTAGCATGAAAGATGAAAGGGAGGATATCCCTTTGATGTCACAAGATTGACATTCCAGCTTCTAGACGCCAGTGAAAATTTAGAAATAATTTAGTGATTTCTTTTGTTATGCAAGGCTACTTTAAGAATTTAGACATAATATGTATCAACAAATAATAATTTATGATATAGATCATACTTTATTTATTAATAATATTACAAACAAATAAGTTCCCATTAGATGGTTTATAGTTCTCGAGATGACGAAAGAATGTCACGTGATTGCTCTTCGCTTTGATGTTTCATTCATTGCCGCGTGAACCTTTCAGTTCAGACACCTCTTATAGACATACAGATGCCAATCATTTTAGGAATTACATCGGAATCAACACTAGTTACTATGGTACTTATAGTAACTATCGACTATCAACACGTGACATTTATAATCTCGATTTTATTTAATGATACAGCAAACAATGAACGTCCGCTTGACAAGATAGATGGAGTGTATTTGTGATTGCGTAGGAAGCGTGACACAATTTCATTTCTTCAAAAACGCGGCGTTTGTGCTTGATAACCGAGGTAAAATAGCACCATGCGTTCCTGACTAACAGTGACGTTCATCTACAAGGATTATTATGTTATTCGAGACATTTCAATGTGTAATAGTTTTATATCCACCACTATCGGTAATTATATGTATCAGTCGATATTATATGTTGCTGTCAATATCTGATATCGGTAAAACTGATAGGTGTCATATCGGACCATCACTATAAATATATTTAGGACCTAGAAATTAACCCAAATAGGTCGCAACGCATATAATAATGTAAACTGATTGTATATGAGCTAATTTACATTCAATTGTTTCCATTTTGACTCTAATGTCAAATCAGTTACGTTCAGTGAAATACGGCATGGACCTGAACCCAGCCATGTCATATATTTGTTAATGTTTGTTTAATATTTCGCTCGGTGTAAGAATTTAGAACCAAAGAGAAGAGTCCATACATATTATAGGTCCAACGCGACGAGAATATACATTCACTTGATACACTCACTCCGTTCATTTGACACCTCCCTCTTTGTTAGGATAAACTGGTGATTTGGCGACGAACAGTATCTGATCAGCTCAATTTATCTCGACAACCAGTGTCTGGAATGCTGCATTGCTGCATTTCCGACAGTTTATTTCACAAAATATTTTGGTGAATATATTCATTCACATCGAGTCACTCACCCCGCCCGTTTGACACTTGCCTCTGGTCGGATAAACTAGTGATTTTCGAGAAAAAGCAAGTTAAAGTTATCGTTAGATTTTAACACTATATCACGTAACAACCATGTCATATATTTGTTAATGTTTGTTTAATATTTTGCTCGGTGTTAGAATTCAGAATCAAAGAGAATAGTAATATAGGTCTTGTATATTAAATCTTTTATGGGATTAACTTCTGTTAATCTCACCACTTAATTAGCACCTTTGTGTTATAGTGCTCAAGAGATTAAGAATGTTGATTGGCTAGGTTTATCACCTCAATAGAGCGTGAAATCATTAACTATATAAATTTCTGTTATGTTTATTGATAAACTGTATCATTAAAAGACAATTTGTTACCGGTGTGACTATTGTACAAAATCTCAAACGACAATTTCTGATATGTAAGTGACAAATTTTAAGAAATAAAAATGCTCTATAAATTTGTTTGAAATCGTTAACAAAAGTGTTGCTATTGTGTTTTCAATTTCTTGAAATTTCCCGTGTTTAGAATTGTCTCAGTTTTGAATATGTAATATAGTGTAGTTATAAATATGTTTTTTTAGGGGATGATGTTCAATGTTCCTTTAGAAGTATTTCTATCAGCCTTTTGTTTTAATCAAGAATTAATCGCACAGGATATCTACATGAAAAATATCCCAAGTTCGAACGTCGGACATGGTTTTACTATTTCACCGTTGCATGCAATGTATCAATTATATTTATCGTGTGCTAAATAAAGCAATTTCTAAATTATTAATAGAATCTTCCGTGCTCATAATTTCGAATTACTTGAATGAAATTTATTATTTTTCTGTTAAGTACGTCCATATTGTATTTTAACATAGTGTATCGTACCTTATTATATGCTATTATTATTTTCATCGTTATTTATATTGTTTCATTGCTATATATATTGTTTAATAGCTATTATTTCTCAAAAGTAAATAGATAATCACACGATTCTTCGGTGTTCAGAATTTCAGCGAGTATATATGTGTATGAAGTTCAATATTATCTGCTATCATAATCTGTTTCAATAAAATTACCGAAAACAGATTTGTGTTGATGATCTTCTTAAACCATTAGTTCTGATTCCAAATTTACTAATCCTTACCGCGCCACCTACCCCAAAATATGTGCCAACCCGCATGTAACGAGAATACATATAAATCGTAATATATATTGCGCCGTATTCTGCATGGGAACCCCGTTGTAAGAACGTGAACGGGTACAGATAATGTGACGAATCAAACCTCGCCACTGACCATTTAAATTCATATTTATATATGAAGTGGACTCTGTCTCATCCAAACTCTGATCACTGCATTTAGAGATCGATCTATCTAACTATCTTTGGCGTTTTTTTGCAAACTACGGCGGTAAGCGAAATTGCCGACAAATAGTCCCTTTACTCATTGCCACCAATTATGGTTTAAAATATCTCCTCCGATATGAGAATATTAATAAATAATTTTAATTATTTATTAATATTCTCGAATCGGAGGAGATATTCAGGTTTGTAATAAAAATATTATGATCACTTACAGTAACAATACTCGCCAGTATTTTATATAGTTAATGATTTCACGCTCTACTGGCGTCAGGTCCAATTACCGACGCACATCAAAGGTAACTGGCGGTTATACTCGGATAGTGAGCGGTAGCTCAAATAGTGACGTTTTCTTAATTAGTCACGCTTTCGTCAATTTCTCCCGCACGTGCCTCAATAGTGATATGTTTGGATAAACTCACGTTTGTTTAATTACTCACGTTATTTTTACATACTGACAGAAGTAAGGAATACTAACCAATTAACTCACATACTCACCGTATGATTATTACTGACCATTAACAGAAATACTGACGTACGGTACAAGTACTGACGGGTTTAAGTGACAACTGACAACACGTATATTTCTCGCTAGTTTTCATTAATAGTAACCATAATTAAGCTTTACTACTTGCTCAGAGGATTTTCTAACGCAAAAGCCCAATACTAAAAGCTCTGACGACATTTCTACACACTATGCACCTTGCAAACTGGTCGAGAACAAAATTAAACAGTGCATACCATGTCAAGCAGCTACGCCAAATGGTGAACATAGAAATCCATTAAATATGTCAAGATTACCAGACACCGCATGGCAAGAAATTGCAGTAGATTTTGCAGGTCCTTTTCCGACTGGAGAATATTTATTAGTAGTTGTAGATGAATACAGCAGATTTCCTGAAGTCGAAGTAGTAAGGTCTACGTCAGCAGAAACCGTTATACCAAAATTAGATAAAATATTTGCACGTCAGGGTATTCCAGATATACTCAAAACAGATAATGGTCCGCCCTTCAATGGTCATAATTTTAGAAATTTCGCGAATACATTTGGTTTTCAACATAGAAAAATAACACCTCTTCATCCAGAAGCAAACGCAGAGGTAGAACGATTTATGAGAACTGTGAATAAAGCAATCAAAACATCAGTTGCTGAAGGTATCAACTGGAAAAAGAATCTTCAAAACTTTTTAAGACAGTATAGATCGACTAAACATTCAACAACTGGTATATCACCGTTTGAAGCCTTAACTGGAAGAAAAATGAAAACTGTATTACCAATAATTAGAAAACCTTATCAACAAAATCGTCCTAATCAACAGATGAGAATACGAGATGATATGATGAAATCTAAGATCAAATCTCATGCTGATCGACAGAGACACACAAAAGAAAGCAATATTCAGTTAGGAGATACAGTATTAATCAGACAACGAAGACGCAACAAGTTCACGACTCCTTTTAATGCACAGCCATATAAAGTTATTCAAAGAAAAGGAACAATGATAACAGTTAGGAGGGGAAATCATGTTATTACCAGAAATAATACTTTCTTTAAAGTCATACCACACCGAGATGTACAATTTAATGATCAAGATGAAAAGGATGAATATGAAGAGCATAGAGACAACAACGAAAACAATGACAATCATCCAGAAGATCCAATTCCACAAAATGCGGAAATCAATCTTCGTAGATCAATGCGAACAAGACGCCAACCTGTGCGATTTAATGATTATGTGTCGATCATAGAATATGATGAATATTAGCAAGTGAAATTTTATGTTTATATCAAAGCCACTTTTCGTGGAAAAGGTTATGAAAAACCTTGAAAGGTTTGGTATAGTTAAGAGGCAGGTGTGTTGCCTTCGTGGTGTTTATTTTTTATACAGTGTGAGAATATATTCAAACAATGTCAGAGAAAATCAAAGTGTGATTTTGAAATATTTAGTTTATTCTAGTAAAAACTATACAACAAACAGAACAGTTACACAAAGACTTAATTCTACTTTGCATTAATATTTCTGTATAAATTACATTTATTTTATTTGCATGTACATGAAGTATTTGAACAAGAAAGAAGGAGATGTAATGTTCAATTATAATAATAGTAATATAATTATGTAGTCTGATTCCTAATGTACATGTTCACTAGAGTTGTTCCCCTTGTATGTCTCTCAGGCAGAATGAACACATGTAAGATGTCAGACCAGCTATAATAAATGCTTTATTATCAATCCAGTGAATCCCTGTGTAGTTATTATCCATCAGGGAAAACACAAACATAACATCAGCCAAGTCAGAACCCCCATTTTATTTCATTTCTGATCCAACGCAAATGTGTTAACCATTTGGTTACCCAGCCGAACCTGGGAAATCATATCAAATCATCATAACTAATTACAGGTCTGTATTGGTTGTAATTACCTGTAACTTACTGGCATGGAATAACCCAATATTTCCTGTTTGCCTGTAAAATAACGAAGTCATTGTATTTATTGCTTTTTTCTACCATCTACTCGTAGGCCTATAGTCCAGTACATTAAAGCATAGAAATAAATGATGGGGTAACTCACACATCAGGATAATAAATTGGAAATAATCTTGGCCCTGTTTTTTCTCCTCTATCGAACACAGCCAACAAAGACAGAACTGTGGTGGCTGATTGGTATCATGGCGTGATGTCTTGGTGTAGCCCTTCATTAAGCGACAACCCGACATCACGACATTTTAACCCGACACTATGACAACCCGACGTCGGGTTTTCGTGATATCGGGTTGTCGTGATGTCGGGTTGTCGGGTGTCGTGGTGTCGGGTTATCGGTCATATTCCTCTCAATACTACGATGTTCCCCTTGATTTTGCAGCGCGATTTCTCCATGTCGGTAGTGCAGAACAAGGGGCCTGGCAATGAACGGTGTCTACTATTGTAGATAGAACAAACAAAAAAACCCAAACCTCCTGTGTACACAATGGCCTGCGCATAAAAGAATCCTTCACAGTCACAAAGTTTGTGCGGAAGCTAGAAACATCAAGACAACTTACAGAAAACATTTTTTCGGCCAGTTTTATAAAAGCAAGGAGATAGCCCCACCGGATCTCAATAAAGTGAGAACCCATCTCGAGGCCTAGTTCAGGGACCCTCGGCAAATGAATATGGATTTTACGATATGTTGATCCCGAAATGACATAGTTTCTCTTACATGAATATATTTTTAACGCGCTTTAAATATCTGGATGCGATATACTTGGTGTAGAAAAGTCTGGGTACATTAAAATGTTGTCAATAATAAAGATCCAATTACAGGTTTTGGTTACGCGCTGTTAACCACCTATAGATGTTTTAATGACAGTAAATCATATATACTTTATTTAGCTTAACTTCAATGTAGACATTTTAATAAAAATCACCAGTGTTGCATATGTATCACCTTTCAGTTGAATCACATTATCTCTTATTGGTTGATGTTCATATCGTCTTACGTATTTGTCAACGTGAACTTGTTCTATTGCTTTACGGTGGCTGATAAGGGACATGAAATATATTATAATTTGTTTTTTTTTAAATATTTACCCAAGTCAATTTTAATATAATTTGGGATTTTTTTTATAATTTTCACCCAAGTCAATTTTAATTTCCATTCAAGTCATTTGTTACGGAAGCTTAATAGGGGTCATGCAAAATTTTGTAGACAACCTCGAGATCCTGCGATCCTGTGATACTTTCGCGAGATCTCAATATAATGTTCTCGAAATTCCCTGATAATTTTCTCGGGAATCTCTATCCTGTGTTAACAGTCTCGAGAATTCCAGTTACTCTTCTCCGGATCTTGCCATCCTGTGTAAATTTTCTTGTGATCTCGGGTATTTTTATGCGTGCGCATCAACCTGTCGTTTCGAAGATTACCCCACACGACACACACAGACTTTCCAGAAAGGCTTAATAGCACGATAGAGCCTACAGATTTTAACGGATGAACTCTATCGATATTCAGCATTCTGTGACCTTCTGTTCCTTAATATACCCCCCCCCCCCATACACACCCAACCACCCGCTCCTTGAAAGCCGTGTTCATGTCATAGAGGATTCACTTACAATTTTGATATTCAATAGTTAGCGATATTCCGTTCCTTGTTTTTTAACAGATTTTCGATATTCAGTGTTCCGCGACAGCAATCTAAGGTTTTCTGTCCCAGAGATATAAGAAGCAGGTGAACACGATAAAGATTAGATTTCTTGCAGAATGCTAGATCCTTATTCAAGCATGTTTTCTTTAAGAATAATCTGCTGTTGAGGCAAAGATGCTACGTGGGTGTGTCTCCACACTTTGCGTGGCTATCGTTCAAATTTCTTTTGAATCATTAGTCATAAGCAGAGGAACCCTATAATATTCATTTTCGGTGGAAGAAGAACCTTATTGATTTGCAGTGCTCCCTGACGTTTTGTTAAGACGTTTTCCGATAAACCTTGTGAACGTGTTAGAGCCCAGAGTTTTTCAATATTTTTTAAATTAAAATCTGCTCCGAAGCATTTGTGCCACAAGACAATAAACTATGTGTCTAGCTTTATTCTAAAACAAAATATGGTCTGAAAACCATGCAAAAAATATTTTCAATTAAACGTCGCCCACACATTAAATTGGAATAATTTAACTAGCGATAATAATGAACTACAAATCGAATGTGTGCATCAAGTTGGAAAGAAAACCAATAATTGTTTTACTGGCCTAAGAAAATGAAAGACGTTTGTATGAATATGAAAATTTTGTCTGAATTATAGATCCACTTTAAACATTTATGGCAAGGTTTGTGGGGGTGGGGTGGGGTGGCGGGTTCAATTTGTCAGTACAGAGAGTCCACCAGATATTGAACATAGAAAACAAATTTTTTCAAAAATGTCTTCTCAGACTCCCCTATCTCCCTGTGTGGTACTTACATTCCACAAGCTTTTCGACTTTTGATAGAGTGTATATGGTCTGTGGTGTTTTGTTTTCTTTTGAATACATGGATTACTCAATATATTGAACACAAAAAAAAATTAATTATATTTTTCAAATATTTCTTCTCAGAGTCCCGTATCGCCCTGTGTGGTACCACATTCCACAAGATTTTCGACATTTTTATCACAAGAATTCAACATATTTTACTTAGAAAACAAAACGTTTCGAAAATTTCTTTCCGGACCCTCATTCCAAAAGAAATTAATAGGGGGTTGGATGGCCGAATGGTTCCCGTTTCCGCGTTGTATCATTGAGCCAGCTGGCGTGGTTTCGATTCCCCGGTTGTGCGTTACAATTTAGAAACTTATTTAGTTATTATACGACAGGTCAGTTTCAGATTTATATGATTTAAATACAACATACCTGGTTGAATAGTGCTTCTGTAGACCTTTAATTTGATATGCAACATGAAATAGTTCCCCTCAAAGTTTCAAAATCTGTCGTTGTGCCCCGCCCCTTTTTCCCCTGTTCCACTCGGCATGCCTCGACAGATTCTGAAATCTAGACTTGGCTGTATGACGAATTCTGCCATATTGGAACTACTTTAAAGGTCCCGGATGAAACATGGTTGCGCCCATACCGAACACAAATTAGCGACCTATTCGGTTAGCGACCTATTCGACCGATCTAGCTGGCAACTTGTTCGTTGGCAACCTATTCAGAATAACGACAGCAGTCGCCCAAACTCATCTATCTTTATCGACAAATAAAATCCAACGTTACGTCTATCAAATGAAGGTAGAATATATTATTTTCTATCCATTCCTTTAGCTCAGAATAGAAGTGTAATTTCCCCATATATATTCTGAAAGGTAATTGAAAATTTTCTAAATATTATTAGTAACACTTGGCACAATCATATCAAAGGGGGCACTCTCTCATCCTAAACGTCGCCATTTTTTCAATATTTTATATTGAAAGAACGGTAATATTCCGAGTCAAAATTCGGACCATTGTACAGAATTCTGAACATCCAGCTATATATAATCGGAAAGGTAATTTTGGGTGACTGTTGTCTTTATTCTGAATAAGTTTCCAACGAACAGGTTACCAGCTGGATCGGTCGAATAGGTCGCTAAATAGGTCGTTAAATAAATATCTATTTTTTATGACTGCCAATCATCCAGCTAACATTATCTTAAAAACAAAGATGGTCGCTATGTGCCACGCCCCTTTTTGCAAATTGATTTATCAGAATTCATGAATATGAATTGTTCAATTAATTTATTTCAGCAATCTCTAATTAAAGAAATTGAATTTCTTCAGAAAATTTTACTTTTGTAGCATATTTTCATCACCAATATAGCAGTGGTCAAAATCTAAACACACAATATTAGATTTAAACTATGGAACAAATTTTAACAAGAACACAGGGGAAAATCACGTGTTTTCCCTTCTTTAAAGTAGCTAAGTCTCTAACTCAATATCATACAAAATCTTCAACATTGAAAACACAAATTATTTGTCAATTTAAATCAACATTGATGTTGTGATTTTACCGGAAAAAGATGGGCTTCTGATATCCAGTATTTATGAAAAAAAAAACATTTTACCAAATTGGTACACGAATCGTGTACCGTAATGCGTTTCACACCCAGTTCTAGCAAGATACATTAAGATACATTCATATTACAGTATTTTATGCGATGCGACCCACTTGTGTCAATTTTTATGTCCTAAATGTTAGCGATTTTAGCTCCTTTAAATTACAGTATAATTTTGGTACAAAAATATCGAAATCTGACATCTAAATTTTATCATAACTTTTTAATAATTTTTCAATTTTCATAATTCAAAAAGAATTGAGATCCTTGTAGCAGCCCCTAAATAAGTACACGCACCAAATTGCTGTTAATCACAGTTAGAATTTTGATGAGGTAATGCTACATTATCATTATCTTTCAAATACACTCACTAACTTTAATTTTTGTTTGGATTTAATAAGATCAGATTTTATTTTTTGTGACTTTAGTATATTTGAACATATATATTCAGTATTGACACGTCAAATCTCGTCCAAGAATTGCCAATTTTCTATAAATTTATGTGTTGCGTGTACAATAGATCTGTTGTTATTTTCAAATACCGTACAATGTCAGTCCCAGATTCAGGCATTGTCAGGCACAAAACCTCTGGTGCCTGTCATTTTGTCCGGCACTGATTTCTCTTTTTATACGCCCACATTTTCATGTGGACGTATTATGCCCCTTCTCCGTCCACAATTTGTTTGTGGACTCTCTACACGTTACAATTATTATCCGATTTTGACGAAACTTGAAATATAGGTTTATCCCCATAAGATCTCGGCTGCTTTCGAAATACATGTTTATAACCTAAAGATCTTGGTTGTATTCCTTTTTAGTTTGTGGTCCCTCTTGAGGTCAAAATCATTATCTGATTTAAAAAAATGTTTGACTAAATCACCGTTGCATGTACTAATGAAGGTTGATTTTGAATTTCGTGAAAATCGGACCAAAATTGATGGACAAAATGGCCGCCGTTTGTACACGAATAGTGTGAAAATATGTCATATCAAGGTTGTGGACCCCATAGAGGTCACAATTTTGATGGATCTTGAAATACATGTTTATAACCAAAAGATCTTGGTTCCATTCCATATTTGCGCATATGGGATCGTAACTTCCTGAATTATTGCCGCTGATTGTTCGAAAAATTGCCTTTATTAGCTTGTGGTCTCTCTGAAGGTCACACTTATTACCTTTTTATACGCCCACATTTTCATGTGGACGTATTATGTCGTCGCACCTGTCCGCCCGGACGTCCGTCTGTCCACAATTTGTTTGTGGACTCTCTACAGGTCACAATTCTTATCCAATTTTGACAAAACTTGAAATATAGGTTTATCCCCATAAGATATCGGTTCCTTTCGATATTGGCATGTATCGGATCAGAACTTCGTGGATTATGGCCCCTGATTGTACGAAATATCATGTTTTTAGCTTGTGGACCCTATAGAGATCACAATTTTGAACCGATTGTGATGAAACTTGACATACATGTTTATAACCCCAAAATCTTGGTTCCTTTCAATATTTGCGCCCATCGGATCGTAACTTTCTGAATTATGGCCCCTGATTGTCCGAAAAATCGCCCTTTTTACCTTGTGGTCCCTCTGGAGGTCAAAATTATTATCCGATTTAAAAAAAAAACGTTTGATTATATCACCGTTACGTGGTAATGAAGGTTGAGTTCAAATTTCGTGAAAATCGGACCAAAATTGACAAACAAAATGGCCGCCGTTAGTACGCGAATAGTGTGAAAATATGTTATATCAAGGTTGTGGACCCTATAGAGGTCACAATTTTGAACCGATTTTGACGAAACTTGACATGTATGTTTATAACCCAAAGACCTTGGTTCCTTTCGATATTTGCACTCATCGGATCTTAACTTCCTTAGTTATGACCCCTGATTGTTCGAAAAATCGCCCTTTTTGGCTTGTGGTCGATCTGGAGGTCAAAATTATTATCCGATTTAAAAAACCCGTTTGATTATATCACCGTTACATGGTAATGAAGGTTGAGTTCAAATTTCGTGAAAATCGGACCAACATTGACAAACAAAATGGTCGCCGTTTGTACGCGAATAGTGTGAAAATATGTTATATCAAGGTTGTGGACCCTATAGCGGTCACAATTTTGAACCGATTTTGATGAAACTTGACATGCATGTTTATAACCCGAAGATCTTGGTTCCTTTCGATAATTGCGCTCATTGATTCTTAACTTCCTGAATTATGGCCCCTGTTTGTACGAAAAATCACCCTTTTTAGCTTGTGGTCCCACTGGAGGTCAAAATTATTATCCGATTTAAAAAAAAAGTTTGATTATATCACCGTTACATGGTAATGAAGATTGAGGTAAGATTTCGTGAAAATCGGACCAAAATTGACAGAAAAAATGGCCGCCGTTTGTACGCGATTAGTGTGAAAATATGTTATATCAAGGTTGTGGACCCTATTGAGGTCACAATTTTGAACCGATTTTGATGAAACTTGACATGCATGTTTATAACCCAAAGATCTTGATTCCTTTCGATAGTTGCGCCCATTGGATCGTAACCTCCTGAATAATGGTCCCTGATTGTCCGAAAAATGACCTTTTGTAGCTTGTGGTCCCCCTGCAGGTCCCATTTAAAAAAACGTTTGATTATATCACCGTTACATCGTAATGAAGGTTGAGGTCGAATTTCGTGAAAATCGGACCAAAATTGACAGCTGTTCTTGTGAGGCCATTCATCCTTCATCACTAACAAGGGGAAACCACACAAGAAAATCTAGATGAACTTTGTCACCCAGTGCAGGGATCAAACACCCAACCTCAAGGCTTATCGAGCCAGCATCTTACCCACTTAGCAACATGATCCCCAGTCAAATTTGAAGCCTACTGAAATGCACCTTTATAACCCAAAGATCTTAATTCATTTCGATATTTGCACATATCAAATTCTAACTTAATGATGTAGGAAAAATCACTTTCGGTAGTGCTTGTTCTCTATCCATCTCTCGAAAATGTGGGCGTATCCTGCCTGGCAGTGCCAGCCTATCTTTAAAAACACCGTTTGATTATATCACCGTTCCTGAATTATGGCCCCTTATTGTACGAAAAATCATGTTTTTTACCTTGTGAACCCTATGGATGTCACAATTTTATTCCAAATTGAAAAACATTTGACTATATACCCGTTACACATTATTGATGGTTGAGTTTGAATTTCTTGAAAATCGAAAATTGAACAGCTAAATCCATAATATTAAATGTTTCGTATACTAAACGTTAGCATGGGCCAGAACTTTATAAAATCCAAACAAATTCTAATGATTTTCTGATAATTACTTAATATACGACAACTCTTGTTGACTGCCCGGACTATTTAGCTGCCGTGTGCATGTGTTTCGTTGCCTGGCAACCTATTTTTAGCTTGTGGTCCCTCGGTAGGTCAAAATTATTATTCGATTTAAAAAAGAAAACGTCTGATTATATCGACGTAATACTGTAAAGAAGGTTGAGTTCGAATTTCGTGAAAATCGGACAAAAATTGACAGACAAAATGACCGCCGCTTGTGAGCGAAAAGTGCAAAAATATGGTATGTCAAGGTTGTGGAACCTGTATAGGTCACAATTTTGAACTGATTTTAATGATATCTGACATGCATATTTTTATACGCCCACATTTTCATGTGGACGTATATTTTCGTCACCCCTGTCTGTCCGTCCGTATTCAAAGGTTTTCTATAAGTTACGTAAAAATACTAGCTTAATCGGTATTCAAAGGTTGTATTTTACATATAATTTTAATTGGCTATGTGAAAAACTTAACTGCCACTTGAATTTTGGAATACTCACATTCGCCAAATAGCATGAATTTTGAATTTATGGAATAACCTCCACTGACAAAAATCACGAATTTCTAACATCGCAAGCAAGTTATACCCCTTAAGAGCATCACTAACTCTATTAAAATCTTAGTTTACATTACTAGGAAAATGTTTGTCGAAATATTATATTGTAGGGGATCACGGTGGCTAAGTGGATAAGGCGCTGGTTCGCTAGCCTGGAGGTCGGGTGTTCGATCTCTGCATTGGCCGAGAAAGTTCATCTCGATTTTCCGGCGTGATTTCCATTGTCAGTGATGCAGAAGGAGAGCCCGACAAGAACAGCTGCCTAGTCGTTCGGATGGTACGAAAAACCGAGGTCCCATGTACACATTGGAGTGCACGTAAAAGATCCCTTGGCAGTTGGAATTCGATATAAGATAAGAGTAGGCCGTAGCGCCGCTGCCCGGGAATAATTTCCCTCATAGCACACTGTATGGCGTATGCCCGTCTTCCATTAGCCCAGGTAAGGTGCAAAAGAGAAGGACGTTAAACCCCATTTCATTTCATTTCATTTATTATATTGTAACGCATGAAAATGATTATAATTTAGGATAAATCTACGAAACACCTGTTCCGTAGATATTTGTTTTAAAATTCCACGACAATAGATTAGAATAAATAGTGGTAGAATAAAGATGGATATTGTAAACTTTAATTTTTTAACAATGTATCGCGAATAGAAAACAACATGGACAAATCGTGCAGTGTTGTTTATAAAACTATCATTTGAAACATTCATAGACATTGTGTAAGCAATCTGATTAAAACACAGATCCAATTTCGTTTCGTTTTTTATAGTTTAAAATTTCGTTTTTACTTGTCTTTACTACTCTTGGATCTGCAGGACTTGTTATTTAACTTGTGTTCTGCCTGAAATGAGGGGTCAGCAAGTCAAATGCTCTGTCGAATAGACCGTTTGACCTTTTCATGCGTGGAACTGTGGGTAGATACATCTATACTAACACCAGCGGGTAGAGATCAAAACAAAACAAAAGTAGATTTTAAAAAGCATGGCGGTCGCTAATTGGTTAATCGAATGACTGACGTTATCGGGTCAAATGTCCCGTGCTTGATACCTGACGTCATAGAACGTGAGCTCCCACGTTAGATCTACATGAGTGTAGGCCATCGAAGGTATAAAAACGAAACGAAATATAGATCTATATTTTAATTAGATTGTTGTGTAAGTACCGGTATTTACATGTTAGATTTTCAAAGGCCTGACAGTAGCCTACATAGTGTGCACGAAAGATGCATTATTTTTTTACATAAATCAAGCCTTTCTTCTAGCGGTAGTATAAATAACTTCTGAAATATATAAAGCCATGTCATCGCAAATGAATTTTACTTTATTATATGACAGTGGTGGAAACATGATTAAGCAATACGAACTTAATACATGATCGGAAAAAGATATCCTTGACTATCTCAAGTAGAGGGCGCTTCACGGCTGCCTGGTTGATTGACACTTAGCTCTGACAGATTTGTCAATTTTACAGTATTTGGATTAATTTTTTACTTCTAGTTTTTGAACATATATTGCTTATGTATAAGAGAACTAGTACATCATCAAAATATCAACTTACTAAATATTTTTTATTGATATATTGGATATATAATATTTTTGCAAGAGTCAAATAATGTGCACTGATGTGGAAAATGGTAACTATAACATTGGCTAAAACCATAAAATATAGCAGAAGTGAATTGCAGTCAATTAAATATTACTCAAACCAACGGATTAGTTGTGATCTGTGGCGAAAACTTGGTGAACTTCACATCAAGAAACGTGTCAGAGGCAGTAAAGCTGGTAGTCATAAGGTGAGATCAATTCAACGGATTATTGGTCATCACGGATTACAAAAAGGACTCGGTTCAGAAATCAAATCAGTTAACTATAATAACCTGGTACAAATTAAAACTCAACCATCTGAGGCTAAAGATACACTCAATACTGGTTATTTTAATGCAGGATCCGTCTGCAATAAGGCATCTGAACTTGCAGAATTTATTACTGAAAACAAACTGGACATATGTGGAATATCAGAAACATGGTTGACAAATGAAGATAGAGATTCAGTTATTTGTGGCAGTATAACTGCTAAACACTATAAGCTTCAATTATCCAATCGAAAGTCTGGAAAAGGTGGCGGATTGGCTGTTGTGTACAAGGCTTCTATGAAGTGTAAAAAGCAGAAAGTTGAGGAATTCAAAACTTTTGAAATGCTGGAATTAATTCTATTTAACAGAGGTGATACAATTAGACTCTGCATTATTTATAGACCTCCTAAAGGAAGCAAATATGGAGGAAGTTTAACACTGTTTCGAGAAGAATTTCAACGATACGTGAGTAATCTGTCAACATCTTCTGGAAAATTGTTGATAATGGGTGACTTTAATATTCATTTTGAAAGAGACATTCCTGAAGTGAAGTTATTTAAGGACACATTGTTCGGACTCAATCTGGACCAACATATTGAATACCCAACACATAAGCTTGGTCATATCTTAGACTTAGTAATAACCCCAAACCCACAGCTCTCCCCAATTAACTTGAGGATTCATCCGCCGGTATTTTCTGATCACACTCAACTGACTTTTCAAGTAGACATGAAGAAACCAGCTGCTCCGAAAAAAACTGTAACTTTTAGGAAATTCAAGGATATAGATTTGGCATCTTTTAAGGAAGATATTATGAGAAGTACATTGTTTAAGACACCTTCAGATGATATACATGCTCTTGTAGAACAATACAATACAACACTAAGCGAGATTGTCGATAAACATGCCCCCTTAAAAACTAGAGTTGTTTTCATCCGACAGAATACCACATGGTTTACAGAAGAAATAAGAGAAACAAAACGTGAGCGCAGAAAGGCAGAAAGGCGATGGATGTCCAGAAAATTAACTGTCGATATGGATGTTCTGAGACATATTCGGAGGAAGATGAACAAACTTTGCCAGGAAGCTAAATCATCTTATTACACTGGGAAAATTTGTAAATGTGAACATAATGTAAAGAAAATGTTCCAAATCACAAACTCCTTGATGAATGTGAAACAGGAGTCACAACTCCCATGTCATGAAGACCCAAAGAAGCTTGCTAATAATTTTGTCGACTTCTTCTCTCAAAAGATCAAGAAGATAACAAATGAATTTCTTGACCCGTTGTTCGAACATATTTCTTATGCGAACGACATCAAAGAGCTACAATCATTTGATCGAATTTGTAGTGAAGATCTACAGAAGATGATTCTTGATGGAAACTCAAAGAGCTGTTCGTTAGACCCATTACCTAATCAACTACTTAAAGAGTGTTTAGACTGTCTTTTGCCGGTGCTAAGGAGATTAGTGAATCTTTCAATCTCCTCGTGCATCATGCCAGAGTCCTTGAAGTCTGCCAGAGTAACACCATTGTTGAAAAAAACTGGCTTGGATCAGGATGACCTAAAGAACTATAGGCCAGTCAGTAATCTTCCATATATATCAAAAATCATCGAACGGGTTATTGTGAAACAACTGGAGAGTCACATGAGAAATAATGGGTTGCTTGAGAGTCATCAGTCAGCATACCGGAAATTCCACAGTACGGAAACGGCCCTGGTTAAAATTGTAAATGATCTCCTTTGCTCTATGGATGATTCCAGATCCTCATTTTTAGTGATGTTAGATCAAAGCGCCGCCTTTGACACGATAAATCAGGATACCTTACTACACAGATTCGAAAATATGTATGGAATATGCGGTTCTGCTTTGAATTGGCTAAATTCTTACTTCAAAAATCGAACTCAAACTGTTTGTTTAGCAGGGATGTTGTCTCATCCACGGGAACTAATCACCGGGTTTCCACAGGGATCAGTACTGGGTCCATTTTCGTACCCTTCATACACATCCCCCCTCTTTTCTGTAGTTAAAGAATATGATATTAATATGCATATGTATGCGGACGACACACAGCTGTATGATTCATTCGGAAAAGGTAACTGTGCTGCTGTTCTGCATAATCTTGAAGACTGTTTGGAATCTGTTAGAGAATGGATGGTAACAAACCACTTAAAACTTAATGATGCCAAGACAGAGTTTATGGTGGTTGGAAATGCACGACAAAGACATCCAATGTCTATTAAAATTGGGTCCGCGATCGTAGCTGAAAAAACTTCCGCTCGGAATATTGGTGTCATATTGGACAATTCTCTAACTCTATCTGAACATATTAATAGTGTAACACATTCATGCTATCAACAACTACGTAAGATTGGTCAGATCCGAGCTTATCTGACTGAAGAGGCAACCTCGTCATTGGTGAGATGCTTAATACTGTCGAAGCTGGACTATGCTAATGCCTTGTTTTATGGTCTTCCCGATTATCTCCTAAACAAACTCCAAACTGTCCAAAACTGTGCAGCAAAGCTAGTTAAGAGAAAGAAGAAATATGACCATGTGACTCCAGTTCTGAGGGATCTGCATTGGTTACCAGTTCAATATCGGATCATATTTAAAATTAATATGATGACATACAAGGCACTCCATAATCAAGCGCCAGACTATATCAAAGAGATAATCATAAAATACAACTCAAGTCGAAATCTTCGATAAACTTCACATAATCTACTAACAGAAAAACGATCAAAACTGAAACGTAGTGGAGATCGAGCGTTTTCTGTATCCGCCCCGAAGTTATGGAATGTGCTGCCAGAAACCATTAGATTAAGCAAGACCATGGACATTTTTAAAACAAAATTAAAAACTCATTTATACAACCAAGCATATCAGTAATTAAATGTATATATGTATTATAATTTGACATGTCGGGCAATGTGATATCACGATTGTAAAGCGCTTAGAGCATCTTAGGACGATTAGGCGCTATATAAATGTCTTATTATTATTATTATCTCGGTGGAAATGACCTTATGCTCTATTTTAGCACTGCAACATCAAAGCTGACGAAGAAAACAAAAATGAGGCCAGCTACGCTCGGAAGTTACGTATATTTAAGTGAAAGCTAGTAGTTAAGTGACTATCTTAGACCTATAAGATATCAACACAAGGTACAATTTTATGGATACACAATTACTGAGTTTGATACTAAGCGACGTTTCGACGAGGATGCTCTCGTCTTTATCAAGCAATGATACAAATTTGTGAATAGTGTAGGCAAATATATACAGAATATGCAACAAAGATAAAATCAAATACAATTAAAGTTTAACACCTTTGATTGGGGGGCCATTAAGGACTAATCCTACACAACAGAAAACTCATACGGGGATTAAAAGGAGGCGAAAGCTATTATTTATAAAAAGATCAGTGTATTAACACTATTAATGGAAAACGAATTAACCTGAGCTATAGAGAAACAATAATATAGAGAAGTGTGTATGTATAAGTAAACAAGAGTGGTCGTTGATGCATGTGCAAAGAAATAATATTTTGAAATTAAGAAATAATAAAAAATAAAAAAATATATAAAATGTATAATCATGAAAGATATCCTGATATATCGATATAAACTGAAAATCGAGGATTGTAAAACGGGTTAAGTACTGAAAAGAAACATTATAAAATGTATGATTAGATTATGTAAAAAAAACACAAAAACTGCTGGATAAGTACTGAAAGAGAACAAAAGTATTGGAACCAATAAGCTGCAAGTCCTGAAAGATAAAGACGTATTTTACAGTATAAATCTGGAAGAAAAAAACCGTAAATATATTATTCCCACGTAATAAAGGTCATTGCATATGAACTATATTCTAACTGTAAAACTGGATAATTACTGCAAACCAAGATATGTAAAGTATATAACTAGACTGTGGAACTGGATAATCACTGAATTGTGTTAATTCTGAAAGCTGAAAATCATGAAAGAAACCTATTATTAGACTTAAACTGAAACCAATAAATGTGAAAAATTATCCTCCTACTGTTAAATTAGATAAGCGCTGAAAGTAAAGATATGCGTTGTATTATTAGACTGTGGAAACAGGATAATCACTGAAATAGAAATAAAGTATTAGAATTAATGTATAAGTTGGTCATAAGCCCTTGGTATAAATAGTCCGACATCCCGGTTTAACTTGGGCTTGATCCGTTTTATATTGATGGCCTCAAGAAGTTTCCTGGTTTTCTTCTGGTGATGATGTACTGCAAGGGTTCTGGTTTGGTCCCACGGGATTGTATGATCTGCGTTGTTAATAATATGCTCTGCTACTGCTGAGGGATTGTTGGAAGTTAGTGACTTGTGTTCTTTTATTCGTACAATAAGTGGTCGCTTCGTTTCCCCCAAATATTTCCCGAGGCATGGGCATGTTATTTCGTAAATGCATCCTTTTGGCTGTGGGGGGTTGGTTTGTGTTGGTCTACCATTGGCTTGCAGTAAATTCTGTATGGTTCTGCCGCTAGAGAAGGTCACGTCTATGCCCACTTCTTTTTTCATCAACCTTCTGATCTGGTAGGAGATTTTGCCGTGGAACGGGATGGTTATTCTGATTCCAGAGTGGTCAGTATTTGGCGTTCTTGGCTTGTGTTGGTTCTCTGTGGTTGTGGTGATGACGTCATTAACTAGTTGGGTGGGGTAACTGTTGTTGTTTATGAAGACATTCCTTAAATGCTCTAATTCCCCGGGTAAACTTCCTTCATCACATATCTTGGTGGCGCGTCTGGTTAGAGTGGTGATGATGGATTTCTTAATTTGATGTGAATGATTTGAATTATAGTGAATATATTGATCAGTGTGAGTTGGTTTCCTATAAACAGCTGTGGAGAACTTGTTATCAGATTTAGTCACTAAGACATCAAGGAATGGGAGACTGTCGTTCGTTTCTGTTTCCATTGTGAATTTTATCCTCGTTTGCCGACTGTTCAGATGTTGGAGTAGGGTATCTGTGTTGTCGTTTTGGTTGAGGACCACAAATGTATCATCGACTTTCCGATACCAACAAAGGGGTTTGATGGGAGAAGACTGTAATGCACCAGTTTCAAACCTGGTCATGAATACTTCGGACAGTAGTGGCGAAAGTGGGTTACCCATAGGCAGGCCATGTATTTGTTGATAATATTCACCACCCCATCTAAAGTACGTGGCAGTTATGCAGAGACGTAAAAGTTGAATGATATTATCAGTGGTTAGATTGGTGTCCAGAGGGGTCTCTAATTCATTGATTTTCTTTTTAAGTATTTGGAGTGTCTGAGCTGTGGGGATATTTGTAAACAAGTCTACTACATCATAGGAAAGAATGGTGCCGGTTGGTGGGACTGATGCCAGTTTCTTGCAAAAGTCATTGGAGTCGGCAATGAAGGATTCTGCAGATTTTCCAAGTGGGGCCAAAAGACGGCTTAAGAACTTTGCTGTATTGTAATAAACTGAATCTCGGGAACAAACCAATAAGCGAGCCTTGACCGGGTTCTTATGAATCTTAATGGTGGCTCGTGCATATGGTGGTCTGGGGTGAGAGGGATTCAGATTATAGTAAAGTTCTGGCGTGATCTGCTTTTTGTCTTTCAATGTGGTGAGTAGTTTCCGCAGCTTAGTTTCATGAATGGCTGTGGGATCTTTTCTCATTCTTTGGTATGTTTTGGTGTCTTGAAGTAGGTTGTTCACAGTATCCACATAGTCATTGGTGTCCATAATTACAGTAGCTTTACCTTTGTCAGCAGGTATGATGGTTATTTTGGAGTCTGCTTTCAATTCTTTTAGGGCTAGCTGCTGCGATTTGGTTAGATTATCGGTTTGGGGTTTATCTTTCAAAAGAATATTCGAGATCTGATGCCTGAGGTAATCCACCTTACCACCTGGTGCCAGTTGACGTAAACCCTTTTCTATGTTTGCAATGTAATCGTCATGATTCTTCGGTTTAGAAACAGGAATGAATTTTAGGCCTTTGGATAATAGAGTTATTTGGTCATCGGAGAGGTTAACAGAACTTAGGTTAACAACTGTTTTTGTGAGGTACTCATCAGAAGGAGACTTGTTGCTTTTGGTGACTGTGGGTTGTTGTTTTGATTTCAAATTGTTGAATTTTTTAAATGTGCCTAGTTTTCACTTGGTCATCAAGTACAGAGTTAGCTTTGGTTTGCATAGATCGTATAGATTTATAATCTTCTGGGGACAGTAAGGATTCAAGTTGAGCTTGTTGTTCACTGACGTCATCACCACAACCACGGAGAACCAACACAAGCCAAGAACGCCAAATACTGACCACTCTGGAATCAGAATAACCATCCCGTTCCACGGCAAAATCTCCTACCAGATCAGAAGGTTGCTGAAAAAAGAAGTGGGCATAGACGTGACCTTCTCTAGCGGCAGAACCATACAGAATTTACTGCAAGCCAATGGTAGACCAACACAAACCAACCCCCCACAGCCAAAAGGATGCATTTACGAAATAACATGCTCATGCCTCGGGAAATATTTGGGGGAAACGAAGCGAGCACTTGATGTACGAATAAAAGAACACAAGTCACTAACGTCCACCAATCCCTCAGCAGTAGCAGAGCATATTATTAACAACGCAGATCATACAATCCTGTGGGACCAAACCAGAACCCTTGCAGTACATCATCACCAGAAGAAAACCAGGAAACTTCTTGAGGCCATCAATATAAAACGGATCAAGCCCAAGTTAAACCGGGATGTCGGACTATTTATACCAAGGGCTTATGACCAACTTATACATTAATTCTAATACTTTATTTCTATTTCAGTGATTATCCTGTTTCCACAGTCTAATAATACAACGCATATCTTTACTTTCAGCGCTTATCTAATTTAACAGTAGGAGGATAATTTTTCACATTTATTGGTTTCAGTTTAAGTCTAATAATAGGTTTCTTTCATGATTTTCAGCTTTCAGAATTAACACAATTCAGTGATTATCCAGTTCCACAGTCTAGTTATATACTTTACATATCTTGGTTTGCAGTAATTATCCAGTTTTACAGTTAGAATATAGTTCATATGCAATGACCTTTATTACGTGGGAATAATATATTTACGGTTTCTTTCTTCCAGATTTATACTGTAAAATACGTCTTTATCTTTCAGGGCTTGCAGCTTATTGGTTCCAATACTTTTGTTCTCTTTCAGTGCTTATCCAGTTTTTTGTGGGTTTTTTACATAATCTAATCATACATTTTATAATGTTTCTTTTCAGTACTTAACCCGTTTTACAATCCTCGATTTTCAGTTTATATCGATATATCAGGATATCTTTCATGATTATACATTTTATATATTTTTTTATTTTTTATTATTTCTTAATTTCAAAATATTATTTCTTTGCACATGCATCAACGACCACTCTTGTTTACTTATACATACACACTTCTCTATATTATTGTTTCTCTATAGCTCAGGTTAATTCGTTTTCCATTAATAGTGTTAATACACTGATCTTTTTATAAATAATAGCTTTCGCCTCCTTTTAATCCCCGTATGAGTTTTCTGTTGTGTAGGATTAGTCCTTAATGGCCCCCCAATCAAAGGTGTTAAACTTTAATTGTATTTGATTTTATCTTTGTTGCATATTCTGTATATATTTGACTACACTATTCACAAATTTGTATCATTGCTTGATAAAGACGAGAGCATCCTCGTCGAAACGTCGCTTAGTATCAAACTCAGTAATTGTGTATCCATTAAATTGTACCTTGTGTTAATATGTTCAATACTCCGCGCAGCGTTTCGTTTGATTAGAGGTAATCCCACTACACACTGCTATTATGAGTGGATATTGTTGTTTAAAATTTTGATTGGTCAGTAGTCCGACTACCAACCAATTACTAGCTGCCATACAAAAGCTTTACATTTAAAACGCGTGCCAATATTGGACCAAATATATTTACATAACGTTACGTCATGGCTCACGATTTTATTGTGCCTAATTAACCAGTGCATAGCAGAATACTGCAGTAAAACTAATTACTTGACAAACGAGGCTATCAAGTCGAATGAAATGTAAACAATACTGTTTGGAAACGAACATACTTTCACTGTTTTTAATACCTTAAATCGCTGTCCAAAGGTTTAGGGAAGACCCAGATTAAACGAAGGACTGTCATGTTGCTGTACTTAAGTGATAGCTTTCATTGAACAGAAACAGACGCTATTCCAGCAATGGCCAGAGAGGGATTTTTCGGGACATTGCGTCAGGAATATGTTGAATACGGACCCTGATTTTTACGAAATTCCAACCCAACCATCATTTAGGCTAGGGTGTAAAGATGATATACATTTAAAAGATTTTGAAAATGAGATAAAAACTTGTGACCTCAAACTAGGGGGTTCACATGATAAAAACATGATTTTTCATTCAATCAGGGGTCATAATGCCGGAAGTTACACTCCGATTCACGCTAATATCGAAAGGATACCTCGAGTATGGTATTGTACCGACATATTTTATATGTATATACAGAACTTATAGTAATCTTGTTTTATTTGTTTATTTTACATATGTACAGAACTAATAGTCTGTATTTATTTCTTTATTTTAGTGTTGTTGACATAAAAACAGCTACTGGATATAGACCGACATTTAGATAAGATGGATGGACTGGTTTATCGGAGGTACGTATATTATATATAAACAATATCCTATTGTTGATACAGTGAACATAGTACTGGGGTAAGGTATAGTTAACCTATTGTATATACAGTGAGCATCAGGGTAAACTAGGGTAAGGTATAGCCAGTCTATTGTCTATATGGTGAACATCAGGGTTAACTAGGGTAAGGAATAGTTAGCCTATATGTGAACATCAGGGTTAACTGGGGTAAGGTACAGTTAGCCTATACAGTGAACGCCAGGCTAAACTGGGGTAAGGAATAGTCAGTCTATATGGTGAACATCAGGGTTAACTAGGGTAAGGTATATATAGACAGTCTATACAGTGAACATCAGGGTTAACTAGGGTAAGGTAGGAAGACCAAATGGGACAATATTCATGATTCTTGTTTGAACATTTTAGACACGAACGCATCATTCTAAACTAATGATTTTTGTTTCTACATTGTTATGTCAGCATTTCATGCACAAAATCAACATTTCAAACAAAAAAATTGATTTTATGTTATAATGTTGTTTTATTCATTATGTTTATATGTTTCACATACATAGATGATTATACGGTAAAGAGATGGACATAGCAGTTAGGCCTGGTTACCCGCTCGCCGGGTAGGCGTTGTCTCTTGCATCCAGATATTCTGGGAGCATATATTGCGATGTACAATATTATAGAAAGGGACCAGTTATTATATATTTAGTATGCGATATGGACACTACATATGTTTCATTTTATCGGTAACTTTTATATATCATTATATAATTTCTTAATTTCACATGACAAAGAAATCAATTCATTGGTTTTTGAAAGTATCTAAAAAAAAGTCTGGAATTTGAACTCTTATGAAAATATTTTCTACATTTCAAAAATTAGCAAAATCTCCTACCAGATCAGAAGGTTGCTGAAAAAAGAAGTGGGCATAGACGTGACCTTCTCTAGCGGCAGAACCATACAGAATTTACTGCAAGCCAATGGTAGACCAACACAAACCAACCCCCCACAGCCAAAAGGATGCATTTACGAAATAACATGCTCATGCCTCGGGAAATATTTGGGGGAAACGAAGCGAGCACTTGATGTACGAATAAAAGAACACAAGTCACTAACGTCCACCAATCCCTCAGCAGTAGCAGAGCATATTATTAACAACGCAGATCATACAATCCTGTGGGACCAAACCAGAACCCTTGCAGTACATCATCACCAGAAGAAAACCAGGAAACTTCTTGAGGCCATCAATATAAAACGGATCAAGCCCAAGTTAAACCGGGATGTCGGACTATTTATACCAAGGGCTTATGACCAACTTATACATTAATTCTAATACTTTATTTCTATTTCAGTGATTATCCTGTTTCCACAGTCTAATAATACAACGCATATCTTTACTTTCAGCGCTTATCTAATTTAACAGTAGGAGGATAATTTTTCACATTTATTGGTTTCAGTTTAAGTCTAATAATAGGTTTCTTTCATGATTTTCAGCTTTCAGAATTAACACAATTCAGTGATTATCCAGTTCCACAGTCTAGTTATATACTTTACATATCTTGGTTTGCAGTAATTATCCAGTTTTACAGTTAGAATATAGTTCATATGCAATGACCTTTATTACGTGGGAATAATATATTTACGGTTTCTTTCTTCCAGATTTATACTGTAAAATACGTCTTTATCTTTCAGGACTTGCAGCTTATTGGTTCCAATACTTTTGTTCTCTTTCAGTGCTTATCCAGTTTTTTGTGGGTTTTTTACATAATCTAATCATACATTTTATAATGTTTCTTTTCAGTACTTAACCCGTTTTACAATCCTCGATTTTCAGTTTATATCGATATATCAGGATATCTTTCCTGATTATACATTTTATATATTTTTTTATTTTTTATTATTTCTTAATTTCAAAATATTATTTCTTTGCACATGCATCAACGACCACTCTTGTTTACTTATGCATACACACTTCTCTATATTATTGTTTCTCTATAGCTCAGGTTAATTCGTTTTCCATTAATAGTGTTAATACACTGATCTTTTTATAAATAATAGCTTTCGCCTCCTTTTAATCCCCGTATGAGTTTTCTGTTGTGTAGGATTAGTCCTTAATGGCCCCCCAATCAAAGGTGTTAAACTTTAATTGTATTTGATTTTATCTTTGTTGCATATTCTGTATATATTTGACTACACTATTCACAAATTTGTATCATTGCTTGATAAAGACGAGAGCATCCTCGTCGAAACGGCGCTTAGTATCAAACTCAGTAATTGTGTATCCATTAAATTGTACCTTGTGTTAATATGTTCAATTACTAAATGCCAATCAAAGAAGCTATAAGATATCCTTTGAATACTCCGCGCAGCGTTTCGTTTGATTAGAGGTAATCCCACTACACACTGCTATTATGAGTGGATATTGTTTTTAAATTTTGATTGGTCAGTAGTCCGACTACCAACCAATTACTAGCTGCCATACAAAAGCTTTACATTTAAAACGCGTGCCAATATTGGACCAAATATATTTACATAACGTTACGTCATGGCTCACGATTTTATTGTGCCTAATTAACCAGTGCTTAGCAGAATACTGCAGTAAAACTAATTACTTGACAAACGAGGCTATCAAGTCGAATGAAATGTAAACAATACTGTTTGGAAACGAACATACTTTCACTGTTTTTAATACCTTAAATCGCTGTCCAAAGGTTTAGGGAAGACCCAGATTAAACGAAGGACTGTCATGTTGCTGTACTTAAGTGATAGCTTTCATTGAACAGAAACAGACGCTATTCCAGCAATGGCCAGAGAGGGATTTTTCGGGACATTGCGTCAGGAATATGTTGAATACGGACCCTGATTTTTACGAAATTCCAACCCAACCATCATTTAGGCTAGGGTGTAAAGATGATATACATTTAAAAGATTTTGAAAATGAGATAAAAACTTGTGACCTCAAACTAGGGGGTTCACATGATAAAAACATGATTTTTCATTCAATCAGGGGTCATAATGCCGGAAGTTACACTCCGATTCACGCTAATATCGAAAGGATACCTCGAGTATGGTATTGTACCGACATATTTTATATATATATACAGAACTTATAGTAATCTTGTTTTATTTGTTTATTTTATATATGTACAGAACTAATAGTCTGTATTTATTTCTTTATTTTAGTGTTGTTGACATAAAAACAGCTACTGGATATAGACCGACATTTAGATAAGATGGATGGACTGGTTTATCGGAGGTACGTATATTATATATAAACAATATCCTATTGTTGATACAGTGAACATAGTACTGGGGTAAGGTATAGTTAACCTATTGTATATACAGTGAGCATCAGGGTAAACTAGGGTAAGGTATAGCCAGTCTATTGTCTATATGGTGAACATCAGGGTTAACTAGGGTAAGGAATAGTTAGCCTATATGTGAACATCAGGGTTAACTGGGGTAAGGTACAGTTAGCCTATACAGTGAACGCCAGGCTAAACTGGGGTAAGGAATATTCAGTCTATATGGTGAACATCAGGGTTAACTAGGGTAAGGTATATATAGACAGTCTATACAGTGAACATCAGGGTTAACTAGGGTAAGGTAGGAAGACCAAATGGGACAATATTCATGATTCTTGTTTGAACATTTTAGACACGAACGCATCATTCTAAACTAATGATTTTTGTTTCTACATTGTTATGTCAGCATTTCATGCACAAAATCAACATTTCAAACAAAAATTGATTTTATGTTATAATGTTGTTTTATTCATTATGATATATGTTTCACATACATAGATGATTATACGGTAAAGAGATGGACATAGCAGTTAGGCCTGGTTACCCGCTCGCCGGGTAGGCGTTGTCTCTTGCATCCAGATATTCTGGGAGCATATATTGCGATGTACAATATTATAGAAAGGGACCAGTTATTATATATTTAGTATGCGATATGGACACTACATATGTTTCATTTTATCGGTAACTTTTATATATCATTATATAATTTCTTAATTTCACATGACAAAGAAATCAATTCATTGGTTTTTGAAAGTATCTAAAAAAAAGTCTGGAATTTGAACTCTTATGAAAATATTTTCTACATTTCAAAAATTCTTGAAATTAAAATCTTGAAATGAAAGTGTCCAGAAAAATATGATGACCTAACACAAATTGGCAACCTTTTCGACTAGCGACCTATTACTATTAGACCGATCCAGCTGGCAACCTATTCGTTGGCAACCTATTCACAATAAAGATAACAGTCGCCCAAACTCATCTATTTTTATCAACCAATATTTCGGACCGTCGTACAAATTTCTGAGCACCCAGCTATATATATTCGGAAAGGTAATTGAATAAGCTTTCCAAATATTATGAGTTAAAAGTTGCACAATCATATTAAAGGGGTGCTCTCTCAATCTGAACATAGTCATTTTTGCAATGTTCTAAATGTAAAGATAGGCCGATATTTTTTTCGAAGTCAAATTCGGACCATCGTTCAAAATTCTGAGCGTCCAGCTAATTCATACATTGCCAACTATTCTGATTTTGTCGGAATCATTCCGATTTTCTGAGTCTAATTCTGAATTCCGATTTTACTCTTTATAATTCCGTTTTTTAAAATTTATTGGAAGAAATTTATTATATTTCATTCCTGACCTTTTTGATTGATAAAATCCCTCTCGTTTTATTTTTACATTGACGACTGTCTCGGCATTCTCGCTGTTTGTTGTGAATCTGATTGCGATACTGTTTATCGTAGTATGAGTCGGTAAAACAACGGAAATAGTCGAGACATGTGTCATGTTTTCCTTATTATTATTAATATAAAATGGAATAAGCTATTATGTCTGGACTAATTAAGATCAAAATGTCATGTGGTTATTTCCGTCATTTGCCGTGTCTAATTTGCATAATTCGCGGTAAAACGACGGAAATAGCCGAAAACATGTCTCCAGTTTTCTCGATCATTATTAGTATAAAATGGAGTAAGCTAATATTTCTGGACTAATCGAGATTAAAATGTCATGTGGTTATTTTGTCATAGGCCGTGCCTAATTTGCATACTTCGCGGGTATTATTTGCTTCGCGGAGCCATTCTCGCATACACTCGTACAGTACACGTCGAATTTACCGTTAGTTGCCAGTAACGTTGTGGCTTCTTCCTTAGCCATATTTCCTATTATTACATTAAACTATTTTAAACAGTACAAGTCTTATACAGTAATTATGTTTTAAGTGGCCTCTTACAATTCAAAAGACAATTTGAGAATATTTTTGTATACATCAAGGTCGATATTTATTGTCAACTTTGAGCAAAAATATTAACTGGGATTTTTTTCTTTCTTAACTCGAGGCCTGGATTATTTGGCACTACCCCTTTAACTAACAAAACATAGTTTATATATTTAATGTCGATCCCAACTAAGCACATAGCTAATGGTAATCCATTATCTTCACTTAACAACAAATTTAGGTCATGCCAACATGTAAATATGCATACTTTCGTATATAAATAGGTAAAAAAGACCTCAGATGCAAGGACCTAAATCACCAGCTGTTTTTATCCAATAATACAAGGTACTGCTTTAAATAGGTGCTAATTTCTCAAAACCAACGCCCTGCGGCACCTATGGTGCCTGCGGCTTTGCACCGTTCGAACTTGGACCTACGGTCCTCGCTCTACCATCAATACAAGGCATTCTGATTTTCAATCTCTTCAGATTGGCATGTATTTATATCATCTTGTTATTGTATTTATATCATCTTTAAAACTAAAACAACAAGTTTAATATATTTTATAACTAAAACAACATCTTTGATTTATTAAGGTTGAATATTAAACTATATATTTTAGATTGAGGCTGAGTCTACATCAGGCTGAAATAAATGGAGATAGGTTTGCGGTTAAAATATTGCAAGCTGCAATAGATGGAAATATACAGGAAGTGGTAGAAACATTATCATTACAAGATAAGAAGAAAGCTTTATTTATAGCTGCTGAAAAAGCGTTGTGTGAGGTTGTGATATATCTGATGCAACAGGGAGTAGATGTACATGGTGTTGATGGTCGTTCTAATAACACGTTACACTTACTTTTAAATAGCTGTAAATATGTCAAACCAGATTTACTTGATTTGATATTACAATGTGTAGTGAAATTAGTTAATGCTGGTGTTGATGTAAACCAGGTGAATGAGGATAAAGAGACACCTATATTTATAGCTGCTAAATATGGGTTGTATGAGGTTGTGATATATCTGATACAACATGGAGTAGATGTAAATCATATTGATAGGTTTAAACGCAACATACTTCACTATGTTTTAGGTGATTTTCTGTCTTCCTCTAATGTTGTCTGTCTTCCTCTAATGAAAGAGAACATTTTTCAACATGTGTTTCGTTTTATGTCTTCCTATAATGAACTTAAAGAGAAATGGATACAGATCGTTGATACTTTAATAAAAACAGGAGTAAACATAAACCAACCTGACCATAAAGGTAATACTCCATTGTTCTCTGTCATTGAAATCTACCAGTGTTATCTGCTATTGAAGTACAAAGAAGAAATGTACACACTACTAAAATCATTTCTGGACAAATGTGTTCCACTGCATGTTAAATTGATTAACATTTTATTAAAAGCTGGTTGTAATGTAAACCATCAAAATAAACTGGGACAATCGGCTTTAATGTACCATTTAAAATTCCAAGCTGATATCAGTATATTAAAACTATTAATTCATCATTCTGATCTAAGTTTGATTGATAATACTGGTGATACAGCAATTAGTTATTGTGTCCAATATTACATGTTAAATTCTTTAGGCGCCTTTAAACTTTTAATAGATTCAGGTTCAGATCTTATGTCAGGTAACAATGGAATTAGGTTATTTCATGATATTTTAAAATGTAAGAGGTTTTGGGTGTTCAGTTTTTACATTGGGCGTAAGTTGATTGTTAATGGTTTTACTGCTGAAGGAGAGAATATGCTTCATCTTTTAGCTGGTGTTAATTATGATTATTCCCTCAACAAGTTCCAATGGTTGTTAAATAGCAAGCTAGACATCAACCACCCCTGTTCTAAAACCAACACATCTACTATGGTAGCTGCCTTTTTATTAAACAGTAAATATTTAGAACTATTCACACGTCATCACCCTAGACTAGAGATCAATAAGCGAAATAAGCAAGGTCACACAGCTCTACATCTCTGTATCATTGGATTTACGATGTTTAAAGATGGCTTGAACAAGAGACAGGTCAATGAAGTTGTTAAAAATTATTGTAGACAAATATATCCAATATACATGGCTTGTATTGATATTTTACTTGGTGTTGATGGAATAGATGTAAATATTCCTGATAATAGAGGTAGAACTAGTTTAATGATGGCTGCTATGAAAAACGACAGAGTTCTTACAAGGAAACTACTTCAAGCTGGTGCCAAAGTTACCATGTTAGACTATTTAGGACGATCTGCTCTACAATATGTTAATATTTATCAGAGTGTCTTTGGTTTGACTTGTTTTAAATTACTTCTATCTAATGGTAATACGGGTCTTCTCAATTTACCCTGTATCGATGGTAACACGATTATTCAAACAGCTCTGTGTTTTCCCTTGTTCTGGGAACCATGCCAAGCCATTTGTTTTATTAGATATTTAGTTGCTGAAAACTGTTGTCTTCAGATTCTCGTATCATCGTCACTTGAAAGTAGCTATAACCAAATTAATCTAACTGAGCTAAACCACCAAGAAAGATATAAACTGAGAAAACTGTTATATCTTAGTGGCGCAGAAGGGGAGGAAATTATGACTTCTTTAGATTTTGTTGAGGAAGACAAAGGATATGAACCAACAGACATTATCCACTCACAGGGCAGAGCAGAATTCGTTACTTTCTGTAGTAATATATCTCTCAAGTCCCTGTGTAGAAGATTCATTAGACAGAAGTTGGGATATGCAATAACGGACAAAGTTAAGGATCTAGAATTGCCTCGTGAATTAAATGATTTTCTTATACTGAAAGATATTCTGCACACTAAAGATTACAACGTAGAGTATATTGATGATGGTTGTGATGATGATTATGTTGATTATGATGGTTATGATTTAGATGATAGAGATGATGATTATAGTGAATATGACTATCAATATTTTACTCTTAATACGGACCATGAACTAAGTCAAGATTTAAAAAAAACCAAGATATATCCTAATGGTCGTCGTGTTGGTAATGAATATAACGTAGACCATACTGATGGTGACGACGGTGATTGGGGTGATGATGATAGTGATGATTATGATAGTGATGATGATGATGATAGTGACGATGACGGTGATGATGGATGATAGTGCTGATGATGATGACGACGAAGACGACGGTGATGGTGATGATGGTTTAATATAAGCACGTTGGCTATAATAAAGATTTAATGAACTGCTTAATGTTCTTAGACGATAAAAACTGGATATGGTAGAAACAAGCGAGGATCACCTGTAATCTGGATATGGTAGAAACAAGCGAGGATCACCTGTATAATCTGGATATGGTAGAAACAAGCGAGGATCACCTGTAATCTGGATATGGTAGAAACAAGCGAGGATCACCTGTAGTCTTGTAGACTGTAACAAGAATTTATATGAGTTCCTCTCCTCGATTTGTATGAATGAGTGATGTAAGATAAGGTAGCTATATTACTGAGTGTTCTTGTTTTGTTGTTAAACTCTCAGTTTTTGTTGTTGTTTACGTCAGAATTCACATTATTTTCTTATTCGTTTATCCAGGTCGGTATTTTATAATGTTATGACCCTTGATCTTTTCTTACATAAGTTTATTTTCGGGCAAGGTCATATATATAATGAAGCCCTGTAGTTCCACACAAGTTGTTAGTAAGCTTTTAATGATTATAATTTGTAACATGGAGGTTTTCTGGTCAAGATTTATGTATAGTTCTTTAAATATTTTACCTCTTAACTCCATAAATTGGTGGTTGTGTTGTATCGATGAATGATACTCTTTTCGCCCACATATTAGAGCACATTGTTTCCTACTAGTAAGTACAAGGGACAATACGCTTAAAGGGACAACTCTCCCCTCTAATAGATTTATTTGTAACATATGATCATCTAAACAAAAACTCTTAAAATAGAACGTTACGTCATTGTGATTAATGTAACGTCATCATCATGATTATAACGTCATAATGACCACCATCTTCGTTAAGAAAATATTTGTACTACTACTGTAATCTGAAGATAAAATGAACGATTTAATATTAGCAACGAACGATTTACCTTAATGATAATTGCTTAACGATATTAGTGCATTGTATTAACGCATCATATTAACATATTGTATTAATGTCCTTTATAAACGTAACGTATTGTATTAACGTATTGTATTAACGTAAAATATTGTATCAATATCCTTTATAAACGTAAGGTGTTGTATTAACATATGGTATTTACGTAACGTATTGTATTAACGTATTGTATTAACATAACGTATTGTATTAATGTAACGTACAGTGAAATCCCGCTTAACGACCAACTCAGAATTACGGGCAACTCACGTATACGACCACATATTAAAAGAACAAATTTTTTTCTTCTATATTCCTTATAAATTGAACTCGGTATTACGGGCAACTCCAGTCCCAGTCAGTCAATTTCATTGTTTTTGTGACTCGCGATAACGACCACTGATTGGGATTAATCAGCTCCCGACCGAGATCAAAACGATAAAGACCACTGAGAGGGATTAGTCAATCTAACGACTGAGATCAAACAGTCGTGGTTGACTGATTTATCGCAACAATTTAACGAGCCGCTAATCTTTCGTTGTTGATTTCATTTTTTAAACAATGGAATTTCTCATTGTTTGTTTTAATTTAAACAGAGTAATTAATAATGATTAAGTGATTTAAACTCTTACTATTTTGGTTTTATTTACCCTGACTAGTATTGTATTTACGTAAGGTATTGTATTAACGTATTGTATTAGCGTAACGTATTGTAATAACGTAACATATTCTATTAACGTAACGTATTGTATTAACGTAATAATATTGTATTAACGTATAGTCGGAGAAGGATATTTTTTACCCCAAACAAATTGCAAAAGAAAGCAATGAAGTTGGGTTCGACCATACATATATCAGGCAACAGTAAAGATGGACGCGTGCCCTATTTGTAAAGAATATTTTGGGAATGGCATAAAAACTGTTACATTGCAGGATACTGGTGCACATACTGTGAACGGCGCAAGTCTCAATCGCGGGTTAAACATCAATGTGGTATCTGGAACTATAGTGCATGAACGATGTAGACTTGATTTTACGAACAAGAAGGAAATAGAAATAACTAAACGGAAAAAAGAATCAGACGGTGAATTAGTTGCAGCAGACAGCACCGTCAAAAGACGATCCCAGTGCTCGTCATTCAGGTTTGATTACAATTGTTTCTTCTGTGGGTTGGAAATATCAGATAGGTAAGTTCGGGAATAAAAGGCCTTTCCTGCTCGGACTTTTGACTTTCAAGCAACTATCCTCACAAGTTGTGACGAGCGCAAGGACCTTGGAGCGACGATCGTTCTGGGAAGAATTGCTGCTGTTGGTAATGATTTAAATGCAGCTGATGCTGTTTACCATCAAGTTTGTGACGTCAATTTCAACACAGATAAACAGCCACCAGCCGAATTCTAGGTCAAGCAGATCGAATTGCTGGGCGATAACAACAACAATAATGAAACGGCAGCTTCAATTTTACAGACCATTCACGAAAACTCAAACCTCGTGTGACTAAGAGGGAGAAAAAGATCAAATAATACGAACAGCTGTCGCACTCATCAAAAGTGAGATGTTTGATAAGTACAAATCGTTTTCAAAAGAGTTTTATCCGGATCCGAATGAACTGAAGTCAGTAGACGTTATGCTGGATTTCCTGCCAGATTCTCTGAAGCATTTCGTAGACGAGCTGCTTGTTGGGAAGTTGAAAGGATTAAAATTGGTTACGATAGGACAATGTGCAGTGTTGGTTGCAAGACCAAGGGCTCTGGTTGCTCCTTTGCAGTCGGGATTAGCAGTTCAGTTACACCACAAATTCGATTCAAAATTCCTTATCAATACGTTACATGACGACAAATTGTGTTCGTTGTATGCTGAAGTACTGAACATCGAATCATGCGCAGCGGCCCAAACACGATAACAGCTGATATTGACACTGACATGTACCACCGATGTTATGCAATGGTCATTTTCGACAATACATGTGATAATGTCGACAGGAATCCATAGACCTTAGATGGTAAAACCTCTCTACATGCTGTGGGCATGATAGAGGCGATTACTCCTTCAATTCGTTCCAAGGTGATGATTCGTAGAGATGGACCAAAGGCTGTCACATCTGCAGTCGATATATTGCACTACGACATTCCAAGCAAAATAAGCTGATACTGTACTGCAAACTGGCGCCTATCAACGTGGAGAACCCAGTAACAAAACTTGATTTGGTGTGGAAGATAGCAAGATCCTTGAGGCCGAATGCAAGCTGTCAGTGATGGAACTCATGTGGGAAAAGCAACTGTAAGGTTTCTACCAATGATAGACTTGAACCCCACGAATATGACGTGTACATACTCGACCCTATCCTTCATCACTCGCCAAACGTCACAACTACACACCTGTTATAACATTTGACCAACCTTTGTGGCTGAAAGCGAGGACAATAGCGTGTAATGAACCGGACAGCAGTGAACTAAAACAAGTCATTTTGGACTTAGGTGGCTTTCATACCTTGATGAGCTACTTTTGTTGCATCGGACATTTCATGAAAAATACCGGTCTTCGCGAAGTCCTTGAAGTGATATAATGGTGAATATTCTGAATGGAAAATCATATGCTCGTGCTTCTCGAGGACACTTTCTGGTAGAGTCAGTTCTTACTCGGCTACTCATTCATGAAACAAACTTACGATTCACCCCCGTCAAGCGACGACGAACAAACTCTTCTCGACCCTGATCTACAAGTGGCGTTGAAATTGTTTGATCAAATGGTGGACAAGGATATTTCGTTCTGTGTAGTACTTGACAATCCTGTCTAGAATAGCAGAAGGACTTGGAGAGAACCAAGAGCGTATTGGCCACCTTCGCCACTCCAGAATTTTGGCTCCAGTACATTACAATAGTTGACATACTACACGATTTTATTCGCTCACAGAGGACAGGATCCTGGTTGCTGCACAAATATTGTCTTCGAGAAATGCTTCCTTATTTCGTTGCCACTGGTCACAATCACTACGCGAAGAGTGTCCAGATATATCTGCGTGACCTTGATGAACTCGAAGCTATGAAACCCCGAATCTACGAAATGTTCAGTGCTGGACTTGTTGTTATCCGCAGGCTGGTTTATAGAAAGATCTTGTAATTGGACAGACGCTCATGAGAGCAATGGAAGTCACCAGTGGACTGGTTCGTGGCCGAGGGGTAATGAGCGGAAAACAACAAACCAAATGGCTGCTGTCGTTGCCAGTGTGCGCGACATGCAATAATGAATCGATGCAGTATCTCTACCACTGAACAGCAGGGAGTTCGCTTCCGCGAGAGTGAAACGTGATAACAAAGACACAGGCTTATTTAAGTATATTGGCTTAGAATTACAGAATTGTACTAATTGTATTATATTACAACAAGAATCTTACATTAAGGAAGTTTATGGCAGAGAGATTCTAAGTGAGATTGTAAATAGGTATTGTAAAATTCAAATCTTTTGTTATGTTGATAATAAGTTATTGTAGGATAATCTATATCTATATTCTACTACACTTGTACAGGAAAAACGTTTACGTATTGATATTGCAAGTGTTAAGAGCCAGTCCACGAGAAAACAATGCAGAAGGTTCGGCCGATGGAGTTCATATTTACAGGGTTTGGATCGTAAACCCTGCTCCAGTGGAGCAATTTGAAGAAAGGGTATAATTCAAGTATCTCTAGACACGTATCTTGTGAAGTATCCGGATACCTTTGGAAAATGAACTAGAACCGGATGACCATGATAATGTGGTAGTACAAGACCCCTGCTATCATGAACAACCCCAACCTAGTTCTCCAGGGTCATGTAATAGCGGTAGTGGTGCGACGAAAATACCTAAAATTTGACCTGAAAATGGCAAAAAACAGCCGAAAAACGTAAAAGGCCTGTATCTCGAAAACGGTTGATTTTGAACTCAGTGATTTTGGCTAGGGAGTAGGCTTGACATGTTGACCAAACCCTGCGAATATGAACTAAAACGGCTGACCCCTCACCTTCGAACATCTGCATGATATTGCATGGTTATCTCGTGGAATGACTCTTAAGCAAATGTGAGAAAACGGGGAAATTAGTCAAATTGAGTGGGTTCCAAGCAGTCATCAACTTTCTGATTGTTTAACAAAACGTGGAGGTGCTTCGAAAACTACTTTAAGTGAAACCTTCAGTTCTGGATGTTCGGCATCGAGAAGGGGTCACCAGTGAAAAAGATGGATAATGCAATGTTTAGGGAACAAGCGAGTGTTTTTTGTGTGGAAACATGTTCAAGCCAGAGTCAAATTATTGAAGCCGGCAAAAAAGCTTTGGTCTGCCTCTACGGCAGCAAACCCAATGAGAGCCTCGACACATTGAGACTTCGAAAGTTCAAGGAGAAAGCGGTGACAGAGACTTCCGTTATTGAAATGAGGGCCTTGCCTCCGACATCTGACTTCGTGAAATATCATTCCTTACGCGTATTTTTGCAAGTACGATGCTGGATGGGTGACGATAATAGACTGAATCCAACGGACTGGGGTTGGGAATTACGCGTTGAAACTCTATTGCCACGCTGCATGGACACACCGTTAGCACCGCCTCATCGACTAAAAGTGCTTGGCTGTACATGTAAGGGGGGTGTGCTACAAAGAAATGTTCCTGTCGTCGATATCAACTAGAATGTACGAATGTGTGAACTTGTAGAAATTGAACTTGTTTTGGGGTGTCGATTGACAGAAATGAACTTATTTCTGAATTTGATCCTAAATAAATTCTCTTTAATTTCGCCTCTTTTATTGTCGACACAGGCAAGCTGATGACGTCACAGAACATTGTGGCGTCAAGATACAACCATATTGAATTAAGCTGATTATGCCATTTTGCCTTGGCCGATTTTGGCCGAATTTGAGTATGATGTTGTCTGATATATGTATGATCGAACCAAACATAGTTAGCTTCTTTTGCAATTTGTTTGGGTTCACTCCGCTTTTTGGTTTTATTTACCCCGACTAGTATTGCATTTACGTAAGGTATTATATTAATTGTATTAACGTATTGTATTAACGTAACGTATTGTATAAATGTAACATATTGTATTAGCGTAACGTATTATATTAACGTAACCTATTGTATTAATGTATTGTACTGTATAAACGTATTGTATTAACGTAACGTATTGTATGTAACGTATTGTATGTAACGTATTGTATGTAACGTAACGTATAAACGGATACTCCGTCCTGGTTCACTGAAAGGCAGTAGGGGTTCCAGCCCTAGTATTTTGTTCCACCCTAATGACTAGTATGCCCCTTCCTACAAATTTATGAAGAGATTGCCAAATGTGGTCCCATTGTGCCTATAAAGATTGGAACCAATGGAATGTTGAGGAAAAAGCTACAGCCTATGATGTTACAAGAATTTAACATTGAAGTCAATGGGAAAATAATTACTAGTCTGAGTCCTGACATGGCAACAAGCTTGGAAGATGGATATTTTGTCAGCCACTTATTTCTTGAAGTTTTGAATGGAAAGTGTCAGAAATGGTAAGAATACTGTTTTTATACGCCCACATTTTTATGTGGACGTATATTGTCGTCACCCCTGGCCGTCCGGACGTCCGTCCGTCCGTCCACAATTTGTTTGTGGACTCTCTACAGGTCACAATTCTTATCCGATTTTGACGAAACTTGAAATATAGGTTTATCCCCAAAATTTTCTCGGCTGCTTTCGATATTGGCATGTATCGGATGAAAACTTCATGGATTATGGCCCCTGATTGTACGAAAAATCACGTTTTTAGCTTGTGGACCCTATAGAGGTCACAATTTTGAACCGATTTTGATGAAACTTGACATGCATGTTTCTAACCCAAAGATCTTGGATCCTTTCGATATTTGCGCCTATCGGAATGTAATTTCCTGAATTATGGCCCCTGATTGTCCGAAAAATCACCCTTTTTAGCTTGTGGTCCCTGTGGAGGTCACAATTATTATCCGATTTAAAAAAACCGTTTGATTATATCACCGTTACACCCTAAGGTAATTGAGTTCGAATTTCGGGTAAATCGGACCAAAATTGCCATACAAAATGGCCGCCGTTTGTACGCGAATACTGTTAAAAAATGGTATATCAAGGTTGTGGACCCTGTAGAAGTCACATTTTTAATTCGATTTTGATGAAGCTTGAAATTCATGATTACAACCCAAAGATCTTGGTTCCTTTCGATATTTCCGCATATCGGAACATAACTTCCTGAATTATGGCCCCTGATTATACGCAAAATCGCCTTATTTTAGCTTGTGGTCCCTCTGGTGGTCACAATTATTATCCGATTTAATAAAACGATTGATAATATTACAGTTACACCGTATGGAAGGTTGAGTTCGAATTTCGGGAAAATTGGACCAAAATTGCCATACAAAATGGCCGCCGTTTGTACGCGAATACTGTTAAAAAATTGTATATCATGGTTGTGGACCCTGTAGAGGTCACAATTTTAATTCGATTTTGATGAAACTTGAAATGCATGGTTATAACCCAAAGATCTTGGTTCCTTGCGTTATTTGCGCATATCGGATCGTAACTTCCTGAATTATGGCCCCTGATTATTATCCGAAAAATCGCCTATGGTCCCTCTGGAGGTCACAATTATTATCCGGTTTAAAAACACGTTTGACTCTATCACCGTTACACCCTACGGAAGGTTGAGTTCGAATTTCGTGAAAATCGGACCATAATTGCCAGATAAAATGGCCACCGTTTGTACGCGAACAGTGTGAAAATATGGTATATCTAAGTTGTGGACCCTGTAGAGGTCACAATTTTAATTCGATTTTGTTGAAACCTGAAATGCTTGTTTGTAACCTAAAGATCTTTATTCTTTTCGAATTTGCGCATATCAAATTGTAACTTTATGGCCTTTGATTGTAGGAAAAATCACTTTCGGTATTGCTTGTTCTCTGTCTCTCGAACAATTATTATCTGATTTAAAAAAACCTCTGATTATATTACTGTTGCAACGTAAGGAAGGTTGAGTTCGAATTTGGTGAAAATCGTTCCAAAATTACCGGACGAAATGGTCACCGTTTGTACTCGAATAGTGTAAAAATATGGTATATCATGGTTGTGGACTCTCTACAGGTCAGAATTCTTATCCGATTTTGACGAAAAGTAACATTTCTAGGTTGTGTACCGTCACACCATAATCATTGTCGGCTTCGAATTTCATGAATATCAGACTGGAACTGACCAACAAAATCGCTGCTCCCAATACAGTATGAAATACAGGACTTAATGATGTAGGAAAAATCACTTTCGGTATTGCTTGTTCTCTATCCATCTCTCAAAAATGTGGGCGTATCCTGCCTGGCAGTGCCAGCCTATCTTTTTTATTGCTCAGCAGTAAGTTTTGTGACTATTTCATATCAAAATAGCCATTAATTGGGGGTATCTGTTGGCTGAGTGTGAATTTGGGGGTAAATGTTTACATTTTGTTGCGTGATGTCATATCAAAACACTGAATAGTGCATTACAATGTTTCTAGTTGCATGTGTTTTTTTACAAAATGGCAGATTCTTACCCTAGAATTTATCAGAAAATTGAAAATTCAGCTTTATTAAGTGAAAATGGGGAATGCGGGATAGGACAGGGCTTGAAGTCGGCAGATGCCAGATATGGGAGAATGTCATATAAGTGCCCACTAACAGGGGTTTTGAAGTTCACAGATTGTCCTTTGTGGTGACCACGGCGTTAAGTTTTGATTTGCCCTCACATAGGCTCAAGCATGGATTGTTCCCATCCCATGTCTGTCACAACAGCCTGTGTACTAATGCCAACCACATCAGTTTTCAGCCGCACCATATTAATAATAATAGACAGTACTGTAAATCCAATGGCCATTGCTTTGACCATGATGCCTACAGCAGGTGTCTTCTACATTTGAGACTGGCTTAGATGTAAGTCACACTCAAGGTTTACTTTTTTACTTTATTTTCATGTGGACGTATATTGTCGCCCCTGTTCGTCCGTCCGTCCACAATTGTTTGTGAACAGCCTACAGGTCACAATTTTTATCCGATTTCAATGAAACTTAAAATATAGATTTATCACTCTAAGATCTCGGTTCCTTTCAAAATTGGCATGTATCGGACTGTAACTTCACGGGTTATGGTCCCTGATTGTACGAAAAATCACGTTTTTATACGCCCACATTTTTATGTGGACGTATATTGTTGTCGCCCCTGTCCGTCCGGACGTCCGTTTGTGGACTCTCTACAGATCACAATTCTTATCCGATTTTGACGAAACTTGACATAAAGGTTTATCCCCAAAAGATCTCGGCTGCTTTCGATATTGGCATGTATCGGATGAAAACTTCATGGATTATGGCCCCTGATTGTACGAAAAATCACGTTTTTAGCTTGTCGACCCTATAGAGGTTACAATTTTGAACCGATTTTGATGAAACTTGACATGCATGTTTATAACCCAAAGATCTTGGTTCCGTTCAATATTTGCGCCTATCGGAATGTAATTTCCTGAATTATGGCCCCTGATTGTCCGAAAAATCACCCTTTTTAGCTTGTGGTCTCTCTGGAGGTCACAATTATTATCCAATTTAAAAAACCGTTTGATTATATCACCGTTACACCCTAAGGAAGGTTGAGTTCGAATTTCGGGAAAATCGGACTAAAATTGCCATACAAAATGGCCGTCGTTTGTACGCGAAAACTGTTAAAAATTGGTATATCAAGGTTGTGGACCCTGTAGAAGTCACATTTTTAATTCGATTTTGATGAAGCTTGAAATTCATGGTTACAACCCAAAGATCTTGGTTCCTTTCGATATTTCCGCATATCGGAACATAACTTCCTGAATTATGGCCCCTGATTATACGCAAAATCGCCTTATTTTAGCTTGTGGTCCCTCTGGTGGTCACAATTATTATCCGATTTAATAAAACGATTGATAATATTACAGTTACACCGTATGGAAGGTTGAGTTCGAATTTCGGGAAAATTGGACCAAAATTGCCATACTAAATGGCCGCCGTTTGTACGCGAATACTGTTAAAAAATTGTATATCATGGTTGTGGACCCTGTAGAGGTCACAATTTTAATTCGATTTTGATGAAACTTGAAATGCATGGTTATAACCCAAAGATCTTGGTTCCTTTCGTTATTTGCGCATATCGGATCGTAACTTCCTGAATTGTGGCCCCTGATTGTCCGAAAAATCGCCTATGGTCCCTCTGGAGGTCACAATTATTATCCGGTTTAAAAACACGTTTGACTCTATCACCGTTACACCCTACGGAAGATTGAGTTCGAATTTCGTGAAAATCGGACCATAATTGCCAGATAAAATGGCCGCCGTTTGTACGCGAACAGTGTGAAAATATGGTATATCTACACCCTACGGAAGGTTGAGTTCGAATTTCGTGAAAATCGGACCATAATTGCCAGATAAAATGGCCGCCGTTTGTACGCGAACAGTGTGAAAATATGGTATATCTAAGTTGTGGACCATGTAGAGGTCACAATTTTAATTTGATTTTGATGAAACCTGAAATGCTTGTTTATAACCTAAAGATCTTTATTCTTTTCGATATTTGCCCATATCAAATTGTAACTTAATGAATTATGGCCTTTGATTGTAGGAAAAATCACTTTCGGTATTGCTTGTTCTCTGTCTATCTCTCGAACAATTATTATCTGATTATATTACTGTTGCACCGTAAGGAAGGTTGAGTTCGAATATCGTGAAAATCGTACCATAATTGCCGGACGAAATGGTCGCCGTTTGTACGCGAATAGTGTAAAAATATGGTATATCATGGTTGTGGACTCTCTACAGGTCACAATTCTTATCCGATTTTGATGAAAAGTAACATTTCTAGGTTGTGTACCGTCACACCATAATCATTGTCGGCTTCGAATTTCATTAATATCAGACTGGAACTGACCAACAAAATGGCTGCTCCCAATACAGTATGAAATACAGGACTTAATGAGGAAATATCACTTTCGGTATTGCTTGTTCTCTATCCATCTCTCAAAAATGTGGGCGTATCCTGCCTGGCAGTGCCAGCCTATCTTTTAACTTGTGAAGAGTGTAGAGGTCACAATTTTGAACCGATTTGGATGAAACTTGAAATCCATGTTTATAACCCAAAGATCTTGGTTCCTTTCGATATTTGCGCCAATCGGATCGTAATCTTTTCAAAATTGGCATGTATCGGACTGTAACTTCACGGGTTATGGCCCCTGATTGTACGAAAAATCACGTTTTTTATACGCCCACATTTTTATGTGGACGTGTATTGTCGTCGCCCCTGTCCGTCCGGACGTCCGTCCACAATTTGTTTGTGGACTCTCTACAGGTCACAATTCTTATCTGATTTTGACGAAACTTGAAATGTAGTTTTATCCCCAAAAGATCTCGGCTGCTTTCGATATTGGCATGTATCGGATGAAAACTTCATGGATTATGGCCCCTGATTGTGCGAAAAATCATGTTTTAGCGTGTGGACCCTATAGAGGTCACAATTTTGAACCAATTTTGATGAAACTTGACATGCATGTTTATAACCCAAAGATCTTGGTTCCTGCCGATATTTGCGCCTATCAGAACGTAATTTCCTGAATTATGGCCCCTGATTGTCCGAAAATCACCCTTTTTAGCTTGTGGTCCCTCTGGAGGTCACAATTATTATTTGATTTAAAAAGCCGTTTGATTATGTCACCGTTACACCCTAAGGAAAGTTGAGTTCAAATTTCGGGAAAATCGGACCAAAATTGCCATACAAAATGGCCGCCGTTTGTACCCAAATACTGTTAAAAAATGGTATATCAAGGTTGTGGACCCTTTTTTTTAGCTTGTGGTTCCTCTGGAGGTCACAATTATTATCCGATTGAAAAAAACGTTTGATTATATTACCGTTACACCGTAAAGAAGGTTGAGTTCGAATTTCGGGAAAATCGGACCGAAATTGCCATACAAAATGGCCGCCGTTTGTACGCGAATACTGTTAAAAAATTGTATATCATAGTTGTGGACCCTGTAGAGGTCACAATTTTGAACTGATTTTGATGAAACTTGAAATACATGTTTATAACCTAAGGATGTTTGTTCCATTGCATATTTGCGCATATCGGATCGTAACTTCCTGAATTATGGCCCCTGATTGTACGAAAAATCACCCGTTTTAGCTTGTGGTCCCTCTGGAGGTCACCATTATTATCTGATTTAAAAAAACGTTTGATTATATCACAGTTACACCGAAGTTATAGGTGAGTTTGAATTATGTTTTTTCTGATGAATACTTAAAATGCAGCAACAACAACTCTTGTTGACTGCCCCGACGATTTAGCTGCTGTGTGGGCGTATGTTTCGTTGCCTGGCAACCTATTTCTTCTATTGATCGTTAACGTATTTCTTGTTGGAGGGACACTGAAGGAATGTTCGCTAAAAATAAAGAGGCATATTATTTCTATTTCCAGTTTAAACCACGAGGAGGTTTCCCTTCTTATTCAACCACATATTTTTTTAGTATGGAATGGCTGACCTCAACACAAGTATTAAGGCAAAAGGTGGGTGTATGACAATGGCTTGCATTTGATGGCTGGTCTAAATGGCCTTTTTTTGTAGCCGGATTCAACTGCACAGTTATTCTTGTACCCACAGAATTCGTTAAGCTTTCATCCGCACAGGAGAAGTGCTTGTCTTTGCTCTTCGGGTCTGGTTTGGTATTCTATTTGGTACAAACGTTCTCTTTCTATTTGCCGCAGAGAATATCTTGTCTTTAGAGAAAGAGGGGCCCCAAGAAGTTTAGCTTTCTACTTGGTGGCACTCTTTATTCCATCATTGCTTTTCAATATTGTTGAGGAAAGTCAACCCATCGCATTTCTTCCATAATTTACATTCTTTGAAAATGAAACACTAAACGAGCGGTTGATTGCCTCACATTTCTGTGTGTTTGTTTGGAATTTGTTTTTTTCTAAAGCTGCTTCACTTATTCAAATTTTTGTTGAATTTCACTTAGAATTGATTTGTCATTTTCAGTCATATTCAGGTAATCGACTTTATTTGAGGCCAGATACATGGAACGGTTCCACCAGTTATTTGTTATCCCACCCCGGCACACAACAGAATGAGACTGGAACTTTGAGCAGTCACCATCGTAACACATGATAGTGGACTCTAGGACTTTTGGTAGGCGTTTTCTCATCTCCTCTGTGTTTCCACAGTGATTTTCAACCAATATAGTCATGATTAGGCTGCATCGAGCTTTGACATCTTGGCTCAGTATTTTCTTGACCTTGCCCTTATCCAGTCTGGTTTTACCAGGAAACCTCTCGTCACAGAATTTTGCATTATAGCAATGCCTTAATTGAGTGGCATGCCTTAATTTGTCTCGCATGCAATTTCAATGGCTTGCGAGGCTGCTTGCCCTGGCTTTTTAGTCTGGCCTATGGTTATGGTGTTGTAGCGCCCATCCACTGCAACATTTATTATATTTGGGTTAACTGCCCCACCCGTCTCATTAAAAAAATTAACTGCTTCTTTTTTTTCCCTCAGGTTAACAGTGTTCAACCTTCTCATTTTAGCACTAACTTGGTTAGAAAGGGTCCGCACGCCACTTCGTGCTCTGGTGTTTCCGACCGGCATGTCTAACAGTCCAGATTGTAGGGTCAGATTAATAACAGCTGCCTTTTTTCCTGGTTTCCCAGTTGGAATCTCTTTATACAACTTCTAGACAGGTGAGATAAATGAACATTTTATACATTTTACAGAGTACATCCAACCCGCTCCCCAATTCTACTCACTAACAAGCTGGAAGTTTGATACTACTCAGGCCTTTCTTCTCCCCTTGGCATGTAACTGAATGACAGAATTCCACATTTCGACCATTTTCTGGATGTCTACGACCCTGTTCCCCTGGATAGCATTCGCCTCAGAATTCTCATTCTCATCCAAATTTAACATTTCAGGTCTACATCTCAAAACTAGATGACTTCCAGGAATGGCTTTAGTAGAAAGATGCATATTAATTTCATCCCTGATATGTGACACCTGTGGAAGTTGAGGGCAAATTGTAATCGGTTTGGGTTCCAGCCGATAACATAAATGGCTTGTGTGTTGATTGTTTTGCATATCTCTGGACCAGGAAACTTGTAGGTACCGTCACCATTGTAAATCATTTGACAGGTCAGAATGGACAGTGATAAATGTGATTTGTCAGCCATGTATCAGATTCCCTACTAGGGGGTGGGGATCATAAAACTGTTGTTGTGTTAGATAATCAGATTATGTGAACTTAATTGTGCTTTGTAAATACAGCTATGTTGAAGACATTTTAAAATTTATAGGCACTGCTTGTTTCATCATATTAGATTTGACCATAATTTGGCACTTCAAACTACATTAACAGAGAAAAACTGTGTACTTTTTATTCATTGAAAATGTTAAAAAAATCTAATATTTCATGATTATTACTGTTTTTAAGAATTTTCTTGTTTGATTTATATTGAATTTATGTTATCTTTTTTTTACAGAATGCATTTATGTTCAAAAATAAAAATGTTCTGTGGAATTCAAAATTCATGTGCTAAATTTCTGTCTGAAATTCTGCAGTTTTCTGATGTATTATAGTGTTTGCAGAATGCCGCACTACTCATCTGAAAATGCATGAATTTTCATAATCTTTGGCCAGGGAATTGTATATATGTTTGTTTATTACATTACGGCAGATGTGTTCAGACAGCAGCAACATGTGAGGTATATAGGACTAAGACTAGTAATTATTTAGTGCGAGTTATTAATAGACATTTGTTCTCTTAATTTTTTTCTCCCCTTTTCCTGCATTTTTAGGTTGACTTTTTGGTCTAGAAATGGAGAAAAGGGATCAAATTTGCCATTCCATAGCAGTTTTGGGTAATACTGTTGATATTACCGCGGAGGGATAGGGGGTGTAAAGTGTCTTTCTGCAGAGCAAACATTGTGTCGGGAGTGAGATTTTCGCCCAGTCAACTTCAAATCCTCGTAGCAAAAAATCTAAACGGTCAACCCCCTACAAATTTATGATGAGGAGATTGCCAAATGTGGTCCCCATTGTGCCTATAAAGATTGGAACCAGCGGAATGTTGAGCAAAAAGCTACAGCCTGTGATGTTACAGGCATTTAACATTGAAGTCAATGGACAAATAATTACTAGTCTGAGACCAATTATTACTGCCAGAGTTATGCCCCTTGATCAATAGAATTTATTGTACAACTACTGGAAATATGAAATGGAAAGAAAAAAGTTGATGAATAGTCTTCAGTATTTTATTATTCCTTTGAACTATGACTCCCTCCTCATGAACTAAGACCCCGTCACATGGAAATAAGTGTAGGGTGTAAACATCAACAGTATGAACTATGACCCCCTTCACATGGAAATAAGTGTAGAGTTTAGCGTAGCCTCAACAGTTTGAACAATGTTCCCCCCCCCCCCATGCTTATTGTTTTGTTCCCGAGATGCAGTTTATTACAATACAGCAAAGTTCTTATCCCGTCTTTTGGCACCACTTGGAAAATCTGCAGAGTCATTCTCCAACGACTTTTGCAATAAACTGGCATCTGTCCCCCCAACCGGCACCATTCTTTCCTATGGTGTAGTAGAGTTGTTCACTATTATCCCCACAGCTCAGACACTCCAAATACTTAAAAGGAAAATCAATGAATTAGAGACCCCACTGGACACCGACCTAACCACTGATAATATCATTCAACTTTTACGTCTCTGTATAACTGCCACCTACTTTAGATGGGGTGATGAATATTATCAACAAATACATGGCCTGCCTATGGGTAACCCACTTTCGCCACTACTGTCCGAAGTAATGACCAGGTTTGAAACTGATGCATTACAGACTTCTCCCATCAAACCCCTTTGTTGGTATCGCAAAGTCGATGATGCATTTGTGGTCCTCAACCAAAACGACAACCCAGATACGCTACTCCAACATCTGAACAGTCGACAAACGAGGATAAAATTCACAATGGAAACAGAAACGGACGACAGTCTCCCATTCCTTGATGTTTTAGTGACTAAATCTGATAACAAATTCTCCACCCCTGTTTTGTAGGAAACCAACTCATACCACCAAATAATCACTGCACAGTTAACTGGTCCAGGTCATAGTCAACTCTCGATGGCATTAGATTTCTACGATATTAAATAGATAAGAACGGTTCAGCGATACTTTGATTTAATCAAATATGGAAGACCGTGACTTAGCTTCCATCAACCAGTACGGTGGTTGAAATTATTGCACATGTCTGTCAAACCTTCAAAGGAAAATATCTTCGCTTGCAACAGAGTAATTTGAATGAAATTTTCAAATTATTCATTTTAAAACCAAACAAATTGAATAAATAATTCAAAACTTTGTTCTATATGTGTTATATTGCAATGAATTCCACTATTTCTGGGACAAATATGTATAATGTATAATACTCAAATTCAAGAAAAAACAATTCACGCCACAACATGGCCAATTAGATTCTATGTGATATAGGCGATGAAATTGGGTATTTCTAGCATATATAAGGTAATATACATAATTAACATTATAAAATTGATTGGAAAAAAAAAATGATATCAAATCTTTAAAAGGTAAGCCACAGGTGTGAGAAGATACAGCGTCTCGCTTTAGCCACTACTATACACCGGCCTATGGCAACTAGGGAAATATTATAACCTTAATCAGTAGAACAATTTCTAAATCAGTTCTATGTTTCTAATTCAGCGGAATCTCTCACCTCCCTAATCTGAATGGCAACAACTCAAGCCAATTTAATTCAACTACAGTATTGAGTTAAACAAACATCGATTGATTTTGATTTTTTGTGTAATTAATATTTTACTTCAACTGGATGAAAACTGATCTGGGAACAGACATAGATTGTAAATCAGCCTAGATAAAGAAACGTCATCTCTCAATCACCCATCAGTATATCTCAAACCTTTTAAGCTACGTTCTCGTACTTAGTATCACACCTCTTCTCGTGCAAAGAATATTAGGCTGGAAGGAGAACTTGGGATTTACGTGAGGTGGGGAGAAAATCATTATTTGAGTACAACTTCGGGAAAAAATCACCCTTGGGCACAAAATGTTACAGCGGTCTGGTTTTCGACTTTACAAAATCCTCCTTCGTGGACATTTTTATAACTTTTTCGGCATGCTAAGAATATATCTGTGCATCACAAGTGCTTCTCACCAGATCATCGACAAAATCAGTAAATTTCCATGTTGGGAAATTCCAATTGTAAAGACATCCATGTTGGTCCACCCAAAAAGCTAAGCTAGATCAGGGCGTTTATTAACCGCATGAGCATAATGTTCAGCATAATCACGTGAATCAAAAGTGATAACTGTCAGATATTTTCAGAGTAAACTCGTCAAATTTGGGGTCCCTTTCATATGGCACCACCCTTTTATCTGTACCATAACATTCCACCATCGGCTTACAAGATATTAAGCCTACATTGACTGACTCTTTCCTTGCGTGTGTTGAGAGTGGGGAGCCGGGGTGGAACAATGCACGTAAAAGAGCCCTAGAATTGGAACCGTAGCGCTACTTTCTCTCATAGTACCCTCCAGTCGCTACATGACAGTATAAAGTTATCCACATTTCCAAATCGTATAGAAAAGCTGGTCAACAAAAACAATGTAATTATCCATTTAGATAAGGTTCATTAATTATAAACTACATGTACAGACTAATAGTGAATCATCAAAATATGTCTTAACACCATTCTATAAGTTAATCCACGAACAAATCCCAATTTAATAATTGCGTGTTGACCTTTCACCTTATGAATGAGAGCGTTAGACAATGATTTAAAGGAGTATATGGCCGTGTTAAAATATTATATCACACCTAGATCTTGGGGTCCTTTCAGTAACATGTACGCTTTGTGTCTTACAGTCAATACATGTCTTTAGATACAATTTCTATTATAATACTTTACTCGTTTCTATTGAGTTGTTTAGCAGAGGTAACCCATGACAACAATATGTTGAGACGACTACATAACAGAATAGGACGATTCAATGTTTAATGACACAATAATAATTTCAATTTTATTACCAACCCTTTCACAATATTTGAATGAAATATCCCACACAGGGTGTTAATTTGATCTCAGTTTTTATACCAATTCAATAAAACATATAATACATGTATTGGCTTTATTCATTCTTTACAATTTATGACGTTATTCGTGTATTGTAAATAATACAATTCAAGGGATCAACACATTTCGATTTTATACATTCACTATTACACGTAGACCTCAATAAGAACTTCAAAATTAACAACAATAACAATGACACAGAGGGGTACAAAAATATCCTTAAATGGCAATATTAAACCGAAACAATGAATCACAACATAGTCCAGGATAAAACCTAAAAGCCAATATTCAATCAGCAAAATAGTCAGCACAAACATAAACAAAACAACAAACAGTTTCGTAGACAACGCTTACCAAGGTGCTTACAAGCCACACCACAGCACTAAACAGCAATCATCAAAATTGTCAATGATGTTTATGTTGAGATTGATAAACAGAAAGCCGTTGTTCTGGTACTCTTAGATCTGTCGGCGGCGTTCCATACCTTGGGCACAGCTGACCTCCTCAATACACTTTGGAACGAAATAGGTTTAAGAGGAACAGTATTTAATTAGTTTAAATCATACTTAACCAACAGAAAGCAGAAAGTGCTCATCAATGGTAGTTACTCAACAGACAGGACCCTGCTTTGTGGAGTACCACAAGGTTAAGTGTTAGGTCATGTACTGTTTATTACATTCACAAAACCTCTGAGCAAGATAGCACTCAAGTATGGACTAAACATACACTTATTCGCCAACGACACTCAGCTGCATATAAGCGTTCATCCCGGCATCCAACAGCCATCCATGACAAGCATTGAGCGCTGTTTAAAGGAAATCCACAACTGGATGACCTCCAACTTCCTTAAGCTGAATCCTGATAGGATAGAAGTGATGTTCGCAGGTACAAGACAGAAGCTCCAAAAAATCAGAGACTGCAACACAACATTAACAGAACACAGTTTTTATGGGATAAAATCACTTGTTTTATTCTAAAAGCACGACGTTTCGACAAGTATCCTCTTATCGTTATCAAGCACAAAATGATAAGAGGATACTTGTCGAAACGTCGTGCTTTTAGAATAAAACTAATGATTGTATAACGATAAGAGGATAATTGTCGAAACGTCGTGCTTTTAGAATAAAGCTAATGATTGTATAACGATAAGAGGATACTTGTCGAAACGTCGTGCTTTTAGAATAAAACTAGTGATTGTATCCCATTAAAACTGTGTTCTGTTAGTGTGTTTTCCCGATCGCTAAATGCCACTTAAAGATTATGCAACATAACGGTTGGTGGTGAAAAGATTGAGCCATCTGTTAAAGTAAAGAACATAGGAATAGTCTTAGATAAAAACCTGTCATTTCAACCTCAAGTATCTGCTGTATCGTCATCTTCATTTTATAAAATACACCAACTGAGTAAAATCAAACAATATCTCTCTATGGATAACCTCAAACTTCTTGTCCAGTCTCTTGCATTATCTCACAATGCGGTATTATACGGAATTCTTGACCATCAAATCCAAAGACTTCAACACGTTAAAAACTCTGCCGCAAGGCTCATCACTGGCACCAAGAAACGAGACCACACCACTCCCGCTTTGCGTGAACTCCACTGAATACAAAATTCTTCTGTTGACTTATAAAGCGTTACACGGTTTGGTCCCAGATTACATTAGAGAATTAATATCAAAGCCACGTTATTGTCGATGTCTCCGTTCAGAAGATAAAAACCTTCTTGTCATCCCAAAATCCAACCTTCAAATGAGTAAACGATCCTTCCAATACTCTTCACCTAAAGTATGGAATTCAATCTCCTCTAATAGCAACCTGAAGAACTCTGAATCAATTGACATATTCAAACAAAGACTCAAAATTTATTTGTTCCAATTACACTTTGGATAATGGGTGGATCTCTTAATCAAACATGCGCCTTCATTTGGTGTTTAGGTGCTATATAAATACAATATGATATACCCATCACTGTGGGTACGTCCCCATAATGCAGTTAATTGTGTGTTTTGTTCTTGAATCGCCATTTTTGAAAGCTGAGGAATCGTTCCCGTAGTCTCAGGAACTGGAAATTTTAATGTAGGGTACACACCGCATATCTATCAGATATTTAAAAACAAAAAAGGATAATGTTGGCTAAGGGTTCTTTTAAACATACGTAATACTTCTTCTACAATAATTATGGTAATAGGGTTTTTCGTCTGGTAACCGTTTTGTCCCCCGCTCGGCTCTCTGGCCTCGACTGATTCCAAGACGTTCGTTTAACGTCCACTTAAACCCAGGGTGATATCGTAGACAAGAATTCCCAGACGGTTTGTCGTTTGTCTGATCTTTTAATTACTGGGCTGGATCTATGTCCAGCCTTGCATTCTTGATACCACACCCATGCACCGTAACCTGATGGTCAGTATCCGATCGGGGTTAGGGTTAGGGTTAATATCCTGCACGGACAGATAGCTAACTATTTCCAGGCATTATATTTCAGATTAAATTAGGGCCGGGGTTTGCAGCTGGTGATTATATAATAAGAGATTAAGCTTCCAGTGCCGATTGCTTTATCATTCAAAGATCTTGCGTAACTCAGGGCAGCTGTGATGATTAATGACTTCCTAACGAATTTTGTATGTCTGTTAGTCCTGTCATGTTACCTGTCATCTTTTGACATCCCCCCCCCCCCCTTGCGACTCGTCTGCTATCCATGTGATAAGATTGTTAATTGATTTCATGAGGGAATTCAATGATATATCCTCAATTGTGTAACATTTTTTCAAAAACGAAAGTATCTTCGGAATCGAACCCCATTAAAGTACATATTTCAGAACCATTTGATTCCGATCATCAGAAAGGGATACATGGACAAATAAATAAACCGAAATGCCAAAAACCTTTATTTTAATGCTGACGAGTTTGAACCCGGGATCCAGAAAAAATAATAGTATTTTTACCCATTTCATTTTGACTGAAGATAGGAACCTGAAATATTCAGGATCACTACGCTATAAGATAGCTAACCTCAGAAATTTTCAGTGGAGCGAAATAGACATGATATTTTCCATAAAAAATCGGATTTGCTTTCAAACTCTTAATTTTGGTGCAAGCAGGTTGAAATTTTAATACAACCTTCCATAGTCACACGGGGAGACTGATTTTTAAGTAGAAACATTTTTGGGGTTACCAATGACGTCATTTTTCCCATAGATTGATAAGTGTCGGATTTCTTTATTTTTGCAGCTAGGCCCCTGAAATGTTAATATGCAATAGTCCCAAAGGAAGCCTGTTTTGGAGTAACAAAATCCTGCCTCTTTCGGTCCAAAATTCATCGTTTTTCAATAAACTGAGGGGGGCTGCATTTCCTTACTGTTGCAGTAATAAACCCGTGTACTATCAATAGGAAGGCGGTGTTAACATTTCAGGCTCCTAATTACAAAAATAAGGCAATGCAACCTTTCTCAATTTAGTGAACCCATTTCATCGACCTGGCCCAATATTTTCTCAAAAAATCAACCTTTCCGGAATCGCATCATATTATGCTTTTAATACCTGATAGACATTGCGATTCCTGTGAAAATTTGCTGGCCCCTGCCACACCGGAAGGCTGTTTTTAAGACAAAAAACACCTTTTCGAATAAACACCAGGCGAAGTGGCCTCTTCAACTAAATCGACTCCGGGGACGCGCGTGGCGAAATTGGTTTGACTCTTTAAGGTCAATCGCGATTTTGGGATCAAATTCGATCATTTCCGGTCACTGGAAGTCAATTTTGAGGGTTCCGGCCGACTTCCCGGGGTCGATATAGTTCAAGACTACCAAACTTGGGGCCTTTTCGGCCCCAAAAACCTCCTAGGAAAGGTCGACAGAGAACGTGACCAAGGCCAGGGGACAGCCCCGTGACCAACCTTCTAGCCCATGACCTTGACCTCGACCGTTTGGGCTTAACTGTAGATGATACATGAAGTTTTGGGAGTTTTACGACCACATGGTTAAAAGGCAGGTCACAGGTCACGGTCATATATAAAAGGTTACGAAATTGTCCATCGACGGGCGTATCTATGATTTCCCGTTGGAGGCTTGGGGCCTCCAGGGGCCCCGACTCACTAAGATAGGAAGATATATTGTTGACCTTGAACTTTTCGGATGACCTTGATCTATCCTGGCCACGTGGACCTAGTTGACATGCCCCAGAGGTAAAGACTTGAGGCGTGACCTTATCCGGGGGCCCACTAGGGACCTCGCAGCCTCTTTAAATGAATCGATCCCTAGGTCAGATTCAAGGTCAATCGCGATACTGGGATCGATTTCATCCAAATGTGGTCACCGGAAGTCAATATTTCCGCAGATCGATGTAGTTCAAGAATACCCAGCCTGAGTCTGACTGGCCGGAGACTGGCCAAAGTCTAGATGGTACATGAAGTTTTGGGAGTTTTTCGATCCAAGGGTCCAGGATCAAGTCGAGGATCAACGGGTCATTAGAAAGGTAAAGGTAAAACACTGACCATCTAAGGTCGTGAACTTTGGTTCACCACGCGGGCACGTCTTATCAGGCTACCTTGAAATTTGTATAATTTCTCTGACAGACCCCACAGAGCATTAACAGAATTCAATACAGAGCATTACATACATGACACTTTGGCGCTTCACAAATGACAATTGGTGAGATTTAGACATGTATTGAGTCAATATATCCATTTTGACTGAATCTAACCAGCTTTCCACCTTCAACATTAATTTAAAAAGGTCAGGGGTGTCAGGTCCATCGTATTCAATGATCATGTCATGTGCTTAATCATGTCTAAGTATTGTCACTTCTGTGGGGACTTGATATGCTGCAGAGTTATCGTTTGGTCAATATTTAAAGACTGCGTAAGACTCATTCTGATTGGATATCACTCTATCATACAGTCAACGCCAAGTATATATAGTAGACAAAAAAACTATTAGCGTAAACATACTAAAATATCGCACACAAGGATAAGTACGCAGAAAAGGGTGCGTACTTTCAGGGAATATAGGATAATATTAACACTCACTGATATATTATTTATTTTATGGAAACTAACATTAGAAAATGACTCCGATTGTGTGGTAATTCCCCTATGTCTAGGATATTTGATAATATTCTTAATTTATGTAATAAAATCACCTAAAACACACACAATGTCTCCAAGGTACCGTGTACATATTGACTGACACGTAAAAGAACCATTGACAGTTGGATCTCGAACGGGTAGGCATAATTCACCAGTTTTGCACAGTGCATGGGATATTTTATTATTTTATTATTCAATATTTGAATGCGAGTGACCAACCACGTTTTGTTTCATTCGTTAAATGAATATTAATGATTCTAAAGTCAAATTCTGATGTACTGTAAGGAATAAAATACAGTGTTGTAAATACATATTTTATCGATTATGAAAGATGATCGAAGAGAAATCAGGCTTGTGGCCTGTCTAATGATCAATTCACTTGTTAGATTTTGATTTTGATTTTTGTTATCGTTGTCCGTGTGTATGTGGTCATGTAAATTTCTAGTGAATTGCCATCTGCGTATATGCATGTTACAAGTCAACGGGTATTATTATGGAAATACGTCAAACAGGCCATAGAAATTACAAGTCTTTCATATATTCAATAATATGTTAATATCTGTAACCTTTACACACCATGTTTCCGTTGTTTATGAATCATCACCAACAATATTCATCATTATACAACAGTCATGTATATGTTATATGATAAGCTTGTCGGTAAATTACGTGAAGTAGCAATGATAATACAAAAAAACAATTAGCCGTAATATACGCGTTAAAATGTGTAGCCGTAATAAGCGTGTTAAACAATTAGCCGTTCACGTCGCATATTTCACAGTGAACTATAACCACTGGGAATTTCCGATTCAAAATAAATTGTAAACGAAATGAAAAGAAATGGAGTTAAAGTCCTACTAAATTAACATTTATTCACAAGGAAATATTTAAGGCTGTAAATATATACATCAAAATGACAAAATCTTTATTGGATAAAACATTTGTGAACTTTGATGTCAAGTTTGAGGTCACAATGATGTGAGCATAGTAAATGGGGTGACATTAAACCATCATGAAGAACCCTCCACTGGTTACCAATAAATTAGCGAATTAAATTCAAAATACTGTTACTGACTTTTAAAGCCCGCAATAATCAAGCGCCACAATATATTCAAGATCTACTCACTCCATATGAATCCAGTAGAATCTTAAGATTACAGGACACGCAAAACTAGCAGAATACCCGACTTCGCCCGGACCCATATTCGTCCTATTGCTTGACTAATTCGCCCAGGGCCCAAATCATTCACTTGATCATACTTGTTAAATTTGATACCACATATGTGGAAGGCCCAATTAGATCATGTGGGTCAAATAGAAACTTACGACAGATGTTTATTTCTGTAAGAAGTGCCAAATAAATTACGCCTTCGGGCTGGTCTGATCCGGTTCGGTTTTAGGAATTTTTTACAACTTTCTAGAAGATTCTCAAAAATTGCCACAATTTCCAGAACCCTCCAAAACCTTCCAAACACTGTTGCCAGAATTTGTAACCTTGCCGGTTAATTTCCTCGATTGAAGGTTGTTGAATACCTAGGCAAACTAGTATATTATTATATATTATTATATAATATATACGATAGAAATATTCAAACTTCATAGAATAATAATAATACAATAATAGTACAATAATACAAGGAGGACTACTGGCGTGTTTCGGTACGTCAGTTCACGTTAGGTCACGGAGATGCGTCACTTGAATATCGGAAATCTGCCTACAAAAACTTTTGCAAATCACTGATCCTTAAACAAATCGAGTCAACTTACGAATTTCGAAAAACCGTCATTGGGAGTCCCTATGAAAACGCGGCAAAGATCCTTTGAGAAATAACCGCCATTTTTTGTCCTGTCAGTAACACTATACCGGAATGTGGGTGGTGTGAGCTGTCCTTGATCAGTGGTCGGCACTCATAATAAAATGGTTTTCATAGCACACTGGATGGCGTATGCCCGTCTTCATTAGCCCAGTCTGAGGAGAACAGTAGGGTGTTAAACTTATTTTATTTCATTTCATTTTCGAGTCCAGATAGAATAAAATAAAAAGTTTTATATTACGATAACCATATTGATGAGTATAAAGCTGTTTTATTTGGCCTATAAATATGATTGTCACGAGAATTTTAAGTCATGAATAGAAATAACTGTTGTTGAGTGATTCATAAATCATGCAACTATTCAATAATTTTTTACATATGATTGTTCGTATAAAAGAGGGGACACGTCAGAGCATGGTATAATAGTAACACACAGTTATAAACCAACAATAAACCGTTAATATTTATAATCGACGCCCGATCACAGAAGTTTAACACTACGTACGTATACTGGAAGGCCCCTGTCCCGCTAATAAACTGTCTCCATCACCTGAAACGTAAGTTTTTTTTTACTTTTATACATTGTACATGTTTATCATTTTTATATATCATGTTAACAAATGTTCATCTTTTCTATATTGAGCATATGCTGTGCCAGATTTAGCTGAACAGAGGCCTAAGACTATTTCACGTAATAGTCCCCTTTCTGCCACCGTATATTATGTGAAGATGTGAACTGTCGATATTGTCAGGTCGATATATATAGTTATGCCCCTGCCAAGAAAACCTTGTTAATGCGATAGAGGCTGCACTTTTAAAGGATTTTTTTGAAATTGAGACCATTCAATAACTACTACACCCAACCCTTTGTGGATGCGATAGACGCTACGGTTTTAGCAGATTGTTTCAAATTTTGTGACAAGCATTTTGGGTAACTTGATGATTGATTTTGAGCGCTCTGCAACCTACAGTTACGGAGTTGCCTCCCTTTCCCGCAAAACCTTGTTAACTGCTTTTACCAGCATTGTTTTAATTTTAAGGGTTACATTGAGGTCAGGTGAGGTCGAACCATACTGTTCCGGAGTTACCTTGTTCTCCGAAAACGTTGTTAACGCGTTAGAGGCTACAGATTTTAACCGATTTGTTATGAAGCATCGGGGTCATGAGAGAATGAACCTTATTGATTTCCAGTGCTCCGCCACCTTGACTCAATACGTTTAACCCCTTCTCCAGCGCAAACGCTATGAACGCGATATTGTGTTCAATATGACGTGATATTGGATGACGAATTTCATTATTTTTGGGAATACAGGATAATACTCTCTGAAATATTATTTATTTAATGAAAACTAACGCTAGGAAATGAAATGACTCACTGTAAAGAAGTCCGATTGCGTTAGTAGTATTTAAGGGTAATGGGGCAGTTTCTCCTCGGGCAGTTTCGTCAGTTCGGCTGTGGCACTTTGACAGCTGCGGCACTTCAGGCGATTTACAAATGATCATGTGACAACTATATATTTTGAATGATTGATAGGAGTCATCGGTGGAACTTATCTATATGAATATGGGTTCGCGAAATGTGTTATTCATGAACCCCGCGTAGCGCCGCTTTGCTTATTTGTCGTCGTCGCCCTGACCCAAAGACCAACCCATCTCCTAAAATCTCTTCCAGTCAATTGCATAGTTAATGGTTCATTTAGTTTTGTTTTTTCCTCATTTAGTTGATTAAGTTAATTATCTATAATCTGATTATTCATAATCTAATTATTTTTTTTTTCATGAATTCCTTTTTATGAATTATTCATAATTCAATTATTTTATTATTTTTCTTTAATAATTAATATTTTTTATTAATTACTTGTTTTATTATTTTTTTTTTTTTCAATTATCTTTTCTTCAATTATTTATTATTTTTTTTGCATTAATTTTGATTTTCATTAATTTTTTTCCATTAGTTTTCTTCATTATTTTTTTCATTAATTCTTTTTTTCAATTTTCAATGCCCTTTTTTATTTGGCTTTTTTAAAATTTATTTTGATTTATTTAAATTTGGTGAAATTATTTACTGATTTGATGGCAGTTTTCAATTTGAGTTTTTGAATTTTACGAGCTAAATTGGGTATTAAATAAGAGAAATGAAACAATGTTTAACGTCCATACTGGCTAATAGGGACTAGATTAATAATTTGAAATTTGAATATTCTCAGATTTAACCAATCAAATAATGGTAGTCCTTTGTAGTATTAATTAATACGTTAATTAGTATATTAATTCTTTTATATTAATTGAGGTTAATTAAACTCACGTATCTTCTTTGAGCGGCATTTAGCATTTGACATACGTAATAAACACAGAAACATATTATGGAACACAATTACTATTTTAATTAAAGCGACGTTTCGTTGAGGATTCTCTCAACGTTTTCAAGCACATGATACTGAAAATAATGTACAGAAGGTTTATATACAAAAACAAGTAACAGCTAATTAATCATAATGAATACTGAAACCATAAATATATTAAAGTCACGAAACCATATACATAAAATCTATAATAACTCACGTAATTGTTAAAAATTACATGCTGCATGAGAAAAAAAGATAACTGTAGTCATTATCGTATTAATTAATCTATTAATTGGTATATGAATTATTTTATATTAAATTGAGGTTAGTTAAACACCAACGTACTTCAGTAAGAATGTTGGATTTTAATTCTAGCATTTGAAATATATTTACGAAAAATAAAAATGGTTAGTTCTTTTGAAACAAAGTTAACATTGCATAATGTACTTAAAAGATGTTTTAATAGATGGGGTTTTTTCGGGGTGTCGAAGATGAACTTTTGACCGATGCACAAAAAATACCATTGATCTATTAGTCAGGTCAATATACAGTTTAACCCCCCAAAAATTGCAACAAAAAGTTTCTCAACTGATTCTGACAGGGTTTAGTGTACTTTATAACATACTAAAAGTTTACTAAAGTAGGACCCCCGGAAAGTGTTTTTTCAAGATGGCGTCAAAAATGACCACCGAAACGTCTTAAAACGATCATAACTATGTAACTATCAACTCAAATTTGATGATCTTGGTGTCCTTTCCTATGTTTTTCGGGCCAGGGAACACATTAAGATCATTAAAAATGATGTTGGCATATTATGTCAAAAATGGCCGCCAACGCCTCCAAATGACCGAAAGTCCATAACTATTGTATTGACTCAAATTTGATTATTTTGATGGCTATCCCCAGGTTTTGGGGGACAAGGAACTCATTAAGAGAACATTGGATGTCAATGAGCTGTTCAATCATTACGAATTTGAGTTCATGACCTGAGGTTTTTTCGGTCCTCTGTTGTGTGTTATACCGTTGGTTGTTATTGGGCACAATTCCATGTCAATAGATTAGAATAAATAGTGGTAGTATAATGATGGATATTGTAAACTTTAATTTTTTTAACAATGTATCACGAATAGAAAATAATATGGACAAATCGTTCAGTGTTGTTTATAAAACTATCATTTGAAAAATTCATAGACATTGTGAAAGTACCGGTACCTACATTTTAGTTTTTGAAAGGCCTGGCGTAAACGGTACATGTACGAAAGATGCATTTATTTTTTTTACCTAAATAAATACTACAGATTATGTACATACGGGAATGAACTGTAAAAAATAAATCAAGCCTTGCTTCTAGCGGTAGTATAAATAACATGTGAAAACTATAAAGCCATGTCATCACAAATGAATTTTACTTTATTATATGACAGTGGTGGAAACATAATTAAGCAATACAAGCTTGATAAATGATCGGAAAAAGATATCCTTGACTATCTCAGTGGAAATAACCTTATGCTCTATTTTAGCACTACAACACCAAAGCTGACGACGACGTTGTCTTTGTTACAGGACTCCTACTGCAGCGATAAAAAGGTCATTATAATCTCACTTAACTTTAAGGTACCTCCCATAGGTCACTTAAAGTTAAGTCGATATTTCTCACTTAAACTGGCCTTTGAATGCCTCTTAAAGACTAACACTTAAAAGTTAAGGCAGCTTAACTTTAAGGGAAAACTTGATATTTAACAGTGCCTTTGAATACCACTTGCACTTGACTTACAGGAAGTTACGTATATTTAAGTGAAAGCTAGTAGTTAAGTGACTATCTTAGACTTAAGATATCCTTTGAATACGGACCCTGATGTTTACGAAATTCGGACCCAACCATTATTTAGGCTAGGGTGTAACGATGATATAAATTTAAAAGATTTTAAAAATGAGATAAAAAATTGTGACCTCAAACTATATAGGGTGTTCACATGATAAAAACATGATTTTTCATTCAATCAGGGGGTCATAATGCCGGTATCTCGTCATTTGGGACTCACGTCATTTGGGACTCAACACAAACGACATTTGGGACCCAGTTGACGACGTTTTGGACTTCATTGGCGTCATTTGGGACTCAACAAAAACGACATTTGGGTCTCAATATAAACGACATTTGGGACCCGATATAAACGATATTTGGGACCCGAGTTCGACACAAACGTCGACTGATTTATCGGAGGATCCCTGGCTGCGTGCATATTTTGTGCATTTCGCTCGGGAATCGCGCTTCTTTGACGCTCCGTATGAATTCCAAGTACAGGTAGATATTAAAATAATAATTAGATCATACATTTAATGGTTTCGCTGACCATAATAATAATATATGAATTCCAAGTACCGGTAGATATTAAAATAATAATTAGATCATACATTTAATGGTTTCGCTGACCATAATAATAATATATTTTTTCCGCCATTGCAAAATCCGCCGATGACACGTGACATTGATTGGAATTTCTAGGTCAAAAAGCCGGCGATGCTACGTTCAATTTTACGTAGCATGTGCCGTTATAATTTTTTTTTATATAGGCCTACACATGCTGACAGAGGCTTAGTTTTAAACATACATGTATTGTCGTTGTTATTATTGAAAGGTATATCTGGCATAGTCGTACGGAATTTCATTTTGAAGCAATTTCAATTATGGTTGTCACATGATCACTGTGCCGTACGTGTGTCTATCATGGACGAACGAATAAAAACATTTGAAAGTTATGTGACAGACAAAAACTACAAATTGTGCTATGAAAAATTAAATGTATTGTTAAAATAAATAAATGTATTGTTAAAATAAATAAATGTATTGTTAAAATAAATAAATGTATTGTTAAAATAAATAAATGTATTGTTAAAATAAATGTGTTGTTAAAATAAATAAATGTATTTATAAGACTCGTACACATTTTAATCATATGGAAGAAAAAGCTAGTACTCTATTTTGTTATTTGATTTCAGATCGAATCATCAACGTTTTTATATTAAAGTTAATGTTAATCGTATTGTTTGTATGATCGTATGATCATTGTTTTGTTGTTCACCGATGTTTTTTTTTAATGAAGTATTCTTGTATTGTTTGTTAATTGGTGTTATGATTTTAGCAATTTTGATTGTTTGATTAGTGTTTATTGTCAGTATCAGAAAATGCCGTGGCATTTCTTTAGACTATTTTGTTATGAAACTTGCAAACGTTTTTATTTATCCGTCGATGATAGACAAACGACACAATGATCACGTGACAACCATAACTGAAATAGCTACATTATAAAATAAAGTTCTGGGTCCGTATTCAGAGGATATCTTAAGTCTAAGATAGTCACTTAACTACTAGCTTTCACTTAAATATACGTAACTTCCTGTCAGTTAAGGGCAGGTGGTATTCAAAGGCACTGTTAAGTATCAAATTTTCCCTTAAAGTTAAGCTGCCTTAACTTTTAAGTGTTAGTCTTCAAGTGGTATTCAAAGGCCAGTTTAAGTGAGAAATATCCACTTAACTTTAAGTGACCTACGGGATGTACCTTAAAGTCAAGTGAGATGATAATGACTTCTTTTAATGCTGTAGAAGCAGTCCCGTAATGGCGATTTTAAAAGATAGGGAATTCAGATTAAAACAAAGACAATGTCGCCGAGCGTAGCTGACCTCCAATTTATTTTTTCGTCGTCAACTTTGATGATGTAGTGCCATAATAGAGTATAAGGTTATTGCCACCAATGTAGTTAAGGATATCTTTTCCCGATCATTTATCATGTTATGTTTGTATGTTTCCATGCCTGTCATAAAATGTAGTTCAATTCATTTGTGGAGACTTGGCTTTATAGATTTCGGAAATTATTTATACTACCGCTAGAAGCAAGGCATGATCTATTTCTACAACTCATTCCCACATATACATAATCGGTAGTATTTATTTAGATAAAATATAATGAAGCATGAATATTTCGTACACACAATGTAGCGTCAATGCCAGACCTGTCAAAATCTAAAGTGTAGGTACTTACACAATATCTATGAATTCCTTGTAATGTTCAAAATCTACATATGGCAATATATTGTGTCTGTGCATACATGCAGTATATTAAGTTAAATGTGAGTTAATCGAGTCTAATTGCATCATGTAGAATAGTACCTAGTGTCTAATAAATCGAGTCAGTTGCTTAGCAACCGAGCGGATGTTGAGAACATGTGCGATGAGAGTGAAGATGAAAGTGCGTGATGTGAGCTGGTGACAGCGTACTGTTTTCTACCGCTAGTTAACACAAATGCAAACGCTAAGATTATCTATGTATGTATCTATCAGAATATGACTTGTAACCAGTGAACTTTTGTGAAGTAACTAATGTTATGGTGAATAAATAGTTGTTACGTTGCAGTTTCATATTTCTTATGGACATATCATGGGTTTTATCAAAGCGGTGACGCGCGTATGTAACGCTATGCTGAAAAAGGGACTAGCTTAGATTTGTAGTGGTGTAATGTGAATAATTTAGTGGGGTGAACTTCATCGAACTAGTCTTCACCAGCTCGGCATCCACATAATCAAGTAGAAAACATCTGAAATTGACATTTCGATGAAAACATCGTGCTGTGCGACTTTCACTTTTGTGACATTAATTTGTGTTTTTCTGATGTCTGGAATGGAGAAACGGGAAACAGAACTCCCCCTCCGCCTGTTTTGGAGCCATACATAGAAATTGTAAGTACAAATTCTATTCGTAAAACTGTCTCGGATCCTGGATTGATTTCCGATGATGTGATACAAAATGACATTGAAATAAGTGAGAATGACGACAGGCCTACTGACCTGCACGGGGCCGGTATTCGTGACAAACAAGTGACAGCAGCACGTGCGCCACACGGGGCCGGTACTATGTCTATGGTTGATGATAAACCCACTGTGAATCCCGAAGATAGTATCTCGAATATTAGTAGTAAAGGGAGTAAAATTTCTTCAGCCTCTAGAGCCAAAATGCGTGCAATTAAACTTAAAGAGGAATTGTTTGCTTTGGAAGAGTCCAATCAACTAGAAAAACAAAAACTTGAAATGCAGCGAGCCAAGGAAGAAATCGACAGAAAACAAAAGGAAATCGACAGAAAACAAAAAGAAATACGTCTGCGTGCACAACTTAAAGCAGCAACAGAAATAGCATTAGTCTTAGAAAATAAAAGTAGAGTGTCAGACTCAGAAGTAACGTGCAAACAAAAACCTATAATTCCTGAACATTCTCATAGTAGTGGTCCTAATCCTGTGACTGAACCTGAAAGTTGTGTGAATATTGAACCGGAAATCCCTGTGAGTTCTGATAATTGCCCTAAAACGGCTGTGAATGCTGTGAATAATGTTGATATATCCGATATATTGGCTAAACTTGTTGAAAATCAGAGGGACCAAGTACTTCCTAGTCGGGAATTACATTATTTTGATGGAACTGATGTGTTATCTTATCAAACATTTGTGAAGAATTTTCAGTTTATTATTGAACGGAACACTAGTGACCCTGCCAGACTTTTAGAATTTATGTTAAAATACACAAAGGGTGAAGCACACGAACTGATCAAATTCTGCCCTTTGATAGAACCGCCTGTTGATGCGTATCGTGAAGCAAGAAGACTGTTAGACAGGGACTATGGTAATTCGCAACTCATAGCCTCTGCATTTGCATCAACAGCTGAACATTGGTCGAAAATTCAGAATGGTGATAAAGTGGGGTTAAGAAAGTTTTCGATATTCTTAACCAATTGTGTTAATTCAAAACAAAATAATAGAGACATGAACTTTCTTGATGGGTTTGAATTTATTAAGACACTGTGTAGTAAACTGCCTATAGCCATACAACAAAAGTGGATTTCGGAAGTTGGTCGACTCCGTGAAAAGGAAAATCGTTCTCCTACATTAATTGACTTTGAAAACTTCGTGGGTGTTTTATCAAGGAACGAGAACGATCCGAGAGTTAGTGGATTGGGTTACCAACAGAGATCAAATTATCAGTCATTCAGCGTTCAACCAAAAATCCCACAAAGGAGAGTGAACGCAACAAACATTCAACCTGTGGCACAACATGGTACGAAACGTGAAAATCTAGCAGCAAAGTCGCCTTGCCTTTATTGTGGACAACAAACGTATCATTCTTTATTGCAGTGTAGACGATTTGCTGGAATTACTCAATCTGATCGTGATATGTCAGTAAGAAAACTTGGTTTGTGTTATGCATGCCTAAATCCTGGTCATATGAAGGATACGTGTCCAAATCCTGAATGGTCAAAATGTGACAAGTGTACGAGAACTCACCAAACTGTTATGCATGATCCTGCAAGGGACAAGAAAAACTTTAATAATAATAATAGTGAAACCAGTGTCAAGAAAAGTATTGATAATACGAACTACAAGATAACTTCAGATTGTGTTAAAGCTGAAATTATGGGTGGAAACCCTTTAATGGCAATTGTGCCTATCTGCCTAAAACCAAAAGTGAATGACGATATAGTTTCGACCTATGCCTTCGTAGATAATGGCTCGGGTGTGTTATTTTTTAACAATGAGATTTCATATCATCTGAAACTCAGATGTAAACAAACTCAAGTTGTGTTAAAAACTATTAATTTGGAAGAGACTATAAACAGTAGTATAGTGACTGATCTTGAACAAGTTAGTGATGTTTGTGGTAAAGCATTTTATGATTTGCCTCCAGCGTACATAAGGGATGAAATTCCAGTTACTATGAAAGATGCACCTCAACAGTCCGATATTAATAAATGGGAACATTTCAAGGACATTAAATTACCTGATTTGGGTGGTAACTGTATACCCAAAGTGACAGTGATGATTGGTGTGAACTTTCCATTGGCGACACAGCCACTCGAGATTCGTACAGGCAACCTCGGTGAACCGTATGCTGTAAGATCACCTTTGGGTTGGTTGTTCTACGGTCTTAACGGGAAATTTGAAAATCATATTAGTGATAATTATTGTCATGTTGATCATAATTTAGAGCTACATGTTAAAAGGTACTTTAATCTTGAATTCGGTGAAAGGCTATGTGATGACCGACAATTCATGTCTGTAGAAGATAAACGGTTTATCAGTATTATGGACAATTCTATAAAATTAAGAGATGGACATTATGAAACCAATCTGCCTTTAAGAAATCGTGATGTTGTGATGCCAAATAACAGACTTCAAGCCGAAGTGTTCGCTTATAAACTGAGAAAGAGGTTAAGTGTCAATGAATCTCTTCATAAGCAATATACTGATTTCATGAATAATTTAGAATCGAAAAACTATGCCGAAAAAGTGCCAAAAGATGAATTGGTGAAACTAGATGGTAAAGTATGGTATTTAAATCATCATAATGTTGTGCATCCAAGAAAACCCAATAAGGTGAGAGTGGTATTTAACTGCCCTTTGATGTATGATAACACATCTCTCAATGAACAATTATTGTCAGGCCCGGACTTGACAAATAAATTACTCGGTGTGATTTTAAGGTGGCGACAAGACTATTTTGCTGTTATGAGCGATATAGAGAGCATGTTTTATCAAGTTAGAGTTAGTAAATCTGATGTAGACTTTATGAGATTTTTATGGTGGCCAAAAGGGGATATAAATCAAACATTAACTGAATATGGTATGTTAGTCCATTTATTTGGAGCTGTCAGTTCTCCGAGCTGTTCTAATTTCGCTCTCAAACGTGTAGCAAGCGACAATATAGGTAAAGTAGATCAAAGTGTCCTTGACTCAATCAACAATGATTTTTACGTGGATGACTTTTTAAAATCGTTGCCGAGTGAATCTGAAGCCATTTCCTTAGTGAAAGATATTCGTACTGTATTAAGATCCGGTGGTTTTAATTTGACAAAATGGGTCAGTAACAGTCGCAATTTGATGAAAACTATCCCGGCATCTGATAGAGTTGATGAAACCAAAAACTTGGATTTCGACAATATCAATGACAATTTACCAGTGCAACGTGCATTGGATGTGAAATGGAGTGTCGAAGACGATAAAATTGAATTTAGTGTGAGCTCTATTAATCCAAAAGCAACTCGTCGTAACATTTTATCGGTTATGAGTTCCGTGTACGACCCGTTTGGGTTCGCTTCACCTTTCGTTCTCCGTGCTAAGTTAATCATTCAAGACTTATGTCGCGAAAAACTTGGTTGGGATCAAGAAATACCAGAGAAACATGAACGTGATTGGAGAAACTGGGTAAATGATTTACCGAACTTAGAAAACGTGTCAATTGATCGCTGTTTAAAGCCGAAGTCTTTCGGTAATATTGTGAATACACAATTGCATCATTTCGCAGATTCATCGCAAAATGCATACGCAATGGTTACTTATGTAAGATTTGAAAGTGACCGTGGTGAAGTACATGTGTCATTTGTGATGGGGAGATCACGTGTCGCGCCTATTAAACCGCACACAATTGTAAAGTTGGAATTATCAGCTGCTACGTCAGTTGTAAGAATTAACATGTTGAATATGGAATTGACTATGCCAGTGAACCAAGTGTACTTCTGGACAGACAGCCAGACGGTACTGAAGTATATCGCGAATGAGAAAGCGCGTTATCAGGTGTTCGTGTCTAATCGCTTAGCAGTAATACGTGATGGATCGGAAATTGATCAATGGAGGTATGTTCGGTCTAAGCAGAACCCCGCTGATCATGCCTCTCGAGGTCTTAGTGCAGATGGCCTTAAATCTGTCAACTGGATAACGGGTCCAGGTTTTCTGTATGAGTCATCTGAGAAATGACCGCCTATGCCAGTATTTAGTGAAAAACTTGACAATGAAACTGTGAGTGAAACAAACGTTGGGTGTATCAAGGTGATTCAAGGCGATGTAAACAAGTTATTTAATCATTATTCGAACTGGAATCGTCTTAAACGCGGTGTATCTTTGTGGTTAAGACTAAAGGCTATTTTAAAATTGAAAAGCCAAAAACTCGAAATTCCTGATAGCTTACGGAATGGAATCTTGACCGTGGATGAAGTATCAAGTGCTGAGAAACCTATCATTCAGTTTATTCAGAAATCTGTTTTTTCTGAAGATTATAAAATAATCTCTGGTGATAAAAATAATTCTGTGAAGTCCAATAGTGCTTTGTCGAATTTGGATCCTGTGTTTTTAAATGGTCTAATCTGTGTCGGTGGCAGATTAAGAAATGCTGACATTCCTAGTGATGCTAAACATCAAATTATTCTCCCAAAGAATAATCACGTGTCGACCTTAATTGTTAAATACTTTCATCATAAAGTAGGTCACCAGGGTCGTAATCATACAACTGCTGAGATACGTCAGAGATTCTGGATCATAAGATCTGGTGTTTTAGTGAAAGAGATAATCCGTAACTGTGTCATATGTCGTAAGATAAATTCTCGTGCTGGTCAGCAAAAGATGGCTGATTTGCCTAAAACTCGTGTTCAAGCAGATCTTAAAGCATTTTCTAGTGTAGGCATCGACTACTTTGGTCATTTCGAGATTAAAGTAGGTCGATCGGTGAAAAAGCGGCATGGAGTGATATTTACATGTTTTACTACCCGTGCCATCCATATAGAGGTGTCATCTTCTTTAGATACTAGTTCTTGTGTTAGTGCTATCCGTCGGTTTATTGCTAGAAGGGGTGTGCCAAAGGACATATTTTCCGACAATGGAACTAATTTAGTAAGTGCAAGTAAGGAACTACGCGATGGTGTGAAAGAACTTAATCAAGACGATCTTAACAGATTTGCTGTAGAACTTAACTTTAAGTGGCATTTTAACCCTCCTACTGCCTCTCACCACGGTGGTGTATGGGAGAGACAAATACGCACAATACGCAAAATATTACAATCGCTGTTGAGTGAACAATATTTGAAAACCAGTCAAGCTGAAGAACAATTACAAACATTTCTTTGTGAGGTGGAATCGATTATAAACAGTCGTCCGTTAACCCGTGTCTCTGAGGATCCGAATGATTTGGAAGTAATTACTCCAAACTCATTATTACTGTTGCAACCTGTGACGTCATTTCCTACAGGTGTATTCTGTGAACGTGACATTTACTCAAAACGTAGATGGCGGCAGATACAATATCTAGCTGAGTTATTTTGGAAGCGGTGGACTAGAGAATATCTCCCAATGTTGCAACAAAGACAAAAGTGGCTAAAACCAAATAGGAACTTTAAAATAGGTGACGTAGTTTTGATAGTGGAGGATAATGCACCTAGATGTTCGTGGCTTATGGGTGTTATTATTGATGTATATCCAAATAAACAAGGTCTAGTGAGAAGTGTACAGCTAAGGACAAAGACCACTACATTGGTCAGACCTATAACTAAATTATGCTTTTTATTAGAGCAAGATGAGTGAAATGTGAATCGTGCTGAACTGTGAACCCGTGAACTTTCTAAATATTTTAGAATGTCATAACTTTTAAGTTTAAAGTTAACTTTAATTTGTGAAATCTGTGTGACTAGTGAACTTTTCATTATATATTATGTGAATCATGCAATCTTTAACTTTAGTTGTGAACTTTAGTAAAACTTAACTTGTGAATTTGTAGATTGTGACATCATGCTTTATAACATTATTATTTATTTTGTTGTCAATTACAATTTTACTCATTTGTTTAGTTTGATTATAATGTAAAAGCCGTGAAGTGTGAATGCTGAATTGTGAAACAGTATTTAAGTGAGTAAGCTTAGTGAATTAACTCTAGTTAAGAGTTTCTTGTTTATTTTTGATCTTTGAACATTGTAATATTTTTATATCTTATTCTTTGTTATAATAAGATAGGGGCCGGAATGTAATGTTCAAAATCTACATATGGCAATATATTGCGTCTGTGCATACATGCAGTATATTAAGTTAAATGTGAGTTAATCGAGTCTAATTGCATCATGTAGAATAGTACCTAGTGTCTAATGAATCGAGTCAGTTGCTTAGCAACCGAGCGGATGTTGAGAACATGTGCGATGAGAGTGAAGATGAAAGTGCGTGATGTGAGCTGGTGACAGCGTACTGTTTTCTACCGCTAGTTAACACAAATGCAAACGCTAAGATTATCTATGTATGTATCTATCAGAATATGACTTGTAACCAGTGAACTTTTGTGAAGTAACTAATGTTATGGTGAATAAATAGTTGTTACGTTGCAGTTTCATATTTCTTATGGACATATCATGGGTTTTATCAAAGCGGTGACGCGCGTATGTAACGCTATGCTGAAAAAGGGACTAGCTTAGATTTGTAGTGGTGTAATGTGAATAATTTAGTGGGGTGAACTTCATCGAACTAGTCTTCACCAGCTCGGCATCCACATTCCTCAAATGATAGATTTACAAACAACACTGTATAATTTGTCCAGTCTAACTTAGAAGGCAAGGGCCATTGTGTATTGCTAATAATATGTTGTTTTCTATTCGCTTTATATTGTTAAAAAAAAATTAAAGCTTACAATATCCATCATTATACTACCACTATTTATTGTAATCTATTTGAATGGATTTTATTTTTTTTTTTTTTTAAAATGTCTATGAAAACAGCTGTTTCGGCACACTATCATAATTTATCTTAAATTATAATCATACTATTTTCATGGGTTACAATATAATATTTCGACAAACATTTTCCTGGTGATGTAAACTAAGAATTTAATAGAATACAGCGATGCTCTTAAGGGGGCATAACTAGCTGGCAATGTCAGTAAATCGTGATTTTTGGCAGTGAAAGGTATTCCATAAATAAAAAAATTCATGCTTTTTGGCGAATGTGAGTATTCCATAATTTAAGTGTGCAGTTAAGTTTTCACATAGCCAAGTATGTGTAAAAGACAACCTTTGAATACCGATTTAAGGTAAGACACTTGGTTAAGTGGAAAAATTAAGTATTTTTACTTAACTTTTAGAAAACCTTTGAATACGGACCCTGTACGACTATGATTATGATATAGCCTTCAATGTTTGTTAAAATTAACACCCTGCCAATAGGTACGTTAACTAACGTATGAAAAATTAAATGGTAGAAGCCTAGTAGAAGGTAGGGTGAGTGTCGTTCAGATTGCCTGTCAATAGTGTATAAAATAAAAAAATCAGTTTAGAACTGGTTTATTGGCATAATGCCAACCGATATGTCACGTATCATTGGAATTCTCCAATGGAGATTCTGTCGGGGAAAACATCCACTGTTTCTCTCTCCGTGTATTCGATGTTCGGTCAGTGAATTATATCCAATGACGATTTAAATTTAACTAAATACTGGTCAGTGAATTCATCAATGTATTTTCCAGTTATTATTTTAATATCTACCTGTACCTGAAATTCACACGGACAGAGCGTGGAAGACGCGCAATTCGGAGACTGACGAGACTGTCTTCAATGACCACGTGACTTATTTTAATGCAACTTTTATGAATGATCGACAGCTTGCTAATTATTCGGATTATGAACAATGTCGTGTGGACGACTTTACCAACGTATTACTTATATCTTGATCGAGTCCCAAACGTCGTATATCAAAGTCCCAAACGTCGTATACCAGAGTCCCAAATGTCGCGGTCAAATTTTTTTGAGTCCCAAATGACGTGAGTCCCAAATGACATGTAATCATAATGCCGGAAGTTACACTCCGATTCACGCTCATTTGTACAGATTTTATATATATATATATATAGAACTTATAGTCTGTATTTATTTGTTTATTTTATATATAAACATAACTTATAAATGTTAGGCGCAGATTGCCCTCCTTGCGCAGATTACCCCTGCGCATGCGTGAATATCCGTCTAATTTTCGATGAGCAATCTGCGCGCGCGAAGTGAACTTTGTCCGGGCAATTTAATGAGTTACTGCGATAATAATCCGCTTAATCTTAATCGGTAATCACCATGGATCAATGCCTTAGTATTATAAGTCATTTTAATTAAATTTGCGAGAAATGAACCGAGTGTTTTATAACACAAGGCGTTCAAATTTTACGCCAAATTACCACTTTACCGACTCGAGGGCCGTCTATTTGGTTACGATATGGTTATAATTACAATTTATAGAAAAAATTACTTATTCAAGTTTTATTCTTTCTGTTATTCATATTCCAACAAGAGGAATTTTTTAAAATAAAAATGGCGTGCACCAAACAGCGATAATTTTTCATTGGTTAGAGTCGTAAAAATGCGGGGAAATTTACAGTAGCTATTGGCTAACAGCACGCATAAACAACCTAATTTGCATATTGCATACTATTTATAGTATTATTGGTTGGAATTATTTTCAAGTCGACAGCCTCAAGGACCAACTTACCGTGTTTTTGATAGTGTCGAGTAGGGTAGCACAGAATTGTAATAATACATAGTATGCAAGTCTAAAATAATTATATTCGTGAAAAATTGTCTTACATTATCGGTGGTCCACAGGTGTATTTCCAGCTAGATTAATCCATATTATGTGCACAATAATGATAATACTATAGCGGACGTAACAGAAATCGGAGATTACAGGTGCAGATCATTTCGTTCGTTCTTAGGGATTTACGTCCACTTCCACCAAGGGTAATTTCGTAGACAATCAGATCATTTCATTTAATGTCCGCATCCACATAATTGACTAATCATTTCATTTACTATCCTTGTCATATTAACCTGGACGGTGTTGTTTCGGATGTGTCTGGATTAGGGGATTCGGACATGTGTCTGGATTAGGGGATTAATTAAACAATAGGTATAGCGGCCATTCAAAGAATCTATCGACAGGCATTTATGACTGTTGTATATTCCATGCGACGGTGGTGTAATTACACGTCTGTAATATGGTGGTAGTCATTCAAAGAATATGATCTAAATGACGGACATTTATTACTGTATATTCCAAGCGACGGCGGCCTTATTCGTAGACTGGAACCAACCATAGGCCATTGTGTATGGGTTTTTTTTTTTTGGGGGGGGGGGGGGTGAAAATACCGTCGTACAATAAGTTTCTTTTACATTTTTATGAAGGTTTACTGACCGATGCCAGAAATCGATACTTACAAACACTTCGATATAGTATATTCTCGATACAGTATCATATAAGAAAGATACGGCAAGTTTATTACCAGACCCGTAATTGGCCGTATGCATTTGAGGAAAACAAGTGGATGAGTGATCCGTGCGCATATACGACTAAGCGGATGTTATATATTAATTACAGCATAGTACGTGCGAGGTTATCGTCTTCTTTAGGGCTGCATGCCATCAGAAAAAACACAAAAAATATTATGTATGCAATATGCAAATAAGGTGGTTTATGCGTGTTATTAGCCAATAGCTACTCTAAATTTACCTGCGTTTAGACGGCCCTAACCAATGAAAAATTATCATTGTTTGGTGCACGTAGTAATTTAGTCAGCCATTTCTATAAAAAAATTCCTCTTGATGGAAAATGAATAATAGAAAGAATAATACGATGACCAAGTTGAATCAGTGAATATTTTCAAAATCTTTTTTTTTTATTAACTGTGAACACATAAATTGTAACCATATGTAGTTACGTCAAACTACAGCAAATAATTTTTACTTTCAGTTACGTGGTCAGCACCGATTATGAGATACTGCGGACAGAATTTCAAATTAAATCTTATTTTTTATGCACACACGCTAATTATGTTGTGATTTTAAAAAATTATTCACTACAAAGCCGATAGGGGACAGGTCATATATATATTTACGTCTGACAGACGTGGGCAAATATATATACGTCTGACGACAACTAACATCTCGAAAAACATCGAGGGATAATCAGCGCAACGTGGGCAATCTGCGCACCAGCTTCATCAGCGCAGATTGTAATCCGTGCAATCTGCGCGCGCGGAGTGCGATCTGCGCAACACGACAGCGCAGATTGCAATCTGCGCGAGGGGTGAAGATTGCGCCTAACATATATACTCAGCCAAATTAAAAACTTGACACTCGGGATTTTTGGGACTAGATTTTTAATATTTGGTTTAATGCAACTAATTTAGTGTTATGTTATGCACAGACGACCTTGACATCAACAGAAAGCAAGAATACGTCTCGCCGAAAGTCCTTGACATTGATAACGTTCGTGATGTCACAGTACCCCCCAAAATGAAATTCACAGACTTGGAGAACAATCGGAATAAAGTGTTTAGTTACGGTTGTGGCCTCTATCGTCTCGTACTGCCACACAATGTCTTCTCATGGATCTCAGAACATTAGTAAACACTACCCGAGGAAGACGTCGCCACTGCTCAGCAATAGCATGTTGAAGGTCCTGCAACGTCAGCGGTGGATTCACTTGCTGGCGAACAAGTCGACTCAGTTCGTCCCAGATGTGTTCAATAGGATTACGGTCCAGGACTTGGACACCGACATTTCTTAAAAAAATGTCGGGGTAGCAATTGCCGTATGGGGTCGAACATTGTCTTGTTGAAACGTTAGTCCAGGCCCATGTCTCTGCATAAACGGAAGAAGAACAGGTTGCAAAATCTGATCCCTGTACTGGACAGCATTTAAGTTCCATTGAACAGCAACATGTGCACTAAAAGAACCCCAAACCATGACGCTGCCGCCACCAAATCAGTCAACTTCTCTGACGTATACTTGAGCGTAACGTTCACCTCGTCTGCGGTACACTCGGGCCCTGCCATCGGCAAATCTCAAAGTGAATCGAGATTTGTCACTACAGACAACCGAATTCCACTGTCTTTAAGTAAATCGTATGTGTCTTGTGGCCCACACAAGTCGGTTACGGCGATGAAAAGGAGTCAATATTGGTCCATTATAGGGCCTCCGAGCTCGAAGACCAGCAGCCTGCAAGCGATTTCGAACAGTTTGTGCAGTTACCCTTCCACCAAACATATCTCTACCTGTGGAGGTTGCAGTGACAAATCTGTTTCTAAGATGACGTAATCGTATTGCTTGATCTTCCTGGAGTGACGTCACACGTGGCGTCCCAGCTCTTGGGCGGTCGGCAATAGTTCCAGTTTGAAGCACTGTCATTCTAAGATTAATTATTGTCTGGCGTGAACAAAAGGCTCTTGCAACAGTGACGACAGACTGACCAGCATAGAGCCTACCTATAGCACGTAGACGTTCTACATTTGAAAGGCGCGGCATTTTCTAACAAAGATGAAAATAACAATTTTAATTTATTTTTCCAGTTCAAGTTACGTGTGCGTGGTCAGTTTAAGCAAACTTGCGTCGATTGACCTCACAAGTTTGTGTTTGCACGTGTTTTTCAAGTTTTCCATCTTTATATGCTCAAAAGTCACGTGATCCACGCGACTTTACAATTTTATGAAATTTAAGGCTTCGTACTACTTACTATCGTTAGAAACACTTTAAAATTTATTTGACGTACCAGGAAGAAAAAAAATAAATTGTTGAAATTCATCAGTGTCAAGTTTTAATTTAATGTCAAGTAATTATTTGTTTATTTTATTTTTATACAGAACTTATAGCCCGTATTTATTTGTTTATTTTATATATATACAGAACTTATAGTCTGTCTTTATTTGTTTATTTTAGTAATGATAACATAAAAACAGCTACTGGATATAGACCGACATTTAGATAAGATGGATGACCATGAACAGAGGTATGTATATTATATATAAACAATATCCTATTGTTGATACAGTGAACATAGTACTGGGGTAAGGTATAGTTAACCTATTGTATATACAGTGAACATCAGGGTAAACTAGGGTAAGTGTGACAAAGTGATTTTTACATGGAACTTTGCTTGATTTGACATTATATTATATTGGACGTTTTCAATTGTGTTTGTTATGTCCTTTTGGTACATAACTCATGGGTGATGAAGGAATGTGACAAAGTTATTTTTACATAGAACTTTGCTAGATTTAACATTATATTATATTTGACGTTTTCAACTATATACAACTTCTGCTAATCTGTTCAATATGTTATTTACGGGCAACACACGAATGACCTCTGCTCGTTTTGACAAAAGGCACGATCTCATTAAATATCTTATTTATTTATATGTTATTTATAACCTACACATGATCTATGTGTTTAACACTCGGCAGAACTTCGCGACATTAAAGGGAAGATGCAGTGCAGTTATAGAAACTATACTCTCAATTCCAAATAAGTTAATCTGTCATGTATCATTATTCTTAATGGCTGTATGCTTTATAAAGCCAGAATTAACTGACAGTAAGTCAGACTTGAATAGAGCTCCTTCCGATCTATGTCTATTCCATGTTCTCAATAAAAGATCTACAACCTATGCTGATGGTCTGTTATCTGTAGTGTTACATAAGGTATAGCCAGTCTATTGTCTATATGGTGAACATCAAGGTTAACTAGGGTAAGGTATAGTTAACCAATTGTATATACGGTGAACATCAGGGTAAACTAGGGTAAGGTATCATGTTTAAAACATCTCCGATAGACAGATTCTAATAACACTAATAACTAAATGGTATAAATAATTCATGTATAATTTAGACAATTACATATTTCAAATATAAGAATTGTTTTATAATATAATATACATGTATTGATTAATTCTTGATTAATAAGACAGGTTGAATTTTTACATTGTTATTGTATTTGTATCATCTTTAAAACTAAAACAATATGTTCAATATATTTTATAACTAAAGTAAAACAATATGTTTAATAAATTTTAGGTTGGAGAGTAAACTACGTCAAGCTAAAAGGCAAGGAAATATACAGGAAGTGGTAGAAACATTATCATTACAAGATAAGAAGCTTGCTTTAATTATAGCTGCTAGAGAAGGGTTGTGTGGGGTTGTGATATATCTGTTAGAACACGGAGTAGATGTACATTATATTGATGGTCGTTCTAATAACATGTTACACTTACTTTTAGATAGCTGTAAATATACCACACAAGATAGACGTAATTTGTTATTAAAATGTGTAGTGAAATTAGTTGATGCTGGTGTTGATGTAAACCAGGTGAATGAGGATAAAGAGACACCTATATTTATAGCTGCTAGATATGGGTTGTATAAGGTTGTGATATATCTGATACAACATGGAGTAGATGTAAATTATATTGATAGGTTTAAATGTAACATACTTCACCATGTTTTAGGTGATAGCTTTAAACCCAACATACATTGTCTGTCTTCCTCTAATGATCGGTCTTCCTCTGTGCATTCCTATCATGATGTGTTTCGTTGTCTGTCTTCCTATCATGAATTTGAAGAGAAATGGATACAGATCGTTGATACTTTAATAAAAACAGGAGTAAACATAAACCAACCTGACCATAACGGTAATACTCCATTGTTCTCTGTCGTTGAAATCAACCACTATTTTCTGCTATTGGAATACAAAGACAATCTGTACACACTACTAAAATCATTTCTGGAGAATTGTGTTCCACTGCATGTTAAATTGATTAACATTTTATTAAAAGCTGGTTGTAATGTAAACCATCAAAATAAACTGGGACAATCGGCTTTAATGTACCATTTAAAATTCCAAGCTGATATCAATATATTAAAACTATTAATTCATCATTCTGATCTAAGTTTGATTGATAATAATGGTGATACAGCAATTAGTTATTGTGTCCAATATTACATGTTAAATTCTATAGGCATCTTTAAACTTTTAATAGATTCAGGTTCAGATCTGATGTCAGGTAACAATGGAATTAGGTTATTTCATGATATTTTAAAATGTAAGAGGTTTTGGGTGTTCAGTTATTACATTGAGCGTAAGTTGATTGTTAATGGTTTTACTGCTGAAGGAGAGAATATGCTTCATCTTTTAGCTGGTGTTAATTATGATTATTCCCTCAGCAAGTTCCAATGGTTGTTAAATAGCAAGCTAGACATCAACCACCCCTGTTCTAAAACCAACACATCTACTATGGTAGCTGCCTTTTTATTAAACAGTAAATATTTAGAACTATTCACACGTTATCACCCTAGACTAGAGATCAATAAGCGAAATAAGCAAGGTCACACAGCTCTACATCTCTGTATCATTGGATTTACGATGTTTAAAGATGGCTTGAACAAGAGACAGGTCAATGAAGTTGTTAAAAATTATTGTAGACAAATATATCCAATATACATGGCTTGTATTGATATTTTACTTGGTGTTGATGAAATAGATGTAAATATTCCTGATAATAGAGGTAGAACTAGTTTAATGATGGCTGCTATGAAAAACGACAGAGTTCTTACAAGGAAACTACTTCAAGCTGGTGCCAAAGTTACCATGTTAGACAATTCAGGACGATCTGCTCTACAATATGTTAATATTTATCAGAGTGTGTTTGGTTTGACTTGTTTTAAATTACTTCTATCTAATGGTAATGCGGGTCTTCTCAATTTACCCTGTATCGATGGTAACACTGTTATTCAAACAGCTCTGTGTTTTCCCCTTTTCTGGGAACCATGCCACGTTGTTTGTTTTATTAGATATTTAGTTGCTGAAAACTGTTGTCTTCAGATTCTCGTATCGTCGTCATTTGAAAGTAGCTATAACCAAATTAATCTAACTGAGCTAAACCACCAAGAAAGAGCTAAACTGAGAACTCTGTTATATCTTAGTGGCGCAGAAGGGGAGGAAATTATGACTTCTTTAAATTTTGTTGAGGAAGACAAAGGATATGAACCAACAGACATTATCCATTCACAGGACAGAGCAGAATTTGTGACTTTCTGTAGTAATATATCTCTAATGTCCTTGTGTAGAAGATTCATTAGACAGAAGGTGGGATTGGGAATAACGGACAAAGTTAAGGATCTAGAATTGCCTTGTAAATTAAATGATTTTCTTCTACTGAAAGGTATTCTGCACACTAAAGATTACAACGTAGAGTATATTGATGATGGTTGTGATGATGATTATGTTGATTATGTTGATTATGCTATAGATATTGATAGAGATGATGATTATAGTGAATATAAATACTACCAGTATTTTACTCTTAATACGGACCATGAACTAAGACAAGATTTCATCAAAAACAAAATATATCCTTATGATCGTGGTGTTGAGGATGATTTTATTGATGGTGCTTCTGGTGATGATGACGACGAGAAAACTTAGGTATCTTATTTCCTAATGGTCGTCGTGTTGGTAATGAATATATTGATGACGATGCTGACGATGCTGATGATGATGACGATGATGATGATGACAATGGTCGTTGTATTGGTAATGGATATATTGATGATGGTGATGATGATGATAGTGCTGATGTTGATGACGACGAAGACGACGGTGATGGTGATGATGATTTGATATAAGCACGTTGGCTATAATAAAGATTAAGTGAAATGCTTAATGTTCTTAGACGATAAAAACTGGATATGTTAGAAACAAGCGAGGATCACCTGTAATCTGGATATGGTAGAAAAAAGCGAGGATCATCTGTAATCTTGTAGACTGTAACAAGAATTTATATGAATTCCTCTCCTCGACTTGTATACATGAGTGATGTAAGATAAAGTAGCTATATTACTGCATGTTCTTGTTTTGTTGTTAAACTCTTAGTTTTTGTTGTTGTTTACGTCAGAATTCGCATTATTTTCTTATTTGTTTATCCAAGTCTGTATTTTATAATTTTATGACTCTTGTCCTTTTCTTACATAAGTTTATTTTTGGGCAAGGTCATATATTTAATGAAGTCGCCATTTTTTGCCCTGTAGTTCCTCACAAGATGTTAGTAAGTTTCTTACATGGATGTTTTCTGGTCAAGAATTATGTATAGTTCTTTAAATATTTTATGTCTTAACTGCATAAATCAGTGGTTGTGTTGTATCGATGAATGACACTCTTATCGCCCACATATTAGCGCACATTGTTTCCTACAAGTAAGTACAAGGGACAATACGCTTAAAGGGACAACTCTCCCCTCTAATCGATTTATTTGTAACATAATATGATCATCAAGACAAAAACTCTTAAAATAGAACGTTACGTCGTCGTGATTAATGTAACGTCATCATCATGATTATAACGTCATAATGACCACCATCGTCGTTAAGATGAATATTTGTACTACTCTACTGTAATCTGACGATAATATTAACAACGAACGATTTACCTTAACGGTAATTGCTTAACGATTAGTGCATTGTATTAACGCATATTAACTTATTGTATTAATCTCCTTATATACGTAAGGTGTTGTATTAACGTCTGGTATTAACGTAACGTATTGTATGTAACGTATTATGTAAACGTAACGTATTGTATTAACGTAACGTATTGTATTTACATATTGTATTACCGCAACATATTGTATTACCGCAACATATTGTATTAACGTTTTTATTAACGTAACGTATTGTATTAACGTAACGTATTGTATTAACGTTTTTATTAACGTAACGAATATTCGTTGAAGGATATTTTTTTACTCCAAACAAATTGCAAAAGAAAGCAATGAAGTTGGGTTCGATCATACATATATCGAAATTTACGCAGAGCGATATCCCGCAACTAGTGCGTTTTCGTGCCCATAAATGTATTAAACACCTCTATGAAACTGACGTATTAATGTATATATATGACATTATTTTGACGTCATATTGCTTTTCCACCACAGTAAAGTTGGACGCATGCCCTATTTGTAAGGAATCTCTTGGAATGGCATAAAAGCTGTTACATTGCAGGCTGCTAGTGCACATACTGTGAACGACGCCAGTCTCAATCGCAGACTAAATATCATTGTGGTATCTTAAGCTGTAGTGCTTGAACGATTTAGACGTGATTTTACGAACAATAAGGAAATAGAAATAACTAAACGGAAAAGAGAATCAGACAGTGAATTTGTTGCAGCACTCGTCATTCAGGTTTAATTGCAATTGTTTCTTCTGTGGGCTGGAAATATCAGATAGGTCAGTTCGGGAATAAAGAGGTAAACAGCCACCAGCCAAATTCGCCGTCAAGCAGATCTAACCTGGGATTAGGGTAGACAGGCCAAAGGATGTTTGGACTGAAAGCGCTTTCATAGCTGTTGTTAATAACTTCATTAATGAGGTAGATGAGATGTTTGGGAAGTACAAAAGGATTAAAAAGGGCCACGATAGGACAATTTTCAGTGCTGGTTGCAAGACCAAGGGCTCTGGTTGCTCCTTTGCAGTTGGGATTAGCAGTTCAGTTACACCACAAATTCGGTTCAAAATTCCTTATCAATACGTTACATGACGACAAATTGTGTTCGTTGTATGCTGAAGTACTGAACATCGAATGATGCGCAGCGGCCCAAACACGATAACAGCTGACTCCTCGGTACAAACGATGTTAGGCAATGGTCATTTTCGACAATACATGTGACCTTAGATGGTAAAACCTCTCTACATGCTGTGTGCATGATACTGACGATTACTCCTTCAATTCGTTCCGAGGTGATGATTTGTACAGATAGACCAAAGGCTGTCAGATCTACAGTCGATATATTACACTACGACATTCCAAGCAAAAATAAGCCGATACTGTACTGCAAACTCTCGCCTATCAACGTGGAGAACCAGTAAAAAAACTTGATTTGCTGTGGAAAATAGCAAGATCCTTGAGGCTGAATGCACCAGGGTGGTCAGGTGTGATGCAAGCCGTTGCGGGAAAAGCAACTGTAAGGTTTATACCAATGACGACTTGAACCCCACGAATATGACGTGTAAATACTCGACCCTATCCTTCATCACTCGCCCAACGTCACAACTGCACTCCTGTTATAACATTTGACCAACCGTTGTGGCCGAAAACGAGGGCAATAGCGTGTGATGAACCGGACAGCAGTGAACTAAAACAAGTCATTTTGGACTTAGGTGGCTTTCATACCTTGATGAGCTACTTGGGTTGCATCGGACATTTCATGAATAATACCATTCTTCGCGAAGTCCTTGAAGTAATATAATGGTGAAAATGTCGTTACCTATATTCTGATGGTGAACAAGGATATTTCGTTCTGTGAAGTACTTGACAATCCGGTCTAGAATAGCAGAAGGACTTGGAGAAAACCAAGAGCGTATTGGCCACCTTTGCCACTCCGGAACTTTGGCTCCAGTACATTACAATAGTTGACATACTACGCGATTTTATTCGCTCACAGAGGACAGGATCCTGGTTGCTGCACAAATATTGTCTTCGAGAAATGCTTCCTTATTTCGTTGCCACTGGTCACAATCACTACGCGAAGAGTGTCCAGATATATCTGCGTGACCTTGACGAACTCGAAGCTACGAATCCCTGAATCTATGAAATGTTAAGTGCTGGACTTTTTGTTATCCGCAGGAGAGACCGGTATTGGGCTGGTTTATCGAAAGATCTTGTAATTGGACAGTCGCTTATGAGAGCGTTCATATTTACAGGGTTTTGATCGTAAATCCTGCTCCAGTGGAGCAGTTTGAAGAAAGGGTATAATTCAAGTATCTCTAGACACGTATCTTGTGAAGTATCTGGACACCTTTGGAAAATGAACTTGAACCGGATGACCATGATAATGTGGTAGTACAAGACCTACTAACATGAACAACCCAAACCTAGTTCTCCAGGGTCATGTAATAGCGGTAGTGGTGCGACGAAAATACCTAAAATTTGACCTGAAAAACAGCCGAAAACGTAAAAGGCCTGTATCTCGAAAACGGTTGATTTTGAACTCAGTGATTTTGGCTAGGGAGTAGGTTTGACAGGTTGACCAAACCCTGCGAATATGAACTAAAACGGCTGACCCCCCCCCCCCACCTTCGAACATCTACATGATATTGCATGGTTATCTCGTGGAATGACTCTTAAGCAAATGTGAGAAAACGGGGAAATTAGTAAAATTGAGTGGGTTCCAAGCAGTCATCAACATTCTGATTGTTAAACAAAACGTGGAGGTGCTTCGAAAACTTTAAGTGAAACCTTCAATTCTGGATGTTCGGCATCGAGAAGGGGTCACCAGTGAAAAAGATGGATAATGCAATGTTTAGGGAACAAGCGAGTGGTTTTTGTGTGGAAATATGTTCAAGCCAGAGTCAAATTATTGAAGCCGGCTTAAAAGCTTTGGTCTGCCTCTATGCAATGTTTAGGGAACAAGCGAGAGCCTCGACACATTGAGACTTCGAAAGTTCAAGGAGAAAGCGGTGACAGAGACTTCCGTTGTTGAAATGAGGGCCTTGCCTCCGACATCTGACTCTGTGAAATATCATTCCTTACGCGTATTTTTGGAAATACGATGCTGGATGGGTGACGATAATAGACTGAATCCAACAGACTGGGGTTGGGAATTACGCGATGAAACTCTATTGCCACGCTGCATGGACACACCGTTAACACCGGCTCATCGACTAAAAGTGCTTGGCTGTACATGTAAGGTGGAGTGTGCTACAAAGAAATGTTCCTGTCGTCGATATGGACTAGAATGTACGAATGTGTGAACTTGTAGAAATTGAACTTGTTTTGGGGTGTCATTTGACAGAAATAAACTTATTTCTGAATTTGACCGTAAATAAATTCTCTTTAATTTCGCCTCTTTTATTGTCGACACAGGCAAGCTGATGACGTCACAGTACATTGTGGCGTCAAGATACAACCATATTGAATTATGCTGATTATGTCATTTTGCCTTTGCCGATTTTGGCCGAATTTGAGTATGATGTTGTCTGATATATGTATGATCGAACCAAACATAGTTAGCTTCTTTTGCAATTTGTTTGGGACCACTCTGCATTTTGGTTTTATTTACCCCGACTAGTATTGTATTTACGTAAGGTATTGTATTAATTGTATTAACGTATTGTATTCACGTAACGCATTGTATAAACGTAACATATTGTATTAGCGTAACGTATTATATTAACGTAACCTATTGTATTAATGTATTGTACTGTATAAACATATTGTATTAACGTAACGTATTGTATGTGACGTATTGTATGTAACATACCATATAAACGGATACTCAGTCATGGTTCACTGACAGACAGTAAGGGTTCCAGCCCTAGTATTTTGTTCCACCCTAATGACTAGTATGCCCCTTCCTACAAATTTATGAGGAGATATTGCCAAATGTGGTCCCCATTGTGCCTATAAAGATTGGAACCAATGGGATTTTGAGAAAAAAGCTACAGCCTGTGATGTTACAGGCATTTAACATTGAAGTCAATGGAAAATAATTTCTAGTCTGAGTCCTGACATGGCAACAAGCTTGGGAGATGGATATTTTGTCAGCCACTTATTTCCTGAAGTTTTGAATGGAAAGTGTCAGAAATGGTAAGAATACTGTTTTTTTTATTGCTCAGCAGTAAGTTTTGTGACTATTTCATATCAAAATAGCCATTAATTGGGGTTATCTGTTGGCTGAGTGTGAATTTGGGGGTAAATGTTTACATTTTTATACGCCCACATTTTCATGTGGACGTATTATGTCGTCGCCCCTGTCCGTCCGTCCACAATTTGTTTGTGGACTCTCTACAGGTCACAATTCTTATCCGATTTTGACGAAACTTTAAATATAGGTTTATCCCCATAAGATCTCGGTTACTTTCGATATTGGCATGTATCGGATCAAAACTTCATGGATTATGGACCCTGATTGTACGAAAAATCATGTTTTTAGCTTGTGGACCCTATAGAGGTCACAATTTTGAACCGATTTTGATGAAACTTGACATGCATATTTATAACCCAACGATCTTGGTTCCTTTCGATATTTGCGCCCATCGGATCGTAATTTCCTGAATTATGGCCCCTGAGTGTCCGAAAAATCACCCTTTTTAGCTTGTGGTCCCTCTGGAGGTCACAATTATTATCCGATTTAAAAAAACGTTTGATTATATCACCGTTACACCCTAAGGGAGGTTGAATTCGAATTTCGAGAAAATTATTATCTGTTTTAAAAAAACGTTTGATTATATCACCGTTACATGGTAATGAAGGTTGAGTTCGAATTTCGTGAAAATTGAACTGAAATTGACGGACAAAATGGCCGCCGTTTGTACGCGAATAGTGTGAAAATATGTTATATCAAGGTTGTGGACCCTATAGAGGTCACAATTTTGAACCGATTTTGATGCAACTTGACATGCATGTTTATAACCCAAATATCTTGGTTCTTTTCGATATTTGCTCCCATTGGATCGTAACTTCCTGAATTATGGCCCCTGATTGTCCGAAAAATGACCTTTTGTGGTCCCTCTGGAGGTCAGAATTATTATCCCATTTAAAAAACTGTTTGATTTTATCACCGTTACATCATAATGAAGGTTGAGGTGGAATTTCGTGAAAATCGGACCTAAATTGACTGAAAAAATGGCTGCTGCTTGTACGCGAAGAGTGTAAAAATATGGTATATCAAGGTTGTGAACCCTGTAGAGGTCTCAATCTTCATTCAATTTTGATGAAACTTGAAACACATGTTTACAACTTAACAATCTTAGTTCCTTTCGATATTTGTGCATATCGGATTGTAACTTCCTGAATTATGGCCCCTGATTGTACGAAAAATGACCTTATTTTTTAGCTTGTGGTCTCTCTGAGGTCAGAATTATTATCCCATTTAAAAAAAACGTTTGATTATATCACCGTTACATCGTAATGAAGGTTGAAGTCGAATTTCGTGAAAATCAGACCAAAATTGACAGCTGTTCTTGGGCCATCCATCCTTCATCACTAACAAAGGGAAACCACGCCTGAAAATCTAGATGAACTTTGTCACCCAATGCAATGATCAAACACCCAACCTCAAGGCTACCGAGCCAGCATCTTACCCACTTAGGAACATGATCCCCTGTCGAATTTGAAGCCTACTGAAATGAACCTTTTATAACCCAAAGATCTTAATTCATTTCGAAATTTGCACATATCAAATTCTAACTTAATGATGTAGGAAAAATCACTTTCGGTATTGCTTGTTCTCTATCCATCTCTCGAAAATGTGGGCGTATCCTGCCTGGCAGTGCCAGCCTATCTTGTTGCATGATGTCATATCAAAACACTGAATAGTGTATTACAATGTTTCTAGTTGCATGTGTTTTTTTTACAAAATGGCAGATTCTTACCCTAGAATTTATCAGAAAATTGAAAATTCAGCTTTATTAAGTGAAAATGGGGAATGCAGGGCTTGAAGTCGGCAGATGCCAGATATGGGAGAATGTCATATAAGTGCCCAATAACAGGGGTTTTGAAGTCCACAGATTGTCCTTTGTGGTGACTATGGCGTTAAGTTTTGATTTGCCCTCAAGTAGGCTCAAGCGTGGATTGTTTCCATGTCTGTCACAACAGCCTGTGTACTAATGCCCACCACATCAGTTTTGAGCCGCACCATATTAATAATAATAGACAGTACTGTAAATCCAATGGCCATTGCTTTGGCCATGATGCCTACAGCAGGTGTCTTCTACATTTGAGACTGGCTTAGATGTAAGTCACACTCAAGGTTTACTTTTTTATACGCCCACATTTTCATGTGGACGTATATTGTCGTCGCCCCTGTTCGTCCGTCCGTCCGCAATTGTTTGTGAACAGTCTACAGGTCACAATTTTTATCCGATTTCAATGAAACTTAAAATATAGATTTATCACCCTAAGATCCCGGTTCCTTTCAAAATTGGCATGTATCGGACTGTAACTTCATGGGTTATGGCCCCTGATTGTACGAAAAATCACGTTTTTATACCCCCACATTTTCATGTGGACGTATTATGTCGTCGCCCCTGTCCGTCCGTCCACAATTTGTTTGTGGACTCTCTAAAGGTCACAATTCTTATCCGATTTTGACGAAACTTGAAATATACGTTTATCCCCATAAGATCTCGGTTCCTTTCGATATTGGCATGTATCGGATCAAAACTTCATGGATTATGGCCCCTGATTGTACGAAAAATCACGTTTTTAGCTTGTGGACCCTATAGAGGTCACAATTTTGAACCGATTTGGATGAAACTTGACATGCATGTTTATAACCCAAAGATCTTGGTTCCTTTCGATATTTGCGCTCATTGATTCGTAACTTCCTGAATTATGGCCCCTGATTGGACGAAAAATCACCCTTTTTAGCTTGTGGTCCCACTGGAGGTCAAAATTATTATCCGATTTAAAAAATCGTTTGATTATATCACCGTTACATGGTAATTAAGATTGAGTTAAAATTTCGTGAAAATCGGACCTAAATTGACAGACAAAATGGCCGCCGTTTGTACGCGATTAGTGTGAAAATATGTTATATCAAGGTTGTGGACCCTATAGAGGTCACAATTTTGAACCGATTTTGATGAAACTTGACATGCATGTTTATAACCCAAATATCTTGGTTCTTCTTGATATTTGCGCCCATTGGATCGTAACTTCCTGAATTATGGCCCCTGATTGTCCGAAAAATGACCTTTTGTGGTCCCTCTGGAGGTCAGAATTATTATCCCATTTGAAAAACCGTTTGATTTTATCACCGTTACATCATAATGAAGGTTGAGGTGGAATTTCGTGAAAATCGGACCTAAATTGACTGAAAAAATGGCTGCCGCTTGTACGCGAAGAGTGTAAAAATATGGTATATCAAGGTTGTGAACCCTGTAGAGGTCACAATCTTCATTCAATTTTGATGAAACTTGAAACACATGTTTACAACTTAACAATCTTAGTTCCTTTCGATATTTGTGCATATCGGATTGTAACTTCCTGAATTATGGCCCCTGATTGTACGAAAAATGACCTTTTTTTTTTAGCTTGTGGTCTCTCTGGGGTCAGAAATATTATCCCATTTAAAAAAAACATTTGATTATACTGTATCACCGTTACATCGTAATGAAGGTTGAGGTCGAATTTCGTGAAAATAGGACCAAAATTGACAGCTGTTCTTGTCAGGCCATCCATCCTTCATCACTAACAAAGGGAAACCACGCCTGAAAATGTAGATGAACTTTGTCACCCAATGCAGGGATCAAACACCCAACCTCAAGGCTACCGAGCCAGCATCTTACCCACTTAGGAACATGATCCCCTGTCGAATTTGAAGCCTACTGAAATGAACCTTTTATAACCCAAAGATCTTAATTCATTTCGAAATTTGCACTTATCAAATTCTAACTTAATGATGTAGGAAAAATCACTTTCGGTATTGCTTGTTTTCTATCCATCTTTCGAAAATGTGGGCGTATCCTGCCTGGCAGTGCCAGCCTATCTTTTAACTTGTGAACAGTGTAGAGGTCACAATTTTGAACCGATTTGGATGAAACTTGAAATCCATGTTTATAACCCAAAGATCTTGGTTCTTTTCGATATTTGCGCCAATCGGATCGTAACTTCCTGAATCGTGGCCCCAGATTGTTCGAAAAATCGCCCTTTTTAGCTTGTGGTCCCTCTGGACGTCAAAATTGTTATCCAATTTAAAAAAATAGGCTGGCACTGCCAGGCAGGATACGCCCACATTTTTGAGAGATGGATAGAGAACAAGCAATACCGAAAGTGATTTTTCCTACATTATTAAGTCCTGTATTTCATACTGTATTGGGAGCAGCCACTTTGTTGGTCAGTTCCAGTCTGATATTCATGAAATTCGAAGCCGACAATGATTATGGTGTGACGGTACACAACCTAGAAATGTGACTTTTCGTCAAAATCGGATAAAAATTGTGACCTGTAGAGAGTCCACAACCATGATATACCATATTTTTACACTATTTCACGAAATTCGAACTCAACCTTCCTTACGGTGCAACAGTAATATAATCAGAGGGTTTTTTTTTCAATCAGATAATAATTGTTCGAGAGATAGACAGAGAACAAGCAATACCGAAAGTGATTTTTCCTACAATCAAAGGCCATAATTCATTAAGTTTCAATTTGATATGCGCAAATATCGAAAAGAATAAAGATCTTTAGGTTATAAACAAGCATTTCAGGTTTCATCAAAATCGAATTAAAATTGTGACCTCTACAGGGTCCACAACTTTGATATACCATATTTTTACACTGTTCGCGTACAAACGGCGGCCATTTTTTCTGGCAATTATGGTCAGATTTTCTTGAAATTCGAAATCAACCTTCCATAGGGTGTAACGGTGATAGAGTCAAACGTTTTTTAAATCGGATAATAATTGTGACCTCCAGAGGGACCATAGGCGATTTTTCGGACAATCAGGGGCCAAAATTCAGGAAGTTACGATCAGATATGTGCAAATAACGAAAGGAACCAAGATCTTTGGGCTATAACAATGCATTTCAAGTTTCATCGAAATCGAATTAAAATTGTGACCTCTACAGGGTCCACAAACATGATATACAATTTTTTAACAGTATTCGCGTACAAAGGGCGGCCATTTTGTATAGCAATTTTGGTCCGATTTTCCAGAAATTTAAACTCAACCTTTCTTACGGTGTTACGGTGATATAATCAAACGTTTTTTTCAATCGGATAATAATTGTGACCTCCAGAGGGACCACAAGCTAAGAAGAGAGTCCACAACCATGATATACCATATTTTTACACTATACGTGTACAAACGGTGACCATTTCGTCCGGCAATTTTGGTACGATTTTCACGAAATTCGAACTCAACCTTCCTTACGGTGCAACAGTAATATAATTAGAATTTTTTTTTTAAATCAGATAATAATTGTTGGAGAGATAGACAGAGAACAAGCAATACCGAAAGTGATTTTTCCTACAATCAAAGGCCATAATTCATTAAGTTACAATTTGATATGCGCAAATATTGAAAAGAATAAAGATCTTTAGGTTATAAACAAGCATTTCAGGTTTCATCAAAATGGATTTAAAATTGTCACCTCTACAGGGTCCACAACTTTGATATACCATATTTTTACACTGTTCGCGTACAAACGGCGGCCATTTTTTCTGGCAATTATAGTCCGATTTTCTCGAAATTCGAACTCAACCTTCCGTAGGGTGTAACGGTGATAGAGTCAAACGTTTTTTTAAATTGGATAATAATTGTGACCTCCAGAGGGACCATAGTCGATTTTTCGGACAATCAGGGGCCATAATTCAGGAAGTTACGATCCGATATGTGCAAATAACGAAAGGAACCAAGATCTTTGGGTTATAACCATGCATTTCAAGTTTCATCAAAATCGAATTAAAATTGTGACCTCTACAGGGTCCACAACCATGATATACAATTTTTTAACAGTATTCGCATACAAACGGCGGCCATTTTGTATGGCAATTTTGGTCCGATTTTCCCGAAATTCGAACTCAACCTTCCTTACGGTGAAACGGTAATATTGTCAACCGTTTTATTAAATCGGATAATAATTGTGACCACCAGAGGGACCACAAGCTAAAATTAGGCGATTTTGCGTATAATCAGGGGCCATAATTCAGGAAGTTACGTTCCGATATGCGCAAATATCGAAAGGAACCAAGATCTTTGGGTTATAACCATGAATTTCAAGTTTCATCAAAATCGATTTAAAAATGTGACTTTTACAAGGTCCACAACCCATGATATACAATTTTTTAACAGTATTCGCGTACAAACGGCGGCCATTTTGTATGGCAATTTTCGTCCGATTTTCCCGAAATTCGAACTCAACCTTCCTTAGGGTGTAACGGTGATATAATCAAACGGTTTTTTAAATCGCATAATAATTGTGACCTCCAGAGGGACCACAAGCTAAAAAGGGTGATTTTTCGGACAATCGGGGGCCATAATTCAGGAAATTACATTCCGATAGGTGTAAATATCGAAAGGAACCAAGATCTTTGGGTTATAAACATGCATGTCAAGTTTCATCAAAATCGGTTCAAAATTGTGACCTCTATAGGGTCCACAAGCTAAAAACGTGATTTTTCGTACAATCAGGGGCCATAATCCATGAAGTTTTGATCCGATACATGCCAATATCGAAAGTAACCGAGATCTTTTGGGGATAAACCTATATTTCAAGTTTCGTCAAAATCGGATAAGAATTGTGACCTGTAGAGAGTCCACAAACAAATTGTGGACGGACGTCCGGACGGACAGGGGCGACGACAATATACGTCCACATAAAAATGTGGGCGTATAAAAAACCATTTGATTATATCGCCGTTACATGGTAATGAAGGTTGAGTTCGAATTTCGTGAAAATTGAACCAAAATTGACGGACAAAATGGCCTGATTCGTAACCTCCTGAATTATGGCCCCTGATTGGACGAAAAATCACCATTTTTAGCTTGTGGTCCCACTGGAGGTCAAAATTATTATCTGATTTAAAAAATCGTTTGATTACATCACCGTTACATGGTAATTAAGATTGAGTTAAAATTTCGTGAAAATCGGACCTAAATTGACAGACAAAATGGCCGCCGTTTGTACGCGATTAGTGTGAAAATATGTTATACAATCTTTGAAGAAATTTCTCTGGTGAATCGGGGTAGCCATTTTCCCGGAAGGTGACATGTAATTCCTACGCGCGAAATTTCTCGTTTATTTGCTTCGTCCGCCCCCGATTTTACGTGCCTAGATGACCGAATCACTTAAAAATATACCCACGCGTAGAAAAATAGATCTTTACAAAAACTTGAATTTGTTCGTTTATGATCCAATTTTTTATGTCAGCGAGTTAACTTTGACTCAAGAATCATTTTACAACAAACGAAACGACGATCCGACCTCTAGTTTTCGAGAAATCAACCCAAAAAGATTGACCAATCAGAGGTCAGAATGGGCGGGGCTTAGGTTTGAAAAAAATTGGAAAAAATGGACGGTCTAATGTGCCAGAGGCCTTCGGCTCCGCGGCTGCCTCTGGGAACGAGATTGTATGTTACATCAAGGTTGTGGACCCTATAGAGGTCACAATTTTGAACCGATTTTGATGAAACTTGACATGCATGTTTATAACCCAAATATCTTGGTTCTTCTTGATATTTGCGCCCATTGGATCGTAACTTCCTGAATTATGGCCCCTGATTGTCCGAAAAATGACCTTTTGTGGTCCCTCTGGAGGTCAGAATTATTATCCCATTTAAAAAAACGTTTGATTTTATCACCGTTACATCATAATGAAGGTTAAGGTGGAATTTCGTGAAAATCGGACCTAAATTGACTGAAAAAATGGCTGCCGCTTGTACGCGAAGAGTGTAAAAATAGGGTATATCAAGGTTGTGAACCCTGTAGAGGTCGCAATCTTCATTCAATTTTGATGAAACTTGAAACACATGTTTACAACTTAACAATCTTAGTTCCTTTCGATATTTGTGCATATCGGATTGTAACTTCCTGAATTATGGCCCCTGATTGTACGAAAAATGACCTTTTTTTTAGCTTGTGGTCTCTCTGGGGTCAGAAATATTATCCCATTTAAAAAAAAAACGTTTGATTATACTGTATCACCGTTACATCGTAATGAAGGTTGAGGTCGAATTTCGTGAAAATCAGACCAAAATTGACAGCTGTTCTTGTCAGGCCATCCATCCTTCATCACTAACAAAGGAAAACCACGCCTGAAAATGTAGATGAACTTTGTCACCCAATGCAGGGATCAAACACCCAACCTCAAGGCTACTGAGCCAGCATCTTACCCACTTAGCAACATGATCCCCAGTCGAATTTGAAGCCTACTGAAATGAACCTTTTATAACCCAAAGATCTTAATTCATTTCGAAATTTGCACATATCAAATTCTAACTTAATGATGTAGGAAAAATCACTTTCGGTATTGCTTGTTCTCTATCCATCTCTCGAAAATGTGGGCGTATCCTGCCTGGCAGTGCCAGCCTATCTTTTAACTTGTGAACAGTGTAGAGGTCACAATTTTGAACCGATTTGGATGAAACTTGAAATCCATGTTTATAACCCAAAGATCTTGGTTCCTTTCGATATTTGCGCCAATCGGATCGTAACTTCCTGAATTGTGGCCCCAGATTGTCCGAAAAATCGCCCTTTTTAGCTTGTGGTCCCTCTGGACGTCAAAATTGTTATCCAATTTAAAAAACAACCATTTGATTATACCGCCGTTACATGGTTATGGAGGTTGAGTTCAAATTTCGTGAAAATCGGAGCAATATTGACGGACAAAATGGCCGCCGTTTGTACACGAATAGTGTGAAAATATGTTATATCAAGGTTGTGGACCCTATTTAGAGGTCACAATTTTGAACCGATTTTGATGAAACTTGACATGTATGTTTATAACCCAAAGATCTTGGTTCCTTTCAATATTTGCACCCATCGGATCGTAACTTCCTGAATTATGTCCCCTGATTGTCCGAAAAATAGCTTGTGGTCCCTCTGGAGGTCAAAATTATTATCCAATTTAAAAAACGTTTGATTTTATCACCGTTACATGGTATTGAAGAGAGAATTTGAATTTAATGAAAATCGGACCATAATTGGCGGATAAAATGGCCACCGTTTGCATGCGAATAGTGTCAAAATATGTTATATCAAGGTTGTGGACCCTATAGAGGTCACAATTTTGAACTGATTTTGATGAAACTTGAAATACATGTTTATAACCTAAGGATGTTTGTTCCATTGCATATTTGCGCATATCGGATCATAACTTCCTGAATTATGGCACCTGATTGTACGAAAAATCACCCTTTTTAGCTTGTAGTCCCTCTGGAGGTCACAATTATTATCTGATTTAAAAAACGTTTGATTATATCACAGTTACACCGAAGTTATAGGCGAGTTTGAATTATGTTTTTCTGATGATTTCTTAAAATGCAGCAACAACAACTCTTGTTGACTGCCCGGACGATTTAGCTGCTGTGTGGGCGTATGTTTCGTTACCTGGCAACCTATTTCTTCTGTTGATCGTTAACTTATTTGTTGTTGGAGGGCCACTGAAGGAATGTTCGCTAAAAATAAAGAGGCATATTATTTCTATTTCCATTTTAAACCACGAGGAGGTCTCCCTTCTTATTCAACCACATATTTTTTTTTATTGCATATTTATTACCATCTTTTTATCATTTCAGGTGTCAATCGAGTTACTGTGAGAGGATGGAATGACTGACCTCAACACAAGTATTAAGGCAAAAGGTGGGTGTATGATAATGGCTTGCATTTGTCTGTCTTGCTTATTTACTATAGCTGTGATCCTGTAAAGTGTCGTCTGCTGTTGATGGTTGGTCTAAATGGCCTTTTTTGTAGCTGGATTCAACTGCACAGTAATTCTTGTACTCACAGAATTCGTGAAGCTTTCGTCCGCACAGGAGAAGTGCTTGTCTTTGAACTTCGGGTCTGGTTTTGTATTCTATGTGGTACAGACTCCCTCTTTCTATTTGCCGCAGGGTATATCTTGTCTTTAGAGAAAGAGGGGCCCCAAGAAGTTTAGCTTTCTACTTGGTGGCATTCTTTATTCCATCATTGCTTCTCAAAATTGTTGAGGAAAGTCAACCCATCGTATTTCTTCCATAATTTACATTCTTTGAAAGTGAAACACTCAACGAGCGGTTGATTGCCTCACATTTCTGTGTGTTTGGTTGGAATTTGGTTTTTTCTAAAGCTGCTTCACTTATTCAAATTTTTGTAGAATTTCACTTAGAAATGATTTGTCATTTTCATTCATATTCAGGTAATCGACTTTATTTGAGGCCAGATACATGGAACGGTTCCACCAGTTATTTGTTATCCCACCCCGGCACACAACAGAATGAGACCTGAACTTTGAGCAGTCACCATCGTAATGCATGATAGTGGACTCTAGGACTTTTGGTAGGCGTTTTCTCATCTCCTTAGTGTTACCAAGGTAATCAGGATTAGGCTGCATCGAGCTTTGACATCTTGGCTCAGTATTTTCTTGACCTTGCCCTTATCCAGTCTGGTTTTACCAGGAAACCTCTCGTCACTGAATTTTGCATTATAGCAATGCCTTAATTGAGTGGCAGCCAGGTGCAAAGGGTCAGCTAGTCGCTCAACACTCCACATCGGATGCAAAATTTTTAAACTATCTTCAATTCCAGCAGCTGATCGCCCGTCTCCATCTGTTGTTGCATATTTGATGAGGACGTTTTGGAGAGCTAGTTATGTTCCAATGCTTTTCCCCATAGCATACTCAGATAATGGTGCATAGACTGGCAAACTTGCAGTACAACCTTCGTGTCACCCAGGGCAGTTGACTGTAACACCTTTTCCCCTAAGCCAGCACAGTTTATGTTGCACCACAGCACTCAGGATATATTTGTGCTTTGTGTTTGTCTCACATACAATTCCAATGGCTTGCGAGGCTGCTTGCCCTAGCTTTTTAGTCTGGCCTATGGTTATGCTTTTGTAGCGCCCATCCACTGCAACATTTATTATATTTGGGTTAACTGCCCCACTGCTTTGATCCTTTCCCTCATGTTAACAGTGTTCAACCTTGTCATTTTAGCACTAACTTGGTTAGAAAGAGTCTGCACGCCACTTCAAGCTCTGGTGTTCCCAACCGGCATGTCTAACAGTCCAGATTGTAGGGTCAGATTAATAACAGCTGCCTTTCTTCCTGGTTTCCCAGTTGGAATCTCTTTATACAACTTGTAGACAGGTGAGATAAATGAACATTTTATAAACTTTACAGAGTACATCCAACCCGCTCCCCAATTCTGCTCACTAACAAGCTGGAAGTTTAATACTGCACAGGCCTTTCTTCTCCCCCTTGGCATGTAACTGAATGACAGAATTCCACATTTCGACCATTTTCTGGATGTCTACGATCCTGTTCCCCTGGATAGCATTCGCCTCAGAATTCTCATTCTCATCCAAATTTAACATTTCAGGTCTACATCTCAAAACTAGATGACTTCCAGGAATGGCTTTAGTAGAAAGATGCATATTAATTTCATCCTTGATATCTGTGACACATGTGGAAGTTGAGGGCAAATTGTAATCAGTTTGGGTTCCAGTCGATAACATAAATGGCTTGTGTGTTGACTGTTTTGCATATCTCTGGACCTGGAAACTTGTAGGTACGGTCACCATTGTAAATCATTTGACAGGTCAGAATGGACAGTGATAAATGTGATTGGTCAGCCATGTATCAGATTCCCTACTAGGGGGTGGGGGATCATAAAACTGTCGTTGTGTTACATAATCAGATTATGTGAATTTAATTGTGCTTTGTAAATACAGCTATGTAGAAGACATTTTAAAATTTATAGGCACTGCATGTTTCAACATCTTAGAGTTGACCACAATTTGGCACTTCAAACTGTGTTAACAGAGAAAAACTGTGTAATTTTCATTGAAAATGTTAAATTTATGTTATCTTTTTACAGAATGCATTTATGTTCAAAAATAAAAATGTTCTGTGGAATTCAAAATTCATGTGCTTTTAAATTTCTGTCTGAAATTCCGCAGTTTTCTGATGTATTATAGTGTTTGCAGAATGATGCACTGCTCATCTCAAAATGCATGGATTTTCATAATCTTTGGCCAGGGAATTGCATACATGTTTGTTTATTAGATTACAGCAAATTTGTTCAAATAGCAGCAACATGTGAGGTATATAGGACTAAGACTAGTTATTATGTAGTGCGAGTTATTAATAGACATTTTTTATCTTTATTTTTTTTTCTCCCCTTTTCCTGCATTTTTAGGTTGACTTTTTGGTCTAGGGATCAAATTTGCAATTTCATAGCAGTTTTGGGTAATACTGAGAATATTACAGCGGAGGGATAGCGGGTGTAAAATGTCTTTCTGCGGAGCAATCATTGTGTTGGAAGTGATATTTTCACCCCAGTCAACTCCATATCCCGTAGCAAAATATCTAAACGGTCAACCCCCTACAAATTTATGATGAGGAGATTGCTAAATGTGGTCCCCATTGTGTCTATAAAGATTGGATGCAAGGGAATGTTGGGAAATAGCTACAGCCTGTGATGTTACAGGCTTTAACATTGAGTCCAATTATTATCACCAGAGTTATGCCCTCTGATGAATAGAATTATTACTGCCAGAGTTATGTCCCTTGATCAATAGAATTTATTGTATAACTACCGGTACTGAAAATATGAAATGGAGAGAAACATATCTTAAATAAAACAAACCATAAATGATGAATAGACTTCAATATTTTATTTCTTTGAGAGTTTGAACAATGACCCCCTCCCATGGAAGTAAGTGTAGGGTGTAGCTAGCCTCAACAGTTTGAACTATGACCCCCCCCCCCCAATGCATGTGATGTGTAGGGTGTAAATCTCAACACAAACATATGGTTCAATAGTCGCTTGCACGTAGCAGTCTTTAGCAGTGGGAGGTAACCAGAGGACCCGGAGAAAACCCACGAGGTTGGACAGGCGACCCTACTCCTTGTCCCGTACAACTGGGGAAACGAAACCACACAAGTTAACTCAATGACAGACCTTATGATACAGCGCGCACGTGCTACAACCATTTGTCCATCCACACAACCCCAACCCCCTCCCAATCACACATAGAAATACATGCTAAATTATATTGTGGTAATTATTCAATCATGAACTAACATTTTACTACATCCTTAGCTGGGGGATCATGGTCGCTAAGTGGGTAAGACGCTGGCTCGCTAGCCTGGAGGTCAGGTGTTCAATCCCTGCATTGGCCAGGAAAGTTCATTCTGATTTCCCGGGGAGGGGGTTCCCCTTGTCGTTCAGATAGGACGAAAACCTGAGGTCACATTAGCGTGCACATAAAAGATCCCTAGGCAGTTGGAATCTCTATATGAGTAGGGTTGTAAAATTTCCCTCTTACACCACTATATGGCCAATACCAGTCTTCATTAGCCCAGTTTAATAGCAAAACAGTAGGATGTTAAACCCCATTTTATTTCATTTACATCAAGATCTATCCACATGTTAGCTAATCTAGATTTATCCACGCGATCTATTTTAGCTAATCAAGATCTATCCACCCATTAGCTAATTGAGATCTATCCACTGGTCAGGTACATGTAATTGAGATTTATCCACGCTGCATTCATTACAGTGAAAACATGGGTTTCTCATATCAAATATTTAAGACAAAGTGAACATTTTAAAATTGAAACACAAATCGCCAGCCAGAATGCTTTCGAGTGCATTTGTAATGAAGCGACTCGATGAACGAGGCTAAACATATCCCAAAGAGGAATACTAAAGAAGTAGACTGGAATAACCAGATGAGAAAGATTGCCATTCAATTTGTACTCTTTGTGTGTTTTACCTAACATAACTGAGAGAAAGAGAGAGATGGGGTTTTATTCTCTACTCAACACAACTAGGTCATTTCGGGACTAACAAATGGTCAAATTTTATTTCAATAATTCGCTTGCATGTAGGGGTCTATAGCAGTGGGAGGAAACCAGAGAAAACCCACGAGGTTGAGAAGGCGCCCCTATCTCCATGCCACATACGCTCACACCTATGGCGGTATATTAGTGCCAAAATTCTAACATGCTATCGTCTAATTTCTTACTTCTATTCATTTAATTTCTAACCTCCATTCATGTAACTTCTAACTTCCATTCATGTAATTTCTAAATTAAGACAATGTATAATTCAACTTCTTTATTTGTTCAGTGTAAATTTCAATCCTATTTCATCTTATTTCTAATATTGGGGCGACAAATGTCTGCTTCATTGTGGTATTACATGTTAAGCTTGAACGGCAAACAAATTTAGAATTTTGATACTTCTACCTAGCAACCATCATTATGACATCGTTTGGTGTCGCCACCGTGTGCTCAGTTTGGCGATTGAGCACCTGATCGGGACCATTCGATTGATACAAACGACTCGCTCTTCGTCAGATTGAGTGGCTTGCCTGAGTGTTAAAATTGGAAACAACATCGGGAGAGAGATGCGGACATGGGGTTTAACATCCACTCGACACCAACCAGGTCATTTCGGTATTAACGCCGTTCATTTGTATTTCAATAATTCGCTTGCGCGTAGGAGTGTTTAGCAGTGGGTGGAAATCGGAGGACCCGGAGAAAACACCGTGGGGTTGGAAAGGCGGCCCCGCTCAATGTCACGTAAAAACGGGAAATCGAAACCACGCCAGTTTATTCGATGACAGACCTTATGTTACAGCGTGCACGTGCTAACCATTCGGCCATCCTACTCTCTAAACAACATTGAACGTCATATAAATGTATGGTTTGCAAATACTATTTCGCATACCGTGGCTAAGTGGGTAAGACGCAGGCTCGCTAGGCTGTGGGTCGGGAGTTTGATCCCTGCATTGGTCGAAAAAAGTTAATCCAGATTTTCTGGCGTGGTTCCCCCTTATTAGTGTCTTGTCGTTCCGATGGTATGGAAACCCGAGGTTCCATGTACATGTTGGCATGCACGTAAAAGATCCTGTGACCGTTAGACTTCGATATAAGTCCAGGTTGTAGATCCGCTCTCCGGGCAATATTTCCCTAAAGCACACTGTATGGTGTATGTCCGTCTCCACTAGCCCGGTTAGGAACAGAACAGTAGAGCGTTAAACCCCTCATTCATTTCATTTCATTTTCTATTTCAAATATAAGCTAAACGGGATTTGGAGAATTTTATTTTATTTTTTTTACGGTTGAGCCAATAATTAACATTTATATGCAGTTGGTCTATATTAACACAGGCAGGCGCGGATCCAGAAGGGGGTTCAAGGGGGTCCGGACCCCCCCCCCGCTCAGACTTGACAATTTTAAACTTAAATCTATGCAATTTTATTGGCGATTTTTAGACCTGTAATTTTGGAATTTACCTTCCGGAAATACGTCAGAGTGCACCAAATTGAATCTAATTTACCAAATTTTTCTGGGGGAGCGCCCCCATACCCCCCCGTTAATTGGTTGAGCGCAATTAGTTAAGATATTATCAGACCTAGACACTCCCCCCCCCCCCCGCAAAAAATCCTGGATCCGCACCTGACAGGGTATAAATGTTATCAATAGGCCTACACAGATACTGAGTTTAATACTCTCTCTCTCTTTTTTCTCTCAGCACGCCTTCCAACCTTCAACCAAACGAAGAATGGGTCGTTTATACCAAATAATGGTCCCGATAAGGTGCGCAATCACCCAATTGAGCACGCAGTGGCGACACCAAACGATGTCATAATGATGGTTGCTAGGTAGAAGTAACAAAATTCTAAATTTGTTTGCCGTTCATGCTTAACATGTAATACCACAACGAAGTAGACATTTTTCGCCCCAATATTACACTGAACAAATAAAGAAGTTGAATTATACATTGTCTTAAATTAGAAATTACATGAATGGAAGTAAGAAGTTGCATCAATGGAGGTTAGAAATTACATGAACAGAAGTAAGAAATTAGACGATAGCATGTTAGAATTTTGGCACTAATATACCGCCATACATACCAGGGTTCGAAACCACAACCGCAAGCCAGTCAGCTAGAGGTCGAAGCGCGGCACTCTAGACCACTAGGCCAACCCAACCACCCCCCGAACATATCTGATTAGAATTTTGAGTAAATCAGAAACGGTTGAATGTAAAACAGTTTATGTACATGTACATTCAAATTATATTGTTATATGCATTGTAACCCATTAATATTCATTTCTAGGTGCCAAATTACAGAGATTTAGATCCTTTAATAGACTGAGAACAGAATTTACAAGCCAACAGTGAGGCTGATGTCCCCCGCTGAAATCCCAAAATAAATAGATGACATATATTAATTAATCGCACATTTATTTTTTTCAAACGTATCGACCAATCAAACTGAACACGAAGTGTCATCCAAAAATTGCTTATATCTGCCTACCGTAAGAAGAAAATGCTCATCTTCGAACTCCATCAAGGCATTGACCTAATAAGCATACACACCAATTTTGAACATTTTAACTCAATTCGAAGGAGAGTTATTGTGTTCCAAAGTCTCGGCAAATCAAATTGCTTATCGCTCTGCTTACCCTGAGCAGAAAATGCTCATTATCGATCTTAGTCAAGGTATTACTGTAATGAAACTATACACCAAGTTTCATCACTCTCACTTAATTAGAACTAAAGTTATCGTGTCTCAAAGCATCAACCAATCAAATTGTTTATCTCTGCCTACCCTAAGCGGAAAATGCTCATCTTCTAACTCCATCAAGGCATTGACCTAATAAGCATATACACCAAGTTTGAACATTTTAACTCAATTAGAAGGAGAGTTATTGTGTTCCAAATTCTCGACCAATCAAATTGCGTATAGCTCTGCTTACCCTGAGCAGAAAATGCTCATTATCGAACTTAGTCAAGGTATTACTATAATGAAACTATACACCAAGTTTCATCAATCTCACTTAATTAGAACTAAAGTTATCGTGTCCCAAAGCATCAACCAATCAAATTGCTTATCTCTGCTTACCCTAAGCAGAAAATGCTCATCTTCGAACTCCATCAAGGCATTGACCTAATAAACACATAGACCAAGTTTGAACATTCTAGCTCAATTAGGAAGAGAGTTATTGTGTCCCAAAAAGTGTGACGGACAGACAGACAGACAGACGGACAGACAGACAGACAGACGGACGGACGAACCCATTTTAATAGTCCCCCAACTTTCTTTGAAAGGCGGGGGACAATAATGATATAAAAATACACCATTACATACAGGGCTGACTGTAAAACAAGATGGCCGTCTATATATGTTAAGTCAATGGAGCAATAAACAATAACAATTTCTATACATATTCATCAATTAGTATTAATTAAAACAGTAAGTATGTTCTAGTTGTGAGACCAGTATTCTGACCACAGACACCTCCAAGTCAGACGCATGTCTAAAAGGGAGGTGTATTCCCTCCCCCAGGTTACGTAGTTCATTTTTTTCTGGTCAAATTCCTGGACACGCTCCCTGAAAGTATCCAATATAGTGAAATTTTTCCAAAGATTACTGTACACGCCTCATGAAATGATATTAGTTTATAACATATCTTACAGAACTATGTTGATATCTTTTCACCTATAGGTAAAGCCAATTCAAATAAATTTTTAGGTTCTACAGATAAGGAAGTTCTTAGAAACGCATACTTATTAAGAACTGTATGACTTGTTAAGAATTCGCTAGAACTGCCATGTGCTATTAAAATTCACAAGAGTTGCCATGAGCTATCCGAATTCACTAGAGCTGCCATGTGCTATACGAATTCACTAGAACTGCCATGTGTTAAGAATTCACTAGAGCTGCCATGTGCTATAAGAATTCACTAGAGCTGCCATAATAATTCACTAGAACTGCCATGTGTTATTAGAATTCACTAGAGTTGCCATGTGCTATAAGAAATAATTATATAAAGAAATATGCATGAAAACAGAAATGTACTGAAGGTTCAATTATCAAATCTCTGATCAATTTTATTGAAATCAATATAATGGATAATCCTCTCTCCCCATCAATATAATGGATAACCACTCCACCCCCCTGCACCATAATAATTTCTACTGTATCATTGTCTATAGAACGTTTCAAAACAATCATCATACACCCCCCCACCCCCACCCGCATTGGTTTTTTTAAAACAAGAGGACCAAAAGTTTTTGCATTTATGGCACAGCTTGAACTTCAGGTGACTGAAAGTTTTTTATTTACGACACAGCTTGGATTATTTCTGTAAAAATTTCTTCATCATTTTTCTCTGTTTCTTTGACAACCGGTTGTATGTTTGCGTTGGTATCGAGACTGCCGAGGGATAGTTTATTGGGATTAATGGTGACTGATTTGGTACAGTTGTGGGTTTTATAAATACCAACAAGTCTGTCTGCTAGTTCGAACATATTACTACGTAGTGATATAATTATAAACTGAGCATTTCTGGTTCGTTCCTGAAAAATAAAAAAAATCCATGTTAATTGGAACAAACTATTATTATAAATTAAGACTAATTAGTCCTAGTCGTTCAGATGGGATGAAAAACCGAGGTCCCGTGTACACACTGGAGAGCACGTAAAAGATCCCTTGGCAGTTGGAATTCGATATAAGAGTAGGCCGTAGTGCCGCTGCCTGGGCAAAATTTAGTGGGACGTTAAACCCCATTTCATTTCATTTCATATTTAAATTACAGCCCAAAAGAACCCGGAGAAAACCCACAAGGTTGGACAGGTGACCCTATTCCTTGTCACATGCAAGCGGGGAATGAAACCCCACCAGTTGACTCAATGACAGAACTTCTGATTTAACATGCCCACGATAACTATTAGGTCACCCACCCCCTAAAGATCATAAGGTCATCTCAACCACCCTGTTCTTGAATCTGATAATAACAACATATTCCATGGTCATCTCAACCACCAGGTTCTTGAATCTGACAATAACATCATATTCCATGGGATTTTACAGAAAGATGATAAGGTCTCCTTATTGAGTCAATTATGTGAGAAGAAGAAGGGTCGTCTGACCAATCTTATTTTCTTCTCCTGGTCCTCCATTTTATTATTATTGTTACGGTTTTGTTTATATAGCGCTACATTAAATATCAAAATGTTCCTAAGTGCTTCACAAGACTAATCATAACACTGTTTGTAAAGATGAGTTTTCACTTTACGTTTAAATATATGATACGAATTTAATTGTCTAATGGTTACAGGAAGATTGTTCCAGAGTTTTGCAGAATTACAGGGGTATGAGAATTGTCCAGTCTGTTTAAATCTGAGTCTGGTGTCCCAGCTAATAGTGAATTAGCGTAGTCTAGATGGGAGGTTACAAGTACAGTAACTACAAGTCTCAAACTGACCTAGTGGTCTAAAGATACCTTTAGGTCTAAAATAACAAGTTACCTTGATATAATTAGCGATGATGGAAACGTTTTTAAAATCGAGAGCTGCATCAATTTCATCCATGACATAAAGTGGTGTGGGTTTATAATGATGTAGAGCGAAGACCAGCGCTAGGGAACTAAGAGTTTTCTCCCCTCCAGATAGATTCGATATGTTCTTCCACGATTTCCTTGGTGGTCTAACACTGGAATATAAAATACAGGCACACAATAAAATTACTGTATAAGTCTTTAGAGATCAGGCTCTAGTTTCATAAAACATTCTCAGAATAAGGTGATAAATCTACTTAAAATTGTTGACTAAAATACAATCCTTTATAAACTTTTGTTCCTTTAATACATCAATAAGTTTTGTGTTTCTGGATCAAAGATATTTCTCATCATTCTTCAATGAAGTCTGAGAAGGCTTTGTGAAACCGGGGTGTAGGACGGAGGTCCTGGTGGTGGAGGGCCAAGGACCTGTTTGTGTAGGACATAGTACCTAATGGTGAATGTAGGACATAGGACCTAATGGTAAAGGGCGGATGACCTGATGGTGTAGGACGGGGGTCCTGGTGGTGGAGGGCCAAGGACCTGTTAGTGTAGGACATAGGACCTAATGGTGACAGACGGATGACCTGATGGTGTAGGGTGGATGACCTGATGGTGTAGGACAGAGATCGTGGTGGTGAAGGGACGAGGACCTGATGATGCAGGACAGGATGTGTAGGACATATGACCTGATGGTTGTAGCACATACAACCTGATGGTGTAGGGCAGAGATCGTGGAGGTGTAGGACATATGACCTGATGATGTAGGACCAAAGACCTGATGATGTAGGACAGATGACCTGATGGTGTAGGACAGATGACCTGGCAAGGACACCATCTAGTAATTTGGACAGATATCTGTTCTTGTGTTTTTTTCCATCTCTGAAGGGTTCTTTTACCTGCAAACAATATGTCAGTTTTTTCATCAAGATGCTATTACCTAAATACGATGCCCTCTGAGAACGGGTCTAGAGAATCAATTAATTCAAGTTCAGCGTCACCACCTAGTGTTATCATCTGATACATCTCTTTTAATTTATTCGTGATGACACTAAAACCTGCCATAAACTCATCCAATCGTTGTTTACGTAGATCTTCGTGATATCGACGTTGTTTATCTCGTATTTCTGTGATTTGGTCGAGTTCTGATACTCTCTTTAAATAAACCTCTTCCTGAAAGAACCCATGATTAAAACATTTACAAAGATCCCCTATTTAAATATACCTCCAATATATTAATTTCTCATCACTGTTAAAAAATAAACAACCCAATTCATAATTGATGTATAATTATTGATTTTCCAACAGTGGTTAGGAAAATAATAGTTTGAAAATTGAACACTTATTATCAGTCAGCTGTAAATTGAACACATGCACAAATTAGACGATTTGGGGTGATTTAAGCAGAGATTTGATATTGAATGAATGAGAAAGAGAGAAATAGGGTTTAACCTCCACTCGACACAAACTAGGTCATTTGGGACCAACATATGGTTAAATTTTATTACAGTAATTTCCATGCGGTAGGGGTCTTTAGCAGTGTGAGGAAACCGATTGACCGGGACAAAACCCAAGAGGTTGGACAGGCAACCCTACTCCTTGTCACGTACAACCGGGGATTAGAATGACAGGCTTTATGATACAGCGAGCACATGCTAACCATTCGGCCATCCAACCCCCCGAATGAGAGAGAAATTAGAGCCAATAGCACCATTTCATTTTAATTTGTGTTATTTCAATTTTTAACAAAGCCAACCTTTTTCCTGTATTCGGTAATGGCTGCCATGTTGGGTTTCATTTTCTCCAGATTTTCTTCCATAACGGTAATTTTAAATTGTAGTTGATCCTTGTTCACTGATTGGATGATTTCTTGTGACAAGGGCTGTAACTCTACAACCTCTTCACCATCGATTGGTGTCAATGTTAACTTGCTGATCTGTAATATAGAAAACAATATTACCAGGCTATTATAATAATTAAATACGAATGGTAACCACCGGTAACTGGAAAGTTTAAGTGTGTGATGATAATCGACTCCCCCGTTTACTCTGATCATTGAGGTACCCCCGTTTACTCTGATCATTGAGGTCCCCCGTTTACTCTGGTCATTGAGGCACCCGGTTTGTAATAATTAAATAGGAACAGTAACCATGTTAACGTGAAAGTTTAAGTGTGATGATAATTGATCATTGAGGTGCCCCGTTTACTCTGATCACTGACGTGTAGAGACGAATTGATCGTTAGTTATATATCTAGACGTGAAGAGACGAGTTGACCGTTAGTTATATATTGGGTCTTTAATGCTGGAGGAAACCAAAGGTCCCAGAGGAGACCCATGACCCTGGGGAAGCTACGTCCTTGCTCCTTGTCATATATATAAGGTTATATAGTTATAGTTATATATATATGGTTAATACCTCTTTCTTCCAATGTTTTGTTTTAAGGTGATTATCTTTAACGATATTTTCGTATTTATCGAGTTGATATCGAACGTCTATTGTATCTTTCTGTAATTTGGTTTCTTCTTCTTCCAACTCTGTCATTACTTTCTTTAACTCGACAATTACAGCTTCTACTTCCTTCATCTTCACCTATAAAACATACCGATATATTATACTCTTATATAACATACAGATATATTATACTCCTATGCAACAGATCCGCGCCTGATCTATAAGTGCAGCATGTGACAAGATTCAAACATTTTATGGCCCCATACGAAAAAAAAATGAAAACTCCCTTGAAACAATTAGGAGTATTTATCGAACTTTTATTGTCCATTTGATACTGCTAAATTTTTTTCATTAGACGCTCGATAAATTCTAAACAGGAGGTGTTTATCGATATTGTAGCCCAAACTAATTTACATTTTTAATGTGATTATTTATTTCGGGATCGTTGACAGTCGTAGTGAAAACATCTGTGACGTTATAAGATAACTGCCACTTGCTTCCCATTTGCTTCACTAAGCGACTGGACAATGTGGTCTGATTGAAAAGGGAGGTCAGTCTGCCATAATTTTGATCATCGAAAAAGATAATGTACTTAGGTGTTTTATGTACATTTTAATTGATTTTAAACTCCAGCAGAAGATTTCCTAGAAAAAAGTGGAAAAGTTGCCCAGGTTTGTTTCTTCGTTCGTTTCTGGAGTTTTACGTCCAGGAAATTTAGAGGACTTCCATTTTGGGCAACAATAACAACGCCATATTGTTATAATGGTTACCACGCAATTCAGATCACGTGACGTCCTTGACAACCTTAGATGAATCGGTCTACAACTGAACACTCCCTTGAAACAACATACAAAGCATACCACTGAACACTCCCTTCAAACAACAAACTGAAATTATTTTTAAAGTTTTTAAAGTGGGTCACCTGTAATTGATCGTAATTTTCCAAAACTTTTGTTGCACCAACTTCCATTTCTTCAAATTCTTTCTCTAATTCGGCCATCTTCAGTTTATTTTCTTCGATTTCTTCTTTCGTAGATTCCAGTTTATCTTCAGCTTTCTTTAAATTTCTAAAATTAGTTTAAAATAATTGTTTGTTTTTTTTAAAGTCAAACAATTAAATTTCTAAAATTAGTTTAAAATAATTGTTTTTTTTTAAAGTCAAAAAATGAAAATTAAGTTTAGAATAATTTTTTTTTAAGTCAAACTTTGAAAATTAAGTTTAAAATAATTGGCTTCTTAAGTGAAACATTGCAAATTAAAGTTTCAAAATAACTGGATTCTAAAGTCAAATAAGCTGGTTTCTTGCACGTACCAGGCTTCTTGACAGACCTTAGGAACTAAAACACATGTGTTAGACCACTAATAATAATGAATATTTAAAATGCCCTCAAAATCAATCCATTTACACATGCTGAAGACGATACATTTACACGAGTTTTTGGTCAATAAAACTTAAAAAAGAATCGTATCCTCGTTTTACAAAATATTCTATCATTGTTTATGTGAAATATCCCTAATCCAAAAACACAAATATTTCCATGTAGTACAATCGAAACCCTCAGTAATTATAATATAAAGTATTTATTTATCACAGCGTATTTTAACCGTGATAGATCTGCCGATCTAAAGCTGGTGTGTTACACGACTGAACCCACCACAACAAAGCATTTTTACCTTTGTGCAGTTTTAACACCGACTTTAGTTTGGGTTATATTTACCTTTGTGCAGTTTTAACACTGACTTTAGTTTTGGTTATATTTCCCGTCACCTGATCTATTTCACTTGATATTTTATCAACGTTGCTTTGAACGGCCTTCAGCTTGGAGCCACCAATCTCCATTATCTTTGTGTGTAAACTGAAAAACATAAATTCTTAAAATGATTCCATGCTCAAGTCGCATATCGTGATTTGCTATTGAAGTACAACATTGGTACTATTTTGAAATATGAAAATAGACATCCTCCTCTGACAAGGTACTACTTTCCTACATCTGTATTACTACACAGACTGATTACTACAAGGTACTACTTTTCTACATCTGTATTACTACACAGACTGATTACTACAAGGTACTACTTTCCTACATCTGTATTACTACACAGACTGATTACTACAAGGTACTACTTTCCTACATCTGTATTACTACACAGACTGATTACTACAAGGTACTACTTTCCTACATCTGTATTACTACACAGACTGATTACTACAAGGTACTACTTTCCTACATCTGTATTACTACACAGACTGAATACTACAAGGTACTACTTTCCTACAGCTGTATTACTACACAGACTGATTACTACAAGGTACTACTTTCCTACAGCTGTATTACTACTCAGACAAATTACTACTTTCCGACAACTGTATTACTACAAAGACTGATTACTACAAGGTACTACTTTCCTACAGCTGTATTACTACACAGACTGATTACTACAAGGCACTACTTTCCTAAATCTGTATTACTACACAGACTGATTACTACAAGATACTACTTTCCTACAGCTGTATTACTACCCAAACAAATTACAACAAGGTACTTCTTTTCTCCATCTGTATTACTACCCAGGCATATTATTACAAGGTACTACTTTCCTACAGCTGTATTAGAACCAGGACAAATTACTACAAGGTACTACTTTATTATATCTGGATTACTACCCATACAAATTACTATTATCCATATAAGGTCAAATTGTCGACTTATGTGGAGACTAGGGGGATATTCAATTCAGAGAGAGAGAGAGTAATGGGGTTTAATGTCCACTCCACACGAACTAGGTCATTCCAGACTTTAATTCTCTTAATCTCAACAAGCCAACAGATGACACATATTAATCAATTGCATATTTATCTTGCAGTGTGCTATGAAGGAAATTTTGCCTCTGCAGTGGCGCTTCGGCCTACTCTTATCGAATTCCAACTGCCAAGGGATCTTTTATGTGAATGCCAATGTGTACACGAAACCTCGACATTTCGTCCCATTCGAGCGACTGGAAGCTGTTCTTGTCAGGCCCTCCGTCCTGCATTACTGACAGGGGGAAACCACGCCAGAAAATCTGGATGAACTTTCTCGGCCAATGCAGGGATCGAACACCTGACCACCAGGCTTGTGAACAAGCTTCTTACCCACTTTGCCACCTGGATTCCCAAAGGAACTCTAAATCATAGCTGACCAGGGTTGACACAAAATCTTTTGAAGACATTTGTACCGGGTACACGTTGTTCTATGAGGGAATTTCATTCTTACAGTAGCCTTACGATCTTCTTTCCGTTTGATATCTATCTGTCAAGGGGACCCTTTAACATTTGGCCATTTAATAGAACAGCTGACTAAAGCACAACTCAGATTTTCACATGACATATATTTTAGGCTTTTCATTTCATTAAAAAAATGAAAGACTGACCTTTTCACCTCATCTTGTAGTTTTGTGGAGACAGACGCAACTTTTTCAAACTCTGTAAACAAAAAAAAAATAGGTTGCCAGGCAACGAAACATACGCCCACACAGCAGCCAAATCGTCCGGGCAGTCAACAAGAATTGTCGCATATTAAGGAATTATCAGAAAATCATTAGAATTTGTTTGGTTTTTATAATCAAACGTTTTTTTTTAAATCATATAATAATTGTGACCTCCAGAGGCACCACAAGCTAAAAAGGGTGATTTTTCGTACAATCAGGGGACATAATTCAGGAAGTAATGACCCGATGGGCGCAAATATCGAAAGGAACCAAGATCTTTGGGTTTAAAACATACCTGTCAAGTTTCATAAAAATCGATTCAAAATTGTGACCTCTATAGGGTCCACAACCTTGATATAACATATTTTCACACTATTCGTGTACAAACGGCGGCCATTTTGTCCGTCAATTTTGGTCCGATTTTCACGAAATTCGAACTCGACCTTCATAACCATGGAACGGTGATATAATCAAACGATTTTTTAAACTGGATAACAATTTTGACCTCCAGAGGGACCACAAGCTAAAAAGGGCAATTTTTCGGACAATCAGGGGCCATAATTCAGGAAGTTACGATCCGATTGGCGCAAATATCGAAAGGAACCAAGATCTTTGGGTTATAAACATGCATTTCAAGTTTCATCCAAATCGGTTCAAAATTGTGTCATCTACACTGTTCACAACCTTGATTTAACATATTTTCACACTATTCGCGTACAAATGGCGGCCATTTTGTCCGTCAATTTTGGTCCGATTTTCACGAAATTCTAACTCGACCTTCATAACCATGGAACGGTGATATAATCAAACGGTTTTTCAAATCGGATAACAATTTTGACCTCCAGAGGGACCACAAGCTAAAAAGGGCGATTTTTCGGACAATCAGGGGCCATAATTCAGGAAGTTACGATCCGATTGGCGCAAATATCGAAAGGAACCAAGATCTTTGGGTTATAAACATGCATTTCAAGTTTCATCCAAATCGGTTCAAAATTGTGACCTCTAAACTGTTCACAAGCTAAAAAACATGATTTTTCGTACAATCAGGGGCCATAACCCATGAAGTTACCGTCCGATACATGCCAATATCGAAAGGAACCGAGATCTTAGGGTGATAAACCTATGTTTTAAGTTTCATTGAAATCGGATAAAAATTGTGACCTGTAGACTGTTCACAAACAATTGTGGACGGACGTCCGGACGGACGGACGAACAGGGGCGACGACAATATACGTCCACATGAAAATGTGGGCGTATAAAAATTCATATAATTTACTCTAAACATTTATAAGTGAAAGATGATTGAATACATTTGCCAAGGACAGAGAAAATTAAATCGGGTGTAACATCCTAATATTCCTGGAAGGGGGTTGGATGGAGGATTGGTTGGCACGTGCATGCTGTATCATAAGGTCTGTCATTGAGTCAACAACATGGTTTCAATAACCTGGTTGTACATGCCAAGAAGTAGGGTCGCCTGTCAAACCTCGTGGGTTTTCTCAAGTCCTTCGGTTTCCTCCCATTGCTAAAGACCTCTATGCGCAAGCGAATTATTGGAATATAATTGAACCATATGTTAGTCCCAAAATGACCTAGTTTGTGTTGAGTGGACGTTTGTTGCCATTTTTCTCTCTCCCTAATAATCCTCAGCTTTTCATTCCATCCGAATGACTATGCGCTGTCCCTTTCCAAGGAGTATGGCCTGCACCACAGACATGGGCGAATCATGCCGGAAAATCCTGATGAACTTTTAGCCTACAATGGGATTGATCACGGGACTTCCAGGTAGCGAGTCAACGCCTTATTCCCTGAGCCACTGTGGCCCCTCTTAGAACTGAGGAATTTATGGCTATTTAAACTGAAACCTACAGAATATTTAGGTCAGTTTGAGACTAACATATGGTGTGTAATGATCCAAGAAAATTTGGACTATTTGCGAACAAAGTATTAAGATGGAGATCATGTTTTTGTTTTTTTATACTTTCGATGGTCTTGACCAAATGAAAACCTGACCTGTTGTAGTGAGGGGTCATTCCAGGTCAGATCAACACAGAAATCTGAAATTTTTAACCCGACCCCCTTCGATTTTGATGAAATTTTGTACACATGATGTCTATGACGAGAAAAGCCCAAATCTGAAATTTTAGCCAAATCGACCCATTGGAGGCCGAGATATGACCTTTTGAACTTTTGACCTTTTTGACATTTTTCGCGTTCCCCTGAATTTTCAAATCCTCATATCTCAGCAACCAGTATGCCTATCAGGGTGTAATTGGTGTCGTTGGAAAGCTAGAAAGACAAGGAATTCATTTCCGGTCTCAGAATCTAACTTGAAGCAAGTTTAGTGGTTTTGATTTTGTCACCCAAGTTTTGACCTTGATTTTGACCCAAAGGCCCTGGTGACCTTGACCTCAACTTTTGTCCCAATGAAAGCTAAGACGGTCTACTATCATATGTTAAAAGATCACAATGGTAAAATTGTTCTTTTCCGAGATACCATGTCTTTAATTTCACCATGGTTACATCAATAACACAGTATTTCACTGGGTGGGAGCTATATCTGGACCAGAGTTGGGATTTCGCCCGTATATTCCGGACTTGTCCGAATTTTTTTCCCAAACGCACAATATTGTCCGACCCGGAATATGCCCAATCGGACATCAAGACATAGTGAATAATATTCAAAATTCCAAAATTAATATAGTGTACTGTGAGTATAACTACCACTCAACCCCATTATCATTGACAATAGGCAGGATTGATTAGGTAATTAAGTGATCAACGTATTTATTGTGTTACACCGTCAATAAACCGAACTTGATTAACTACTTAATCTGCCTTGATTGATTGACTTAATCCTTTGTCGGACCATTCATCAATCTAATCTTCAACAGAAGTCATTGCTTTCCCTTTGTCTGGACTATGTGGTACATAAAAAATTCAAAATAAAAAAATCTTCAGTTCAAACTCAATTCAGCTTGATTGAGAGCCATTTTCATTTAAAACTGATCATCAGATTTTATCGATTTCATTTATCATTTTTATGGTACACAAGCAGCACTACGATTGCAGCATAAGTATTTCAGTCAACATAAACTAAGTAAGATATGGACAGCGATTAGGAGGTCCGAACCAGAAGCAGTTAGTGATGTGCACAGATTTTAGAGATAGACTCCATGTCCAATTTAGTCCGCAGAGATAATACCTCTCTCTCTTGTCTATCCGTCACCCGTCGTATGGACACGACGGCGTTCGAATGTGGGTAGTCTGATGACACTGATCCAATGAAGAAAAGCTACAATCCTCCAACTCCATGTTTGCATTGAAAAACAATATCCGCAAAATGAAGAAACTAACTATTGATTGAAACGAATATCAAATGAATTTGAAACTGCTACATATTTGTCTATGTACAGAAGACGCTCTAGACACTGACCAACCATTGAAGTTGGCTGTGACTTGTGAGGAGTTATCTTGTGAATCTGCTCGATGTTCAAGTTCCTTATCAGAGTAACATAAACAAACGCCAAAATGCAGCTAAATAAATGGGGTTCACAATAATCACTACCAGAGAACTTTACCAAGCTAATTACAGTAATCTGATCTGCTGCCATGCTGAATTTATGGAAGCATGGTACAATTGAATTGATGATATCTTGGGAAAGAACAATTTTACCATTGGGATCTTTTGATATATGATGGTAGACTGTCTTAGCTTTCATTGGGACAAAAGTTCAGGTCAAGGTCACCAGGGCCTTTGGGTCAAGGTCAAGGTCAAAACGTGGGTAAAGATATCGAAACCCCCAAAAGTGTTCCTGATGAGTTCTGATGCCATAAATGGATTCCTTGTCTTTCTAGCTTTCCAACGACACCAATTACACCATGATAGGCCTACTGGTTGCTGAGATATGATGATTTGAAATTTCAGGGGAACGCGAAATATGTGGAAAAGGTCAAAAGTTGAAAAGGTCATATCTCAGTAACCAATAGGTCGATTTGGCTAAAATTTCAGATTTAGGCTTTTCTAGTCTTAGACATCACTTATGCAAAATTTCATCAAAATCGGAGGGGGTCGGGTTAACACCGTGTGTTGATCTGAGCTGGAATGACCCTGAGGGTTTGCGTCAGGGGTCATATGAGTAGCTTTTAAAACTATAATGTTAGTCATTCGATTAACCAATCAGAATCGGTGTTTCGTGTTGGAAATATATCTTATACTTTGTTTGTTTCCTTTCAGTTCCGCGTGTAGGGGTCTTTAGCGGTGGGAGGAAACTTAAGTTCCCGGGGGAAACCCATGAGGTTGAGAAGGCGCCCCTATCTCGATGCAACATACGCTCACACCAGGGATTGAAACCACAACCGCAAGCCAGGGGTGTCCGGCCAGTTAGAGGTCAAAGCGTGGCACTCTAGACCACTAGGCCATCCCACCCCCCCCAAATCTCAATGAAATAGGATCTTTGTTTTAATAAGTTTATTTGTCTACCTTGTTTAAACTGATCAACTTTCCTCTCCATCGTTTGTAACTGTTTAGCATCAGGTGCCACTTCTTTTACTTTCACTTTCTGTTCTTTTACCAGTTTGGTCAGGACAGGGATCTGTTCCGTCACACCCTAAAATAACAACAATCAATTTATGGGATGAGGACTTGGTGTTTAACCCACAGTCAGTATGGGTACTTGTGTATAATATAGTGTATAACATACAGTCAGTATGGGGACTTGGTCTATAACATCCAGTCAGTATAGGAACTTGTGTATAACTTCCATTCAGTATAGGGACTTGTGTATAACATACAGTCAGTATGAGGACTTGGTCTATAACATACAGTCAGTATGTGGACTTGGTCTATAACATACAGTCAGCATAGGGACTTGTGTATAACATCCAGTCAGTATAGGGACTTGTGTATAACATACAGTCAGTATGGGGACTTGGTCTATAACATAGTCAGTATGGGGACTTGGTCTATAACATACAATCAGTATGGGGACTTGTGTATAACATAGTCACCAGGATCTTTCTCCATGAATTACAGAAGTAGAGAGGAATTAAACTGAAAGTAGAGAGGAAATCAACTGAAAGTAGAGAGGAAATCAACTGAAAGTAGAGAGGAAATCAACTGAAAGTAGAGAGGAAATCAACTGAAAGTAGAGGAAATCAACTGACCGTAATCTCGTGTTTGTATAACTCATAGTTTGTTTCTAGAGTCTTCAGATCTTTCTCTTGAGTTCGAATCATATCATCTAGACGATCTCGATTATCACGATATTCTTCAGTTTCAACGGTTGCCTAGACGACAGATTAATAAACAAAACAGATTAAAATACACAAAATAATAAACAAACAGATTAAAATACAGTGTAACATCGAAATCTTTCTTTGCTTAATTTGATCTGACCCACATGTTAGGGATGACAGTAGGATTTCTACAGCTGTATCTCATTTTCGTTATTCAAATACATTCAACTCCTCAGAATAAGGCTTACAAAATTGTGAGCTTTGTCACGTTCCCAACTCCTGGATTAGTACTCAAGAGGTTCAAGTCTAAATATACTTTGCCACACACCTATTTTAAATGGAGAAAGAGAGAGAGATAGTATTTAAACTTTCACTTGACAGACACTAGGTCAATCGGGACTAACATATGCTTCAATTTTTTTCAATAATTCACTTGCCCATATGGGTCTTTAGCAGTGGGAGGAAACCAGAGGACAAGGAGAAAACCCACATGGTTGGACAAGCGACCCTACTCCTTGTCATGTGCAAGCAGAGAGAGAGAGAAATGGGGTTTAACATCCACTCGACACAAACCAGGTCATTTTGGGACTAACATATGGTTTCATTTTATTTCAATTATTCACTTGCCCATGTGGGTCTTTAGCAGTGGGAGGAAATCGGAGTGCCCGGAGGAAACCCACGAGGTTGGACAGGCGACCCTGCTACTTGACTTGTACGAGCAGGGAATCAAAACAACACCAATTGACTTCATGACAGACCTTATGAACAAACATGCTTCTGTTCCATTCAATTACCCAACCCCAGATTTGAGGTGGAACATAATAATTTGGACTAATGAAGACAGGCATACACCATGCACTGTGCTACAGGGGGAAATTTACTATGGCACTACGGCTTACTCTTATATCAAATTCCAACTACTTTTAAGGGATCTTTTACATGCATGCCAATGTATACACAGATTCTCAGTTTTTTTTTTATCCCATCCGACTGACTAGACAGCTTTCCATGTCTTACTCACTGTTCTGCACCACTGTCAACAGGAAACCACGTCAGACATGTATGCGTAAATCATGAGCAAGACATCAAAATAAATGAATAATTTATCAAATTGAACAAAACTAAACAAAAATCTGACCTTTTCAAGAGATTTTTCAATGGCTGTCAGTTGTTTAGGGTCTACATCTGTCACTGCCGCTGACCCCATACGACCTTTACTCACCTTTGACCCTCCTCCAGATAAAGTACCTAAAAATAGGAAACAAAAAGTTTAATGACATTCTTTCTTGAAAGACGAGGATGACAACAGATTTTATTAAAATATTAGGGAAAGCAAAATGGGGTTTAACGTCCACTTGACACAAACTTGGTAATTTCGAGACTAACATATGGTTTAATTTCTATTTACATAATTCCCATGTGCGTAGGGGTCTTTAGCAGTGGGAGGAAACCGGAGGTCCCGGAGAAAACTTACGAGGTTGGACAGGCTACCCTACTCCTTGTCACATACAACCGGAGGTTCAAAACCATGCCAGTTGACTCAATGACAGACTTTATGATACAGTGTGCATATACTAAGCATTCGGCCATAAAATATGGTTGGAATTAAAATCATGATACTAAAAATATCCAATATAGAAGGAGAGAGAGAAGGAGAGAGAGAGAAGGAGAGAAAGGATGAGAGAGAGAGGAGAGAGAGTTTAACCTTCACTTCATATGGTATTGCCAGAAGTTTGACAAGCGACATGATCCTTAACCTTGTCATATACAAGCTTCAGATCTAAACTACCTCATTTGTTTTTATATAGAAAATAATACATAAAGAAATTGGGTCCAACGTCCACAGACTTGGTCATTTTGGGATTAACATATGTTTCAATTTTATTTTAATAATTCGATTGCATGTAGGAGTGTTTAGCAGTGGGAGGAAATGAAGAGTTGGACTGATGACCCTATTCCTCATCACGTAAATGTTTGAGATAAGTGATCATATGATAGAAAGTGCATGTGTTAAAACAGTAGACAGCCCCTCCCCGAATAAAATATATAACCAAGAAAAACGAACCTGCTACGTCTATAACTTGACCAGTTAGAGTTACCACCCTGAATCGTGTTTTACCATACGCTATTCTCGTTCCTTGGTTTAAATCTTGCGCTACCAGGGTATCGCGCAAAGCATAATAAAACGCTGGTAGAAACGCCGGGTCCTTCACCTTCACAAGGTCAAATAATCTGGGTACATTTTCAGGTCTGAAATTATACAAAAGAAATAGGGTTTGTCGTGAGATGAAATGAAATGAAATGGGGATTATATCCTACTGTTCAGCATTGACTGGGATTATCAAGACTGGCATACACCATACAACGTGCTATGATCGAAATTTTTCCCATGCTGCAGCACTACGGCATACTCTTATATCGTATTCCAAATGCCCAGGGTTTTTTTTATATGTGCACCCCGATGTGTACACAGGAGCTGGGGTACATGTATATATTGTCCCTTGTTAGGACCTTTGTATTGTCCCTTGTTAGGACCTTTGTATTGTCCCTTGTTAGGACCTACATATTGTCCCTTGTTAGGACCTTTGTATTGTCCCTTGTTAGGATCTTTGTATTGTCCCTTGTTAGGACCTTTGTATTGTCCCTTGTTAGGACCTACATATTGTCCCTTGTTAGGACCTTTGTATTGTCCCTTGTTAGGACCTTTGTCCTACACCAATATCAACGAGGAACAACCAGTCGACAATCGAACCAAAACCACGTCAAAATATCTTGGTCTACACAGAGATCGAGCACAGGACCTTCAGGTTAGCAAGCTAACATCTTACCGGCTGTGCCACCTATATATTGAGCAACATGTCGAAAATGTGTTTTAATTAAGCTTTGAGATGGTTGTTAGGCAGAAAATAGGGTTAAACGTCCTACTCTTCTGCATCTAAGAGAGAGAGAGAGAGATAGATAGATAGATAGATATGGGGTTTAACGTCTACTTGACGCAAAGTAATTTCGGGACTAACATATGGTTTGATTTTCTAAAGAGTGTGGGATAATAAATTTAAGAAACTGTTGCGATCTTACGTTTTTATTTTTCGATTCGCTTGTTCGTTTAATCGCTGCATCTTGTCCAGACCAATAAATGTAGCCACACCAACGTCTTCCTTCTTTAGAAAATCAACACATTTTTGTGCGGTTGATATCGTATCCACGACGATATTATCTAGCGAACCACAAGCTGTTGATATCGCTACATCATATTCTTTATCAATTCCTCCAAGGTCACCCTAAAAACATAAAATATTCTTTATCAATTCCTTCAAATCAAGGTAAAAATGGAGAACAGCAACACATATAACAAAGTTTTGGTTATCTGATTAAACTTACAAAAGAGAGAAAGAGAGAGATTAACGACTAACATGGTACAATCTTATTTGTGTAGCGATCTTTAGCAGTTGGAGAGAGAGAGAGAGAGAGAGAGAGAGAGAGAGCGAGAGAGGGAAATGGGGTTTAACCTCCACTCGACACAAACTAGGTCATTTTGGGACGAAAATATGGTTTTATTTTATTTCAATAATTCACTTGTGCGTAGGGGTCTTTAGCAGTGGGAGAAAACAGGAGGACCAGGGGAAAACCCACGAGGTTAGACAGGCGACCCTATATCTTGTCACGTACAATACAGCAGTTGGAGGAAACCAGAGAAAAACAAATGGGGGCGAGTCAATTCTAACTAAGAAGGGATCTTTTTCAGACAGCTTGATTTCTGTCCCTTTAGAACCCTTTCCAGTGAAGACCTGAGCCAGTATTAAATCAGTTGGTATTCAAACTTCAGACAGTCAGACACGTGACTACATGTACCAAATGGGGTTTAACGTTCTACTGTTCTTCACCAACTGGGCTAATCAAACCGTTTGTTATGAAGGGAAATTTGCTTGGATAGTGACGCTATGGCCAACTTTTATATAGAATTCCAACTGTAATGGGCTTTTTAATGTGAATTCCAACTGTACAGTGGACCTTGGGTTTCTCATCCAATCCTAACAACTATACCTTGTCTCTCCATCCTACACCTCTGACAAGGGGGAACCATGCACTTTCTTGCTCAAAACCAAGATCGAACATAGGAACCTTGAGGTCAGTGAGTCACCATCCTACTCATCAAGCCACGGCGGATCCACCAACTGAATCCCTTTGAGACTAACATATAGTACCCCTTTATTTCAATGAGGCACCAGTAGACTAGAACTTACCAGTCTTCCATGGATACCAGGTATATTTCCCAATCTTTTCTGTTCCATAAGAGCCTGGATAACCTTTCCTTTGTTCATGTCTGCCTGCATGGAACTACGAGTGACTTCAAGTTTCTCTCTCAATTCACGGACCTAAAATATCAGCAAATCATTATAATCAATATAAGACGCTCTCCTTACAGCATGTGTGAATATGATATCAATGATAAGTCTAGGATCTCTGTAGAATTTATACTTGGGTATCACATAACGTCTAAAATGAATTACCTTAAAGAGAAACTATTTAGTAACTATTTCAGAGACTAACTCATCCCTATTTGGGATAGGATTACATATTTTTATTCAAATTGTGTGTTTGACATCCTACTACTGTAAATCAGATATACAGGTCACAATTCTATGGAATATAATTACTGCTTATTACTGAGCAATGTTTAGACTTGGTTTCTTCAGTCAATATCAAGCAATCATAAAAATATGAAATATGCCAGGACAATATATACATGTACACAACGATACTTGGTTAATACTGACCAACCATAGATACCTTTTATTTATATGAATCCAAAGAAGACCTAACTTAGGGATTATGAAAGTAAAAACAAAGCTGGAATTAACACAAATTAATTAAAATTGATCACTTGTTGTGGAGTATATATCCAATGATCAGGTATTAATAATCACAAAACCTGAAAGAAAATGAATTGTGTAATGAAATCATTGATCGCTTTACCTGAAATAAACACAAATTATTAACAGTGTGACAAAATGATCTCTACATCAAAATAAAAAATACATATACAGGTACATAGAACTTTCTGACCTCTGCTGGTTTTGATCATTAATGATATTGACGTGCTCAACTCTACACAACTTCTTCTAAGGCACGGAGTTATTAAAACATCTAATGTATTCAATATGTTCTTTTTTCAGATAGAGAATATGCCACGCTGTGTGAGTCTCCATTTATTTCAAGTATTCAACATCCAGCTAGCTAGTAGTTGTTTGTTTTCGTCCTGCTTGAAAACAACTTGCTAAGTGATAACCACACATCCTTACAGAAAGTCCATTGGCCAATTAACGCTATTTTACAGAGATTTCGTCTAATGGTTTGGATGCAGCTATAGCGGGTGTGGCGCCATGCAGGATAAGCTTACTCTTCTGGACACCTGTTACCACTGTTCGTCGTGTATTTTGTACATGGTGAGCAATCCATTTGCTGATTACACCATTTTGCCTGTAACGTTTTTAAAGACTTCGAAATTGGTCTTATGGTTTTATTGTATTTCTAGGAAATTTAAATCCAGAAGCCTAATTCATAAAAACTTAAGAAGAAAATATTATCATGATTCAGGTATGTCATTGGGTGAGAGTTAAAATCCAATAACAAAATTTAGGTCTTGGCCAATCAAAGACCTGGATTATTAAAATATTTTAGCTCTTGGCCAATCAAAGGCCTGGATTATTAAAATATTTTAGCTCTTGGCCAATCAAAGGTCTGGATTATTAAAATAGTTTAGCTTGCGTTTTTGTGAATAAGTCTCCCATGTTTCAATGACTGAGAAAGTTTATCAGGATTTATCAGATTGGTGCCCCCTTGACAGTCGTGTAGGATGAAGGGCCAGGCCAGGGTCAGGTTGCCCCCTCTGTCTATGGTATAGGATGAAGGGTCTGGCCAGGAACAAAATATAGTCATTCTTTTTGGACATAAAACCAAGTTCCTGTGCACACATTTGTATGCACGTAAAAGATCCCTTAACAGATGGAATCAAAATTAGAGTAGGCTATAGCGTCGTTGTCTTCTGCAAGGTGGATGACATATCCCTGTCTACTTTAGCCCAGTCGAAGCAAAACAGTAGGATGTTTAACCCCATTTTATTTTACAAGAGAGACAGAGAAATGGTATTTAACATCCACTCGACATTTCAGGACTAACACATGGTTCAATTTTATTTCAATAAGTAGCTTGCACACAGGCATCTATAGCAATGTGAGGAAACCGGAGGACCGGGAGAAAACCCACGAGTTTGGACAGGCAACCCTACTCCTCATCCTATACAACCAGTAATTCGAAACCACACCAGTTGATTCAATGAAAGACTTTAAAAACCGGTAGACCCAGAGAGATCATTTTGTCACACTGTTAATAATTTGTGTTTATTTCAGGTAAAGCGATCGATGATTTCATGACACAATTCATTTTCTTTCAGGTCCTCGCATGGGGGTCACGGTGGCTAAGGTGCTGGTTCGCTAGCCTGGAGGTCGGGTGTTTGATCCCTGCATTGGCCGAGAAAGTTCATCTTGATTTTCCGGCGTGATTTCCTCTTGTCAGTGATGCAGAAGGAGGGCCTGACAAGGACAGCTGTCTAGTCGTTCGGATGGGACGAAAAACCTGAGATCCTGTGTACACATTGGCGTGCGCGTAAAAGATCCTTTGGCAGTTGGAATTCGATATAAGAGTAGGCCCAGGCAAAATTTCCCTCATAGCACACTGTATGGCGTATGCCCGTCTTCCATTAGCCCAGGTTAGGTGCAAAAGAGTAGGACGTTAAACCCATTTCATTTCATTTCTACTCCTCGTCCCCTACAACCGGGGATTTGAAACCACACCAGTTGATTCAATAACAGACTTTAAAAACCCCACAAGGTTGGATTTGGATTACTTCAAAAACGAATGACTTACAGTCTGAGTTGATTTGGCTTCTTTTTCTTCAACCTGTTTAAAATCTTGTTTACATTTAGAAACTATCTTCTGTAATTCTGGTATTCTCTTCTCCATTTCAATTATACTCCTGTCAAAATATATTTAGAAACAGGCGTCAAGTCAGAAACTTGCAACTTATTTGAGAAGGATTTGAAGCAAAATAATGATAAATTAATTAGTTTGAATGTGTTTTTAGTCCAAATATCTCATCAAATCACCCATTTGTACCCGGGAATGTAACTTTAAAGGACTGTTTAAATATATTTAATACAACTTATATTATTCACATAGATACACATACATGTACAAATCAAAACAGAGAATTTTCCCCGGACAATCATGGTTTTTTTTAACTTCCATCAGTTCTCTTATGTCTACATTTATGTATTGATAAGTAGGCATCAGTCCTTCAAGTTTATAAAATTGTGCGGGAGCCATCAAAATCTGTTGCCAATTTCAAAGACAGGTTGCCAGGCAACGAAACCTACGCCCACAGCAGCTAAATCGTCTGGGCAGTTGTCGCATATTTTTACTTATTTCGATAATGAAACATTTATATTACACTTAAATCTGATTAAGAGTAACAACTCAGAAAATCATTAGAATTTATATGGTTTTTATAAAGTTCTGGCCCATACTAACATATAGCATGGTATTCAAAACATTTAATATCATGTATTTAGCTGTTCAGTTATCAAAATTCATTGAAAATTAATATACTTGTTCTTTGAAGTCAATCCGATAAGTTTGGCCCCTAATAGTAAGTGCAGGAGGACCGCACTACACGAAAAACAAAAACCTATAAGATTAACCTACGGAAAATATCAAATCAAGATTTTTCAAAGGGAGATAACTTTGGAAGTAATTATGCGAAATCGTTGAAAATCAACAGGCTTCTCTGCCTCATGACCTTTAACACTGTGTTTCAATTTTAAGTCAATTGGATATTAACTTTGGCCTCTAGAGCGTCCACAAGATTTTGGAAGTGATCAAGGGTCATAACTCTGGCAGTAATTATCGGAAATCCGTGAAAATCAATAGGCTTCTTCATTTCATGTCCTTAAACACTGTGTGTAAATTTAAAGTCAATCGGATATTAACTTTGGCCTCAAGAACATCTACAAGGGCCATAACTCTGGCAGTAATTATAGGAAATCACCGAAAATCATTGGGCTTCTTCGTCTCATGCCCTTAAACACTGTGTATAAATTTTAAAGTCCGTCGGTTATTAACTTTAGCCTCTAGAGCGTACACAAGATTTTTTGAAGTGATCAAGGGCCATAACTCAGGCAGTAATTACCGGAAATTGCTGAAAATCAATAGGCATCTTCGTCTCATGACCTTAAACACTGTGTATCAATTGAATATTAACTTTGGCCTTTACAGCGTTCACAAGATTTTTCAAAGCGATCAAGGGTCATAACTCTGGCAGTAATTATCAAAAATCGCTGAAAATCAATAGGCTTCTTCGTCTCACGAGCTTAAACAATGTGTATAAATTAAAGTCAATCAGATATCAACTTTTAGCCTCTAGTGCATTCACAAGAAATTGTTGACGGGGGCGACGGCAATATACGTCCACATTTCCATGTGGGCGTATAAAAATGAGAAAATGACTCCAGTAGAAAAACTCTTAATTATATTTCAAGAGTAGTCTAATTCTACATTTTTTGAATTAAGGAGAGCCAAATTGTATTTATGCTTTAGTCTTGTTCAATATTTAGTGGATATTTTGGGTGAATATGGTAACATCAGAATTTCAATTACCATCATGGAAACTGATAGCTCGAACATATACAGTTTAAAAATAAACAAAAACGGAAAGTAGTTTATTAATTTCAATATTGAGGAGAGCTATTTAGCTAATTTTCTAGAGTCTTTAATGACCCCTCGAAGGAAAGTTGAGAGGAGCAGGAGCGAGGGACACCTTTAATGTCAAGGACCAGGACATCCATTTTTCATCTCATACAAATTCCCGGACTACCATTACCCACATCTCATATGCTTAACACAATATCTTGACCTACGACCTGTAACCTACATGACCTGTAACCTATGACCTGTAACTTGTGACCTATAACCTGTAACCTATGACCCATCATATAATTCAAGTTATACACTTACGTTTTTCTAGTTTTTAAAGTTTCTTCCAATGTTTCTAGTTTTTCTGATGTTTCTTTTAGTTTATTTTCTTCTCTTGTCTGGTTGCTAAGATACACATCAAGTTCTGATTGGGCAATTTGATACTGTAACAGTTACAAATATATATATATATGAAAATCAAATAAATACATTTAAAACCCAATAACACATTTGACAGTAGATATCGCTTGTGTGACAGTAGATATCCTAGGAGATATCGCTTTACATGAATTTGATTGGTCAATCAAAAAGGAACTGTTTTCTTTTATTTTAAAGAAACCACTTATTTTAAATAAAAAGTAACTTCTTTTTTTGTTAAAAAGAAACTGTTTTTATTTTAAAGAAACCACTTATTTTAAATAAAAAGTAACTTCTTTTTTTGTTAAAAAGAAACTGTTTTTATTTAATTGACCTTGAAGGAAATACTGGGTCAATATATAGGACTTTGCAACAGGTAAACTGCTGTCAAAAGCTGATGTATCACTACCCTGTAATGTAATCAGGTTCAGTAAAGGTGAAATCTATACCAAAGAATTATATTTATTTCTGCATGTAAGAAAGGATTGGGTGATAAATAAAATCTCCAATTTGCCTTTTTTGATTTTACTTTATAAACTTGTGTTGATGATTTTGATATCAAAAAAGACTTGTAGGAGATTCTCTATATTACCTTAGATATACATGTTATATTAATGTATATCCTTAGATATACATGATATATTAATATATAACCTTAGATATACATTTTATATTAATGTATAACCTTAGATATACATGTTATATTAATGTATAACCTTAAATATACATGTTATATCAATGTATAACCTTAGATATACATGGTATATTAATAACCTTAGATATACATGGTATATTTATGTATAACCTTAGATATACATGGTATATTTATGTATAACCTTAGATATACATGTTATATTAATGTATAACCTTACATATACATGATATATTAATATATAACCTTAGATATACATGTTATATTAATGTATAACCTTAGATATACATTTTATATTAATGTATAACTATAGATATACATGTTATATTAATGTATAACTTTAGTTATACATGTTATATAAATGCTGTAATACATGTACCTTTGATTTTGCTTCGTTTACAGATTGACACAATTCTAAAACTTTCTCTTCTTTTTTATCTTTTTCAACTTGAAGTTCCTATAAGAAAACATTTTAAGACAGTTTTAAAGTAAACAACATCTACTCAGGACTAAGCGTTCCATCCTACACCACTTACAGGACCAGGCGTTCTGTCCTGCATCACTGACAGGACCAGGCCTTCAATCCTAACACAATGACAGAACCAGGCCTTCAGTCCTGCATCACTAACGGGACCAGGTCTTTCGACTAATCTTTCGTCCTGCATCACAGAAGGGACCAAGTCTTTCGTCCTGCATCACAGAAGGGACCAAGTCTTTCGTCCTGCATCACAGACATGACCAAGTCTTCCGTCTTGCATCACAGACATGACCAAGTCTTTCGTCCTGCATCACAGAAGGGACCAAGTCTTTCGTCCTGCATCACAGACATGACCAAGTCTTCCGTCCTGCATCACAGACAGGACCAAGTCTTCCGTCTTGCATCACAGACATGACCAGGTCTTCCATCCTACACCAATCACGGAAATCACGTCAGAAAATCTTAAGGAACTCTTTAGTCAACATCTGGACAATAATACAATGTCTTAGGGACCGGGAATCTTCTAGTTTTTACGAAAAAAGGTAAGAAACTACCCTTATCATCTAGAATCTAATACACGTCAAGAATGTGTTAAATACCGTCAAGATTCATCAAAAAACGTCCAGTTTTTGCTACCGTGTAGATTTAGAAACACCGTCTAGTTTTGTCATCGATCATCTACTTTACGACCGTCCAGTTTCTCGGGATGTTTTAGATTTGAAAGGGGTTTAGTTTTTAGACAAGGCCTTATTTTCCCGGACGTTGTCTAGAAATGAACAGAGTGTTTAATTACTAACGGCGTTTAGTTTTTACGCCAAATTACCACTTTACCGAGAGCCGTCTAGAAACTTACGGGTGATTAGAAATGCAATGCCGTTTTCTTTTCATGTCTTTTAATTAGTTTGCCGGGTGTCATCTAGAAAACGTACGGCGTTTGTTTTGTGTGAAATATTTAATTTCTATCTCCCAATTTTAGAAACTATGATCCGATTTAGAATCTTAGCATATAGTGTCTAAAATTCTCGAATGAATTGCATATCTGTTGAATATCTTCTGTATTGCCGACGTCCGTTGGGAAACGTCCATTTGCAATGAATTGACAATTTTCCCGGCGTAAATAAAACTCAACAATTTATTTATTAGAAATTAACGAAACAAATGGACGTATATCTTGTTTCTTATAATCTTGTTTTCTGGGTTATTTACCCGCTCCCGCCATCAATAACAAATGTATTTGTGAATTTACAAATTAATGTGTGCAGTACTCATTTCGACCACGAATGACGTAATTTTCGACATTTATCAAGGCGAATTCGGGGGACTGTTTTCATCAACATTTATTTTTGTATCCCGTGGAAATGTTGAAGAAATGCAGAAGGAGGGGAATTGTTAACAGGCACAGTTCAAAATATAATTACATGTTATTGTCGGCGATATGACTTTACAATTCATACTGTCGATTCATGCACGCTTTTCACACGGAATTGTTCTTTGATGTTGATAGATGACACACAGTGACGTCGGCAATACAGATGATATTCAACAAATATGCAATTCATTCGAGAATTTTAGACACTATGCTAAGATTCTAAATCGGAACATAGTTTCGTTATTTACCGATATCCGGTCCAACCACATTTTGATTATCCGATGTATTTTAATCTCGATTGATATCAGATGCTGTAATCTATATCGATAACAAAATTATAAAACAAAAAATCTCGCAACTAATGATAACCTGTAAGTTTCGTCGCCTTTATATTTTATAAATATCTACTGTATTGCCGACGTCACTGTGTGTCATCTATCAACATCAAAGAACAATTCCGTGTGAAAAGCGTGCATGAATCGACAGTATGAATTGTAAAACAATGACTGGATCGTGCGGTAGCGGTGTAGTAATATATGTCTGCATGATTTACTTTATTTATTTACAAGGCCGCTCAAAAGCTTGTGCCCGACTTTTTATCATCATATTATTAAATGCTTATATTAGGTATGTGATTTATCTATTAGTGATGATATATTACGGCCCAGGTAAGAAATATATTTAGATACGATTTGCGGTCCATGTCCGTGTCAATGTGGGGAAACTGTGCCTGTTAACAATTCCTCTTTTTCTGCATTTCTTCAACATTTCCACGGGATACAAAAATAAATGTTGACGAAAACAGTCCCCCGAATGCGCCTTGATAAATGTCGAAAATTACGTCATTGTGGTCGCAATGAGTACTGCACGCATTAATTTGTAAATTCACAAATACATTTGTTATTGATGACTGGAGCGGGTAAATAACCCAGAAAACAAGATTATAAGAAACAAGATATACGTCCATTTGTTTCGTTAATTTCTAACAAATTAATCGTTGAGTTTTATTTACGCCGGGAAAATAATTCATTGCAAATGGACGTTTCCCAACGGACGTCGGCAATACAGAAGATATTCAACAAATATGCAATTCATTCGAGAATTTGAGACACTATGCTAAGATTCTAAATCGGAACACAGTTTCTAAAATTGGGAGATAGAAATTAAATATTTCACACAAAAACAAACGCCGTACGTTTTCTAGATGACACCGGGCAAACTAATTAAAAGACATGAAAAGAAAACGGCATTGCATTTCTAATCACCCGTAAGTTTCTAGACGGCTCTCGGTAAAGTGGTAATTTGGCGTAAAAACTAAACGCCGTTAGTAATTAAACACTCTCTTCATTTCTAGACAACGTACGGGAAAATAAGGCCTTGCTAAAAACTAAACCCCTTTCAAATCTAAAACATCCCGAGAAACTGGACGGTCGTAAAGTAGACGATCGATGACAAAACTAGACGGTGTTTCTAAATCTACACGGTAGCACAAACTGGACGGTTTTTGATGAATCTTGACAGTATTTAACACATTCTTGATGTGTATTAGATTCTAGATGATAAGGGTAGTTTCTTACCTTTTTTCGTAAAAACTTGAAGATTCCCGGTCCCTTCGGTAAGAGTGAAACGAAATGACGGGGGTAACGAAAACAGATCATACAGCGACACTACACCCTTCTCTCATTCCTAATTTAAACTGTCAACAGTACCATGCACCCTCACATTTTTGTCCTATCCAAACAACTAGACACTATTTCTTGCCAGGATCTAACCTGTGAACAACACTTTTATCGCTGAGTCACAGCATCTCCTGTGTAATGAGAGAGTTAAACATCCACTCGACACAATCCAGGTCATTTCGGGACAAACATATGGTTTAATTTCATTTCAATAATTTGCATAGCAGCGACAGGAAACCAAAGAAACCTGAGAAAATTTCACGAGGTTGGACTGGCAACCCTACTCCTTGTCACGTCCAACCGGGGATTTGACACCACGCCAGTTGGCTCAATGAACGACTTTATGATACAACGTGCACATGCTAACCATTCAGCTATACAACCCTGTGTGGTGAAGGAAATGATATAGCATCCACTTTGCCATAGACACTTAGCCAAGGCAGCTATAATGTAATGAAAAATAAACCCATCTTACCATCGTTTCAGTTTTCAGACTCTCCATAACTTTCTTCACCGATTCTTCTGCTTGTATTTTATCGGATTCCAATTTCTCCAGTTTTACTGTCAATTCTTCCACCAGTTTCTCACTTTTAGCAGGGACAGCTTTTAACTCCTCTATCTGTCGAACAATACACACAAATCATTAGATCAACCTGTAAACTTTACATGGCTGCTTCCATAGAAATTTTACACACCCTGTCCAAAAGTTGATCACTTTATACAAATTAACACTTCTTGGGCTCCCATGGTGAGTAACATACACACACTTGCAAGCTGTCAATCAAACAATGTGATGTAAACAATTAGCCATATGGCGTGAATTGGGCCACAGCGTACAGTATGAGTGAATTTAGGCGATGGCTTTGTGTACTAAACATTTAAGAAACCATAAATTTGTGTTTATAATATCCTAACAAACAATCCATTCGATAAGATTTTTGGCCCAAGGACGAGGCGTGACACAATACAGCAGTAAACTTATGCCAAATCTGTATGCTACCTATAGAGCCTAGTGAGTGTGTTGAACCAACTATGTCACTTCCAGTTTTCATAAAATTAAATTTCTCGTTTACAAAAACTTTTTTACTTGTGTCACAGAGGGGATTATTTCTGAATATATATTTAAGATTTATGGAAACCTTGTTGAAAATCGTTGGTCTTCCCCTTTAAGTTTGGTATTGGTCATTTAAGTTTTTGAGATATTATTATTAAGTGATTTAAAATGTTTATAAATGAGTGTTCAGTTACTTGAGATAACGATTTGCTATTTACTCTATTTTGTGTATTAGAATAAAATTATTCTGTAATAATATATTTATATAATCTATTTTCCCGATTTACTTAAGTACGTCCATATAGGGATGGCCCTATACATCCTTATCCCCTGGCACCGTTGTAAATTAATCGAATCCACCCACCTTTTTGGTTTCTGCAACAAGAGCAGCTTCCTGTTTTTTGATTTGAGCCTTGGTATGTTTCAAATCTTCCCGACATTTTACGTCCTTCTGTTCAAACTCGTTATATTTCTCTTTATTCACTTCTATCTCCTTCTGTAACTCTTGAAATTCTCTGTAATAAATCAAATCAAACGGGGCTTAACCTCCACTCGACTCAAATTAGGTCATTTTGGGACAAACATATGATTCAATTTTTATTTCAATAACTATGCAACATTTTGGGACTAAAATATGGGATTTTTATGCTTACAATACAAGAATTTTTTTTCATGTCAGACGTGTATATTTTTCTATCACCTCTTCTTCAATTTAACATTGTCAAGAATATTTTTAAAATGAACACATTTTGTGAATTTAGCATTTCAAAAATGGACATTATTATTATTATTACAAGCATGATACAGACTACACAGCTGGACAAGTGAAGGCCTGACTGAATAAAACCTCTAACATCTTCTCAGGCCAAGACAAGTTAGAAAGGGAGTTTCACATCCAACCAACACATTGACAAACATACCCTGTTAACCAAGGAATGGAATTTTAACCCAATTAATTCACAATGGTACATACAGATCAAGAATTTAACCCAAGTAATTCACAATGATTGGCACAGATCAAGAATTTAACCCAAGTAATTCACAATGAATGGCACAGATCACAAATTTAACCTAAGTAATTCACAATGAATGGTTTTGAGGAAAAATTTCTTACTTAAAAGTCTTCTTGTGTTCCTCTGCTTTTACTTTCTTGGTTTCTGTTATTTCAGACATTTTGTTGTCAACTTCTTTCAAACCTTCGTTTATTTTGTCGTATTCTGCCTTGGCCTTTTCTTCATTCTCTGTACATTCATGACTAGAATAAAACAAATCAACCATTGTTAGTTCATTCAACTTGTTAGCATTGATATAACTCATTACTATTCGTGTATCTCATTATTATTCAAAGTAACTCATTATTATTCAAAGTAACTCATTATTATTCAAAGTAAATCACTATTATTCAAAGTAACTCATTATTATTCAAAGTAACTCATTATTATCCAAAGTAACTCATTATTATTCATATAACCCATTATTATTTGTGTAACTTGTTATTATTCATATAACTAATTATTATTCATACAACTCGTTATTCCTAATATCACTTGTTATTACTAATATAATTTGTTATCATAAGAACTCATTATCATTCATATAACTCGTTAGTATTCAGATAACTCGTTAGTACTAATATAACTCATTATTACACATAGAACTCATAATTATTCATATATACTAAAGGTCATTAATAATGATCAGGAATATTCATATTAACAAAGGTCATTAATATTCTCCATGAATATTCATGTAAACAAGGTCATTAGTATTCATCATGAATATTCATACAAAGGTTATTAGTATTCATTATGAATATTCATATAAAGGTCATAAGTATTCATTATGAATATTCATGTTGACATGATATATATATTTTCTCCACTTACATATAAACATGATACAGCTGATGCTTCACTCCAATTAATTCATTCTCTTGCTTCAAAAATTCTAATGCCTCATTTTTGGGTCCTTCGAGGTCGTCTTTCTCTTTCTCCACAACTTTCACACGATTTAGCTAAAAAAAAACAATACAAGAAATATTATAAAATAGAAGATAGAATTGTTTCCATATCAATTAGTGATTGAAAACTCTACCATCAGACCAACAGCATGGGATTTCTAAATATCTTATGGTTTAAAATAAGGGGGATGCTGCTGAAATAAACCACAAAAGATTTCTAGAAATCTTATTGGTGTAATTAACTAAAAGAGATTGCCAGATATTTTACTGCTTAAAGGGTAGTTGGATATTCTGCCATAATAAACCATTTCTAGATATTTGGATGAGGAGGGGGGAGACATAATATGACCTTATTTTAATGTGAACATATAATCCCCCTTCTCATGGTTTGGTTCAGTTACTGGTGCAGGGGAATCAAAGGAAACCGGACACGAGTTAATCTGCCAGATTTCAAATTTGGACAACAGGTCAGGATCTAAATACAATTGAGCTGAACATCCTATTTTCGGCAGTGAAGATGGAGCTATAGCATACATTTGGGAAATTTTGACCTGGCAGCGGCATTATGGTCTACTCTTGTATCGAATTCAAACTGCCAAAGAATCTTTTACATGCATGCCAATGTATACACAGGACCCCAGCTTTTTGTCCCATCCAAATGACTAGACAGTTGTCTTTGTCAGGCCCTCACGTCCTGCATCACTCACAAGGTGAAACCATGTCAGAAAATCCCGATGCACTTTCTAAGCCAATGCAGGGATCGAACACCCAACCTTCAGGGTAGAGAGCCTGCGTTTTAACCATTAGGCCTCCGTGACTCTTCACACTACACAGAACCCCTATTGTTCCGCCAATCTGGTCGACTGTGTTAACTATGTCGTCTGCTAGTGGTCTGCGAAAGAGCGACAGTGAGGTCATGTCAATGCAGGTGTGTGCTGTGAATACACAGGTCAGGTGAGGAGTGAAGCATGAGGGACAGCGTGTGTATAGGAGTGAACGTGAGGAGTGAAGCATGAGGGACAGCGTGTGTATAGGAGTGAACGTGATATGAAGGTGGACTGAAGTTGGTGTTGATGACTGATGAAGTTGGTGTTGAAGTTGGTGTTGACTTTTATTTACTGTGGTTAGAAATAATTTCTCACCTTTTCAGCTCGATATTCGTTCAATGTTTCAACTCTTTTTGACAAGATATCGATCGGTTCTTTAAATCTGTTACTGCCTATAATATCTTCCAGGAACTCTAGCATCCCATCTTCATGTTCCGTCAACGCTTTAGGTTTCATCATCGCTATTTGTTCAACCTCCCCCTGAAATATATAAAACAGACGTAACCTTCCATCTAAGATTAATATGTAATCAAAATAGCAATTGACAGTCCTGCATGTGTAAGGTGCTCCTTCTCTTATGCTCCTCGCAACACACCGCGACATTCCTTCGCAGGAATCATTCAAGACTCATGCAAATTACCTCAATCACTTTCCTACACATTGAGATTAATAAACTACTTTCAGTTTTCATTTGTTTTTAAACTGTATACGTTCCAGCTATCAGTTTCCATATAATTCTGACACTGCCATATTCATGAAACAAGAGTTAGACTAAAGTATAAATACAATTTTTCCCTTCTTTATTCAAGAAAAGGTAGAATTACTCTCACAGCAGAATTTTTCACAGGAGCTTTTTTCTCATTTTTGAAATTGGCAGGAACTTTTTGTGGTTCCCACCTGATTTTGTAATTTGTGAAGGACTGAGGATATATGATAGACAGTCGAGTCTTAATCATCTTCTGATACATAACAAAGGGAAACCCTGTTACGATGGATTCCATCTGTTACTGAATATAGATGCATGATGGGGGATATACACAGCAACATATAAAGATAGGTTGCCAGGCAATGAAACATACGCCCACAGCAAGTAAATCGTCCGGGCAGTCAGCAAGGGTTGTCGCATATTTTTACTTTTTTTGGTACTGAAACATTTGTAATACACTAAAATCTGATTAAGAGTAACAACTCTGAAAACCATTATCTGAAAATCATTAGAATTTGTTTGCTTTTTATAATAAAGTTTTGCCCCACGCTAACAATTAATATAGGAAACATTTAATATGATGTATTCATTGAAAATCAAAATACTTGTTCGTTTCAACACCTTAAACTCTGTGTATCAATCTGAAGTCAATCGCATATTAAGTTTGGCCTCTAGAGCGCCCACAAGATTTTTTTGAAGTGATCAAGGGCCACAATTCTGGCACTAATTATCAGAAATCACTGAAAAACAATAGGCTTCTTCATCTCATGACCTTAAACACACTGTGTATAAACACACTGTGTATCAATCGAATATTAACTTTGGCCTGTAGAGCGTCCACAAGATTTTTTGATTGATCAAGGGCCATAACTCTGGTAGTTATTATCGGAAATCGCTGAAAATCAAAAGGCTTCTTCGTCTCATGACCTTAAACACTGTGTATGAATTTAAAGTCAATCGGATATTAACTTTAGCCTCTACAGCGTCAACAAGCAATTGTGGACGCCAGACCGAAGACAATGTACGATCACATTTCAATGTGGGTGTATAAAAAAGGGAACTAGGTGTTTATATCATGTCTCCATCACAAAGTCGAACATCTAAAAATTGTGAAATAACATTATTATACTTAGTTTTATTGTAGCCTTAAAGGACCTATCCGAATTTCAACAATCTCAAAAATAATAGTCTGAGTACCTATGAAATAAAAGTCCAAGTATATATGAAATAAAAGTCTGTGTACATACGAAATAAAAGTCCATGTACATGTAACTATTAAATAAAAGTCCAAGAATGGATGAAATAAAAGTTTGTGTACCTTTGAAATAAAAATCCGAATACCTATGAAATTTAAACGCCAAAATGTAGATGAATGATGTATTTACCTCGTCCCAAAATTTCAGCTCAAAATATTGAGTCGTTGCATATCCTAACACATAACTCTTTTAAGATTGTGGGTCAGTTTTTTCTCAAGATGACCTGATAATCAAACCTTACCCTGTTTCTTTGGAGGTCCATGCAGTGAATGACCGTGTGCTGTACTTGATAACGAAACGTAAATTTCTCCCACACATAATTTTTATAAAAGAAATGTCTGGTTACTTTGCCCTTTACACAAAATTAAGCAGGATTTTAACACAAAATTAAGCAGTTTTATTCACTAAAAAATATACGTGTCAATCAACTCTCTAGATTATCAGATGAGGAAAGAGAGAGAAACTGGGTTTAACGTCCAGTCGTTCTGTCGACACAAACTAGGTCATTTCAGGGTCTTTAGCAGTGGGAGGAAACCAGAGTACCCGGAGAAAACCCATGAGGTTGGACAGGCGACCATCAGATGGTTGCTTCAATATTTCACTTTTCATTCTCTATTTTTGGACTATTACAGCTAGAGAGAGAGAAATGGGGTTTAACATCCATTCAACACAAACTAGGTCATTTTGGGACTAACATATGGTTTAATCTTATTTCAATAATTCGCATGTCACATACGCTCACACCAAGGATTGAAACCACAGTCGCAAGCCAGAGGTGACCGGCCAGCTAGATGTTGAAGCGTGTTTTTGCTTAGGGTGACCACTTGTTCATCCCAACCCCCCTTTATAGTTAGAGCTGTTATAATGCTTGTTTAAAATCTAAGAATATAAATTGTATTTACCTGAAGAATCAGGAATCTGTTGTGATCCAGATCAATTCCACATTTACGTAACAACGCAGCTACTTCCTTATATGTAACTTTACGTCCATCAACACTGTAGTTAGAGGTGTTATCTTTATATGCTGTCCGCGAGACGACCAACTCAGAATCAGGTACAACTGTAAAATCTTCATCTCCAGGCTAAAAAACAAACCAGTTGCTAAGCAATCAAAGAAGGGGCAGAAGAAATTTTCCTAAGTTTTTGACATTAATTAATGTGTTAGAATTTCGAGTCAATCAGGTGATTTCGGGACTAACATATGGTTTACTTTTATTTCAATAATTCGCTTGCGCGTAGGGGTCTTAAGCAGTGGGAGAAAACCAGAGTGCGCGGAGGAAACCCACGAGGTTGAGAAGGTGCCCCTATCTCCATGCCATATACGCTCACACCAGGGCTCAAAACCACAGCCGCAAGCCAGAGGTGACCGGCCAGCTAGAGGTCGAAGCGCGGGACTCTAGTCCACTAGGCCATCCCAACCCCCCGAAAACACTGAACAACATTCTCAACAGAAGAAAATCAAATACAATGTACCTCCAGGGGGTATCTAGAAATTTTTGAGAGGTTCCGATACCAAATTAATAAGTCCTTGTTGCTTGAGAGGGATTCCTGAGGCAATATGACCCCGACCAAGAAAGTATTTTAGGTCAAGCATCGAGAGCAATTTTAGGCACACAGTGGTAAATTCAAATTAGTTTTAAGGCAGACTTGAACCATGTTGTCCATGTTTCTGTGTTACCTTATGAAAAAAAATTTTGGTAAGAGAGAGAGGATTTGCTGTCCACTCGACACAAACTAGATCATTTTTCGGCTAACACACGGTTCAAATTTATTTCAATAATTCTCTTGCGCGTAGGAGTCTTTAGCAGTGGGAGGAAACTGGAGGACCCAGAGAAAACCCACGAGGTTAGACAGGCAACTGTACTCCTTTCAGTAATAAATAAAGAGTAAACATCTCCACCCTTGAGTTTTGTCAGTGTAGAATTTAGGCCTAAAATAATTTGTGAGCTCATATGTTTTCCGGAACCAAATTGGCCCTAGATACTTTCTTGACCTCCTCCTTATCAAACAAACACTTTAATCATTGAGAAGGGCTGCAATGATACGCCAGGCCACGATACGATGCACATCATAATTCATAGTCTATGATACGATTAATATCGTGATCACTGAATAGGACTGCAACGATACGCCAGGCTACAATTCATAGTCTATGATACGATCATGATAGGATAGGCCTACTTTAAATGTGGGGACTTCTCGGTCAACTAATAAGCCACTTCAAGTGTCGAAAACTCTTTAACGCTTGCTGAAAGTAGAAAAGTTATTTTGCTCATGGACTTATTTATGCATTAAAACGAATATTAGTCCATTTTTGTGAAATTTTTATTTGGATAACAAATGGCGATACGGACAGTGATTGTATCGTTCATCGTGGGGTTTTAAAGCATCGAAGAATTGTTGCAGCCCTATCACTTAGCCACTGCAGTTCCAGAATTAAAGATAGGTTGCCAGGCAACGAAACATACGCCCACAACAGCTAAGTCGTCCGGGCAGTCAACAAGGGTTGTCGCATATTGTTTCTTTTGTCAGTAAGGAGAACATTTACAACACATGATAATCTTATTACGAGTAATAGCCCATTAAATAATTATTAGAAATGATTAGAATAGTTTTGATGGTTTGTCTCAAGGCGTTTGTCCACAAGATATTTCAAAGTGATCAATTGCCAGAAATTATCAGATATCACCGAAAATCATTAGGATTCTTTGTCTCATGACCTTAAACACTGTGTATAAATTTAAAGTCAATCGGATATTAACTATAGCCTCTAGAGCGTTCACAAGATTTTTCAAAGTGATCAAGGGTCATAACTCTGGTAGTAATTATCGGATATCGCTGAAAATCAATAGGCTTCTTTGTATCATGACTTTAAACACCATGTATAAATTCAAATTCAATCGGATATTAACTTTAGCCTCTAGAGCGTTCACAAGATTTTTCAAAGTGATCAAGGGTCATAACTCGAGCAGGAATTATCGGATATTGCTGAAAATCAACAGGCTTCTTCGTATCATGACCTTACACACTGTGTATAAATTTAAAGTCAATCGGATATTAACTTTAGCCTCTAGAGTGTTCACAAGATTTTTCAAAGTGATCAAGGGTCGTAACTCTGGTAGTAATTATCGGATATCACCGAAAATCAATAGGCTTCTTCGTCTCATGCCCTTAAACACTGTGTATAAATTTAAAGTCAATCGGATATTAACTTTAGCCTCTAAAGCGTTCACAAGATTTTTCAAAGTGATCAAGGGTCATAACTCTGGCAGTAATTATCAGATATCACCGAAAATCAATAGGCTTCTACATCTCATGACCTTAAACACTGTGTATAAATTTAAAGTCAATTGGATATTAACTATAGCCTCTAGAGCGTTCACAAGATTTTTCAAAGTGATCAAGGGTCATAACTCTGGTAGTAATTATCGGATATCGCTGAAAATCAATAGGCTTCTTCGTCTCACGACCTTAAACACCGTGTATGAATTTCAAGTCAATCGGATATTTACTTTAGCCTCTAGAGCGTTCACAAGAAATTGTGGACGATGGACGGACGGACGGACCGACCGACAGACGGACGGGGGCGACGGCAATATACGACCACATTTCCATGTGGGCGTATAAAAAGAGATAGAATTTAGAAATATGCATCTTACCCCCGTGTCAATGATTCTCTGGAAATAAACACTGACGGTACAACTGTTGACGTCACGATGTTCTTCACTGTTATGTAATAAAACACTCAGTTTCTTCGATCGAATCTTGTTGGCACGGTAACCAAACACAAACAACATGGAGTCAATAACATTAGATTTCCCGCTACCATTTGGTCCCACTATTGAGGTAAAACTCTGAAAATATCAAGTATTTGAATATAAGGATTTTTAACTCTTTGAATAATGTAAGTGAAGATTATCGTCAGTCTACACGGCCAATAGAATCATCAAGAGCAGATAATTTAAATTTGAGACTATTGCTTGAAAGGACCCAGGGGTTAGTAAAACAGGGTAAAAGAGAACGGAACGATGATAGTACACAGGTTTAGTCTCGAGGTTTAACGTCATAAATAAATATAGGTTAATAAAGATAGGTCTACATTAGACTATTAGGGTTAATAAAGATAGGTCTACAGAAGGCTATTAGGGTTACTAAGATGGGTCTACTGTAGGCTATTAGGGTTAATAAAGATGGGTCTACTGTAGGCTACTAGGGTTAATAAAGATAGGTCTACAATAGGCTATTAGGGTTAATAAAGATAGGTCTACAGAAGGCTATTAGGGTTAATAAAGATGGGTCTACTGTAGGCTATTGGGGTTAATAAAGATGGGTCTACTGTAGGCTATTAGGGTTAATAAAGAAGTGTCTACTGTAGGCATTAGGGTTAATAAAGATAGGTCTACAGAAGGCTATTAGGGTTAATAAAGATGGGTCTACTGTAGGCTATTAGGGTTAATAAAGATGGGTCTACTGTAGGCTATTAGGGTTAATAAAGAAGTGTCTACTGTAGGCTATTAGGGTTAATAGGGAAAATATGCCCAGGCTGCAATTGAATTCCAACTGTTTAAGACCCATGTATACATTGTTGTGCACATAAAAGAACCCTTAAAACTTGGAATTTGAAAGCAGAGTTGGCCACAGTGGCAGTATCCAGGCAAAATTACTCCCCAGCATAGTACACTGTATGGCATATACTCATCGTCATGAGACAGGTTAGTGCAGAACAGTAGAAAGTTAAACTTCATTTCATTTGGAACAACACTATTAACCAATACATGTAGACATTAGGAACAAATTACCACTCACTTTATGAAAAGGTCCAAGAGTTTGGGTTCCAGCATACGATTTAAAATTATGATTCTTAATCTGTGAAATCATCAACCTGGGTCCATTAGCGTCATATGTTGCTACCGATTCCGGAGCCGCAGGAATTTCAACATCCCTGTATTCTGAAATAAAAAGATATATCTTAAATGAAGATCCCAACCAATAGAATGTCATGTGACTCTTTTATATCCTTAGTTTTATAATTACCACTTAATGCAGCCCTGATACAGGTAATGTTAATCAGGTGATGTGGTTGTGAAAATATAGGTTGCCAGACAAAAAAACACCTGCTGCATATAAATTAAAAGTCAATCAAATGTTAACTTTTGTCTCAAGAACTCCCACATGAATTTTCAAAGTGATTGAGGGCCATACCTCTGGCAGTATTTAGAGTACATTGTAAATCATTGAAAATGCTTCTAAACACTGTGTATAAATTTAATTTCAATCAGTTGATGTCTTTAGCCTATAGATTTTCCACAAGAAGATGGACTGCCAGAGGGGCAGGGGCGACGACAATATATACATGTATGTACAACCACACTACAATGTATATACGACCACATTTAAAAGTGGGCGTATAAAAAATGAAATAAAATTAATTGTTCCCTGTTCTGCTGTGACTGGGCTAATGAAGACGGGCATACACCATACAGTGTGCAATGAGGGAAATTTTGCCTGGACATTGTCACTATGGCCTACTCAGGAATCCCAATGAACTTACTCTGTCGGTGCAGTGATAGAACACATGTCCTCCAGGTTAGCGAGCCAACGTCATACCCACTGAACCAATGTGGTTCCCGAAAAAAAAAAAAATAGGTTGCCAGGCAACGAAATATACGCCCACACAGCAGCCAAATCGTCCGGGCAGTCAACAAGAGTTGTCGCATATTAAGGAATTATCAGAAAATCATTAGAATTTGTTTGGTTTTTATAATCAAACGTTTTTTTTTTTAATCAGATAATAATTGTGACCTCCAGAGGCACAACAAGCTAAAAAGGGTGATTTTTCGTACAATCAGGGGACATAATTCAGAAAGTAATGACCCAATGGGCGCAAATATCGAAAGGAACCAAGATCTTTGGGTTATAAACATACATGTCAAGTTTCATCAAAATCGATTCAAAATTGTGACCTCTATAGGGTCCACAACCTTGATATAACATATTTTCACACAATTCGTGTACAAACGGCGGCCATTTTGTCCGTCAATTCTAGTCCGATTTTCACGTAATTCAAACTCTCTCTTCATTACCATGGAATGGTGATATAATCAAACGTTTTTTTAAATCGGATAACAATTTTGACCTCCAGAGGGACAACAAGCTAAAAAGGGCGATTTTTCGGACAATCAGGGGCCATAATTCAGGAAGTTACGATCCAATTGGCGCAAATATCGAAAGGAACCAAGATCTTTGGTTTATAAACATGCATTTCAAGTTTCATCCAAATCGGTTCAAAATTGTGACCTCTACACTGTTCACAAGCTAAAAAACGTGATTTTTCGTACAATTAGGGGCCATAACCCATGAAGTTACGGTCCGATACATGCCAATATCGAAAGGAACCGAGATCTTAGGGTGATAAACCTTTATCTTAAGTTTCATTGAAATCGGATAAAAATTGTGACCTGTAGACTGTTCACAAACAATTGTGGACGGACGGACGGACGGACGGACGAACAGGGGCGACGACAATATACGTCCACATGAAAATGTGGGCGTATAAAAAGGATGTCCCAATTCAAGATCAAACATAATAGATTCCCTGATTGTCGTGTACTGATACAGATAAATGTAAACTCATGCTGACCAGAAACTGTGTATTAATAACAATACTCCCCTACCCTCAGGATTGAAATGCCTTGAAACTGTTGGGGTTTGTGGAACTTCTTCAGTGGCTGGTTCCTTGTCTGTTTCCATATCAACATGTTCATCTTCCTCGACGGGGGGTGCTACAGCTGTGGTGGTGGTTTTCTTTTTATATCTCGGCATCTTGCTGTAATAATTCAAATTCACTATAATCAGTAGGCCTTCTATACAATATCGATCAATGTTCACATGTCAAAACTATCTTATGCAGTCCTTCAAGTTTAAGGTGAGCTTTTGCTCCTGCTCCTCTCAATACACGTCGTCTTTCCTTCGCGGGAATTATTAAAGACTTCTGCAAATCAGCTGAAGCGCTGATTTATAAACTACTTTCAGTTTTTGTTTACTTTTAAACTGCATACATTCAAGGTATCAGGAGCTTTTTATGGTAAAATTTCATTCCTAAATTTGGAGTACTGGCTGAGCGTTACTTTGAATATGACGGCTCGACTCAAATGAAAGTTGTTTATGTATCTATATCGCACAATTCTATATGAAAATAGTGTTGGATTTTTGTAAATTTGTGTCGGATGCACGGCAAGAAATGGTTCCTTTTGGCGACCAAAGCAGAATCATGGTGAAAAATAGACGGTAAGGAATCCAAAAGAGTCTTAGAATGGGGGGAAAGTCTTATTTTTATATTAGTTGTCTATAATGGCTGGCACTAACGTAGTGGAGAGAGGAGCCGATAAACTTCAAGTAACTAATGCCTTGTGACCTATTTGTGTCAATTTCTAGGTCCCAAATATTTTACGGGTTTTTTGCTCCTTTAACTTTAAATATATTAGAACGGTCAGCGCGATCTCTTTATTTAAATCTTGCATTATATATCTTTAAAGCCCCAATAACACTCTTGTTTTAACTGAAAAATATGTCCCAATCTTCATTCTGGTCAACAAATCGTATTATTTTAGAATATTCCAATTAAATGATGATATAAATTTCATCTTAACACATCTATTTTAAAAAATTGGAAAAATTCAACCAATTGATTTGAAAAGTCTAACGTAAACCTTTTCAAATGTGACTTGGATTTTAAAATATTTTCGAACCCTCTGGACAAGTAAAATAGGTCGTAATGGATAATTTACACAACAGGTAGGACATTTAAACATCTAGTTACTAGTAGGCTACTTAGAAATTCTAATAATAATAGAATAAGGGTATTATTTATTTTCTGGAGCTACCAAGCCAGCAAGAATGTTATTGTCCCTTTAAATATACAAAGAATTGTGCTACTGATTTTCCATGGCTTTATTTAAATCTTAAATAACTTATATTTAATACAGGATGAATTCTACTACTGTTTTTCTATGACTTTATTTGTGTAGGGTAGTTTGTTTACATTTTTTGATTGATGAATGAGTCTGACAGTGACAACTCAATTTAGATGATTGTCATCGCCCCAATTTCTTTAAATTGAAACAGAAATATTTAAAAATCAAGTATTCAGTAGATGTAGACCGTTAAAAAATATTTTAGCTTTTGTAAATTCGGAATATTTACCGTTCTTCTGTGTATTATTGACAGCGACACTGAAAATGGCGCTCAAATTAACCACCCGGAAGTTGTAATTATTGGGCAGAGGTAATCGAGTCTAAGCTACTTTAGAAATGAGTCAAATCACATAGTTTTTGCTTCAATTTTCTCCAAATACAACAAAATAAAACGATTCTAAACCGATTATGATTTTTTTATTCGTAACTTCATACAACTATCATATATTTGTTAAATGATTATTGTAGAAATAATGTTTCAGGGGAGATAACTCCCCATCAAGATCATATTTTTATGGATGTAGACCACTATTTGTCTGCTTTTTTGTACGTTCAAGGTATATCTCCTATTACGGGAGATTTGTGTCAAAAGTCGGTGCTATATCTCCAATGCTGCAAATGTTGAATGCAAACCAAAAATTGAAATTGTTGAAATTTTAAAAAGTGTAATGGGAAATGTTGAAATGTCAAAAGGTAGATGTCCAAAGTGCAATGTGAAAGTGAAAATATTTTAAAATAAATTTTTTTTTTTTTATTGAACTGGTTATATCACAAAGTGATTATTGGTTCCACATATCATAAAGAAGTCATATCTCACGCACTCAGATTAAATGGGTGATAGGTTTATATATATAAATAGTAATAATTTGGTAAATATTTAATTCTGGCTTAATAACAAAATTACGATAGCCTACTGCCTGGTGGAAAGTTTCCACTGTCAAAATAAGGGTGGTTCTCGACGTCATTAAGCTTATTAATCAATCATCGTAATTATATTTGTCCAATGAAATAACTTGCAGAGCTGTCGCAAGTACATTGTCAATGATTAAAGAAATGCTTTAGGTCCGATAGAGTTAGCCACGCATTGGACACTTGAGAGAGATACCACGCAGATTCGTTGGGATATACCATCGAGATTCAAGAGACATGATTTGGGTTCAGAAATGTCGGAAGATGGTAGGGAACCATATGATGCAGGGTTTCCGTCAGTAAATCTCTTTCTGCGAAATGATGGGGTTGAGAGAGTAGCGAATAACTTTTATTGTAATCCATGCTTGTAATCTATGTGTCCAGGTGAAAACGAACTGTTGCATTGTTGTTCCTGTGTGAAACCATAATATGCGTAAACTGAAGAAAATACACAACGTGAAAAGGAGTCCTAATTAAAGGATTACAAATGTAACCGGATACGACTACAAGGCTATTAAAATGTGCAGCTGGAGAGACATGCGTCACGCACGTCGGCTGTGGGAAGTATTTAGCACATGGGCTCTCCCCAGGGATCATTTTCGGGTCAGTATTGTTCGTACTTTACACACGATGCCTGGTCGATGCGCTATAGCTCAGTTTGAATCAATCACCATTCTTATGCCGATGTGTACATAATCAGTGAGTTTGAACTAGATACCATTGATGACTCTTGTGAATACCACTCGCTGCTCTATAATGGCTGAATAAAAATACAATTAAATAAACTGTCTAAAAAAAGGAACCGTAGCGTCTAGTATCAACTCTTTATTCTCATCTTTTTACAACACCACAGCGTCTAGCGTCAACTCCTTATTCTCATCTTTTTACAACACCACAGCGTCTAGCGTCAACTCTTTATTCTCGCCTTGTTGTTTGTGACTCCATGGCGGCCATGGGCAACGCCGGATTAACCATGGGGCACCATGGGGCACAGGCCCCAGGGCCCACCACATTAGGGGGCCCCCCACAAAAATCTCAGTTGCGCGCCTCGAGCATGGTCGGACCGAGGATTCCAACGGCCGGTGACCTAGTGGCGGGGCCCCTCCGCTGCTTCGAGGGCCCTCCATCGGAAGTTCCTTGGGCCCCCTCAATCCATGTTGTGTTGCGATCGACATCCGAGATTTCGGTGTAATCCGGTGATGGGTGTAACACATGTTTTTTTTATTGTCGTGAGATCTTCTATCGGACCGACCATCGTCTAACTCGAATTATCGTATAACTCGAACACATTACACGTCCCCATCATTTCGAGTAGCGCGAATTTTGCCTCAGATTGACGTACGATTGGAAATAAGCTGTAGTTGTTGTTGATATTTGTTGTGGATATAAGCGAAATTTGATGAGATGTACACCATGATCACACGAAATATTCATATTTCTTGATTAAATCTCGTATTACCATTTTGTTTGTCAAACATCGAGTCCGGCTTGGTCGTAACGTTACGGCCTCCATTCATCAAATCATCGTGGGGGTATAATACGATTCCAAATCAAGTAACCCCGTTATTTATCACTGAGCGACTTCAAAATTAGGTTTGATGTCGCTCTGCCCACTTACAGTCTCCTCCTCTAGAAATGTCATCATTTCATAGCACTCGCATGGATTGGTCCACTGAAATAACGCCAGAATGCGCTAATTTGGTGGCAGAATTTTATTTTTTTCTGGGGAGGTACTTCTGAATGGCTCCAACACAAGTGCCTGAAATGCCAGGAAATCACGTTTCTGGCCTCCAATTTCTGAAAAAAAAATTTTTTTGGGGGAGGGAGAAAACCCCCAGACCCCTTATGCGAGGCTTCTCGCCTTTGGCACTCTCGGTCAGTGATCAGGGGCCCCCACATGTTCCAGGCCCCAGGGCCCCAACCATGGTTAATCCGGCATTGGCCATGGGTACCAAAATCTTGATGGATCCATCTCTATGGAAACAGGGGTTGAATATTTATGCTGTGTTTGTAACTTTCATCACAGTAGTATATAGGAAACACCTATCTATTTACTGCTGATGTCCGTCATCTGTTGGTGTGGACTGCATCCTTTTCAAGACCTACTAATGTACGCGTTTCCGCCAGCGGAAGAGAGAGAGAAATGGGGTTTAGCGTCTACTCGACATAAACTAGGTAATTTCGTCACTCATGCTTCAATTTTATTTCAGTAATTCGCTTTAGCAGTAAGAGGAAACCATAGGACCAGGGGAAAAACACGAGGTTGGAAGCCACCCCTCTGCTTGTCACGCATAAGCGGTGAATCAAAACCACGATACAGAAGACGGTAAATCGCCATTATCTTTACGCTGAATAGATGGACATAGGCTGTCCAGTTTCTTTACGCCGAATAACTTGGTTTAAAATACAGGTGTGACGCGATTCTTTGATGTTGGCGTACCATTATTTCACATGAAAAGCGTACATTATTTATACTAGTTGAAATTGTGGATCTGCGTGACGTATTACATATAATGGTACGGACAATTGTGCCAAGCGTACATTATTTATACTAGTTGAAATTTTGGACCCACTTGACATATTTCATTGAAATGCACGGGCTGGATAGTGTCTGTATTTTAAGTTGTTTAAGGGCCCCGTGCAAGACATTGCTTAATATATAGATAAAACCCTTGTGTTAGACGCACTCGTGAAATATCAACTCGACCATTAAACTACACTTATATGGATCCGAGTTAAGGGTGGCATTGTTGACCAACAACAACAAGACATATGCCCAGTATTGGCTACAGTTTTATACCGTCAAAAAATCGCGACAATTCATGCGTGTTCGATTTCAGGAAAAATGTGTGCATGATCATCATGATGTCCACATATTCATTAAAATGGTGCGTTCTGACGATTAATTAATTCGATGCGTTCTGACACGAATCAAAAATGTTCCTTCCACTGCCAGGCTGCTCTACATGCTAAACTCAGGAGTCCTAGTTACATATAACGGTGCTATAATCGGACGTTTAGTCCGACCCAGATCGCACTGATAACGATGGTACTATACAAGGCACTAAAGGAATGGACATGAAACATTTAATCAAAATCATAGCAACAAAAAAAAAACCGGGAGGAACTATACAATGACAAATCACGAATCAGAAGACATCTATTCTATAATTTGGTCTGATTTATATTGCTATACAAAAGATATAAATTGGGATATTGAAGTTTTATATAAATTAATTATTGTGAGAAGGAGCGGACTTCTCTTGCCGGACACTTCAGTTGTTTTCTGTTTGTGGCGTCGTATGCTTCGTTGATTCACAAAGCGATCACCTTTGTCGGCTGTCATACGCCATAACAGTGCAGGCGCGGATCCAGAGGGGGGGGGGTCCAGGGCCCCCCCCCCCCCCTGGCTCAGGCTTGAAAATATTTTATGCGATTTTATTGGCGACTTTTAGACCTGTAATTTTGGAATTTACCATCGGAAATACGTCAGAATGCACCAAATTGAATGTAATTTACCAAATTTTTCTGGGACAGGCCCCCAAACCCCCCGTTAATTGGTTGAGCGCCTTTGGAGCTGGTGGCGCAATTATCAAACCTAGCCCCGCCCCCCTGCAAAAAATCCTGGATCCGCGCCTGCAGTGCTGTTATGGACGTATGTTTCGCGGGCTGGCAACCTATCTTTTGGGATTGTTGTTTAGTTCGTGACGTCGTATGCTCCGTTCTATGTGCATGATGTAACTGTTACTATAATAAGATTCAACCCATTCATCTAGATCGTTGGAACTGGCAAAATAAGTGTCATGTCGTCGGATGGGGCGAAAAACCGAAGTCATGACAGTGTAGGAATGTCCTCTCATAGCAAAATATATGTCCATTTTCATAAGCGCAGTCGGTGCAAAGGAGTAAGACATTAAACCGCATTTCATTTGTACTAGGTACAAAGCGAAGCAGCGACGGACCGAGTTTAGCCTGACCATTTTGTCGCGGCTTCTTGACTTTGCATCTGGTAATCTGAAAGAAAAGCCCTTCTCGGGGGGGGGGGGGGACCGAATGGTTAGCGTGCGCGCGCTGTATCATACGGCCTGCCATTGAGTCAACTGCAGTGGTTTCGAATTCCCGGTTGTACGTAGCAAGGAGTAGGGTCGCCTGTCCAGCCTTGTGGGTTTTCTCCAGGTACTCCGGGTTCCTTCCACTGCTAAAGACCCCTACGCGCAAGCGAATAATTGAAATAAAATCAAACCATGTTAGTCCCGAAATGACGTAGTTTGTGACGAGTGGACGTTAAACCCCAATTTAAAAACGTCCTACACTGTAAAAAAAATCTGTTTTTAAAATCCCTCTTTTTTGTTATTTGAAGGAAATTATCCGTATTATCACAGAAATATCTGTGATTTGAGATAAATAAATTTATGCCATAAAATCTGTTGTTTTACATTCATTTCTGTCTTTGGACAGAAACGTCGGTATTCTTACATACTTTTCAGTATAATAATCCGTATTATCGCAGAAATATCTGTGATTTGAGATAAATAACTTGTATTTATACCATAAAATCTGTTGTTTTACATGCATTTCTGTCTTTGGACAGAAACGTCGGTATTCTTACATACTTTTCAGTATATTAACTGATAGAAACTGTGTATTAACAATATCAATTTTATTATTAATCAAAAGACCTGTAATATTCCAGAATAATCTTTATATTTACGGCAATGTTCTGTTAAATCACATAGTTATACTGTTGGATTCGACTAACGCATGCGCGTCGCAGACACAACTTATGGTTGCGAATGTTTGAATGTGCACTGATGATGAAGAATAAAGACCAGAGGGAAATCAACACTAAAATGTGAAGGTAAGTCTTTCTAATAATATCTATGTGTGACGGAAAATCTACAGCATAAGTAGATACTGCGTATGTTATTAGATTTAAAGACACAACCTCTGTACTGTCTGTTTAGTTTGCTGATTTTTTATGTTTAGAATCCAAGATCAATGCACATAGTGGTCATGCAGGCAAATGTGTGTTGTATTGTAAATTTAAAATCGACCAAGTAAACAATATTACAGTGTAAGAAACGCGATGGTTCAGTGAATATGGTGCTGGATTATCTCGGCAAGAGGATACTCCATGACATGCAGGAAAATTAACGCCTTTTTATTTCATGTCATGTATGCAGTGCTTCATCATTTTGTTTCAGGTTTGTTCGGAAGGTAACAGAATTTGCAAGAGGATAGAGGAACGGCAGAAAGTAGTAAACCTGGCCTTTAGAGAATTCAAAATATAAAGCCATTCACGATTTCTTGCTCTTAATTTCTGTTCACGTGTAATATCGTTGTACATTCATATTGACAAATTACATTTACAGAAAATAAATTATTTTTTTACGGATGATTTTGTTTTATATTTAACCAAAATAATTCTGTTAAAGAACAGAAAATCTTCTGGCAGCAGATTTACCAGATTTTTTCCTGTAATTTTACAAGTACATGCTTCTGTGACTTAACAGAAATTATCTGTTAAAGAACAGAAAATATTCTGGCAGCAGATTTACCAGATTTTTTCTGTAATTTTTATTGTTTTTTAACAGATTATTTCTGTTAAGTCATCTGTAAAATTACAGAAAAAATCTGGTAAATCTGCTGCCAGAATTTTTCTGTTTTTTTACAGAATTATTTTTTACAGTGTACTTTTCTGCACAAAACCTGGGCTAATGGAAGACGGGCATACGCCATACAGTGTTCTATGAGGGGGAATTTTGCCCGGGAAGCGGCGCTACGGCCTACTCTTATATCGAATTCCAACTGCAAGGGATCTTTCACGTGCACGCCAATGTGTACACGCGGCCTCGGGTTTTCGTCCCATCCAAATGACTCTGCAGCTGTCCTTGTCGGGCCCTCCGTTCTGCATCAACACCCGATCTCCAGGCTAGCGAGCCAGCGCCTTACCCACTTAGCCACGCCCCCCCCCCTCCTGAAGGGAAGAAGGGATACCTATATCAACTTCCATTTTAAACACGTGTCCTGGACTGCGAATTGTTTTTTTCCTTTTTTCCTAAGTGTTTCAATATGCCAATGGTTGAGTTTCATTGTGGTTAACATTCTAGATAAACATTGCATGTTTCGAGATAATCGATGATACTATATGGTTCTTTTGACAGGTTTTGAATGTCTCGAGATGGTACCTGGCAGGCGCAGGTGTGATTGAGATAGTAGGCCTACTTCAATAAGCAAACCTTTCACCCTTTCTCTCCACATCAATTTTATTAAAACACATCCTATTTCGTTTTGTTTTTTAGTGTTCAAAATTTCCCTCATAGCACGCTGTATGGCGTATGTCCGTCTTGATTAGCCCAGCTCAGATCAGAACAGGAGGACGTTAAACCCTATTTCATTTCATTACATTTCCTAAAACACCCTAGACAAAACACCCTAGCCAAAACACCCTAGACAAAACCGCTGACAGAACGCACCGAACGCACAAAACGCACGGGCACTTGAAGCAATAAAATGGATGAAATAGTCGTATCAGTAGCAATGCTGTCGTTATAATGCCATAACATACCTGAAGCAATGATCCTGGAAATCCCTCTCTAACGGTTTAATTAATCCAACGAAACGTCTTCAAGGAGTACGTTATAATGGCAACTCACGTGATAATTACGGAGGTAGCGCGAGGTTTCCACTTCCATGGCATTGAGCCAAAATATGTTTTTGAATATGCACCAAACCCTAACCCTGCAATGTATATGTAATAGACAAAACCACCCAAAAAAACTATTACGTAAAACAGGAGGGTTCTGAAATATTGCGGTCTACCAGTTACTTCGTCTCTTGATTCTGTGAAATAAAAATCAATTTGCTTTTTGATGCAGCATGGACGCACTGTTTGCTTGTTCAACCCTATTAAAACCCGATAATGCAGCATATTAAGTCATAGGCGTACGGGCTCGACGACAGAACCCGAAATGCCCGAAAAAAAAAATTCGGGTTTACGGAGAACGACGCTGATCTTCCTCGAGAGGCGAAGACCCCCCACCCCCAAGAGAATATTTTGGACTATTTGACGGCTGTAAACGCGTTTCCTGCTATTTCAGCACATGAACAAAGTGGTCTATTATAATATAGCCTAATTAAGGTGGTTGACTAGAATTCCAATCAATCGTTATTTTACAGTCCACAAAGACGGGACAGTTGGCAGAAAATTTTGAAAAGTTAACTGCTACAAACGCGTTTTCCTGCTATTCCAGCCTGTGAATACAGCAACTTCAATTTGGTCCAATATAGCCTACCTGGCTGACCTAAATTCCAAACAACTGATCAATCGTCGCTGGGTTTGGGTCTTACTCTCCCGGAGAAAATTTTGAAAATTAAACCACCGCAAACGCGTTTTCTGCTATTATATTTAGTCTGGTGGCAGAAGGGGGCAATCGCCACCCGAGCTGTGAATTTATGAGACCAAGTTTTTCATACCATATTTTTGTTTTTGTGTAGATTCCGAATATGTATGGTGATCAAGCATTGAAGGGGGCGTTGTCGAGATATAGGGCGTCAAATGTCTACAATGGGCCTGTGTTTGTGGTGGGGGTAAGGAAAATGTAATGTTGACATAATATATTAATAAAAAAATAAATTTCAAGGACTGCCCATCTTTAAATACGTGTTTATGATACCCTGGACAACTGTTTTGATATCTGGGGCGGTGGGGTGTTGTAGCAAGTGTGTGTGTAGTGGGGGGGGGGTATTATGTTGACATAAATGATGATCATGTTATATATTAATGAAACAGTGCCCATCTCTAAATAAGTGTTTGTAATGGCCTGGAGAACTATTTGATTTGTGGGATGTGGGTAGCAGGTGTGCGTGTGTGGAAGGGTGTGGAGTAGATCCGTGGGAAATGAGTTCGCGACGATTTAAATGATGACGGTGTGGGATAAATGTATATTGGGATCAGAAACCACTTGGTTCAAAATTGACCTGAAAAGTGTTTTCTCGTGTTTTTCGTTCAGTACCAATATTGTCTATCAAAATATTAAATTATAATGATACTTACGAGAGATATGGAATTTAAACATAAAAAAAACACATGTTCGGATATTATCTTCTTGATGTCTGATCAACAGCTCGCATGTATTCTTTAGATATGCTTCAGATACCCATTCACATTGTAAATCTTCATTCCAGCAGGGTCATCTTGATCGATTATTGGTTTTGCAACCTGTTTCAGTCTCCATATTGTTGCAACGCAAAATAATTATTGCGTTTAATGAAGCAAGAGACGGCTACACTGTTAGAAATAAATGTTAATTCACCATAAAAATATGGTAAAATATTTACGTAGTTGTATGTTATTTTACATTTATCACCCAATGTCTTATTTGACAGTAGATATCGTTTGTATGATGAATTACATAATCTACTGCGATATCTCCTTAGGAGATATCGCTTTACATGAATTTGATTGGTCAATCAAAAAGGAACTACTTTCTTTCATTTTAAAGAAACCACTTATTTTAAATAAAAAGTGACTTTTTGTCTTGTTAAAAAGAAACTGTTTTTATTTAATTGACTTTGAAGGAAATACTGGGTCAATATAAAGGACTTTGCAATAGCTAAACTGCAGTCAAAAAACTGATGTATCACTACGCAGTAATGAAATTAGGTCCAGTAAAGGTGAAATTTATACCAAAGAATTATATTTATTTATTTCTGCATGTAAGAAAGGATTGGGTGATAAATAAAATCTCCAACTCGTGTTTTTTGATATCAAAAAATATCAACACTCGTTGATAAAGTAAAAAAAACTCGGCAGAGCTTTTTTTTTTTTACATTGTCAACTTGTGTTGATATTGTTTGATATAAAAAAACACTCGTAGGAGATTCTCTATATGTATGTTTTTTTACACTAAATTAGGAGTGATAGTACAAATAGTCGTAAAAAACCGATATAACACAGGTAATTTTATCCTAAAATAATTCATTTTTACAAACGTAACGTCAAAATACAGTAATGTACAGTGTATTCCAACTATTGTAAGATGTACCGTAGACCAAATTGGTTGTCGTAAAAAGTTGATATCACGGAAATGTTTTATTCAATAGTGGTGAAATCAAAAATTGAAATATATTTTTGTTAACATTTCTCAAAAAACAACCAATTAACAGTGATCGTTGAAGTCCACAACCAAATAGCAAATGATGTTAGGACAACCATCAGGTACATATACTACTTTTACCACGTCTGATGTATTGTAACTAAGTTTCGTGCATGTTTATCGAATTTCATGTTTTTGTTACAATAAGCGGCGATGAAATAAAAGCCATATTCAAAATCCGGTAAAAATACATTCTTACATATAATGTAATAAAATTGAACTGACTGTAACGATTATGTAATTTACTTTTAGGTAAGGAATGTAAGTAAAATTACAGCAGTTAAAATGTTTGTTTTTACCTGAAAATGCTAGGAATATTTATCAATATTCAAAAGGCACATTCAAAATTCGAAAAAAAAAAATATACATGCTTATTATGTAATATTTCAATAGTGAACGTAAAATAACACAGCTAGTGTGTAATTTTACCGATTTACGTTAATTCGCGTTATTTTGTAAATTTACTTATCGTAATCGGTAAATTTACTATCTCTTATTTTATTTTAGTATTCCACATAGCAACGCAACATTCCTAATAATTATCTTTTATAGTATTCATTTCAATTTATTAACCATAATATGGACAATCACATTTTGTCTATATTGCATGGCATATATATCTAGTTTCCATCATTTATAAGATTTATAAAGTGTATTGATATTTATCGTACGTTAATCAGTTTGTAAGTATTTACTGAAACGTATATAAAAAATGTTTTGACTTTCTTGCCATAGGTTTGACTTTTCTCTTTTTCAAGTTCGCTTGAAGACGGTTAATTCAACCGATTGGCCAGTGTTGTACTAGACAGTATATAAAACAGTGTTATAATGCCTGCAAATAGATAGTACCACGAGCTTGCATCTGATAGCCTGGAACCACGCTCTCGTCTACCAAACAGGATTATTGATGTTCGATGTAAATAACTAAATATTTTAGCTTTCGGTTGCTAAATCCAGCAAATGTTGTCCGTATCCTGCAAAATTACTACTAAATTTATTTAGTATTTTTAACAAAAGTGTAAATTAATAGTGTGATGTAACTAATGATGTAATTTTACCAATGTTTTAGGGGCAACTTTTGCTGCCCGTAGTTTTAGGGTAAAATAACCAAAATATTCCTAACAGTGTAAGGCAAGATGGCAATAAAGAAAGAAAGTTCTGTTATTTTTCATCACAATAAAATTCCCCCCAGAAGATCATTCTTTGAATGTCATCTACAGATGTAAGTCAGTTTTCACCGTACAAGGTGCAAACATCTTTTTTCGAAACCAGCAATTACGTCATCCCAGCCCTTTATTACCACTGAAAGCATGTGCCATAGGCCGAGAGATTCTCGACACTTTCAATACTAATCTTGATCGGATCAAAATATATCAAGATTAGTATTGAAAGTGTCGAGAATATCCTAGAACTGACAACCAACCACGAGGACACCAAAATATCTTACCAACTCCTCTTCGCATTTCAAATTAATAGAGGTGCTGAAAAATATTGTAATTTGCATTCTTGCTCGGCCGAAATAGACAATGACATCCCGATCATTCTCTTGCAAACAATGATCCAAATATATAAATTTGATCGATAATGAGACGGATAAAGGAAATTATGTTTTATTAATATATTATGTCAACATTACATTCTCCCCCACCACACACACACGCCTATTGTAGACATTTGACGTCCTATATCTCGACAACGCCCCCTCCAACGCCTGATCACCATACATATTCGGAATCTACACCCAAAACTGGTCTAGAAAAACTTGGTCTCATAAATTCACAGCTCGGGTGGCGATTCCCCCCGCCCCTTCAGCGACCGGACTAATTATAGTCCGTGTACACAACTCCCAAAGCATCCAATGGTTTTGTAACCGAAATCCCGCTCTGAATTCCAACCATCCACTCGGGCTGTTGCAGCCGCATTCACAAATACTGATTGATGTCCGAATAATGTTGTATGGTGGCTCCAGACGATTTTTTTAATTCTAATTCTAAGTTCGTGGTATTCAATTAAAAGAAAAGTAAAACTAGACCTCCATGCAGGAATGACGGGTTTCACTGGTGCCACGTTACTTTCGGTGCCACGTTGCCCTTGAACATATGTCACTTCCTATACCAATGAAACCATTAAACATGTTTCCACATAAGCATTGCAAACATCAAATAAAATGGACGAAGAATCAACCAAATCCATCAATATCAATTCATTTTATATATGTGTTACTTGTAAGTGATCCTGGCAAAATTTCATTACTTCCGGTGATAATGAAAATGTTCAATTAGTTTTATGAAATCAGAAATGGCATAAGGCATCATATGGCGAAGATTGTATGTAAATCGAATAAGAATTGCTACTTTTATAGACCAAAAACCTTGAAAAGTGACTTGTAGAAAATCGTCTATTTCTCGGCAACCGCACATGATAAAAACTATTTTTTTGGTATCAATATGATCGTATGGGCTCAATCTATTTGTTGATTGGAATCAAATATCATAATTTTAAATATATTACAAATCAGACTCATTTGAAAAAAATATCTGTTTTGGAGGCTAAAAATACAGTTTTTGTCAAAATGACATTACTTCCGGAAATACTGAAAATGTTAAATTAGTTCCATGAAATCATAAATGATATAAGATATCATATGGTGAAAATTTTATTAAAATCGAATAATAACTGACACTTTTACAGACCAAAAACCTTGAAAATCGCCCATTTCTCTGCAACCGTACAAGTTGGAAACCATTTTGTGGTATCTGTGTGATCGTATGGGTTCATTCTATTTGATCAATAGAATCAAATATCATAATTTGAAACAAATAACAAGTACGACCCATTTGAATAAAATATTGTTTTTGAGGGCTAAAATTTAAGTTTTGAGTAAATGACGTCATTTCCGGTGAGAGCGCAAGAGGTAAAATGGTTTGACATAGTCCACTATGGCATTAGGCATCCAATGGCGAAACAAAATTGAAAATCGAATAATTGTTGATTCTTTTACAGCCAAAATTACGTGAAAAGTGACTCATGCAAAATTGCCCATTTCTCGGCAACTGCACATATTACAAATTAATTTTCACATACATTCTCTTCGTATGGGTTATTACTACGAGTTTATGAGTGTTACGAAGATATATTTTTTAATATGATGACGCTGGATGGGTTGTAAATAGCTTATATTGACACCTTTTTTCACCCTTTAATCCAAATTGCCAGAAAACGAAATCGAAATTAAAAAAACTGAGCCCGATGTTTTGTGCGCCTTTACATTGCACATCTTTTCAGTCATATAAGATTTGAAAAAAATAATATTTGCTTTCAAAAAGTTGTACCGAACTGTCAATATTGTAGTTTTTGTCACTTTCGGTGCCTACAGGAAACTTTACCGGTAACAAAAAAAATGGCATTTTGAACCACGGAACATATGAACATCGTTTTATACAAATCGAACAATAAATAAATAATGTATGACTGAAAAACTGAATTAGCCAATGGCGTCCAAGGAAAATTACGGAAACAAAAAATGTTGACATTTTTGTTCAAATCAGATGACTCTTTAACCTTGGATAAAATGTCATATAAAAGAATTAATAAATAAAAAAGTTTTTTGTAAAAATTTAAATTTTCAAAATTTGGCGCCTAATATCTTCCAAGATTCGTCGAAAATCAAAAATCAAAAGTAACATAGCTATGTCCCCTGTTTCTGGCTATGTCAAAATGCATCATATGCTAAAATCCAATGATTGTTGTTAACATTAGGGCAATATTTCAAAAAACGACATTTTCGGTGATTTCGGACATTTCGCAATGTCGCAGAATGCCGGGAATAGCTTTAATCTCTAAGTCACACCCACTTTCCCAGTAAAACTGAAGACATTGTATCGATCCGAAAAGAAGTTGCTGAGATATAAGCAAATTGGAAAAAAAAATAATAATAAGAAGAAGAACTAGACCTGCATGCAGGAATGACGGGTTTCACTGGTGCCACGTTACTTTCGGTGCCATGTTGCCCTTGAACATATGTCACTTCCGATACCAATGAAACCATTAAACAGGTTTCCACATAAGCATTGTAAACATCAAATAAAATGGACGAAGAATCAACCAAATCCAGCAATATCAATTCATTTTATATATATGTTACTTGTAAGTGATCCTGGCAAAATTTCAATGAATAATGAAAATGTTCAATTAGTTTTATGAAATCAGAAATGGCATAAGGCATCATATGGCGAAGATTGTGTGTAAATCGAATAAGAATTGCCACTTTTATAGACCAAAAACCTTGAAAAGTGACTTGTAGCACATCGTCTATTTCTCGGCAACCGCACATGATAAAAACTATTTTTTGGTATCTATATGATCGTATAGGTTCAATCTATTTGTTGATTGGAATCAAATATCATAATTTTAAATATATTACAAATCAGACTCATTTGAAAAAAATGTCTGTTTTGGAGGCTAAAAATACAGTTTTTGCCAAAATGACATTACTTCCGGTGATACTGAAAATGTTAAATTAGTTCTATGAAATCATGAATGATATAAGATATCATATGGTGAAAATTTTATGAAAATCGAATAATAACTGACACTTTTATAGACCAAAAACCTTGAAAAGTGACTTAGGGAAAATCGCCCATTTCTCTGCAACCGTACAAGTTAGAAACCATTTTGTGGTATCTGTATGATCATATGGGTTCATTCTATTTGATCAATAGAATCAAATATCATAATTTGAAACAAATAACAAGTACGACTCATTTGAATAAAATATTGTTTTTGAGGGCTAAAATTTATGTTTTGAGCAAATGACGTCATTTTCGGTGGAAGCGTAAGAGGTAAAATGGTTTGACATAGTCCACTATGGCATTAGGCATCCAATGGCGAAAGAAAATTGAAAATCGAATAATTATTGATTCTTTTACAGCCAAAATTACGTGAAAAGTGACTCATGCAAAATTGCCTATTTCTCGGCAACTGCGCATATTACAAATTAATTTTCACATACATTCTCTTCGTATGGGTTATTACTACGAGATTATGAATGTTACGAAGATATATTTTTTAATATGATGACGCTGGATGGGTTGTAAATAGCTTATTTTGACACCTTTTTTCATCCTTTAATCCAAATTGCCTGAAAACGAAATCGAAATTAAAAAAACTGAGCCCGATGTTTTGTGCGCCTTTACATGGCACATCTTTTCAGTCATATAAGATTTGAAAAAAATAATATTTGCTTTCAAAAAGTTGTACCGAACTGTCAAAATTGTAGTTTTTGCTAAATTAAAGTCACTTCCGCTGCCGACAGGAAACTTCATCGGTAACAAAAAAAATGTCACTTGGGGCCACAAAGCATATGCACTTTGTTTTATACAAATCGGGTAATAAATAATTTATCTATAACCGATCAACTGAATTAGCCAATAGCGGCCACGGAAAATTATCGGGACAAAAAATGTTAACATTTTTGCCCAAATCAGACGACACTTTAACCGTGGGTAAAAGGCCATCAAAAAATATTCATTAATAAAAAAGTTTTTTGTCAAAATTTAAATTTCCAAACTTTGGCGCCTAATATTTCCGACGATTCGTCGAAATTCAAAATTCTAAAGAACCGTTGCCATGTGCCTTGTCTCTGGCTATGCCAAAATCTATCAAACGTTACAATCCAACAATTGTTGTTAATATTAGGGCATTATTTAAAAAAACGACAACTTCGGTGATTTCGGACATTTCGCATTGTCGCAGAACGTTTGAAATAGCTTTAATCTCTAAGTCACACCCACTTTCCCAGTAAAACCGAAGAAATTGGATCAATCCGACAAGTAGTTTCTGAGATATGATCAAAATGGAAAAAAAAAAATAATAATAATAAGAATAACTAGACCTGCAAGCAGCACTGAACCGGCTTTCAGGAATCATACAGGAAGTTTATTATACCATAGCCGATCCATTGAGCTACCAAACTATACTTTAGGTTGTTTTGCTTTAGTGACACCCTCTATCATATGTAAAAGTAATATTTGCTGGCGAAAAGACCAGTCAAAATTGTAAATTATGGCAAAATTAAGTCACTTTCGGTGCCGAAAGAAATATTTATAGGTGAAAAATAAGTCGAAAATTCGCAACATACAAAATCCAAACGTTGTTTTATACATTTCGGGCAATAAATAATTAACCTATAACCCATAAACTGAAATTAAGAAGGTAAAAAACTTAAAAGTGACCCTGGGAAAATTGGTTATTATTCGACAAGGGAACATGGTAGAAGCCTTTTCTTGATATCAATATGATGGTATTGATTCACTCTTACTGCCCATTAGAGTCAGGCGTTATAAAGTTAAACGAATAATGAATATAAATCACTTCTAAAAAATGTTTGTTTTGAAGGCTAAAAATACGTTTTTTTGCAGCAAAAATTACATTACTCCCGGTGATATTGAAAATGTTAACTTGGTTCACAGAAGTCATAAATTGCATAAGGTATCAAATGGTAAAAAAATGATAAAAATCGAATAATAATTGACACTTTTATATACCAAAAACCTTGAAAAGTGACTTATTGAAGATCGCCTATTTCTCTGTAAACGTACAAGTTAGAAACCATTTTGTGGTATCTGTATGGTCTTATGGCTTCATTCTATTCGTTGATGAGAATCAAATATCATAATTTTAAAAATATTATAAGGGAGACTGATTTGAATAAAATTTTAGGTTAAAAATACAGTTTTTGCCCAAATGACGTCATTTCCGGTCACAGTGAAAATGTAAAATTGGCTTGACCTAGTCCAAATTGGCATTAGGCATCAAATGGAAAAAAAAATATTGCAAATCGAATAATAATTCACTCTTGCATAAGCAAAGTAACGTGAAAAGTGATGCATGCAAAATTGCATTTTTCTCGGCAACTGCTCATATTACAAACTAATTTTCGCATACATTCTCTTCGTCTGGATTAGTGCTACGAGTTTAAGGAAATTACAAATAAATATTTCAAAATATGAAGACGCTGATTGAATTGTAAATAACTAAATTTTACACTTTAATAATTCACTCTTGCATAGGCAAAATAACGTGAAAAGTGATGCATGCAAAATTGCATATTTCTCGGCAACTGCTCATATTACAAACTAATTTTCGCATACATTCTCTTCGTCTGGATTAGTGCTACGAGTTTATGGAAATTACAAATAAATATTTCAAAATATGAAGACGCTGAATGAATTGTAAATAACTGAATTTTACACTTTATTTTACATTTTATTCGAAATTGCCCGAAAATGGAATTGAAATTTAAAAATATGAGCTAAGGATTTTGTGCACCTTTGCAGGGTGCATCCATTTAGTTATATCAGTTTTGAAAAAAAATAATATTTGCTTTCAAAAAGTGGTACCGAACTGTCAAAATTGTAGTTTTTGTTAATATTACGTCACTTCCGTTGCCGACAGAAAAATTTCACCGTAACAAAAAAAATTACAATTGGGACCACGGAGCATATGAACTTTGTTTTATACAAATCGAACAATAAATAATTTTTCTGGGTACGAAAAACTAAATTAGCCGATGGCGGCTAACACAAATTACCGAGACAATTTTTTTTTCTCATTTCTGCTCAAGTAGGATGACAGTTTAACCCCGTGTAAAATATCATCAAAAAATATTCATAAATAAAAAAGATTTTCGTAAAAAAAATAATTTTTTTCAAAATATCGGACATTTTTTCGACTACTTCCGGTTTTACGATCGTTGTTGTGATAGCTTTACGAAGTTCTTTGGATACTTAACTTTCTGTACCAGAAATGTCAGAACCATCCATTGAGCAGTTTTGGAAAAAAAGATAAATTAAAGAGCGTTTACAAAAATTTAACGATTTTTCCATTTTTTTAAAAGTTTGATGCCATTTTTGGACCACCTATATTATTTCAATGCTTTTCATTTTTGATTCACTATATAGACAACCGATAGGACTTTGAGTAAGAAAAGTTTAAGAAAAATCTGCGGCGTCGTTTTCGAGAAAAGGACGTCTCAGAATGTTAAAAAATCGGAAAATACTAGATTTTTGGCACACATTAATTTATTTCCTTACCATCGATATCGTATTATTTAGATACCATATGATGGTCCATTAATAGGGCTATCCAACGACACTTTAGTTCTTTTGGTCCGCTATTACCTAAGGGAGAAATCAAGTTTTTTGCAAGTGCGACATAGTTTTTAACCTTTTTTTACATTTTTTGAATACTTCCGGTATGGTTATTATTGTCGATATAGTTTTGATAACCGGTTTAGGCACTAAAATAGCCACAGGGCTCTGTAATGATATATTACATTATCTGATCAGATAAAATGCCCCTGAGAAATCCTAGGTTCAAAAGTGCCAAAAATGCAAAAAATTTAAAATATCGAAAATTAAATTTCAATAACTACATACATATTATACATCGATAGAATTGTAATTAGGTCAGCTATCTGAATATACAATTTTTTTTTGAAAATCTCTTAAAATAAAAAAATAGCAGAGCATTTTCCAAAATTTCACGATTTTTCGACTTTTTTCGATTTTCAGTCCGTTATTTCACCTTTTCCAGATATTTCAAAGTCGTAATGGAATGTTTCGTACACAAGACTACTGCAAGGTCTCTCGATAGAGAAAGTTTCATAAAAAACTGTGGAGCAGTTTTCGAGATACAGGCATCTAAAAACGCTCCAAATCAGAAAATACTTGATTTTCAGCGAGCCATATTTTGCTTCCTGCTGATCGTGTCCGTACGAATTGGGTATCATTCAGTGGTCCAATTACAGCCCGACCAAATGATACCTTAATTTGTTTAATCCGTTGATATCGGACGGAAAAATCGTGTTTTTACCCAAAACACCAATTTTTCACGTTTTTTTCAAAATATCGCATAGTATTTCGACTACTTCCGGTTTACGGATTGTTGTTGAAATTGCTTTAAACGGTGGTTTGACCATATTACTTCATGTTCCAGGAATTTCAGAAACGTCGATCCGGCCGTAAAACGAAACTTAAGCTCACAAAATGTGAAGAAAATTCGAAAAAAATCGAAAAATAAAGGGCGATGACTCTGAATGAAACTTATATTACTGGAACCGTATTGCCTTCAGGTATCCAAAAATGTAGGTCAAATTTGAAAATTTTGAAAAATAACAAAAAATGTGTCTTAAACAACATATTTTCATTTTTCGAATGCTAGAAGTCAGCGGCGAAGTTTCTAAATTGCAAAATTTTCAACTGCTATCGTCCGAGAAAAGACTCAGGGTTTCCAAAAATGTAATTTGTATGAAAATAGGTACAGAATTGACGAATCTACGGCCGTTTTTTAATTTTTTGGCACCGCACAAAATTCGGCCACTTCCGGTCTGCGCAGAAGTTTCAAATACAGTGGAAGGGATGGCCACTATATGGTTTCCTGATAGAAAATTACGTCCCAGATCTGTATCTGTTACAGACACTGAGAAATAGGCTCCCCCGAAAAATAAAATAATAATAATAAACTAGACCTGCAAGCAGCACTGAACCGGCTTTCAGGAATCATACAGGAAGTTTATTATACCATAGCCGATCCATTGAGCTACCAAACTATACTTTAGTTGTTTTGCTTCATTGACACCCTCTATCATATGTAAAAGTAATATTTGCTGGCTAAAAGACCGGTCAAAATTGTAAATTATGGCAAAAGTATGTCACTTCCGGTGCCGAAAGAAATTTTTATAGATGAAAAATAAGTCGAAAATTCGCAACATACAAAATACAAACTTTTTTTTATAAATATCGGACAATAAATAATTAACCTATAACCCATAAACTGAAATTAAGAAGGTAAAAAACTGAAAAGTGACCCTCGGAAAATTGGTTATTATTCGACAGGGGAACATGCTAGAAGATTTTTCTTGATATCAATATGATGGTATTGATTCAGTCTTACTGCCCATTAGAGTCAGACGTTATAAAGTTAAACGAATAATAAATATAAATCCCTTCAAAAAAATGTTTGTTTTAAAGGCTAAAAATACGTTTTTTGCAAAAATTACATTACTTCCGGTGATATTGAAAATTTTAACTTAGTTCATAGAAGTCATAAATAGCATAAGGCATGAAATGGTAAATAAATTGTAAAAATCGAATAATAATTGACAGTTTTACAGACCAAAAACCTTGAAAAGTGACTTATAGAAGATCGCCTATTTCTCTGTAACCGTACAAGTTAGAAACCATTTTGTGGTATCTGTATGGTCGTATGGCTTCATTTTATTCGTTGATGGGAATCAAATATCATAATTTTAAAAATATTATAAGGCAGACTCATTTGAATAAAATATTTGTTTTTTAGGTTAAAAATACAGTTTTTGCCCAAATGACGTCATTTCCGGTCACAGTGAAAATGTAAAATTGGCTTGACCTAGTCCAAATTGGCATTAGGCATCAAATGGAAAAAAAATATTGCAAATCGAATAATAATTAACTCTTTTATAGGCAAAATAACGTGAAAAGTGATGCATGCAAAATTGCATATTTCTCGGCAACTGCTCATATTACAATCTAATTTTCGCATACATTCTCTTCGTCTGGATTATTGCTACGAGTTTATGAAAATTACAAATAAATATTTCAAAATATGAAGACGCTGAATGAATTGTAAATAACTGAATTTTACACTTTATTTTACATTTTATTCGAAATTGCCCGAAAATGAAATTGAAATGAAAAAGTCTGAGCTAAGCATATTGTGCACCTTTGCAGGGTGCATCCTTTTAGTTATATCAGTTTTGAAAAAAATTAATATTTGCTTTCAAAAAGTGGTACCGAACTGTCAAAATTGTAGTTTTTGTTAATATTACGTCACTTCCGCTACCGACTGAAAAATTTCACCGTAACAAAAAAAATTACAATTGGGACCACGGAGCTTATGAACTTGGTTTTATACAAATCGAACAATAAATAATTTTTCTGGGTACGAAAAACTAAATTAGCCGATGGCGGCTAATGCAAATTACCGAGACAATTTTTTTTCTGATTTCTGCTCAAGTAGGATGATATTTTAACCTAGTGTAAAATATCGTCAAAAAATATTCATAAATAAAAAAAGTTTTCGTAAAAAAAATATTTTTTTTCAAAATATCGGACATTTTTTCGACTACTTCCGGTTTTACGATTGTTGTCGTGATAGCTTTACGAAGTTCTTTGGATACTTACCTTTCTGTACCAGAAGTGTCAGAAACATCTATTGAGTAATTTTGGAAAAAAAGATAAAATAAAGAGCGTTTACAAAAATTTAACGATTTTTCAATTTTTTTCAAAGTTTGATGCTATTTTTGGACCACCTATATTATTTCAATGCTTTTCATTTTGGATTCACTATATAGACAATCAATAGGACTTTGAGTAAGAAAAGTTTGAGAAAAATCGTAGGCGTCGTTTTCGAGAAAAGGGCGTCTCAGAATGTTAAAAAATCGGAAAATACTAGATTTTTGGCATACAATAATTTATTTCCTTGCCATCGAAATCGTATTATTTACATACCATATGATGGTCCATTAATAGGCTATCCAATGACACTTTAGTTCTTTTGGTCCGCTATTACCTAAGGGAGAAATCAAGTTTTTCGCAAGTGCGACAATGTTTTTAACCTTTTTTTTTATTTTTTGAATACTTCTGGTATGGTTATTATTGTCGGAATAGTTTAAATAGCCGGTTTGGGTACTAAAATAGCCATAGGGCTCTGTATTGATATATTACATTTACTGATCAGATAAAATGCCACTGAGAAATCCTATGTCAAAAAGTGAGAAAAATGCAAAAAAATTAAAATATCGAAAATTAACTTTCAATAACTACATACATATTATACATCGTTAGAATCGTAATTAGGTCAGCTATCTGAATATACAACCTTTTTTCGAAAATCTCTTAAAATAAAAAAATTGTAGAGCATTTTCCAAAATTTCACGATTTTTCGACTTTTTTCGATTTTCAGTCCGTTATTTCACCTATTCCAGATATTTCAAAGTCGTAATGGAATGTTTCGTACACAAGACTACCACAAGGTCTCTTCATACAGAAAGTTTCATAAAAATCGCTGGAGTAGTTTTCGAGATACAGGCGTCCGAAAATGCTAAAAATCAGAAAATACTTGATTTTCAGCGTGCCATATTTTGCTGCCTGTTCATAGTATCCGTATGAATTTGGTATCATACGATAGTACAATCATAGTGCAGTCCAATGGTACCCTAATTTCTTTAATCCATTTATATCGGGCGGAGAAATCGCGTTTTCCCCCAAAATATCCATTTTTTTCATTTTTTTCAAAATATTGCACATTATTTCGACCACTTCCGGTTTAAGGATTTTTGTCGAAATTGCTTTATTCGTTGGTATTGGACTATAACTTCATGTTCCAGAAGTTTCAGAAACGTCAATTCTGCCATAAAACGAAACCCGAGCTCACAAAATGGGAAGAAAATTCGAAAAAAATCGAAAAATAAAGGGCGATAACTCTGAATGAAACTTATATTGCTGGAATCGCATGAACTTCGGGTATCCAAAAATGTAGGTCAAATTTGAAAATTTTGAAAAATAACAAAAATTGTCTCGTAAACAACATGTTTTCAATTTTCGAACGCTAAAAGTCATAGACGAATGTTCGAAATCGAAAAATGTGAGATAGCCACTGTCTAAGAAAAGATTCAGGAATTCCAAAAAGGTAATTTGTTTGAAAATGGATAAAGAATTGACAAAACTATGGCCAATTTTCAATTTTTAGACAAAATACAAAGTTCGGTCACTTCCGGTATGCGCAGAAATTTCAAAAATATTTTATCAAGTAGCCACCACATGGTTTCCCGATAGAAATTCTAATTCCAGATCGATATCAGTTTTCGATCATAGAGATCTACGCTCCCGCGGTAAATAATAATAATAATAACTAGACCTGCAAGCAGCACTGAACCGGCTTTCAGGAATCATACAGAAAGTTTATTATACCATAGCCGATCCATTGAGCTACCAAACTATACTTTAGTTGTTTTGCTTCAGTGACACCCTATACCATATGTTAAAGTAATATTTGCTGGCGAAAAGACCGGTCAAAATTGTAAATTATGGCAAAATTACGTCACTTCCGGTGCCGAAAGAAATTTTTATAGGTGAAAAATAAGTCGAAAATTCGCGACATACAAAATACAAACTTTGTTTTATCATATCGGGCAATAAATAATTAAGGTAAAAAACTTAAAAGTGACCCTGGGAAAATTGGCTATTATTCAACAAGGGAACATGCTAGAAGCCTTTTCTTGATATCAATATGATGGTATTGATTCAATCTTACTGCCCATTAGAGTTAGACGTTATAAAGTTAAACGAATGATAAATATAAATCCCTTCAAAAAAATGTTTGTTTTGAAGGCTAAAAATGTTTTTTTTTGCAAAAATTACATTACTTCCGGTTATATTGAAAATGTTAATTTAGTTCACAGAAGTCATAAATGGCATAAGGCATCAAATGGTAAAAAAATTATTAAAATCGTATAATTATTGACACTTTTATGGACGAAAACCCTTGAAAAGTAACTTATAGAAGATCGCCTATTTCTCTGTAACCGTACAAGTTAGAAACCATTTTGTGGTATCTGTATGGCCGTATGGCTTCATTCTATTCGTTGATGGGAATCAAATATCATAATTATAAAAATATTATAAGGCAGACTCATTTTAATAAAATATTTGTTTTTAGGTTAAAAATACAGTTTTTGCCCAAATGACGTCATTTCCGGTCACAGTGAAATTGTAAAATTGGCTTGACCTAGTCCAAATTGGCATTAAGCATCAAATGGAAAAAAAAATTGCAAATCCAATAATAATTCCCTCCTTTATAGGCAAAATAACGTGAAAAGTGATGCATGCAAAATTGCATATTTCTCGGCAACTGCTCATATTACAAACTAATTTTCCCATACATTCTCTTCGTCTGGATTAATGCTACGAGTTTATGAAAATAACAAATAAATATTTCAAAATATGAAGACGCTGAATGATTTGTAAATAACTGAATTTTACACTTTATTTTACATTTTATTCGAAATTGCCCGAAAATGAAATTGGAATTAAAAAATCTGAGCTAAAGATTTTGTGCACCTTTGCAGGGTGCATCCTTTTAGTTATATCAGTTTTGAAAAAAATAACATTTGCTTTCAAAAAGTGGTACAGAACTGTCCAAATTGTAGTTTTTGTTAATATTACGTCACTTCCGTTGCCGACAGAAAAATTTCACCGTAACAAAAAATATTACAATTGGGACCACGGAGCATATGAACTTTGTTTCATACAAATCGAACAATAAATAATTGTTCTGGGTACGAAAAACTAAATTAGCCGATGGCGGCTAACGCAAATTACCGAGACAATTTTTTTTCTCATTTCTGTTCAAGTAGGATGATATTTTAACCCTGTGTAAAATACCATCAAACAATATTCATAAATGAAAAAGGTTTTCGTAAAAAAAATTTTTTTTTTCAAAATATCGGACATTTTTTCGACTACTTCCGGTTTTACGATCATTGTCGTGATAGCTTTACGAAGTTCTTTGGATACTTAACTTTACGTACCAGAAGTGTCAGAAACATCCATTGAGTAGTTTTGGAAAAAAAGATAAATTAAAGAGCGTTTCCAAAAATTTAACGATTTTTCAATTTTTTTCAAAGTTTGAGGCCATTTTTGGACCACCTACATTATTTCAATGCTTTTCATTTTGGATTCACTATATAGACAACCGATAGGACTTTGAGTAAGGAAAGTTTAAGAAAAATCGTAGGCGTTGTTTTCGAGAAAAGGGCGTCTCGGAATGTTAAAAAATCGGAAAATACTAGATTTTTGGCATACAATAATTTATTTCCTTACCATCGAAATCGTATTATTTAGATACCATATGATGGTCCATTAATAGGGCTATCCAACGACACTTTAGTTCTTTTGGTCCGCTATTACCTAAGGGAGAAATCAAGTTTTTCGCAAGTGCGACAATTTTTTTAACCTTTTTTTTTCATTTTTTGAATACTTCCGGTGTGGTTATTATTGTCGGAATAGTTTTAATAGCCGGTTTGGGCACTAAAATAGCCACAGGGCTCTGTAATGATGTATTACATTATATGATCAGATAAAGTGCCCCTGGGAAATCTGGTGTTCAAAAGTGCCAAAAATTCAAAAAAATTAAAATATCGAAAATTAAATTTCAATAACCACATACATATTATACATCGTTAGAATCGTAATTAGGTCAGCTATCTGAATATACAACCTTTTTTTGAAAATCTCTTAAAATAAAAAAATGGTGGAGCATTTTCCAAAATTTCACGATTTTTCGACTTTTTTCGATTTTCAGTCCCTTTTTTATCCTATTCCAGACATTTCAAAGTCTTATTGGATGGCTTCATGCAAAATACCTCCAAACGGACTCTCAATAGAAAAAATTTAAAAAAAATTGTAGGTTAAGTTTTCGAGATACAGGCGTCCAAAAATGCTAAAAATCAGAAAATACTTGATTTTCAGCGTGCCATATTTTGCTGCCTGATCATAGTATCTGTATGAATTGGGTATCATACGATAGTACAATCCTAGTGCAGTCCAATGGTACCCTAATTTGTTTAATCCATTGATATCGGACGGAGAAATCGCGTTTTCCCCAAAACTATCCATTTTTTTGCATTTTTTCAAAATATTGCACATTATTTCGACTACTTCCGGTCTACGGATCATTGTTGAAATTGCTTTATTCCTTGCAATGGTCATTTGGCTTCATGCCTTAGAAGTTTCAGATTCGCAAATTCGGCCATATAACGAAACCCGAGCTCACAAAATAGGTAGAAAATTCGAAAAAAATCGAAAAATAAAGGGCGATAACTCTGAATGAAACTTATATTACTGGAATCGGATGGACTTAAGGTATCCAAAAATATAAGTCAAATTTGAAAATTTTGAAAAATGAAAAAAATTGTCTCTTAAACAAAATTTTTCAATTTTCGAACGCTAGAAGTCAGCGACGAAGTTTCGAAATTACAAAATATTAGATTGCTATTGGCTCGAAAAAGATTCAGGGTTTCCGAAAATGTCATTTGTTTGAAAATGGGTAAATAATTGACGAAACTATGGCCAATTTTCCACTTTTTGACATCGTACAAAGATCTGCCACTTCCGTTATGCGCAGAATTTTCGAAAATACTTTATCAAGTAGCCACCACATGGTTTCCCGAAAGAAAAGTTGATTTCAGATCGATATCTGCTTTCGATCATGGAGAACTTGGCCCCCGCGGTAAATAATAATAATAATAACTAGACCTGCAAGCAGCACTGAACCGGCTTTCAGGAATCATACAGGAAGTTTATTATACCATAGCCGATCCATTGAGCTACCAAACTATACTTTAGTTGTTTTGCTTCAGTGACACCCTCTATCATATCTAAAAGTAATATTTGCTGGCTAAAAGACCGGTCAAAATTGTAAATTATGGCAAAAGTATGTCACTTCCGGTGCCGAAAGAAATTTTTATACATGAAAAATAAGTCGAAAATTCGCAACATACAAAATACAAACTTTTTTTTATAAATATCGGACAATAAATAATTAACCTATAACCCATAAACTGAAATTAAGAAGGTATAAAATTTAAAAGTGACCCTGAGAAAATTGGTTATTATTCGACAAGGGAACATGCTAGAAGATTTTTCTTGATATCAATATGATGGTATTGATTCAGTCTTACTGCCCATTAGAGTCAGACGTTATAAAGTTAAACGAATAATAAATATAAATCCCTTCAAAAAAATGTTTGTTTTAAAGGCTAAAAATACGTTTTTTGCAAAAATTACATTACTTCCGGTGATATTGAAAATTTTAACTTGGTTCATAGAAGTCATAAATAGCATAAGGCATGAAATGGTAAATAAATTGTAAAAATCGAATAATAATTGACAGTTTTACAGACCAAAAACCTTGAAAAGTGACTTATAGAAGATCGCCTATTTCTCTGTAACCGTACAAGTTAGAAACCATTTTGTGGTATCTGTATGGTCGTATGGCTTCATTTTATTCGTTGATGGGAATCAAATATCATAATTTTAAAAATATTATAAGGCAGACTCATTTGAATAAAATATTTATTTTTTAGGTTAAAAATACAGTTTTTGCCCAAATGACGTCATTTCCGGTCACAGTGAAAATGTAAAATTGGCTTGACCTAGTCCAAATTGGCATTAGGCATCAAATGGAAAAAAAATATTGCAAATCGAATAATAATTAACTCTTTTATAGGCAAAATAACGTGAAAAGTGATGCATGCAAAATTGCATATTTCTCGGCAACTGCTCATATTACAAACTAATTTTCGCATACATTCTCTTCGTCTGGATTATTGCTACGAGTTTATGAAAATTACAAATAAATATTTCAAAATATGAAGACGCTGAATGAATTGTAAATAACTGAATTTTACACTTTATTTTACATTTTATTCGAAATTGCCCGAAAATGAAGTTGAAATTAAAAAATATGAGCTAAGGTTTTTGTGCACCTTTGCAGGGTGCATCCTTTTAGTCATATCAGTTTTGAAAAAAAATAATATTTGCTTTCAAAAAGTGGTACCGAACTGTCAAAATTGTAGTTTTTGTTAATATTACGTCACTTCCGTTGCCGACAGAAAAATTTCACCGTAACAAAAAAAATTACAATTGGGACCATGGTGCATATGAACTTTGTTTTATACAAATCGAACAATAAATAATTTTTCTGGGTACGAAAAACTAAATTAGCCGATGGTGGCTAACGCAAATTACCGAGACAATTTTTTTTCTCATTTCTGCTCAAGTACGATGATATTTTAACCCTGTGTAAAATATCATCAAAAAATATTCATAAATAAAAAAGGTTTTCGTAAAAAAATTAATTTTTTTCGAAATATCGGACATTTTTTCGACTACTTCCGGTTTTACGATCGTTGTTGTGATAGCTTTACGAAGTCCTCTGGATACTTAACTGTACGTACCAGAAGTGTCAGAAACATCCATTGAGTAGTTTTGGAAAAAAAGATAAATTAAAGAGCGTTTCAAAAAAATTAACGATTTTTCAATTTTTTTCAAAGTTTGAGGCCATTTTTCGACCACTTACATTATTTCAATGCTTTTCATTTTGGATTCCCTATATAGACAACTGACAGGACTTTCGACTTTTTTCGATTTTCAGTCCCTTTTTTATCCTATTCCAGACATTTCAAAGTCCTATTGGATGGCTTCATGTCAAATACCTCCCAAAGGACTCTCGATAGAAAAAATTTAAAAAATATTGCAGGTTAAGTTTTCGAGATACAGGCGTCCAAAAACGCTCCAAATCAGAAAATACTTGATTTTCAGCGTGCCATATTTTGCTGTCTGTTCATAGTATCCGTATGAATGGGGTATCATATGATAGTCCAACAATCGTGCCATCAAACGGTACCTTCATTCGTTTAATCCATTGATATCGGACAGAGAAATAGCGTTTTCCCCCAAAATATCCATTTTTTGCATTTTTTTCAAAATATTGAACATTATTTCGACCACTTCCGGTTTGAAGATCCGTGTCGAAATTGCTTTATCAGTTGGTATTGGACTATAACTTCATGTTCCAGAAGTTTCATAAACGTCAATTCTACCATAAAACGAAACCCGAGCTCGCAAAATGGGAAGAAAATTCGAAAAAAATCGGAAAATAAAGGGCGATAACTCTGAATGAAACTTATATTACTGGAATCGGATGGACTTCAGGTATCAAAAAATGTAGGTCAAATTTGAAAATTTTGAAAAATAACAAAAATTGTCTCGTAAACAACATGTTTTCAATTTTCGAACGATAAAAGTCATAGACGAATGTTCGAAATTGAAAAATGTGAGATAGCCATTGTCTCAGAAAAGACTCAGGGATTCCAAAAATGTAATTTGTTTGAAAATGGATAAAGAATTGACGAAACTATGGCCGATTTTCAATTTTTAGAGAAAGTACAAAGTTCGGTCACTTCCGGTATGCGCAGAAATTTCAAAAATATTTTATCAAGTAGCCACCACATGGTTTCCCGATAGAAAAGCTAATTCCAGATCGATATCTGTTTTCGATCATGGAGATCTAGGCCCTCGCGGTAAATAATAATAATAATAATAATAACTAGACCTGCAAGCAGCACTGAACCGGCTTTCAGGAATCATACAGGAAGTTTATTATACCATAGCCGATCCATTGAGCTACCGAACTATACTTTAGTTGTTTTGCTTCAGTGACACCCTCTATCATATGTAAAAGGTCAAAATTGTAAATTATGGCAAAATTACGTGACTTCCGGTGCCGAAAGAAATTTTTACAAAATAGAAACTTTGTTTAATACATATCGGGCAATAAAAAATTAACCTATAACCCATAAACTGAAATTAAGAAGGTAAAAAAATTAAAAGTGACCCTGGGAAAATTGGCTATTATTCGACAAGGGAACATGCTAGAAGCCTTTTCTTGATATCAATATGATGGTATTGATTTAATCTTACTGCCCATTAGAGTCAGACGTTATAAAGTTAAACGAATAATAAATATAAATCCCTTCAAAAAAATGTTTCTTTTGAAGGCTAAAAATACGTTTTTTGCAAAAATTACATTACTTCCGGTGATATTGAAAATGTTAACTTGTTTCATAGAAGTCATAAATGGCATAAGGCATCAAATGGTAAAAAAATTATAAAAATCGAATAATAATTGACACTTTTATAGACCCAAAACCTTGAAAAGTGACTTATAGAAGATCGCCTATTTCTCTGTAACCGTACAAGTTAGAAACCATTTTGTGGTATCTGTATGGTCGTATGGCTTCATTCTATTCGTTGATGGGAATGAAATATCATAATTTTAAAAATATTATAAGGCAGACTCATTTGAATAAAATATTTGTTTTTTAGGTTAAAAATACAGTTTTTGCCCAAATGACGTCATTTCCGGTCACAGTGAAAATGTAAAATTGGCTTGACCTAGTCCAAATTGGCATTATTCATCAAATGGAAAAAAATATTGCAAATCGAATAATAATTCACTCCTTTATAGGCAAAATAACGTGAAATGTGATGCATGCAAAATTGCATATTTCTCGGCAACTGTATATACACATGTATTACAAACTTATTTTCGCATACATTCTCTTCGTCTGGATTATTGCTACGAGTTTATGAAAATTACAAATAAATGTTTCAAAATATGAAGACGCTGAATGAATTGTAAATAACTGAATTTTACACTTTATTTTACATTTTATTCGAAATTGCCCGAAAATGAAATTGAAATTAAAAAATCTGAGCTAAGGATTTTGTGCACCTTTGCAGGGTGCATCCTTTTAGTTATATCAGTTTTGAAAAAAAATATTTGCTTTCAAAAAGTGGTACCTAACTGTCAAAATTGTAGTTTTTGTTAATATTACGTCACTTCCGTTGCCGACAGAAAAATTTCACCGTAACAAAAAAAAAAAATACAATTTGGACCACGGAGCATATGAACTTTGTTTTATACAAATCGAACAATAAATAATTTTTCTGGGTTCGAAAAACTAAATTAGCCGATGGCGGCTAACGGAAATTACCGAGACAATTTTTTTTCTCATTTCTGCTCAAGTAGGATGATATTTTAACCCTGTGTAAAAAACCATCAAAAAATATTCATAAATAAAAAAGGTTTTCGTAAAAAAAAAAAAAAATTTTTCTAAATATCGGACATTTTTTCGACTACTTCCGGTTTTACGATCATTGTCGCGATAGCTTTACGAAGTTATTTGGCTACTTAACTTTCTGTACCAGAAGTGTCAGAAACATCCATTGAGTAGTTTGGGAAAAAAAGATAAATTAAAGAGCGTTTACAAAAATTTAACGATTTTTCAATTTTTTTCAAAGTTTGATGCCATTTTTGGACCACCTATATTATTTCAATGCTTTTCATTTTGGATTCAATATATAGACAACCGATAGGACTTTGAGTAAGAAAAGTTTAAGAAAAATCTGCGGTGTCGTTTTCGAGAAAAGGGCGTCTCAGAAGAATGTTAAAAAATCGGAAAATACTAGATTTTTGGCATACAATAATTTATTTCCTTACCATCGAAATCGTATTATTTAGATAACATATGATGGTCCATTAACAGGGCTATCCAACGACACTTTTGGTTTTTTGGTCCGCTATTACCTAAGGGAGAAATCAAGTTTTTCGCAAGTGCGACAATGATTTTAACCATTTTTTTAAATTTTTTAAATACTTCCGGTATGGTTATTATTGTCGGAATAGTTTTAATAGCCGGTTTGGGCACTAAAATAGCCACAGGGCTCTGTAATGATATATTACATTACCAGATCAGATAAAATGCCCCCGAGAAATCCTATGTTCAAAAGTGCCAAAAATGCAAAACATTTAAAATATCGAAAATTAAATTTCAATAACTACATACATATTATACATCGTTAGAATCGTAATTAGGTCAGCTATCTGAATATACAATCTTTTTTTGAAAATCTCTTAAAATAAAAAAATAGTAGAGCATTTTCCAAAATTTCACGATTTTTTTACTTTTTTCGATTTTCAGTCCGTTATTTCACCTATTCCAGATATTTCAAAGTCTTATTGGATGGCTTCATGCAAAATACCTCCGAAAGGACTCTCGATAGAAAAAATTTAAAAAAAAGTTGCGGTTAAGTTTTCGAGATACAGGCGTCCAAAAATGCTAAAAATCAGAAAATACTTGATTTTCAGCGTGCCATATTTTGCTGCCTGATCATAGTATCCGTATGAATTGGGTATCATACGATAGTACAATCCTCGTGCCACCCAATGGTACCTTAATTTGATTAATCCGTTGATATCGGACGGAGACATCACGTTTTCCCCGAAAACATCCATTTTTTGCATTTTTTTCAAAATATTGCACATTATTTCGACCACTTCCGGTTTAAAGATCCGTGTCGAAATTGCTTTATCAGTTGGTATTGGACTATAACTTCATGTTCCATAAGTTTCAGAAACATCTTTTTGGCTGTAAAACGACACCACAGCTCACAAAATGGGTAGAAAATTCGAAAAAAATTGAAAAATAAAGGGCGGTAACTCTGAATGAAACTTATGTTACTGGAATCGGATTGACGTCAGGTATCCAAAAATCTAGGTCAAATTTCCAAATTTTGAAAAATAACAAAAATTGTCTCGTAGGCGACGTGTTTTGAATTTTCGAACGATAGAAGTCAGCGACGAAGTTTCGAAATCGCAAAATGTGAGATTGCTATTGTCTCGGAAAAGTCTCAGGCTTTCCAAAAATGTGATTTGTTTGAATGTAGGTAGAGAATTGACGAAACCACGGCCGATTTTTAATTTTTTATCAACGTTCAAAATTCGGCCACTTCCGGTCTGCGCAGAAGTTTGAAAATTGCTTTATTGGGTAGCCACCACATAGTTTCCCGATAGAAATATGGATCGCAAATCGGTATCTCTTTTCGATCATAGAGAAATAGGCTCCGGCGGAAAAGAATAATAATAAAAAAAATAATAATTTTAGTAATCTCAATAGGCTTTCAGACGAAAGTCTGAAAGCCTAACTAGACCTGCAAGCAGCACTGAACCGGCTTTCAGGAATCATACAGGAAGTTTATTATACCATAGCCGATCCATTGAGCTACCAAAGTATACTTTAGTTGTTTTGCTTCAGTGACACCCTCTATCATATGTAAAAGTAATATTTGCTGGCGAAAAGACCGGTCAAAATTGTAAATTATGACAAAATTACGTCACTTCCGGTACCGAAAGAAATTTTTATAGGTGAAAAATAAGTCGAAAATTCGCAACACACAAAATACAAACAAAATAACGTGAAAAGTGATGCATGCAAAATTGCATATTTCTCGACAACTGCTCATATTACAAACTAATTTTCGCATACATGCTCTTCGTCTGGATTATTGCTACGAGTTTATGAAAATTACAAATAAATATTTAAAAATATGAAGACGCTGAATGAATTGTAAATAGCTGAATTTTACACTTTATTTTACATTTTATTCGAAATTGCCCGAAAATGAAATTGAAATTTAAAAATATGAGCTAAGGATTTTGTGCACCTTCGCAGGGTGCATCCTTTTAGTTATATCAGTTTTGAAAAAAAACAATATTTTCTTTCAAAAAGTGGTACCGAACTGTCAAAATTGTAGTTTTTGTTAATATTACGTCACTTCCGTTGCCGACAGAAAAATTTCACCGTAACATAAAAAATAACAATTGGGACCACGGAGCATATGAACTTTGTTTTATACAAATCGAACAATAAATAATTTTTCTGGGTACGAAAAACTAAATTCGCCGATGGCGGCTAACGCAAATTACCCAGACAATTTTTTTTCTCATTTCTGCTCAAGTACGATGATATTTTAACCCAGTGTAAAATATCACCAAAAAATATTCATAAATAAAAAAGATTTTCGTAAAAAAAATAATTTTTTTCAAAATATCGGACATTTTTTCGACTACTTCCAGTTTTACGATCGTTGTTGTGATAGCTTTACGAAGTTCTTTGGATACTTAACTTTCTGTACCAGAAGTGTCAGAAACATCCATTGAGCAGTTTTGAAAAAAAAGATAAATAAAAGAGCGTTTACAAAAATTTAACGATTTTTCAATTTTTTTCAAAGTTTGAGGCCATTTTTCGACCAACTATATTATTTCAATGCTTTTCATTTTGGATTCACTATATAGACAACCGATGGGACTTTGAGTTAGAAAAGTTTAAGAAAAATCTGCGGCGTCGTTTTCGAGAAAAGGGCGTCTCAGAATGTTAAAAAATCGGAAAATACTAGATTTTTGGCATACAATAATTTATTTCCTTACCATCGATATCGTATTATTTAGATACCATATGATGGTCCATTAATAGGGCTATCCAACGACACTTTAGTTCTTTTGGTCCGCTATTACCTAAGGGAGAAATCAAGTTTTTCGCAAGTGCGACAATGTTTTTAACCTTTTTTTTCATTTTTTTGAATACTTCCGGTATGGTTATTATTGTCGGTATAGTTTTAATAACCGGTTTGGGCCCTAAAATAGCCACAGTGCTCTGTAATGATATATTACATTATCTGATCAGATAAAATGCCCCTGAGAAATCCTAGGTTCAAAAGTGCCAAAAATGCAAAAAATTTAAAATATCGAAAATTAAATTTCAATAACTACATACATATTATACATCGCTAGAATCGTAATTAGGTCAGCTATCTGAATATACAATCGTTTTTTGGAAATCTTTGAAAATAAAAAAATAGCAGAGCATTTTCCAAAATTTCACGATTTTTCGACTTTTTTCGATTTTCAGTCCGTTATTTCACCTATTCCAGATATTTCAAAGTCTTATTGGATGGCTTCATGCAAAATACCTCCGAAAGGACTCTCGATAGAAAAAATTACAAAAAAAGTTGCGGTTAAGTTTTCGAGATACAGGCGTCCAAAAACGCTCCAAATCAGAAAATACTTGATTTTCAGCGTGCCATATTTTGCTGCCTGCTCATCGTATCCGTACGAGTTGGGTATCATACGATAGCACAATCCTAGTGCAGTCCAATGGTACTCTAATTTCTGTAATCCATTGATATCGGGCGGAGAATTCGCGTTTTTCCCCAAAATATCCATTTTTTGCATTTTTTTCAAAATATTGCACATTATTTCGACCACTTCCGGTTTAAGGATTCTTGTCGAAATTGCTTTATACGTTGGTATTGGACTATAACTTCATGTTCTAGAAGTTTCAGAAACGTCAATTCTACCATAAAACGAAACCCGAGCTGACAAAATGGGAAGAAAATTCGAAAAAAATCGAAAAATAAAGGGCGATAACTCTGAATGAAACTTATATTACTGGAATCGGATGGACTTCAGGTATCCAAAAATGTAGGTCAAATTTGAAAATTTTGAAAAATGACAAAAATGGTCTCGTAAACAACATGTTTTCAATTTTCGAACGATAAAAGTCATAGACGAATGTTCGAAATTGAAAAATGTGAGATAGCCATTGTCTCAGAAAAGATTCAGGGATTTCAAAAATGTAATTTGTTTGAAAATGGATAACGAATTGACGAAACTATGGCCGATTTTCAATTTTTAGTTAACGTGCAAAGTTCGGTCACTTCCGGTATGCGCAGAAATTTCAAAAATATTTTATCAAGTAGCCACCACATGGTTTCCCAATAGAAAATCTAATTCCAGATCGATATCTGTTTTCGATCATGGAGATCTAGGCCCCCGCGGTAAATAATAATAATAATAACTAGACCTGCAAGCAGCACTGAACCGGCTTTCAGGAATCATACAAGAAGTTTATTATACCATAGCCGATCCATTGAGCTACCAAACTATACTTTAGTTGTTTTGCTTCAGTGACACCCTCTATCATATCTAAAAGTAATATTTGCTGGCTAAAAGACCGGTCAAAATTGTAAATTATGGCAAAAGTATGTCACTTCCGGTGCCGCAAGAAATTTTTATAGATGAAAAATAAGTCGAAAATTCGCAACATACAAAATACAAACTTTTTTTTATAAATATCGGACAATAAATAATTAACCTATAACCCATAAACTGAAATTAAGAAGGTAAAAAACTGAAAAGTGACCCTCGGAAAATTGGTTATTATTCGACAAGGGAACATGCTAGAAGATTTTTCTTGATATCAATATGATGGTATTGATTCAGTCTTACTGCCCATTAGAGTCAGACGTTATAAAGTTAAACGAATAATAAATATAAATCCCTTCAAAAAAATGTTTGTTTTAAAGGCTAAAAATACGTTTTTTGCAAAAATTACATTACTTCCGGTGATATTGAAAATTTTAACTTGGTTCATAGAAGTCATAAATAGCATAAGGCATGAAATGGTAAATAAATTGTAAAAATCGAATAATAATTGACAGTTTTACAGACCAAAAACCTTGAAAAGTGACTTATAGAAGATCGCCTATTTCTCTGTAACCGTACAAGTTAGAAACCATTTTGTGGTATCTGTATGGTCGTATGGCTTCATTTTATTCGTTGATGGGAATCAAATATCATAATTTTAAAAATATTATAAGGCAGACTCATTTGAATAAAATATTTATTTTTTAGGTTAAAAATACAGTTTTTGCCCAAATGACGTCATTTCCGGTCACAGTGAAAATGTAAAATTGGCTTGACCTAGTCCAAATTGGCATTAAGCATCAAATGGAAAAAAAATATTGCAAATCGAATAATAATTAACTCTTTTATAGGCAAAATAACGTGAAAAGTGATGCATGCAAAATTGCATATTTCTCGGCAACTGCTCATATTACAAACTAATTTTCGCATACATTTTCTTCGTCTGGATTATTGCTACGAGTTTATGAAAATTACAAATAAATATTTCAAAATATGAAGACGCTGAATGAATTGTAAATAACTGAATTTTACACTTTATTTTACATTTTATTCGAAATTGCCCGAAAATGAAGTTGAAATTAAAAAATATGAGCTAAGGTTTTTGTGCACCTTTGCAGGGTGCATCCTTTTAGTCATATCAGTTTTGAAAAAAAATAATATTTGCTTTCAAAAAGTGGTACCGAACTGTCAAAATTGTAGTTTTTGTTAATATTACGTCACTTCCGTTGCCGACAGAAAAATTTCACCGTAACAAAAAAAATTACAATTGGGACCATGGTGCATATGAACTTTGTTTTATACAAATCGAACAATAAATAATTTTTCTGGGTACGAAAAACTAAATTAGCCGATGGTGGCTAACGCAAATTACCGAGACAATTTTTTTTCTCATTTCTGCTCAAGTACGATGATATTTTAACCCTGTGTAAAATATCATCAAAAAATATTCATAAATAAAAAAGGTTTTCGTAAAAAAATTAATTTTTTTCGAAATATCGGACATTTTTTCGACTACTTCCGGTTTTACGATCGTTGTTGTGATAGCTTTACGAAGTCCTTTGGATACTTAACTGTACGTACCAGAAGTGTCAGAAACATCCATTGAGTAGTTTTGGAAAAAAAGATAAATTAAAGAGCGTTTCAAAAAATTTTACGATTTTTCAATTTTTTTCAAAGTTTGAGGCCATTTTTCGACCACTTATATTATTTCAATGCTTTTCATTTTGGATTCCCTATATAGACAACTGACAGGACTTTGAGTAAGAAACGTTTAAGAAAAATCGTAGGCGTCGTTTTCGAGAAAAGGGCGTCTCAGAATGTTAAAAAATTGGAAAATACTAGATTTTTGGCATACAATAATTTATTTCCTTACCATCGAAATCGTATTATTTAGATACCATATGATGGTCCATTAATAGGGCTATCCAGCGACACTTTAGTTCTTTTGGTCCGCTATTACCTAAGGAAGAAATCAAGTTTTTCGCAAGTGCGACAATGTTTTTACTCTTTTTTTTTCATTTTTTGAATACTTCCGGTATGGTTATTATTGTCGGAATAGTTCTAATAGCCGGTTTGGGCACTAAAATAGCCACAGGGCTCTGTAATGATATATTACATTATCTGATCAGATAAAATGCCCCTGAGAAATCCTATGTTCAAAAGTGCCAAAAATGCAAAAAAATTAAAATATAGAAAATTAAATTTTAATAATTACATACATATTATACATCGTTAGAATCGTAATTAGGTCAGCTATCTGAATATACAACCTTTTTTTAAAAATCTCTTAAAATAAAAAAATAGTAGAGCATTTTCCAAAATTTCACGATTTTTCGACTTTTTTCGATTTTCAGTCCCTTTTTTATCCTATTCCAGACATTTCAAAGTCCTATTGGATGGCTTCATGTCAAATACCTCCCAAAGGACTCTCGATAGAAAAAATTTAAAAAATATTGCAGGTTAAGTTTTCGAGATACAGGCGTCCAAAAACGCTCCAAATCAGAAAATACTTGATTTTCAGCGTGCCATATTTTGCTGTCTGTTCATAGTATCCGTATGAATGGGGTATCATATGATAGTCCAACAATCGTGCCATCAAACGGTACCTTCATTCGTTTAATCCATTGATATCGGACAGAGAAATAGCGTTTTCCCCCAAAATATCCATTTTTTGCATTTTTTTCAAAATATTGAACATTATTTCGACCACTTCCGGTTTGAAGATCCGTGTCGAAATTGCTTTATCAGTTGGTATTGGACTATAACTTCATGTTCCAGAAGTTTCATAAACGTCAATTCTACCATAAAACGAAACCCGAGCTCGCAAAATGGGAAGAAAATTCGAAAAAAATCGGAAAATAAAGGGCGATAACTCTGAATGAAACTTATATTACTGGAATCGGATGGACTTCAGGTATCCAAAAATGTAGGTCAAATTTGAAAATTTTGAAAAATAACAAAAATTGTCTCGTAAACAACATGTTTTCAATTTTCGAACGATAAAAGTCAAAGACGAATGTTCGAAATTGAAAAATGTGAGATAGCTTTTGTCTCAGAAAAGATTCAGGGATTCCAAAAATGTAATTTGTTTGAAAATGGATAAAGAATTGACGAAACTATGGCCGATTTTCAATTTTTAGAGAAAGTACAAAGTTCGGTCACTTCCGGTATGCGCAGAAATTTCAAAAATATTTTATCAAGTAGCCACCACATGGTTTCCCGATAGAAAAGCTAATTCCAGATCGATATCTGTTTTCGATCATGGAGATCTAGGCCCTCGCGGTAAATAATAATAATAATAACTAGACCTGCAAGCAGCACTGAACCGGCTTTCAGGAATCATACAGGAAGTTTATTATACCATAGCCGATCCATTGAGCTACCAAAGAATACTTTAGTTGTTTTGCTTCAGTGACACCCTCTATCATATGTAAAAGTAATATTTGCTGGCGAAAAGACCGGTCAAAATTGTAAATTATGGCAAAATTACGTCACTTCCGGTACCGAAAGAAATTTTTATAGGTGAAAAATAAGTCGAAAATTCGCAACACACAAAATACAAACTTTGTTTTATACATATCGGGCAATAAATAATTAACCTATAACCCATAAACTGAAATTAAGAAGGTAAAAAACTTAAAAGTGACCCTGGGAAAATTGGTTATTATTCGACAAGGGAACATGCTAGAAGCCTTTTCTTGATATCAATATGATGGTATTGATTCAATCTTACTGCCCATTAGAGCCAGACGTTATAAAGTTAAACGAATAATGAATATAAATCACTTCAAAAAAATGTTTGTTTTGAAGGCTAAAAATACGTTTTTTGCAAAAATTACATTACTTCCGGTGATATTGAAAATGTTAACTTGGTTCATAGAAGTCATAAATGGCATAAGGCATCAAATGGTAAAAAAAATTATAAAAATCGAATAATAATTGACACTTTTATAGACCAAAGACCTTGAAAAGTGACTTATAGAAGATCGCCTATTTCTCTGTAACCGTACAAGTTAGAAACCATTTTGTGGTATCTGTATGGTCGTATGGCTTCATTCTATTCGTTGATGGGAATAAAATATCATAATTTTAAAAATATTATAAGGGAGACTGATTTGAATAAAATATTAGTTTTTTAGGTTAAAAATACAGTTTTTGCCCAAATGACGTCATTTCCGGTCACAGTGAAAATGTAAAATTGGCTTGACCTAGTCCAAATTGGCATTAGACATCAAATGGAAAAAAAATATTGCAAATCGAATAATAATTCACTCTTGTATAGGCAAAATAACGTGAAAAGTGATGCATGTAAAATTGCATATTTCTCGACAACTGCTCATATTACAAACTAATTTTCGCATACATTCTCTTCGTCTGGATTATTGCTACGAGTTTATGAAAATTACAAATAAATATTTAAAAATATGAAGACGCTGAATGAATTGTAAATAGCTGAATTTTACACTTTATTTTACATTTTATTCGAAATTGCCCGAAAATGAAATTGAAATTTAAAAATATGAGCTAAGGATTTTGTGCACCTTCGCAGGGTGCATCCTTTTAGTTATATCAGTTTTGAAAAAAAATAATATTTTCTTTCAAAAAGTGGTACCGAACTGTCAAAATTGTAGTTTTTGTTAATATTACGTCACTTCCGTTGCCGACAGAAAAATTTCACCGTAACATAAAAAATAACAATTGGGACCACGGAGCATATGAACTTTGTTTTATACAAATCGAACAATAAATAATTTTTCTGGGTACGAAAAACTAAATTCGCCGATGGCAGCTAACGCAAATTACCCAGACAATTTTTTTTCTCATTTCTGCTCAAGTACGGTGATATTTTAACCCCGTGTAAAATATCATCAAAAAATATTCATAAATAAAAAAGGTTTTCGTAAAAGAATTATTTTTTTTCAAAATATCGGACATTTTTTCGACTACTTCCGGCTTTACGATCGTTGTTGTGATAGCTTTACGAAGTTCTTTGGATACTTAACTTTCTGTACCAGAAGTGTCAGAAACATCCATTGAGCAGTTTTGGAAAAAAAGATAAATAAAAGAGCGTTTACAAAAATTTAACGATTTTTCAATTTTTTTCAAAGTTTGATGCCATTTTTGGACCACCTATATTATTTCAATGCTTTTCATTTTGGATTCACTATATAGACAACCGATGGGACTTTGAGTAAGAAAAGTTTAAGAAAAATCTGCGTCGTCGTTTTCGAGAAAAGGGCGTCTCAGAATGTTAAAAAATCGGAAAATACTAGATTTTTGGCATACAATAATTTATTTCCTTACCATCGATATCGTATTATTTAGATACCATATGATGGTCCATTAATAGGGCTATCCAACGACACTTTAGTTCTTTTGGTCCGCTATTACCTAAGGGAGAAATCAAGTTTTTCGCAAGTGCGACAATGTTTTTAACCTTTTTTTTCATTTTTTGAATACTTCCGGTATGGTTATTATTGTCGGTATAGTTTTAATAACCGGTTTGGGCACTAAAATAGCCACAGTGCTCTGTAATGATATATTACATTATCTGATCAGATAAAATGCCCCTGAGAAATCCTAGGTTCAAAAGTGCCAAAAATGGAAAAAATTTAAAATATCGAAAATTAAATTTCAATAACTACATACATATTATACATCGTTAGAATCGTAATTAGGTCAGCTATCTGAATATACAATCGTTTTTTGGAAATCTTTGAAAATAAAAAAATAGCAGAGCATTTTCCAAAATTTCACGATTTTTCGACTTTTTTCGATTTTCAGTCCGTTATTTCACCTATTCCAGATATTTCAAAGTCTTATTGGATGGCTTCATGCAAAATACCTCCAAAAGGACTCTCGATAGAAAAAATTACAAAAAAAGTTGCGGTTAAGTTTTCGAGATACAGGCGTCCAAAAACGCTCCAAATCAGAAAATACTTGATTTTCAGCGTGCCATATTTTGCTGCCTGCTCATCGTATCCGTACGAGTTGGGTATCATACGATAGCACAATCCTAGTGCAGTCCAATGGTACCCTAATTTCTTTAATCCATTTATATCGGGCGGAGAATTCGCGTTTTTCCCCAAAATATCCATTTTTTGCATTTTTTTCAAAATATTGCACATTATTTCGACCACTTCCGGTTTAAAGATTCTTGTCGAAATTGCTTTATACGTTGGTATTGGACTATAACTTCGTGTTCTAGAAGTTTCAGAAACGTCAATTCTACCATAAAACGAAACCCGAGCTGACAAAATGGGAAGAAAATTCGAAAAAAATCGAAAAATAAAGGGCGATAACTCTGAATGAAACTTATATTACTGGAATCGGATGGACTTCAGGTATCCAAAAATGTAGGTCAAATTTGAAAATTTTGAAAAATGACAAAAATGGTCTCGTAAACAACATGTTTTCAATTTTCGAACGATAAAAGTCATAGACGAATGTTCGAAATTGAAAAATGTGAGATAGCCATTGTCTCAGAAAAGATTCAGGGATTCCAAAAATGTAATTTGTTTGAAAATGGATAACGAATTGACGAAACTATGGCCGATTTTCAATTTTTAGACAACGTGCAAAGTTCGGTCACTTCCGGTATGCGCAGAAATTTCAAAAATATTTTATCAAGTAGCCACCACATGGTTTCCCAATAGAAAATCCAATTCCAGATCGATATCTGTTTTCGATCATGGAGATCTAGGCCCCCGCGGTAAATAATAATAATAATAATAATAACTAGACCTGCAAGCAGCACTGAACCGGCTTTCAGAAATCATACAGGAAGTTAATTATACCATAGCCGATCCATTGAGCTACCAAACTATACATTAGTTGTTTTGCTTCAGTGACACCCTCTATCATATGTAAAAGTAATATTTGCTGGCGAAAAGACCGGTCAAAATTGTAAATTATGGCAAAATTACGTCACTTCCGGTGCCGAAAGAAATTTTTATAGGTGAAAAATAAGTCGAAAATTCGCAACATACAAAATACAAACTTTTTTTTATAGACATCGGGCAATAAATAATTAACCTATAACCCATGAACTGAAATTAAGAAGGTAAAAAACTTAAAAGTGACCCTCGGAAAATTGGTTATTATTCGACAAGGGAACATGCTAGAAGCCTTTTCTTGATATCAATATGATGGTATTGATTCAGTCTTACTGCCCATTAGAGTCAGACGTTATAAAGTTAAACGAATAATAAATATAAATCCCTTCAAAAAAATGTTTGTTTTGAAGGCTAAAAATACGTTTTTTGCAAAAATTACATTACTTCCGGTGATATTGAAAATGTTAACGTAGTTCATAGAAGTCATAAATGGCATAAGGCATCAAATGGTAAAAAAATTATAAAAATCGAATAATAATTGACACTTTTATAGACCAAAAACCTTGAAAAGTGACTTATAGAAGATCGCCTATTTCTCTGTAACCATACAAGTTAGAAACCATTTTGTGGTATCTGTATGGTCGTATGGCTTCATTCTATTCGTTGATGGGAATCAAATATCATAATTTTAAAAATATTATAAGGCAGATTCATTTGAATAAAATATTTGTTTTTTGGGTTAAAAATACAGTTTTTGTCCAAATGACGTCATTTCCGGTCACAGTGAAAATGTAAAATTGGCTTGAACTAGTCCAAATTGGCATTAGGTATCAAATGGAAAAAAAATATTGCAAATCGAATGATAATTCACTCTTTTATAGGCAAAATAACGTGAAAAGTGATGCATGCAAAATTGCATATTTCTCGGCAACTGCTCATTTTACAAACTAATTTTCGCATACATTCTCTTCGTCTGGATTATTGCTACGAGTTTATGAAAATTACAAATAAATATTTCAAAATAGAAGACGCTGAATGAATTGTAAATAACTGAATTTTACACTATATTTTACATTTTATTTGAAATTGCCCGAAAATGAAATTGAAATTAATAAATCTGAGCTAAGGATTTTGTGCATCTTTGCAGGGTGCATCCTTTTAGTTATATCAGTTTTGAAAAAAAAAATATTTGCTTTCAAAAAGTGGTACCGAACTGTCAAAATTGTAGTTTTTGTTAATATTACGTCACTTCCGTTGCCGACAGAAAAATTTCACCGTAACAAAAAAAATTACAATTGGGACCACGGAGCATATGAACTTTGTTTTATACAAATCGAACAATAAATAATTTTTCTGGGTACGAAAAACTAAATTAGCCGATGGCGGCTAACGCAAATTACCGAGACAATTTTTTTTCTCATTTCTGCTCAAGTACGATGATATTTTAACCCTGTGTAAAATATCATGAAAAAATATTCATAAATAAAAAAAGTATTGGTAAAAAAATTATTTTTTTTCAAAATATCGGACATTTTTTCGACTACTTCCGGTTTTACGATCATTGTCGCGATAGCTTTACGAAGTTCTTTCGATACTTAACTTTCTGTACCAGAAGTGTCAGAAACATCCATTGAGTAGTTTTGGAAAAAAAGATAAATTAAAGAGCGTTTACAAAAATTTAATGATTTTTCAATTTTTTTCAAAGTTTGATGCCATTTTTGGACCACCTATATTATTTCAATGCTTTTCATTTTGGATTCACTATATAGACAACCGATAGGACTTTGAGTAAGAAAAGTTTAAGAAAAATCTGCGGCGTCGTTTTCGAGAAAAGGGCGTCTCAGAATGTTAAAAAATCGGAAAATACTAGATTTTTGGCATACAATAATTTATTTCCCTACCATCGAAATCGTATTATTTAGATACCATATGATGGTCCATTAATAGGGCTTTCCAACGACACTTTAGTTATTTTGGTCCGCTATTACCTAAAGGAGAAATCAAGTTTTTCGCAAGTGCGACAATGTTTTTAACCTTTTTTTTTCATTTTTTGAATACTTCCGGTATGGTTATTATTTTCGGAATAGTCTTAATAGCCGGTTTGGGCACTAAAATAGCCACAGGACTCTGTAATGATATATTGCATTATCTGATCAGATAAAATGCACCTGAGAAATCCTATGTTGAAAAGTGCCAAAAATGCAAAAAATTTAAAATATCGAAAATTAAATTTCAATAACTACATACATATTATACATCGTTAGAATCGTAATTAGGTCAGCTATCTGAATATACAATCTTTTTTTGAAAATCTCTTAAAATAAAAAAATAGTAGAGCATTTTCCAAAATTTCACGATTTTTCGACTTTTTTCGATTTTCAGTCCGTTATTTCACCTATTCCAGACATTTCAAAGTCTTATTGGGTGGCATAATTCACAAGACTATCGAATGGACTCTCGATAGAGAAAGTTAAAAAAAAAGTTGCGGTTATGTTTTCGAGATATAGGCGTCCAAAAATGCTAAAAATCAGAAAATACTTGATTTTCAGCGTGGCATATTTTGCTGCCTGATCATAGTATCCGTATGAAATGGGTATCATACGATAGTACCATCATAGTGCAGTCCAATGGTACTCTAATTTCTTTAATCCATTGATATCGGGCGGAGAAATCGCGTTTTTCCCAAAAATATCCATTTTTTGCATTTTTTTCAAAATATTGAACATTATTTCGACCACTTCCGGTTTAAAGATCCGTGTCGAAATTGCTTTATCAGTTGGTATTGGACTATAACTTCATGTTCCAGAAGTTTCAGAAACGTCAATTCTACAATAAAACGAAACCCGAGCTCGCAAAATGGGAAGAAAATTCGAAAAAAATCGAAAAATAAAGGGCGATAACTCTGAATGAAACTTATATTACTGGAATCGGATGGACTTCAAGTATCCAAAAATGTAGGTCAAATTTGAAAATTTTGAAAAATAACAAAAATTGTCTCGTAAACAACATGTTTTCAATTTTCGAACGATAAAAGTCATAGACGAATGTTCGAAATTGAAAAATGTGAGATAGCCATTGTCTCAGAAAAGATTCAGGGATTCCAAAAATGTAATTTGTTTGAAAATGGATAAAGAATTGACGAAACTATAGACGATTTTCAATTTTTAGAGAAAGTAAAAAGTTCGGTCACTTCCGGTATGCGCAGAAATTTCAAAAATATTTTATCAAGTAGCCACCACATGGTTTCCCGATAGAAAAGCTAATTCCAGATCGATATCTGTTTTCGATCATGGAGATCTAGGCCCTCGCGGTAAATAATAATAATAATAATAATAATAATAATTTTAGTAATCTCAATAGGCTTTCAGACGAAAGTCTGAAAGCCTAATAATAATAATAATTTTAGTAATCTCAATAGGCTTTCAGACGAAAGTCTGAAAGCCTAATAATAACTAGACCTGCAAGCAGCACTGAACCGGCTTTCAGGAATCATACAGGAAGTTTATTATACCATAGCCGATCCATTGAGCTACCAAACTATACTTTAGTTGTTTTGCTTCAGTGACACCCTCTATCATATCTAAAAGTAATATTTGCTGGCTAAAAGACCGGTCAAAATTGTAAATTATGGCAAAAGTATGTCACTTCCGGTGCCGAAAGAAATTTTTATAGATGAAAAATAAGTCGAAAATTCGCAACATACAAAATACAAACTTTTTTTTATAAATATCGGACAATAAATAATTAACCTATAACCCATAAACTGAAATTAAGAAGGTAAAAAACTGAAAAGTGACCCTCGGAAAATTGGTTATTATTCGACAAGGGAACATGCTAGAAGATTTTTCTTGATATCAATATGATGGTATTGATTCAGTCTTACTGCCCATTAGAGTCAGACGTTATAAAGTTAAACGAATAATAAATATAAATCCCTTCAAAAAAATGTTTGTTTTAAAGGCTAAAAATACGTTTTTTGCAAAAATTACATCACTTCCGGTGATATTGAAAATTTTAACTTGGTTCATAGAAGTCATAAATAGCATAAGGCATGAAATGGTAAATAAATTGTAAAAATCGAATAATAATTGACAGTTTTACAGACTAAAAACCTTGAAAAGTGACTTATAGAAGATCGCCTATTTCTCTGTAACCGTACAAGTTAGAAACCATTTTGTGGTATCTGTATGGTCGTATGGCTTCATTTTATTCGTTGATGGGAATCAAATATCATAATTTTAAAAATATTATAAGGCAGACTCATTTGAATAAAATATTTATTTTTTAGGTTAAAAATACAGTTTTTGCCCAAATGACGTCATTTCCGGTCACAGTGAAAATGTAAAATTGGCTTGACCTAGTCCAAATTGGCATTAGGCATCAAATGGAAAAAAAAATATTGCAAATCGAATAATAATTAACTCTTTTATAGGCAAAATAACGTGAAAAGTGATGCATGCAAAATTGCATATTTCTCGGCAACTGCTCATATTACAAACTAATTTTCGCATACATTCTCTTCGTCTGGATTATTGCTACGAGTTTATGAAAATTACAAATAAATATTTCAAAATATGAAGACGCTGAATGAATTGTAAATAACTGAATTTTACACTTTATTTTACATTTTATTCGAAATTGCCCGAAAATGAAGTTGAAATTAAAAAATATGAGCTAAGGTTTTTGTGCACCTTTGCAGGGTGCATCCTTTTAGTCATATCAGTTTTGAAAAAAAATAATATTTGCTTTCAAAAAGTGGTACCGAACTGTCAAAATTGTAGTTTTTGTTAATATTACGTCACTTCCGTTGCCGACAGAAAAATTTCACCGTAACAAAAAGAATTACAATTGGGACCATGGTGCATATGAACTTTGTTTTATACAAATCGAACAATAAATATTTTTTCTGGGTACGAAAAACTAAATTAGCCGATGGTGGCTAACGCAAATTACCGAGACAATTTTTTTTCTCATTTCTGCTCAAGTACGATGATATTTTAACCCTGTGTAAAATATCATCAAAAAATATTCATAAATAAAAAAGGTTTTCGTAAAAAAATTAATTTTTTTCGAAATATCGGACATTTTTTCGACTACTTCCGGTTTTACGATCGTTGTTGTGATAGCTTTACGAAGTCCTTTGGATACTTAACTGTACGTACCAGAAGTGTCAGAAACATCCATTGAGTAGTTTTGGAAAAAAAGATAAATTAAAGAGCGTTTCAAAAAATTTAACGATTTTTCAATTTTTTTCAAAGTTTGAGGCCATTTTTCGACCACTTATATTATTTCAATGCTTTTCATTTTGGATTCCCTATATAGACAACTGACAGGACTTTGAGTAAGAAACGTTTAAGAAAAATCGTAGGCGTCGTTTTCGAGAAAAGGGCGTCTCAGAATGTTAAAAAATTGGAAAATACTAGATTTTTGGCATACAATAATTTATTTCCTTACCATCGAAATCGTATTATTTAGATACCATATGATGGTCCATTAATAGGGCTATCCAGCGACACTTTAGTTCTTTTGGTCCGCTATTACCTAAGGGAGAAATCAAGTTTTTCGCAAGTGCGACAAAGTTTTTACTCTTTTTTTTCATTTTTTGAATACTTCCGGTATGGTTATTATTGCCGGAATAGTTCTAATAGCCGGTTTGGGCACTAAAATAGCCACAGGGCTCTGTAATGATATATTACATTATCTGATCAGATAAAATGCCCCTGAGAAATCCTATGTTCAAAAGTGCCAAAAATGCAAAAAATTTAAAATATAGAAAATTAAATTTTAATAATTACATACATATTATACATCGTTAGAATCGTAATTAGGTCAGCTATCTGAATATACAACCTTTTTTTAAAAATCTCTTAAAATAAAAAAATAGTAGAGCATTTTCCAAAATTTCACGATTTTTCGACTTTTTTCGATTTTCAGTCCCTTTTTTATCCTATTCCAGACATTTCAAAGTCCTATTGGATGGCTTCATGTCAAATACCTCCCAAAGGACTCTCGATAGAAAAAATTTAAAAAATATTGCAGGTTAAGTTTTCGAGATACAGGCGTCCAAAAACGCTCCAAATCAGAAAATACTTGATTTTCAGCGTGCCATATTTTGCTGTCTGCTCATAGTATCCGTATGAATGGGGTATCATATGATAGTCCAACAATCGTGCCATCAAACGGTACCTTCATTCGTTTAATCCATTGATATCGGACAGAGAAATAGCGTTTTCCCCCAAAATATCCATTTTTTGCATTTTTTTCAAAATATTGAACATTATTTCGACCACTTCCGGTTTGAAGATCCGTGTCGAAATTGCTTTATCAGTTGGTATTGGACTATAACTTCATGTTCCAGAAGTTTCATAAACGTCAATTCTACCATAAAACGAAACCCGAGCTCGCAAAATGGGAAGAAAATTCGAAAAAAATCGGAAAATAAAGGGCGATAACTCTGAATGAAACTTATATTACTGGAATCGGATGGACTTCAGGTATCCAAAAATGTAGGTCAAATTTGAAAATTTTGAAAAATAACAAAAATTGTCTCGTAAACAACATGTTTTCAATTTTCGAACGATAAAAGTCATAGACGAATGTTCGAAATTGAAAAATGTGAGATAGTCATTGTCTCAGAAAAGATTCAGGGATTCCAAAAATGTAATTTGTTTGAAAATGGATAAAGAATTGACGAAACTATGGCCGATTTTCAATTTTTAGAGAAAGTACAAAGTTCGGTCACTTCCGGTATGCGCAGAAATTTCAAAAATATTTTATCAAGTAGCCACCACATGGTTTCCCGATAGAAAAGCTAATTCCAGATCGATATCTGTTTTCGATCATGGAGATCTAGGCCCTCGCGGTAAATAATAATAATAATAATAATAACTAGACCTGCAAGCAGCACTGAACCGGCTTTCAGGAATCATACAGGAAGTTTATTATGCCATAGCCGATCCATTGAGCTACCAAAGTATACTTTAATTGTTTTGCTTCAGTGACACCCTCTATCATATGTAAAAGTAATATTTGCTGGCGAAAAGACCGGTCAAAATTGTAAATTATGGCAAAATTACGTCACTTCCGGTACCGAAAGAAATTTTTATAGGTGAAAAATAAGTCGAAAATTCGCAACACACAAAATACAAACTTTGTTTTATACATATCGGGCAATAAATAATTAACCTATAACCCATAAACTGAAATTAAGAAGGTAAAAAACTTAAAAGTGACCCTGGGAAAATTGGTTATTATTCGACAAGGGAACATGCTAGAAGCCTTTTCTTGATATCAATATGATGGTATTGATTCAATCTTACTGCCCATTAGAGCCAGACGTTATAAAGTTAAACGAATAATGAATATAAATCACTTCAAAAAAATGTTTGTTTTGAAGGCTAAAAATACGTTTTTTGCAAAAATTACATTACTTCCGGTGATATTGAAAATGTTAACTTGGTTCATAGAAGTCATAAATGGCATAAGGCATCAAATGTTAAAAAAAATATAAAAATCGAATAATAATTGACACTTTTATAGACCAAAAACCTTGAAAAGTGACTTATAGAAGATCGCCTATTTCTCTGTAACCGTACAAGTTAGAAACCATTTTGTGGTATCTGTATGGTCGTATGGCTTCATTCTATTCGTTGATGGGAATAAAATATCATAATTTTAAAAATATTATAAGGGAGACTGATTTGAATAAAATATTAGTTTTTTAGGTTAAAAATACAGTTTTTGCCCAAATGACTTCATTTCCGGTCACAGTGAAAATGTAAAATTGGCTTGACCTAGTCCAAATTGGCATTAGACATCAAATGGAAAAAAAATATTGCAAATCGAATGATAATTCACTCTTGTATAGGCAAAATAACGTGAAAAGTGATGCATGCAAAATTGCATATTTCTCGACAACTGCTCATATTACAAACTAATTTTCGCATACATTCTCTTCGTCTGGATTATTGCTACGAGTTTATGAAAATTACAAATAAATATTTAAAAATATGAAGACGCTGAATGAATTGTAAATAGCTGAATTTTACACTTTATTTTACATTTTATTCGAAATTGCCCGAAAATGAAATTGAAATTTAAAAATATGAGCTAAGGATTTTGTGCACCTTCGCAGGGTGCATCCTTTTAGTTATATCAGTTTTGAAAAAAAATAATATTTTCTTTCAAAAAGTGGTACCGAACTGTCAAAATTGTAGTTTTTGTTAATATTACGTCACTTCCGTTGCCGACAGAAAAATTTCACCGTAACATAAAAAATAACAATTGGGACCACGGAGCATATGAACTTTGTTTTATACAAATCGAACAATAAATAATTTTTCTGGGTACGAAAAACTAAATTCGCCGATGGCGGCTAACGCAAATTACCGAGACAATTTTTTTTCTCATTTCTGCTCAAGTACGATGATATTTTAACCCAGTGTAAAATATCATCAAAAAATATTCATAAATAAAAAAGATTTTCGTAAAAAAAATATTTTTTTTCAAAATATCGGACATTTTTTCGACTACTTCCAGTTTTACGATCGTTGTTGTGATAGCTTTACGAAGTTCTTTGGATACTTAACTTTCTGTACCAGAAGTGTCAGAAACATCCATTGAGCAGTTTTGGAAAAAAAGATAAATAAAAGAGCGTTTACAAAAATTTAACGATTTTTCAATTTTTTTCAAAGTTTGATGCCATTTTTGGACCACCTATATTATTTCAATGCTTTTCATTTTGGATTCACTATATAGACAACCGATGGGACTTTGAGTTAGAAAAGTTTAAGAAAAATCTGCGGCGTCGTTTTCGAGAAAAGGGCGTCTCAGAATGTTAAAAAATCGGAAAATACTAGATTTTTGGCATACAATAATTTATTTCCTTACCATCGATATCGTATTATTTAGATACCATATGATGGTCCATTAATAGGGCTATCCAACGACACTTTAGTTCTTTTGGTCCGCTATTACCTAAGGGAGAAATCAAGTTTTTCGCAAGTGCGACAATGTTTTTAACCTTTTTTTTCATTTTTTGAATACTTCCGGTATGGTTATTATTGTCGGTATAGTTTTAATAACCGGTTTGGGCACTAAAATAGCCACAGTGCTCTATAATGATATATTACATTATCTGATCAGATAAAATGCCCCTGAGAAATCCTAGGTTCAAAAGTGCCAAAAATGCAAAAAATTTAAAATATCGAAAATTAAATTTCAATAACTACATACATATTATACATCGTTAGAATCGTAATTAAATCAGCTATCTGAATATACAATCGTTTTTTGGAAATCTTTGAAAATAAAAAAATAGCAGAGCATTTTCCAAAATTTCATGATTTTTCGACTTTTTTCGATTTTCAGTCCGTTATTTCACCTATTCCAGATATTTCAAAGTCTTATTGGATGGCTTCATGCAAAATACCTCCGAAAGGACTCTCGATAGAAAAAATTACAAAAAAAGTTGCGGTTAAGTTTTCGAGATACAGGCGTCCAAAAACGCTCCAAATCAGAAAATACTTGATTTTCAGCGTGCCATATTTTGCTGCCTGCTCATCGTATCCGTACGAGTTGGGTATCACACGATAGCACAATCCTAGTGCAGTCCAATGGTACCCTAATTTCTTTAATCCATTGATATCGGGCGGAGAATTCGCGTTTTTCCCCAAAATATCCATTTTTTGCATTTTTTTCAAAATATTGCACATTATTTCGACCACTTCCGGTTTAAGGATTCTTGTCGAAATTGCTTTATACGTTGGTATTGGACTATAACTTCATGTTCTAGAAGTTTCAGAAACGTCAATTCTACCATAAAACGAAACCCGAGCTGACAAAATGGTAAGAAAATTCGAAAAAAATCGAAAAATAAAGGGCGATAACTCTGAATGAAACTTATATTACTGGAATCGGATGGACTTCAGGTATCCAAAAATGTAGGTCAAATTTGAAAATTTTGAAAAATGACAAAAATGGTCTCGTAAACAACATGTTTTCAATTTTCGAACGATAAAAGTCATAGACGAATGTTCGAAATTGAAAAATGTGAGATAGCCATTGTCTCAGAAAAGATTCAGGGATTCCAAAAATGTAATTTGTTTGAAAATGGATAACGAATTGACGAAACTATGGCCGATTTTCAATTTTTAGACAACGTGCAAAGTTCGGTCACTTCCGGTATGCGCAGAAATTTCAAAAATATTTCATCAAGTAGCCACCACATGGTTTCCCGATAGAAAATCTAATTCCAGATCGATATCTGTTTTCGATCATGGAGATCTAGGCCCCCGCGGTAAATAATAATAATAATAATAATAATAATAATAATAATAATTTTAGTAATCTCAATAGGCTTTCAGACGAAAGTCTGAAAGCCTAATAATAATAATAATAATAATTTTAGTAATCTTAATAGGCTTTCAGACGAAAGTCTGAAAGCCTAATAATAATAACTAGACCTGCAAGCAGCACTGAACCGGCTTTCAGGAATCATACAGGAAGTGTATTATACCATAGCCGATCCATTGAGCTACCAAACTATACTTTAGTTGTTTTGCTTCAGTGACACCCTCTATCATATGTAAAAGTAATATTTGCTGGCTAAAAGACCGGTCAAAATTGTAAATTATGGCAAAAGTATGTCACTTCCGGTGCCGAAAGAAATTTTTATAGATGAAAAATAAGTCGAAAATTCGCAACATACAAAATACAAACTTTTTTTTATAAATATCAGACAATAAATAATTAACCTATAACCCATAAACTGAAATTAAGAAGGTAAAAAACTGAAAAGTGACCCTCGGAAAATTGGTTATTATTCGGCAAGGGAACATGCTAGAAGATTTTTCTTGATATCAATATGATGGTATTGATTCAGTCTTACTGCCCATTAGAGTCAGACGTTATAAAGTTATACGAATAATAAATATAAATCCCTTCAAAAAAATGTTTGTTTTAAAGGCTAAAAATACGTTTTTTGCAAAAATTACATTACTTCCGGTGATATTGAAAATTTTAACTTGGTTCATAGAAGTCATAAATAGCATAAGGCATGAAATGGTAAATAAATTGTAAAAATCGAATAATAATTGACAGTTTTACAGACCAAAAACCTTGAAAAGTGACTTATAGAAGATCGCCTATTTCTCTGTAACCGTACAAGTTAGAAACCATTTTGTGGTATCTGTATGGTCGTATGGCTTCATTTTATTCGTTGATGGGAATCAAATATCATAATTTTAAAAATATTATAAGGCAGACTCATTTGAATAAAATATTTGTTTTTTAGGTTAAAAATACAGTTTTTGCCCAAATGACGTCATTTCCGGTCACAGTGAAAATGTAAAATTGGCTTGACCTAGTCCAAATTGGCATTAGGCATCAAATGGAAAAAAAATATTGCAAATCGAATAATAATTAACTCTTTTATAGGCAAAATAACGTGAAAAGTGATGCATGCAAAATTGCATATTTCTCGGCAACTGCTCATATTACAAACTAATTTTCGCATACATTCTCTTCGTCTGGATTATTGCTACGAGTTTATGAAAATTACAAATAAATATTTCAAAATATGAAGACGCTGAATGAATTGTAAATAACTGAATTTTACACTTTATTTTACATTTTATTCGAAATTGCCCGAAAATGAAGTTGAAATTAAAAAATATGAGCTAAGGTTTTTGTGCACCTTTGCAGGGTGCATCCTTTTAGTTATATCAGTTTTGAAAAAAAATAATATTTGCTTTCAAAAAGTGGTACCGAACTGTCAAAATTGTAGTTTTTGTTAATATTACGTCACTTCCGTTGCCGACAGAAAAATTTCACCGTAACAAAAAAAATTACAATTGGGACCATGGTGCATATGAACTTTGTTTTATACAAATCGAACAATAAATAATTTTTCTGGGTACGAAAAACTAAATTAGCCGATGGCGGCTAACGCAAATTACCGAGACAATTTTTTTTCTCATTTCTGCTCAAGTACGATGATATTTTAACCCTGTGTAAAATATCATCAAAAAATATTCATAAATAAAAAAGGTTTTCGTAAAAAAATTATTTTTTTTCGAAATATCGGACATTTTTTCGACTACTTCCGGTTTTACGATCGTTGTTGTGATAGCTTTACGAAGTCCTTTGGATACTTAACTTTCTGTACCAAAAGTGTCAGAAACATCCATTGAGTAGTTTTAGAAAAAAAGATAAATTAAAGAGCGTTTCAAAAAATTTAACGATTTTTCAATTTTTTTCAAAGTTTGAGGCCATTTTTCGACCACTTATATTATTTCAATGCTTTTCATTTTGGATTCCCTATATAGACAACTAACAGGACTTTGAGTAAGAAAAGTTTAAGAAAAATCGTAGGCGTCGTTTTCGAGAAAAGGGCGTCTCAGAATGTTAAAAAATTGGAAAATACTAGATTTTTGGCATACAATAATTTATTTCCTTACCATCGAAATCGTATTATTTAGATACCATATGATGGTCCATTAATAGGGCTATCCAGCGACACTTTAGTTCTTTTGGTCCGCTATTACCTAAGGGAGAAATCAAGTTTTTCGCAAGTGCGACAATGTTTTTACTCTTTTTTTTCATTTTTTGAATACTTCCGGTATGGTTATTATTGTCGGAATAGTTCTAATAGCCGGTTTGGGCACTAAAATAGCCACAGGGCTCTGTAATGATATATTACATTATCTGATCAGATAAAATGCCCCTGAGAAATCCTATGTTCAAAAGTGCCAAAAATGCAAAAAATTTAAAATATCGAAAATTAAATTTTAATAATTACATACATATTATACATCGTTAGAATCGTAATTAGGTCAGCTATCTGAATATACAACCTTTTTTAAAAAATCTCTTAAAATAAAAAAATAGTAGAGCATTTTCCAAAATTTCACGATTTTTCGACTTTTTTCGATCTTCAGTCCCTTTTTTATCCTATTCCAGACATTTCAAAGTCCTATTGGATGGCTTCATGCCAAATACCTCCAAAAGGACTCTCGATAGAAAAAAAATAAAAAAAATTGTAGGTTAAGTTTTCGAGATACAGGCATCCAAAAACGCTCCAAATCAGAAAATACTTGATTTTCAGCGTGCCATATTTTGCTACCTTTTCATAGTATCTGTATGATTTGGGTATCATACGATAGTCCATTCTTCATGCAACCCAACGATACCTTAACCCCTTTAATCCGTTGATATCGGGCGAAGAAATCACGTTTTTCCCAAAACCACCCATTTTTTTCGTTTTTTTGCAAATTTTGCACATTATTTCGACCACTTCCGGTTTAAGGAGTCTTGTCGAAATTGCTTTACCTGTTGATATTGGACTTTAACTTCATGTTCCAGAAGTTTCAGAAACGTCAATTCTGCCATAAAACGAAACCCGAGCTCACAAAATGGGAAGAAAATTCGAAAAAAATCGAAAAATAAAGGGCGATAACTCTGAATGAAACTTATATTACTGGAATCGGATGGACTTCAGGTATCCAAAAATGTAGGTCAAATTTGAAAATTTTGAAAAATAACAAAAATTGTCTCGTAAACAACATGTGTTCAATTTTCGAACTATAAAAGTCATAGACGAATGTTCGAAATTGAAAAATGTGAGATAGCCATTTTCTCAGAAAAGATCCAGGGATTCCAAAAATGTAATTTGTTTGAAAATGGATAAAGAATTGACGAAACTATAGCCGATTTTCAATTTTTAGAGAAAGTACAAAGTTCGGTCACTTCCGGTATGCGCAGAAATTTCAAAAATATTTTATCAAGTAGCCACCACATGGTTTCCCAATAGAAAAGCTAATTCCAGATCGATATCTGTTTTCGATCATGGAGATCTAGGCCCTCGCGGTAAATAATAATAATAATAACTAGATCTGCTACTGTCCCATGCAGATATGAAAGCTTTCATATTCATCGTCACGTGTCATTGATTGTATCAAGTAACCTAAATAAAAGGATACGAAGAAAAAATTATTAAAATTGGTCAAAAACTCGCGAAGTTACAAGTCTAAATATAGTATGAAACATTGCACCCAGGCATAACAATAATCTGAAAACTAAAGGGAAATAACTGAAACTTGTATTACTGTAATGAGACGGATGAGAAAATGAAATGAAAATGGCGGGAAAAAAAAAATTAAAAATGGCAGGTTGGACAGGCGACCTTACTCCTTGTCACGTACAACCGGGCATTCGAAAACACGCTAGTTAACTCAATGACAGGCGCGCGTGCTTACCATTCAGCCACTCAACCCCCCTTTGAAATCAGACACGTGCAATATGTCATATAGGAAGAATAAGAAGTCGCTCACAACAAAATGGTAAATTAATGAGTTTAGGTCAAAAGGTTGAGCTACTGTTTTAGAGTACTTAATAGTTTTAAAGAGACACGTTAAGGGTTGTTCATAGTTAAATGAAAGTTTAATTTTAAATAAGACCAATAAAATTAGGATTTAATAATGCCAGACTAATATTTCCAATATGTTTGGTTATAAGTAGGAAATCGTGACGACTTCTTAAGCATGTTTTAAACAAAGGATCATGTTTGTTTAAACAAGAATGGCACTCTGCAATAAAAAAAACTGGCCAAAGCAAGATTTCTATGCAGAAATTAAATAATTGCTAGAACCAGAAAAATATTTATCCACTATAATAAATAAGCAACATAGAGAAAATGAAATGAAATTGAATGGGGTTTAACGTCCGACTGTTCTGCTCCTAAAATGGGCTAATGAAGACGGGCATATGCCATAATGTGTGCAATGAGGGAAATTTTACCCGGGCAGCGGCGGTTACGGCCTACGAGGTTGGACAGGCAACCATACTCCTTGTCACGTACAACCAAAAAATCGAAACAACGGCAGTTGACTCAATGACAGACGTTATGATACAGAGCGCACGTGCTAACCATTCAGCCACGCAACCTCCCTAAAATCGGCAAATTGCTGACCTACAGCGAGAAACATTTCAACCGGGCCCAATTTTCTATTGTAACAGTTTAATTTGCACGGTACCTTTAGTTATCAACCGAATATTACAAAACTTTTAAAAATAAGCTCCCCCCTGACCAGCTTAAGCGTTCGCAATAAACGTTTGCCACTTAAAATCGGGAAATTGCTGACTTTAAAGTGAGAAACATTACAACCGGGCGAAATTTTCTGTTTTATCACTTTTACAGTACCTTTGATTACCAACCGATTATTTTCTGTTTTATCACTTTTACAGTACCTTTGATTACCAACCGATTATTACAAAACTTTAAAAATAAAAGAGAAAGAGAGAAATGCGGCCTAATGTCCATTCGACACAAACTAGGTCATTTCGGGACTAACATATGTTTTTTAATTTTATTTAAAAACTCCCCCTGCGCTTACAGGTCTTTAGCCGTTGGGAGGAAACCGAAGAACACGGAGAAAACCCACAAGGTTGGACATCATACTTCATGTCACGTGCAACCTGGAGATCGAAACGACGCCCGTTGACTCAATGACAGACGTTACGATACAGTGCGCACATGCTAACCATTCAGCCATTCAGCCTCCCTGAATTCAGAAAATTGCTGACTTATAGCAAGAAACATTTCAACCGGGCGAAATTTTCTGTTTTAACAGTTTAATGTGCACGGTACTTTAATTACCAACCGATTATTACAAAACTTTTGAAAATAAGCTCCAACTGACCAGCTTAATCGTATGCAATAAACGTTTTCGCCTGAATTGAAAGTTCTGCACGGAGAAAGTTCATCTCGATTTCCCGGCGTGGTTCCCCTTGTCAGTGAGGCAGAACGGAGGGCCTGACAAGCACAGCTGTCTAGTCATTCGGATGGGACGAAAAACCAAGGTCCCGTGTACACATTGGAGTGCACGTAAAATATCCCTAAGCAGTTGGAATTCGATACTGTTGAATAAGCTCTATACGATGACTAAATGTGTAGATTGTAGTCACCCACACTGCATGTTTCGCTTAACAATGAAAGGGTGCCGTTTTCAATGTTCGATCCTTTTGTTCTTCTACTCCTGATATGTTGGACTGTTGATCGATGGTTTCATATAAAAGACTACCAATAAGACTCTTTGTACAAGAAGTTCCCAAAAAATATTATGTTGACTTTACGAGAAAGACCTCTAAACATGCTCCAAATTGTAAAAATACGACTTTTTGGGTTTTCAATCTCTTTTTTTCGGCTATCCCTGATATTTAGAAAAAATAATACAATGATTTCACACAACAGGCTAGCTATTAGACTCTCTATTGACAAAAGTTTCACCGCCCTCCCTTCATTATAACCGAAGTTATCGTGCCCTAAAGAATCAACAAATTAGCTTGTTTATCTCTGCTTACCCTAAGCAGAAAATGCTCATATTTAAACTCAATCATAACATTGACCTAGTGAACGTCTACACCAAGTTTGAACATTCTAGCTTAATTAGAAGGAGAGTAATTGTGTTCCAAAGTCCCGACCCTTCAAATTGCTTCTATTTTTCATTTTCAATTCAAAATGGTGACCATCACGTGACCGAAATCAAAATTCTATTCGCGACATTTTTTAGGCCTTCCTACAAGGATTCAGAAAATATAACTCCCGAGTCTGTAAGTAAAATAGCAAAAAAGCCTTATTGATTTTTCACTTTTAAATATGGCGGCACTTCCGGTTCGATCGACAAACTCCATATTTTGTGTACAAATCAGTAATTACTTATCTAGTATCCAAAAAAAAAATCAGGTCATTCTGACCTATATTTCGATGATTTTTTTGAAAATTTTGATCCTTAATTTCGTCAAGGGGAGATAATTTAGAAAATTTCTAATTATATTTTTGAAGTCACATCGGTAGGATCTACTTAGATACTAAATTTCATGAAAATCGTACAACTATTAAAGAAGTTGTCAAATTGGTCTAATCTTCCGGTTCGAAATCACAGCGACGAATTTTCGAAATTCGAAAATGTGAAACTGCAGATGAAAATGGTTTTTTTAAAGGTATTCAAAGAAAAAAAAATTAGTAAAATCGGTCAAAAAATAACAAAGTTACGACTATGCATTGTCATTTTTTTCGTTCGTAAAATTCGGTGATTTCGGATTCGTAAAACGTTTCGAAAATATATTTAATCAAGGTTCGCACCCCATTTTTGGGGGGGTAGGTCAAAATTTCAGAAAGATCCTATGGATAGATTCTGAGAAATCCGATTTGCAGAAAACACACAAAAAAAAAAATAACTAGATCTGCTACTGTCCCATGCAGATATGAAAGCTTTCATATTCATCGTCATGTGTCATTGATTGTATCAAGTATCCTAAATAAAAGGATAAGAAGAAAAAATTATCAAAATTGGTCAAAAACTCGCGAAGTTACAAGTCTAAATATAGTATGAAACATTGCACCCAGGCATAACAATAATCTGAAAACTAAAGGGAAATACCTCAAACTTGTATTACTGTAATGAGACGGATGAGAAAATGAAATGAAAATGGCGGGAAAAAAATTAAAAATGACCGGTTGGACAGGCGACCTTACTCCTTGTCACGTACAACCGGGCATTCGAAAACACGCTAGTTAACTCAATGACAGGCGCGCGTGCTAACCATTCAGCCACCCAACCCCCCTTTAAAATCAGACACGTGTAATATGTCATAGGAAAAATAACAAGTGGCTCACAAAAAATGGTAAATTAATGAGTTTAGGTCAAAAGGTTGAGCTACTGTTTTAGAGTATTTTTATATGTTTTAAAGAGACACGTTAAGGGTTGTTCATACTTAAATGAAAGTTTAATTTTAAATAAGACCAATAAAATTAGGATTTAATAATGCCAGACTAATATTAAAATAAAGTTTTCAATTAAGAATAATTAATTATTGGTCTAATGCACTGAAATGCTTTGATTTGACGGATGAAATGTACGATGGATGTCCACACTATGTGGCTAAGGCGTTGGCCTGCTAGCCAGGAGGTCGGGTGTTCGATCCCTGCATTGTCCGAGAAAGTTCATCTCGATTTTCTGGCGTGTCCCCCCACCCGCCGTGTACACATTGGAGTGCACGTAAAAGATCCCTTAGCAGTTGGAATTCGATACTGTTGAATAAGCTCTATACGATGACTAAATGTGCAGATTGTAGCCACCCACACTGCATGTTTTGCTTAACAATGAAAGGGTGCCGTTTTCAATGTTCGATCCTTTTGTTCTTCTACTCCTGATATGTTGGATTGTTGATCGATGGTTTTATATAAAAGACTACCAATAAGACTCTTTGTAGAAGAAGTTCCCAAAAAATATTAAGTTGACTTTACGAGAAAGACCTCTAAACATGCTCCAAATTGTAAAAATACGACTTTTTGGATTTTCAATCTCTTTTTTTCGCCTATCCCTGATATTTAAAATAAATGATACAATGATTTCACACAACAGGCTAGCTATTGGACTCTCTATTGACAAAAGTTTCACAGCCCTCCCTTCATTATAACCGAAGTTATCGTGCCCTAAAGAATCAACAAATCAGCATGCCTATCTCTGCTTACCCTAGACAGAAGATGCTCATCTTTGAACTCAATCATGACATTGACCTAGTGAACGTCTACACCAAGTTTGAACATTCTAGCTCAATTAGAAGGAGATTTATTGTGTTTCAAAGTCTCGGCCCTTCAAATTGCTACTACTTTTCATTTTCAATTCAAAATGGTGACCATCACGTGACCGAAATCAAAATTCTGCTCCCTACTATTTTTGGGCCATCCTTCAAGGATTCAGAAAATATAACTCCCGTGTCTGTAAGTGCAATATCGCAAAAGTTCATTTGTTTTTTCACGTTTCAAGATGGTGGCACTTCCGGTTCGATCGACAAACTCCATATTTTGTGTAGGAATCAGTAATTACTTGTCGAGTATCGAAAAAAATTTTTAGGTCATTCTGACCTATATTTCGACGATTTTTTTGAAAATTTTGATCCTTAATTTCACCAAGGGGAGATAATTTAGAAAATTTCTAATTATATTTTTGAAGTCACATCGGTAAGATCTACTTGTATACTAAATTTCATGAAAATCGCACAACTATTAAAGAAGTTGTCAAATTGGTCTAAACTTCCGGTTCGAAATCACAGCGACGAATTTTCGAAATTCGAAAATGTGAAACTGCAGATCAAAACGATTTTTTTCAAGGTATTCAAAGAAAAAAGAATTAGTAAAATCGGTCAAAAAATAACAAAGTTACGACTATGCATTGTCAGTTTTTTCGTTCGTAAAATTCGGTGATTTCGGATTCGTAAAACGTTTTGAAAATATATTTAAACAACGTTCGCACCCCATTTTTGGGGGGGTAGGTCAAAGTTTCAGAAAGATCCCATGGTTAGATTCTGAGAAATCCGATTTGCAGAAAATACACAAAAAAAAAAAAATAATAATAATCCAGGCCCGGCCCAGAGTGCCCCGCGGTTTATGACAAAAGGAGAAAAAAATTCAAATTCCAGATCAAAGCTTCACGGTAGCCTAAAAGATCTAGGGCGGAGACTGGGGTAACCCTTGATCCTTTTCTGTGAAGTTAACTCAGTCGATCTAGGCGTCTAGCAGCGATTTCACTTGATATACAGTTCCACGCCGTTATTTGTCATTTCCGTGCATTGCCATTCGGAACTGACATTATGTAATTTTTCTTGTATTACAGACCGTGTAATTGTGTTTTGTGCGTGCCATTCAAAGTGGTATAGAAATAATCATATTTATTTGTTCTTTTTTAAAAGACGCTTAATATTATCGGTGACACGTGACGGTGAACATGGCATGGCAGGAAGTGATCTGTGGATATCCATCTTTCTCCTTTCAAATATACAATAGCTTTGCAACAAAACACGTCTTCATCTCTACTATTCGTTGATTTAACTTAGCCGAACGACAGTTCTAACCGGTTCAATTCTTATTAATATTAGATATTCGGTATAAAATATCACCACCTAAGTTGGTAAGGCGCAGGCTGGCTAGTGAGACAGAACGAAGGGCCTGACAAGGACAACTGTCTTGTCGTTCGAATGGGACGAAAAACCAAGGTACCGTGTACACATTGGAGTGCACGTAAAAGATTCCTTAGCAGTTGGAATTCGATACTGTTGAACAAGCTCTATACGATGACTAAATCTGCAGATTGTAGTCACCCACGCTGCATGTTTCGCTGAACAGTAAAAGTTGCCGTTTTCAATTTTCGATCCTTTTGTTCTTCTACTCCTGATATTTTGGACTGTTGATCGATGGTTTCATATAAAAGACTATCGATAAGACTCTTTGTAGAAGAAGTTCCCAAAAAATATTATGTTGACTTTACGAGAAAGACCTCTAAACATGCTCCAAATTGTAAAAATACGACTTTTTGGATTTTCAATCTCTTTTTTTTCGGCTATCCCTGATATTTAAAAAAAATGATACAATGATTTCATACAACAGGCTAGCTATTAGACTCTCTATTGACAAAAGTTTCACCGTCCTCCCTTCATTATAACCGAAGTTATCGTGCCCTAAAAAATCAACAAATCAACATGCTTATCTCTGCTTACCCTAAACAGAAAATGCTCATCTTTGAACTCCATCATAACATTGACCTAGTGAACGTCTACAACAAGTTTGAACATTCTAGCTTAATTAGAATGAGAGTTATTGTGCTCCAAAGTCTCGGCCCTTCAAATTGCTTCTATTTTTCATTTTCAATTCAAAATGGTGACTAACGGTTGACCTAAATCAAAATTCTATTCGCGACATTTTTTAGGCCTTCCTATAAGGATTCAGAAAATATAACTCCTGAGTCTGTAAGTAAAATAGCAAAAAAGCCTTATTGATTTTTCACTTTTAAAGATGGTGGCACTTCCGGTTCGATCGACAAACTCCATATTTTGTGTACAAATCAGTAATTACTTATCTAGTATCCAAAAAAAAAATCAGGTCATTCTGACCTATATTTCGATGATTTTTTTGAAAATTTTGATCCTTAATTTCGTCAAGGGGAGATAATTTAGAAAATTTCTAATTATATTTTTGAAGTCACATCGGTAAGATCTACTTATATACTAAATTTCATGAAAATCGTACAACTATTAAAGAAGTTGTCAAATTGGTCTAAACTTCCGGTTCGAAATCACAGCGACGAATTTTCGAAATTCGAAAATGTGAAACTGCAGATGAAAATGATCTTTTTCAAGGTATTCAAAGAAAAAAGAATTAGTAAAATCGGTCAAAAAATAACAAAGTTACGACTATGCATTGTCATTTTTTTCGTTCGTAAAATTCGGTGATTTCGGATTCGTAAAACGTTTTGAAAATATATTTAATCAAGGTTCGCACCCCATTTTTGGGGGGGTAGGTCAAAATTTCAGAAAGATCCTATGGATAGATTCTGAGAAATCCGATTTGCAGAAAACACACAAAAAAAAAAATAATAATAACTAGATCTGCTACTGTCCCATGCAGATATGAAAGCTTTCATATTCATCGTCACGTGTCATTGATTGTATCAAGTAACCTAAATAAAAGGATACGAAGAAAAAATTATTAAAATTGGTCAAAAACTCGCGAAGTTACAAGTCTAAATATAGTATGAAACATTGCACCCAGGCATAACAATAATCTGAAAACTAAAGGGAAATAACTGAAACTTGTATTACTGTAATGAGACGGATGAGAAAATGAAATGAAAATGGCGGGAAAAAAAAATTAAAAATGGCAGGTTGGACAGGCGACCTTACTCCTTGTCACGTACAACCGGGCATTCGAAAACACGCTAGTTTACTCAATGACAGGCGCGCGTGCTTACCATTCAGCCACTCAACCCCCCTTTGAAATCAGACACGTGCAATATGTCATATAGGAAGAATAAGAAGTCGCTCACAACAAAATGGTAAATTAATGAGTTTAGGTCAAAAGGTTGAGCTACTGTTTTAGAGTACTTAATAGTTTTAAAGAGACACGTTAAGGGTTGTTCATAGTTAAATGAAAGTTTAATTTTAAATAAGACCAATAAAATTAGGATTTAATAATGCCAGACTAATATTTCCAATATGTTTGGTTATAAGTAGGAAATCGTGACGACTTCTTAAGCATGTTTTAAACAAAGGATCATGTTTGTTTAAACAAGAATGGCACTCTGCAATAAAAAAAACTGGCCAAAGCAAGATTTCTATGCAGAAATTAAATAATTGCTAGAACCAGAAAAATATTTATCCACTATAATAAATAAGCAACATAGAGAAAATGAAATGAAATTGAATGGGGTTTAACGTCCGACTGTTCTGCTCCTAAAATGGGCTAATGAAGACGGGCATATGCCATAATGTGTGCAATGAGGGAAATTTTACCCGGGCAGCGGCGGTTACGGCCTACGAGGTTGGACAGGCAACCATACTCCTTGTCACGTACAACCAAAAAATCGAAACAACGGCAGTTGACTCAATGACAGACGTTATGATACAGAGCGCACGTGCTAACCATTCAGCCACGCAACCTCCCTAAAATCGGCAAATTGCTGACCTACAGCGAGAAACATTTCAACCGGGCCAAATTTTCTATTGTAACAGTTTAATTTGCACGGTACCTTTAGTTATCAACCGAATATTACAAAACTTTTAAAAATAAGCTCCCCCCTGACCAGCTTAAGCGTTCGCAATAAACGTTTGCCACTTAAAATCGGGAAATTGCTGACTTTAAAGTGAGAAACATTACAACCGGGCGAAATTTTCTGTTTTATGACTTTTACAGTACCTTTGATTACCAACCGATTATTTTCTGTTTTATCACTTTTACAGTACCTTTGATTACCAACCGATTATTACAAAACTTTAAAAATAAAAGAGAAAGAGAGAAATGCGGCCTAATGTCCATTCGACACAAACTAGGTCATTTCGGGACTAACATATGTTTTTTAATTTTATTTAAAAACTCCCCCTGCGCTTACAGGTCTTTAGCCGTTGGGAGGAAACCGAAGAACACGGAGAAAACCCACAAGGTTGGACATCATACTTCATGTCACGTGCAACCTGGAGATCGAAACGACGCCCGTTGACTCAATGACAGACGTTACGATACAGTGCGCACATGCTAACCATTCAGCCATTCAGCCTCCCTGAATTCAGAAAATTGCTGACTTATAGCAAGAAACATTTCAACCGGGCGAAATTTTCTGTTTTAACAGTTTAATGTGCACGGTACTTTAATTACCAACCGATTATTACAAAACTTTTGAAAATAAGCTCCAACTGACCAGCTTAATCGTATGCAATAAACGTTTTCGCCTGAATTGAAAGTTCTGCACGGAGAAAGTTCATCTCGATTTCCCGGCGTGGTTCCCCTTGTCAGTGAGGCAGAACGGAGGGCCTGACAAGCACAGCTGTCTAGTCATTCGGATGGGACGAAAAACCAAGGTCCCGTGTACACATTGGAGTGCACGTAAAATATCCCTAAGCAGTTGGAATTCGATACTGTTGAATAAGCTCTATACGATGACTAAATGTGTAGATTGTAGTCACCCACACTGCATGTTTCGCTTAACAATGAAAGGGTGCCGTTTTCAATGTTCGATCCTTTTGTTCTTCTACTCCTGATATGTTGGACTGTTGATCGATGGTTTCATATAAAAGACTACCAATAAGACTCTTTGTACAAGAAGTTCCCAAAAAATATTATGTTGACTTTACGAGAAAGACCTCTAAACATGCTCCAAATTGTAAAAATACGACTTTTTGGGTTTTCAATCTCTTTTTTTCGGCTATCCCTGATATTTAGAAAAAATAATACAATGATTTCACACAACAGGCTAGCTATTAGACTCTCTATTGACAAAAGTTTCACCGCCCTCCCTTCATTATAACCGAAGTTATCGTGCCCTAAAGAATCAACAAATTAGCTTGTTTATCTCTGCTTACCCTAAGCAGAAAATGCTCATCTTTGAACTCAATCATAACATTGACCTAGTGAACGTCTACACCAAGTTTGAACATTCTAGCTTAATTAGAAGGAGAGTAATTGTGTTCCAAAGTCCCGACCCTTCAAATTGCTTCTATTTTTCATTTTCAATTCAAAATGGTGACCATCACGTGACCGAAATCAAAATTCTATTCGCGACATTTTTTAGGCCTTCCTACAAGGATTCAGAAAATATAACTCCCGAGTCTGTAAGTAAAATAGCAAAAAAGCCTTATTGATTTTTCACTTTTAAATATGGCGGCACTTCCGGTTCGATCGACAAACTCCATATTTTGTGTACAAATCAGTAATTACTTATCTAGTATCCAAAAAAAAAATCAGGTCATTCTGACCTATATTTCGATGATTTTTTTGAAAATTTTGATCCTTAATTTCGTCAAGGGGAGATAATTTAGAAAATTTCTAATTATATTTTTGAAGTCACATCGGTAGGATCTACTTAGATACTAAATTTCATGAAAATCGTACAACTATTAAAGAAGTTGTCAAATTGGTCTAATCTTCCGGTTCGAAATCACAGCGACGAATTTTCGAAATTCGAAAATGTGAAACTGCAGATGAAAATGGTTTTTTTAAAGGTATTCAAAGAAAAAAGAATTAGTAAAATCGGTCAAAAAATAACAAAGTTACGACTATGCATTGTCATTTTTTTCGTTCGTAAAATTCGGTGATTTCGGATTCGTAAAACGTTTCGAAAATATATATAATCAAGGTTCGCACCCCATTTTTGGGGGGGTAGGTCAAAATTTCAGAAAGATCCTATGGATAGATTCTGAGAAATCCGATTTGCAGAAAACACACAAAAAAAAAAATAATAATAATAATAACTTTAACAGAAACAATAAGCTTTCATATGTAATATGAAAGCTTAATAATAACTTTAACAGAAACAATAAGCTTTCATATGTAATACATATGAAAGCTTAATAATAATAACTAGATCTGCTACTGTCCCATGCAGATATGAAAGCTTTCATATTCATCGTCACGTGTCATTGATTGTATCAAGTAACCTAAATAAAAGGATACGAAGAAAAAATTATTAAAATTGGTCAAAAACTCGCGAAGTTACAAGTCTAAATATAGTATGAAACATTGCACCCAGGCATAACAATAATCTGAAAACTAAAGGGAAATAACTGAAACTTGTATTACTGTAATGAGACGGATGAGAAAATGAAATGAAAATGGCGGGAAAAAAAAATTAAAAATGGCAGGTTGGACAGGCGACCTTACTCCTTGTCACGTACAACCGGGCATTCGAAAACACGCTAGTTTACTCAATGACAGGCGCGCGTGCTTACCATTCAGCCACTCAACCCCCCTTTGAAATCAGACACGTGCAATATGTCATATAGGAAGAATAAGAAGTCGCTCACAACAAAATGGTAAATTAATGAGTTTAGGTCAAAAGGTTGAGCTACTGTTTTAGAGTACTTAATAGTTTTAAAGAGACACGTTAAGGGTTGTTCATAGTTAAATGAAAGTTTAATTTTAAATAAGACCAATAAAATTAGGATTTAATAATGCCAGACTAATATTTCCAATATGTTTGGTTATAAGTAGGAAATCGTGACGACTTCTTAAGCATGTTTTAAACAAAGGATCATGTTTGTTTAAACAAGAATGGCACTCTGCAATAAAAAAACTGGCCAAAGCAAGATTTCTATGCAGAAATTAAATAATTGCTAGAACCAGAAAAATATTTATCCACTATAATAAATAAGCAACATAGAGAAAATGAAATGAAATTGAATGGGGTTTAACGTCCGACTGTTCTGCTCCTAAAATGGGCTAATGAAGACGGGCATATGCCATAATGTGTGCAATGAGGGAAATTTTACCCGGGCAGCGGCGGTTACGGCCTACGAGGTTGGACAGGCAACCATACTCCTTGTCACGTACAACCAAAAAATCGAAACAACGGCAGTTGACTCAATGACAGACGTTATGATACAGAGCGCACGTGCTAACCATTCAGCCACGCAACCTCCCTAAAATCGGCAAATTGCTGACCTACAGCGAGAAACATTTCAACCGGGCCAAATTTTCTATTGTAACAGTTTAATTTGCACGGTACCTTTAGTTATCAACCGAATATTACAAAACTTTTAAAAATAAGCTCCCCCCTGACCAGCTTAAGCGTTCGCAATAAACGTTTGCCACTTAAAATCGGGAAATTGCTGACTTTAAAGTGAGAAACATTACAACCGGGCGAAATTTTCTGTTTTATGACTTTTACAGTACCTTTGATTACCAACCGATTATTTTCTGTTTTATCACTTTTCAGTACCTTTGATTACCAACCGATTATTACAAAACTTTAAAAATAAAAGAGAAAGAGAGAAATGCGGCCTAATGTCCATTCGACACAAACTAGGTCATTTCGGGACTAACATATGTTTTTTAATTTTATTTAAAAACTCCCCCTGCGCTTACAGGTCTTTAGCCGTTGGGAGGAAACCGAAGAACACGGAGAAAACCCACAAGGTTGGACATCATACTTCATGTCACGTGCAACCTGGAGATCGAAACGACGCCCGTTGACTCAATGACAGACGTTACGATACAGTGCGCACATGCTAACCATTCAGCCATTCAGCCTCCCTGAATTCAGAAAATTGCTGACTTATAGCAAGAAACATTTCAACCGGGCGAAATTTTCTGTTTTAACAGTTTAATGTGCACGGTACTTTAATTACCAACCGATTATTACAAAACTTTTGAAAATAAGCTCCAACTGACCAGCTTAATCGTATGCAATAAACGTTTTCGCCTGAATTGAAAGTTCTGCACGGAGAAAGTTCATCTCGATTTCCCGGCGTGGTTCCCCTTGTCAGTGAGGCAGAACGGAGGGCCTGACAAGCACAGCTGTCTAGTCATTCGGATGGGACGAAAAACCAAGGTCCCGTGTACACATTGGAGTGCACGTAAAATATCCCTAAGCAGTTGGAATTCGATACTGTTGAATAAGCTCTATACGATGACTAAATGTGTAGATTGTAGTCACCCACACTGCATGTTTCGCTTAACAATGAAAGGGTGCCGTTTTCAATGTTCGATCCTTTTGTTCTTCTACTCCTGATATGTTGGACTGTTGATCGATGGTTTCATATAAAAGACTACCAATAAGACTCTTTGTACAAGAAGTTCCCAAAAAATATTATGTTGACTTTACGAGAAAGACCTCTAAACATGCTCCAAATTGTAAAAATACGACTTTTTGGGTTTTCAATCTCTTTTTTTCGGCTATCCCTGATATTTAGAAAAAATAATACAATGATTTCACACAACAGGCTAGCTATTAGACTCTCTATTGACAAAAGTTTCACCGCCCTCCCTTCATTATAACCGAAGTTATCGTGCCCTAAAGAATCAACAAATTAGCTTGTTTATCTCTGCTTACCCTAAGCAGAAAATGCTCATCTTTGAACTCAATCATAACATTGACCTAGTGAACGTCTACACCAAGTTTGAACATTCTAGCTTAATTAGAAGGAGAGTAATTGTGTTCCAAAGTCCCGACCCTTCAAATTGCTTCTATTTTTCATTTTCAATTCAAAATGGTGACCATCACGTGACCGAAATCAAAATTCTATTCGCGACATTTTTTAGGCCTTCCTACAAGGATTCAGAAAATATAACTCCCGAGTCTGTAAGTAAAATAGCAAAAAAGCCTTATTGATTTTTCACTTTTAAATATGGCGGCACTTCCGGTTCGATCGACAAACTCCATATTTTGTGTACAAATCAGTAATTACTTATCTAGTATCCAAAAAAAAAATCAGGTCATTCTGACCTATATTTCGATGATTTTTTTGAAAATTTTGATCCTTAATTTCGTCGAGGGGAGATAATTTAGAAAATTTCTAATTATATTTTTGAAGTCACATCGGTAGGATCTACTTAGATACTAAATTTCATGAAAATCGTACAACTATTAAAGAAGTTGTCAAATTGGTCTAATCTTCTGGTTCGAAATCACAGCGACGAATTTTCGAAATTCGAAAATGTGAAACTGCAGATGAAAATGGTTTTTTTAAAGGTATTCAAAGAAAAAAGAATTAGTAAAATCGGTCAAAAAATAACAAAGTTACGACTATGCATTGTCATTTTTTTCGTTCGTAAAATTCGGTGATTTCGGATTCGTAAAACGTTTCGAAAATATATTTAATCAAGGTTCGCACCCCATTTTTGGGGGGGTAGGTCAAAATTTCAGAAAGATCCTATGGATAGATTCTGAGAAATCCGATTTGCAGAAAACACACACAAAAAAAAATAATAATAACTAGATCTGCTACTGTCCCATGCAGATATGAAAGCTTTCATATTCATCGTCACGTATCATTGATTGTATCAAGTATCCTAAATAAAAGGATAAGAAGAAAAAATTATCAAAATTGGTCAAAAACTCGCGAAGTTACAAGTCTAAATATAGTATGAAACATTGCACCCAGGCATAACAATAATCTGAAAACTAAAGGGAAATAACTGAAACTTGTATTACTGTAATGAGACGGATGAGAAAATGAAATGAAAATGGCGGGAAAAAAAAATAAAAATGTCAGGTTGGACAGGCGACCTTACTCCTTGTCACGTACAACCGGGCATTCGAAAACACGCTAGTTAACTCAATGACAGGCGCGCGTGCTAGCCATTCAGCCATCCAACCCCCCTTTGAAATCCGACACGTGCAATATGTCATATAGGAAGAATAAGAAGTCGCTCACAACAAAATGGTAAATTAATGAGTTTAGGTCAAAAGGTTGAGCTACTATTTTAGAGTACTTAATAGTTTTAAAGAGACACGTTAAGGGTTGTTCATAGTTAAATGAAAGTTTAATTTTAAATAAGACCAATAAAATTAGGATTTAATAATGCCCGACAAATATTTCCAATATGTTTGGTTATAAGTAGGAAATCATGACGACTTCTTAAGCATGTTTTAAACAAAGGATCATAGACTGAAGTATACAAGAATGGCACTCTGCAATAAAAAAAACTGGCCAAAGCAAGATTTCTATGCAGAAATTAAATAATTGCTAGAACCAGAAAAATATTTATCCACTACAATAAATAAGCAACATAGAGAAAATGAAATGAAATTGAATGGGGTTTAACGTCCTACTGTTCTGCTCCTAAAATGGGCTAATGAAGACTGGCATATGCCATAAAGTGTGCAATGAGGGAAATTTTACCCGGGCAGCGGCGTTACGGCCTACGAGGTTGGACAGGCGACCATACTCCTTGTCACGTACAACCAAGAAATCGAAACAACGCCAGTTGACTCAATGACAGACGTTTTGATACAGAGCGCACGTGCTAACCATTCAGCCACGCAACCTCCCCAAAATCGGCAAATTGCTGACCTACAGCGAGAAACATTTCAACCGGCCCAAATTTTCTATTTGAACAGTTTAATTTGCATGGTACCTTTAGTTATCAACCGAATATTACAAAACTTTTAAAAATAAGCTCCCCCTGACCAGCTTAAGCGTTCGCAATAAACGTTTGCCCCTTAAAATCTGCAAACTGCTGACCTTAAAGTGAGAAACATTACAACCGGGCGAAATTTTCTGTTTTATCACTTTTACAGTACCTTTGATTACCAACCGATTATTACAAAACTTTAAAAATAAAAGAGAAAGAGAGAAATGCGGCCTAATGTCCATTCGACACAAACTAGGTCATTTTGTGACTAACATATGTTTTTTAATTTTATTTAAAAACTCCCCTTGCGCTTACTGGTCTTTAGCCTTTGGGAGGAAACCGAAGGACACGGAGAAAACCCACGAGGTTGGACATCATACTTCATGTCACGTGCAACCTGGAGATCGAAACGACGCTCGTTGACTCAATGACAGACGTTACGATACAGCGCGCAGATGCTAACCATTCAGCCTCCCTGAATTCGGAAAATTGCTGACTTATAGCAAGAAACATTTCAACCGGGCGAAATTTTCTGTTTTAACAGTTTAATGTGCACGGTACTTTAATTGCCAACCGATTATTACAACTGACCAGCTTAATCGTGTGCAATAAACGTTTGGCCTGAATTGAAAGTTCTGCACGGAGAAAGTTCATCTTGATTTCCCGGCGTGGTTCCCCGTTGTCAGTGAGGCAGAACGGAGGGCCTGACAAGCACAGCTGTCTAGTCGTTCGGATGGGATGAAACACCAAGGTCCCGTGTACACATTGGAGTGCACGTAAAATATCCCTAAGCAGTTGGAATTCGATACTGTTGAATAAGCTCTATACGATGACTAAATGTGTAGATTGTAGTCACCCACACTGCATGTTTCGCTTAACAATGAAAGGGTGCCGTTTTCAATTTTCGATCCTTTTGTTCTTCTACTCCAGATATGTTGGACTGTTGATCGATGGTTTCATATAAAAGACTACCAATAAGACTCTTTGTAGAAGAAGTTCCCAAAAAATATTATGTTGACTTTACGAGAAAGACCTCTAAACATGCTCCAAATTGTAAAAATACGACTTTTTGGATTTTCAATCTCTTTTTTTCGGCTATCCCTGATATTTAAAAAAAATGATACAATGATTTCAAACAACAGGCTAGCTATTAGACTCTCTATTGACAAAAGTTTCATCGCCCTCCCTTCATTATAACCGAAGTTATCGTGCCCTAAAGAATCAACAAATCAGCATCCTTATCTCTGCTTACCCTAAGCAGAAAATGCTCATCTTTGAACTCAATCATGACATTGTCCTAGTGAACGTCTACACCAAGCTTGAACATTTTAGCTTAATTAGAAGGAGAGTTATTGTGTTCCAAAGTCCCGGCCCTTCAAATTGCTTCTATTTTTCATTTTCAATTCAAAATGGTGACCATCACGTGACCGAAATCAAAATTCGGATCCGATAGATTTTTAGGCATTCCTTCAAGGATTCTGAAAATATAACTCCCGAGTCTGTAAGTAAAATAGCAAAAAAGCCTTTTTGATTTTTCACGTTTAAAGATGGTGGCACTTCCGGTTCGATCGACAAACTCCATATTTTGTGTACGAATCAGTAATTACTTGTCTAGTATCAAAAAAAAAAAATTAGGTCATTCTGACCTATATTTCGACGATTTTTTTGAAAACTTTGATCCTTAATTTCGTCAAGGGGAGATAATTTAGAACATTTATAATTATATTTTTGAAGTCACATCGGTAACATCTACTTACACACTAAATTTCATGAAAATCGTACAACTATTAAAGAAGTTCTCAAATTGGTCTAAACTTCCGGTTCGAAATCACAGCGACGAATTTTCGAAATTGGAAAATGCGAAACTGCAGATGAAAATGATTTTTTTCAAGGTATTCAAAGAAAAAAGAATTAGTAAAATCGGTCAAAAAATAACAAAGTTACGACTATGCATTGTCAGTTTTTTCGTTCGTAAAATTCGGTGATTTCGGATTCGTAAAACGTTTTGAAAATATATTTAATCAACAGCCACCACCCATTTTTGGGGGGATAGGTAAAAGTTTCAGAACGATCCTATCGTTAGATTCTGAGAAATCCGATTTGTGGACAAAACACAAAAAAAAAATAACAATAATAATCTTAACAGAAACAATAAGCTTTCATATGTAATATGAAAGCTTAACTAGATCTGCTACTGTCCCATGCAGATATGAAAGCTTTCATATTCATCGTCACGTGTCATTGATTGTATCAAGTAACCTAAATAAAAGGATACGAAGAAAAAATTATTAAAATTGGTCAAAAACTCGCGAAGTTACAAGTCTAAATATAGTATGAAACATTGCACCCAGGCATAACAATAATCTGAAAACTAAAGGGAAATAACTGAAACTTGTATTACTGTAATGAGACGGATGAGAAAATGAAATGAAAATGGCGGGAAAAAAAAATTAAAAATGGCAGGTTGGACAGGCGACCTTACTCCTTGTCACGTACAACCGGGCATTCGAAAACACGCTAGTTTACTCAATGACAGGCGCGCGTGCTTACCATTCAGCCACTCAACCCCCCTTTGAAATCAGACACGTGCAATATGTCATATAGGAAGAATAAGAAGTCGCTCACAACAAAATGGTAAATTAATGAGTTTAGGTCAAAAGGTTGAGCTACTGTTTTAGAGTACTTAATAGTTTTAAAGAGACACGTTAAGGGTTGTTCATAGTTAAATGAAAGTTTAATTTTAAATAAGACCAATAAAATTAGGATTTAATAATGCCAGACTAATATTTCCAATATGTTTGGTTATAAGTAGGAAATCGTGACGACTTCTTAAGCATGTTTTAAACAAAGGATCATGTTTGTTTAAACAAGAATGGCACTCTGCAATAAAAAAAACTGGCCAAAGCAAGATTTCTATGCAGAAATTAAATAATTGCTAGAACCAGAAAAATATTTATCCACTATAATAAATAAGCAACATAGAGAAAATGAAATGAAATTGAATGGGGTTTAACGTCCGACTGTTCTGCTCCTAAAATGGGCTAATGAAGACGGGCATATGCCATAATGTGTGCAATGAGGGAAATTTTACCCGGGCAGCGGCGGTTACGGCCTACGAGGTTGGACAGGCAACCATACTCCTTGTCACGTACAACCAAAAAATCGAAACAACGGCAGTTGACTCAATGACAGACGTTATGATACAGAGCGCACGTGCTAACCATTCAGCCACGCAACCTCCCTAAAATCGGCAAATTGCTGACCTACAGCGAGAAACATTTCAACCGGGCCAAATTTTCTATTGTAACAGTTTAATTTGCACGGTACCTTTAGTTATCAACCGAATATTACAAAACTTTTAAAAATAAGCTCCCCCCTGACCAGCTTAAGCGTTCGCAATAAACGTTTGCCACTTAAAATCGGGAAATTGCTGACTTTAAAGTGAGAAACATTACAACCGGGCGAAATTTTCTGTTTTATGACTTTTACAGTACCTTTGATTACCAACCGATTATTTTCTGTTTTATCACTTTTACAGTACCTTTGATTACCAACCGATTATTACAAAACTTTAAAAATAAAAGAGAAAGAGAGAAATGCGGCCTAATGTCCATTCGACACAAACTAGGTCATTTCGGGACTAACATATGTTTTTTAATTTTATTTAAAAACTCCCCCTGCGCTTACAGGTCTTTAGCCGTTGGGAGGAAACCGAAGAACACGGAGAAAACCCACAAGGTTGGACATCATACTTCATGTCACGTGCAACCTGGAGATCGAAACGACGCCCGTTGACTCAATGACAGACGTTACGATACAGTGCGCACATGCTAACCATTCAGCCATTCAGCCTCCCTGAATTCAGAAAATTGCTGACTTATAGCAAGAAACATTTCAACCGGGCGAAATTTTCTGTTTTAACAGTTTAATGTGCACGGTACTTTAATTACCAACCGATTATTACAAAACTTTTGAAAATAAGCTCCAACTGACCAGCTTAATCGTATGCAATAAACGTTTTCGCCTGAATTGAAAGTTCTGCACGGAGAAAGTTCATCTCGATTTCCCGGCGTGGTTCCCCTTGTCAGTGAGGCAGAACGGAGGGCCTGACAAGCACAGCTGTCTAGTCATTCGGATGGGACGAAAAACCAAGGTCCCGTGTACACATTGCAGTGCACGTAAAATATCCCTAAGCAGTTGGAATTCGATACTGTTGAATAAGCTCTATACGATGACTAAATGTGTAGATTGTAGTCACCCACACTGCATGTTTCGCTTAACAATGAAAGGGTGCCGTTTTCAATGTTCGATCCTTTTGTTCTTCTACTCCTGATATGTTGGACTGTTGATCGATGGTTTCACATAAAAGACTACCAATAAGACTCTTTGTACAAGAAGTTCCCAAAAAATATTATGTTGACTTTACGAGAAAGACCTCTAAACATGCTCCAAATTGTAAAAATACGACTTTTTGGGTTTTCAATCTCTTTTTTTCGGCTATCCCTGATATTTAGAAAAAATAATACAATGATTTCACACAACAGGCTAGCTATTAGACTCTCTATTGACAAAAGTTTCACCGCCCTCCCTTCATTATAACCGAAGTTATCGTGCCCTAAAGAATCAACAAATTAGCTTGTTTATCTCTGCTTACCCTAAGCAGAAAATGCTCATCTTTGAACTCAATCATAACATTGACCTAGTGAACGTCTACACCAAGTTTGAACATTCTAGCTTAATTAGAAGGAGAGTAATTGTGTTCCAAAGTCCCGACCCTTCAAATTGCTTCTATTTTTCATTTTCAATTCAAAATGGTGACCATCACGTGACCGAAATCAAAATTCTATTCGCGACATTTTTTAGGCCTTCCTACAAGGATTCAGAAAATATAACTCCCGAGTCTGTAAGTAAAATAGCAAAAAAGCCTTATTGATTTTTCACTTTTAAATATGGCGGCACTTCCGGTTCGATCGACAAACTCCATATTTTGTGTACAAATCAGTAATTACTTATCTAGTATCCAAAAAAAAAATCAGGTCATTCTGACCTATATTTCGATGATTTTTTTGAAAATTTTGATCCTTAATTTCGTCAAGGGGAGATAATTTAGAAAATTTCTAATTATATTTTTGAAGTCACATCGGTAGGATCTACTTAGATACTAAATTTCATGAAAATCGTACAACTATTAAAGAAGTTGTCAAATTGGTCTAATCTTCCGGTTCGAAATCACAGCGACGAATTTTCGAAATTCGAAAATGTGAAACTGCAGATGAAAATGGTTTTTTTAAAGGTATTCAAAGAAAAAAGAATTAGTAAAATCGGTCAAAAAATAACAAAGTTACGACTATGCATTGTCATTTTTTTCGTTCGTAAAATTCGGTGATTTCGGATTCGTAAAACGTTTCGAAAATATATTTAATCAAGGTTCGCACCCCATTTTTGGGGGGGTAGGTCAAAATTTCAGAAAGATCCTATGGATAGATTCTGAGAAATCCGATTTGCAGAAAACACACAAAAAAAAAAATAATAATAACTAGATCTGCTAAGCAGATATTAAAGCTTTCATATTCACGGTCAGTTTCTGTCGCATCTCAAGAGTTATATAAAGAATCTTAAAAAGGAAAAAGAATTAATGAAATCCGCCAAAAACTCACCAAGTTATAACGAGAAACAATTTAACCGGTTCAAATTCTACCTTAATTAGAAACAGAGGTGTTATGTTCCAATGTGATCTGTCAAATTGCTTATTGCTCCTAAATCTACGCAGAAATTCTCAACATCAAACTTAGTCAAGGTAATGACATAATGAATCTATATTTGGAATTTTGTCACTCTCACTTCATTATAACCAAAGTTATCGTGCCCCAAAGAATCAACCAATCAGATTGCTTATCTCTGCTTACTGTAAGCAGACAATGCTCATCTTCGCACTCCTTTATGGCACTGACCTAATGAACGCCTTCACGAAGATTGAACATTCTGCCCCAATTAGAAGGAGAGTTATTTTGTTTCAAATTCTCGACCAATCAAATTGCTCATCGCTCTGCTTATCCAGGGCAGACAATGCTCATTGTCGAACGTGTTCAAGGTATTGATGTAATGAAACTATACACCAAGTTTCATCACTCTGACTGAAGTGAAAGTGTCCAAAATCATCAACCAATCTAATTGCTTATCTCTGCTTACCCTAAGCATAATATGCTCATCTACGAACTCCGCGTTTTTAATGTATGGGGATCATGGTGGCTCAGTGATAAGAGACACTGATTAACTAACCAGTAGGTCTTGGGCTCTCTCCCGGGGTTTGACCAGAAAGTCAATTGTACAGGCTTGACTGCCCTTGTTAGCTGTACAGGACAGTAGGTCTGCCCGGTCTGACAGGGAATAGTGTCTAATTGTCAGGATGGGACGAAAAGCAATGTTCAGTGTGCACATTGGCGTGCACGTAAAAGATTCCTTGATAGAGTATATCGTGATACAGATGTCCGGGCAAAATCTACCTGTTTGTCTTCAATGGTCCAGTCGGTGTATAAAGTAGGACTTTTGCCCTACTCCGTATAAGATTTCAAATCTTTGAAATTTTAAGATAAGCATATCCGGTCCCTGAAATCTTAAATGGGACTTGCTTTTTCGCCCTCTGTTCTGTACAGACTGAGCTAATACAGTAAAACATTGTAACAATCTACAGAAAGTAAATTTAACTTGTTGACTAAATAATCTTCAATACTTCTAATTAGCGGTATGTAGTGACAAGGATCGTGACCCAGATGGGATATACTTGAACTTTCTAGACAAGAAACCTGATATCTAATTTGGTATAGCACTAATAAGTTTCATTACATACTAAATTTTTATATGATTGCTTATCGCACTTGGCATGCATACCCATAGGTCCATCTTTAAATTTAAAACTGGTAGAAATTACCGAGGGTTGAACATGGTATTGCATCGTCACTGTTGTATTATTGCTTATCGCCCTTGACATTGTATTAAAGGCAGTTTTATATTCATAGGGCCAGAACGGTAAATTATAAAAAGTGTAAATTATTACCCAGAGTTGAATATTACTTGTGATTTTGCCTGGTAACGCCAAAACTCGATCATGTACTAAATAATGGCGGCACAGTAAAATTTCTTGATTGTCAAGTTTTTGGTTATAAATAAACCCTCGCGATTTTTTTTTTAGTATCGAATCAAATCTACGGCTATTTCTGTAAAACACATGTTTTTTTTTTCTTTTTCAGGCTTTCGTCGCTTTCGCTGTCTGTTTGACAGTAGCTGCTTCCCAATACTTCGATGCTAAAATCGGACACGGTTTCGGACATGGTGTTGGTGTCTTTGCAAACGGAATTGGTAAAGGATATGGAAGAGGACATGCCGGTGTTGGACATGGTCTTGTTAGTGTAGGAGCTATTGGCAACGAACTCAACCATGGTATTGGACATGGTATCCAAGGAAACCGACTCAGACACGGAATAGTAGCTGTTTGCAAAGTCGGTGTTATTGGTAACGGAATTGGTCATGGTATTGTTGGTAACGGTATCGGACACGGTATTGTTAGAAACGGAATTGGTCATGGTATCGTTGGTAACGGTATCGGACATGGTATCATTGGAAACGGAATCGGACACGGACTTATTGGACATGGAGAGATTGGTAACGGCATTGGGCATGGAGAGATTGGTAACGGTATCGGACACGGTATTGTTGGAAACGGAATTGGTCATGGTATCGTTGGTAACGGTATCGGACATGGTATCATTGGAAACGGAATCGGACACGGACTTATTGGACATGGAAAGATTGGTAACGGCATTGGGCATGACATCGTTGGTAACGGTATCGGACACGGTATTGTTGGACACGGAATTGGTCATGGTATCGTTGGTAACGGTATCGGACACGGTATAATTGGAAACGGATTTGTTGGACATGGAAAGATTGGAACTTACAAACAATCATACAACTACAACGGGTACAACAACGGGCCATACAACCGATACAACAACGGACTATACAAGTACAACCAATACAATAATAAAGGATACAATAGTTACAACGGCCCCTACAATTACAACAACGGTTACAACAATGGCAACAATAACAACGAATATGGGAAGGGATATAACAACTACAATAACAACGGATACGGTAACGGATACAACAACTACAACCGTTATCCTTCTTACAATAACTATCAAGGTTGCGGTTACAACAAATATTAAGACAATACGGCTATTTGATAGCATAATATTACCATAGCTTTAATACTTATAAATACTAGTATATAGTTTCTATTGTTCATGCATAATGTATATACGTAAATCAGGGAGTTAAGATATATATAAATTTAATAAAATAATATACATATAAACTCTTGTTATTTATCCGTTTATAGCTTACTACTAGTCCGGTCTATAGCTTGATAACCTCAATGTGCATATATACGTCACATCCTGTCTTCATTACGTTTGGTCAAAGGTCACGAGATGTAAATAGGGATATCGCTAATCCTAATTCTAACCCAAGAACTAACCTTAGCGCTTACCCTAACCCTAACCTACAATCTCGCCTGTCCAATCTCCTGGGTTTATCCCGGGACCTGCGGTTCCCTCCCACTGTTAATATGCGCAAGCAGATTATTGAAATAAAATTAAACCATATGTTAGTCCCAAAATGACCTAGTTTGCGTCGAGTGGACGTTAAACCCCATTTCTCTCTCTCTCTCTCTCTCTCTCTCTCTCTCTCTCTCTCCGTGTCATGGTTATTCAGTGCATATAACTGTAATTTCGATATGTCAATTACTTCACGCAAACCTTAAAGTAATGTACGATTATTCCACCCTCGCATATTGTTTAGGGATTTTCCCACAAACAGGTCTCATCTTACCGCTCCTATGGAAGACAGCGAATAGAATGTAGCATACCTGGAATGCCGAATGATTCTTGAAGAAACGAGTGAGTTACCATTACTGGAAAAAACGGTATTATGTCAATAGTACTGTTAGTTAAAAAGCGTTTTATAGCTGAGGCGCTGGAGGCGCCAGCCTCCCCGCGAAAAAAATCAAAGCAGTTGAAAAAATAAAACGGGAGAAAAATGCTAAAACCGATGCGAAAAATGAAAATGTGCCCTAGTTAGGGAGGGCTCTAAAGACAGACAAAAGGGTCCGACGAATGACAAAAGGGTCCCTAGTGCCAAGGGAAAGGGCCCCCGAGTCCAACTCAATCGTTTTCTATACACTGTTACTGTCGAATCCACTACTGAATGAGAATGCAGCCATTGCATTGGGGTGACAATCATCAATCAAGAACCTCCCCTCGCGACAGAGGGCCCTCAAAATAGTACAGCCTCCGCCATGATAAACCTTAAAACGCCCCTATGCTAGTTCCGTAACTGAAAGTCAAAATGGTGAAAGATGTTATTTGGTCAACATTTATCTACACTAACACAGACATTTTCAGATGAGGCGTGTAATAAAGTGGCTTAAATATATGAAAATCTTGAAAGAACTGATCGCAACCTATACCCTGCATTTGTTAGGTGTGTGGTTGCGAATGGGATAAAGCGTCTTGTGCCACCACCCCCACCCCATCACACACACATATACCACCCCGATTCTTCAATCCAAACTGATTAGAACCTGAATCACAATCGATCTAGTAGCAATCATACACAGTCGATATCAAAAATTGATTTCCAATCTCAAAGACGGCTTATCTCCCCTGAAACTGTTGAGTAATACGCGATTCCCAATTCACACAACTTTCATAGATTTAAGGAAATGGAATGAACTGAACAGAAATGGTTTTAACGACCTATCTTTTTGCGCCGACTGAATTAACTAAAGTTTGATCGGACAGCGTCGTTACGGTCTTTTCTTTCGAATTCCAACTGTTAAGTAGTCTTTTACGGGCATGTAGATATTGTTCCTAGCCGGGCCATTTAGGTTTCAAATTTCACAGTGTATTGATAGCCTTCTGGTTTCTGCTATGATTCGTTCATTGTTTCGCTGTTTTTTCTACTATGAACTCGTCTACTATTAATTCGTTCATTGTTCCACTCTTATTTCGGCTATGATTTCGTTGAACGTTTCATTGTTATTTCTGCTACGAATTCGTTAATTGTTTCATCGTTATTTCTGCTACGAATTCGTTAATTGTTGAAGTGTTATTACTGCTATAAATTCGTTGATCGTTTCATTGCTATTTATGGGAATCACGGTGGCTAAGTGGGCAAGGCGCTGGCTCGTTAGCCTGGAGGTCGGGTGTTCGATCCTTGCATTGGCCGAGAAAGCTCATCTCGATTTTCCGGCGTTGTTTCCTCTTGTCAGTGATGCAGAAGGAGGGCCTGATAAGGACAGCTGCCTAATCGTTCGGATGGGACGAAAAACCGAGGTCCCGTGTACACATTGGAGTGCACGTAAAAGATCCCTTGCCCGGGCAAAAATTCCCTCATAGCACACTGTGTGGCGTATGGCCGTCTTCCATTAGCCCAGGTCAGGTGCAGAAGAGTAGGACGTAAAACCCCATTTCATTTCTGCTATGAATTCGTTAAGTTTTGCACTGTTATTTCTGCTATGAGTTCGTTGATCGTTTCACTGTTATTTCTGCTGTGAACTCGATCAAGTTTGAACATTCTAGCTGACCTACAGAAAGAAACATTTCAACCGGGCCAAATTTTCTATTTTAACAGTTTAATTTGCACGGTACCTTTAGTTATCAACCGAATATTACAAAACTTTTAAAAATAAGCTCCCCCTGAACAGCTTAATCGTTCGCAATAAACGGGGTTGGACATCATATTCCATGTCACGTGCAACCTGGCGATCGAAACGACGCCCGTTGACTTAATGACAGACGTTACGATACAGCGCGCACATGCTAACCATTCAGCCATTCAGCCTCCCTGAATTCGGAAAATTGCTGACTTATAGCAAGAAACCGGGCGAAATTTTCTGTTTTAACAGTTTAATGTGCATGGTACTTTAATTACCAACCGATTATTACAAAACTTTTGAAAATAAGCTCCAACTGACCAGCGTAATCGCATGCAATAAAAGTTTGGCTTGAATTGAAAGTTCTGCACGGAGAAAGTTTATCTCGATTTCCCGGCGTGGTTCCCCCTTGTCAGTGAGGCAGAACGGCTGTCTAGTTCGGATGGGACGAAAACCACGGTCCCGTGTACACATTGGAGTGCACGTAAAATATCCCTAAGCAGTTGGAATTCGATACTGTTGAATAAGCTCTATACGATGACTAAATGTGTAGATTGTAGTCACCCACACTGCATGTTTCGCTTAACAATGAAAGGGTGCCGTTTTCAATGTTCGATCCTTTTGTTCTTCTACTCCTGATATGTTGGACTGTTGATCGATGGTTTCATATAAAAGACTACCAATAAGACTCTTTGTAGAAGAAGTTCCCAACAAATATTATGTTGACTTTACGAGAAAGACCTCTAAACATACTCCAAGTTGTAAAAATACGACTTTTTGGATTTTCAATCTCTTTTTTTCGGCTATCCCTGATATTTAAAAAAAATGATACAATGATTTCACACAACAGGCTAGCTATTAGACTCTCTATTGACAAAAGTTTCACCGCCCTCCCTTCATTATAACCGAAGTTATCGTGCCCTAAAGAATTAACAAATCAATATGCTTATCTCTGCTTACCCTAAGCAGAAAATGCTCATCTTTGAACTTCATCATAACATTGACCTAGTGAACGTCTACACCAAGTTAGAACATTCTAGCTTAATTAGAATGAGAGTTATTGTGCTCAAAAGTCTCGGCCCTTCAAATTGCTTCTATTTTTGATTTTCAATTCAAAATAGTGACTCCCGGTTGACCTAAATCAAAATTCTGTTCGCGACATTTTTTAGGCCTTCCTACAAGGATTCAGAAAATATAACTCCCGAGTCTGTAAGTAAAATAGCAAAAAAGCCTTATTGATTTTTCACGTTTCAAGATGGTGGCACTTCCGGTTCGATCGACAAACTCCATATTTTGTGTACGAATCAGTAATTCCTTGTCTAGTATCGAAAAAAAAAATTAGGTCATTCTGACCTATATTTCGGCGATTTTTTTGAAAAATTTGATCCTTAATTTCACCAAGGGGAGATAATTTAGAAAATTTCTAATTATATTTTTGAAGTCACATCGGTAGGATCTACTTATATACTAAATTGAATGAAAATCGCACAACTATTAAAGAAGTTGTAAAATTGGTCTAAACTTCCGGTTCGAAATCACAGCGACGAATTTTCGAAATTCGAAAATGTGAAACTGCTGATGAAAATGATTTTTTTTCAAGGTATTCAAAGAAAAAAGATTTAGTAAAATCGGTCAAAAAACAATAAAGTTACGACTATGCATTGTCCATTTTGTCGTTCGTAAATTTCGGTGATTTCGGATTCGTAAAACGTTTTGAAAATATATTTAATCAACAGCTACCACCCATTTTTGGGGGGGTAGGTAAAAGTTTCATAAAGATACTGTGGTTAGATTCTGAGAAATCCGATTTGTGGATAAAACACAAAAAAAAAAATAACAACTAGATCTGCTACTGTCCCATGCAGATATGAAAGCTTTCATATTCATCGTCACGTGTCATTGATTGTATCAAATATCCTAAATAAAAGGATAAGAAGAAAAAATTATTAAAATTGGTCAAAAACTCGCGAAGTTACAAGTCTAAATATAGTATGAAACATTGCACCCAGGCATAACAATAATCTGAAAACTAAAGGGAAATAACTGAAACTTGTATTACTGTAATTAGACGGATGAGAAAATGGTATGAAAATGGCGGGAAAAAAAATTAAAAATGGCAGGTTGGACAGGCGACCTTACTCCTTGTCACGTACAACCGGGCATTCGAAAACACGCTAGTTAACTCAATGACAGGCGCGCGTGCTAACCATTCAGGCACCCAACCCCCCTTTGAAATCAGACACGTGCAATATGTCATATAAGAAGAATAAGAAGTCGCTCACAACAAAATGGTAAATTAATGAGTTTAGGCCAAAAGGTTGAGCTACTGTTTTAGAGTACTTAATAGTTTTAAAGAGACACGTTAAGGGTTGTTCATAGTTAAATGAAAGTTTAATTTTAAATAAGCCCAATAAAATTAGGATTTAATAATGCCAGACTAATATTTTCAATATGTTTGGTTATAAGTAAGAAATCGTGACGACTTCTTAAGCATGTTTTAAACAAAGGATCATGTTTGTTTAAACAAGAATGGCACTCTGCAATAAAAAAACTGGCCAAAGCAAGATTTCTAATTAAATAATTGCCAGAACCAGAAAAATATTTATCCACTATAATAAATAAGCAACATAGAGAAAATGAAATGAAATTGAATGGGGTTTAACGTCCGACTGTTCTGCTCCTAAAATGGGCTAATGAAGACGGGCATATGCCATAAAGTGTGCAATGAGGGAAATTTTACCCGGGCAGCGGCGGTTACGGCCTACGAGGTTGGACAGGCGACCATACTCCTTGTCACGTACAACCAAGAAATCGAAACAACGCCAGTTGACTCAATGACAGACGTTATGATACAGAGCGCACGTGCTAACCATTCAGCCACGCAACCTCCCTAAAATCGGCAAATTGCTGACCTACAGCGAGAAACATTTCAACCGGGCCAAATTTTATATTGTAACAGTTTAATTTGCACGGTACCTTTAGTTATCAACCGAATATTACAAAACTTTTAAAAATAAGCTCCCCCTGACCAGCTTAAGCGTTCGCAATAAACGTTTGCCCCTTAAAATCGGCAAATTGCTGACTTTAAAGTGAGAAACATTACAACCGGGCGAAATTTTCTGTTTTATCACTTTTACAGTACCTTTGATTACCAATCGATTATTACAAAACTTTAAAAATAAAAGAGAAAGAGAGAAATGCGGCCTAATGTCCATTCGACACAAACTAGGTCATTTCGGGACTAACATATGTTTTTTAATTTTATTCAAAAACTCCCCTTGCGCCCTTGGGAGGAAACCGAAGGACACGGAGAAAACCCACGAGGTTGGACATCATACTTCATGTCACGTCCAACCTGGAGATCGAAACGACGCCCATTGACTCAATGACAGACGTTACGATACAGTGCGCACATGCTAACCATTCAGCCATTCAGCCTCCCTGAATTCGGAAAATTGCTGACTTATAGCAAGAAACATTTCAACCGGGCGAAATTTTCTGTTTTAACAGTTTAATGTGCACGGTACTTTAATTACCAACCGATTACTACAAAACTTTTGAAAATGAGCTCCAACTGACCAGCTTAATCGTATGCAATAAACGTTTTGCCTGAATTGAAAGTTCTGCACAGAGAAAGTTCATCTCGATTTCCCGGCGTGGTTCCCTTGTCAGTAAGGCAGAACGGAGGGCCTGACAAGCACAGCTGTCTAGTCCTTCGGATGGTACGAAAAACCAAGGTCCGTGTACACATTGGATTGCACGTAAAATATCCCTAAGCAGTTGGAATTCGATACTGTTGAATAAGCTCTATACGATGACTAAATGTGTAGATTGTAGTCACCCACACTGCATGTTTCGCTTAACAATGAAAGGGTGCCGTTTTCAATGTTCGATCCTTTTGTTCTTCTACTCCTGATATGTTGGACTGTTGATCGATGGTTTCATATAAAAGACTACCAATAAGACTCTTTGTAGAAGAAGTTCCCCAAAAATATTATGTTGACTTTACGAGAAAGACCTCTAAACATGCTCCAAATTGTAAAAATACGACTTTTTGGATTTTCAATCTCTTTTTTTCGGCTATCCCTGATATTTAAAAAAAATGATACAATGATTTCAAACAACAGGCTAGCTATTAGACTCTCTATTGACAAAAGTTTCACCGCCCTCCCTTCATTATAACCGAAGTTATCGTGCCCTAAAGAATCAACAAATCAGCATGCTTATCTCTGCTTACCCTAAGCAGAAAATGCTCATCTTTGAACTCAATCATAACATTGACCTAGTGAACGTCTACACCAAGTTTGAACATTCTAGCTTAATTAGAAGGAGAGTTATTGTATTCCAAAGTCCCGGCCCTTCAAATTGCTTCTATTTTTCATTTTCAATTCAAAATGGTAACCATCACGTGACCGAAATCAAAATTCTGATCCGATAGATTTTTAGGCATTCCTTCAAGGATTCTGAAAATATAACTCCCGAGTCTGTAAATAAAATAGCAAAAAAGCCTTTTTGATTTTTCACGTTTAAAGATGGTGGCACCTCCGGTTCGATCGACAAACTCCATATTTTGTGTACGAATCAGTAATTACTTGTCTAGTATCGAAAAAAAAAAATTAGGTCATTCTGACCTATATTTCGACGATTTTTTGGAAAACTTTGATCCTTAATTTCACCAAGGGGAGATAATTTAGAAAATTTCTAATTATATTTTTGAAGTCACATTGGTAAGATCTACTTATATACTAAATTTCATGAAAATCGTACAACTATTAAAGAAGTTGTCAAATTGGTCTAAACTTCCGACTCGAAATCACAGCGACGAATTTTCGAAATTCGAAAATGTGAAACTGCAGATGAAAATGATTTTTTTCAAGGTATTCAAAGAAAAAAGAATTAGTAAAATCGGTCAAAAAATAACAACGTTACGACTATGCATTGTCAGTTTTTTCGTTCGTAAAATTCGGTGATTTCGGATTCGTAAAACGTTTTGAAAATATATTTAAACAACGTTCGCACCCCATTTTTGGGGGGGTAGGTCAAAGTTTCAGAAAGATCCCATGGTTAGATTCTGAGAAATCCGATTTGCAGAAAATACACAAAAAAAAAAATAATAATAATCTTAACAGAAACAATAAGCTTTCATATGTAATATGAAAGCTTAACTAGATCTGCTACTGTCCCATGCAGATATGAAAGCTTTCATATTCATCGTCACGTGTCATTGATTGTATCAAGTAACCTAAATAAAAGGATACGAAGAAAAAATTATTAAAATTGGTCAAAAACTCGCGAAGTTACAAGTCTAAATATAGTATGAAACATTGCACCCAGGCATAACAATAATCTGAAAACTAAAGGGAAATAACTGAAACTTGTATTACTGTAATGAGACGGATGAGAAAATGAAATGAAAATGGCGGGAAAAAAAAATTAAAAATGGCAGGTTGGACAGGCGACCTTACTCCTTGTCACGTACAACCGGGCATTCGAAAACACGCTAGTTTACTCAATGACAGGCGCGCGTGCTTACCATTCAGCCACTCAACCCCCCTTTGAAATCAGACACGTGCAATATGTCATATAGGAAGAATAAGAAGTCGCTCACAACAAAATGGTAAATTAATGAGTTTAGGTCAAAAGGTTGAGCTACTGTTTTAGAGTACTTAATAGTTTTAAAGAGACACGTTAAGGGTTGTTCATAGTTAAATGAAAGTTTAATTTTAAATAAGACCAATAAAATTAGGATTTAATAATGCCAGACTAATATTTCCAATATGTTTGGTTATAAGTAGGAAATCGTGACGACTTCTTAAGCATGTTTTAAACAAAGGATCATGTTTGTTTAAACAAGAATGGCACTCTGCAATAAAAAAAAACTGGCCAAAGCAAGATTTCTATGCAGAAATTAAATAATTGCTAGAACCAGAAAAATATTTATCCACTATAATAAATAAGCAACATAGAGAAAATGAAATGAAATTGAATGGGGTTTAACGTCCGACTGTTCTGCTCCTAAAATGGGCTAATGAAGACGGGCATATGCCATAATGTGTGCAATGAGGGAAATTTTACCCGGGCAGCGGCGGTTACGGCCTACGAGGTTGGACAGGCAACCATACTCCTTGTCACGTACAACCAAAAAATCGAAACAACGGCAGTTGACTCAATGACAGACGTTATGATACAGAGCGCACGTGCTAACCATTCAGCCACGCAACCTCCCTAAAATCGGCAAATTGCTGACCTACAGCGAGAAACATTTCAACCGGGCCAAATTTTCTATTGTAACAGTTTAATTTGCACGGTACCTTTAGTTATCAACCGAATATTACAAAACTTTTAAAAATAAGCTCCCCCCTGACCAGCTTAAGCGTTCGCAATAAACGTTTGCCACTTAAAATCGGGAAATTGCTGACTTTAAAGTGAGAAACATTACAACCGGGCGAAATTTTCTGTTTTATGACTTTTACAGTACCTTTGATTACCAACCGATTATTTTCTGTTTTATCACTTTTACAGTACCTTTGATTACCAACCGATTATTACAAAACTTTAAAAATAAAAGAGAAAGAGAGAAATGCGGCCTAATGTCCATTCGACACAAACTAGGTCATTTCGGGACTAACATATGTTTTTTAATTTCATTTAAAAACTCCCCCTGCGCTTACAGGTCTTTAGCCGTTGGGAGGAAACCGAAGAACACGGAGAAAACCCACAAGGTTGGACATCATACTTCATGTCACGTGCAACCTGGAGATCGAAACGACGCCCGTTGACTCAATGACAGACGTTACGATACAGTGCGCACATGCTAACCATTCAGCCATTCAGCCTCCCTGAATTCAGAAAATTGCTGACTTATAGCAAGAAACATTTCAACCGGGCGAAATTTTCTGTTTTAACAGTTTAATGTGCACGGTACTTTAATTACCAACCGATTATTACAAAACTTTTGAAAATAAGCTCCAACTGACCAGCTTAATCGTATGCAATAAACGTTTTCGCCTGAATTGAAAGTTCTGCACGGAGAAAGTTCATCTCGATTTCCCGGCGTGGTTCCCCTTGTCAGTGAGGCAGAACGGAGGGCATGACAAGCACAGCTGTCTAGTCATTCGGATGGGACGAAAAACCAAGGTCCCGTGTACACATTGGAGTGCACGTAAAATATCCCTAAGCAGTTGGAATTCGATACTGTTGAATAAGCTCTATACGATGACTAAATGTGTAGATTGTAGTCACCCACACTGCATGTTTCGCTTAACAATGAAAGGGTGCCGTTTTCAATGTTCGATCCTTTTGTTCTTCTACTCCTGATATGTTGGACTGTTGATCGATGGTTTCATATAAAAGACTACCAATAAGACTCTTTGTACAAGAAGTTCCCAAAAAATATTATGTTGACTTTACGAGAAAGACCTCTAAACATGCTCCAAATTGTAAAAATACGACTTTTTGGGTTTTCAATCTCTTTTTTTCGGCTATCCCTGATATTTAGAAAAAATAATACAATGATTTCACACAACAGGCTAGCTATTAGACTCTCTATTGACAAAAGTTTCACCGCCCTCCCTTCATTATAACCGAAGTTATCGTGCCCTAAAGAATCAACAAATTAGCTTGTTTATCTCTGCTTACCCTAAGCAGAAAATGCTCATCTTTGAACTCAATCATAACACTGACCTAGTGAACGTCTACACCAAGTTTGAACATTCTAGCTTAATTAGAAGGAGAGTAATTGTGTTCCAAAGTCCCGACCCTTCAAATTGCTTCTATTTTTCATTTTCAATTCAAAATGGTGACCATCACGTGACCGAAATCAAAATTCTATTCGCGACATTTTTTAGGCCTTCCTACAAGGATTCAGAAAATATAACTCCCGAGTCTGTAAGTAAAATAGCAAAAAAGCCTTATTGATTTTTCACTTTTAAATATGGCGGCACTTCCGGTTCGATCGACAAACTCCATATTTTGTGTACAAATCAGTAATTACTTATCTAGTATCCAAAAAAAAAATCAGGTCATTCTGACCTATATTTCGATGATTTTTTTGAAAATTTTGATCCTTAATTTCGTCAAGGGGAGATAATTTAGAAAATTTCTAATTATATTTTTGAAGTCACATCGGTAGGATCTACTTAGATACTAAATTTCATGAAAATCGTACAACTATTAAAGAAGTTGTCAAATTGGTCTAATCTTCCGGTTCGAAATCACAGCGACGAATTTTCGAAATTCGAAAATGTGAAACTGCAGATGAAAATGGTTTTTTTAAAGGTATTCAAAGAAAAAAGAATTAGTAAAATCGGTCAAAAAATAACAAAGTTACGACTATGCATTGTCATTTTTTTCGTTCGTAAAATTCGGTGATTTCGGATTCGTAAAACGTTTCGAAAATATATTTAATCAAGGTTCGCACCCCATTTTTGGGGGGGGTAGGTCAAAATTTCAGAAAGATCCTATGGATAGATTCTGAGAAATCCGATTTGCAGAAAACACACAAAAAAAAAAATAATAATAATAATAACTTTAACAGAAACAATAAGCTTTCATATGTAATATGAAAGCTTAATAATAACTTTAACAGAAACAATAAGCTTTCATATGTAATATGAAAGCTTAATAATAACTTTAACAGAAACAATAAGCTTTCATATGTAATATGAAAGCTTAATAATAATTTTAGTAATCTCAATAGGCTTTCAGACGAAAGTCTGAAAGCCTAATAATAATAATTTTAGTAATCTCAATAGGCTTTCAGACGAAAGTCTGAAAGCCTAATAATAATAATTTTAGTAATCACAATAGGCTTTCAGACGAAAGTCTGAAAGCCTAATAATCCGAACAAAAACAATAGTGTTTCACACAAGCTACGCAGTGTGAAACCCTAATAATAATAAGAATAATTTTAACAAAAACAATAGTGTTTCACACAAGCTACGCAGTGTGAAACCCTAATAAGTGTTATATTAGGGCTCGGTGACAGTTAAGGAAGCAAAACTGAAAATGCCCGAAAGAAATTCGGGTTTACAGACAGCGGAATTGACCTTGTATGGACCCCCCCCCCCCCAAAAAAAAAAAAAAAAAATAATTAAGAGCCAGTCCACGAGAGAACCATGCAGAAGGTTCGAAGGTGGGGGTCGGCCGATTGAGTTCATATTTACAGGGTTTGGTAGACCCATCGAGCCTAATCCCCAGCCAAAATCACTGATTTCAGAAATCAACCGTTTTCGAGATACAGACCTTTTACGTTTTTCGGAAATTTTTTGCCATTTTCAAGCCAAACTTTACGTATTTTAGTCGCACTACTACCGCTGTTACATGACCCTGGAGAACTAGGTTTGGGTTGTTCATGATAGCAGGGGTCTTGCACTAGCACTACCACATTATCATGGTCATCTGGTTCAAGTTCGTTTTCCAAAGATGTCAGGATACTTCCCAAGATACGTGTCTATATATAACTGAATTATACCCTTTCTTCAGATTGCGATAACTCCACTGGAGCAGGGTTTGTGATCAAAATGTAAATCGGTTTTTTTGCACCTTGACCTGTTCTAACAACGTAAAAAATAAAATCTTTGTCAACTCACCTACAACAGTATGAAAATTTGTGTCGAAAGTTACGAAATTGTTCATTTTTCGCGTCGTATTTCGGTTTCTTAAGTATTTGGATTTCGCCCGTACTTTCCGGACATGTCCTACGATATTTTCCAAATGTCAGGTCAGGAATCTGACCAACTGGTCACCAATATTGACCAATTGGACATCAAATATGGTGAATAATATTCAGAATTTCAAAATTAATATGTATATTGAGTATATAACTACCACTCAACCTGATATTAGGCTGGATTGATTAGATAATTAGTTGGTCAGCGTACTTATCGTGTTATACCGTCTATGCACCTACCTTGTTTACCTGCTTAATCTATCTTACAAGTAATTTAACTCAATGTAATTTTAAAATACCATTTCGGGAGCTTTTTTTCATTTGCTACCGTATAAACGAATAAATTTTTGAGAAATATTACTGGCCTGAATTTGATTGAAGCAGACATGGATCGACACGCTTTCTTTCTATTTTATTATGAAAACACGTAATTTTGTAGGAATGTTACAACAAAATATAAATAAAATGAAATCGAGTTTAACCCCCAACTGTTCTACTCCTAACCGGGCACACACCATACAGTGTACTATGAGGGAAATTTTTCCCGAACAGCGACACTACGGCCTAATCTTATATCGATTTCCATCAGTCAGGGGATCGTTTACGTCCACGCCATTGTGTAGACGGGACTCGGTTTGTCGTCCCATCCGAACGACTAGACAGCTGTCCGTGTAGGAATAGTACTGACATAAATTTGAATACCATACCGAAATTAAATATGAATAAGCGGTTGCCATACAAGATACGCCCACATTTTGCAAGAGATGGGCAGAGAACAAGCTATATAAAAAGCGATTTTTGTACCATTAGGGGCCATCATCCGACATGCGACAATATCAATAGGAATCAACTTTGGGATATAAAAGAATATATAAAAGTTTCATCAAAGTCGAATAAAAAGGAGCTACAAGCTAAAACCGTGATTTTACGTACATTCATAATCCAGGAAGTTACATTGTGATATGCGCAAATATCGATACAAACATACTTTTGAAGATTCATCGAAATCTGATAAAATTTATGTTCTTTAAGCGGTCCACACACGCTCAATATATCAATTTTATTGATGTCAATGTTATTAAAGCAAATATTGTCTCAATATTCATTCCGAGGAAAGCAGCCATTATTTACGGAACAATTTGTTTAGCATTATAACGGTTCCAAGTCCCAAGAAAACAAAAATACATCGAAAATGGTCATAACAAGGGTGTACTCAGGGGGAGAAGTTTGGGCACAAACACCTACTTCGAGAGCTTCGTGAAAACGAAATATTGCGTCAATATTATTGAGGACTCCCACACACGATCAATTGTTGCATAAAAATTGACGTTTACTCAATAAAAAATCTACGGACTTTTGATTTCTTCAATAATATTGACATCAATTATTTGGGGCTTCAATATCACATACACACACGCTCAATATGATTGTCAAAATCAAGTATTGACAATATGTGGGCCGCTTAAGAGTGTCCACAATCTTGGAATTACATACTTTTACACTATTTGCGTACGAAAAGTTGTCATTTCGTCTTTTCACGAAATTCGAACTCCGCAATCATTAGCGTGTAAGGGGGATATATCAAAACGTTTTTAAAAATCGAATGAAAATTGTGAACTCTAGACCGGCTACAAGCTAAAAACATCATTTTTTGAACAGTCATGGACCGTAATCCAGGAAGTTAATATCCGATATCCGGGAATATCGGAAGGAGCCAAGCTATTAGATTAGGGTTATAAACAATCCTTTTATATTTCATTAAAAATTGTGAAATCAATAGTCTACAAACTAAAAACATGATTTTTCGTAAAATCAGTGGCCATAGTCCATGAAGTTACGATCCGATACGTACCAATATTGAAAGGAACAGAGATGTTAGGGAGATAAACCTATAATTATTTCAAGTATTGCAGATAGAAAGTGGATAAAAATGTGACACGTAGTGTCCGTAGACAAGACGTGGACCGACGGACAGGGGCGACTACAATACATGTCCACACCAAAATATGAAGAGATAGACGGACAGGGGCGTCCACACGAGAATATAGGTGTACAAAAATAGCGAGATGTTCCTATTTTTATTAGGGGGTTGGGATGGCCTAGTGGTCTAGAGTGCCGCGCTTATATAGCTGCCCGGTTACCTCTGGCTTGCGGCTATGGTTTCCACCCCTGGTGTGAGCGTATGTGGCATGGAGATAGGGGCGCCTTCTCAACCTCGTGGGTTTCCTCCCACTGCTAAAAGACCCCTACGCGCAAGCGAATTATTGAAATAAAATTAAACTATATATGTTAGTCCCGAAATGACCTAGTTTGTGTCGAGTGGATGTTAAACCCCATTTCTCTCTCTCCTTATTTTTATTACTGGTGGATTTTGAATATTTTGTAGACATTTTATAACGAAAACGATGTTTTGACATCGCAAAACTATTCCTATTTGGGAAATTCTGCATTCATTTGCTGTCGAAAAAACGAAGACACGTTATTTTGTACCATACGGAGATTAAATATGAAAAATATCGAGGTGCACCTCGAACGTTTTTCAAAATTTTGACACTTTAGATAGAGAATTTGCGAAAATTCATATTCTGTGGGAGACGCCATCTTGGATTAGCAGACTGGAGACCCAAACCATACTGGGACTGAATATTTTGGCAAAGCCGGTTGAAGGGGAGGCGGAGTTGACATATTGGCCCTCTGAATAACAATATAGGCGATAGGGTACCTTAATAACCCGCCGATGTATCCCAATCAAAACTGAAGTTTTTGCTAACTTTCGACACGAATTTTCATACTGTTGCAAGTTAGCTGACAACGAATTTAATTCTTATGTTAATAGAACTGGTCAAGCTGCAAATGATTTTAATTTTTATCGCAAACCCTGCTCCAGTGGAGTTATCACGATCCGAAGATGGGGTACATTTCAGGCATCTCTAGACACGTATCTTGTGAAGTATCCGGACACCTTTGGAAAATGAACTTGATCTGGATGACCATGATAATGTGGTAGTGCAAGACCCCTGCTATCATGAACAACCCAAACCTAGTTCTCCAGGGTCATGTAACAGCGGTAGTAGTGCGACGAAAATACCTAACATTTGGCCTGAAAATGGCAAAAAAAACCGCCGAAAAACGTAAAAGGCCTGTATCTCGAAAACGGTTGATTTCTGAAATCAGTGATTTTGGCTCGGGAGTAGGCTCGACGGATCGACCAAACCCAGTGAATATGAACTAAAACGGCCGACCCCCACCTTCGAACATTTGCATGATATTGCATGGTTTTCTCGTGGAATGACTCTTAAAAAAAAAAAAAAAAAAAAAAAAATTTGGATTAGTTGACAGCCGCAAACGCGTTTCCCTGATATTCCAGCCTGTAAAATTAGTTTTGTTTTATTAGATTTCCGGCACTTTATTTTGCCAAGTAGATGAAATATATTTTTTTTTCACTTTACCCGTCTGCCCGAAAAGTCAGCTTGCCCGAAAGTTTGGGCGGGAAGCTGCCCCCTAGAAATGATTCCACTACTGACGTCTTCCGTCTTACTCCAGGCACAGTGGTGGCTTTTCCTACAGAGTTCCTTTGCGCAAGTTTTTTTTTAAGTCAAATGACTACAAAAAGTTTACTAGCCTATACATCCCTTAATTTAGACATACACTCACCCAAAACAGTACTGCACATAGCTTAACATATAATAAAGCCTTGCCGCATAATTATATGATTTATGAAACACAAATTTCAACAGGGCGGTGTCATGGCGGCTTGCGTAATACGTCATTACAACATAAACATCGTTATACAAATGTATAACCCATTACCATAAAGAAAAACTGTTCGGTAACTATCTTAGTGGTCCAGTCTTCACTATTTGTGATAGAATTATTTATTCCAATACAAACTGTAATGATATGTGTTGACAATTGAGCGTTTGAACCTATTTGAACTTGCGCAAGGGATCTTAGACTGCATCAATTGTAACGTTAAACACGCAGTTTAGGGTTACAAGTATAGTAACTACTGACCCCTGGCTCGTACGCCCATGTAGAAAGTTAATAAACTTTGGCATGTTCCCGTCTTATTCATCGATTAGTTCGGAGATAAAAACATCTTGGAGCCACCAAGGCTAGTTTAGAAGTGACGTGCGCAGTGAGACTACACTAACTCAATTTTCTCATATTTTTGGTATGTTTACTGTAATATATCTCAAAAAAATAAACGTGGTGGATTCTGACGTCTAAGTAGGCCTATAAAAAGCCGTATATAGCTTAGGGCCCATATATGCTGTGAGGTCATTTTACTTTCCGATCGTTTCGCTCTAAAATCATGAATGTTCACCAATCTATATATTTCGTTTCATTTTTTTGCACTAAATAAATATCTGGCAAGTTATAGCGGGGGGTCGCGTCAAGGGTGATATGGGCGGGTTTTGACTCTATGACGTCACATATTTGATTTACCAATAAGCGTAGATGTTTCTAGAGGAATACCGTTTCATTGACTAATCCCTCACATAGTCCAGAAGGCGGGTCGTGTAACAACTCCTGCAGATCCCAGTGTTGTCAAGACAAGTAAAACGAAATTTTGAACTATACAAAATGAAACGAAATAGGATCTGAGTTTTAATCACATTGGAATATTCACCAAAACCTGGCAGAAATTGGAAACCCTCTTTTTATATTATTATGCACAAAACATTACTACACGAATGCCACTAACCGATTACAAATAACTAGTAATTAGTAGTCTGGTTCCAACAGTCTAAACTAGAGTTATCCCCGGAAGCGTCAGCTGCACTGAGTCTGTTGTGTTTATTGATAAGATCTCCTCAACTTCATTTCTCATCTGTCCTTTCAGTTTTACTCGGCGGTAACGAAGTGATTTATTTACTATTTTATAGGCTGTGTTTTGTACAACATGTGTTCCTGATTCAACCATGTTCAAGGCATGTAAAAGGTGCATTCCCTACAGGAAAATGAAATACGTTGCTATAATTTTATTATTCGTCGTAGTTGTAGCAGGTTTGTTCGTTTTTAAATATATACAGTATTTAGTAATATTTACTTCTTTTTTTTGTTTATTACTGTGACATTCTTCGTCTACTGCGCAACAGTAATTTCATTTTTACGCTGCCACATTCTCCTTTTATTTCTGGATAAGGCCACCTAAAAAAAATTGTTGGTGATCGTCCTTTTTTTTTCAAAAAATGTGGGAGGGAGGGCGGTTTTTATTTTTATTTTTTTTCAATGAATGTACAGAATAAACAATAAACTTCAGGAATATTAACCTTTTTATTTCATGTCAAAACACAACTCATCTGCATATAAAGCCACGCCCACTGATCGTCATTTGAATCGTCAGATTGATTATTTAAACTTTAGATATCCCGGCATGGATTCAATCAGTGAGATAATACAAAGTGATTTATAACTGAACACTTGACTTAGGACTTAGGCCTATAGATGGTGCTGACTGGTTTAATGTTGCAGGATATCAAATGTTGCAAAATTTTCAATTCATAAAGCATAGGGCTATTTAGTTCAGCTCTGAACGTCGGTCTCATTACACTCACCCTGACCGTTCAGGGACTGGCCTATTCAATCAATGTCGAAAATAATTTGAACCCCAGTCAATTTTACTGGGCAACTTTTCACTGCGAAACATCGGAGTGTCAATCCGTGTGGACGTCTGTACAATGTAAAGGAACATCTTAGTGACAAAATAAGACCTTGCTTATCTCGCTAGAGTAGACTCAGTATGAGCGAAACAACACGCTATTTAAAATACGTCCCCTCCTATCAAACTATCCTTTCGCCACCATGACACAGAGTGTTGTGATGCTCATACTGACTTTAGCGAAATGAGCAAGGTCTTATTTTCTCACTGGAGATGTTCCTTTACACTGTACACGCGTCAACACGGAGTGACACCCATCGTTTAGCAGTGAAAAGTTGCCCAGTAAAATTGACTGGGGTTCAAATTATTTTCGACCTTGATTGAATGGGCCAGTCCCTGAACGTCCAGGGTGAGTGTAATGAGACCGACGTTCAGAGCTGAACTAAGGGCTATTATGCCTTTGAACTGATATTCTTTTTAGACATTCAACTTTCATAATATTGTAGTTTGCGAATAGTAAAAGTAAGACCAGAAGAACCTGTAAAACAAAGAAAAAATGTTTTGCATAATAACTAACGATCACTATAAGTATAATCGGTCGATTTAGTCATTCATGGCCCATGACCATTCCGAAAATCGGTCGATTAAGTCATTTATTCGAGAGACTGTTCCATGTAATTCAGATGTATTCCCATCTTAACATAGAGTTCCAGGTTATTCAAAATCTTGTTAACAGGTCGCAATTTGTGTATAAATACCATTCAGTCCTACGCATTTTAAGAGTATTGGAACATTTTTCAATGATTAAGTCCGCTTAGGAATTTCGTAGCCTGGCTACATTTTGGAACTTTTACTACGGGTTTTAAACTTTGAAAATAAAAAAAAAATCTGGTCGGGTAGAATTTTCTTGGCGAGTGGGGACGATCACCAACTAATTTTTTTTATGTCGCCTAAGGCTTTCCAAAAGCTTTAATATACAATGACACCAAATGAGCTTGAAAGGCCCTATATTAATGGAGTTATGCCTGTTGTAGTTCAGCTCTGAACGTCGGTCTCATTACACTCACCCTGAACGTTCAGGGACTGTCCCATTGAATCAATGTTGAAAATGATTGGAGCTGACCACTGATCACAGGAATGATTATTTTGTTAATCATATATTATGCAAGAGCAAAATCTGCCTATTGTAGGTCTTTCTTTAGGCCTGAAATGTTATAAAAACTATTAATTAGACATTAATAAACTTATTCAGACCATAATCAACTCTCAATTTCAAGGCTAGCCTGCGATATTTGTTGGATTGTAGTTCAATTGGCTGCAAAATTTTTCTTCATGATTTAACCATTAAATGGATAACTGAGACTACTAGTTTTGTCTTACCGACTTTAGTAATGATGATCGAGGGCGAGGCTAAATGGAAGTTTCATTAGCTTAGTTCTCGGTATATACTATAGTGAATCAATTTGACTGAAATTTTCAGCAAATTGCCTTTACATTAGCTAGTTTTTAACTATTATAGTGAGAACTGCCAACTCGTTACAGTATTTAATCTCTCATAATGAATCTTTAACTCACTGGCTTTGTGAAAGAGGGAGACCACAGCCATTTTAAGGCCAACAGGTGCTGGATCCCTATTGCTTTTGAATACTGACTGGAAATATCTGGCGCACTGAAACAGCAATGTACATTTTTTTATTCACTATATAATATAAATATAATATAAGGTTAAAAATAACTTTATTTCCAATCAAGGGTCCACAGGGGACATCTGGTTTCCTCCCACTGCTAAAGACCCCTACGCGCAAGCGAATTATTGAAATGAAATGAAACCATATGTTAGTCCTGAAATGACCTAGTTGTGTCGAGTGGACGTTAAACCCCATTTCTCTCTCTCTCTCCACAGGGGACATGTTGCAGATCAAACAAAGAGAGTAATAAAATATAACATGATATAAAAATGTTTATCTGTTGTACCTGTACCTATTTGAATAACTTATACAGGCTGTAGATCTATTTTTGTCTGTTGTATTAACTATTTGACTAACACGCCTACATGCATTACCTAACAATCAATGAATGAATGAATAGCATTCAGCCAAACATTGTAAACATTTTCACATTCATGAATAAATTTAAAGATCCCCGAGCAACAGCAAGACAAATAGACTGTAGGTAGTAGAGATTATTTAATAGCACAACATTTCGGGTGGCAGTACCCTTTTTCAAGTGATAATTTAAATGATCCAGGGACGCCTTTATATAGGAATAATGGACATGACGTCACAGGATCTAAAAATAAAGATACAATGATTGGTGGTTATTAATAGAAAATATGTACAAGGATCGTTAAATTTAACTAGATATAAAGTATTAAAAATATATACAATAGGTTATTTATTTAATGGTGATAAAAGGAGATTTTTTGGTATTTATGTTAATTATGGAATTTATAGTTATACAAGTCATTAGTTTTTTATCATTTTTGAAAATTAATTTAGTTGTTAGATCATATAAGAAAAAATTATTAAATTATTAGATTGAGCTTCAAAATATCTGGTGGTGTCGGCTTTATATTTTCATACTAAGTTGAAGGGTTCGTTGATGGTTGGTTATGTTGAGGGATCTCTTCCATAGCGGTGGTTTTAAAACATTGATTTTCTACACTTAATTTATCCATTAATGTAAATAAATTTTGGCCTGGACTCAAACGGCCGAATCCATTCTGCCGGTGGCCGGGCTTCTACTTGACTATCCTTAAATACTGTAGTGGTAGTTGTTGTAGATTTTTCTGAAGATTTCTCAGGATTGGTAGAAAATGGCGCTGGTATCATGGACAGAACAGGGGCTGGTTCTGTGGACGAATCGCCGATTCTTTTAGAGGTGTTGTACTTTAAACCGGATCTTCTTTTCTTCTTAAAGGTTTGGATCTTATGTATATTTCGGATGTGCCTTTGATGCGCTACATTATATTTTTTATTTGGCCTTTCACACGAGATGATCTTCTTACATTCATGGAAGGACTTAACCAACACACCTCAGGCATCCAGCTCACCTTAGAATACAGTCTCAGCTCCGTCAATTTCCTTGATGTCACCATCTATCGCGACATAAACAACCTAATTCAAACCAAGCTCTATTCCAAACCTACAGACTCTTTCTTTTATCTACACTACTCTAGCTGTCATCCTGCACACACTCGCAATAACCTACCTTTCAATTTAGCTCTAAGAATCATACGAATATCCAGCAATTTAGATGATCGAAAGGAATCCCTTAAACTACTAAAAACCGGATTACTACGCACAGGTTACCCCTATAAGACTATACAAAAGGGATTTATGAAAGCTCTACAAACACCACAAACGACCCAACCCAGTCAAGATAATAACAAATTTACCAACACCCTTACGTTCACCACCAACTTTGTACCGAAAATCAATCTTAAATCGATCATAACCACCAACCAAAAACTTCTAGAAAATCACGGAGACGTCGAATCAATATACAACTGCAAAATTCGTATCTGCTACAAAAAGAACCTAAACATCCGGAACCTACTAATCAGATCAGATATACCTAACCAAACCAACAGCTTACCTAGAAGCTGCTATAAATGCAGAAAGAACTGCATGTGTTGCAAACTTTTAGAAGAATCCACTGAAATAAAATCTAGCTACAATAATTTCACCTATAAAATTAGGAACCATTTAGACTGCAATACTAAATTCATCATCTACCTAATCACCTGCAAAAACTGTTCTATACAGTATGTGGGCCAAACCAGTAACTCTGTCAGAACCCGTCTATATGGACACACCAACGATATCAAAAAATATAATGACACACCCGTGGCCAAACACTGCAACAATACGGGACACCTTTTTAAGGTCCAAATCATCGCGAAAACGTCACGCAATACCAACGTTCGATTACGTCACGAAGAATCGATTATCGACCTCCTAGCAACCCAGGCGCCAGGAGGTTTGAACGAACAAACATAGCCATCATGTTTACTTGTCCTTTCTGTGATGACAAATTTACCAACGCCAGTAACGGAAAAAGGCACATCCGAAATATACATAAGATCCAAACCTTTAAGAAGAAAAGAAGATCCGGTTTAAAGTACAACACCTCTAGAAGAATTGGCGATTTGTCCACAGAACCAGCCCCCGTTCTGTCCACGATACCAGTGCCATTTTCTACCAATCCTGAGAAATCTTCAGAAAAATCTACAACAACTACCACTACAGTATTTAAGGATAGTCAAGTAGAAGCCCGGCCACCGGCAGAATGGATTCGGCCGTTTGAGTCCAGGCCAAAATTTATTTACATTAATGGATATAAACACTTATTAAGTGTAGAAAATCAATGTTTTAAAACCACCGCTATGGAAGAGATCCCTCAACATAACCAACCTTCAACGGACCCTTCAACTTAGTATGAAAATATAAAGCCACCACCACCGACACCACCAGATATTTTGAAGCTCAATCTAATAATTTAATTAATTTAATAATTTTTTCTTATATGATCTAACAACTAAATTAATTTTCAAAAATGATAAAAAACTTTTTTTAAATTTTTTCTCATACTAATGACTTGTATAACTATAAATTCCATAATTAACATAAATACCAAAAAATCTTCTTTTATCACCATTAAATAAATAACCTATTGTATATATTTTTAATACTTTATATCTAGTTAAATTTAACGATCCTTGTACATATTTTCTATTAATAACCACCAATCATTGTATCTTTATTTTTAGATCCTGTGACGTCATGTCCATTATTCCTATATAAAGGTGTCGCAGGATCATTTAAATTATCACTTGAAAAATGGTACTGCCACCCGAAACGTTGTGCTATTAAATAATCTCTACTACCTACAGTCTATTTGGCTTGCTGTTGCTCGGGGATCTTTAAATTTATTCATCTACTTCTTACCGCCCCGCCAGTATCAGTTTTTGATCCAGTATCCAGATAGATGCCGAAGCCTGTCCAGCTTTTACAGTTTTTAAGGGAGTGTTCGCCGTCAACCTCTTTTCCGTCTATTTTCACATTCACTTAAAAAAGTACAAATGCGGGAATAAAGAAACACAATTTTACCGCAATATTTATTTTGAATAATTTACATCCTGTTGACCTCTCTGATCGTTGGAGCTTTTTACATGTACACCTGGTCAAATATTACGCACTGTACATCAGATAAACTACTTTAAAGCCCAAAACTAGTCAACGCTCTTTTAGTTTTCAATCACCTGTTATATTTTAAGATGTTGTACATCTTTGTATTCTTTTAAAAAACAACTTCAAACACATTTATTTAATCAGGCTTTTAACTGATTCTGTATACAACCGTTAACATGTCATGTCGTGCGGATGGGAGGAAAAATCGAGGTCCTGTTTACACATTTGCATGCACGTATGACCGATGTCTAGGTCATATGTTATTTTATTGTTCCCCGCCTTTCGAAGAAAGTTGGGGGACTATTAAAATGGGTTCGTCCGTCTGTCTGTCAGTCCGCCTGTCCGTCACACTTTTTGGGACACAATAACTCTCTTCCTAATTGAGCTAGAATGTTCGAACTTGGTGTATGTGTTTATTAGGTCAATGCCTTGATGGAGTTCGAAGATGAGCATTTTCCGCTTAGGGCAAGCAGAGATAAGCAATTTGATTGGTTGATGCTTTGGGACACGATAACTTTAGTTCTAATTAAGTGAGAGTGATGAAACTTGGTGTATAGTTTCATTACAGTAATACCTTGACTAAGGTCGATACTGAGCATTTTCTGCTCAGGGTAAGCAGAGCGATACGCAATTTGATTGGTTGAGACTTTGGAACACAATAACTCTCCTTCTAATTGAGTTAAAATGTTCAAAATCGGTGTGTATGCTTATTAGGTCAATGCCTTGATGGAGTTCGAAGATGAGCATTTTCTGCTTAGGGTAGGCAGAGATAAGCAATAAAATTGGTTGATACTTTGGGACAAGATAACTTAGGTTTAGGTTCATCTTGATTGACAAGGACTGCATTCTCATTCAGTAATGGATTCGACAGTAACAGTGTATAGAAACGATTGACTCGGAGAAGAGGGCCCTTTCCTTTGGCCAGAGGGGCCCTTTTGTCAAGCGTGGGGGCCCTTTTGTCTGCCTTTAGGGTCCCCCTAACTAGGGTACATTTTCATTTTTCTCGTCGGTTTTAGCATTTTTCTTTATAAAACACTTTTGGATGACACTTCGTGTACAGCTTGATTGCTCGATACATTTGAAAAAAATAAATGTGCGATTAATTAATATGTGTCATCTATTTATTTTGGGATTTCGGCGGGGGACATCAGCCTCACTGTTTGCTTGTTATTTTTCAATTCTGTTTTAAATTTCAAAATCTATATTTTAAATTTCATTAATGCTTGGTTAGTCATTAGACAGCAATTAACCTGTCAGTCAAATTATGACAGACTGGCAACTAAAGTAGTTGATCTGTTAAGTCTCTTCTAACTATTGTTTTAAATGCTTTAAGTCTTAATCCATTGATAATTATATGTTTATGTCAACACTTTCTAAGTAACAGATTTGTATAAATAGACAAATGTATGCTAGATTATCATTAGTTGGAGAGACCAGCTTAGGGAACATACTAGTTGGAGGTCCGATATATTTACTAAATTATAAGTTGTTAAATTGTTGCTGTTGATTATTTGCTGCTGAAAATAAAGTGTTGAAGATCCATTACAAGAATCTGTAGTTATTTCTGATACTTAAAGAACACACGTCGACGAGGTACATTCCCTGAAAGACGAACGGTGTTACACGTGAAAGTTTTTTTGTTGGCTCATTATTCTGTTAAATGTAGACACCAATCAAATTCTCAAGTTGAACAGCCTGGTCTTCTTATCTTTCCTATTGGATTAAAATACAGATCTATATTTCGTTTGTTTTTTTATACTTTCGATGGCCTACACTACACGAAAATCTGACCAAATGAGTGGCTTTTGACCCCATGACATCAGATATTGATTTATCAATCAACATTGATATTTCTAGTGGTTTACTCACAGTCCCATGCTTAAAAGGGCAAGAACTCAAAGTAACAGACCGTTTCATTGTCTTAGTAATCCCTCGCATCATCCAGGACACGTCAATGATAACAACTCTTCCAGATTCTAGTGTAGTAAAAACAATTAAAACAAAATTAATACGATCTGTGTTTTAATCAGATTAAATTTAAGCTGGCTTTCAACAAATTTTTATATGTCCATGTTGAAATGATCTATGAGGTCGTATATTTTTATACCTCCATGATCATATGTTGTTGTATATTTTTATCAAGGTAAAGTTATCTTTCAATTGACTCTTGAAATGAAGAAGCCTTTTATTTTCAATAGTTTCTGATTATTACTTTCAGAATTATTGCCCTTGATTATTTTTTAAAATGCTACACGTAATATTGCTTTATATTTCTACTCAATGTTAAATAATGTTCATGAGATGAAGAATCCTATTGATTTAATGATTTTCCACAATTTTTGATAATTACTGTCAATGTGGTTATGTTGTCCTTTGAGTCAGCTGGTGTGGTTTCGATTCCCAGGTTGTAAATGCATGTGACAAGGAGTAGGGTTGTCTGCTCAACCTCTCGGGTTTTCTCCTGGTTCTCCGGTTTCCTTCCACTGTTATTAAATAAAGACCCCTATGCGCAAGTGAAGTATTGTTACCTCCTAGTATGTGTCGAATAGACGTTACCCCCCCCCCCCCCCTTTCTGTCTCTCCCTCTCTTTCCAACCATAATTGAACCATGTTAGTTTGTGTTGAGGGGGTGGGGTGGGGCTAGTGATCTAGAGTACCGTGCTTCGACCTCTAGCTGGCCGGTCACCTCTGGCTTGCGGCTGTGGTTTCGATCCCTGGTGTGAGCGTATGTGGCATGGAGATAAGGGCGCCTTCTCAACCTCGTGGGTTTCGTCTGGGCACTCCGGTTTCCTCCCACTGCTAAAGACCCCTACGCGCAAGCGAATTATTGAAATAAAATTAAACCATGTTAGTCCCGAAATGACCTAGTTTGTGTTGAGGGTAAATTAAACTCCATCTCTCTCCGCGCGTGAGTCTCTCTCTCTGTTATAGCTGATTCCTTGGTTCTTAAAAAAGTCTCTGCACCTACTGCATTAGAATTATCATCCATATTGATTTCAAATTGGTACATTGTGTTAATATTCACCAAATGAAATGTCTATTGATTTTATTGATTTCATTGATTTTATTGATTTCATTGATTTCTGATATCCCACATACTGTACATGTTGCAGAAGATATCATTTTTAGTAATAAAACATAGAAAAAGAAATATATTTATCGAATTCTGTGAATTTTAACTATCTAGCTAATTTACATGTGGTCATAACTAGCATACCGGTAATGAACCATAAACAGTGACAACCGTACAACAATAAACCATATCAGTCATAATTAGCTTTAGTTAAAATGACTCAAACTTTTAGTGGTAAAGAACATAATTTGTTAATAACCGATATATTGCAAAACAATATATATTGCAATACAATATATTAAAATAGAAATAAATTTACTTCACTGACAAGTACTTTACTAGATAATTTACTTTTTGAAGTAATTTGATGATAGTGAAATTTGATGATAGTGAAATAGTTGACTAATAATTCTTGTTATTGTATTTTTCAGTGGCTTATGGAAGTTTGTCGAGTTTAAATGAAAAAGAAAGGTAAGATTTTATTTCTCCTCCATGACATAATATATACGTATTTAGTCATTCGGATGGGATGAAAAAATGAGGTCCTGTGTTATACACATTGGCTTACATGTACATGTTAAAAACAAGATCCAGTGTTATACACATTGACGTGCATGTAAAAGAACCCTATTGACCTTACATACCTGACACGCCCTTTCAGCCCTGATAATTCAAAACCCGACTTACCAAACCTATAAATAAAAGTAAAATGTTATAATAAATGCTGCATGTCGTTATACCGGCCAACTACTTATACATGTACTGTGACAGTTTTAAATCTAAGGGGGGTTGAATGGCCGAATGGTTACCACTTGCGCTCTGTATCATAAAGCCTGTCGTGACAAGCTTTAAATCTCAGCTTAAAACTCATCTTTTCAATCAAGCTTATTCATTGTCAGTAGTGAATGACTGTTTAAACTTGAAAAAAGCGCAATAGAAACTGCCATAAAGTATTTTTTGCGCTATACAAATTGAGACTTATTATCATTATTATTATTATGACAACCTCATGGGTTTTCTCTGGATCCTCCAGTTTCCTCCCACTACTAAAGACCCCTACACACAAGCAAATTTATGAAACAAAATTAAACCGTATGTTAGTCTTGAAATGACCTAGTTTGTGTCATGGACATTAAACCCCATTTATTTCTCGTTCACTCTCATGGTTTAAAGAGAACAATTGGCATGTGATCTCACTGTATTGTTGATATTACCCTTGCTGGAGATAATCTCACTGTATTGTTGATATTACCTTTGCTGGAGATAATCACTAAATAAACCTGTAAGTCAGTTGGCACCCTCAGATTAGAGTGTACATGTATTGGCTACACCCAGTTTCTGATAATTGTCCACTCCATCTAGCCAATTCAGCTATAAATAAAATCAGGATGTTATATGGTCTGGTGTAATGAAAAGGAGTTAACATAACATAAACCAGGCCCGTATCTAGACACCATTAAGCGGGAGGGCATTACCTTTCGGTAGGGGGGCGAACATTTTGAGGAAATTTTCGGAAAGGTCATTCTAACAGACTGTTGTAATCATCATGCTATGTAGTTACCTAGGCATCTAATAAGCATTTAAAATATTTCAAACAAAAAAAATAATAGCTTTTTTAGGTTAATATAAGGAACTGTGTATACTTTAATGATTGTTAGCAATTTTTGAGAGGGGGGGCGAGATACGGGCCCCGACATAAACCCTAGTATATATAGCCATTTAAAGATACAATATAGGAGATTAGATAAAGAGTTGGCAGTTCTCACGATAATAATTAAAATGTGGTGTGTAATAGAAATTTACTGAAAATTTCACTATGAACCTAAATTTAAGTGATTGAAATTTCCATCTAGCCTCGATCATCATGACTAAAGTCAGTACGATAAAAGCATAGTCTTGATTATCCATTTTTTGATTTAATTATCAATGGCGTTAAGCATATATACAGTGCTTGCCACGAAGAATCTCTGCGTGAGTACTCAATTACTCACGCAAAAAAGATTTTGCGTGAGTTAGGCGATTAACTGACTTACTCACGCAAAAGAACTCTGGCAAATAACAGTGCATTAATTAACTGCCATTCCAGAGATGTAAGACTGTTTTCTAATGTTCTTCACTAGAAGTAGAAGTGAGCCTTCTTGTCAGTTGTAATATTAAATATTACTAATATTAATTCAATACTTGAGTTATTCATACTCGCGTAGGGCGAGATTAATTTAATAAAGAATAATAAAGGAATATTTTGTCCAATTTATTTTAGCTTAATGTGAAAATAATAGTAGTTTACTATAAAAAAAACAAAACAAAAAAAAACCCCACAATATCAAAGAAAAAAAAGAGAACCGGTGAAAATAAAAGTATGTAAAAACCTTGTCACCGTGTGTAAAGTCTTATGTAAAAACCTTGTCGTTTGAGGTCATATTCATCTTTAAGATATATGTTTTCCGTTATCCTGTTTAGCAAGATCTGAAAGTTTTCAAAAATACGTCCCTACCCATCGGCATTTGTAATGTGCATTTGATGTTCGAAAATCGTAGAAAGCAACTAACTCAACTAACTGTCGCCACACGATGTTGACCGTGATATTGTCTGCTATGTAATAACAGTAATTTAATAGCACTAGCACTTGTAAATGCGGCAATCAAAATACTTCTCGGCATTTCTAACTATATTATGGCTTGTTTAATATTTATTTTAATATGAAACCACCATTCAAAATTTAATCATAAAGACTAGAAAATGACATATAATAACGTTACAACATTCTACAAATTTTCATATCTCGTAATATTTCTCGCGAGAATTCTACTTTGGGTTTCAGTTAAATTAACCAATCATAAAAATTCTACGTTACAAGCCGGGAATACAACTTCCTTATTGTCCAATCAATAGACGCCTTCTATGTTTACTTTATTCTATTCTTAGTAACATTGTGAAATCGTATTCTTATCGCCTGTTGGTCTGCTGTCTTGTATTTTATCGTGGATATTGAATTGAATTAAAAATCAAATGACTATAGCCTTAGATGGTTTTGAATTTTTATTCAAGAAAAGTTTCCAGAAATGATTGCGCGAGTAATGCCTTACTCTCGCGAATAACATTTCAGGCGAGTATAGCGTGCGCGCGAGTAATGACTCGCGCCTCCTGACGAGGTCTGTATATATATATATATGATTCTAATCCAGTCAATATTGAAGGATAGCGTTGACAGCGAGAGTTGATTAGATTACGGTCTGGATAAATCAATTAATGTCTAATTAATAATTTAAATAAAATTTCAGGCCTAAAGAAAGATCTGTAAGTGTAATAGGCAGATTTAGCTCTTGCATAATGTGTGTTTAACTAAAAGACAATTCCTAACAAATACTATGTGTAACAATTATTTTAATTTCACTTAATGCGACACTCGATCTATTTACTCTGTGATTTCACTAAATGAGACACTTGATCTTTATACTCTGTGATTTCACTAAATGAGACACACTATCTTTTTACTCTGTGAGTGACAATGCTTAGTTTGTATATCGTCTCTTTAATTCTGTCCATTTGTTTTGAATATTGCCATATTTGTGTTGTTTATTGGGTTGGTTCCTGGTCACCGGCCTACTGATTTCATCAATATTTTGTGATGATTCATTTCTTGAAAATATCAGCTGATGAATAATCTATATTCTGTTACTTCTACATGTAAAACACCACAGACACTTCTTGCCTAAATTATTCAAACACATCACTTAATGAATTTTAGATAAACATATAGGCATATTATTAATGTTTTTATTTAGATGTTGATACTTCTGGTCTCCTAACTGTTCTTCTCTTGACCAGAATAATGAAGACGGAATACGCCAAAAAGCGTGCTATTCGGGAACTTTTGTACGAACAGCACCGCAGCCTACTCTTATATCGAATTCCAACTGCCAAGGGATCTTTTATGTGCACTCTCATTGTGTACACAGGACCTCAGTTAATCATCTCATTTGAACAACTTGTTCTGTACTTGCTTGAAAATGTTGAGAGAATACTCTTCGAAACGTCGCCTAAATAAATCAGTAATTGTTCTTCCATAAGTATGTGTTATAGTTTAATTGTTCTAAACCACTGACAAAGGGAACCACACCAAGGCAGGGATTAAACATCGGACCACCAGGTCAGTGAGCCAACTGTGGTTTCTAACTCATTATAATATTCATTGTGGCTTGCTATCCCAACTTGTCTGTTGAGTAGAGAAACCGAAAGGCTACATATTATAGACATTGTAGCATGTAAATAAGAGCTCCAGTCCTGGATTTTCTCTGGGTCATCTACGTATAACTTGTAAAACGTTTGTTCATTGATGTATTTAACCATAGTATTGTATGATTAGCCTTTTATTAACAGTCTGGATATACAAATATTGTATATTATTTGCCTTTTATTAATGGACTGTATATACAAATATTATATCTGATCAGCCTCTTATAAACGGACTGGATATACAAATATTTTATATGATTAGCCTTTTATAAACGGACTGGATATACAAAAATTATATATAATTAGCCTTTTATTAATGGACTGGATATACCAATATTTAATATGATTAGCCTTTTATTAATGGACTGGATATACTAATATTTTATATACATGTAATTAGCCTTTTATTAAAAATATGTATTGATATCTGTTGTTAATGACCGTTTAATTGCTCCAACAAAATGCATAAGTTAATGCAGTTGATAAACCACCGATTTATTGTTTACTTTGAAACCGGCTAATAAAAAAAGCCAAAATGCTTGAAAAATGAGGATAAATTGAAAATTATATTTTTCTTTATAAGCCTTATGCCCGAATGATCTCATTTTTCAGCTATGTCATGTTGAACAAGCCTTGTTTGATTATAATATAAACTGAGCGTTAAATGAAATTTATTATGCTAGATACTTTGTAACGCTTAACAGTTTGTTCTGCTAGATACATGTAGTTTGGATGAATGACTTTAGTCACTTGTCTCTTTATCATTTAAAGATACGTTATGTATTTTTTAGATAAAGAGCTGGCAGTTCACATTATGATAGTTAGAGACCCAGCTACTTTAAGTCGTTACGATAAAAAAAACCATACCGGTAGACAAATTCAGCAAATTGCCTTTACATTATCTCCCGGTAGTCTTTGACAATTTTGGTTAGAACTGCCAGCCCTTTTTTTAAATCTTACATAAATAGTAGATAAACACTTCCTGTTTCGTATTACGAGAGGTGTTACTGTCCAATAGACATGTCCTGAGATAACTAGGACCCAAGATGCGTTAGCATCTCGGTTTCTAATGTAAAATCTCAGGATGTGTCTATTGGACAGTAACACCTCTCTTAATACGAAACAGGAAGTGTTTATCAACATTGTAACATGCTATTTTAGGATTTTAAAAGAAATTACTAGAACCGAGGGGTGTTATTGTCCAACTGACTGAGTCTAATTGACCAATCAAAACACAAGATTCACCCTTAAGCATGTTGCATCTCTAAGTAAAGTTGAGTTGAATAAAACAGAGATAAAACTCAAGTTCAGTAGCAAATAATACAAAATATAAAATGAAAGAGTAAAACGCATGGTAAAGGAAAGAATATTTGATATTTTAATATTGTTAAAAACGAATGATATACAATATGTGAGTAAATTGATGAGTGTTTTGTGAACAGCTGTTAGTTTATTATATGAAACAAGTTGAATAGTATGACAGAATAACTACACAGCTGGTTTAATATAAACATATTGATCTGATATTTCTTGTCAATAAAACATATTTAATGGAGTGATATATTACATTCATATTTATATCTGACAGACTTTACAAACTCTATAAAACATATACATGTACTTCGAATTTTGACTAATGGTTTGGATTGTTCGTACTTGGTTTTCTTTTATTCATCTCAGACAGACTTTATAAAACATATACATGTGTATGTATACATAAAGATAAATAAAAAATATGTCCAGGTAAAAAATTCTCCACTTTACTTCATTATGACATACATTAAATCATATAAGCTAGCTGTGTGCCTTCTATGGGCGTCTTCAGAATATCTGTAACTGGGTCAATTTTTGTACATTACATGTACATGTATACTGACTCATGTCTCAGTCTGATGCATGTCTTAAACTGACTCATGTCTCAGTCTGATGCATGTCTTATACTGACTCATGTCTCAGTCTGATGCATGTCTTAAAATGACTCATTTCTCAGTCTGACGGATGACTTATACTGACCTATATCTCAGTCTGATGCATGTCTTATACTGACTCATGTCTCAGTCTGATGCATGTCTTATAGGGACTCATGTCTCAGTCTGTCTCATGTCTCAGTCTGACTCATGTCTCAGCCTGACACATGTCTTATACTGACTCATGTCTTGGTCTGACTCATGTCTCGGTCTGACTCATGTCTCAGTCTGACACATGTCTTATACTGACTCATGTCTCAGTCTGACTCATGTCTTACACTGACTTATTTAATCTCTCTTTCTATCTCATGTATAGGCTCATGTCTATACTGAGTCAGGGTTTGGATGGCCGAATGGTTGACTCGTCCGCGCTGTTTCATAAAGTCTGTCATTGAGTCCTTTAGAGAGCAACTGGCATTGTTTTGATTCTCCGGATGTATGTGACAAGGAGTAGGGTCGCCTGTCCAACTCCTGTGGGGTTTTTTCTGGGTTCTCCGGTTTCCTGCAACTGCTAAAGACCCCTGTTCGCAAGCGAATTATTGAAATAAAACTGAACCATATATTAGTCCCAAAATGAGCTAGTTTATGTCAAGTGGGCGTTAAACCCCATTTCTCTCTGTCATGTCTCATACAGGAGCCGCGGTGGCTAAGTGAGTTAATCAGTGGCTCGCTAGCCTTAAGGTCGCAGGTTCATTCCTGGGGTTAGCTGAGAAAATTCATTGAGATTTTCTTTTGTGGTTTCCCCAGACAGGGACAGTCTTTAGTCATTCGGAGGTCCCAAGTACACATTGGTACGTAAAAGATCCCTTGACAACTTGAATTAAATGAAAGAGTAGCCTGTAGCGCTGCTGTCCAGGAAAAGTTTTTCTCAGCACAGTATGTGGCAAATTCCCATCTTCATTAGCCCAGTAGGAGAAGAACATGTCTCATACTGACTCATGTCTTATACTGACTCCTGTCTCATACTGACTCCTGTCTCATTCTGATGCATGTTTAATACTGACAAGTCTCATACTGACTCGTACATGTTACTGTCTCATTCTGACTCGTGTTTAATACTCATATCTTATACAGACTGATGTGTCATACTGCCAGATGTGTTATTTTGACTCATGTGTTTTTCTGACTCATGTGTTATATTCTGACTCATGTGTTATATTCTGACTCGTATGTTTTTCTGACTCATGTGTTATATTCTGACTCGTGTGTTATTCTGACTATTGCTATTGTATTTTATAGAGTGAGGAGATATGATGATAGTATTCACAATGAATTAAGTATTTTAGAAGAGAAGATTTCACATCTTGAACAACAAGGGTAAGCTTATAGTTTAACTTAAAGTCAATTTGTAGGGGGGCGGGGAGGGACTAGGTTGTTTACTGGTCTTTAGACTAATATTCTTATTAGGGATTCCTCTTGTACAATATTGTAGTTTGACATGGCAAACCTCCACGAAAACCTCGACATTGATCAATTGGTATTTGAAATTAGTGCCGAAATTTCCAAGGTATTACTAGAAGGGCGTGTAAAGTGTAGATGTTTTGATGTACAGAGAAAGAGATGGATAATTACAAAGGTTTTATGATAGGGATTTGGAGCAATGGTTAGAGAGTAGGATTTGTCACCAAATGGTTGTAGGTTGAAGACCGGAATTGTGCGCCGAGTTCTTGTGTCCTTGAATAAGACATTTTATCCCTGTATTCCAGTCTACCAATTGCAAGCTGTAAATGGGTACCGGTAGGATGGTGTATGTATTACACAAAAAACTGTTGCGCTCCTTGAAGCAGCATATGTTGGGGCTCTTTATAAGCGTTCAGGGGTAAAGGGAGGTAATCAGGCTTTACCTGTAGCCTACAGACTGACTTTGAGCATAAACTTGGTTTATGGGTATAGCACATTATAAATATACTCATTATTATTTTACCCATGTCTTTGTTTTAATCCACTCCTACTGCTGGTGTCATCGTATCAAGTTTATTATGATGTCGATTCCATCAAAGATTATGTTATTCTGTTTTATTTTGGGGGGGTAGATGGCCGAATGGTTAGTATGTGGGTGTTAGTATCATAAAGCCTTGTCATTGAGTCGACTGGCGTGGTTTCGAATCCCCGGTTGTACGTGACAATGAGTAGGGTTGCCTGTCTAATCTCGTTGGTTTTCTCCGGGTCCTCCAGTTTCCTTCAATTGCTTAAGACCTCTATGCGCAAGCGAATTATTGAAATAAAATTAAACCATATGTTAGTCCCGAAATGACCTAGGTTGTGTCGAGTGGACGTTAAACCCCATTTCTCTCTTTACTGTAAAGCTTATTTTATATAGATAAAGAATTTGATTTTAATTTGGGTTGTTTCTTACAGGAAGAAATCTTTTCCAGACGTAAAGTTTTTAACATATAAAGATAGAAAAAGAATACTGGTACGTACAGGACTACAGCTCTTTGGGGTTTTTTGGTCAACGAAACATCAATGAAACAAAATGTTTTAAGCATCAACTGGGCTAATGAAGTTGGGCATACGCCATGCATTGTTCTATGAGGGAAATTATCAATGCTTCTGTAGTGTGCACACCAATATGAACACAGGACCAGGTTTTTTTTGTCCCATCCTAATGTCTTAAACAGTTGTCATTATCAGGTCTCGTACATACGTGATACTGAGTAGAGTCGTCAGGGCAGTTATGGAAATAAATTTGTACCATATGTTAGTCCCAAAGTGGAGTATCGGGATGGCCTAGTGGTCTAGAGTGCTGTGCTTCGACCTCTAGCTGGCCGGTCACCTCTGGCTTACGGCTGTGGTTTCGAGCCCCGCTGTGAGCGTATGTGGCATAGAGATAGGGGCACCTTCTCAAACTCATGGGTTTCCGCCGTGCAACCCAGTTTCCTCCCACTGCTAATGACCCCTACGCGCAAGCGAACTATTGAAATAAAATTAAACCATGTGTTAGTCCCAAAATGACCTAGTTTGTGTTGAGTGGACTTAAACCCCATCTCTCTCTCTCCATCTAGTCCCAAAGTGACCTACATGTAGCATGTGTTGTTAGTGACATTAAATGCCTTGTTTAAAATTGTAGTTTTATGTTCATCGTACTGTTTAAAAGATGTCATATTTTATGATTTTATTTTGACTGATGTAAAGTTTGGAGAGTATAGCTCGTTAAAAGTGCACAGCTAAGACGTCACAATTCCAACAACTTGCCTGGTTTCAATTTCCCTTTTGTACGTGACAAAGAGTAAGGTCGTCTGTCCAACCTCATGAGTTTTCTCCGGACCTCCATTTTCCTCCCACTGGTAAAGATGCCTACTCGCAATCAAATTATTTAAATAATATTGAACCATTTGTTAGTCCCGAAATGACCTATTTTGTGTTGAGTGGTCGTCTCGCAATCAAATTATTGAACCATTTGTTAGTCCCAAAATAACCTATTTTGTGTTGTGGTCGTTAAACCGCATTCATCTCTCTCTCTCACAAATCCAAGATGGCAGTGATGATGTCATACTTAGTTCCAGAGCATGTACTTACGTGTATATATTATTTGCAACCTGATTAGGGGGGTTGGGATGGCCTAGTGGTCTAGAGCGCCGCGTTTCGACCTCTAGCTGGCCAGTCACCTCTGGCTTGCAGCTGTGGTTTCGATCCCTGGTGTGAGTGTATGTGGCATGGAGATAGGGGCGCCTTCTCAACCCTGTGGGTTTCCTCCAGGCACTCTGGTTTCCTCCCACTGCTAAGGACCCCTACGCGCAAGCGAATTATTGAAATAAAATTAAACCATATGTTAGTCCCGAAATGACCTAGTTTGTGTCAAGTGGACCTTAAACCCCATTTCTCTCCCTCTCTCTTTGCAACCTGATTAAAATACAGATCTGAGGGATCACGGTGGCTAAGTGAATAAGACGCTGGCGCGCTAGCCAGGAGGTTGAGTGTTATATCCTTTCATTGGCAGAGAAAGCTCATCTCTATTTTCCACCGTGGTTTCCTCTTGTCAGTGATCCAAAACGGAAGGTCTGACAAGGACAGCTGTCTAGTCGTTCGGATGGGATGTAAGACGGATGTCCCGTGTACACATTGGCGTACACGTAAAATATCCCTTGGCAGTTGGAATTTGATTTCCCTCATAGCACACTGTATGGCGTATGCCCGTCTTCCATTAGCCCATGTTAGGTACAGAAGAGTAGGACGTAAACAAATTTCGTTTCATTTCTAATGACGCCCGGTGGACGTTAAACCTCAGTTCATTTTAAAATACAGATCTCTATGTTTTTTATACTTTCGATGGCCTCGACTATATTTGTACATGAAGGTCTGACAGGTTGTACTGTGAGGTACGAGCAGCTTTTGACCTTACGCCGTCAGACATTCATTAATCAATCAGTGTTGATGTCTCTCATGATTTACCTACCTCATGCCAAAGAATTGCTGTAACAGATCATTTCATGTGCTTATTCCTGATGCCATCTAGAACACGGATTATATAGCAACTCTTGCAAATCCTAGTGTATAGTAATATTATCTGTGTTTAAATCAGGTTGATATTATTGTTATTTTTATTGTCAGATCTCAGGTGGAGCTGGTTTTGTTGGATCCCATCTTGTGGACAGATTGATGCTAGCAGGTCACGAGGTTACAGTTGTTGATAATTTCTTCACAGGAAGAAAACGTAACGTTGAACATTGGATTGGCCACGAAAACTTCGAGTTACTTCACCATGATATTGTTAATCCTCTCTTTATAGAAGGTAACTTTATTATTTACATTAGACAATTCTTGTGGGGATGTGTCCATTCTGTCGAGACATTACTGGTGGGGATGTGTCCATTCTGTCGAGACATTACTGGTGGGGATGTGTCCATTCTGTCGAGACATTACTGGTGGGGACGTGTCCATTCTGCTGAGACATAACTTGTAGAGTCTCACTGATTTAAAAAAACCCAACATAGTCTGTCTGTCTGTCTGTCTCTCTCTGTTTTGTTAATTCTGCTGAGACATTACTTGTGGAGTCTCACTGATTTAAAAAAAACAACATATTATTATGTCTCTCTCTCTCCCCCTCTCTCTCTCTCTTTTGTTAATTTGTTTTGTTTTTTTATACAGTTGACCAGATATATCACCTGGCCTCACCTGCATCACCACCGAACTATATGTATAATCCTATAAAGACTATTAAAACCAACACGATCGGTACGATAAACATGTTAGGTAAGTTCATCTAAATCCACCTGTTACAACCATTAAAACAAACACCATCTTGTTAGGTAAGTTCATCTAAATCCAAGGAACTGAGATGTTCTAGAGTGTCACGCCTCACGTCTGACTTGCTGTTTTGGTTTTGATCCCTTGTGTGAGCATATGTGGCTTGGTGATAGGGGCCCTTTCTCAACCGGTTTCCTCCCACAGGAAAGACCCCTGTGCGTGCGCTAAGTTAATAAAAATGAAAATACGCATTTCGGTGGAAGCGGACGGTAAACGCTAAATAAGTTGCACTGCAACCTGGGTATCATTGATTCTTGTGCATGTATCGTTTAATGGTCGGGAGAGAGACATTAAGTTATTTATTGTAATTTTAACGTATATTATATTACGCAATGAAATTCAGCTTCAAACCATTAAATGACTTTAAATACAGTCATTCCCCACATATTTTTACTGCAAAATAATACACACGACACGAGTCCAATATTTCGCTAGTATGAATAATGTATGATTGGCAAGTTGTTCATACAATTATTTGAAATAATGGTACGCCAACATCAAAGGATGATGTCACATCTGTATTTTAATTAGCACTAATTTCTTTCACATTCATGCAATATCAAATCTTTATTTAACGATTCGGAAAAATCATTTAAAATCACCAAAAATCATCTGATTAGGTGGTATTAAATGATTTTTGTGAATCTTTAAACAAAAATGTGATATTAAAGGAATGAATCAATGTTGTCGCCCTTCATCTTGATCCCAGACTCCCACAGTACACAAATTATTTTCCTATTAATGTTGTTAATTCTCGTATTTTAGACCAGCTCTAACAATCTCCCAAATTTTCTTGTGGTTCAGATCTCCACAGATCAAGTAACGTGTGGCAAACTTTTGCCCAAAAGCATGTATGAGTTTCACCATGAAAAACTTGAGATTCACAAAATGAAAGTAGCATACAATTAAACATGCAACTTCTGTACTCTTCATGGGCAAATTATATTAGCTTCCCAGTCATTGAAGATAGAAATAACAGTTTGTTAGTCCCAATATGACCTATATATAATATGAAAACAGGCCCATAACTGAAGGGGGTGCCAAATTTCCTCCCACTGCTAAAGACTCTTATGTGCAAACGAATTATTGAAATAAATTGAACCATGTGTTAGTCCCGAAATGACTTAGTTTGTGTCAAGTGGACCTTAAGCCCCATTTCTCTCTCTCTCTCTCTCTCTCCCTCCCTCCCTCCCCTGTGAAAAAAAAAGCTTACCATTAAAAAGATAGAAATATATTCTGTCAATTTTACAACACCCCTGAGAATACTTCACACCCCCCTCGGTCCTCTGTGCTAGGTACGGCCCTGTATGAAAATGAATTGAAATGACCAATATATATGATTTATTTTCAGGTCTAGCCAAACGAGTAAGAGGTAGATTATTACTGGCTTCAACATCAGAAGTTTATGGAGGTGAGTCATCAGACTGGTTGTCAGTGGCTATAATTAGTCTATGGTCAAGGTCACTGGAAGGCATGACAATAGAGACTATGCTGTGAATGCTAAACAAGAAATGACATGAAACGGTGTTTAACGTTCTACTTTGACTGGGCTAATGAAAACTTTTTGCCTGGGCAGCGGTACTTAGGCCTACATTTATATCAAATTCCAACTGCGGAGGGATCATTAATGTGCATATCGGTGTATACACGAGACCTTGTTTTTTGTCCCATCCAGAAAACTAGACAGCTGTCCTTGTCAGGCCCTCCGTCCTGCACCACTGTCAGAAGGGAACCACATCAGAAAATTCTAATGAACTTTCTCGTCTAGAACAGTAAAACTTTAAACCTGTCTCATTTCATTTATAATCACAAGACCATTGTTGTTTAAAAGAGGTTAACAATACCTAAAATGATCAGGAGTTGGGTCGCCTGTCCAGCATCGTGGGTTTTTTCTGGGTCCTCTGGTTTCCTCCGGCTGCTAATGACCCCTAGGGGCAAGCGAATTATTGAAATATAATTGAATCCTGTGTTAGTCTCAAAATGACATAATTTGTGCCGAGTGGAATTAAACCCTCTCTATCTCTCTCTCTCTTTTTCTCTCCTCCTCCTCCCTCTCTCGAAATTCCTAAAATGCCATTCAGGGACATCAGGAGTTTATATTTTATATTTAAGATCCGGAAGTACATCCCCAGACGGAAGACTATTGGGGTCATGTAAACCCTATTGGTCCGAGAGCCTGTTACGATGAAGGCAAGCGAGTAGCAGAAACCATGTGTTACGCTTATCACAAACAAGATAAACTGGAAGTACGAGTGGCCAGGATATTTAATACGTTTGGTCCCAGAATGCACATGAACGACGGACGAGTTGTCAGTAATTTTATTTTACAAGCGTTACAAAATGAATCCATCACGGTAAGTTATAGCATGGGTGGTTATAGTTATATCTAATATAGCATGGGTGGTTATAGTTATATGATCCATGTTATATCAGATTGTATCTATGGTCTATGGATATATATCAGATCGTATGGTCAATAGTTATATCAGATTGTATGGTCCATGGTTATATCAGCTCGTATATGCGGTCCGTTGTTATATCAGATCGTATGGTCCGTTGTTATATCAGATCGTATATATGGTCGGTTGTTATTGTTATATCAGATCATATATATGGTTTGGTTATAGTTATATTAGATCGTATATATATGGTCCATAGATGCGCCATACAAAAACTATTGTGGTTCTCAGATAACTATGCGATATGTGTTATGACCAGCCTAATTAAACTCTAGGATTATTGATATGTGTTATGACCAACCTAATAAAACTCTAGGATTAATAATAGCCTTCAAGAAAGGTTTTAGGAACGATGATATAAAGATGTTGTAAAAATGAATTGTGTTGTTATGTATAAGTATATGGACCGTGTTGTTATATATAAGTATATGGACCCTGTTGTTATTTATAGATATATGGACCGTGTTGTTATGTATAAGTATATGGACCGTGTTGTTATTTATAGATATATGGACCGTGTTGTTATGTATAAGTATATGGATCGTGTTGTTATTTATAGATATATGGATTGTGTTGTTATTTATAGTTATATGGATTGTGTTGGTTATTTATAGGTATATGGAGATGGAAGTCAGACGAGATCATTTCAATATGTCAGTGATTTAGTTGATGGTTTAATTAAATTAATGAACAGTAATTATTCCCAACCTGTTAATCTCGGCAATCCCGAAGAACACACCATCATGGATTTCGCTAGAATTATTAAAAATTTAGTTGGTAAGTAAACATGTACATCCTACTCTCATGATGCGGGATTGGGTGGGGGGGTGGGATGGCCTAGTGGTCTAGAGTACCGCGCTTCGACCTCCAGCTGGCCGGTCTTCTCTGGCTTGCGGCTCTGGCTTCGATCGCTGGTGTAAGCGTATGTGGCACGGAGATAGGGGCGTCTTCTCCACCTCGTGGGTTTCCTCCAGGCACTCCGGTTTCTTCTCAACCTCGTGGGTTTCCTCCAGGCACTCCGGTTTCCTCCCACTGCTAAAGACTAGGGGTGGGCGATATAACCGGTATACCGGTGTATTGCGATTCAAACTTGCCAATACATCATATCGTGATACACGTCCAAGAACCGGTTCAGTCAATACGATCGGCAACTTCCGTAATAATCATCGGAATATTCCGTGAGATTGTCAATTCTATTTAAAACTTGAGAATTTCCTTGACGCATTTTTGACGGCACGTGCCTGGCGGTAGTGAATCAACTCGCGGACCCCTCGTACTTGGCAACGGCATTAGCGAACCCAAGCGAGAAATCAATCAACTTATTTCTATTGTTTCTAATTCATTAATTAATGGTGATTGGGTAATAAAAGTAAAACCCGCGAAGGAAAGGAATGTTTAATTCGCTAATCATCCAATAAGAAATATATGTTTCAACACCGGATCTTTCAGTATTTACGTAATAGGTCAGAGGTGAAAATTCACACCGTGCCTTTCACTTTGGCGCTATTCCAATATTTTCACGCTGTCACTTACGGCTAATAATTATATGATATTGAGAGTGAAATAGAATCAGATTTTATAATTTACTGCCAGGCATATTGTGGAATATGATAATGTCGAAGAAATCAACTATTTATTATTTTTTTTGACGTTATGATGCGAAGAATATGCGTCTACTTGAGCCGAGATCAACCGTGTCGCCGCCATCTTGGATACGTTCGATCAAACAGATGATAACAAAACTTACGGCTAATAATTCTAGACTTTGGAAAGCTAAATTGAATCAAAACTTTTAGGATTTACCGGTAATACAAGCTAAATTAAGGAAAATTACAATGAAGCAAAGAAAACGACAATTTCCGTCATAAATCCAAAGAAAGGCAGAAATGTTAAATGCCGAAGGCGATGAAGTGACCGTTATTTGGGTGATCTTTCTTTTTAAAAGTTATATTTACTTTGAACACTGCTGCCAACACAAAAGTACTATATTTCTGTTTTATTTTTAAAAAAAAAAATCGTAAGAGATACTTTTTCACGTTATTTTGCCAATATGATAGAGAAATGTCATAATTGGCTTTTCAATATAATTTATAGTACCGGTAATATAAATGCTACTTTGTACAATTGAATTTTATATCATTGGGAAGAACACGACAATGTTTACATTTTTATGTATAGAAAATATTTTTTTTAGTTATTTTCAATTTTGTAGAGGGTATTAGGATTAACAATAATTCTCTAATTGGCTTTGGGAGATGGGCCCTGCTGATTTAATGAGCTTAGGGGTAGGGTAGCTAATCTTTTAATTGGCTCAGGGCGTTTAATGTTGAATGTTGCATTATGCAATAAATGTAACGCAGAAGTGAGGTAAATAAAAACATGGGTTTTGTGGATATCTTGTTCTTGTAGTTGACTAGTTGTACAATAGAGGAATTGCATGTTCAAAGACCTTCACATGAGTTTCAGTGTTGCTATGAGATACATGTAAAGCAGTACTTTTGCAATAAATCTGGAGTTAACACTTTCACAATATATTGCAATATGTATTGCAATACGACAAATCGTATCGCAATATATCGCAATACGATTTTTTTGGCAATACCCACCCCTACTAAAGACCCCTACGCGCAAGTGAATTATTGAAATAAAATTGAAACCATATGTTAGTCCCAAAATGACCTAGTTTCTCTCTGTCTCTGTGGGTGGTCAATTGATGTAACACATGCACGTCAGGTGTGTCATTTAGTCAAATGGCGTGGTTTCAAATCCCTGTCCCGTCTTCATTAGCCAGTTCAGGAGCAGAACAGTAGGACGTTAAACCCCGTTTCATTTCAAATCCCTGATTGTACGTCCAGTCGCGTGGATTTTATTCTGAATCTCCAACTTCTAAAGATCCATAAATACAAGCGAATTATTGAAATAGAATTGAACCATATATTGTGTCGACTTTAAACCCTCAAGTTTTCGTATAGATACAGTACTGTTAGTTTTATTTCATCCACCAGGGGGAAGTAGTGTAAATACAGTATTCATATTTTTATTTTATCCACCAGGGGGCAGTAGTAAAGTAGAGAAAAGAACAGCCATGGAGGACGATCCCCGGCGACGGAGACCCGATATAACACGAGCTAAGAAATACCTGGACTGGGAACCAAAGGTAAGATGAATTAGGGCATTGTAATATTTACTTGAATACCAAAAGGTCAATTTGAAACAGCCTTGGAACTTTATTTAATTTCAGGGTGGAGGTGGATGACCGAGTAGCTAGCATGTACTTTGTACCATAAGGTCTGTAATTGAGTCGGCTGCCGAAATGTTGATTCCCTGGTTGTACGTGACAAGGATTAGGGTTGCCTGTCCAGCCGCGTGGTTTTCACCAGATCCTTCAGGTTGCTCCCACTGCTAAAGACCCTTATGTGAATTATTGAAATAGAATTAAACCATGTTAGTCACGAAATGACCTAGTTTGTGTCGAGTGGATGTTAAACCCCATTTCTCTCTCTCTCTCTCTGTCCTCCGACTGCTAAAGACCCCTGTGAGCAAACAAATTAATGAAATGAAATTAAACCATATGTTAGACCAGAAATGACCTAATTTGTTTCGAGTAGTGGTTAAACTACATCTCTCTATATAAATAATTAACATGTCTTTATCTGGTCCAATTCTGAAGAACTGTGTCAAAATATAAAAGTAGAAAGCCGATTTTAAATCTTTTTTTTCCTTTTTAGGTTCAGATGTTAACTGGTATAAATCGAACGATAGAATATTTTAAAAATGAATTACGACGATCTCATCACAGCCAGCGTAATTTCCACGCACCAGAATTGGGATTTTTGTAACCCGTGTGATTTATTTCCTATCATTCCAGATAAATTTAAAATATTCAAATTAAGTAAAGAACTGGTCATTTTTGCTATAATACAAAGATATATTATGTAAGATTTAGATAAAGAGCTCTTTCTTCTTGCTATCGTAGTTTAAAGATACATTATATAAGAATTAGATATAAAGTTCCAATTATAATTGAAAGATATATGCATTATATATATACGATTTAGATAAAGAGCTGGCCGTTATCACTGTAGCACTAGCATATATTATGCCAGAGCTAAATCAGCCTATGGCAGGTCTTTCTTTAGGCCTGAAATGTTATCTAAATTATTAATTAGACATTAATTAAGTTATCCAGACCATAATCAATTCTCGATGCTATCAATAGCCTGTGATATTTACTGGATTTAATACATTTTTGATGGAAGGTTATTCTAATTGTCATAATTGATATTCGAGAAGATCGAGGCTAGATCTAAAATTCCATCGCTAATATCTCGGTTCACAGTGGAGCAATTTGAGTGAAATTCTTAACATATTCTCTTCACATTATGTATTTTTGAACTATTATCGCGAGAACTTTCAGCTCGTTATCTATTCTCCCATAATCCCCTTTAATGATTTAATTTGACATTTGAAGCGTAAAGAAAGATCCGCAATAGACAGATTTAGCTGTTACATAATGTACCTTTAATTTGTTTAAAACTGTGTGTATATAGAAACGCTTGATTTCCAATGTTTCGGTCTTTATTGACAGACCTTCATCAGGGAAATATACTTCACATTGTTTTAGCTGTATATTTAAATTGCTTTAGGCCTTGTTAAAACATTTGACGACCTAACCGTCTTTATAAATAATAAAATATAGGTAAATATGTCTCCCAGTTAATAAATATGTAAACTAAATTAAAGAAAGACACCAAAATACTAAATTAATGGCTAGCGCATTTTGTTCGTACTGAACATCATCAGGCCATTTTTATTTATGAAGAACTGGTGTCTTTTTTTATTTTAATTTGATTTATATATATATTGATTCAGACGACAGGACCTAAGGTGGACATCTGACAAACTTAAAACACTCGTCATCTCAACTGATTGTTAAATCAATCGACCACCCAACCATAAATGAAGGGCTGACTAATTATCACAAGACCTTATGATCTAGGTATGGACAAGCCAAGAAATAAGACACTTGGCACGGATTTGTCTTTTTTATTGATATTATTAATACATGTCCGGCACTAAGTTAAAAATGTCAGGTACTATGTTATTTCCAGGTCTGGACATGGGTAGATCAGGTAAAAGTCTAGTTCAGTAAAACATCAGTTATATTTTCCGTCTATGAAATATTAATGTCATTTTCCGGACTATCTTTAGTAGTTCAATAATATGTCGGTAATTTTCTTTGGAATATTTATGTTTACTATTATAAAGATTTCCTTGAATATCTTCAATAGTTCAATAAAATATTGATTATTTTCTTTACTATTTAAGAGTTTATTTGAAATATATTCAAATGTTAGACGCAAGTGTAGAAAATATTAAAGATATAGTATGCTTGATTAAGATAAACAGCTGACAGTTCTCGCTATAATAGTTTAAAAATAGATAATTAAATAGGGAAATACTAAAAAATTTAAGTCGAATTACTTTATTCTGAGCCCAGTTATGATGTTTGACGAATAGCGTAGTCGTGATCGTCATTCCTACTGTTATTACAAACAATAATAAACAAAGTCTTGATTATCCAGTTTTAAATATTGGTTTATTAACTGGCCACCATATTCTCTTTTATATCGTAGATTGACCTATGAAACTATCTGACCCTGAGTTCACAAACCATTCTCGGACTAAAGTTAAGATTTTACTAAAAATTGTCTGCCCTGTGTTAACTAAAATCTTGCCCTCATTAAAGCTTTTGTTTCAATGTATCAAATACATCCATAAGAAATTATGTGCAGAATTTTGTGTTTCTGGATCAAAGATATTTCTCATAAACAGTGATTGAAAGTTGAGTAAATTCTTAAGTGAAGTCTGAGAATGTTTTGTGAACTGGGGGCCAGATGTTTTTATAGTGACATTAAAAGTAGTAAAGAAATAGGGGATTAAAATAAAACAGGTCATACGAAGACGAGTGTATGTCAAGGTTTAGATACGACCTTAGTTTAAGTATAAAAGAATGAAATGAAATGTATTGTGAGGTTTTTAATGCGATGGTCATGAATGTGTTGTTATTATATGACAATAACTTGGGTATCCTGTAGTTGTGCTGTTTTAATGCAAGCTTCTGGTTTACAATTGTGTTCACTTATTCTGTTCATTACTCAACCAAGTTGTTGCCAAAAAACAGGTGTAATCCTGGCTCCCATTATCAAATCTACACAGACTGTTTTAAACTATACGACAGAAGCAACCAAATTTTTTAAAATGATTCTCAGCAAAATTTTACATTTGGCTAAAAATGGATTTAAACATAGAATCCCCTTGCTATTGCTAAAACCAAACAACTAAACATACTCTCTATCATCCCGACCCTCTGTACGTTAAAGACTGGGAGGTTCTGGGTGACTGAGACTACACGATACCCACGTTTGTATATTTATGATTTATGTTTTGTTATTTTGTCTCGTTGTTGTCATGTCTCCAGTTTCTGTTTAAAGGAGCTCTATCCTGCTAATCTGTGTCAAAAATCAAACGAAATGTGTCCACAGTTAAAACCAGTGTTGTTTATTGAGCTATAAAGCATTTAAACACAAATTAGAAATCTATCTAGTGGCGGGTAACGTCATTTTGTTCTTCAGACTGAAGTTAATTGTGCGGTTGCTTTCCTCTTTGTATAGTCACTAGGAACCAGAATTGAAATCTCGTATTACCATAGGAACCAGAATTAAAAATTCATATAACCATAGGAACTAGAATTAAAATCTTGTACATGTATTACCATAGGAACCATAATTAAACTCTCGTATAACCATAGGAACCAGAATTACAATCTCATGTTACCGTAGGTAGGAACCAGAATTAAAATCTCATGTTACGTATGAACCGGAATTAAAATCTTGTATATATAACCATAGGAACCAGAATTAAAATCTTGTGTAACCATAAAAAGACACAAAATATGAATAATGAGACCCTCGTCGTGGGCTAATTCTACTAAAATGTAAATTTACTGGTAAAGATGGAATAATTACGTAATTACATATCAGATTGATCTAATTCTAAACTTTTGACCACTGCAGTGGCTCAATTAACCTAAATCCACCCAAATGTACCATTATTTTAACTTGTATGACAATAATTGATGTCCATATTGAAAGGGACTATCTCGATTTGAATTGAGTCGAAGTGCGTATGAAATTTAAACACCAAAATATAGAGGAATGGTGTCTTTACCTTATTGCTGAATTTCAGCTCAAAATATTGAGGTGTTTGGATGGAAGTCTAAATAAACTGCTTATTCAGACATGTAACCCTTTTAAGTTTTCTTGACAATTTTTTCGTTGGATGACCGGATAATCTTGAGAGGTCTATACTGTGAGTGACCCATGTACTTGATAACGAAAGTCAAATTTCATCGACACTTTATTTTTTATTTATCCAGACACCGCATAATACAGTCTGGAACACAAAACGGTCTCAATTTCAAGATGAAGACCTGCAGATTGAGTTAGTTGCTCGTTCCTAAGTTAGAGTATTTTAAGGGATTTTAACTCAAAATTAAGCAGTTTTTTTCACCGAACAATTATCGGGATTAGCCCTTTAATAATATACCAAATTGTCAATTTCAATATAAAATCGTTGCGTGGGTTCATATGGTGGACTGGGTTTGAATAGATTTTGGTAAATCATGCTATAATGAAAGAGGGTTATCCCCTTTAATATGTTCGTTTGTGTTTATATTTATTTTCGTTGTAAATAAGTGTAATGATACTATTTATGTTTTTAAAAATTTCTTTATTATTAATTTTAGGATGATTATTTCAATGCTTTGAAATTTTTTTAAATAAAGAGATAAAATTATGTACAAAGTATTTATATTGTTTATTACACCAATGGAGTGGGGGGGGGCGAGAAGATCATAAGAGAAATGGAGTGGGGGTGAAGATCCACGTAGATCAGAGAAATGGGGGTGGGGGTCCGAGTAGATGGAAAGAGAAAGGGGGGGGGGCAGTAGAGTATAAGAGAAATGGGTTCGGGGGAGGGGGCAGAGTAGATCATAAGACTGCCCAAACTGATCCCGCAGTGAATATTCGCTTGGCCGCTACAATCACTGATAAGCATGACATCGACGGGGCTTAATAAGTACGGCATATTAACTTTTTTACTCAGACAAATTAAATTCTCAAACATTTTTTTGAGGTAAAAGAAAAATAAATAAAGACGTTTGAAGTATTTGTAGTTAAAAAATATTTCCTATTTAGTGTAAATGGGTATAAAAATGAGTAAAATGCATCATTTTGCCCGAAGCAGTTAGGTGTTGTTAAGTAAACATTGCACGAGCCGTTGAGCCAATGACTACGAGGCGTGCAAGTCAACGCACGTGTTTTAGACAACCATCCGTTACAGGGATAATTCGTTAGTAATTCTCTGTGAAACAGGTTGAAGACTGCCTGCTAAACCTCTTTGGGCTTCTCCAGTTCAAAGAACCCTTTCGCGCAAGCCAATTATTGACATGCAAGCCAATTATTGAAATAGATATAAAATTAAAATAGATATAAATAAAACAACAATCAAAACCATAGGACAAAATATATGTCATATTAGTCCCGAGATGACTTAGTTTGTGTTGAGTGGACTTGACGCTGCATTGTTTGTATTATTTCCTGTCACCAATGTCACCATTATCAACCAATTATAAAAATTTGCTAGTTACATTAATTCATTATTTGCTATCACCATTAGCAACCAAGTCACTGGGTTCATTACTTTCCATCATATCTGGAGAGTTCAAATCCAACGCCTTTTCAAGGATTCTTGGATGATTTACCAAAACTACTTTATTGGTGGTCTCCCCTGTTGGATGAACACGGTTGCTACAGCAACAAAAAACTAACGTTTTAAAAGTCCGCAAGAAGCGTTTGTTAAGCGCACAGTACAGCAAAAAGTTGCACGAGAAGTTGAGACTAATTAGAATTGTCACAGTGATTTGAAACGTGGTGAAAATCTCAGATTCAAATTCTGTACTGTAGCCAATCAGCTGTATGATGGAACTTGGTACCATGGTTACCAAGAACAGTATTATAATGCCTAGCAACATGAGTATAACCCTCGTCTGCTCTAGATAAAGTTTTTGTTCAGTCAGACTCTCTGCGTGCAGTTGCTGCTGAACTTTCCGATGTGACGTCAGGTGGATTATAAGTATTATGTTAAATACTAGCAGTATCACCATGGGAACGAATTGAAATACGACAGCATCAATCCAACCATATATGGTAAAATATAAACTCGACGCGAACTCAGTTGGTTCAATTTCTGTCGTATTTTCAGAAATCTGGTATTGCCAGAATGTTGGAATGTTTTCCACCACACTAAATATTCCCGTTGCTATGACAATTATCATCGCATTCTTTGAATGTTTGGCTCCACAGCTGTATCTTCCCTTAAAACAAATCGTTGAGCATCTCTCGATTGTAAAAATTACAGTCGTTAAAATGGAGGCCTTCAGGAAAATATCCCCAACAGGAATGTAAACATAGGCCTCATAGAATTTGGATAGAACCGATTTGTTGCTGCCGCACTCTGTACGTATCACTCCGATGGGAATTATAAACACTAGACTGAGCATGTCATAAACCGCGAGCCCTTTTAAATAAATAAACGCGGGAACTTTAAAAGGCCCGCGCAATAAAACGGTTAACGTTAATATATTACCCACAATTCCAAAGAAACAAATCATGGGTACAACTATAAGATAACCAATTTGCATATAGTCCATCATTTTCATGATTTACAAAGACCTGCCTTCCACTTGGCTTCCATTCAAAAATTCTACTTTTTGGTTTCTGTACAGGCCTATAATACTGCCGTTTGATAATTAGACGCGTCTAAAATATGTCACTATAAGCATATTTGAATTTGTCTAATAAACAACAGACACGATTCCACTCAGCATCTATTTGTAAATCTTGATTTTCATTTTCATGTACAAAGTATTCTGTGAATTTTGATGATCAGACGCATCTAATTATAGTAAGCGCAGGGGTCGGCCTACTGCTCCACACATAATGTATATAAGGCATCACACAAGGCATCAGAAACCACAAATAAACAACTAAAAAACTGAATGGATCCGGGGTTTAATCAACAAATTACACAGCAGTCCTGATTCCACTTGGCGTCAATTCGGAAATTTTGATTTTCGCTCCAGATCCTGTGCAAAGTTTAATTAATTCGTCGTGTTAACTTGGTACCGTATAATATTGATGACAAATCGCATCTAAAATGTAGTCCGAATTCGTTAGACACATAGTTGTATGATGAAAATAATGGCTTTGTAGGCCTACATCAGTGTAGAATAATCAATCAAGCGAGACATTACGAGCCGAATATTATCCAATTCTGCTGAAGGGAAATTAAGAGTGCTGATGATTTGTTTCCATGGCATGTCTTCTGTTTCCGCATCTTCACATTTCATGGATTATTGTAAGGTAAATTTTCACATAAATTCACATCTTCATCAAGTTTTCGACTCGGCTCATAGCACCCTTTTTTTAACTAGACCTAGACCCCTCACAAGTTGACAGAAAAGGTTATTTTGATATTTTCCCTCATGTCCGTTGACTCTAACAAATTTAAATTACAATTTAATCCTTGTCGATGTCGGAAACTATGACGACCGGTTAAATCCATCATGTTGCGATTTGAACTGTTGTAAAATTTTATTTGATTCTACACCTTCGCCCCGGCGGCATCATTTTTTGATCCTATCCACGCTGATGCCTAAGCCTGTCTAGCTTTGATCACCCACCAAGCAAGGGAGTGTTGCCGTCCCCTTACTCGTATCCTGTTGTAAAATTTGTAACTTTAAGCCTACTATTGGTATTAGTACCATTGACTGATGATATATTATCATATATGAACGGTTTATGGCAGGACATGATAAAGCTATAGAACAACTTAATAATCAACACTAAAGCCATATACACACGGTCCAACTTAGTGTAATGACAAACTAAGTCGTAACTAAGTCAGAGCAACGAGTGGTGTGTGTGTTGTGGTGTGTTCTCAGGGTTGCTGTAAAATTGACGGACAAACGTATATCTATTTTTTTTTTATGGTCGAAATTTTTTTCACAGGGGAAGAGGGGTCGAACCCCTCCCCCACCAGTTACGGGCCTGTTGCCAGTGTGTTTCCGCCTTTATGTAACCCATACTGCAAGTTTTCAATGTGTCCCAGACTTCGAATACCCCACACTGTAAGTTTCTCTGGTGTGTTCACGCCTTTATATATCCTCCAGTAAGTCTGTCCGTGTTTTGCTGTCTTTATGACCTCACCAAGTAAACAATACAGAATGATTTTATGTATCTAGAGATGTCGACAGGTAATTTAGCAATAGACAATAAAATCTACTAGTAGAATAAAATAAAAATAACTGGCTGTAAAGATATCAAAATTATCACATACACAGACTAGTAAATAACTAATGTCTGAATAATTGTAAAACAAATTGTAGAAAACCTTGCCTCCCTTTAAAGAGAGAGAGAGAGAGAGAGAGAGAAATGGGGTTTAACGTCCACTCCACACAGACTAGGTCATTTCGGGACTAACATATGGTTCAGTTCTATTTCAATAATTCGCTTGCATGTAGGGGTCTTTAGCAGTGGGAGGAAACCAGAGTACCTGGAGAAAACCCACGAGGTTGAACAGGCGACCCTAATCCTTGCCGCTTCCATTTAAAGGTACCACATTGGTTCAGTGAGTATGACGCTGGCTGGCTAGTATGATGGCTAGATTAGACATATCCGGAATAGACACCCTGATCTGTATGACATATCTCAAGTAAACATCCTACATCACATATCTCTCGTAGACACCCTGTATGACGTTTCCCACGTAGACAACATGCATGACGTTTCCCACGTAGACATCCTGCATGACGTATCACACATAGACACCCGGCATGACGTATCTCTCGTAGACAACCTTCATGACGTATCCCACGTATACACCCTGCATGACGTATCTCTCGTAGACCATAGAAATATATAAATAGACTATTTATATATTTCTATGTCGTAGACAACCTTTATGACGTATCCCACGTAGGCACCCTGCATGACGTATCTCTCACAGACAACCTGCATGACATATCTCTTGCAGACAACCTGCATGACGTTTTCCACATGGACACCCCCGGCATGACGTATGCCACGTAATATCCCTCATAGACAACCTGCATGTAAGCCTAATTGAATACAAGCTCAATCGCAGTATTTTGAAAGCTGCTTAAAATTCAATGGTCTAAGGCGACAGAGTCTAACTACACATAAATTTGATTGACGATACTTCATTATGATAGAGCAATGGATTTCAACTAGCTGAGCAATTTTAGCTAACATGACATGTCTTGTACACGAGGCAGGGTATGCTTACTCTTCCTAGAACATCTGATACCACCTAGTCTATATATATATATACACGAGACAGAGTATGCTAATTCTACCTAGAACATCCGATACCACTTAGTATATTGATAGATGCTGTACATAGATATATACAGGATATGCTTACCTGATAACACCCGACAACCTGTCTAGATATACAGTATGCCCATATTGATAGATGTTGTACACGAGGTAGGGTATGCCTACTGTCTATAAGCCCTAATACCACCTAGTGTAGATGTATAATATTGATAGAGGTTGCAGCCAACATGAGCCAAGATATGCTTACGTACTCTTCCTAGAAAACCGGATACCACGTCTAATGGCTACGAGACACTTGTTAACAGTATAGCCCAGTTCCCCTTTAATAATATCATTAATTTATGACCCTCTTCACTGTCCATCTGTCATGGTTTTATTATAGACCAGAGTTCATAAATATAACACATGATAATACTAGTTTAAAACACGGGTTGCCAGTCAATAAATATAATACAGGATCATACTAGTTTAAAACAAGGGTTGCCAGTCAATAAATATAATAGAGGATCATGCGAGTCAGACATTGTAACGATAATATAATATAGATAGTTTAAAACAGAGGTTACCAGCTAAAAAATATAATATAGGATCATACTAGTCAAACAATGTAACGATAAAATAATATAGATAGTTCTTAAAGGAGTTGCCAGGCAACATAAGCTACTTATATGTGTATGTGTGTGAGGTGTGTGTGTGTGCGAGAGAGAGAGAGAGAGAGAGAGAGGGAGAGAGAGAGCATCCCACCACGGAGATAATGAAATGAAAGTGTTTGCACCGACCTGGGTGTACAACTATACACCATGCAGTGTGCTATGGGAGACGACTACCCTTATTGTGAATTCCAACTGTAAAGCGTTTTTTGATCGATCCACACAACTATACACTGTCACTTGCCAGACCATCTGTCCTGCCACCACTGACAAGGGGGGGTGTAATACTTTGTATATACTGTAGAGGTTATTTAAGTTCTCTAAATGATGCCCTGTTTAATGTATTGACGTTGTTAGGTTGTTCCAGTGACAACGAGAACTGAGGTAATAAGTTATACGTTGTAGAGTAAAATCAGTAATCCAAATATGGTATCCCGTGCATAAGAAAGGTGGACCCCAGTCACCCCCCCCCCTACTCCTTGATGCCTATATAAGAACATACGTTTATCAAGCTGATAAGGAAGAACCTGGCTAAATTCCCGGGGGTCACTCTATGACTCACGCACTTATCACCCTTATAAGAAATAAGCGGTTTAAGTTTTTTTAGGCATCATTTAGTATTCTCAGAAGGAGGTTGCCTGGGATACAGACATCATTTTGAGTGCGTAGAGAGACATCATAGAGTGGTCCTAGGGGAATGTTTAGCCTCCCTGACTTAGAGGCCGGGATTCAGACAGCATGCAGACTTCTTAGAAGGACATACTCTAAACCTCTGGTTCGAGACAACATTAAGTGGCGAATCATGAGGTAGGCCATCTTCAACAGAAGGCTTGATCTCGCCTTAACTACGTACGTAAAACTCGCGGACGTTGTTTAAGGAACATGGAGATAAGCCGACCCTGAGGTATTGTCAAGATGACATCCTACCGGGGATACGATGGATTATGTGGCCCCCTTCCCTTTCGCCAATCCAAACCATCAGACAAAATTCGAAGTCCTAAAAAAACGTTATAGGCAAAATAGTGTAATCATCAAATTGACAGAAGAGTAAGCTTACCCTGTCTGGTAATTAACATAAGTAATACACTGAAATTGATTTCAAACTTTCCTTTTATTTCCATGATTTTTTTGGGTACATGATATATACAGATGAATATAAATAAGAAAGTTACAAAAATAATACGATCAAAGATTCTTGTTAACAACCCTGACTTAATCTTGTGTTTTCGTGTCTGAATGATCACCTTGACTACTAGATGAATAGTTACCTTGACTACCAGATGAATAGTCATCTTGACTACCAGTATAGTAGATGCATGATTACCTTGACTACAACATGTATGATCACCTTGACTACCAGTAGAGTCAACAGATGATCACCTTGACAACCAGTAGAGTACAAAACTCTCCTCTCAATTAAATCTGTCAATTTTGACTAGCAGGAATAGTAATATATTATCCATTTATATAATTCACAGAATCCCTTTCAACATAAAACATATAAATACAATTATATTTATCAATGAATTATAAGATACTGTGAAAACCTTGAGAAAAACAAAACATTCTTCGTCCACAATTGTATTTATCAATTAATTATAAGATAATGTGAGAACCTTAAGATAAAAAAACATTCTTGACCCAACAGAGAGAAACAAGATGATAAGGTGAAGATTTCAGGCAAATATTTCAATAGTTTTATGTCTCCTATAAGAAATGTTTAAAGATGCATTATGTAAAATTTAGATAAAGTGCTGCTTTAATATTTCAAAATGGATAATGCAAAATGAATATATTGAAAATTTTAGTTAAACCACTTAATTTGTGGCCAAGTTATCACCATAGTTATCAACTATACTTGTTGTTTGCTTCTTCATTTTTAAACTAAATCATTAAATAGCCTAAAGCTATCTAATCTACTTAAATCAGAGCCATCTGATGATCTAGAGAGATGATTATGTTATTAAAGTTTAAATAATAGTTGATATATCATAGACGGTAAAATAAAGACCACATTATGGTCTTGTCGTGTTAATACCGTCTAAATAATATTGATATAACATTTGAAGGTAAAATAAAGCCCTGCAGTAGACAGATTCAGCTCTTGACATCAAGTATGTTTAATTATACTTCTTCAATGGTATCAATAGATTGTAAAAATACAAGATGTTTTGTTCAGCAAACTCACATCAGGGATTTTATTACATTCAATATTTGTAAAACACTTTAAACATACATTATGCAAGATCTAAATCTGCCTATTACAAGTCTTTCTTTAGGCCTGAAATGTTTTCAAATTATTAATTAGACATTAATTAAATCATCCAAATCATAATCAACTCTTGATGTCATCGCTTGCCTGCGATATTTACTGGATTAGGATCTGATTTGCTGCTCAACTTTCATTCTCGGTTTATATTGGATCTATTTGACAGATATTTTCAGCAATTTACATTTACATTATTTATTTTTAACTATTACAGTAAGAACTGCCGACTCTTTATCTTATCTCCAAAAATGTGTCTTTAATATTCTAAACATGTAAATTATAATAATTTACCGACCACCAAATGAAACAAAATACATACAAGAACATTACGTATAACTACTTCTGTGAGGAAATAAACTAAATTAAGAGTCGTAACGTCAGACAAATAATTGCTTCTCTTATTATTTTGAGTCGCAGTCTTTCACATTTATGGTGAGCTTTCGCTACTACTCTCTACGCACGTCAGCTTTCCTTCGCGGGAGTCATTAAGACTCCTACAAATTAACTAAATCGCTCTCCTAAATATTGAGATTAATAAAATACTTTCAGGTTTTGTTTACTTTTAAACTGCATACATTCAGGAGCTTTTTATGGCTCCCGCACAATTTTATAAACATGAAGGACTAGAGTCGTAATGTTAGACCAATAATTTCTTCTTTTTATTTTACTTCTGATTCAATAAATTAAACATTGGTGGAAAATTTACCCAAATTAAAATCATAATCTTTCAATGTCATTTTGGTGCAAATTTTTCCTTTTCGTTAACAGTTTTAGTCAAATTTAAATATTTAACATTTTTATCTTGACACTATCCCCTCCCCTTCCCCCCACCCCTCAGTCAATAAATAGGTAGATTTATGATTGTTATTTGTACTTTTTTAAAAAAACAAACCCAATCCAACATCATATGATTTAACCATTGATACAATGTTAAAATTTGGCAAATTCTTTAAATGAAATTTCTTGCCAAAATGAGAAAATAATTATGTCACATGACAGTGTAAGCCACAATCAGAAATAATCAGTGAAGTCTCCTTCGAGTACAGATCTTTCTCACACTGCTTCAATCAAACTTAAATTTGAAGCATAAAAAAAATAGTTGATTTTAATTTGAATAGTTTTGATGATTTAAATATACAATATTTACAAATATTTACACTTCGAACACCCAGTTTATTTACTTCACACAAAATAAAATCTTTCACTCACTGACAAAATACAAGAAGGGCCTATATGGACGAGGAATGAAAAATCTTGGAAGAATTGTGTTCAAAATTTAAAACATGTCAATCAATGCAAAACGCAAGTACGACAGTGCTATATATGGACCAGGAATCAAGCATCCTGGCAGAATTGTGTTGTTATATCAAAATTCAAATTCTGTCAATCAATGTATAATTGTCCAAGGAATGAGTATATTACGTTTCATGTCGATGATACACGAAAAAGCTTCAAATAAAATATTTTAAGAATAGAGTCCTTATGATTTCAGACTATGATTTCAGTCAATAATTTAAGACTATGATTACAGTTTATAATTTCAGACTATGACATCCGTCTATGATTTAAGACTATGATTCAGACAATAACCTATGTCTATGATTTCATTGCTCATCTATGAATAATCAGAATATGTGAAATAAAATGTGTTTAACGTCCTTGGCATATTTCGTGTTTTTCGGTTTAATGTCTCTAATTCACACTGTTTAGAAGGAAACTATCATTTGATACAATAAAAGTCAAAATAGTCGCACAAATAAGTTGTGAGATTTAATATACCCCTTCTTTCGAATCGAGACTCAATTCAAAATGAAAAGAAATGGGATTTAACATCCTACTGTTCTGTGTCCGTTGAGCTGATGAAGACCGGCAGACGCCATACAGTGTGCTAAGAGGTATTAAAATAAAATAAAACCTAGTACGAACAATTTAAACCATTAGTCAAAATTCCAATTTCGTCCGGACAGCGGCACTACAGCCTACTCTTACATAGAATTACTACTATCAAGGGATCTGTTACGTACATGCCAATGTGTACACGGGACTCTACGTTGTCCCTTACCGGCCTACATGAATAGGAATTTACTGTTTACATGTTTATAATAACGCTGTAGTTATTGGTATCCAATGATTGTATTTGAGTTTTAGCGTGACACAAGAATCGAGTCTGGATCTAAATCTGCTACGAGACATGATATTCCTATAATACCTTACAATGAAACCTGTCTTACTGTCATATAGATACATGTATACATTCTATATTTGCTGCATACATGATTGAAATTTAGATAATGATATTTTGGGGCAAATATATATTTAAGATTCTATTATATTTTCAAGAATTCCCTTGTGTGTATGGTTCTTTATCATAGAGAGGAAGGTTTGTCACGAAAAGGCAAGTGTGTGTGATACAATGAATTAAGGGAACCCCAGGTTCAACAGTGAAGATTAATATTGACCCCGCCCCTCCCCGGATGTCACTCCCACATTCATCCACACAGACAGAAACAGTACAGGCACCTAAAGTGACATATTTCGTCCTTCAATACTAATTGTAACGGCTTTCTGATTTTTTCCATATTTCTTCCGATCAGCAAATGCACGCTTATGTTTCTCATATTTAGATATTTTCTTCTTTGATGTCTGAAAAAAACAACAAGTATTTTATATATCTAGGGGGTCACGGTAGCTAAGTGGGAGAGGCACTAGCTCGCTAGCAGAGAGGTGAGGTGCCCGATCCCTGCATTGGCCGAGAAAGTTTGTTAAGATTTTCTGGTTTGATTCCCCTTGTCCGTGATGAAAAGGAAGACAGCGTACGCCTTACCGTGTGCTATGAAGGTAATTTTGCCCGGACTGTGACACAACATGCTACTCTTGTATCGAATTCCAACACCAATGTACCAATCGACACCCCATGAATAATAGAAACAAGCAGTGCCACCTTTTGGTTGTCCCGCCTGTCTGGCAGCCAACTGAGCCAACCCTAGTTTAAAGGAGTCAAGTCTTTAAACTCAATAGCATCCAGTCTTCGACATACCAAACACTACTTACTGACCAATCTAAATCAATATTGATGTTGTTATCTCACCGTGAGAAGATAGGATTAATAAAAATGTTAAACTTGGCTTGTGGGTATTTTGATATACCACTTTTGCTTTGTCTTGGTTTGAATGTTTACCCACAGTTCCATGCACTGTACGCCAAGAACTCACTGTAACAGATCGTTTCATTGGCTAATTCCTTCTGTTGTTATATAACAACTCTTCCAGATCCTAGTGTAGTGAAGACAATTAAAACGAAATTTTGAACTATAAAAAACGAAACAAAAGAAGATCTGTTTTTTAATCAGATTAGCTCAAACCATGCTGGAAAATCGTAAAGAACTTTCTGGGTCAACGTCGGGATCGAACCCAAGACCTTGAGGCTATCGAGCCAACCTCGGCTCACAACAGGAAAGGCAGAAGGCAGCATTCTATTATTGCAAAGTAATAATTTACCTTTGGTGGAACATATTCCATATTAGTGGTCGGTCTATTTACGTAGTCTCTATTTGATGGGGCTGGAACACGAGCACGCATAATCCATCCGGGATCCCCAGGCCGCACAGCTCTGGAAAAACAAAAACATATCTACATAAATAAGATCAAAGATGTTGGAGTGTAGGCCTATGTGTGTATGTTCTCCCAGTGTCTGTGTGGACCTATGTGTGTATGTTCTCCCAGTGTCTGTTCTCCCAGTGTCTGTGTGGACCTATGTGTGTATATTCTCCCAGTGTCTGTGTAGACCTATGTGTGTATATTCTCCCAGTGTCTGTTCTCCCAGTGTCTGTGTAGGCCTATGTGTGTAAGTTCTCCCATCACTCTTCGGCACCGCGACCCACCCCAACATATTAAGTGGTATCAAATTAACAAGCATGACCTCATAAATGTCTTAAGGGGGTTGGATGGCCAAATGATTAGCACGTGCACACTGTATCATGAGGTCTGTCACGGAGTCACCTGGTGTGGTTTTGAATCCATGGTTGTACATGACAAGGAGTAGGGTCGTCTGTCCATCCTTGTGGGTTTCTCCGGGTCCTCAAGTTTCCCCCCACTGTTAAAGACTCCTACGTGCAAGCAAATTATTGAAATAAAACTTAACAATATGTTGGCCCTAAAATGACCTCGTTTGTGTCAAGTGGACGTTCAACCCCAGGGGATTGTGGATCCCAGACGAGTGTCCGCCCTGCTAGTAGACAATAAAAAAGAGTTGAACATCTCAGTGACATCCTATTCCGGCCTTAAAGAGAGAGAGAGAGAGAGAGAAATGGGGTTTAACGTCCACTTGACACAAACTAGGTCATTTTAGGACTAACATATGGTTTAATTTTATTTCAATAATTCGCTTGCACATAGGGGTCTTTTATCAGTGGCAGGAAACCGGAGTGCCCGGAAGAAACCCACGAGGTTGAGAAGGCGCCCCTATCTCCATGCCACATACGCTCACACCAGGGATCGAAACCACAGCCGCAAGCCAGAGGTGACCGGCCAGCTAGAGGTCGAAGTGCGGCACTCTAGACCACTAGGCCCCCAGTCCCACTATTTTTCATGCTATATGAAATGACTGACTAAGCCAATGAAGACAGGCATATACCATGCAGTGTTGCTTGGAGGGAAATTTTTCCCAGACTCTTTAATTAAATTCTAACTGTCAAGAGTTCATTTAATAGTATGCCAATCCACATACATGATCTGTGGTTTTTGTCCCATCCAAACAACTATACATTATCCCTTGCGAGACCCTCTGTCCTGCACCACTAACAAGGGTGGATACACACTGTAAAATTCTGGTTAGCGAGCCAAAGTTTTATTCACAGCTGCTCCTACTACATCGGGAGATGACAGATAAAATAAAAATAAACTCACGTGTCATTTCCGGCCATCGCTTTCTCCATATCTTTTCTCACTTCTTCACCTTCAACACTGAAAAAAACCCCAACCAGGAATAATATAATTTCTCTGTGGAATAAACAGATATAATATAATGGAAATGGTTTTTAACATATCAACACAACATTTAAGACATTTTGTATTTTTCTCGACAACAGTATTTCATCCTACTTTTAGCTGGCGGTGATATTTGTCTAGACAGTGGTGATATTTGTCTAGACAGTGGTGATATCTATCTAGACAGCGGTGATATTTGTCCAGACAGTGGTGATATTTGTCTAGACAGTGGTGATATTTGTCTAGACAGCGGTGATATTTGTCCAGACAGTGGTGATATTTGTCTAGACAGTGGTGATATTTGTCCAGACTGTGGGGATATCTGTCCAGACAGTGGTTATATTTGTCTAAACAGTGGTGTTTTCATCTAGCTAGATGTCATACTGACAATAAATGACTGATATGATGTCATACTGGCAGAAAATGTTTGACATGTTGTCATACTGGTAGAAAATGACATACTGGATATAAATGATTGACATAATGTCGCACTGACAATAAATGTCTGATACGATGTCATAATGATAATAAATGTCCGACATAATGCTTGCAATATAAATCCTAATCTTTAAGTGGTATTTAGCGATTGGTAAACATATTAACAGAACTCAGTTTTTATGGGATACAATCACTTGTTTTTAATAACGATATTGGGATACTTGTTGAAAAGTGCTTTAAGAATAAAACTAGTGATTGTATGTGTTCTGTTAATATAAATCCTGACTTAGAGAAACCTTTTTATTCAAGTTTCTAGATGATTCAATGATAGATTGAAACTAACCTTAATCGGGCCTTCTTGGGCAATAATTCGTAATCTCTCTGAGCTCGTTCTTCTTTTGATAATGTTTTAAAATTACAGGTTAAATTAAATATAGGACGAGACCATTCATCTACAATAAAAAACAAAAGTTTAAATATAATCAATTCAGAGAGAGAGACAGAAGAGAGAGAATTTAAATATAATCCATTCAGTGACAGAGACGAAAGAGAGAGAGGAGAGAGGGAGGATGAGGTGGAGAGAGAGAGGAGGTGGAGAGAGAGAGGAGGTGGAGAGAGGAGGTGGAGAGAGAGAGAGAGGAGGTGGAGAGAGAGGAGGTGGAGAGAGAGGAGGTGGAGAGAGAGAGAGGAGGTGGAGAGAGAGAGAGGAGGTGGAGAGAGAGAGAAAGAGAGGAGATGGAGAGAGAGAGGAGGTGGAGAGAGAGAGGGGGTGGAGAGAGAGGAGGAGGTGGAGAGAGGAGGTGGAGAGGGAGGATGAGGTGGAGAGAGAGAGAGGAGGTGGAGAGAGAGAGAGAGAGAGGAGGTGGAGAGAGAGAGAGAGGAGGTGGAGAGAGAGAGGAGGTGGAGAGGAGGTGGAGAGAGAGAGGAGGGGTGGAGAGAGAGAGAGAGAGAGAGAGAGAGAGAGAGGAGGTGGAGAGAGAGAGAGAGGAGGTGGAGAGAGGTAGGTGGGATTTAACCCAAACTTAGAGACTAACATATAATAATTTTAATTGCAATAATTGTTTATGATTTGGGGACTATATATATAGCAGTGGGATGAAACCCACAAGAACAGACAGGTGACTACAAGTTGGGAATCAAAACCATTCCACTTCACTCAATGACAGACTTTATGATATCTATTTTAAAAATGTTTGATGCTGTCAGGCAAAGCAATGTGCCGAGTCTCCTCATCACACAACACAAACATAAATTTTTATTTTCTAAACTGAATCGTGAGATGTAATTAACGTGCTACTGTTCTGCTGTGAACTGGGCTAATGAAGACGGGCATACGCCATACAGTGTGCTATGAGGGAAATTTTGCCTTGACAGAAGCTCTACAGCCATTCCAACTGTCAAGGGATCTTTTATGAGCATGCAAAGATGTACATGGGACCTAGGGTTTTCGTACTACCCGAACGACTAGACAGCTGTTCTTGTCAGGCCTTCCGTCCTGCATCACTGACAAGGGGGAACCATGCTGGAAAATCTGGAAGAAGTTTCTCAGCCTTTGCAGGGACAGAACACCCGACCTCCAAGCTAGCAAGCCAGAGTCTTAACCACTTAGTCACCGTGACCCGTCGGTTGATAGGTACCCTGGTAATTCCCCTGTGTTTTGGATTTTCTTGCAGACTTTGAGTTCCAAAGTAACGATGAAAAAATTGAAGAACTTACTAATAATTCTACCAGCTAACTCTCGGTTTTTACGGATTTCTTTTGGATGTTTGTATAAATACATGACTGCTTTTCCTACTCCACTGGATTTTAAACTGTCAGAATTGATTGGTGGGAACTAGAAATATAATACACCATCAGAGATACTATCAATATCAATTCATCAATACAGTCAATATCAATTCATCAGAGATTCATTCTATACAGTCAATATCAATACATTCAATATCAATTGATCAATACAGTCAATATAAATACAGTCAATGTCAATTCATCTATAAAGTCAATATCAATTCATTCAATACAGTCAATATCATTTCACCAATACAGTCAATATCATTTCATCAATACAGTCAATATCAATTCATCAATATGGTCAATATCAATCAATCAGCAATACATTCAATATCAGAGAGAGATAGAAATGGGGTTTAATATCCACTTGACACAAACTAGGTCTTTTCATGAATAACATATAGTTAATTTTATTTCAATAATTCGCTTGTGCGTAGGGGTCTTTAGCAGGAGGAAACCAGAGCAAACATAGAAAACCCATGAGGTTGGACAAGCGATCCTACTCCTTGTCACATACAACCGGGGATTTGAAACTACGCCAGTTGACTCAATGACAGGCTTTATGATACAACGTATCGGCCATCCAACCACCCCGCACCTAGAGCAGTACAACTACCTGATATCTGGGTTGTAGAGTAACCCACCCTAATACAAGAAGTTTGATGATAAAATATCGAACCCACCTGAGACAAAACCGTTAATAAACTATCCCGAATCATCAGATGGGGTAAACTTTTGTCGGGTAACGGTGCTAACCATTCCTGTAACAAATAAACATATCAAACATTATATTTGGTAACGGTGCAAGTCTGTCAGAAATATATATATTTACACAGTGGCTCAGTAAGCAAAACATCGCCACGCTAGCCTGGAAGTAGAGGTCCTATGTTCGATCCCTGCATTGCCTCACTAGCCTGGAGGTAGATGTCCTATGTTCGTTCCCTGATTGCCTCGCTAGCCTGGAAGTAGTCATTCGGTTGGGACAAAAAACTGAGGTTCCATGTTCACATAAGGGTGCAAGTAAAAAGAATCCTCCCTCATAGCGTACTGCATGGCGTATGCCTGTCTTCATTAGCCCAGTCTAAGCAGAACAACAGAATGAGAGAGAAATGTGGTTTAACATCCACTTGACACAAACCTAGTCATTTCGGTACTGACATATGGTTTAATTTTATTTCAACAATTTGCTTGCACGTAGGGGTTTTTAGCAATGGGAGGAAACCGGAGGACCCAGAGAAAACCCACGAGGTTGGACAGGCAACCCTACTCCTTGTAACGTACTACCGGGGATTCGAAACCACGCCAGATTACTCAATGACAGGCTTTATGATACAGCACGCACGTGGTAACCATTTGGCCATCCCCTGCCAAGAACAATAGGATGTCAAATCCTTTTACATTTAAATCCAAATAGACCCTTTAAATAATTATGTTAGAGCTACATATAAATATGCATATATGGCTTTACATGTTATGAAAAATTATCATTTAAACATTTATTAACATGGCAAGCACATAATCTACTTTCTAGACCATCGGATTCGGAAGGGTTGGATATTAAATGGATTATTTCAACCCCCCCCCTAGATAAAATGAATAATCAAAACTACGTTTATCATCATAGCAATGATACTACATCAACAATACTCACTTGTGAAAAACTCAAATTCTCATAACTTTGTTCAGAATAAAGTAATTTGAACGAAATTTTCAATATATTCATTTTGCATTATCTATTTTGAAATATTAAAGCAAGAACGGTCAGCACCTTATCTAAATCTTACATAATGCATCTTGAAACATTTCTTATAGGAGACATAAAACTATTGAAATATTTGCCTGAAATCTTTACCATATTTAGTTTCTCCCTGTTGGGTCAAGAATATTTCCAAACCAAACCCCTGATCAAAGAGGAGGAGCGAATTTCCCTACCAAAGCCCTGATCAGAGAGGAAGAACCATGACGATAACAAACATACATACCGTAATGGCTGCCAAGATACCAGAATCTAAAAATATGGAATGCAAATCGGACCTGAAACAAAAATCAAACAAATTATTCCCTTTTATAGGACATTTACTAAGGGCCACGGGCAACCCAATACATCTTATACTTCTACTAGGGGCCACAGGCAGTCCAAGAGAGAGAGAGACCTATGGGGGCAAAAGAAGTAGCAGCCACCCCTGGAAACCCAATGAGTGCCTTTACCGAATGGGGAAACTATCGGTTACCCAAATGGGTGCGTTTTGGTGCCCTTTCCATTGGATGACATACGAAACCAACACCAAGATGGGTTTAACATCCACTTGTAATTTCAGGACTAACATATGGTTCAGTTTTTATTTCAAAAATTTGCTTGCACGTAAGAGTCTTTAGCATTGGGAGGAGAATACCCATGAGGTAAGACAGACGACCTTACACCTTGTCACGAACAACTGTGGAATTGAAACTAGGCCCCAAGTTCACAAAACATTCTCAAACTTAAGTTGAGAATTTACTCAACTTTCAATCACCGTTTTAAGGAAATATCTTTGATCCAGAACACAAAACTTTGCAAATAGTTTCTTATTGATGTATTTGATACATTAAAACAACAAATGTTTTATAAAGGGCTATATTTTAGTCAAGAAAAAAGGCAAACAATTTTGAGTAAATTCTTGACTTAAGTCGGAGAATGCTTTGTGAACTCGGGGCCAGAATGAATACGAGATATTATAAACAGGGATCTCTACCTACTTTTTTAGTTGTGACATGACAAAGGGAAGTAATTTAATTTTTTTGGTAGCAGCTTGTCGTTTTTGGTTTAATTCTCGATCTTCCTATAAACAAATTTCATAAAAAAAATAATAAAAAACAAGAATTTTGGTGGGATAAAATTTGAGAACCCAGAAAAAACACATGAGGTTAGGCAGAGGACCATGGGATAAAGTTTGATATATGACCCTTGTAAGTTATAAAGTGGTTGAGAACCATGACTCATTGACAGCCATTAATGGCCAGATATAAACTCTAGGACATGGTTGTCATTAAGTTGTGTTGATTTAGCAGGAGTTAGCAGGTGTTTCTCTATTTAATGTTTAATTTCAAACCATTGTTGAAAAACTGTTCAAATTGAGAATCATAGACAAATATTGGGTTTCAACTGTTGTGTAGTGTAAGTGTCTCTTTAGATTAGATAATGACTGTTTGGATTTAGATTAGATAATAATTGTTTAGTTTCTGGAGCAGTGTTGAGTAATTAATTAGTCTGTTACCAGTAATTATAAACCCAACACCCTTTTATCTTATCGAAACAGCCCCTTTGTAAAAATGGAAAAATGGCGTGTTTTTATTTTAAAAAAAACCCATCTCATTAATTCCATCATGTAAATATTTTTGTTCAGTTACAGGGAGAATAATTTCAAGTGTACGTAACCCATGACGAAGTAAATGTAGAGCGTTGAAATGTGTAGCCCAGTACAGCAATAGTGATATTTCTTGATCTTTTCACAGATTTAAAAATCTCCCTCTGCATCACATTATATGGAAAGATTGTCTGAGAACCAGAATTTTATTTGTATGGCCTTTTAGTTGTATTTATTTTTTTTTTATGACCTTTGTGATGTGTTCTTTTGTATGGCCTTTGTGATGTGTTTTTTGTATGACATTTGTGTTGTATTTTTTTTGTATGCCTTCATGTTGGTTTTTTTTTATAGTCTTCATGTTGGTTTTTTTTTGGTATGGCCTTCGTGTTTTTTGTATGGGCTAGTGTTGTGTTTTTTGTATGGCCTTTGTGTTGTGTTTTTTTTGATTAAAGTAGTTTACCTCGGCAGCCTGTTTCATCTTTTTGATCATATCGTCCACGAGATCATCGTTATCATTGATTAAATCACCTTCCTTCTTCTTTCTTCTCTGTCTCTGTTTCTCATCTCTCCTTCTCTCTAACATCAGATCAAAATCAGATACAATCCTACGATTAGAATACAGACAAATATCATAAAAACAGTACAATACAATTAAAATTAGGCAACACAATAACAACGCTATACAATCAAAAGCAAAAGCAATATCCACTCGATACAAATTACAAAACATTTTGGGAATAACATACGGTTCAATTTGACAGACAAACCATGTACTAATACTGAGTTATACCACTGCAGTCAAGATCGGATACGTGTTGCGATTCAGGTGCCACTACGATATGATTGATAACACAATTCATAACATGGCCAATAATTACCCAGAAAACAACAGAATAAATGAATAATTGATTTTTTAAACTTGCCCGTGTCGAAGAAATAAAACTGTTGTATATCATAATAAGGACCATATTGATGATCATAATAAGGACCAAAACAATGTAAAGGGTGTACCTGGATAATGTGTGACGTGGATAATTTAGAGTGACAGGTTACTTACTGAAGCGGCAAAGAACATTTAAAAAAAGAATATGTGTCTCGCGAATCATGATTCAATACATGTATCGTGAGAAAAGGTGAATCATGATACATCAATTCAAGGACATATCGTGCCAGCATTAATCACGAACAAGTAACTTGACTCAATTTCATGTGTTGAATCACTAAACCACATTCCCCCAAGAAGAAAAAGAACTTATGCTACTTCAAGAAAAAGAAGAACTTATGTTCCTCAAGAAAAAGAGGAACTTACGTTCCATCAAGAAAAAGAAGAAGAAGAACTAATAAATGTTCCCTGAAGCAAAAGAACTTGCGTTCCCTCAATTAGAAGAAGGAGAAAAACTTGTGTTCCCTCAAGTAGAAGAAAAAGAACTTACGTTCCCTGAAGAAAAAAGTAAAAGAAGAAGAACTTACGTTCCACCATCTTTATCCCCATCTTCCACACCTTCATCAGAATCATCATCATCCTTGCCAACAGCAGGTGGTGGAGGTGCTTCTTCTGGTACAATCCCATCAGCTCCTTCACCACCATCATCAGATAAAACAGCTACAAAATATTACATAAAATACCTCAGTTTTTCATCCCACATGAGTGACTAGAGGGAACCACATGCAGACCGGAAAATACCAATCAACTTTCCAGGTCTACACTGGGACTGAGCACCTTACTTCCTTAATCACTGTCCTGATATCACAGACTACACATTCCCTCTTGTCTTTAAAGTTCAACTTCCGTGTTCTATGCCGTTCCCATCCCACAACCCACAAACCATTTTGTTCATTCCCACCCCCCACAAACCATTTTGTTCATTCCCACCCCCCACAAACCATTTTGTTCATTTCCACCCCCCACAAACCATTGCGTTCATTCCCAACCCCCTTAAATGATTTTGTTCATTCCCACCAGCCACCATCTCCCAGAAACCATTTCATTCATTCCCACCCCCATCAAACCATTTCGTTCATTTCCACCCCTCATCTCCTACAAACCATTTCGTTCATTCTCACCCTACTTCTCCCAAAAACTATTTCATTCATTCCCATCCTCCATCTCCGAGAAATCAAACTAACTCTATCTTTTATACTTAATGTTTTGTATGACGCCGCTCCCCTCTTAAATTAAAATCTTTTTCAATCAGCCATTTTAATAATATAGACAAAATTATAATTTACATGTAACAGAACCAACCTGATTTCTTCTTTTTCGACGTCCCTTCGACATCAGCTTCTCCGAAACCCTGAAAGAATGACGAGAAGATGAGTATCGTGACAGTTTGTATCACAAACAATCATCAAGGTATTAAAACAGGGGCAACAGAAAACCTTACAACGCTGTGTACCTTGTAGACTTCTGTATGTCAGCTAGTGTCACCTGTTTAGCTCGTAGACTTCTGCATGCGGAAGTAAAATAAAAGGAAACTAGTAGACAGTGATTGAAATGGGGTAATATACTAATAACTAGTAACAATTTGAAAGAGAGAGAAAGAAAGAGAGAGAGAGAGAGATGGTGTTTAACATACACTTGACACAAACTCAGTCATTTCAGGACTAACATAGGCACATAGTGGCCTGTACATGTACCAGTGATGGGAAACCGATGGAAACAGAGAAAACCCACAATGTTGGACAGGCAACCAGAGTTGGGATTTCAAAGTTTTTCGTGTCGGACATTTTACCGAAAATAAAGGGGCATAACTCTTATCGTTATTTAAGCAGACGAATTCATACCACAATTAAAAGTCACATGTCAAAATATTCAAATCACGCTATGGCGTACGTGACTTACAGCACACAGCTTCATAGTAAGCACTGCCTAACATGTTAAGCAATATTCGTGCGGCGCTCGAGATAACGGGAAAGTGCCACTGTGGATGAGAATTTATATATGGATTCTTAAAAGACGTAAAGGATAACGTAGACAAAATGAATTAGGGTGTTATAAAATAATATACTCTTACGATATGTGACATCTATGATTAGTTGATATATATAGATGCTGTCGGCTCACATCAATGGGATTAAAATGCCCGACAATTGAAGACCACGAGGTAAACAAGGTGAATTAAAATTATAATCACTCTTATTGGATCGATGAATAGTCCGACAAAGGGAAAGCAATGACTTATGTTTAAGATTAGATTGATGAATTGTCAGACAAAGGATTAAGTCAATCAAGGCAGATTAAGTAGTTAATCAAGGTAGGTTTATTGACGGTATAACACAATAAATACACTCATCACTTAAGGGGAGAGGCTGGTCGAAAACCATGTTTTGGCCATAACTTTTTTAAAAATAAAGATAATCTAATGACATTTGGAGGGATTATCAGGGCTGTTGCTAGAAGTACACACAGCAAATTTCATTGAGATTGATTAATAATATCATGAAAATTTTGATGAGAAAAAATCATGGGCTAGTACCCCGATTTTAAAAAATCGTTTGAAGCCAATTTTAATTTTTTTTTGCCAAATTGATTTTTTTCCTGTTTGTTTATAACTAAGCTAGTGGAATAAGGAGTTTCTAAAAGAAAAATCGAACGAATGGTTATTTTTTTGTTAAAAAACTAAAGATGACATTTTTGCCTTGACGGTGTCCTAATTCCAATATCTCATAATTTTTTTTTTTATTATAGTACATCTAAAATACTTCTTATTCCACTAGATAAATACATATGGAACATTCCCTCTAAATTTCAAGCTTGTAGTTCTAATAGATTTAGAGAACGATTTTTTTTCGTGCGACTGATCGGCGAAGAAATTGCTTCTGAGAAAATTGATGACAAAGTTTGACTTTCTCCTAACTTTTTTAAAAATAAAGATAATCTTATGAAATTTGGAGCGATTATTAGGGCTAATGAAAGAAGTATACACAGCAAATTCCATAGACATTGAGTTATATTATCATGAAAAATGTTATTGAGAAAAATTTATGGAAAGGTACCCCTTTACAAAAAAAATGTTTGAGGCCAATATTTTTTTACATTACATCAATAATATTACATATTTCTGCTTTCGTTAAGTTAAAATCAATAAAATAGTAGGCAACTTGTTTTATGACTATATTATGGTGTGATTTAGTTAGATCCACATAACTCAAAAAAGAATTACTACCAGTATAAGAAATAAAATAAAATTGGGTCTATATTTTTCAAAAAATTTTTGTAAAACTTTTGCAGGCAGTCATGCATAATATCTATAAAAAAAATTTCTTATTTATATTAGCAGTGTTGATAGTAATGCAATAATAGTAAAATATTGCTTTGGGGTTTTTTTGTTTTGTTTTGTTTTTTTTGCTTTACTACTAAAATCATTTGAAGATAGGTTGGTTTTTTTTTTTTAAAATCTTTATTTTTTCATAGAAATGTTCCTGTCAGCGATTATGTCCGTAAATATGTAATGGAAAACCCCGTAAAACATGCGTAAACTTTCACTAGGATATATAAAAGAAAGTGAAAGAACGTCCTGGTAGTCGCGATTGTTATTTATAAGTAATAGTAACTAAATGGTGAGTCGTGTATGATCGCGCATCTCCGTAACTAGGCTATGTAACAATTATAATGTACTGCGCATGCGCCGGAAGAGTTCACAACCAATTGACCCTTATTATGTATTCAAAAATCCATAAAAGGCAGTTTCCGTGATATTTTTTAACGGAAAGAATCGGCAATTGCCAAATATGTAACAGTTATAAATAGAATATTTTACGACTATCAAACGAAGCGGAACTTCCTCTTTCCATCGATATATCAAACATGGCTACCATAACAATGCCATCAACGCCACGAAAGCCGAAGACAGTGGCATATTTTGCGATTCTCTTTACAAAAAAATTGATTTTAATTGACCTAGGCATTTTTAAAACATGAAATTAGGTACTTATTTTTTATTTTGTCAATTTAATTTTTTCGTAATATGATAATAAACATATTTAACCTGCCGAAAATTATAAAATGTCAAAACTCAAAATTTTGAACATTTTTAGACTTTTCGACCCGCGTCTCCCCTTAATTACCTAATCAATCCTGCCTATTGTCAACGATAATCGGGTTGAGTGGTAGTTATACTCTCGGTACACTATATTAATTTTGGAATTTTGAATATTATTCACTGTCTTGATGTCCGATTGGGCATATTCCCGGTCGGACAACATTGTGCGTTTGGAAAAAAAATTCAGACAAGTCCGGAATATACGGGCGAAATCCCAACTCTGCAGGCAACCCTACTCGTCACATACAACCAGTTTATCGAAACCACGCTGGTTGACTCAATGAGAGACCTTACGACACAATCATCCAACCATCCGATTACCTTTAAACTAGACACAAACACAAGTTAGAATTAGATGAATTTGGGTGATTTTTAGATGATTTTGATACAGAATGAATGTAAAGAAATTATAGCTAAAAAATGCAGTGTACTCTGATGATTTAAAATTTCTTGGCCTAATTATAACACCAATTACCTCAAATTCTTCATCTTCATCACTTGAACCAAAGATATCGGCTATCAACTCATTTTCTTCTACCCTATAGATACAAATTACAAATAAACTACATTTAGGATTAATAAAGTTGCTAGGCAATGAAAGATTGTTGCATCGTGAATCTTCAGAAACACCACAAAAAAGCAAAATCTTTTCTCTGTATAATACAAATTTTTTTATTGTTTTGGGGGACTGATTAGTTGTGAGAGGAAACCAGATCACATGACTGGTATCAGAACCAGATCACATGACTCTATGACATATCTTATGATAACCCATTCAACCACCCCCATCCCTATCTGTAGTGCAGGCTGAATGCTGACATATTTTTAGTGGAACTATTTTAGTACTGAGATTCAACATTCACAACATTGTACTGGTAGTTCTCCCGTAATGTGGAAAAACCGATTAACACTGTTGAATGTAGATTAGAGAAAACAAAGGAAAACTGTTTTGTTTCAGAATTAAGCTACTGAATATAAAACCAATTTTATTTTGTCTTGAAGATAATTAGAAGCTTTTCAGTGAAGGATAAAAAAACCCCAAACTATTACTGTATATACATGTGTACTAAGTCCAAATATGGGTCTAACTCAATTTTCACCAAAATTTAACTTGCTAGGTTTTTCCACATTACGGGAGATTTGGCAAATGAAATTCACAGATTTGATCAATTCTATAAAATATGCTTACTCTTCTTTTTCACTTTCATCATCACTCATGACTTTAACTGAAATAAACAAACAGGGGACATAAGTTTCAAGTTTCATCAAAATCAAATAAAAATTATGACCTCTCGAGTGTCCACAGGCTGAAAACATGATTTTTCGTACACAGAGAGATAGAAATGGGGTTTAACGTTCACTCAACATAAACAAGGTCATTTCGGGACTAACATATGGTTTAATTTTATTTCAATAATTCGCTTGTGAGTAGAGGTCTTTAGCAGTGGGAGTAAAATGCAGCACACTAATCATTCCGCAATCCAACCCCGATATTTCACACAATCAACGGTCATAATCCATGAAGTTACATGCCAGTTTCGAATGGAACAGGGAACTTATATTTCATGTTTTGTCAAAATTGGATAAAAATTGTGAGCTGTAAAGTGTACACCAACAAATTGTAGGAAGATGTCCAGACAGGGGGACGAAATTCTACATCCACATGAAAATGTGAGCATGTGTACTTCTTTCATGTATAAATATACAGCTAACACTACACAGTGTTTGGTTGAACTCACTTCAAATAAGAACATGGGAAATCATGTTTTATCAAATAATCAAACTGTCTTCGTTACCGTACCTCTTTTTCTTTTCTTGGTCGGAGAAACTTCGGCATCAGTTTCAACAGGTTTATCACTGAAAATATCAATAAATAGTTATATATATATCCTAATTTGAACAAATATATTCAGGATAAAAAAAAGTTACATTAACTAAGTTCTTGATGGGAAAGTTGCCTATTTTAACTCTGATGACAAGCTGATGGGCAGGATGGAAGGCCCATGTATAAAATGACATACACTTAATAGTAAGTGCAGGGGGACTGCACCACACACAATTCTACACAAAAACAGATATACAGACAAGACATCATACTAAGAGACCACAAACATAAACACATCAACAAGAGTGAATGGATCCGGGGGCTAGCCGTAAGCATTCACTGCGCTGTACAGTCCCAGGCCTGTGGTGACACAGACTTCACTCATATTTGAAAACAAGTTGGGAACAAAACCCAAGGAAATAATTATATAATGTCAGCATGAGTCATGATCTGTCATATGTTGCAAGAATTACGAATGCAAGCATATTGTTGTATAAATTCCGTTATACAAGTAACAAGGAGAGAGAGAGAGAGAAATGGGGTTAAACGTCCACTCAACACAAACTAGGTCATTTCGGGACTAACATATGGTTTTAATTTTATTTCAATAATTCGCTTGCGCGTAGGGGTCTTTAGCAGTGGGAGTAAACTGGAGTGCATGGAGGAAACCCACGAGGTTGAGAAGGCGCCCCTATCTCCATGCCACATACGCTCACATGAGGGATCGAAACCACAGCCACAAACCAGAGGTGACCGGCCAGCTAGGGGTCGAAGCGCGGCACTCTAGACAACTAGGCCATCCCAACCCCCAGACACAGTTTGAAGTTGATATAGGAGTAGACTGTAGCACATGGCGTATGCCCAGCTTCATTAACATTTTGTTATATATCCCACTTTATAACAGGAACAAGTGACAAGAATCGAAGATTTATTGACAGAATTCCGTTGATCATTTGTGTATTTAAAATCTGATTGTTTTATGTGATGTGAATAAAAACATTTTGATGCTTACTCGTCATTCTCTTTATCGGAACCACTGACAGGTGATCTAACGACTTGTCTCTCACCTGTAATAATAAACACCATCTAAACATCTCGGCACGCAGAGCTACCCCGACCAATTTCAACTTGGATCGAATAATCCCACAAGCGAGTGATCCTTCTCGAGCACCTGCAGCTCACCTGAATGGTGACCGAGGAGCTTGAAGGCAGCTCTCTCCATTCTACCGATTTCAGGATTCAGTAGTCTATTGATACTTTATTAAAAGTAGTAAATATTTTACTTATAAATCTTATAAACACTTATTTGGAATGGTTTACTGGTAAATCTTATAAACAGTTTTTTGGAACGTACATGTATTATGATAAATTTTATAAACAGATTTTTTTTTAATGTATCATGATAAATTTTATAAACGAACATTACCTGAAGGAGATCTTGATCTACTTCTTGATCTACTTCTTGATCTAGATCTACTGGATTGACGACTTCTCGCTGGTGAACGTGAACCACTCCTACTTCTAGCAGGGGATCGACTTCTACTTCTTGATCGAGATCTGCTCCCAGCACGTGATCCTGATCTTGACCGTGACCTTGCTGGAGACCCCGAACCTGATCTAGAGCCTGATCTAGAACGTGCACGTGATCCAGATCGTGATCTAGCTGGAGAACCAGATCTTGACCTTGATCGTGAACCTGACCTTGATCTAGCCGGTGAACCTGATCCCGACCTACTTCTGGAAGCCCGCGAGGCCGGAGAACCTGACCTACTTCTGCTACCTGAACGACTGCGGTGTGATCCAGCTGGAGAACCAGGCGCGCTTAGAGGTGATCCAGGCCCAGGGCCTTCTGGTGAATTGGACCTACTTCTGGCTGACCCAGCAGGAGAACCAGGAGCGCTTGGTGGAGAACCAGGACCAAGTCCCATTGGAGATGCTGATCTGCTTCTATCTGAACCTGCAGGCGACTGTGATCGACTGCCGGCTGGTGAACCCATGGGGCTTTCTACAGGAGATCCTGGAGCACTGCCAACAGGGGTTGGGGGACTCCCAACAGGAGCTGAAGGGCTGTCGGCATCGTAATCGTCTCCATCATTATCCACCTCGTGTTCAACAACTTCGCGTTCTACATCCTCCTCTTCTTCTTCATGAACATCTTCACGAACAACCTGGAAAGAAAAAAAACAACAAATCCTACAACAAGCTTAAACAATAACAAGTTTCAATCGTCCACGGATGTAAGGCCGCGGTTAATTAATTGTCTAGCCTACTTTACTTATCACCTAGAGTGTCATTTTCATCGATAAATAGTGGATTTTAATTCGTCAATTCAATGTTCATATTCAAAGGCAAACAAATATAATTTTACAGGACAAATTTTTGATCTCAATAAATTTGAGCAAATTATAACGGCTGAAAAAGGACATGCTGGTGGATCATGAGAAACAAATAATTAAGTGTCATTCCATGAGAAAACCATGCAAAATCATGCAGAATCGGGAAGGTGGGGGGTCGGCAGATCGAGTTCATCTTGGGGTGATTTTATGGACTCCTCAAGACTACTTCACAGCCAGAAGAACCGATCTCAAAATTTAACCGTTATTGAGATACAGCCTCGGGCTGATTTTTGGGCAATTTTGCCCTTTTTCAGGTCATTTTTGGTAAATTTTCAGCCACTTATTCTGGTGAGTCTAGGGTTTGGATGAAAATAGTGGTGGTTGGTGATGTTAGTGGGGGTCTTCCTGTGCCCCAATATACAGACCTTAAGGTCACATCTATTCTCTGGGAGTAATGGTCAGCAAAATTGTAACATATGGCGAATAAAGTAGAAAATATACACCTTCGAAGATTAGCCCTATTTTCTATGATGCGGGGGTAGGTCAAAATATCGAAATGGTTTTATGCACAGCTCGACCCCCTCTATTGATATAAGAAATAAAATTTCTGTCACCTCGATTCATTCAATGCGAAATCATGAGTCAAAGTTGGTGAATTTTCCATATTATAAATCTCCGATTCTCTATGAAATGACCAACTACTTTCATACAGGATAAGCCAGCTTTCTTTAATTCTTCGCCAAATCATTCGCCCATGCTCGCTGGTAGCAGCAGTAAACCGGTTCGAGCAAAACTGGTCACTTTGATGAAGTGTGGTATCCAATGCAAGATGGCCGCGCCCGGGACCGCAGAAAATTGAGGCTTTTCTTCATTTTTGGCCATTGAATGTGGCCCATATCCCAGACATGAGAACTAAAATGACTTCATCCAATTGAAAGACTGTACTAAAAATATTAAAGTCCACTCTATAGCACATTACGTAGCAATAAGTTATGTGAGAACCGAATTGGAACTGATTTCTTGACGTATAGTGGAAGTGTTGATCTTAATGTGCTACCTATTGATACCGCTTGGATTTCAAACGCAATATTCCCAAAGGACGTAAACATCCCCTGCATTGTACCACACCTAAGGGAAATACATAGAAAAACCGTGCTGTGTCACTTGGAAACAGCTAAGTGAAATAAAATACTATTGAAATAAGGAAGGAATAAAATTGTGTCTTTGAAATATCAATAAGAACCTTCTATGTGTGCTTGACCACAACTAATTTAGCAGAAAAGAGTTGTGCGGTATATACACAAGTGGCCGAAAAGAGTTGCGCGGTGAACCTCGACTTGACTGGGTAAAGCCATGGGCGTTAGAAGTCCCCAAACGTGCTGCCTTGAGTGTGATATAGCTGTAATACCTTTACTGAAGGTGTTGGGTTTTTTTTTAACCTGGCAGCATTACAACATTCTTGTTAGTTTTACATTTTTTCTTCTATTCTAGGTACATACCGGAAAATTTATGCTGTCCATAATGAGGAAATGGACCGTGAAAAAAACCAGTCTAGTTCTTCAAATAAATAATATGGCATGGGGTCCGAAATTCAACTTCATCATATGATCATTTTCAGAGCCCAAAATGGATCTTGCCAGACCTTGTAAAACTACACGTGTACATGAAGGGGAGTCAAAATGTTGTATCAAGCATATTTTGCAAAATTCACTTTTTTTGCTTCGTCATAATGAGAATTTTCTTGCGGATCTTTCATCTGGATGTCGTATTTCTAAGCCAATAAAAAGAGGGTTTATAGATACTGTTTCAAAATGTCGTATATGGAGTGTTCCAAAAAAAGAAATTATTAAGAGCGAAAATGTTGTATTACAATCAAATGAAATATAGCCAGTAGTGTTTTATGATTAAATACCTATTATTGAAATTATTGTTGAGGCTTTACATACTGTTTAAATGGCTACACATACATTTTGTAAATAAATATTTGAGAAAAGCTTCAGAAATATGACCTTTTACATACAACATTTTGACGACGATTTTATGAGACATTTTGATTTTTATGCTTGTCCTGGACCACCTCTCAAAATATCAAACGCAACGTATATTTGCCATGGAAAATTTTCTTGTATCTAGTCTCCGAATGGTGGACTGGCTGGTAACAGGGACCAGGCTAGTTGATCAGTTGGACACTTGATTTGTAAAGAAAATTTTTCAAATTTTTATCCATGCAAATACTTAGAAAATAAATTTAGTAAATTATTTTATATGGAATAAGTTTAGAAAATTGTTTTATGTGGTTTGCAATTACTGTTGGAACTGATGACATCCCTCTCCCTTTTGGCAGTTCTATGTACTAGTAGCTGTTACAGGAAGTGGAGGCGGTGTTTCGATTCTACTACCCATAGCTGCAGATGATGTAGTAGCAGTAGATTGATAATGGGTGCTAGAGGCACTAACAGTAGCTGCAAATGATGTAGCAGTGGGATGGATGTCATCAGTTCCCACAGTAATATCAAACCACGTGAAATAATTTAGTTTTAAAAGGCCTGTCAAGATCCATTTTGGGCTCTGGGAATGATCATATGATGAAGTTGAATTTTTGACCCTATACCATATTATTTATTTGAAGAACTAACCTGGCTCTTTTTACAGTTCATTTCCTCATTATTGACATTGTAACATTTACAGCATATACCTAGAACAGAAGACAAAAATTCTAAAATTAAGAAGCTAGCCTCCAGTAAAGGTATTACAGCTATATCAGACTCAATGCAGCTAGTTTGAGGACTTCTGAAGTCCATCACTTAAATCAGTCAATTGTTGTCGATCATACATACAAGATCTTTTTATCGATATTTCACTTACCCCATGCATTAGGAATAAACAGATTCTAAGTGACACATCAAGGTCTTTGTATGGATTCCCCTTATGGAATATTCCGTTTGAAACCGAGGCGGTAGCGATGGGCAGCACATATCACCTTTCCATCTAAACTCCACGAATCAAGATAACAAAATACACTTCGTCAAGAAATCGGCTCTCATTCGGTTGTCACATCACTTAATGCTATGTAATGTGCTAAAGGGTGAACCTGAATGTGATGTCCTTATATTAGTACACTCTTGGTACACAGCACAGTCTTTGTTTGGATTCCCCATAGGTGTGGTACCATGCAGGGAATATTTGCGTCCTTTTTCATTTGAGATCTAGGAGGTAGCGACTCGAAGCACAATAAGATCAAAATTTCCACTTCAAGAAATCAGTTCATATTCGGTTCTCACATCTCGTATTGCTATGTTATGTGCTAAAGAGTGGACCTTAATGTTTTAAGTAGTCTTTCAAGTGTATGAAGGCATTTTAGTTCTCATGTGTTGGGATATGTGCCACATTCAATGGCCAAAAATTAAGAAAAACCTAAATTTTCTGCGATCCCGGGCGCGGCCATCTTGGATTGGATTCCAAGCTTCATCAAAGTGACCAGTTTTGCTCGAACCGGTTTACTGCTGCTACCAGCGAGCATGGGCGAATGATTTGGCGAAGAATTGGAGAAAGCTGGCTTACCCTGTATGAAAGTAGTTGGTCATTTCATAGAGAATCGGAGATTTATAATATGGAAAATTCACCAACTTTGACTCATGATTTCGCATTGAATGAAACGAGGTGACAGAGATTTTATTTCTTACATCGATAGAGGGGGTCGAGCTGTGCATGAAACCATTTCGATATTTTGACCTACCCCCGCATCATAGAAAATAGGGCTAATCTTCGAAGGTGTATATTTTCTATTTTGTTCGCCAGATGATACAATTTTGCTGACCATTACTCCCAGAGAATAGATGCGATCATAAGGTCTTTACATTGGGGCACAGGAAGACCCCCACTAACATCACCAACCACCACTATTTTCATCCAAACCCTAGACTCGTCAGAATAGGTGGCTGAAAATTGACCAAAAATGACGTGAAAAAGGGCAAAAATGTCCAAAAATCAATCTGAGGCTATATCTCAATAGCGATTAAATTTTGAGACCGACTGTTCTGGCTGTGAAGTGGTCCAGTGGAGTCGATAAAATCCCCCCGAGATGAACTCGATCTGCCGACCCCCACCTTCCCACCTTCTGCATGGTTTTCTCGTGGAATGACTCTTAATTAACCGTGGCCTAACCGTATCAATATATCACTTCTCTTTAATTCCCTTCAACAATCTGGGATAGTCTATACCAAGTGAGAGAGAGAGAGAGAGAGAGATGGGGTTTTATGTCCACTTGACACAAACTAGGTCATTTAGAGACTAACATTTGGTTCAATTATATTTCATTAATTCGCTTGCGCGTAGGGGTCTTTATCAATAGGAGGAAACTGGAGGATCCGAAGAAAATCCACGAAGTTGGACAGACAACCCTACTCCTTGTCACTAACGACCCGGGAATTGAAACCAGGCCAGTTGATTCAATGACAGACCTTACGATGCAACCTTCATGTGCTAAGCATTCGGTTATCCAATCCCCCAGCTAACTATTCGGTCAGGTATCTAACCATCCCCCCCCCCCCCCGCAAACCATTCGACTATCCAACCCCTTGTATACCATTCGGCTATCCATCTTCCGTTAACCATTCCCGCCCCCCCCCCTTAATCATTCGGCCATCAAACCCCTTGCTGACCATTCTACATGCTTAGGGGATAAACCAAGGCACACAAAAACCTCAAATTTCAAGGTTTAGAAGATAAACAAACAATAGATCTTACATCACCACCATCATTTACATAATCATCATCATCTACTTCATCTCTGGTAGCCATTTCTACATCATCATCTGCACTAGCGGCTCCACCTGGAGAACCAATAGGGGATCCACTAGCATCAGATCCCTGAAAATACATAATACACGGGTTATATAACAACAACAAGGTATATAAATTACACAGTACAGTCCTTAAGAAGTTGGGGATCACATGGCTAAGTGGGTACGACGCTGGCTTGCTAGGGATTACCCCTCTCCGTACCAATAGCAACAGTAAGCGGAGATGTGTGAGAATTAATTGCAGACACAAACCGATGTTATCTGTAATCAGTGACTATTATTACAAATATCGAATCCTAATGAAATTCTTGGATTATCCACTACCTGCGTCCTTTCCGTCATTTTTATCCCTGAAAGTGTTGTACATGTACATAAAGTTTATCAACATGTACACAAAGCACTCAATGTACTCGTGCAGCCTTATTCGTCGGGCTGATGATTAGGGGAACCCTTACATTTTTGTCCTGCATACACTCCGTGAGTGTTTTTCAGAGAAACCAGTATTTTTCTTGTAAGATTGGATATCTCTACTTTCCATAGCCAGGCAACGAAACATACGCCCACAACAGCTAAGTCGTCCGGGCAGTCAACAAGGGTTGTCGCATATTGTTTCTTTTATCAGTAAGGAGAACATTTACAACACATGATAATCTTATTACGAGTAATAGCCCATTAAATAATTATCAGAAATGATTAGAATAGTTTTGATGGTTTGTCTCAAGGCCTTTGTCCACAAGATATTTCAAAGTGATCAAGTGCCAGAAATTATCAGATATCACTGAAAATCAAATAGGATTCTTCGTATCATGACCCTAAACACTGTGTACAAATTTAAAGTCAATCGGATATTAACTTTAGCCTTTAGAGCATTCACAGGGTTTTTCAAAGTGATCAAGGGTCATAACTCTGGCAGTAATTATCGGATATCGCTGAAAATAAATAGGCTATTTTGTATCATGACCGTAAATAGTGTGTATAAATTTAAAGTCAAACGGATATTAACTTTAGATTTTTCAAAGTGATCAAGGGTCATAACTCTGGGCAGTAATTATCGGATATTGCTGAAAATCAATAGGCTTCTTTGTATCATGACTTTAAACACCGTGTATAAATTTAAATTCAATCGGATATTAACTTTAGCCTCTACAGCGTTCACAAGATTTTTCAAAGTGATCAAGGGTCATAACGCGGATATTGCTGAAAATCAACAGGCTTCTTCTTATCATGACCTTACACACTGTGTATAAATTTAAAGTCAATCGGATATTAACTTTAGCCTCTAGAGCGTTCACAAGATTTTTCAAAGTGATCAAGGGTCATAACTCTGGTAGTAATTATCGGATATCACCGAAAATCAATAGGCTTCTTCGTCTCATGACCTTAAACACTGTGTATAAATTTAAAGTCAATCGGATGTTAACTTTAGCCTCTAGAGCGTTCACAAGATTTTTCAAAGTGATCAAAGGTCATAACTCTGTTAGTAATTATCGGATATCGCTGAAAATCAATAGGCTTCTTCTTCTCACGACCTTAAACACCGTGTATAAATTTCAAGTCAATCGGATATTAACTTTAGCCTTTAGAGCATTGTGGACGATGGACGGACCGACAGACGGACGGACGGGGGCGACGGCAATATACGACCACATTTCCATGTGGGCGTATAAAAATTACCATACTTTTATTGGCAATAACCAACCGATAAATACTTTCCTGGGAACCCAACTTTAAAGTTACATTATGGGAGATTAGAAAATGAGTTGGCAGTTCTCACTACAATAGTTCAAAACTAGCTAATATGATGATCCACTATGAACTTAGAACTAAGCGAATGAAAGTTCCGCTTTGCCTCGGTCAACATAACTTAAGTCGGTGAGACAAAACTAGTCGTCTCTGTTATCCATTTAAATTGGTTAATCACAGAGGAAAATACTGCAGCAAATCGAACGGCAATCCAACAAAAATATCATGCTAGCCTCGATATCGAGAGTTGAGTATGATCTTGATAAGTTAATTAATGTTTACTTAACAGTTTTTATAGCATTTCAGGCCTAAAGAAAGACAGACCTACAATAGGCAAATTTTCTCTTGCATAATGCATGTTTAAAACCTGTAAATAAACCAACTCTACCTTTAATAAATTATACAAGTTGATAATTACAGGTGTTATATTTACCTGTTTAAGTTGCTGTTCACTTTCTGGTTCATCTTGTACAGGTGTACTTCCTCCACTTCCTACACAAAAATAAATACAGTTGTAAATAACTCTAATGTCCAGTCTTTCATTGGCACTGCCGCAGTCTCCCCAACGATACAATAATAGTAGCTAATATAGCATATGTTTGTCAACCTATCCATCGTCAATAATTCCTCTATAAAATTGTAGCTAATATAGCATATGTTTGTCAAACTATCCATCATGAATAATTCTTCTATAAAATTGAATTAAATTGTGATTTGATTCGGTCTTTTATCTTCTTACCTTGACCACAGGTAGTTTTGTGAAATATATCAGTATAGCCGCCTATAGCTTAAACTTTACCTACTCTCGTCAATCTTGGTCTGTACTCTCTGTATAGTCTATCACTGACCCTTTTATTTTCAATTCTGAGATTGTTTTGTTGGGACTGGGGTGAAACGGTAGTGGGATAAAACGACCTGCTCCCCTGGGCATTGGCTATCTAATCTATCGAAGTAATAACTTAATTTAATTGTTAATTTCTTATTGCATCAACTTATATTGTAGGCCTATTTGTTTAGCGTGCAATATTTAATATAAAGCGAAGCTCTAAAGCATAGAGCAAAGTGCAGTGTTTGAGTAAAGCTCTTTTTCTGATAACACAGGACCGTACCGTAAAGATGTCACCCACAGACTGTTGATTAAAAAACATTTCAAACAGGAACCGGATACACTGGGCAATATTGGCAATACACATGTAGGCGCACGTCAACTTGCTACGCATGTCATAACATCCACTTGACACAAACTAGGTCATTTTGGGACCAATATATGGTTTAATTTTATTTCAATAATTCGCTTGCACATAGAGGTCTTTAGCAGTGGGAGGAAACCGGAGGTTGAGAAGGCGCCATTATTTAACAGTATTTCACTTGTGTATCACTTGAGAAATTAAAGGAGCTAAATCACTAACAACATTTATTTGGGACCTAGAAATTGACTCAAGTGGTTTGCAACACATAGAATACTCTAATATGAATGTATATAAACTGATTTACATTCAATGGTTTCCGTTTTTACTCTAATTTCCAATCAATTATGTTCGAAATAAGCCTGCAGTGTCAATCGAATGCAAATTTCTAGCGTCTAGTTATTCCAGTCCACAAGCGCTGTTTGATTTGGTGCAATTCTAGCCTCGTTCTGCAAGTTTCTTGCTAGAACTGGGGATTCGTGTACCAACTGTAAAATATTTATTTTGTCCTAAATATTGGATATCAGAAGCCCATCTTTTCCCGGTAAGATCACAGCATCAATGTTGATTTAAATTGACAAATAATTCGTGTTTTCAATGTAAGACTTTGGATGATATTGAGTTAGAGATTTAGCTACTTTAATTATGAAGATTTTATATTTTAAAACAATCACAACACCTTCGCTCTACTCAGGCGAGGTCTGTTACATATTATTATTACCGGTTCGCTCATTATTTCCTTTATTTCTTCTATTAGATTCTATTGACTATTTCCATTGGCATTGCTAATATTGCTTTCGACTTTCCTTGATTTGAAGTTGTCAACAATTTAATAAATGTGACATTTTATTCAGTTCAAATTGTGTCAATAAATTAATTACAAAGATCGCAAAGTGACCCTTTCACTAACCTGTGTCGTCGTATTCCATTTAATGATGATATTTTTTTCTGAAATTGATTGAAAATACACAATATACAACAAAAAATACAATCACGCTCTAAAGCTCTCTATTTAGCGCCCCCTGTATAATTACGGGGAATTACTCTCATGGGTTTTCTAAGCGTTATCTCCCTTTTAAATAAGCTGTTCGGTGAAATTGTACATTGAAACTCGGCCATGATCAATGCATTTGCATTACGTGTCATCGTTTAATTACTTGGAATATTGAGGCATTGCAGATTAAAATAGAAATATGGCATTGCATAACATTTTCAGAACATTCGTATATCTTCTGTTGTTCGAAAGGAAGATACAAACTTTTAATCCGTTCATGGATACTGAATTATTCATGATAAATTGGGCTGGTCCTTTGGATATACCAACAGAAAACCTGGATGGCTCCATTGTTGTTATGACAAAAAATCAAGAAAAGTATCAGTGTATTTTGCCAGAATCAGAAGAAAAAAGACAGGAAAACAGTAAAAATTATAATGGCCCTACACCAGATGAATTAATGGAGGCATTATTTACGCAAAGTGCTTGCTCTTACAGAATTGAAAGTTATTGGACATATGAATTATGTCATAGTAAATATTTACGACAATATCATGAAACTAAAGAACCTGGAAAAAAACCCAAAATTCAAGAATATTTCCTTGGATATCATGAGAGATTCTTGAGAGATAAAAATCAGAATTCTGATAATTCCAAGTCAGAAGGCGTTGAGACGGTACAAAGGGTTAAATCTAAGAAAATAGATGGTATAGAACTACCATATTATGAAGTTAATATGACAGATGGTACAAACTGTGATTTATTAAATACCCCTAGACGTACTCGACTACTTTATGTATGTCAACCAGATGGCCATGGTGAAATCTATGATATGAAGGAATCATCAACATGTGAATATGAAATCATGGTTCTCACTGCTGTTTTGTGTAGTCATCCTGATTTTAGACCCAAGAACCCTCCTGTAAATCAGATTCAGTGTCATGCCATAGAATCTTCCCCTGACAAACCAAAGGCAGTTTCAAATTTCGAATCCCCAAGTACATCAATAAGACATCATACTACGAATGAAGGCATAGTTAAAGAAGATATTACTCTAAGTGATGGAGATACGATAAATAAAGTAAAAGTATATCGTACACCTAAAGCCACCACACCACCTACACCAGCACTTGGTCCTAATACAGATAAACAAATACTTCGTGATTTCCTCAATGGTGATTACTGTTTACAAGGGGGAACAGGTTGGTGGAAACATGAATTTTGCTACAATAAACATGCTAGACAGTATCATGATGGACCTGAAGGAAGACAAGTTATTTATTTAGGTCACTGGAATTTCCAGAAACATTTAGAATGGTTACAAAAAAATCCATCCAAACGTCCTAAAGAGAAGGATAGTAGAAAACATATATCTTTATTATATACGGATGGTGATATATGTGATTTAACAGGTTCTAAAAGAATAACAGAAGTTAGATTAAAATGTATACCAAATGAACAGCATCCACATGCAGTAGCATTATATTTAATGGAACCAAGTCCCTGTCATTATATTTTAGGAATTGAATCACCTTTATTTTGTTCTTTATTAGTGAAAGCTGATGATGATGGTATTTTTACATTAGCTGATGTTGAAGGACTATAATTAGGGTTTCACACTATTGTTTTTGTTAAGATTATTAGGGTTTCACACTGCGTAGCTTGCGTGAAACACTTTTGTTTTTGTTAAAGTTATTAGGGTTTCACACTGCGTATTGTTTTTGTTCGGATTATTATTAGGGTTTCACAAACTATTGTTTTTGTTCGGATTATTATTATTCTTCTTCTTATTTTTTCCAATTTGGATCTCAGAAACTACTTGTCAGATTGATCCAATTTTTTTGGTTTTACTACTGGTAAGGTGGGTGTGACTTAGAGATTAAAAAGCTATTTCGAACGTTCTGCGACAATTTGAAATGTCCGAAATCACCAAAGTTGTGGTAATTTTTTCATAATGTTGTAATCTTAACAACAATTGTTGGATTTTAACATTTACTAGTTTTAATATACCCAGAGACATGGCACATAGCTACGGATTTTTAGATTTTTGAATTTCGACAAATCTTCGGAAATATAAGGCGGCAAATTTTGATTTGGACAAAAATGTGAACATTTTTTTGTCTCGATAATTTTCCTTGGCCGCTATTGGCTAATTGAGTTTATCGGCTCTTGATAAATTATTAATTGCCCGATTTGTATTAAACAAAGTTTGTATGCTCCATTGTTCAAAATGTCGTTTTTTTTGTTACCGGTAAAGTTTCCTGTCGGCACCGGAAGTGACATAAATTTAGCAAAAACTACAATTTGGACTGAAAGGGTGTGCCATGTAAAGGCGCACAAAACATCGGGCTCAGTTTTTTTAATTTCAATTTCGTTTTCGGGCTATTGGATTAAAAGGTGAAAGAAGGTGTCAATATAAGCTATTTAAAACCCATCCAGCATCTTCATATTTAAAGATATATCTTCGTGACCTTTATAAACTTGCAGCAATAACCCATACGAAGAGAATGTGTGTGAAAATTAATTTGTAACAAGCGAAGTTGCTGAGAAATAGGCAATTTTGCATGAAGCTCTTTTCACCTTATTTTGGCTGTAAAAGAATCAACTATTATTTGATTTTCAATTTTCTATTATATGCCTAATGCAATAGTGGACTAGGTCAAACCATTTTACTTCTTACACTGCCAGCGGAAATGACGTCATTTGCTAAAAAATTAATTTTTAGCCTTAAAAACAATTTCAGCAACCAATAAGTCAAAATTGTTACAATAGGTATTTCTGGAGTGGGACCATGTGGAAATTGTGACCTTGAGATTAACGTTCGTGCAAAAATTAGCCCAACATGTTTGCTTCACAATATCAAAAAATTGGAGGTATAATTTTTTTTATAAGCCTGTAAAATCATGTCAGATGTCCACACAGGCAAGTAACCTGCTGCAGAATGTTAATCTCAAGGTCACGAGTTCCACACGGGCAAGTTCAAGGTCAAAGTCTACGTGAACGGTTATTGACCCATGTCGAAAATAACGGCATATTTGGAATCCTCGTGGAATTCCCATCCCAGAAATACCTAATATAACAATTTTGACTCATTGGTTGCTGAGTAATCGTCAAATGAATAATGTTGGCGACGCCCACTTTGGCCAAAATCCCCAAAATTGAGACCACCATATCTCGGCAACCGTCGGTCGGATCACGCTAAAATTTGAAATATCAGATTTTCCTGTCTAAATAAGCATATACACCAAATTTCAGCTAAAGCGAAGGGGGTACGGTTTAACCCATTGGGTGATTTGACACCGAATGACCCTACGGTTGCCGAGAAATATACGACTTTCTACAAGTCACTTTTCTTGGTTTTTGGTCTATAAAAGTGGCAATTCTTATTCGATTTACATAAAATTTTCACCATATGATGCCTTAAGCTATTTCTGATTTCATAAAACTAATTGAACATTTTCATTATCACCGGAAGTACTGTAATTTTGTAAGGATCATTTACATGTAACACATGTATAAAATGAATTGACATTGCTGGATTTGGTGGATTCTGCATACATTTTATTTGATGTGTGCAATGCTCATGTGAAAACCTGTTTAATGGTTTCATTGGTACCGGAAGTGACATATGTTCAAGGGTAACGTTGAAAGGTAACATGGCACCAGTGAAACCCGTCATAACTGCTTGCAGGTCTAGTTAGGGTTTCACACTGAGTAGCTTGTATGAAGCACTATTGTTTTTGTTAAGATTCTTCTTCTTCTTTTTTTTCCACTTGAGCATATTATCACCGAATAGTGATACTACTTTTTATTCTTTTTCGAATTTTATTGTAAGTATACTATTCAAAAAAAGTAGGGGATATTTGATTTTGGGGGCATAATACTAAAATATGCAAATCACTACGAAAAAAGTCACCATAGAACCTAACAGAAGAAACATTTCCAGTTACATGTGACGCCCAAACGCACCAATAGCTACCGCATGGAATGCAGGTGATGCTTGGGATCATCATGGGGGTCCAACCCAAGATTTGCACGACCCTGACTTTGAATGTTACAGTCATTGTGGCATTGAATTCCAGGGTGGAAACATCAGTTTAATTGTTTTAGTGACCAGAAAACAAATTTTGATATGCGTCGGCTTACCCAAAATGAAAGGTTACGTGCCCTTGGCATGCTACAGATCGGCATAACACAGGCGGTTGTGGCGCGGACGATGAATGTTTCTCAGTCTGTCATAAGCAGGCTATGGTCCAGATACCGTGATATACAATCTGTACAGGACAGACCGCGTTCAGGTCGACCAAGGGCGACAACTCAAGCCCACGATCGATTTATCCGTACCTTGGACTTGAGAAATCGTGTCATCACAGCAAATCAGATCAGCGCTCGTCTTCAAACAGACACTGGTGTGAGAGTGAGTGGCCAGACGATTCGGAATCGACTGCACAGGGGTCACCTTCGCGCCCGACGTCCTCGCGTGATCCCTTGTTTGAGAGATCATCACATTCAGGCAAGACGTCGTTGGTGTAGGGATCGTCAACACTGGGATAATCGACGCTGGAGCAATGTGATGTTTTCAGATGAGTCAAGGTTCACTGTTGATTTTTTGGACAGACGTAGGGGGGTGTGGCGTCGTCGAAACGAGCGCTTCCAAGACGTTAACGTCATCAGACATGATCGATTTGGGGGTGGTTCTGTTATAGTGTGGGGAGGCATCACTGTTGCTGGAAGAACGGCTTTACATGTTGCTGCAGGGCGTGTTACAGACCAGTACTACCGGGACAACATCTTGGCAGTCCATGTCGTGCCGTTCGCACGACGTCATGGCCGCCGTTTCATCTTCCAGGATGACAACGCAAGATGTCACAGGGCCAGGATCGTTACAGGTTACATCCAACAACAGAACATCACCATATTACCTTGGCCAGCACTGAGTCCCGACCTCTCCCCCATCGAGCATGTCTGGGACATGCTTGGACAGAGGTTACGTCAACGTCAACAACGTCCTGCCAATGTCCAAGAACTTGCTGCTGCGTTGCAACAGGGATGGGACAATCTGGACCGAAATGACATTAGACGTCTCATTAGGAGTATGCCACGTCGGATCAATGCTTGTTTGGCAAACAGAGGAGGATTTACCCGTTACTGACTTTGTTGTGATGCTGTGGTAACTTTGCTGTTTGACCCCGGGTATCATTTTACCCTTATAATGGTCAGTCTGTGCCTTACTTAGTCTAACGATCATTTGGAATAAATCGATGAATGTGAACTTCATTTCATTTTGTCATTTGTTTCTTCGTCAGTTTCATTAGGTGACTTTAATAACACTTAAAAATCAAATATCCCCTACTTTCTTTGAATAGTATATATACGTGTAATTTATTTCTTCACTCTTTATTCACTCTTATAGAGAATATAACTAATAGTCTGTCTGTTATTACAGTTTTTAATGCCAAAATTTGATTTAAAAATCCATAGAGTAATTACCTAAAAGCATGATTGGGTTTGACTGTTTTATAATCTTTGGATGCCAGTTTAAGAGAAACCTTGAGCAAAGATATTTTTATAGTTAACAATGCAGTCACATCAAATGTCAACGCCTTTACTTTCTTTATGGCTTAAAGCTTATTAACTAATTCTTTTAAGTTTATTTTAAAATTTTAACCAATGCAATTTATGTATTAATTTAACTTCTTTTCATCTGATTTGTGACAATATATTTATCTTTAACTTGATTTGTTGAAAGCAGTGTCATTTTGTCTGCATGGAAATTAGTTTCTTTAAAAGACCTCTACACGCAGGCAAGAGGACAGATGAAATTACACAGGGGCAAGGAGATCAGCATACTCCGCGCAGCGTTTCGTTTGATTAGAGGTAATCCCACTACACACTGCTATTATGAGTGGATATTGTTGTTTTAAATTTTGATTGGCCAGTAGTCCGACTACCAACCAATCACTAGCTGCCCTACAAAAGCTTTACATTTAAAACGAGTGCCAATATTGGACCAAATATGTTTGCATAACGTTACGTCATGGCTCACGATTTTATTATGCCTAATTAACCCGTGCATAGCAGAATACTGCAGTAAAACAAATTGCGTGACAAACGAGGCTATCAAGTCGAATGAAAAGTAAACGATACTGTTTGGAAACAAACATACTTTCACCGTTTTTAATACCTTAAATCACTGTCCAAAGTTTTAGGGAAGACCCAGATTAAACGAAGGACTGTCATGTTGCTGTACTTAAGTGATAGCTTTCATTGAACGGAAAGAATAGACACACTCTCTCATAAGTTCAAGAAACAGACGCTATTCCAGCAATGGCCAGAGAGGGATTTCTCGGGCCATTGCTTCAGGAATACGGGAAATCAGATGCCTTGTATATAATTTGTAAATAATGTATTTTTAAACTGTATATAAAGTAATATTGAAATGGATTTGGACTTGGACTTATAATGAATAGTGACACCCCCCCCCCCGCCCCCACAAGAATACTTCTCAAGTAATGAGCTATGTACACCCCCAATCCTAGCTCATCCATATGTATGAAATATTGCATATGTATCACCTGGGTGCATATTTAAATTAAGAATAGAAGTGACGTAAATTCACCAAAAACTACAATTTTGACAGTTCGGTACCACTTTTTGAAACCAACTATTATTTTTATACACCCACATGGAAATGTGGTCGTATATTGTCGTTGCGCCCGTCCGTCGGTCCGGCGTTGTGGACGCTCTACAGGCTAAAGTTCATACCCGATTGACTTTAAATTTATACACATGAGACGAAGAAGCCTATTGATTTTTAGCGATATCCGATAATTACTGCCAGAGTTATGGCCCTTGACCACTTAAAAAAAGTCTCGTGGACGCTCTAGATAATATCCGATTGACCTTAAATTTATACACAGTGTTTAAGGTCATGAAACAAAGAAGTTTATTGATTTTCCGATAATTACTGCAAGAGTTATGGCCCTTGATTACCTCAGAAAATCGTGTGGACGCTCTAGAGACCAAAGTTAATATTCGATTGACTTTAAATTTATACATAGTGTTTGAGATCAAAGGAACAAAGATGCCTGTTGATTTTCAGCGATTTCCGATAATTACTGCCAGAGTTATGGCCCTTGATCACCTCAGAAAATCTTGTGGACGCCCTAAAGGCCAAAGTTAATATCCCATTGACTTTAAATTTAAATTTAAGGTCATTAGACGAAGAATTCTATTTCAGACTATTATTAATGTTTCATTACCGAAAAAAGTAAGAATATGCGACAAATCTTGTTGACTGCCCAGACGATTTAGCTGCTGTGGGCGTATGTTTCGTTGCCTTGCAACCTATCTTTACAAATCTGATATTATCCAAAAGATGCGCTCTGTAAAGGCGAGCAAAATCTCAGTCTCGGTTTGTTTAATTTTGATTTTGTTTTCGAGCCATTTCGATTAAGAGGTAAAAAATGGTGTAAAATAGGCTATTAAAACCCATCTAGCGTCTTCATATTTTAAAATACTTCTTTGTAACTTTCATAAACTTGTAGCATTATTCCATACGAAGAGAATCTATCTCAAAATTAGTTTGTAATATGAGTAGTTGGGGAGAAATGGTCAATTTTGCATGTGTCACTTTTTACGCTAGTTTGCCTGTAAAAGAGTCAATTATTATTGTATTCACATAAAATGACACCATTTGATGCGTAATGTCAATTGGGACTAGTTCAAACCAATTTAACATTTTCAATGACACCGGTAATTACTTCATATGAGCAAAAACTCTATTTATAGCCTTCGAAACAAATAATTTATTCAAATGAGTCGTATTTGTTTTTTTGTTTAAAAATTTGATGTTTGATTCCAATCAACTAATAGAATGGACCCATACGATCATATAGATATCACAAAATGGTTTCTAACTTGTTCAGTTGCGGAGAAATAGGCGATTGTCAATAGGTCACTTTTCACGGTTTTTGGTCTGAACAAGGTTATACGGTTCCTTCCACTCCTAATAGTCCTTCTTGTGGTGTTGTTAGAAATCTAGGGCCTTATTCACGAAATTTTAACTAAGATAAAATCCAAATTTTAGTTATATGATTGGATAATGTTACATTGATTTAGTTATATGATTGGATAATATTAGCTTGATTTTAGTGCTTAGCCAATCAAAACCGAAGTAACAACTAAAATTTGGATTTCGTGAATCAGGGCCCTAATCTCCCAATCCAATGTGCATAATACCCACAAAGTCCTGTTAACTGGGACCTCAAATATCAAAAACATTAAAGGGGACAATCTATGTCACATGACTACTGTTGTTAAGAAAATTACTTATACTTTGGCTGAAGCCCAACGTGTTATTCATGACTATTCGTGTACTTGTAATGACGAAATTCCTGATGCTATTGTTTTACACTCTTTAACCAACGACATCAGAAATCAGTGGGTGTTATTATTGACTCGATATGTCATACATGGCCAAACTGTAATATAATAGTTCCCTGGGCACTCCTCCCGCTGATAGCGAAGATGTTTATTTAAATCTGCAAATCCTGAATTTAAATTTGACTAACTCGAAAAATAACTTGCTAAATAAAAAGTTCCTAGTAGAGGACGGGTACCATCTATCAGACTTTGGTTAGCAATGTAAAGCATCCTGATTGGATGTACTTAAAATTCCAAGTCCCACTCCCCCACATAAACTGAAATCACCCACCCTTAAACCAAATTTTGCATCGGGTAATACTTTTGTTAAAGACAATCATAAACCCATGTGGTATAAGAATAATCATATTGTAAATAATGATCGATACGATAACATGTATTATAAACATAGTCAACATTACGCAGACAACTATAATAGGGGCAGCCGAGGAGGCAACAGGTCTCAATTTAGAAGGTCTCCGAGTTACCATTACCAATTGCCTCTAACTGCAATCCTCCGCCCCTTAACCGAAATCGGCATCAGATAATGACGGATACAATAACATGTATTATCATGACAGTCCCCATTACATAGACAATTATATTAGGGGCAGCCGAGGTTGACCTGACTACCATTTACCTTAGTTTACAAATATCATTATTATTATTATTACTTTAGGTTGTATATTAAAGCGGGAATTTCACATTTTCTAAGTCAAAACATAATTATTTCTATGTCTATTGCTCAAAAGCTTGTCAACTCACTATTATACTATCATGGGCTTTATTTTAGAGGCATAAATATCTGCGACACAGGAAATAATAACACAATTACTTCCCTTGTTTTCCATTAATTCACCCCTATGGAAAGGTTATTTTCAAACGTTTTTATTTGAAGTTGAAAATTATGTGTTTACCAATTTCTCAACTGGCAATAGTGAATTATAGGATTAATAGGATTATTCTTTAACAAGGTAGGACTGTTTATAGATACCATCTATTTTAGGCCTTTATGTTAATACTTTTAAGAAATTTAACTTAAAAATATGAAATTGCAACTTTAAGCTACTGATAAGTAATAATATAAACAGATTGATCTTCTGTTAAAAATTTATTCAGTAAAATTTTGTTTTCATTAAAGTGAACGAATACTTTATTGTTATTGATACTATTTGAATTTTTATTTATTTGATGTTTATTTTTGTTTCTAAACTTGAAATTTAATGACTTTGTTAGGACATCAGGTCTATGGTCATCATTCGGAGCTTAAGGTGTGTTTTTGGAATGTTGGTTGGATTTTTAGAAAAGGAGAAAGTAAACTTGATGATGATATTTTTCATTTCGAAATTAATTCATAATGATATAATACTCTTAACAGAAACGCATGTGGGGGTCGATGAAAGCTTATACATGTATCTTCCTGAGTTTAATTTTCTCATGCGTGTAGATCCCTTTCAAGGAATGGAAGACATTTTGGCAGTCTAGGTATATTTATATGACAGGGGGTCACGTGACTAAGATGGTAAGGCGCTGACTTGCTAGCTTGGAGGTCGGGTGTTCGATGCCTGCATTAGCCGAGAAAATTCATCTCGATTTTCCGGCTTGGTTTCCCCATTGTCAGTGATGCAGAAGGAGGGCCTGACAAGGACAGCTGCCTAGTCGTTCGGATGGGACGAAAAACCGAGGTCTCGTGTATACATTGGAGTGCACGTAAAAGATCCCTTGGAATTCGATATAAGGGTATGCCGTAGCTCACTGTTGGCGTATGCCCATCTTCCATTAACCCAGGTTAGGTGCAGAAGAGTAGGACGTTAAACCCCATTTCATTTCATTTATTTATAAGACAGTGCTACCGAACACTAAAAAAGACTACCAATGGTTAAAACTTGATAAAAGTTTTTTTCATTTATATGTTAATGATAATGATTTATTTTTAATATAGCGATTTACATAAAAGTCTAAACTTCCGGTTCGAAATCACAGCGACGAATTTTCGAAATTCCAAAATCTGAAACTGCAGATGAAAATTTTTTTTTTTACAAGGTACTCAAAGAAAAAAGAATTAGTAAAATAGGTCAATAAATAACAAAGTTACGACTATGCATTGTTAGTTTTTTCCAAAATAACATTGGATATGTGCGTGAAAAACACTGAAAACATACAATAAAAATTTGGTCTTCAGTAGTAATATTATACTTATCAATGAGCAATTTTTTTAAAATCTGAAATTCATTTATTTCACTTTTTGAAGGCTTCGACATTACATTGTGACAATATAGTACAGTGACCTATACAAAAGGGTATTTGTAACAGCTGCTGAAGCGAAAAAACTATGAATTTTAATGACCAAAATATTGAATTATTGATACTTAGAATTGTAAGGCAATTTACTTTTTCACTCTGATGAGACACTTTTGTCACAAAAATTGTGCTTTAGCCGAAAACTAGTAATTCTTAACTTAACAAAGGGTACTACACTAAATATATTATTATATACTCAGCCAAATTAAAAACTTGACACTTGGGATTTTTGGGACTAGATTTGTGTTATTTGGTTTAAGGCAACTATTTTAGTGTTATGTGGTGCACAGACGACCTTGACATCAACAGAAAACAAGAATACGTCTCGCCGAAAGTCCTTGACATTGATAACGTTAGTGATGTCACAGTACCCCACAAAATGAAATTCACAGACTTGGAGAACAATCGGAATAAAGTGTTTAGTTACGGTTGTGGCCTCCTCTATCGTCTCGTACTGCCACACAACGTCTTCTCATGGATCCCAGAACATTAGTAAACACTACCCGAGGAAGACGTCGCCACTGCTCAGCAAGAGCATGTTGAAGGGCCTGCAACGTCAGTGGTGGATTCACTTGCTGACGAATACGTCGACCCAGTTCGTCCCAGATGTGTTCAATAGGAATAAGGTCGGGGCTAAGCGACGGCCAATCAAGGACTTAGACACCGGCATTTCTTAAAAAAATTGCCGTATGGGGTCGAGCATTGGCTTGTTGAAACGTTAGTCGAGACCCATGTCTCTGCATAAACGGAAGAAGAACAGGTTGCAAAATCTGATCCCTGTACTGGACAGCATTTAAGTTCCCTTGGACAACAACAAGAGGAGTACGTCCATGTCCACCAAAAGAACCCCAAACCATGACGCTGCCGCCACCAAATCGGTCAACTTCTCTGACGCATACTTGAGCGTAACGTTCACCTCGTCTGCAGTACACTCGGACCCTGCCATCGGCAAATCTCAAAGTGAATCGTGATTCGTCACTAAAGACAACCGAATTCCACTGTCTTTGAGTAAATCGTATGTGTCTTGTGGCCCATGCAAGTCAGTTACGGCGATGAAGAGGTGTCAATATTGGTTCATTATAGGGGCTCCGAGCTCGACGACCAGCAGCCTGCAAGCGATGTCGAACAGCTTGTGCAGTTACCCTTCCACCAAACATCTCTCTACTTGTGGAGGTTGCAGTGACAAATCTGTTTCTAAGATGACGTAATCGTATTGCTTGATCTTCCTGGAGTGATGTCACACGCGGCGCTGCCGCCCTTGGGCGGTCGGCAATAGTTCCAGTTTGAAGCACTCTCATTCTAAGATTAACAAGTCAAAAGTCCCCCGCCGAAATCCCAAAATAAATAGATGACACATATTAATTAATCCCACATTTATTTTTTTCAAACGTATCGAGCAATCAAACTGTACACGAAGTGTCATCCAAAAGTGTTTTAAAGAAAAATGCTAAAACCGACGAGAAAAATGAAACTGTACCCCTAGTTAGGGGGACCCTAAAGGCAGACAAAAGGGCCCCGACGCTTGACAAAAGGCCCCCCCCCCCCCTGGCCAAGGGAAAGGGCCCCTGTGTCCGAGTCAATCGTTTCTATACACTGTTACTGTCGAATCCATTACTGAATGAGAATGCAGTCATTGTTTGGCATAAAAATTTTCAATCAAGATGAACCTAAGTTATCTTGTCCCAAAGTATCAACCAATCAAATTGCTTATCTATGCCTACCCTAAGCAGAAAATGCTGATCTTCGAACTTCATCACGGCATTGACCTAATAAAAGCATACACCAAGTCTGAACATTCTTGCTCAATTAGGAAGTGAGTTATTGTGTCCCAAAAAAGTGTGACGGACAGACAGACATTAAAGGCTCTTGCAACAGTGACCACAGACTGACCAGCATATAGCCTACCTATATCACGTAGACGTTCTACATTTGAAAGGCGCGGCATTTTCTATCAAAGATGAAAATAACAATTTTAATTTGTTTTCCAGTTCAAGTTACGCGTGCGTGTTCAGTTTAAGCAAACTTGCATCGATTGACCTCACGAGTTTGTGTTTGCATGTGTTTTTCAGGTTTTTCATCTTTATATGCTCATTTCGAAAGCCACAATGTGCGAATCGAATATACAATTTTCAGTATATGACCTTTAATAACCTTGAGAAAAATATATTTCCAAACGTGGTACGCTTTTACATTTTTAACAACTTGTTCAGGGACACATTGGACTTAAAGTAGCTAAGTCTCTAACTAGATATCATTCAAAATTTTCGACAATAAAACACAAATTATTTGTCAATTTAATTCGATATTGATGTTGTGATCTTACCGGGAAAAGATGGGCTTCTGATATCCAATATTTAAGACAAAATAAAAAAATTATCAGTGGAACACGAATCGTGTACCATATCCTGTTTTAGACCCATTTTTAACAAGGGACCTGGAGAACGAGGCTAGACGGTGATGCCGTGGTACATGGAGAGCATACGCAATAAAGTAGACTGGAATAACCAGACGCTACAAATTGGCATGCTATTGAGACTTCAGGCGTATTTCGGCGAACGTAACTGATTTGAAATTAGAGCAAAGGCAGAAACAAATGAATGTAAATCAGTTATATACATTCAAATCAGATTAGTTTATGCATTGCAACCCATTTGGGTAAATTTCTAGGCCCCGAATATTAGCGATTTAGCTCCTTTAATATATATCACTTAAAGAATTATGTTGTTATTTTTGTCGGGTATGGCCTAATTTTGAAGTAAAGTCACGGGTCTAATTGTAATTGGCGAATGTCGAAAAACGAGTCTTGGCCTGGAATGACCTACTATTCATCATAAGATTGTCAACATTAATTTTAGAATTGTTCTTGAAGTTGATTCAAGTCGTTATTGTAAGACTTTGGTCTTAGGTCTTTAAGACCATATTGTGTCTTTGGAAAATTATTAAATTCTCTGTCTATAAAAATAAAACCCCACGTACCTAGTAAACGTGAAATAAAAGCTATACATAATAAGTCAGTGATGTTTTGGTAAAATCATAACCTATGACAAAACTGTCCATCACGTTCTTCCTATTTTTGGACCCATGGTTAGTAGACATAATATGGTATCAGCACCTGCTTTATTTGTGTGAAATTTAGTAGGTTATTACGCATTTGGAATGGAAATTAGCGCCAAGGCTATATCTTGGACGTGCAGGGATGGGGGTATAAATTTGAGTGTAGAATCAAGCCCCATTAGATACTCTCCTAGATATTCAAGCAGCCATTATCTGTTGAGAACAAGGGACCTGCGAAATCATCCAGCTTGGCAATAAAGTTCTTATAGCTGAAATACTGTGGTATTGTTTTACGATCACAAGACACAACAAAGAAGAAGCCCTAAAAGTAGCAGTAGTACTACACTATCCTTATTATTTTGATTCTGATTCCTTAATTTTCTCCCCAAATGACCTAGTTAATGTTGAGTGGAAGCTACCCCTCCCCCCCTCCATATCTCAATACATAACGACCATGTGGTGTCATATTTTACTGTACAGTCATCATATCATTTTGAGATTGTTACTTTCTGATAACAGATATAATATTGTTTTCACGAAGTTTCAGTAGATGATAAGTTTATATCTGTTTTGTCATTTTACATTCCAGCGTTTCGTATTATCTAAAAATCAATAGATACCTCGTACATGTGTTGAATACCGTGTACAGTCATCATAAATATCAATATCAGCTGCAAGGGCCAGAGATAAACAATGATAGTACCATACCACGTCTCTTTTTGTCTTTTGTATGTGTTTTATATATATCTATTAGCATGTGCAGGGGGACTGCACCACACACAATTTAAACAAACACAAATATATGAACAAGACTCAATACGCAGAAATCACAAACAAACTAGCAATTAAATTTAAGTGAATGGATCCAGGGGCTGGCTGTAAGCGTCTTCTGCGCTTCGCGGTCCCGGGCCTGTAGGGATACTTAAATCTGGAAACAGTCAGGAATATATCCCGAGACACCATTGTTATATGTTATAAGAAATATGAATGGAAGCATGGTGAAGTAAAAATTTAACTATACAAGTAGCCATATGGGTGAAATGTTTTAAATAAAAGGTGGTCTAAAACTAAATGCTCTAAATCAAATGAGAAACGTTTAAATATTCAATAGAATAGAGGGATAATGAATAAAGATAGGGTACATGTTCCAGCAATATTGAAAACAAAGAAGCAAATGAGAAAATGTAGATAAACAGCTGTCTGCTGACTGAATGACGTGGCGTAAAAGGCGGTAGGTTGCCAATGACGTCAAATTTCAAAACGGTAACAAAACCACAATAACAAGGGTGATAATCCAGATAAAATAACATCAAAGGGTTACTTAACTTTCAGTTTGGCAACTAATCGGAATAAATAAGCTATGTAATTACACAAAATGTAATACGTAATACCCCCATCTGTGTAGCGAGAAAACTTACATATAGATCTTCCAATCTATTTTAGAAAGACTGTTTCTGAGTATTCAGCATTGAATCAGTTCCGGGTTAACCTTTTCGGGGCCCGGGGGCCCCATTGTTGAATGTTCAAATTGTTCGTACTGACCGCGGATCGTACTAGTATATACTCCCCCCCCCCCTTGAGTGCCTGGGTTTTCCAATTTTTCGTACTGACAGCGGATCGTACTAGTATATACTCCGCCCCCTTGAGAACCTGGGATGTTTTCCACCAGGAATTGTTTTTTTTTGAAATTAGGATTAATTTCAGTGCATCTGAGACAATTTAGCCAGCGATTTCATTGACGTTTAGAATTCGTTGACAATTTGAGTATTTGAAACAGACTCTTTCTCAGGGGCCCCCGGAATCTGTTGGTACCTACCAGTCCCGGGACCCCCAATATCCCTTTCTGCCTAGGGCTCCAGTCCTCGAACCCTCAGCCCAGGTACTGGTGGGCTCCGTCGACAAGTTCACACCAATCTAATTATAATCAGTTGAGGCATCTTCACACAAAATCGCAAATAAAATATAGACCTTTACCAATTATCGAAAACGACATGAATCAACCTCAAAGGCCAGTGACGTCACAGTGGCCGAACTGATATTTGAAATGTTAATTCCTTCACTACCAAATACACGGCCTGGATGTGTATTCATTAACGTCTGAATAATTCCTTAATCATCTAATAAAAGGAAAGAATTGGCCACAGAATCATTGTCTGATATGAGCGAGAGAAATTGGGGTAGCTTTAAACAGGGATTTAAATTTAAAACAAATGTCACACCGACGACATTCACTGCATACGACACACCTGTGCTTGCCTACTCCATGATCAAACACGATAGCAGATGGCTTCCATCTTGTTTACAGACGGTACTACTTATTTTAAGACAGACTCGGCTTTCCAATTTATAATATCTACGTCATTGGGGATTTCCAATTTACACTCACTGGTTGCTATGACCCGCTATGGCGTTGTCTAGAAACGCGCGTGCTCGCGTTAGTTTAAAATTTTTGCTATACGTTTAACATGGACTATTTGATGTAATTTGCCTGATTTGATTTGGCCCCATTTCCATAAATTTAGGTTGTTTTTTTAGAAATTTTTAGCAAATGTTAATCTTAGGTGTTTTTTTATTCTAGCCGAAGTAAATTTTTTTACAATTTATAGCGAGTTAAGTTATCGTCTCTAAGAGGCGGGCGTAGTATTTTAAATGGCGGCCATTTGCCATCATGTGTATTCTTGAAGTAGGTACACATGATGTAATCGTATGCATTCACTGTAGCCAACTTTCGTGTGTCATTGTGATCGGAATATATTGCAGTAATATATGACCACCAACAATGCCTAATATAAAAAATTCATCATGTCGGCTTTTACGAAACAAATGGTAATAATCACACAAATTCGGTTCATCAACATTTGTGTTATTATTGTTATTGGTCATTAAGAGAGATGGTATTTGTTTTAATTCGAACTATATTGCCAAGACAAATGATTGCTATAGCTCCATCACATATATCCTATCCGCATTTATCTCACGCAATACACTCCCTTTTCGTAACGAAATATTCACAAAACATGGGGTATATTTCCACATGCCCTCTACCAGTGTTATAACTTGGAACAAATCAAAATGAGAATAGTCCATTAACTTTCATACGTTAGTAATCTACCTTTTGTTTATTATAACTTCTATGAGAATAAGTTCTGTTAATTTCACCAATTAATTGATACCTTGTGGTAGGGGATTACCCTTTATTATCATATTTTTGGCCAATAAATAAACCTGATATTTATTTGTTGATTTATATATAGTTTATCACCCCAAAAACATAAATGTCATATCTTCTGAACAAAACGTACAGCGTTAGCTCTTAAATGTGTATTTTAGAGTATTCAACACCCTTAAGGCTGTAATCGAAAAGGTGAGAAGTGTTTTAGAGCTCGGCAAATAATAAATTTGTGTAATTTTCTCAAACCCTATGAATATACCAATATCTATACATGTAGATATGGGGGTGCTGGAACAATCCTGTTGGTTTTCGATTGATTTAAATTGCGTGCACATAACCATATATCTGGCATGTAATGATTGGACTAAATTACGTGGGCAGAAAATATATTCACGTGGCGATGTGTTTCATTTTCCGACGAGTTGATTATAAACCAACTGTTTGATTTGTTTTAGACAGACGCAGCCAGAAAGTCGCCAAGTACTAATACTCTACAGACAAACTTCAAGCAGATATTATTCATCTGGTGAGTATGTTTAAAATATTGTATACTAATGTAAAAAACACAGGGTTGACATAGATCTTAGAGGGAAATGGGGTATAGTATACGAATATTAGTCTGGATGCGTTGTCAACATACGAAAATAATAGGCTAGATTATCCCATACTCCGCGCAGCGTTTCGTTTGATTAGAAGTAATCCCACTACACACGGCTATTATGAGTGGATATTGTTGTTTTAAATTTTGATTGGTCAGTAGTCCGTCTACCAACAAATCACTAGCTGCCCTACAAGAGCTTTACATTTAAAACGAGTGTCAATATTGGACCAAATATGTTTACATAACGTTACGTCATGGCTCACGATTTTATGATGACTAATTAACCCATGCATAGCCGAATACTGCAGTAAAACTAATTGTGTGACAAACGAGGCTATCAAGTCGAATGAAATGTAAACAATACTGTTTGGAAACGAACAGACTTTCACCGTTTTCATACCTTAAATCACTGTCCAAAGTTTTAGGGAAGACCCAGATTAAACCATGTTGCTGTACTTAAAGCCCCAATAACACTCTTGTTGTAACTGAATAATATGTCCCAATCTTCATTCTGGTCAACAAATCGTATTATTTTACAATATTCCAGTTAAATGATGATATAAATTTCATCTTAACACACCTATTTTAAAAAAATTGGAAAAATTCAACCAATTGATTTGAAAAGTCTAACGTAAACCTTTTCAAATGTGACTTGGATTTTAAAATATTTTCGAACCCTCTGGACAAGTAAAATAGGTTATAATGGATAATTTACACAACAGGTAGGACACTTAAACATCTAGTACTTAGAATAAGGGTATTATTTATTTTCTGGAGCTACCAAGCCAGCAAGAATGTTATTGTCCCTTTAAGTGATAGATTTCATTGGACGGAAAGAATAGACGCACTCCCGCATAAGTTCAAGAAACAGACGCTATTCCAGCAATGGTCAGAGAGGGATTTCTCGGGCCATTGCGTCAGGAATATGGATTATCCGGTCTTTTACATTATCATAAACAAAGTTTAAGGGAGTTAACGAGTCCTAAAACAAGATCTCGGCGCCCATGAAATTAATTTAAAAATGCGATTTCATAAAATCCATTTCGTTGCATTGCCAGTTCAATATGCAACATTCTTAATTCTTTTTATTGTAAAATTTCACCCTTCATGGGTCATATCTATGTTTTTTCAATTAATCCTAATACATGGTCACGATTCATGGTTGTTTATAATAATGCAAGAATTGTGGGATATACTGTCAAATATACTGGATAACTAACAACATAAATAACCAAACCCTCGGTTACGCAAGGGCAAAGCTTTTTTCCGTCAAATATTGACAACGGTCCCAGGCACCCCGTACGTTAAAGACTAGCGGGTGCTAGTTGACTGAGATAAACTAGGCCTTTTCGGGAGTAACATAATATGGTTAAATTTTATTTGTTCTAAAATCTATCGATATTATTCCAAGCAAGGACACATTTGCATAAATAATTATATACAATAAATGAAAACCAATTTGGTATTATATTCAGAAAATACGTAGAAGGGATTTATCTACCATAAGCATAGACGTAATACATGTATTATACTTTATCTACTTTAAAGTGGAAATTTTTTATATTTTCGAAGAAAGTCAAAATATAAATGTTTCTAATTCATTTGTTTAATAGGTTAACTCACTATTATGCATTCATAGACATTATTCCCCACACTTGACAATCTTCCAAACAGGAAATAATAACACATTTACCTCCCTTGTTTTTCTATTCCCCCATGCAATAGCTGTCTTTAAACATTTGAAGTTGAAAATTATATTTTTGCCAATTTCTCAACTAGCAATAGCGAATTATAGGATTATTCTTTAATAAGGTAGGACTGTTTATAGATAACATCTATTTTAAGGCTTTATTTAAATATATTTCAAAAATATAATTTAGAAATGTGAAATTTCTGCTTTAATATTATACAAGAACAACTGTTTGTCGCATTTAGGGGGGTTGGGATGGCCTAGTGGTCTAGAGTGCCGCGTTTCGAGCTCTAGATGGCCGGTCACCTCTGGCTTGCGGCTGTGGTTTCGATCCCTGGTGTGAGCGTATGTCGCATGGGGATAGGGGCGCCTTCTCAACTTCGTGGGTTTTACCTCCGAGCACTCCGGTTTCCTCCCACTGCAAAAGACCCCTACGCGCAAGCGAATTATTGAAAGTCTACCGGCGACAATTTTGACGAAACTTAAAATACATGGTTATCTTACAAAGATCTCGGTTTCTTTCGATATTGGTATGTATCGGACCGCAACTTTGTGGATTATGGTCCAGATTGTTTTTAACTTGTATAGCCACACTAGAGGTTATAATTTCTATCCGATTTTCATGAAACTTCACATGTAGGTATATAATCCAACGATGCCAATTCCTGTCGTTATTGACGAATATTGGACCGTCACTTACCGAATTATGGACCCTGAATGTACTAAATAACGTGTTTGTAAATTGTGATCCATCGTGTTTTTTGATTGGATTGTAACATCTGGATTACAGAAACACGTTTTTAGCTCGTGGACCGTCAAAAAGTCACTATTTTAATTCGATTTAAAAAAAACTCCTTAAAGTATGTCTCAGTTAAACCATGATGACGTTTCAGTTCGACGGTTGAACATCAGAGCAAAACTGCCAGACATAATGGCCGCTCCGCGTGTGCAAATAGAGTAAAAGTATGTGATACCAAGGTTATGGACCCTCTATAGTTAATAATTTAGATGCAACTGAAAAAATCATGATTATCCCACAGATCTCGGTTCCTTTCGATATGCACGCATATCTGACTGAAGAATTTTGAATTATAGCCCCTGTTCCCTGTTCATTTGTTGTTGTTAAATTCTTCAAGAGATATTTGGTAATGTTCAGATTATTAAAGGAGCTGAATCTCTAACTCAATATATTCCACGATATTCGAAAACATACGAATTATAATTCAATATTGATCAATTCAATCAATCGTCGCGAATTTTATGGTTTCGGGTGCCATTTTGATGGGGTTCCAAAATGAACATTTTCTGCTTAGGCTACTCAGCGATAAGCAATTTGATTGGTTGATGCTTTAGGATAGTAGCTACATTGTTTTTTCGGGATAAAGCTGATGTGCGGGCGTATTCAATGCCTTGGGTGGCCATCTTTTTATCTCAAATATCGTTCACAGATACCTTCATTACTTTGTGAATGCAACAGGGGAAACAATTTTAGTGATATTTTAGTGAGAGTGATGAATCTTGATGCATAGTTGATATAGAATCAGGGTAGTGATATTTGACTTACTGCGATCGCCCTCCTGGAGTTGCTCAATCTCCTCAAATTCTCCAAAAAGGTTTTGTTAAAGCGATCGTGGTTTTAAATATGGTAAAAAGCATAAGAGCATCATTTCGTCCGATCTTCATTCCGGAGTTACCTACCCTTTAACGACAAAAGTCATCCTATCTGTGTGAAATTTATATGCATTGAATTACAGTAATGTGTGTTAGGTCCAGAGTTATGGCCCTTGTTTTACTTTGTTGACAAAATGACAGTTGTAAATGCTCTAATGACAAAATGTATGCGATCTGTATAGACTTTATATACATCATTTAAAATAGTGAAACGAGGAAGCCTATTACATTTCAGAAATTTCCATTGATTACTTCTAGAGTTATGGTCCTTGTTTCACTTTGTTAGACGTTGTGACAATAGTTATCATCCGATCTGTATGAAATTGATATGCATCTTTTAAATTTGTGTAACGAATTTCAGCTAGTTCCGTTAATTACATCCACAGTTATGGTCCGTGTTTCACATCGTTGAACCCGTTTATAGTCCGGCAGCAGGTCGACAAACCTGGAAATATATTCCACCTAATGGTTTTTGATGGATAATATATCTTCAGTATGTGTACATTAAGAATCCGGATGATGGCACCCTTGGGGGAATTTAGATATTCAATATGGCCTCCATGGGGCATTTTCTGGTTATTTAGTGGGGTAAAATATGTGACAGATTCTCGCGGACCTCGGTTTTAAGATTAGTTTTGTAAGAATTCGAACCACTGAATCCAATGAGCATGGGTATTCCTCCTAAAAAGTGACGTCTAATTCCGCTAGAAGGCCAAATTCAAAAAAACAAAGGATCAAAGTTTTAAAAATAAATCTACGAAATATAGGTCAGATTGTCTTCTATTTTATTCTGTATTTGCTACAAGAGTGAATTGTACACAGAAAATGAAGTTTGTCGCTCAATCCGGAAGTACCAAAATCTTGAAACGTGATATGTCCCTAAGGCATTTTTGATATATTACTTACAGACAAAGGGATTATATTTTCCGAATCCTTGTAGGAATGCTCATCAAATGTAGGACGCCATTTTGAATTGAAAATGAAAGTGAAATTAATACATTTCTGGCTGCTCGGAATTTGAAAAGTTAGAATTTCCGCTGTGACTTATTTTTGTTGATTTTTGGCAATTGATGGACGCCATTTTGAATTGAAAATTAAAAAAAAGCAAAATTAATATATTTCTGGATAGTTCGAATTTCCGCACCATCTTAAATCGTGGAAAATCCCTAAAAGATTTTCGTTACGTTACTTACAGACATGAGAATTACATTTTGCGAATCCTTGCTAAAATACATAAAAATAATGTCGGAGCCTGATTATAGTTGCGTATGAGGAGTGGCAATTTTATCCGACATTTTCTTCGAATTTTCACAAAATTCGAATTCAACCGTCATCAAGGTGTAACGGTGATATAATCAAACGGACTTGCAAAGAGGATAAAAATCTTTTTTGCGAACTCTGCAGTCATCATAAGTTAAAAAAAAACCCCATGAAGTTACGGTTCGATACATGCAAATAACGACAGGAATCGTGGTCGTGGGGTGATAAACCTGTATTTCTAGTTTCGTTGAAACCGGATAAAAAAATTGTGACCTACCAGGAACGACGACATTATATGTCCAAGTGATAATGTGAGCGTATAAAAAATATACATTACGGGCTTGAAAAAAAAAGAAGAATCGGACGTGATTTGGAGAAATCGTCTCCTATTTCACACTTTAATAAATTTCTGGATACACTGGCTCAAGCTCGAATTTTGGCTATTTGAAAATTTGGAATGTTTGTTCTTGGGAATACATATTTTCGAAACGTTTAACAATTACGAAATCGACGAATGTTACTGGCGAAAGAATTCGCTTATATATTTGTATATTTCACAATTTCGAATTTCCACTTTGACGTTTTTCGTGATCCATCTTTTATGTTCTGACCCGTCCCGATTTTAAATGGCTTGTTCTATGTTTCTTCTGGAATGGGAAGTCAGTCCGATTACAGCAATGCCTTTATCGGACCGGAACTTCGTGGATTATGGCCCCTGATTGTACGAATAATCGTGTTTTTCAGCTTGTGTACTTGATAGAGGTCACAATATTTATTCGATTTAACAATCCGTTTTAAATATCACCATTACATCTTAATGGGGGTTGGGTTCGCATCTCGTTAAAATCGGGCTAAAACTGCCGCACAAAATGGCCGCCACTTGTACGCAAATAGTGTAAACATATGGTATGTCAAGATTGTAGATCCTCTAGAGGCCACAATTTTGATTCGATTTTGGCGCATATCAGTTCGTAACTTAATGAATTATGGCCCCCGACACTAATGGAAAATAAAGCCCACTTCATACATTAAAATTGAATTAAAATGTTTACTTACGAAGACATATGGATATTCATAATGCGATAATAATTTATGGTATGGCGCGTAAGTTTGTCTTGTCTATTTGTTTGTTTAAACATTTCTCTGATTATAAAATTAATGTTTGGACTGGTTTTATTTTTGTATTAAATAACATAAATCTTAATTTTCACAAATTTGCTGATAGCAAATACTAATAATAATTATCTTAGTAAACGAAGCATTTTTACCCAGCCCCGTTCTGATCAAAATACCTCGTTCCCAATACAAGACAATTTTTTAAAAAAAAAACACTTTTTGGAACTCCAGACAAACGAGGCAATTTTTTTTTTACCTCGTTACAACGTGCCAAAATCGTGGCAAAAATTTTACTACGACAAAAATGTCGAACGAGGCATTCTGAGTTTTATAGTGTGACTATACGATAAATCTCGTGGACACTATAGGGGTTACAATTTTTATCCGATTTTGGTGAAACTTTGTAACCCAAAGATCGTGGTTCCTTTAGATATTCGCGCTTATTGGACTGAAACGTACTAAATTATTACCCTGATTGTACGAAAAACTGCGTTTTTATAAGCCCACAATGGAAATGTGGACGTATATTGCCGTCGCCCCCATTCTTCTTTCGGTCCGTCCATCGTCCACAATGTTTTTGTGAACGCACTAGGGGCTAAAGTTAATATCCGATTGACTTTAAATTTATACACAGTGTTTAAAGTCATGAGACGAAGAAGTCGATTGATTTTCAGCGATATCGATGATTACTGCCAGAAAAATCTTGTGAACGCTCTAGATGCTAAAACTAATATCCGATTGACTTTAAATTTATACATAGTGTTCAAGGTCATTAAACGAAGAATTCTATTGATTTTCAGCGATCTCCCATAATTGCTGCCAGAATTGTGACCCTTGATCACTTTGAAATATTTTGTGGGTGCTCTAGAGGCTCAAGTTTGACTTTAAATTTATACACGGTGTTTAAGGTCATAAGACGAAGGATCCTAGTAATTTTCAACGATTTCCAATCCAATTATTACTGCCAGAGTTATGACCCTTGATCACTTTGAAATATCTTATGGACGAAGGCCATGAGACAAACAATCGAAACAATTCTAGCCATTTCTGATAATTACTTAATGGGCTATTACTCGTAATAAGATTTACATGTGTTGTAAACGTTCTCATTACTGACAAAAGAAAAAATATGCGACAAGACTTGTTGACTGCCCTGACGACTTAGCTGTTGTAGGCGTATGTTTCGTTGCATGGAAACTTATCTTTTAGCTTGTGATTATATTACCGTTACACCTTAATTATGGTTTTGTTCGAATTTCGTGAAATTCTGACCGGACAAAACGACCGCCGCTCATACGCAAAAAGAGTACAAAAAAATGGTATGTTAAGGTTGTGAATCCTCTAGAGGCCACAATTTTTGTACCGATTTTGATGAAACTTTAAATCTATCTTTATATCACAAAGATCCCGGTTCCTTTTAATGTTCATACATATCTGAACATAACTTCCTGGATTATGGACTCTAGTTTGTTTTGTGTTTTTTTTTTCGAAAAATCGCAAATTTAGCTTGAACGGTTAATTTAAATTTCGGGAAAATCAAGATGAATCTACCCAACAAAATGGCCGCTGTTTGTAGGTAAATTATGTTCCACTATGTTATGGACCCCCCTGGAGGTCATAATTATTATGAGATTTTGTTGAAACTTAAAATATATTTTTATGTTCCACTATGTTATGGACCCCCCTAGAGGTCATAATTATTATCCGAGTTTGTTGAAACTTAAAAATATATCTTTATGTTCCACTATGTTATGGACCCCCCTGGAGGTCATAATTATTATGAGATTTTGTTGAAACTTAAAATATATTTTTATGTTCCACTATGTTATGGACCCCCCTGGAGGTCATAATTATTATCCGAGTTTGTTGAAACTTAAAATATATCTTTATGTTCCACGGATCTCGACCTCGTTTAATTGTTAAACATTTCAGACCATAACTCTCTGGATTATGGCTCCTGGTTGTACGGAAAAAAATGTTTTTCGTTTTTAGATTGTTCTCTATCCATCTCTTGCAAAATGTGGTCATATATTGCCTGGCAACCACTGATTACTTGTTGAGATTCTTTATATAACCCATGACATGTGACGTGACAGATCTAGTTATTATTATATTTTGTCTCTTCCATTAGAAATTACCTACATCTTAAAAAATGACGGTGCTGTTAGTTTTGCTGCTATTATTGAACGTGACCTCCATAGCACCTGCTAGTAAGTTCTATGTTAAACACATATATCAGGCGCGGATCCAGAGGGGGGGGGGGGGGGTAGTGGGTCCGGACCCCCCCTCCCTGCTCAGACTTGAAAATTTTTTATGCGATTTTATTGGCGACTTTTAGACCTGTAATTTTGGAATTTACCTTCCGGAAATACGTCAGAATGCACCAAATTGAATCTAATTTACCAAATTTTTCTGGGAGAGGGCACCCCTTAATTGGTTGAGGGCCTTTTTTCAAACCTAGACCCCCCCCCCCTGCAAAAAATCCTGGATCCGCGCCTGTATATAACATTAAATTATCGCCTCAGATATTATCTTATAATTAGTCCAATTGCAGCAGAACAGTAGGACTTTACAACCCTTTTTATTTCACTTATAATTGTATGATCAACTTTATATGTCTTTATTGGATGTAATGATTAACTAAAATCTTATTTCATCTTACAAGTTACAAGACCACAATATCTTGGATGAGTTGTATTTGTCCTGCCTTTTTAGTCAAAATCTGTGACAAAGTTTGTGGCCTTTGATAACAACGTAATATTCTGTAATTATGCAGGTTTACATGGTGATGAGGAAGAACAGGACATTATCATGGAAATTGACATATCGATGTCTCTATCATTATCTCAATGTGATAATATTGAGTGTAAACATGGCGGTACTTGCTTACAAGGATCCTGCCTTTGTCCCGCTAACACGACCGGAAAGTATTGTGAGGGTAAGGAAGAGTTATTGAATTGTATCAAATAATTTCCATTATAACATTCAGTCATTAAATTGTTTACTATGTGTTCGGACTAATTTCCATGGTCCCAGATTGACCTAAATTGAGTTGATTAGTGTCCCCCAATCAATACATTTGTAAAGGTCGTTTTTAAATGTAAACATTTAGATCATTTTCATAATAAGCAAAGCGGTCTTTAGTTTTAGAAAACTCCAAATCCATGCAACGTCAACTGAAACATGATTACCGATGTATGAACTATATAATCCTGTTTCATTATTCTCGCGACCACTTATCTCATATTGCCGATAGAAATTGTACCTGACATACCGTGGCATTGTCAATAGCGTATAATATGACCTATAGTTGTGCCACTGTCTGTGGGTAGGATATGACAGTTATATACTCGTTTGTAGAAATAAAAATTTTAATACTTATCAATTATATTAAAAATGAATCAGTTTTTAAATATTTAGCGTACATTAAGTCGTGAGAAATGTGATTATAGTTTCCACAAAATGCAAATCATGCAACATAACTTTAATGTGTAAATATTACTGTGTTTTTCAGTAAGCCCATGCGATGGTGTTACGTGCAATAATGGTGGAGAATGTGTTGGTGACGGTGTTTGCGAATGTGTACCTGGTTTCAGTGGAATCACGTGCAACAGTAAGTATTATTGTACACTCGGCTAATCTCGACAGATTCCGATGGAAATTGTACCTGACATACCGTGGCATTGTCAATAGCGTATAATATGACTATAGTTGTGCCACTGTCTGTGGGTAGGATATGACAGTTATATACTCGTTTGTAAAAATAACAATTTTAATACTGATCAATTATATTAAAAATGAATCAGTTTTTAAATATTTAGCGTACATTAAGTCGTGAGAAATGTGATTATAGTTTCCACAAAATGCAAATCATGCAACATAACTTTAATGTGTAAATATTACTGTGTTTTTCAGTAAGCCCATGCGATGGTGTTACGTGCAATAATGGTGGAGAATGTGTTGGTGACGGTGTTTGCGAATGTGTACCTGGTTTCAGTGGAATCACGTGCAACAGTAAGTATGTTTGTACACTCGGCTAATCTCGACAGATTCCGTAAACTACGTAAACTACATCTAGTCTCGGATGTATGACAGTAAGTGATATGTACCCACGGCTACCGGTTTACTTTAACAGGAAAACTTGACGCTATTACACACAAATTGGGAACCTATTCGGCTAGCGACCTATTCGACCGATCGAGCTGCAACCTTTTCGTTGGAAACCTATTTAGAGTAAAGACAACAGTCTCTATTTATCAACCAATAAAATCCAACGTTATGTCTATCAAATGAAAGTAGAATATATTATTTTTTATCCATTCCTTCAGCTCAGAATAGAAGTGTAATTTCGTCATTATCTTCCAGCTGGATCGGTCGAATAGGTCGCTAGCCAACTTGTGTTTGGAATGGGCGCACGAATGTTTCATCCGGGACCTTTAAAGTAGTTCCAATATGGCGGAATTCATCATACAGCCGAGTTTAGATTCCCGAAATCTTCCGAGGTTTGCCGAGTGTATTATTGTAATTTTTTGTCTTGGGTTCAACACTTTATCTGCTGGTGAATCGCGTGGTTTTACATGTCTAAAATATTGGTTCTCCCATGTATCATACTGGATTATGGCCCCTGATTGACCTCTAGTTCTAGGAGGGGGTGGATCCAGGAAATGTCGAAGGAGGGGGGGGGGCGTTTATTTATGATATTACCAATATTATAATTATTTTACAGCGCGAGTATGTAACGTGACTGAGTGTTTTGAAAGAGGGGGTTTCTGTACCCATATCAGATGTGTGACCCTTGGTAAGATACCTATTCTTCTATCAGCTATATTTGTAACCAATCCAATTATTATCCACATAAGACTCAAATAACTATGATATTGTAATTTATTGAAAAAATTAAAATTCCATCGTATAATCTGTGGATAAATCTACATATTAACTAGACATAGTCCGTCCATTGATTTGTCAAATTTCTCGTAATCATTTTTATAATGGCTGTAGTTTATCGTTAATAATTTTTTCTTCTTCACTAAACTATATAATTTGTCAATCTGACGTCCATTGATTTGTTACATTTCACATAATCATTTTTAAAATGGATATATGGTGAATTGTGTATTGACGATAATTGTGTAATTTGTTTATATTCAGGTTGTGGTGACTGTGCTGCTGGTGAATTGTGCCTTGACGATGAATGTGTAAATGGGAGTAAGTATAACATGTTACCAGTCTGTTGATTAATGTATATACAAACCAGGGGCGTAAATGTGTGTGTGTGTGTGGGGGGGGGGTGGTACTCCCCCAGCCCTAAAAATAGTCGGTCGCAAAATCAGTGCAGTCGGTCGCAAAATAGGAGTAGTCAGTATCAAAATAAGAGCTCAAAAACAATACCCGTGTATTTGCGCGAAACCGTGTGCCTAAATTGCATACGTCACACAAAACTATAGTATAAAATAGCCATGTATATGCTTGTCACTCTTATTCTGTTGTGAGTATGTTGTTCTATGAGACCGCAGTGGGTCTCCGACTAAATGAATTAATCAGATAAACCAACAATCACAAAACGGACGAAATTGGCAGATAAGCCTCAAGATTCTGTCCCATTTCTTATCCTCTCGTTAACGAGAATTTGGTTCCATTTGCCATGATATTAATTCAAATTTTCAAGCTGAGTCCCATAAATTTAAAAGCTCCGTTACATATCTGAAATTTTTTCGCGCCTGTGGCGCGATTCCATTATAACATCATTTTTCTACACAGTTACATATCTGAATTTGTTTTTCGTGCCTGCGGCGCTCGATTCCATTTTAAAATTATTCTTCTACTCCTCAGTTGTCTGATACTGTCTCAGTACTATTATATTTACAATTATAGTGAACTGCCCAGTTTGTAGTACCACTGGTGTGAGGGGCGTCAGATTGCACAGATGTTATGTCAACTCTTGCAAAACAGATCTTGAGATTCTGTCCCATTGACTGACATTTCTGGTTCACTCGTCCGCAAGAATTTCTCCCAGCAATGACCTTATAAGCCAGGGCCCTGTTTCACGAAATTTTAACTTAAGATAAAATCCAATTTTAGTAGATACTTCAATTTTGATTGGCTAAGCACTAAAATCAATCTAATATTATCCAATCAAATTACTAAAATTGGGATCTTATCTTAGTTAAAATTTGGTGAAATAGGCTCCTGGATATTGAATCAATTTTTAAAAATTTTCTCAAATTACTGTGTTATAGGTACAATCATTATTATGACATAAACTATATGTGAACTTAAATAAAACTGCTTTCCAACGAGACAACGATCGGCGAACAACTATGTAGTTCTACAATAGCCAGTATTTTGTTTACTTTCATTGTGGGGTGGGATTGTGGATGGCGACCTAGATTTGGAACCGCCCCTACCCCACCCCCATATTCCCTAGAAAACTCACTCGCGGTGCTCGGCTCCTGATTGCGTCACTCGCACTGGAGGAGGGGGGGGGGGTATCAGTCGGTCGCATTTTGGCTAAACACCCCCCCAAACGAAATCATTATGTACGCCCCTGATACAAACATTCGACCGACACCCTCTACTTTATAAACAGTTGAAATTTAAACTCGAGTTCAAACCATCACCTGTTATAATAAAAGTCACGAAACCGTCTACGTAATTCTTGTTTCAAACCCGTTATTTCAAACTTTGATTACAGTCTGAAAACAGGGGTTGGCCATCTTGAATATCAGTTTCAACACAATCCATGAATTCTTATAAGACACAGTCTGCACCCACAAATGGTTAACCGACATGTCACAGTTTCAACACAATCGATGAACTCCTGTAAGACACAGCCAGTACCTTATAAACTCACATCATAATATATGTTGTATATTTCAGGTACAGATTGTGGTTACACGGATGAATACAATTTTAACAATTGTCTTGATCGGGGTATGTTGTTTATTTTACTAGTATTCAATATTATTTAATTTGACAATATCTAGTTGAGCTACAATCATATATTACTTGAACTGGTTAAATATATATATATATATGATCAAATGACTGGTGATATACACTGATTATTTAATATCTATGTAACAACCCATACCTATATTCATGTTTTGTGCTAGGTGAGAGAATCTACAAATAAATCAGACACTTAATTTAATGGCATCCAGCAATACAAAAGTTCAAATGTTTCAGGTGACGAATGTGGGGAAGGATTCTGCATTCTTAGTAGTACTAAATGTGTAAACAACGGGTGCAGGTGTTAGTATATTTCTATCATTAATGCTGTTCTACGTGACCATTTGTATGCACTAAACAGGATATACATAATTCCTTAACAAGAGGAACACCTGGTAACACTCCTATGTTGGATGATTTATTACATTTTATCAATCTGATTATATTCCTCTTGATCGCATGAAAAATAATCATAAACACAATTCTATGTTGTAAATTATATTTATATTTATTATAGATACATTTCCCTGTGAGGGGAAGAATGATGACAGCTCTTGCATTTTACTTGGTACTGGTGGTAGTTGTTCAGATGGTGTTTGTTTTGGTAAATATAATTTATATTATATACAACCCCGATATTCAGCATGTAGGATCAAAAATAAACATTATATAGGAACAACCGTTTGTAATAAGAGTGTTAGCCTATATTTGACCCGAACTATTTTCACCTGATTTATATTCAGATAGATTGTGTTGGATGATCGAGTGGTCTAACGTACTTACTGTAGATTTATCTCAGCCATCCTTGCAAGTAGTTACTGGTTCCTTCATCTGTCTAATCACAAACATATTGTAGATTATAAGACCATGCAATTAGTTATTGCTTTCTTCATATGTTTAATCCCCAACTTGTAAGTAATTTACTCCAACTTGTGATAAAGCACATACAGTGTTAGTCCTAAAAGGGCTAGGGTTATTATTGGGGGACTGCCCCCACCCCTATCATCTGGACTTTACCTATGTGTTGATAGATAGTTTAGATACTGTGTAATAATATATTACTTATTTTATTGTAGTACCAAATCCATGATTGTTGATAGATAGTTAGATATTGCTGTATGTAATAATATAAATTACTTGTTTTATAGCACAATGTGGTGAAGACAGTGATTGTTCCAATTCTCCATGTGTAAATGGATTCTGTGAAAGTAAATAATCACTTTTTTATTTATAATCACCTATCAATATCACCTGATTTGTTTATAAACATGTTTAACCTCTTGATTTGAATGAAAAAAACTAACATATTGTTTTTCCCACGAAACCAACTAACACGACTCTTGTTTCCTTTTATAAATTCATTTTTGGGCTTGTTTATCAATAATATATAAATTGTATTTTTCAGACTTTAAATGTGGAGAATCATATTGTGAACTGTAAGTAAACAAGCTTATGTTATACTATATCCACTGTACAGTGAACTATTATTAGATTCAATAAAATAAATTGTCATATTTAACCACTGATATAAGGTTTAATATAATAACTTATATTGTAATATTCACCCAACAAAGTAACCATGTTTTGTATTTTTCAGAGACTAAATGTGGACAACCGTATTGTGAATCGTAACCAAACTAGTTCGTGTTAATATTTAACCACTTCTTTAAAATAATTGAATGCTATTTACTTCTTTATAAATTATACTGCTAAACTAACAATAGATTCCTCTAAACCAATAACTACAATAAATTCATCTGTATTACTTCAAAAAATCTAGATAAACCAAGATTTTAAAATATTATAAATAGTTTGTTCTTTGTTTGTTGCTGTGTTTATCATTCATCGATGTTATCTTCTGTAGTTTGTTAAACCTAATTCGTCGATGAATATAGACGGAAACGCACCAGCCCAGGTAAAATGTCACCCATAATATATGGCTTTATACGAATTCATGCTGAACAGTAAAGTTAAGCTTATTAAACCCCACTTCATTATATTTCTTATGGTTTTAGTTTTAAAACAGCTCGCGAAGAGGTATTTTTAAAAAATGATACGATTTGACATAAACTACCCAAACATTTGTCACTTTCGGTGCCACGTTACCCTTGAACTCATATCACTTTTGTGAAAATTTTATGTAAATCGAACGAATGATAATTGCAACTTTTATAGACCAAAAACCTTGAATAGATGACTTGTATAAAATCGTCTATTTCTCAGCAACCGTACACGTTAGAAACCATTTTTTGTTTTCTGTACGACCGTATGGGTTCAGTCTATTTGTTGATTGGAATCAAATATCATAATTTTCAAAACCTTACACATTTGACTCATTTGAATAAAATATCTGTTTTGAAGGCTAAAGAAAAACTCCGTAGATTGTCTCCCTTTAAACATCTCTGTCAAAATATGTATTTCCCTGGTACTATACGTTTGTATGACAAGAGTACATCGTTAGTTTCCCCATTGACTGTGATGTTAATTCTCACCTCTTTGATCTGCTTTAACGTTTTATCGACTTTCCACCACAGATGAAGCGACATGTATGCGGTTCACCAGTGCTTATTCTGGGTTTCATTTTTTCCAGAACTGGGGATAACGTACGTCATGCAACTTAACAAAAATGTCGATCGTTTAATATGTAGCACTTACATAACAATGAAATATTAAATAATAGCCTTTTCATACTCTTTTTTGAAAGTCTATTTATGCGGTGAGTTATGGCATAATATGTAGCACTTACATAACAATGAAATATTAAATAATAGCCTTTTCATACTCTTTTTTGAAAGTCTATTTATGCGGTGAGTTATGGCATAACTCCCATTTCCCACCACATTTCGTCAGGAAATTGATGTAAAGATTAAAACAACTTGTTTCCATAAAATAATTTCACGGATACTTCTGCTTTTCGAAGTGCTTTAAAGGGACAACCCCGAATTAAACAGAGGCTCAAAAATAAAAGTCTTAGAATGTATGAAAATTAAACGCCAAAATAAAGAGGAATGGTGTATTTACCGTGTCTCACCATTTGATGCGTAATGTCAATTGGGACTAGTTCAAACCAATTTAACATTTTCAATGTCACCGGAAATTACTTCATATGAGCAAAAACTCTATTTATAGCCTTCGAAACAAATAATGTATTCAAATAAGTCGTATTTGTTATTTGTTTAGACTTTTGATATTTGATTCCAATCAAGTAATAGAATGAACCCATACGATCATATAAGTATCACAAAATGGTTTCTAACTTTTCAAGGTTTTTGGTCTATAAAAGTGTCATTTGTTATTCGATTTTCATAAATGTTTCACTGTGTGATACTCAATGCCATTTACGATTTCATACAAGTAATTTAAGATTTTCTTTATCCCCGGAAGTAACCTCATTTTTCAAGTGACATAGGTTCAAAGGTAACGTGGCACTAGTTAAACCTGCTTTGCAGGTCTAGTTTTTCTTATTAATTTTTTTCCCACCTGGGCATATCTCAGAAACTACTTGTCAGATCGATTCGATGTCTTCGATTTTCCCGGGAAAGTGGGTGTGACTTAGAGATTAAAGCTATTTCCGATATTCTGCAACAATGCGAAATATCCGAAATCGCCGAAGATATCGATTGAAATATCGCTGTATTGTTATCTATATGTTTATTCCATTTACAGTTAGTTTGACAGATTAGACCTAGATGTTTATGTTCACTTACTTCTTTGATTTGTACCTGGTTCATAAATAGCTATGTGGGGTTTAGTAGTAACAGTCAGTGTCTCTGTTTTTAGGGGGGTAAAAGTTACCAGCCATGTCTCAGCCCAATTTTTGATTCGATTTAAGTCATCGTTAATGGTAGCAGCAATTTTTAAGTATAAAGAGAGGTTTCATCAGCAAATAATCTAATGTTGGAATTTATATTGTTCACAGTGTCATTTATGTATATTAAGAATATAAGCGGGCCTAGTACAGATCCCGAGGCGGTGCCACTGATGGTTACACATTGCTGTCTGTTTTTTTAAATAATTTTCAAACCAGAACAGTAAATCTCCTCGAAACCCGCAGCACCCAGCGTGTAGCGTGTGACAGAGTCCGGCATGCCAAACCCTGTCAAAAGGCCTTGCTGATATCACAGAAGACTATTTTGTTGTATTGATGTTGGTCAATGGCTCGGCAGAAAAAGTGCGTTAGATCGATTAGTTGAAATATGGTAGAATCACCCGGAAGAAAGCCACCACTCTGGACAGGTGTTAATATTGAATTATCTCTAAGGAAGTTAAAGACATGTTTGTGGATGATTTTTTCATAGATTTTGACTATTATACTTAGGAGAGAAATTGGTCTATAATTACTACAATCGTTTGGAGAGCCCTTTTTGAAAATAGCGACCACGTTTGCAAATTTCCAAATATTTGGTACAATGTGTAGATCTAATGATAGCTTAAAAAGTTGGCAAAGTGGATGACTGATTTCTTTTGAGATGTATTTTAGAATTCTCGTGTTTATTTCGTCGGGTCCTGAGGCTTTTGTGGTATCTAGGCTGTCTATTATGTCTTTAACTTCCCCTGGATGTGGTACAATCTTATCGATGCAATTAGGGTTCATATCAAGTGGTGGTAGAGATTTATTTGTGCTATCTAGTTTGCTTTTTCGGATTGAGTAAACAACGTGTTACCATTGACTGTTAGTGGGGGTGGTTCATTTGTAGAAACAGCGTTTGTTTTAGTATATGAATTAATAAGTTTCCACCAGGTTTTTGTTCCAAAGTCGCTAATTTGTTTGTCTATTTTATCAAAGTAATCATTTTTGCTTTTTCTAATTAAGTCTATTTAGTCATTTCTAATTTTCCTAAAAATTTTGCCAATCAGAGTCCTATTTACCGCTTTTTTGTGTAATCTATTTTTTTTTCTTTTTCATACGTCTTCTCGTTGGATTTTAACATTTGATACATTTTGACAAAGGCAGAGACAAGGCGCATAGCTACGGTTTTTTTTAGATTTTTGATTTTCGATGAATCTTAGGCGGTATTAGGCGCCAAATTTTGACAAAAAACTTTTTTGTTAATGAATACTTTTTATGGCATTTTACCTAGGGTTAAATGGTAGACTGATTTGAGCAAAAATGTCTCGATAATTTTACTTTGCCGCTATTGGCTAATTCAGTTGATCGGTTCTAGGTTAATTATTTATTGTCCGATTTTTATTAAACAAATTCCATATGCTGCATGGTACAAAATGTCAATATTTTTGTTACCGGTATAGTTTTCTGTAGGTACCGGAAGTGACGTATATTCATCAAAAACTACAATTTTGACAGTTCGGTACCACATCTTTGAATAGAATGAACCCATACGTCCACTCGACACAAACCAGGTCATTTTGGGACTAACATATGGTTTCAATTTTATTTCAATAATTGGCTTGCGCGAAGGGGTCTTTAGCAATGGGAGGAGAGGTTGAGAAGGCGCCCCTATCTCCATGCCACATACGCTCACACCAGCGATCGAAGTCACTTTTCGGCGTTTTTGGTCCATAAAAGTGTCTATTATTATTTGATTTTCATAAAATTTTCACTGTGTACCTTAAGCCATTTAAGATTTCACACAAGTAATTTAAGATTTTCTTTTATCACCGGAAGTAACTTCATTTTGGCAAAAACTGTATTTTTAGCCTTCAAAACAGATATTTTATTCAAATGAGTCAGATGTGTAAGGTTTTGAAAATTATGATATGTGATTCCAATCAACAAATAGACTGAACCCATACGATCATACAGAAAACAAAAAATGGTTTCTAACGTGTACGGTTGCCGAGAAATAGACGATTTTTGGTCTATTAAAGTTGCAATTATCATTCGATTTACATAAAATTTTCACAAAAGTGATATGAGTAAAGGGTAATGTGGGACCGAAAGTGACAAAAGTTCAAAGGTAACGTGGCACCAGTGAAACCCGTCGTAACTGCTACGCAGGTCTAGTTTGTAAATTAAAATTAGAATATTTAAAAAAAAACTCTATCGATCAGTGCATTCCGGTTATGGCGGACAACGTGTTTTATTAATTCTAAAGAAATACTGCAAAACCTCGAGCTGAAAAGGATTGTAATCCCATGGAAAACACCCATATCAACTGCATTAACATTGGTGCATCTTTTGAAACATACTTTTGATGAAACTGACCTGAAAATCTTGTTATAGACCTATCTAAAGTTTTGACGGACAGTCACAGGTCAACGTCTAATACCAGTACTGGTATTAGCAGTACTCTGAACTACAGAATATAGCCGAAAACCACGTACCATCTAAAATTGATTGATTTAAAAATGAATATTGACCTGACAAAAACGAAAGCTGATTATCCCCCCAAAGTTCATTCCAACTGCCTTGAAAAAGAGAACGGGGAAAGCGAGGCACTCGCTGCTTGAGGCCATCGATCTGGACCTATATGAACCTGCAGCCCATATGGTTACACTTAACACCTCCTTAGATAGAATTTTCCCCTGGATTAAAAGTCTGGAGAATTTCTATTTTGACAACCTAGGGCTAGATGATAATCTTTAACATCGAATGGACATATTACCCCTCACACTGGGAAGACCGAGAAAATACTGGTAACTCGATTGTAATTAAGCTAAATTCTACGTTAAACAATAGCCTACTGTATAGCCTAACATTTTTTCTCCCAACAGGGACCATTATGGTCCAAGGGGTAAGATATAAACTTTTTCTGGATCACCTCCAATCGCTGAAGGATATTCTCAATGTTGTTGTACTAAAAGTGAACGATACGCAAACAGATCTCCTATTACAAGTGGGGATTCTAGCTGATGATGCGCTGCAGCCAATGTCAATGATTCGAATGAAGAATCCTGGGAAAATACCAAAATTGTGAAACATCAGATGGGGTTTGCTAGTCAGCCCAAGGATCAATGCACTGATACTAGAGATATCTCAACAAATAGTACAACATATAGTACCACCTCACCTGTTATCGAAGAAGTCCAACCTGGTTATACATATATGCCAGAAATCATCAATCAGATAAATCTAGCGCTCACACCACACATCGTCAGTATTGGTGATAAACTCGAAAACTTTACTAGCTGTATTGAAAGCTCATTTGTCAAATCGATACAGGAATTTACAAAAGTCCAAAATCAAGATACAGCTCAGTGTTTTGATACTTTACATAATAATCTGTCCGCATCATTAGCCCCCACTACGGCTTTATCTGGTGAAATTAAGCCCAGTATATCTCAAGCTATGCAACCATCAGAGAATGATATCATATTAAAACAACAGGCATCTGACTCCGCAAAACTAGAGAATCCTGATCTACTAACTATCCAATCTTGTATATCTCAACAAACCAAACCGCTAATGACAATTATAAACCGATGTGGTATAAGAATAATCATATTGTAAATAATGATCGATACGATAACATGTATAATAAAGATAGTCAACATTACGCAGGCAACTATAATAGGGGCAGCCGAGGAGGCATAAGGTCTCAATTTAGAAGGTCTCCAGGTTACCATTAGCAATTAGTTTACATCTGCCTCTAACTGCAATCCTCCTCCCCTTAACCGAAATCCCATCGGATAATGACGGATACAATGACATGTATTATCATGACAGTCCCCATTACATAGACAATTATATTAGGGGCAGCCGAGTTTGACCTGGCTACCATTTACCTTAGTTTACAAATATCATTATTATTATTATTACTTTAGGTTGTATATTAAAGCGGGAATTTCACATTTTCTAAGTCAAAAACATAATTATTTCTATGTCTATTGCTCAAAAGCTTGTCAACTCACTATTATGCTATCATGGGCTTTATTTTAGAGGCATAAATATCTGCGACACAGGAAATAATAACACAATTACTTCCCTTGTTTTCCATTAATTCACCCCTATGGAATGGTTATTTTCAAACGTTTTTATTTGAAGTTGAAAATTATGTGTTTGCGAATTTCTCAACTGGCAATAGTGAATTATAGGATTAATAGGATTATTCTTTAACAAGGTAGGACTGTTTATAGATACAATCTATTTTAGGCCTTTATTTTAATACTTTTAAGAAATTTAACTTAAAAATTTGAAATTGCAACTTTAAGCTACTGATAAGTAATAATATAAACAGATTGATCTTCTGTTAAAAATTTATTTAGTAAAATTTTGTTTTCATTAAAGTGAACCAATACTTTATAGTTATTGATACTATTTGAATTTTTATTTATTTGATGTTTATTTTTGTTTCTAAACTTGAAATTTAATGACTTTGTTAGGACATCAGGTCTATGGTCATCATTCGGAGCTTAAGGTGTGTTTTTGGAATGTTGGTTGGATTTTTAGAAAAGGAGAAAGTAAACTTGATGATGATATTTTTCATTTCGGAATTAATTCATAATGATATAATACTCTTAACAGAAACGCATGTGGGGGTCGATGAAAGCTTATACATGATGATGATATTTTCATTTCGGAATTAATTCATAATGATATAATACTCTTAACAGAAACGCATGTGGGGGGCGATGAAAGCTTATACATGTATCTTCCTGAGTTTAATTTTCTCATGCGTGTAGATCCCTTTCAAGGAATGGAAGACATTTTGGCAGTCTCGGTATATTTATATGACAGGGGGTCACGTGACTAAGTTGGTAAGGCGCTGACTTGCTAGCCTGGAGGTCGAGTGTTCGATGCCTGCATTAGCCGAGAAAGTTCATCTCGATTTTCCGGCTTGGTTTCCCCATTGTCAGTGATGCAGAAGGAGGGCCTGACAAGGACAGCTGCCTAGTCGTTCGGATGGGACGAAAAACCGAGGTCTCGTGTATACATTGGAGTGCACGTAAAAGATCCCTTGGAATTTGATATAAGGGTATGCCGTAGCTCACTGTTGGCGTATGCCCGTCTTCCATTAGCCCAGGTTAGGTGCAGAAGAGTAGGACGTTAAACCCCATTTCGTTTCATTTATTTATAAGACAGTGCTTCTGAACACTAAAAAAGACTACCATTGGTTAAAACTTGATAAAAGTTTTTTTCATTTATATGTTAATGATAATGATTTATTTTTAATATAGCGATTTACATAAAAGTCTAAACTTCCGGTTCGAAATCATAGCGACGAATTTTCGAAATTCCAAAATCTGAAACTGCAGATGAAAATCTTTTTTTACAAGGTACTCAAAGAAAAAAGAATTAGTAAAATAGGTCAATAAATAACAAAGTTACGACTATGCATTGTTAGTTTTTTCCAAAATAACAGTGGATATGTGCGTGAAAAACACTGAAAACATACAATAAAAATTTGGTCTTCAGTAGTAATATTATACTTATCAATGAGCAATTTTTTTAAAATCTGAAATTCATTTATTTCACTTTCTTTAAAAAGGCTTCGACATTACATTGTGACAATATAGTACAGTCACCTATACAAAAGGGTATTTGTAACAGCTGCTGAAGCGAAAAATCTATGAATTTTAATGACCAAAATATTGAATTATTGATACTTAGAATTGTAAGGCAATTTACTTTTTCACTCTGATGAGACACTTTTGTCACAAAAATTGTGCTTTAGCCGAAAACTAGTAATTCTTAACTTAACAAAGGGTACTACACTAAATATATTATTATATACTCAGCCAAATTAAAAACTTGACACTTGGGAGTTTTGGGACTAGATTTTTGTTATTTGGTTTAAGGCAACTATTTTAGTGTTATGTGGTGCACAGACGACCTTGACATCAACAGAAAACAAGAATACGTCTCGCCGAAAGTCCTTGACATTGATAACGTTAGTGATGTCACAGTACCCCACAAAATGAAATTCACAGACTTGGAGAACAATCGGAATAAAGTGTTTAGTTACGGTTGTGGCCTCCTCTATCGTCTCGTACTGCCACACAACGTCTTCTCATGGATCTCAGAACATTAGTAAACACTACCCGAGGAAGACGTCGCCACTGCTCAGCAAGAGCATGTTGAAGGTCCTGCAACGTCAGTGGTGGATTCACTTGCTGACGAACACGTCGACCCAGTTCGTCCCAGATGTGTTCAATAGGAATAAGGTCGGGGCTAAGCGACGGCCAATCCAGGACTTGGACTACACCGGCATTTCTTAAAAAAATTGCCGTATGGGGTCGAGCATTGGCTTGTTGAAACGTTAGTCGAGACCCATGTCTCTGCATAAACGGAAGAAGAACAGGTTGCAAAATCTGATCCCTGTACTGGACAGCATTTAAGTTCCCTTGGACAACAACAAGAGGAGAACGTCCATGTCCACAAAAAGAACCCCAAACCATGACGCTGCCGCCACCAAATCGGTCAACTTCTCTGACGCATACTTGAGCTTAACGTTCACCTCTTCTGCCGTACACTCGGACCCTGCCATCGGCAAATCTCAAAGTGAATCGTGATTCGTCACTAAGGACAACCGAATTCCACTGTCTTTGAGTAAATCGTATGTGTCTTGTGGCCCATGCAAGTCAGTTACGGCGATGAAGAGGTGTCATTATTGGATCATTATAGGGGCTCCGAGCTCGACGACCAGCAGCCTGCAAGCGATGTCGAACAGTTTGTGCAGTTACCCTTCCACCAAACATCTCTCTACTTGTGGAGGTTGCAGTGACAAATCTGTTTCTAAGATGACGTAATCGTATTGCTTGATCTTCCTGGAGCGATGTCACACGCGGTGCTGCCGCCCTTGGGTGGTCGGCAATAGTTCCAGTTTGAAGCACTCTCATTCTAAGATTAACAAGTCAAAAGTCCCCGCCGAAATCCCCAAATAAATAGATGACACATATTAATTAATCGCACATTTATTTTTTTCAAACGTATCGAGCAATCAAACTGTACACGAAGTGTCATCCAAAAGTGTTTTAAAGAAAAATGCTAAAACCGACGAGAAAAATGAAAATGTACCCCTAGTTAGGGGGACCCTAAAGGCAGACAAAAGGGCCCCAACGCTTGACAAAAGGACCCCCCCCCCTGGCCAAGGGAAAGGGCCCCTGTGTCCGAGTCAATCGTTTCTATACACTGTTACTGTCGAATCCATTACTGAATGAGAATGCAGTCATTGTATTGGCATAAAAATTTTCAATCAAGATGAACCTAAGTTATCTTGTCCCAAAGTATCAACCAATCAAATTGCGTACCCATGCCGACCCTAAGTAGAAAATGCTGATCTTCGAACTTCATCACGGCATTTGTCCTAATAAAAACATACACCAAGTCTGAACATTCTTGCTCAATTAGGAAGTGAATTATTGTGTCCCAAAAAAGTGTGACGGACAGACAGACATTAAAGGCTCTTGCAACAGTGACCACAGACTGACCAGCATATAGCCTACCTATATCACGTAGACGTTCTACATTTGAAAGGCGCGGCATTTTCTATCAAAGATGAAAATAACAATTTTAATTTGTTTTCCAGTTCAAGTTACGCGTGCGTGTTCAGTTGAAGCAAACTTGCATCGATTGACCTCACGAGTTTGTGTTTGCATGTGTTTTTCAGGTTTTTCATCTTTATATGCGCATTTCGAAAGCCACAATGTGCGAATCGAATATACAATTTTCAGTATATGACCTTTAATAACCTTGAGAAAAATATATTTCCAAACGTGGTACACTTTTACATTTTGAACAACTTGTTCAGGGACACATTGGACTTAAAGTAGCTAAGTCTCTAACTAGATATCATTCAAAATTTTCGACAATAAAAACACAAATTATTTGTCAATTTAATTCGATATTGATGTTGTGATCTTACCGGGAAAAGATGGGCTTCTGATATCCAATATTTAAGACAAAATAAAAAAAATTATCAGTGGAACACGAATCGTGTACCATATCCTGTTTCAGACCCATTTTTAACAAGGGACCTGGGGAACGAGGCTAGACGGTGGTGCCGTGGTACATGGAGAGCATACGCAATAATGTAGACTGGAATAACCAGACGCTACAAATTGGCATGCTATTGAGACTTCAGGCGTATTTCGGCGAACATAAGTGATTTGAAATTAGAGCAAAGGCAGAAACAAATGAATGTAAATCAGTTATATACATTCAAATCAGATTAGTTTATGCATTGCAACCCATTTGGGTAAATTTCTAGGCCCCGAATATTAGCGATTTAGCTCCTTTAATATATATCACTTAAAGAATTATGTTGTTATTTTTGTCGGGTATGGCCTAATTTTGAAGTAAAGTCACGGGTCTAATTGTAATTGGCGAATGTCGAAAAACGAGTCTTGGCCTGGAATGACCTACTATTCATCATAAGATTGTCAACATTAATTTTAGAATTGTTCTTGAAGTTGATTCAAGTCGTTATTGTAAGACTTTGGTCTTAGGTCTTTAAGACCATATTGTGTCTTTGGAAAATTATTAAATTCTCTGTCTATAAAAATAAAACCCCACGTACCTAGTAAACGTGAAATAAAAGCTATACATAATAAGTCAGTGATGTTTTGGTAAAATCATAACCTATGACAAAACTGTCCATCACGTTCTTCCTATTTTTGGACCCATGGTTAGTAGACATAATATGGTATCAGCACCTGCTTTATTTGTGTGAAATTTAGTAGGTTATTACGCATTTGGAATGGAAATTAGCGCCAAGGCTATATCTTGGACGTGCAGGGATGGGGGTATAAATTTGAGTGTAGAATCAAGCCCCATTAGATACTCTCCTAGATATTCAAGCAGCCATTATCTGTTGAGAACAAGGGACCTGCGAAATCATCCAGCTTGGCAATAAAGTTCTTATAGCTGAAATACTGTGGTATTGTTTTACGATCACAAGACACAACAAAGAAGAAGCCCTAAAAGTAGCAGTAGTACTACACTATCCTTATTATTTTGATTCTGATTCCTTAATTTTCTCCCCAAATGACCTAGTTAATGTTGAGTGGAAGCTACCCCCCCGCCCCCCCCCCCCTCCATATCTCAACACATAACGACCATGTGGTGACATATTTTACTGTACAGTCATCATATCACTGTGAGATTGTTACTTTCTGATAACAGATATAATATTGTTTTCACGAAGTTTCAGTAGATGATAAGTTTATATCTGTTTTGTCATTTTACATTCCAGCGTTTCGTATTATCTAAAAATCAATAGATACCTCGTACATGTGTTGAATACCGTGTACAGTCATCATAAATATCAATATCAGCTGCAAGGGCCAGAGATAAACAATGATAGTACCATATCACGTCTCTTTTTGTCTTTTGTATGTGTTTTATATATATCTATTAGCATGTGCAGGGGGACTGCACCACACACAATTTAAACAAACACAAATATATGAACAAGACTCAATACGCAGAAATCACAAACAAACTAGCAATTAAAATTAAGTGAATGGATCCAGGGGCTGGCTGTAAGCGTCTTCTGCGCTTCACAGTCCCGGGCCCATACGGATACTTAAATCTGAAAACAGTCAGGAATATATCTCGAGACACCATTGTTATATGTTATAAGAAATATGAATGGAAGCATGGTGAAGTAAAAATTTAACTATACAAGTAGCCACATGGGTGAAATGTTTTAAATAAAAGGTGGTCTAAAACTAAATGCTCTAAATCAAATGAGAAACGTTTAAATATTCAATAGAATAGAGGGATAATGAATAAAGATAGGGTACATGTTCCAGCAATATTGAAAACAAAGAAGCAAATGAGAAAATGTAGATAAACAGCTGTCTGCTGACTGAATGACGTGGCGTAAAAGGCGGTAGGTTGCCAATGACGTCAAATTTCAAAACGGTAACAAAACCACAATAACAAGGGTGATAATCCAGATAAAATAACATCAAAGGGTTACTTAACTTTCAGTTTGGCAACTAATCGGAATAAATAAGCTATGTAATTACACAAAATGTAATACGTAATACCCCCATCTGTGTAGCGAGAAAACTTACATATAGATCTTCTAATCTATTTTAGAAAGACTGTTTCTGAGTATTCAGCATTGAATCAGTTCCGGGTTAACCTTTTCGGGGCCCGGGGGCCCCATTGTTGAATGTTCAAATTGTTCGTACTGACCGCGGATCGTACTAGTATATACTCCCCCCCCCCTTGAGTGCCTGGGTTTTCCAATTTTTCGTACTGACAGCGGATCGTACTAGTATATACTCCGCCCCCTTGAGAACCTGGGATGTTTTCCACCAGGAATTGTTTTTTTTTGAAATTAGGATTAATTTCAGTGCATCTGAGACAATTTAGCCAGCGATTTCATTGACGTTTAGAATTCGTTGACAATTTGAGTATTTGAAACAGACTCTTTCTCAGGGGCCCCCGGAATCTGTTGGTACCTACCAGTCCCGGGACCCCCAATATCCCTTTCTGCCTAGGGCTCCAGTCCTCGAACCCTCAGCCCAGGTACTGGTGGGCTCCGTCGACAAGTTCACACCAATCTAATTATAATCAGTTGAGGCATCTTCACACAAAATCGCAAATAAAATATAGACCTTTACCAATTATCGAAAACGACATGAATCAACCTCAAAGGCCAGTGACGTCACAGTGGCCGAACTGATATTTGAAATGTTAATTCCTTCACTACCAAATACACGGCCTGGATGTGTATTCATTAACGTCTGAATAATTCCTTAATCATCTAATAAAAGGAAAGAATTGGCCACAGAATCATTGTCTGATATGAGCGAGAGAAATTGGGGTAGCTTTAAACAGGGATTTAAATTTAAAACAAATGTCACACCGACGACATTCACTGTAGCCAACTTTCGTGTGTCATTGTGATCGGAATATATTGGAGTAATATATGACCACCAACAATGCCTAATATAAAAAATTCATCATGTCGGCTTTTACGAAACAAATGGTAATAATCACACAAATTCGGTTCATCAACATTTGTGTTATTATTGTTATTGGTCATTAAGAGTGATGGTATTTGTTTTAATTCGAACTAGATTGTCAAGACAAATGATTGCTATAGCTCCATCACATATATCCTATCCGCATTTATCTCTTGCAATACACTCCCTTTTCGTAACGAAATATTCACAAAACATGGGGTATATTTCCACATGCCCTCTACCAGTGTTATAACTTGGAACAAATCAAAATGAGAATAGTCCATTAACTTTCATACGTTAGTAATCTACCTTTTGTTTATTATAACTTCTATGAGAATAAGTTCTGTTAATTTCACCAATTAATTGATACCTTGTGGTAGGGGATTACCCTTTATTATCATATTTTTGGCCAATAAATAAACCTGATATTTATTTGTTGATTTATATATAGTTTATCACCCCAAAAACATAAATGTCATATCTTCTGAACAAAACGTACAGCGTTAGCTCTTAAATGTGTATTTTAGAGTATTCAACACCCTTAAGGCTGTAATCGAAAAGGTGAGAAGTGTTTTAGAGCTCGGCAAATAATAAATTTGTGTAATTTTCTCAAACCCTATGAATATACCAATATCTATACATGTAGATATGGGGGTGCTGGAACAATCCTGTTGGTTTTCGATTGATTTAAATTGCGTGCACATAACCATATATCTGGCATGTAATGATTGGACTAAATTACGTGGGCAGAAAATATATTCACGTGGCGATGTGTTTCATTTTCCGACGAGTTGATTATAAACCAACTGTTTGATTTGTTTTAGACAGACGCAGCCAGAAAGTCGCCAAGTACTAATACTCTATAGACAAACTTCAAGCAGATATTATTCATCTGGTGAGTATGTTTAAAATATTGTATACTAATGTAAAAAACACAGGGTTGACATAGATCTTAGAGGGAAATGGGGTATAGTATACGAATATTAGTCTGGATGCGTTGTCAACATACGAAAATAATAGGCTAGATTATCCCATACTCCGCGCAGCGTTTCGTTTGATTAGAAGTAATCCCACTACACACGGCTATTATGAGTGGATATTGTTGTTTTAAATTTTGATTGGTCAGTAGTCCGTCTACCAACCAATCACTAGCTACCCTACAAGAGCTTTACATTTAAAACGAGTGCCAATATTGGACCAAATATGTTTACATAACGTTACGTCATGGCTCACGATTTTATGATGCCTAATTAACCCACGCATAGCCGAATACTACAGTAAAACTAATTGTGTGACAAACGAGGCTATCAAGTCGAATGAAATGTAAACAATACTGTTTGGAAACAAACATACTTTCACCGTTTTTAATACCTTAAATCACTGTCCAAAGTTTTATGGAAGACCCAGATTAAACGAAGGACTGCCATGTTGCTGTACTTAAGTGATAGATTTCATTGAACGGAAAGAATAGACGCACTCCCGCATAAGTTCAAGAATCAGACGCTATTCCAGCAATGGTCAGAGAGGGATTTCTCGGGCCATTGCGTCAGGAATATGGATTATCCGGTCTTTTACATTATAATAAACAAAGTTTAAGGGAGTTAACGAGTCCTAAAACAAGATCTCGGCGCCCATGAAATTAATTTAAAAATGCGATTTCATAAAATCCATTTCGTTGCATTGCCAGTTCAATATGCAACATTCTTAATTCTTTTAATTGTAAAATTTCTCCCTTCATGGGTCATATCTATGTTTTTTCAATTAATCCTAATACATGGTCACGATTCATGGTTGTTTATAATAATGCAAGAATTGTGGGATATACTGTCAAATATACTGGATAACTATCAACATAAATAACCAAACCCTCGGTTACGCAAGGGCAAAGCTTTTTTCCGTCAAATATTGACAACGGTCCAGGGCACCCCGTACGTTAAAGACTAGCGGGTGCTAGTTGACTGAGATAAACTAGGCCTTTTCGGGAGTAACATAATATGGTTAAATTTTTTTTCAGTAAGTAGGGTTTTTTATCAGTGGGAGGAGACCCGGGAACGAGGTTGGACAGGCGACCCTATACCTGGTCACGTTCATGTTGGAAATAGAAACCACGTCACTTGATTAAGTAACAGACCAAATAACTTCACACCACGAAACCATCCAATCCCATCTTTATATAGAGGCAATCGGTTATTGGATAGAGAGATCACCTAAACCATCCAACCCCATCTTTATATAGAGGCAATCGGTTATTGGATAGAGAGATCACCTAATTGTTTACCTCCCTACCAGTCTTTTCAAAATCTTTTGTTCTAAAATCTATCGATATTATTCCAAGCAACGACACATTTGCAAAAATAATTATATACAATAAATGAAAACCAATTTGGTATTATATTCAGAAAATACGTAGAAGGGATTTATCTACCATAAGCATAGAAGTAATACATGTATTATACTTTATCTACTTTAAAGTGGAAATTTTTTATATTTTCGAAGAAAGTCAAAACATAAATGTTTCTAATTCATTTGTTTAATAGGTTAACTCACTATTATACATTCATAGGCATTATTCCCCACACTTGACAATCTTCCAAACAGGAAATAATAACACATTTACCTCCCTTGTTTTTCTATTCCCCCATGCAATAGCTGTCTTTAAACATTTGAAGTTGAAAATTATATTTTTGCCAATTTCCCAACTAGTAATAGTGAATTATAGGATTAATAGGATTATTCTTTAATAAGGTAGGACTGTTTATAGATAACATCTATTTTAAGGCTTTATTTAAATATATTTCAAAAATATAATTTAGAAATATGAAATTTCTGCTTTAATATTATACAAGAACAACTGTTTGTCGCATTTATGGGGGTTGGGATGGCCTAGTGGTCTAGAGTGCCGCGCTTCGAGCTCTAGATGGCCGGTCACCTCTGGCTTGCGGCGGTGGTTTCGATCCCTGGTGTGAGCGTATGTCGCATGATGATAGGGGCGCCTTCTCAACCTCGTGGGTTTTACCTCCGAGCACCCCGGTTTCCTCCCACTGCTAAAGACCCCTACGCGCAAGCGAATTATTGAAAGTCTACCGGCGACAATTTTGACGAAACTTAAAATACATGGTTATCTTACAAAGATCTCGGTTCCTTTCGATATTGGTATGTATCGGACCGCAACTTTGTGGATTATGGTCCAGATTGTATGAAAAATCACGTTTTTAACTTGTATAGCCACACTAGAGGTTATAATTTCTATCCGATTTTCATGAAACTTCACATGTAGGTATATAATCCAACGATGCCAATTCCTGTCGTTATTGACGAATATTGGACCGTCACTTACCGAATTATGGACCCTGAAATGTACTAAATAACGTGTTTGTAAATTGTGGTCCATCGTGTTTTTTGGTTGGATTGTAACATTTGGATTACAGACCCCGATTGTGCGAAAAAACACGTTTTTAGATTGTGGACCGTCAAAAAGTCACTATTTTAATTCGATTTAAAAAAAACTCCTTAAAGTATGTCTCAGTTAAACCATGATGACGTTTCAGTTCGACGGTTGAACATCAGAGCAAAACTGCCAGACATAATCGCCGCTCCGCGTGTGCAAATAGAGTAAAAGTATGTGATACCAAGGTTATGGACCCTCTATAGTTAATAATTTAGATGCAACTGAAAAAATCATGATTATCCCACAGATCTCGGTTCCTTTGGATATTCACGCATATCTGACTGAATAATTTTGAATTATAGCCCCTGTTCCCTGTTCATTTGTTGTTGTTAAATTCTTCAAGAGATATTTGGTAATGTTCAGATTATTAAAGGAGCTGAATCTCTAACTCAATATATTCCACGATATTCGAAAACATACGAATTATAATTCAATATTGATCAATTCAATCAATCGTCGTGAATTTTATGGTTTCGGGTGCCATTTTGATGGGGTTCCAAAATGAACATTTTCTGCTTAGGCTACTCAGCGATAAGCAATTTGATTGGTTGATGCTTTAGGATAGTGGCTACATTGTTTTTTCGGGATAAAGCTGATGTGTGGGCGTATTCAATGCCTTGGGTGGCCATCTTTTTATCTCAAATATCGTTCACAGATACCTTCATTACTTTGTGAATGCAATAGGGGAAACAATTTTAGTGATATTTTAGTGAGAGTGATGAATCTTGATGCATAGTTGATATATAGCATCAGGGTAGTGATATTTGACTTACTGCGATCGCCCTCCTGGAGTTGCTCAATCTCCTCAAATTCTCCAAAAAGGTTTTGTTAAAGCGATCGTGGTTTTAAATATGGTAAAAAGCATAAGAGCATCATTTCGTCCGATCTTCATTCCGGAGTTACCTACCCTTTAACGACAAAAGTCATCCTATCTGTGTGAAATTTATATGCATTGAATTACAGTAATGTGTGTTAGGTCCAGAGTTATGGCCCTTGTTTTACTTTGTTGACAAAATGACAGTTGTAAATGCTCTAATGACAAAATGTATGCGACCTGTATAGACTTTATATACATCATTTAAAATAGTGAAACGAGGAAGCCTATTACATTTCAGAAATTTCCATTGATTACTTCTAGAGTTATGGTCCTTGTTTCACTTTGTGACAATAGTTATCATCCGATCTGTATGAAATTGATATGCATCTTTTAAATTTGTGTAACGAATTTCAGCTAGTTCCGTTAATTACATCCACAGTTATGGTCCGTGTTTCACATCGTTGAACCCGTTTATAGTCCGGCAGCAGGTCGACAAACCTGGAAATATATTCCACCTAATGGTTTTTGATGGATAATATATCTTCAGTATGTGTACAATAAGAATCCGGATGATGGCACCCTTGGGGGAATTTAAATATTCAATATGGCCTCCATGGGGCATTTTCTGGTTATTTAGTGGGGTAAAATATGTGACAGATTCTCGCGGACCTCGGTTTGAAGATTAGTTTTCTAAGAATTCGAACCACTGAATCCAATGAGCATGGGTATTCCTCCTAAAAAGTGACGTCTAATTCCGCTAGGAGGCCAAATTCAAAGGTGTAATGGTGATATAATCAAACGGACTTGCAAAGAGGATAAAAATCAATCTTTTTTGCGAACTCTGCAGTCATCATAAGTTAAAAAAAAACCCCATGAAGTTACGGTTCGATACATGCAAATAACGACAGGAATCGTGGTCGTGGGGTGATAAACCTGTATTTCTAGTTTCGTTGAAACCGGATAAAAAAATTGTGACCTACCAGGAACGACGACATTATATGTCCAAGTGATAATGTGAGCGTATAAAAAATATACATTACGGGCTTGAAAAAAAAGGAGAATTGGACGTGATTTGGAGAAATCGTCTCCTATTTCACACTTTAATAAATTTCTGGATACACTGGCTCAAGCTCGAATTTTGGCTATTTGAAAATTTGGAATGTTTGTTCTTGGGAATACATATTTTCGAAACGTTTAACAATTACGAAATCGACGAATGTTACTGGCGAAAGAATTCGCTTATATATTTGTATATTTCACAATTTCGAATTTCCACTTTGACGTTTTTCGTGATCCATCTTTTATGTTCTGACCCGTCCCGATTTTAAATGGCTTGTTCTATGTTTCTTCTGGAATGGGAAGTCAGTCCGATTACAGCAATGCATTTATCGGACCGGAACTTCATGGATTATGGCCCCTGATTGTACGAATAATCGTGTTTTTCAGCTTGTGTACTTGATAGAGGTCACAATATTTATTCGATTTAACAATCCGTTTTAAATATCACCATTACATCTTAATGGGGGTTGGGTTCGCATCTCGTTAAAATCGGACTAAAACTGCCGCACAAAATGGCCGCCACTTGTACGCAAATAGTGTAAACATATGGTATGTCAAGGTTGTAGATCCTCTAGAGGCCACAATTTTGATTCGATTTTGGCGCATATCAGTTCGTAACTTCATGAATTATGGCCCCTGACACTAATGGAAAATAAAGCCCACTTCATACATTAAAATTGAATTAAAATGTTTACTTACGAAGACATATGGATATTCATAATGCGATAATAATTTATGGTATGGCGCGTAAGTTTGTCTTGTCTATTTTTTTGTTTAAACATTTCTCTGATTATAATATTAATGTTTGGACTGGTTTTATTTTTGTATTAAATAACATAAATCTTAATTTTCACAAATTTGCTGATAGCAAATACTAATAATAATTATCTTAGTAAACGAAGCATTTTTACCCAGCCCCGTTCTGATCAAAATATCTCGTTCCCAATACAAGACAATTTTTGAAAAAAAAAACACGTTTTGGAACTCCAGACAAACGAGGCAATTTTTTTTTTACCTCGTTACAACGTGCCAAAATCGTGGCAAAAATTTTACCACGACAAAAATGTCGAACGAGGCATTCTGAGTTTTATAGTGTGACTATACGATAAATCTCGTGGACACTATAGGGGTTACAATTTTTATCCGATTTTGGTGAAACTTTGTAACCCAAAGATCGTGGTTCCTTTAGATATTCGCGCTTATTGGACTGAAACGTACTAAATTATTACCCTGATTGTACTAAAAACTGCGTTTTTATAAGCCCACAATGGAAATGTGGACGTATATTGCCGTCGCCCCCATTCTTCTTGCGGTCCGTCCATCGTCCACAATGTTTTTGTGAACGCACTAGGGGCTAAAGTTAATATCCGATTGACTTTTAATTTATACACAGTGTTTAAAGTCATGAGACGAAGAAGTCGATTGATTTTCAGCGATATCGATGATTACTGCCAGAAAAATCTTGTGAACGCTCTAGATGCTAAAACTAATACCCGATTGACTTTAAATTTATACATAGTGTTCAAGGTCATTAAACGAAGAATTCTATTGATTTTCAGCGATCTCCCATAATTGCTGCCAGAATTGTGGCCCTTGATCACTTTGAAATATTTTGTGGGTGCTCTAGAGGCTCAAGTTTGACTTTAAATTTATACACGGTGTTTAAGGTCATAAGACGTAGGATCCTAGTAATTTTCAACGATTTCCAATCCAATTATTACTGCCAGAGTTATGACCCTTGATCACTTTGAAATATCTTATGGACGAAGGCCATGAGACAAACAATCGAAACAATTCTAGCCATTTCTGATAATTACTTAATGGGCTATTACTCGTAATAAGATTTGCATGTGTTGTAAACGTTCTCATTACTGACAAAAGAAAAAATATGCGACAAGCCTTGTTGACTGCCCTGACGACTTAGCTGTTGTAGGCGTATGTTTCGTTGCATGGAAACTTATCTTTTAGCTTGTGATTATATTACCGTTACACCTTAATTGTGGTTTTGTTCGAATTTCGTGAAATTCTGACCGGACAAAACGACCGCCGCTCATACGCAAAAAGAGTACAAAAAAATGGTATGTTAAGGTTGTGAATCCTCTAGAGGCCACAATTTTTGTACCGATTTTGATGAAACTTTAAATCTATCTTTATATCACAAAGATCCCGGTTCCTTTTAATGTTCATACATATCTGAACATAACTTCCTGGATTATGGACTCTAGTTTGTTTTGTGTTTTTTTTTTCGAAAAATCGCAAATTTAGCTTGAACGGTTAATTTAAATTTCGGGAAAATCAAGATGAATCTACCCAACAAAATGGCCGCTGTTTGTAGGTAAATTATGTTCCACTATGTTATGGACCCCCCTGGAGGTCATAATTATTATGAGATTTTGTTGAAACTTAAAATATATTTTTATGTTCCACTATGTTATGGACCCCCCTGGAGGTCATAATTATTATCCGAGTTTGTTGAAACTTAAAATATATCTTTATGTTCCACGGATCTCGACCTCGTTTAATTGTTAAACATTTCAGACCATAACTCTCTGGATTATGGCTCCTGGTTGTACGGAAAAAAATGTTTTTCGTTTTTAGATTGTTCTCTATCCATCTCTTGCAAAATGTGGTCATATATTGCCTGGCAACCACTGATTACTTGTTGAGATTCTTTATATAACCCATGACATGTGACGTGACAGATCTAGTTATTATTATATTTTGTCTCTTCCATTAGAAATTACCTACATCTTAAAAAATGACGGTGCTGTTAGTTTTGCTGCTATTATTGAACGTGACCTCCATAGCACCTGCTAGTAAGTTCTATGTTAAACACATATATCAGGCGCGGATCCAAGGGGGGGGGGGGTCCAGGGGGTCCGGACCCCCCTCCCCCCTGCTCAGACTTGAAAATTTTTTATGCGATTTTATTGGCGACTTTTTTATTGGCCTCCAATCGCAGCAGAACAGTAGGATTTTACACCCCTTTTTTATTTCACTTATAATTGTATGATCAACTTTATTTGCCTTTAGTGGATTCAATGATTAACTAAAATCTTATTTCATCTTACAAGTTACAAGACCACAATATCTTGGATGAGTTGTATTTGTCCTGCCTTTTTAGTCAAAATCTGTGACAAAGTTTGTGGCCTTTGATAACAACGTAATATTCTGTAATTATACAGGTTTACATGGTGATGAGGAAGAACAGGACATTATCATGGAAATTGATATATCGATGTCTCTATCATTATCTCAATGTGATAATATTGAGTGTAAACATGGCGGTACTTGCTTACAAGGATCCTGTCTTTGTCCCGCTAACACGACCGGAAAGTATTGTGAGGGTAAGGAAGAGTTATTGAATTGTATCAAATAATTTCCATTATAACATTCAGTCATTAAATTGTTTACTATGTGTTTCGACTAATTTCCATGGTCCCAGATTGACCTAAATTGAGTTGATTAGTGTCCCCCAATCAATACATTTGTAAAGGTCGTTTTTAAATGTAAACATTTAGATCATTTTCATAATAAGCAAAGCGGTCTTTAGTTTTAGAAAACTCCAAATCCATGCAACGTCAACTGAAACATGATTACCGATGTATGAACTATATAATCCTGTTTCATTATTCTCGCGACCACTTATCTCATATTGCCGATGGAAATTGTACCTGACATACCGTGGCATTGTCAATAGCGTATAATATGACCTATAGTTGTGCCACTGTCTGTGGGTAGGATATGACAGTTATATACTCGTTTGTAAAAATAACAATTTTAATACTGATCAATTATATTAAAAATGAATCAGTTTTTAAATATTTAGCGTACATTAAGTCGTGAGAAATGTGATTATAGTTTCCACAAAATGCAAATCATGCAACATAACTTTAATGTGTAAATATTACTGTGTTTTTCAGTAAGCCCATGCGATGGTGTTACGTGCAATAATGGTGGAGAATGTGTTGGTGATGGTGTTTGCGAATGTGTACCTGGTTTCAGTGGAATCACGTGCAACAGTAAGTATTATTGTACACTCGGCTAATCTCGACAGATTCCGTAAACTACGTAAACTACATCTAGTCTTGGATCACTCGGCAAACCTCGTAAGATTTCGGGAATCTAAACTCGGCTGTATGATGAATTCCGCCATATTGGAACTACTTTAAAGGTCCCGGATGAAACATGGCTGCGCCCATTCCAAACACAAGTTGGCAACCTATTTGGCTAGCGACCTATTCGACTGATCCAGCTGTAAGATAATGACGAAATTACACGTCTATTCTGAGCTGATGGAATGGATAAAAAATAATATATTCTACTTTCATTTGATAGACATAACGTTGGATTTTATTGGTTGATAAATAGAGACAGTTGTCTTTACTGTCATACATCCGAGACTAGATGTAGTTGACGTAGTTTACGGAATCTGTCGAGATTAGCCGAGTGGTCTCGGATGTATGACAGTAAGTGATATGTACCTACGCCCATACATTTGCGATGCGGCTACCGGTTTACTTTAACAGGAAAACTTGACGCTATTACACACAAATTGGGAACCTATTCGGCTAGCGACCTATTCGACCGATCGAGCTGCAACCTGTTCGTTGAAAACCTATTTAGAGTAAAGACAACAGTCTCTATTTATCAACCAATAAAATCCAACGTTATGTCTATGAAATGAAAGTAGAATATATTATTTTTTTATCCATTCCTTCAGCTCAGAATAGAAGTGTTATTTCGTCATTATCTTACAGCTGGATCGGTCGAATAGGTCGCTAGCCAAATAGGTCGCAAACTTGTGTTTGGAATGGGCGCACCCATGTTTCATCCGGGACCTTTAAAGTAGTTCCAATATGGCGGAATTCATCATACAGCCGAGTTTAGATTCCCGAAATCTTCCGAGGTTTGCCGAGTGTATTATTGTAATTTTTTGTCTTGGGTTCAACACTTTATCTGCTGGTGAATCGCGTGGTTTTACATGTCTAAAATATTGGTTCTCCCATGTATCATACTGGATTATGGCCCCTGATTGACCTCTAGTTCTAGGAGGGGGTGGATCCAGGAAATGTCGAAGGAGGGGGGGGGGGTCGTTTATTTATGATATTACCAATATTATAATTATTTTACAGTGAGAGTATGTAACGTGACTGAGTGTATTGAAAGAGGGGGTTACTGTACCCATATCAGATGTGCGACCCTTGGTAAGATACCTATTCTTCTATCGGCTATATTTGTAACCAATCCAATTATTATCCACATAAGACGCAAATAACTATAATATTGTAATTTATTGAAAAAATTAAAATTCCATCGTATAATCTGTGGATAAATCTACATATTAACTAGACATAGTCCGTCCATTGATTTGTCAAATTTCTCGTAATCATTTTTATAATGGCTGTAGTTTATCGTTAATATTTTTTTTTTCTCCACTAAACTATATAATTTGTCAATCTGACGTCCATTGATTTGTTACATTTCACATAATCATTTTTAAAATGGATATATGGTGAATTGTGTATTGACGATAATTGTGTAATTTGTTTATATTCAGGTTGTGGTGACTGTGCTGCTGGTGAATTGTGCCTTGACGATGAATGTGTAAATAGGAGTAAGTATAACATGTTACCAGTCTGTTGATTAATGTATATACAAACCAGGGGCGTAAATGTTGGGGGGGGGGGGTACACCCCCAGCCCCAAAAATAGTCGGTCGCAAAATCAGTGCAGTCGGTCGCAAAATAGGAGTAGTCAGTATCAAAATAAGAGCTCAAAAACAATACCCGTGTATTTGCGCGAAACCGTGTGCCTAAATTGCATACGTCACACAAAACTATAGTATAAAATAGCCATGTATATGCTTGTCACTCTTATTCTGTTGTGAGCACGTTGTTCTATGAGACCGCAGTGGGTCTCCGACTAAATGAATTAATCAGATAAACCAACAATCACAAAACGGACGAAATTGGCAGATAAGCCTTAAGATTCTGTCCCATTTCTTATCCTCTCGTTAACGAGAATTTGGTTCCATTTGCCATGATATTAATCAAATTTTCAAGCCGAGTCCCAAAAATTTAAAAGCTCCGTTACATATCTGAAATTTATAACATCATTTTTCTACACAGTTACATATCTGAATTTTTTTTTCGTGCCTGCGGCGCTCGATTCCATTTTAAAATTATTCTTCTACTCCTCAGTTGTCTTATACTGTCTCAGTACTATTATATTTACAATTATATTGAACTGCCCAGTTTGTAGTACCACTGGTGTGTGGGGCGTCAGATGTCAGATTGCACAGATGTTATGTCAACTCTTGCAAAACAGATCTTGAGATTCTGTCCCATTGACTGACATTTCTGGTCCACTCGTCCGCAAGAATTTCTCCCAGCAATGACCTTATATGCCAGGGCCCTGTTTCACGAAATTTTAACTTAAGATAAAATCCAATTTTAGTAGATACTTCAATTTTGATTGGCTAAGCACTATAATCAATCTAATATTATCCAATCAAATTACTAAAATTGGGATCTTATCTTAGTTAAAATTTGGTGAAATAGGCCCCTGGATATTGAATCAATTTTTAAAAATTTTCTCAAATTACTGTGTTATAGGCACAATCATTATTATGACATAAACTATATGTGAACTTAAATAAAACTGCTTTCCAACGAGACAACGATCGGCGAACAACTATGTAGTTCTACAATAGCCAGTATTTTGTTTACTTTCATTGTGGGGTGGGATTGTAGATGGCGCCCTAGATTTGGAACCGCCCCTACCCCACCCCCATATTCCCTAGAAAACTCACTCGCGGTGCTCGGCTCCTGATTGCGTCACTCACACTGGAGGAGGGGGGGGGGTATCAGTCGGTCGCATTTTGGCTAAACACCCCCCCCCCCCCCCAAACGAAATCATTATGTACGCCCCTGATACAAACATTCGACATACACCCTCTACTTTATAAACAGTTGAAATTTAAACTCGAGTTCAAACCATCACCTGTTATAATAAAAGTCACGAAACCGTCTACGTAATTCTTGTTTCAAACCCGTTATTTCAAACTTTGATTACAGTCTGAAAACAGGGGTTGGCCATCTTGAATATCAGTTTCAACACAATCCATGAATTCTTATAAGACACAGTCTGCACCCACAAATGGTTAACCGACATGTCACAGTTTCAACACAATCGATGAACTCCTTATAAACCCACATCATAATATATGTTGTATATTTCAGGTACAAATTGTGGTTACATGGATGAATACAATTTTAACAGTTGTCTTTATCGGGGTATGTTGTTTATTTTACTAGCATACAATATTATTTAATTTGACAATATCTCGTTGGCCTACAATCATATGTTACCTGAACTGGTTAAATATATATATACATATATATGATCAAATGACTGGTGATATACACTGATTATTTAATATCTATGTAACAACCCATACCTATATTCATGTTTTGTGCTAGGTGAGAGAATCTACAAATAAATAAGACACTTATTGTAATAGCATCCAGCAATACAAAAGTTCAAATGTTTCAGGTGACGAATGTGGGGAAGGATTCTGCGTTGTTAGTCATACTAAATGTGTAAACAACGGGTGCAGGTGTTAGTATATTTATATCATTAATGCAGTTCTACGTGATCATTTGTATGCACTAAACAGGATATACATAATTCCTTAACAAGAGGAACACCTGGTAACACTCCTATGTTGGATGATTTATTACATTTTATCAATCTGATCATATTCCTCTTTATCGCATGAAAAATAATCATAAACACAATTCTATGTTGTAAATTATATTTATATTTATTATAGATACATTTCCCTGTGTGGGGAAGAATGATGGCAACTCTTGCATTGTACATGGTAGTACTGGCAGTTGTTCAGATGGTGTTTGTTTCGGTAAATATAATTTATATTATCTACAACCCCGATATTCAGCATGTAAGATCAATAATAAACATTACATAGGAACATCCGTTTGTAATCAGAGTATTCAGAGTATTAGCCTATATTAGACCCGAACTATTTTCAACTGATCTATATTCAGATAGATGGTGTTGGATGATCGAGTGGTCTAACGTACTTACTGTAGATTTATCTCAGCCATCATTGCAAGTAGTTACTGGTTCCTTCATCTGTCTAATCACAAACATATTGTAGATTATAAGACCATGCAATTAGTTATTGCATCCATCATCTGTTTAATCCCCAACTTGTAAGTAATTTACTCCAACTTGTGATAAAGCACATACCGTGTTAGTCCTAAAAGGGTTAGGGTTAGTGTTGGGGGACTGCCCCCACCCCCATCATCTGGACTTCACCTATGTGTTGATAGATAGTTTAGATGCTGTGTAATAATATATTACTTATTTTATTGTAGTACCAAATCCATGATTGTTGATAGATAGTTAGATATTGCTGTATGTAATAATATAAGTTACTTGTTTTATAGGACAATGTGATGAAGACAGTGATTGTTCCGGTCTTCCATGTGTAAATGGATTCTGTGAAAGTAAATAATCACCTTTTTTATTGATAATCACCTATCAATATCACCTGATTTGTATATAAACATGTTTAACCTCTTGATTTGAATAAAAAAACTAACATATTGTTTTTCCCACGAAACCAACTAACACGACTCTTGTTTCCTTTTATAAATTCATTTTTGGGCTTGTTTATCAATAATATATAAATTGTATTTTTCAGACCGTAAATGTGGAGACTCATATTGTGATCTGTAAGTAAACAAGCTTATGTTATACTATATCCACTGTACAGTAAACCTCCCGCTAGGGTCCCTAAAATGTGGAAACTCATATTGTGAACTGTAGGTAAACAAGCTTATGTTATACTATATCCACTGTACAGTGAACAATTATTATTAGATTCAATAAAATAAATTGTCATATTTAACCACTGATATAAGGTTTAATATAATAACTTATATTGTAATATTCACCCAACAAAGTAACCATGTTTTGTATTTTTCAGAGACTATTAAAATGTGGACAACCATATTGTGAATAGTTCGTGTTAATATTTAACCACTTCTTTCAAATAATTGAATGTTATTTACTTCTTTATAAATTATACTGCTAAACTAACAATAGATTCCTCTAAACCAATAACTACAATAAATTCATCTGTATTACTTCATAAAATCTAGATAAACCAAGATTTTAAAATATTATAAATAGTTTGTTCTTTGTTTGTTGCTGTGTTTATCATTCATCGATGTTATCTTCTGTAGTTTGTTAAACCTAATTCGTCGATGAATATAGACGGAAACGCACCAGCCCTGGTAAAATGTCACCCATAATATATGGCTTTATACGAATTCATGCTGAACAGTAAAGTTAAGCTTATTAAACCCCACATCATTATATTTCTTATGGTTTTAGTTTTAAAACAGCTCGCGAAGAGGTGTTTTTAAAAAATGATACGATTTGACATAAACTACCCAAACATTTGTCACTTTCGGTGCCACGTTACCCTTGAACTCATATCACTTTTGTGAAAATTTTATGTAAATCGAACGAATGATAATTGCAACTTTTATAGACCAAAAACCTTGAATAGATGATTTGTATAAAATCGTCTATTTCTCAGCAACCGTACACGTTAGAAACCATGTTATGTTTTCTGTATGACCGTATGGGTTCAGTCTATTTGTTGATTGGAATCAAATATCATAATTTGCAAAACCTTACACATCTGACTCATTTGAATAAAATATCTGTTTTGAAGGCTAAAGCAAAACTCCGTAGATTGTCTCCTTTTAAACATCTGTCAAAATATGTATTTCCCTGGTACTATACGTTTGTATGACAAGAGTACATCGTTAGTTTCCCCATTGACTGTGATGTTAATTCTCGCCTCTTTGATCTGCTTTAACGTTTTATCGACTTTCCACCACAGATGAAGCGACATGTATGCGGTTCACCAGTGCTTATTCTGGGTTTCATTTTTTCCAGAACTGGGGATAACGTACGTCATGCAACTTAACAAAAATGTCGATCGTTTAATATGTAGCACTTACATAACAATGAAATATTAATTAATAGCCTTTTCATACTCTTTTTTGAAAGTCTTTTTATGCGGTGAATTATGGCATAACTCCCATTTCCCACCACATTTCGTCAGATTAAAACAACTTGTTTCCATAAAATAATTTCACGGATACTTCCGCTTTTCGAAGTGCTTTAAAGGGACAACCCCGAATTAAACAGAGGCTCAAAAATAAAAGTCTGAGAATGTATGAAAATTAAACGCCAAAATAAAGAGGAATGGTGTATTTACCGTGTTTCACCATTAGATGCGTCATGTCAATTGGGACTAGTTCAAACCAATTTAACATTTTCGATGTCACCGGAAATTACTTCATATGAGCAAAAACTCTATTTATAGCCTTCGAAACAAATAATGTATTAAAATAAGTCGTATTTGTTATTTGTTTAGACTTTTGATATTTGATTCCAATCAAGTAATAGAATGAACCCATACGATCATATAGGTATCACAAAATGGTTTCTAACTTGTTCAGTTGCGGGGAAATAGGCGATTTTCAATAGGTCACTTTTCAAGGTTTATGGTCTATAAAAGTGTCATTTGTTATTCGATTTTCATAAATGTTTCACTGTGTGATACTTAATGCCATTTACGATTTCATACAAGTAATTTAAGATTTTCTTTATCACCGGAAGTAACCTCCTTTTTCAAAAACTCTATTTTTAGCTTTCAAAACAGATATTTTATTCAAATGAGTCTGATTTGTAAGGTTTTTAAAATCATGATATTTGATCCCAATCAACAAATAGACTGAACCCATACGGTCATACAGAAAATAAAAAATGGTTTCTAACTTGTACGGTTGCTGAGAAATAGACGATTTTATACAAGTCATCTATTCAAGGTTTTTGGTCTATAAAAGTTGCAATTATCATTCGATTTACATAAAATTTTCACAAAAGTTATATGAGTTCAAGGGTAACGTGGCACCGAAAGTGACAAAAGTTCAAAGATAACGTGGCACCAGTGAAACCCGTCGTAACTGCTACGCAGGTCTAGTTTGTTAATTAAAATTTGATCGGTGCATTCCGGTTATGGCGGACAACGTGTTTTATTAATTCTAAAGAAATACCGCAAAACCTCGAGCTGAAAAGAATTGTAATCAACTGCATTGACATTGGTGCATCTTTTGAAACCCACTTTTGATGAAACTGACCTGAAAATCTTGTTATAGACCTATCTAAAGTTTTGACGGACAGTCACAGGTCAACGTCTAATACCAGTACTGGTATTAGCAGTACTCTGAACTACAGAATATATCCGAAAACCACGTACCATCTGAAATTGAATGATTTAAAAATGAATCTTGATCTGACAAAAACGAAAGCTGATTATCCCCCCAAAGTTCATTCCAACTGCCTTGAAAAGGAGAACGGGGAAAGCGAAGCACTCGCTGTTTCAGGCCATCGACCTGGACCTATAAACCTGCAGCCCATATGGTTACACTTCACACCTCCTTAGATAGAATTTTCCCCTGGATTAAAAGTCTGGAGAATTTCTATTTTGACAACCTAGGGCTAGATGATAATCTTTAACATCGAATGGATAGACGACCCCTCACACTGGGAAGACCGAGGAAATACTGGTAACTCGATTGTAATTAAGCTAAATTCTACTTTAAGCATTAGCCTATTGTATAGCCCAACATTTTTTCTCCCAACATGAACCATTATGGTCCAAGGGGTAAGATATAAACTTTTTCTGGATCACCTCCAATCGCTGAAGGATATTCTCAATGTTGTTGTACTAAAAGTGAACGATACGCAAACAGATCTACTATTACAAGTGAGGATTCTAGCTGATGATGCGCTGCAGCCAATGTCAATGATTCGAATGAAGAATCCTGGGAAAATACCAAAATTGTGAAACATCAGATGGGGTTTGCTTGTCAGCCCAAGGATCAATGCACTGATACTAGAGATATCTCAACAAATAGTACAACATATAGTACCACCTCACCTGTTATCGAAGAAGTCCAACCTGGTTATACATATATGCCAGAAATCATCAATCAGATAAATCGTCAGTATTGGTGATAAACTCGAAAACTTTAGTAGCTGTATTGAAAGTTCATTTGCCAAAGCGATACAGGAATTTACAAAAGTCCAAAATCAAGATACAGCTCAGTGTTTTGATACTTTACATAATAATCTGTCCGCATCATTAGCTCACACTACGGCTTTTTCTGGTGAAATTAAGCCCAGTATATCTCAAGCTATGCAACCATCAGAGAATGATATCATATTAAAACAACAGGCATCTGACTCTGCAAAACTAGAGAATCCTGACCTACTAACTATCCAATCTTGTATATCTCAACAAACCAAACCGCTAATGACAATTATAAACCGATGTGGTATAAGAATAATCATATTGTAAATAATGATCGATACGATAACATGTATAATAAAGATAGTCAACATTACGCAGGCAACTATAATAGGGGCAGCTGAGGAGGCAACAGGTCTCAATTTAGAAGGTCTCCGAGTTACCATTACCAATTGCCTCTAACTGCAATCCTCCGCCCCTTAACCGAAATCGGCATCAGATAATGACGGATACAATAACATATATTATCATGACAGTCCCCATTACATAGACAATTATATTAGGGGCAGCCGAGGTTGACCTGGCTACCATTTACCTTAGTTTACAAATATCATTATTATTATTATTACTTTAGGTTGTATATTAAAGCGGGAATTTCACATTTTCTAAGTCAAAACATAATTATTTCTATGTCTATTGCTCAAAAGCTTGTCAACTCACTATTATACTATCATGGGCTTTATTTTAGAGGCATAAATATCTGCGACACAGGAAATAATAACACAATTACTTCCCTTGTTTTCCATTAATAAACCCCTATGGAATGGTTATTTTCAAACGTTTTTATTTGAAGTTGAAAATTATGTGTTTGCGAATTTCTCAACTGGCAATAGTGAATTATAGGATTAATAGGATTATTCTTTAACAAGGTAGGACTGTTTATAGATACAATCTATTTTAGGCCTTTATTTTAATACTTTTAAGAAATTTAACTTAAAAATATGAAATTGCAACTTTAAGCTACTGATAAGTAATTATATAAACAGATTGATCTTCTGTTAAAAATTTATTTAGTAAAATTTTGTTTTCATTAAAGTGAACCAATACTTTATTGTTATTGATACTATTTGAATTTTTATTTATTTGATGTTTATTTTTGTTTCTAAACTTAGTTGTCGTTAAAATTTAATGACTTTGTTAGGACATCAGGTCTATGGTCATCATTCGGAGCTTAAGGTGTGTTTTTGGAATGTTGGTTGGATTTTTAGAAAAGGAGACAGTAAACTTGATGATGATATTTTCATTTCGGAATTAATTCATAATGATATAATACTCTTAACAGAAACGCATGTGCGGGTTGATGAAAGCTTATACATGTATCTTCCTGAGTTTAATTTTCTCATGCGTGTAGATCCCTTTCAAGGAATGGAAGACATTTTGGCAGTCTAGGTATATTTATATGACAGGGGGTCACGTGACTAAGATGGTAAGGCGCTACTTGCTAGCCTGGAGGTCGGGTGTTCGATGCATGCATTAGCCGAGAAAGTTCATCTCGATTTTCCGGCTTGGTTTCCCCATTGTCAGTGATGCAGAAGGAGGGCCTGACAAGGACAGCTGCCTAGTCGTTCGGATGGGACGAAAAACCGAGGTCTCGTGTATACATTGGAGTGCACGTATAAGATCCCTTGGAATTCGATATAAGGGTATGCCGTAGCTCACTGTTGGCGTATGTCCGTCTTCCATTAGCCCAGGTTAGGTGCAGAAGAGTAGGACGTTAAACCCCATTTCATTTCATTTATTTATAAGACAGTGCTTCTGAACACTAAAAAAGACTACCAATGGTTAAAACTTGATAAAAGTTTTTTTCATTTATATGTTAATGATAATGATTTATTTTTAATATAGCGATTTACATAAAAGTCTAAACTTCCGGTTCGAAATCACAGCGACGAATTTTCGAAATTCCCAAATCTGAAACTGCAGATGAAAATCTTTTTTTACAAGGTACTCAAAGAAAAAAGAATTAGTAAAATAGGTCAATAAATAACAAAGTTACGACTATGCATTGTTAGTTTTTTCCAAAATAACAGTGGATATGTGCGTGAAAAACACTGAAAACATACAATAAAAATTTGGTCTTCAGTAGTAATATTATACTTATCAATGAGCAATTTTTTTAAAATCTGAAATTCATTTATTTCACTTTTTAAGTGTCATTCCATGAGAAAAACCATGCAAAATCATGCAGAATCGGGAAGGTAGGGGGTCGTCAGATCGAGTTCATCTTGGGGGGATTTTATGGACTCCTCAAGACTACTTCACAGCCAGAAGAACCGATCTCAAAGTTTAACCGTTATTGAGATACAGCCTCGGGCTGATTTTTGGCCAATTTTGCCCCTTTTCAGGTCATTTTTGGTCAATTTTCAGCCACTTATTCTGGTGAGTCTAGGGTTTGGATGAAAATAGTGGTGGTTGGTGATGTTAGTGGGGGTCTTCCTGTGCCCCAATATACAGACCTTAAGGTCACATCTATTCTCTGGGAGTAATGGTCAGCAAAATTCTAAGATATGGCGAATAAAGTAGAAAATGTACACCGTCGAAGATTAGCCCTATTTTCTATGATGCGGGGGTAGGTCAAAATATCGAAATGGTTTTATGCACAGCTTGATCCCCTCTATTGATATAAGAAATAAAATCTCTGTCACCTCGTTTCATTCAATGCGAAATCATGAGTCAAAGTTGGTGAATTTTCCATATTATAAATCTCTGATTCTCTGAAATGACCAACTACTTTCATACAGGGTAAGCCAGCTTTCTCCAATTCTTCGCCAAATCATTCGCCCATGCTCGCTCAAACCGGCTCAAGCAAAACTGGTCTATTTGATGAAGCTTGGTATCCAATGCAAGATGGCCGCGCCCGGGCCCGCAGAAAATTGAGGTTTTTCTTCATTTTTGGCTATTGAATGTGGCACATATCCCACACATGAGAACTAAAATGACTTCATCCAATTGAAAGACTGTACTAAAAATATTAAAGTCCACTCTTTAGCACATAAAGTCCACTCTTTAGCACATTACGTAGCAATAAGTTATGTGAGAACCGAATTGGAACTGATTTCTTGACGTATGGTGGAAATTTTGATCTTAATGTGCTGCCTATTGCTACCGCTTGGATTTCAAACGCAATATTCCCAAAGGACGTAAACATCCACTGCATGGTACCACAGCTAAGGGAAATACATAGAAAAACCGTGCTGTGTCACTTAGAAACAGCTAAGTGAAATAAAATACTATTGAAATAAGGAAGGAATAAAATTGTGTCTTTACAATATCAATAAGAACCTTCTATGTGTGCTTGACCACAACTAATTTAGCAGAAAAGAGTTGTGCGGTATATACACAATTGGCCGAAAAGAGTTGTGCGGTGAACCTCGAGTTGACTGGGTAAAGCCATGGGTTTAGAAGTCCCCAAACGTGCTGCCTTGAGTGTGATATAGCTGTAATACCTTTACTGAAGGTGTTGGTTTTTTTTTAACCTGGCAGCATTAAAAAATTCTTGTTCGTTTTACATTTTTTTCTTCTATTCTAGGTACATACCGGAAATTTACGCTGTCCAAAATGAGGAAATGGACCGTGAAAAAAAAACCAGTCTAGTTCTTCAAATAAATAATATGGCATGGGGTCCGAAATTCAACTTCATCATATGATCATTTTCAGAGCCCAAAATGGATCTTTCCAGACCTTGTAAAACTACATGTGTACATGAAGGGGAGTCAAAATGTTGTATCAAGCATATTTTGCAAAATTCACTTTTTTTGCTTCGTCAGAATGAGAATTTTCTTGCGCATCTTGGATGTCGTATTTCTAAGCCAATAAAAAGAGGGTTTATAGATACGGTTTCAAAATGTCGTATATGGGGTGTTCCAAAAAAACAAATTATTAAGAGCGAAAATGTTGTATTAAAATCAAATGAAATATAGCCAGTAGTGTTTTATGATTAAATACCTATTATTGAAATTATTGTTGAGGCTTTACTTTGCGAAATCTATGAAATTGAAGCAGGTAAAGGTGAATAGAATTGCAAATAACGAGCTTTCACTCATTATTTCTGTACTAGATGTTGAGCTTGATATGTGCAGATAGTTACATACTGTTTAAATGGCTACACATACATTTTGTAAATAAATATTTGAGAAAAGCTTCAGAAATATGACCATTTACATACAACATTTTGACGACGATTTTATAAGACATTTTGATTCTTATGCTTGTCCTGGACCAACTCTCAAAATATCAAACGCAACGTATATTAGCCATGGAAAATTTTCTTATATCTAGTCTCCGAATGATGGACTGGCTGGTAACAGGGACCAGACTAGTTGATCAGTTGGACACTTGATTTGTAAAGAAAATTTTTCAAATTTTTATCCATGCAAATACTTAGAAAATAAATTTAGTAAATTATTTTATATGGATTAAGTTTAGAAAATTGTTTTATGTGGTTTTTTAATTACTGTTGGAACTGATGACATCCCTCTCCCTTTTGGCAGTTATATGTACTAGTAGCTGTTACAGGAAGTGGAGGCGGTGTTTCGATTCTACTATCCATAGCTGCAGATGATGTAGTAGCAGTAGATTGATAATGGGTGTTAGAGGCACTACCAGTAGCTGCAGATGATGTAGTAGCAGTAGATTGATAATGGGTGTTAGAGGCACTACCAGTAGCTGCAGATGATGTAGCAGTGGGATGGATGTCATCAGTTCCCACAGTAATATCAAACCACGTGAAATAATTTAGTTTTTAAAGGCCTGTCAAGATCCATTTTGGGCTCTGGGAATGATGATATGATGAAGTTGAATTTTTGACCCTATACCATATTATTTATTTGAAGAACTAACCTGGCTCTTTTTACAGTTCATTTCCTCATTATTGACATTGTAACATTTCCAGCATATACCTAGAACAGAAGAAAAAAATTCTAAAATTAACAAGCTAGCCTCCAGTAAAGGTATTACAGCTATATCAGACTCAATGCAGCTAGTTTGAGGACTTCTGAAGTCCATCACTGAACTCAGTCAATTGTTGTCGATCACACATACAAGATCTTTTTTATCGATGCAATAGGAATAAACAGATTCTAAGTGACACATCAAGGTCTTTGTATGGATTCCCGTTATGGAATATTCCGTTTGAAACCGAGGCGGTAGCGATGGGCAGCACATATCACCTTTCCATCTAAACTCGACGAATCAAGATAAGAAAATACACTTCGTCAAGAAATCAGCTCTCATTCGGTTGTCACATCACTTAATGCTATGTAATGTGCTAAAGGGTGGACCTTAATGTGATGTCCTTATATTAGTACACTCTTAGTACTCAGCGCAGTCTTTGTATGGATTCCCCATAGGTGTAGTACCATGCAGGGAATATTTACGTCCTTTTTCATTTGAGATCCAGGCGGTAGCGACTGAAAGCACAATAAGATCAAAATTTTCACTTCGTCAAGAAATCAGTTCATATTCGGTTCTCACATCTCGTATTGCTATGTTATGTGCTAAAGAGTGGACCTTAATGTTTAAAGTACAGTCTTTCAAGTGTATGAAGTCATTTTAGTTCTCATATGTTGGGATATCTGCCACATTTAATGGCCAAAAATGAAGAAAAACCTCAATTTTCTGCGATCCCGGGCGCGGCCATCTTGGATTGGATACCAAGCTTCATCAAAGTGACCAGTTTTGCTCGAACCGGTTTACTGCTGCTACCAGCGAGCATGGGCGAATGATTTGGCGAAGAATTGGAGAAAGCTGGCTTACCCCGTATGAAAGTAGTTGGTCATTTCATAGAGAATCGGAGATTTATAATATGGAAAATTCACCAACTTTGACTCATGATTTCGCATTGAATGAAACGAGGTGACAGAGATTTTATTTCTTATATCAATAGAGGGGATCAAGCTGTGCATAAAACCATTTCGATATTTTGACCTACCCCCGCATCATAGAAAATAGGGCTAATCTTCGAAGGTGTATATTTTCTATTTTGTTCGCCATATGATACAATTTTGCTGACCATTACTCCCAGAGAATAGATGCGATCATAAGGTCTTTACATTCGGGCACAGGAAGACCCCCACTAACATCACCAACCACCACTATTTTCATCCAAACCCTAGACTCGCCAGAATAAGTGGCTGAATATTGACTAAAAATGACGCGGAAAAGGGCAAAAATGTCCCAAAATCAATCTGAGGCTATATCTCAATAACGATTAAATTTTGAGATCGGCTGTTCTGGCTGTGAAGTAGTCCAGAGCAGTCAATAAAATCCCCCCGAGATGAACTCGATCTGCCGACCCCCACCTTCCCACCTTCTGCATGGTTTTCTCGTGGAATGACTCTTAAAGGCTTCGACATTACATTGTGACAATATAGTACAGTGACCTATACAAAAGGGTATTTGTAACAGCTGCTGAAGCGAAAAATCTATGAATTTTAATGACCAAAATATTGAATTATTGATACTTAGAATTGTAAGGCAATTTACTTTTTCACTCTGATGAGACACTTTTGTCACAAAAATTGTGCTTTAGCCGAAAACTAGTAATTCTTAACTTAACAAAGGGTACTAAACTAAATATATTATTATATACTCAGCCAAATTAAAAACTTGACACTTGGGAGTTTTGGGACTAGATTTTTGTTATTTGGTTTAAGGCAACTATTTTAGTGTTATGTGGTGCACAGACGACCTTGACATCAACAGAAAACAAGAATACTTCTCGCCGAAAGTCCTTGACATTGATAACGTTAGTGATGTCACAGTACCCCACAAAATGAAATTCACAGACTTGGAGAACAATCGGAATAAAGTGTTTAGTTACGGTTGTGGCCTCCTCTATCGTCTCGTACTGCCACACAACGTCTTCTCATGGATCTCAGAACATTAGTAAACACTACCCGAGGAAGACGTCGCCACTGCTCAGCAAGAGCATGTTGAAGGGCCTGCAACGTCAGTGGTGGATTCACTTGCTGACGAACACGTCGACCCAGTTCGTCCCAGATGTGTTCAATAGGAATAAGGTCGGGGCTAAGCGACGGCCAATCCAGGACTTGGACACCGGCATTTCTTAAAAAAATTGCCGTATGGGGTCGAGCATTGGCTTGTTGAAACGTTAGTCGAGACCCATGTCTCTGCATAAACGGAAGAAGAACAGGTTGCAAAATCTGATCCCTGTACTGGACAGCATTTAAGTTCCCTTGGACAACAACAAGAGGAGAACGTCCATGTCCACAAAAAGAACCCCAAACCATGACGCTGCCGCCACCAAATCGGTCAACTCCTCTGACGCATACTTGAGCGTAACGTTCACCTCGTCTGCAGTACACTCGAACCCTGCCATCGGCAAATCTCAAAGTGAATCGTGATTCGTCACTAAAGACAACCGAATTCCACTGTCTTTGAGTAAATCGTATGTGTCTTGTGGCCCATGCAAGTCAGTTACGGCGATGAAGAGGTGTCAATATTGGATCATTATAGGGGCTCCGACCAGCAGCCTGCAAGCGATGTCGAACAGTTTGTGCAGTTACCCTTCCACCAAACATCTCTCTACTTGTGGAGGTTGCAGTGACAAATCTGTTTCTAAGATGACGTAATCGTATTGCTTGATCTTCCTGGAGCGATGTCACACGCGGCGCTGCCGCCCTTGGGCGGTCGGCAATAGTTCCAGTTTGAAGCACTCTCATTCTAAGATTAACAAGTCAAAAGTCCCCGCCGAAATCCCCAAATAAATAGATGACACATATTAATTAATCGCACATTTATTTTTTTCAAACGTATCGAGCAATCAAACTGTACACGAAGTGTCATCCAAAAGTGTTTTAAAGAAAAATGCTAAAACCGACGAGAAAAATGAAAATGTACCCCTAGTTAGGGGGACCCTAAAGGCAGACAAAAGGGCCCCAACGCTTGACAAAAGGACACCCCCCCCCCTGGCCAAGGGAAAGGGCCCCTGTGTCCGAGTCAATCGTTTCTATACACTGTTACTGTCGAATCCATTACTGAATGAGAATGCAGTCATTGTATTGGCATAAAAATTTTCAATCAAGATGAACCTAAGTTATCTTGTCCCAAAGTATCAACCAATCAAATTGCGTACCCATGCCGACCCTAAGTAGAAAATGCTGATCTTCGAACTTCATCACGGCATTGTCCTAATAAAAACATACACCAAGTCTGAACATTCTTGCTCAATTAGGAAGTGAATTATTGTGTCCCAAAAAAGTGTGACGGACAGACAGACATTAAAGGCTCTTGCAACAGTGACCACAGACTGACCAGCATATAGCCTACCTATATCACGTAGACGTTCTACATTTGAAAGGCGCGGCATTTTCTATCAAAGATGAAAATAACAATTTTAATTTGTTTTCCAGTTCAAGTTACGCGTGCGTGTTCAGTTTAAGCAAACTTGCATCGATTGACCTCACGAGTTTGTGTTTGCATGTGTTTTTCAGGTTTTTCATCTTTATATGCTCATTTCGAAAGCCACAATGTGCGAATCGAATATACAATTTTCAGTATATGACCTTTAATAACCTTGAGAAAAATATATTTCCAAAGGTGGTACACTTTTACATTTTGAACAACTTGTTCAGGGACACATTGGACTTAAAGTAGCTAAGTCTCTAACTAGATATCATTCAAAATTTTCGACAATAAAAACACAAATTATTTGTCAATTTAATTCGATATTGATGTTGTGATCTTGCCGGGAAAAGATGGGCTTCTGATATCCAATATTTAAGACAAAATAAAAAAATTATCAGTGGAACACGAATTGTGTACCATATCCTGTTTCAGACCCATTTTTAACAAGGGACCTGGAGAACGAGGCTAGACGGTGGTGCCGTGGTGCATGGAGAGCATACGCAATAATGTAGACTGGAATAACCAGACGCTACAAATTGGCATGCTATTGAGACTTCAGGCGTATTTCGGCGAACATAACTGATTTGAAATTAGAGCAAAGGCAGAAACAAATGAATGTAAATCAGTTATATACATTCAAATCAGATTAGTTTATGCATTGCAACCCATTTGGGTAAATTTCTAGGCCCCGAATATTAGCGATTTAGCTCCTTTAATATATATCACTTAAAGAATTATGTTGTTATTTTTGTCGGGTATGGCCTAATTTTGAAGTAAAGTCACGGGTCTAATTGTAATTAGCGAATGTCGAAAAACGAGTCTTGGCCTGGAATGACCTACTATTCATCATAAGATTGTCAACATTAATTTTAGAATTGTTCTTGAAGTTGATTCAAGTCGCTATTGTAAGACTTTGGTCTTAGGTCTTTAAGACCATATTGTGTCTTTGGAAAATGATTCAATTCTCTGTCTATAAAATTAAAACCCCACGTACCTAGTAAACGTGAAATAAAAGCTATACATAATAAGTCAGTGATGTTTTGGTAAAATCATAACCTATGACAAAACTGTCCATCACGTTCTTCCTGTTATTGGACCCATGGTTATAGGCCAGATTCTGACATCGATTATCGTGTCACCCTTGCTCCGACAACTGGAACGTTAAGAATTTAGAAAACAAATAACTTTATTAACGTATATTGAAGCCTCACGAAAAAGTTCCTAGGTAACGGCGCAGCAGTTATTGCTAAATAAATGGTTTAATTTTGATATTGTCGGTGTTGATTAAACTGGTCATGTGACACGGTCAAAGGTGACTAAAGGGACCATGTGACGCATCTTGACCAATAATAAATCAACAATAACGAAAGTGGCAGCCCCCAGTAAATATTGTTTTGCTATCATTCAAAGCTTATGTTTTACGTTTTAACCTGCAACAAACTTCATGTGTACAGCAAAACGAGGGAGTGGAGTGAAGAAAGGAAATGTCGACAACGGTTAAAAGAAAGTGTCTTATGCGTTAATGATTTTAAATAATAATCCAATATTTGACATGTACACTTAGGTTTTCTGTTTCACTCATATTTTGGGGCTCAAAGACCGGGTTTCGGTGCAATTTTTTTCTGTATGTTTCAATTGTATTGTATGAACACTTTCTTGGCATTAGATTTTAAATGTTTTAAGTATGTTTCTTTTTAAAATAATGTGTATTCAAACCCTCTAAGTGAAAAACATGATACTGGGCAGACAGACGTACATGTTTGTAGTTCTTAAAAAAGCACACAATTTAAACCCTTTTCTTACCAGACCGCTGCTACCTAGCCAATCTGTCAAACCCTTGTCTAAACTTGGAAGTACAATTTAGACAATTGTATTGTAAAGGAGGAAAGGAAGTGGAAATTGATTTTGGTGCTTGGGTTAGAGGGGGCTGCAAGAACATAATTTGGTGTCTTTCTGAAAATTCATTTTGGTATTAATAATTAACCGGAGCTGCAGTGGGAAGTTAAACACACTACAGTGCAATCAGGTCATTATAAAGTGTGGTATGGGGGTGGGGAGGGGTGTATGATTTTATTCATTTTCATATTTTTTTCTTGTTCATAATTACAAGTTTAAAGTATGGAAATAGGCCATTCAATACTTTAAACATGTAGTTATTTTTCAAGGAAACATATGAAAATGAAAAGTGTAATTATTTGTTTTGAGATTAATAATACAAAAGCAATGGTCGAAGTATGTGTATTGGACTATGAACATGTGTAATTTCTGTCATAAGATAATATTACAACAGCATTTGCTTAATATGTGTAATGACATGGAGTAACGTGTGGGAATGGGAGAGTGGTGTGATATGTATTATGAGATAAATAATACAAAAGCATTTGCCAAAATCTATGGAGTAACATATGGGAAAGAGGGAGGCCAAAGGGGTGTTATTTGTGTTATGAAATAAGTAATACTGAAGCACTGGCCAAGTATATGTGTATCGGACTAGGGAGTAAAGTGTGCAAAAAAAAGTATACTAGTAGGCCTACTGTTTGTACTTGTAACTAATGACCCCAGTTTCAAACGTAGCATAGTAATTATAAATAGATTGTAGTTCAATGCAGAGTGAAATTTAATTTGATTTAACAAGATCCGTTTTTATAAAGACTAAACTGGGAAAGTTATTTTATTGACAATTAAACAATTAAAAATAAGCGAGTATTTGTCAAGGAAACACGTTCAGCCGTGCGCTATTCTCCGGCGAGTTCGGGAGTTGGATTTAATTACCGCGTAACTATTAATTTACAAAACTTGAATGAAAAATATTATCAAACTATGTAAAATTGATATTTACGCTATCAAGGTACAATTAAGATCAAGTTAGAATCGAAGTTTTCATACGTTTAAGTTTAATTAAAGTGTGTCGTGTAGTTTTGTTTACCGTAGTGTCTAAAACATCTCACGCAGTTCGTGGAAAAGACCACGTGCTTTAAGTGTTTACTTGCCGGTGATTGGCTACTTAAGAATACTACGTAACACGCTAGTATAAAAGCAACTCTTCGCGCAACAAACAAATATGATCAAAGAACTAATTTACTGCTTCTGCCCCTTCTAGGAACTTTTGATATAATGTTCAGAACATTTAGTTCTATCATTTAAAGCAAAAATATCTTAAAGTTCAAAAGTCGGAGCAAACTTGGTTTTCTGTTAATATATATCGATCACAGATACTGTCCTATTAGTATACATAATATGGTATCAGCACCTGCTTTATTTGTGTGAAATTAAGTAGGTTATTACGTATTTGGAATGGAAATTAGCGTCAAGGCTATATCTTGGACGTGCAGGGATGGTGGTATAAATTTGAGTGTAGAATCAAGCCCCATTAGATACTCTCCTAGATATCCAAGCAGCCATTATCTGTTGAGAACAAGGGACCTGCGAAATCATCCAGCTTGGCAATAAAGTTCTTATAGCTGAAATACTGTGGTATTGTTTTACGATCACAAGACACAACAAAGAAGAAGTCCTAAAAGTAGCAGTAGTACTACAGTATCCTTATTATTTTGATTCTGATTCCTTAATTTTCTCCCGAAATGACCTAGTTAATGTTGAGTGGAAGCTACCCCTCCATATCTCAACACATAACGACCATGTGGTGTCATATTTTACTGTACAGTCATCATATCATTGTGAGATTGTTACTATCTGATAACAGATATAATATTGTTTTCACGAAGTTTCAGTAGATGATAAGTTTATATCTGTTTTGTCATTTTACATTCCAGCGTTTCGTATCATCTAAAAATCAATAGATACCTCGTACACATGTTGAATACCGTGTAGAGTCATCATAAATATCAATATCAGCTGCAAGGGCCAGAGATAAACAATGATAGTACCATATCACGTCTCTTTTTGTCTTTTGTATGTGTTTTATATATATCTATTAGCATGTGCAGGGGGACTGCACCACACACAATTTAAACAAACACAAATATATGAACAAGACTCAATACGCAGAAATCACAAACAAACTAGCAATTAAAATTAAGTGAATGGATCCAGGGGCTGGCTGTAAGCGTCTTCTGCGCTTCACAGTCCCGGGCCTGTAGGGATACTTAAATCTGAAAACAGTCAGGAATATATCTCGAGACACCATTGTTATATGTTATAAGAAATATGAATGGAAGCATGGTGAAGTAAAAATTTAACTATACAAGTAGCCACATGGGTGAAATGTTTTAAATAAAAGGTGGTCTAAAACTAAATGCTCTAAATCAAATGAGAAACGTTTAAATATTCAATAGAATAGAGGGATAATGAATAAAGATAGGGTACATGTTCCAGCAATATTGAAAACAAAGAAGCAAATGAGAAAATGTAGATAAACAGCTGTCTGCTGACTGAATGACGTGGCGTAAAAGGCGGTAGGTTGCCAATGACGTCAAATTTCAAAACGGTAACAAAACCACAATAACAAGGGTGATAATCCAGATAAAATAACATCAAAGGGTTACTTAACTTTCGGTTTGGCAACTAATCGGAATAAATAAGCTATGTAATTACACAAAATGTAATACGTAATACCCCCATCTGTGTAGCGAGAAAACTTACATATAGATCTTCTAATCCCCTTGAGTGCCTGGGTTTTCCAATTGTTCGCACTGACAGCGGATCGTACTAGTATATACTCCGCCCCCTTGAGAACCTGGGATGTTTTCCACCAGGAATTGTTTTTTTTTTTTTTTGAAATTAGGATTAATTTCAGTGCATCTGAGACAATTTAGCCAGCGATTTCATTGACGTTTAGAATTCGTTGACAATTTGAGTATTTGAAACAGACTCTTTCTCAGGGGCCCCCGGAATCTGTTGGTACCTACCAGTCCCGGGGCCCCCAATATCCCTTTCTGCCTAGGGCTCCAGTCCTCGAACCCTCAGCCCAGGTACTGGTGGGCTCCGTCGAGATAAAATATTAGATTTGTGGGATGCCCTAAATGTGGGGGGGGGGCGGAACATTTGTTCCATTTAGATGCGGTACTGCATTGAATGTAGGCTTATTAATGTAACTGTTTTAATGCAGGTTCCTATATGCACTCAACGACAAGTTCACACCAATCTAATTATAATCAGTTGAGGCATCTTCACACAAAATCGCAAATAAAATATAGACCTTTACCAATTATCGAAAACGACATGAATCAACCTCAAAGGCCAGTGACGTCACAGTGGCCGAACTGATATTTGAAATGTTAATTCCTTCACTACCAAATACACGGCCTGGATGTGTATTCATTAACGTCTGAATAATTCCTTAATCATCTAATAAAAGGAAAGAATTGGCCACAGAATCATTGTCTGATATGAGCGAGAGAAATTGGGGTAGCTTTAAACAGGGATTTAAATTTAAAACAAATGTCACACCGACGACATTCACTGTAGCCAACTTTCGTGTGTCATTGTGATCGGAATATATTGGAGTAATATATGACCACCAACAATGCCTAATATAAAAAATTCATCATGTCGGCTTTTACGAAACAAATGGTAATAATCACACAAATTCGGTTCATCAACATTTGTGTTATTATTGTTATTGGTCATTAAGAGTGATGGTATTTGTTTTAATTCGAACTAGATTGTCAAGACAAATGATTGCTATAGCTCCATCACATATATTCTATCCGCATTTATCTCACGCAATACACTCCCTTTTCGTAACGAAATATTCACAAAACATGGGGTATATTTCCACATGCCCTCTACCAGTGTTATAACTTGGAACAAATCAAAATGAGAATAGTCCATTAACTTTCATACGTTAGTAATCTACCTTTTGTTTATTATAACTTCTATGAGAATAAGTTCTGTTAATTTCACCAATTAATTGATACCTTGTGGTAGGGGATTACCCTTTATTATCATATTTTTGGCCAATAAATAAACCTGATATTTATTTGTTGATTTATATATAGTTTATCACCCCAAAAACATAAATGTCATATCTTCTGAACAAAACGTACAGCGTTAGCTCTTAAATGTGTATTTTAGAGTATTCAACACCCTTAAGGCTGTAATCGAAAAGGTGAGAAGTGTTTTAGAGCTCGGCAAATAATAAATTTGTGTAATTTTCTCAAACCCTATGAATATACCAATATCAATACATGTAGATATGAGGGTGCTGGAACAATCCTGTTGGTTTTCGATTGATCTAAATTGCGTGCACATAACCATATATCTGGCATGTAATGATTGGACTAAATTACGTGGGCAGAAAATATATTCACGTGGCGATGTGTTTCATTTTCCGACGAGTTGATTATAAACCAACTGTTTGATTTGTTTTAGACAGACGCAGCCAGAAAGTCGCCAAGTACTAATACTCTACAGACAAACTTCAAGCAGATATTATTCATCTGGTGAGTATGTTTAAAATATTGTATACTAATGTAAAAAACACAGGGTTGACATAGATCTTAGAGGGAAATGGGGTATAGTATACGAATATTAGTCTGGATGCGTTGTCAACATACGAAAATAATAGGCTAGATTATCCCATACTCCGCGCAGCGTTTCGTTTGATTAGAAGTAATCCCACTACACACGGCTATTATGAGTGGATATTGTTGTTTTAAATTTTGATTGGTCAGTAGTCCGTCTACCAACAAATCACTAGCTGCCCTACAAGAGCTTTACATTTAAAACGAGTGCCAATATTGGACCAAATATGTTTACATAACGTTACGTCATGGCTCACGATTTTATGATGACTAATTAACCCATGCATAGCCGAATACTGCAGTAAAACTAATTGTGTGACAAACGAGGCTATCAAGTCGAATGAAATGTAAACAATACTGTTTGGAAACGAACAGACTTTCACCGTTTTCATACCTTAAATCACTGTCCAAAGTTTTAGGGAAGACCCAGATTAAACCATGTTGCTGTACTTAAAGCCCCAATAACACTCTTGTTGTAACTGAATAATATGTCCCAATCTTCATTCTGGTCAACAAATCGTATTATTTTACAATATTCCAGTTAAATGATGATATAAATTTCATCTTAACACACCTATTTTAAAAAAATTGGAAAAATTCAACCAATTGATTTGAAAAGTCTAACGTAAACCTTTTCAAATGTGACTTGGATTTTAAAATATTTTCGAACCCTCTGGACAAGTAAAATAGGTTATAATGGATAATTTACACAACAGGTAGGACACTTAAACATCTAGTACTTAGAATAAGGGTATTATTTATTTTCTCGAGCTACCAAGCCAGCAAGAATGTTATTGTCCCTTTAAGTGATAGATTTCATTGGACGGAAAGAATAGACGCACTCCCGCATAAGTTCAAGAAACAGACGCTATTCCAGCAATGGTCAGAGAGGGATTTCTCGGGCCATTGCGTCAGGAATATGGATTATCCGGTCTTTTACATTATCATAAACAAAGTTTAAGGGAGTTAACGAGTCCTAAAACAAGATCTCGGCGCCCATGAAATTAATTTAAAAATGCGATTTCATAAAATCCATTTCGTTGCATTGCCAGTTCAATATGCAACATTCTTAATTCTTTTTATTGTAAAATTTCTCCCTTCATGGGTCATATCTATGTTTTTTCAATTAATCCTAATACATGGTCACGATTCATGGTTGTTTATAATAATGCAAGAATTGTGGGATATACTGTCAAATATACTGGATAACTAACAACATAAATAACCAAACCCTCGGTTACGCAAGGGCAAAGCTTTTTTCCGTCAAATATTGACAACGGTCCCAGGCACCCCGTACGTTAAAGACTAGCGGGTGCTAGTTGACTGAGATAAACTAGGCCTTTTCGGGAGTAACATAATATGGTTAAATTTTATTTGTTCTAAAATCTATCGATATTATTCCAAGCAACGACACATTTGCAAAAATAATTATATACAATAAATGAAAACCAATTTGGTATTATATTCAGAAAATACGTAGAAGGGATTTATCTACCATAAGCATAGACGTAATACATGTATTATACTTTATCTACTTTAAAGTGGAAATTTTTTATATTTTCGAAGAAAGTCAAAATATAAATGTTTCTAATTCATTTGTTTAATAGGTTAACTCACTATTATACATTCATAGACATTATTCCCCACACTTGACAATCTTCCAAACAGGAAATAATAACACATTTACCTCCCTTGTTTTTCTATTCCCCCATGCAATAGCTGTCTTTAAACATTTGAAGTTGAAAATTATATTTTTGCCAATTTCTCAACTAGCAATAGCGAATTATAGGATTATTCTTTAATAAGGTAGGACTGTTTATAGATAACATCTATTTTAAGGCTTTATTTAAATATATTTCAAAAATATAATTTAGAAATGTGAAATTTCGGCTTTAATATTATACAAGAACAACTGTTTGTCGCATTTAGGGGGGTTGGGATGGCCTAGTGGTCTAGAGTGCCGCGTTTCGAGCTCTAGATGGCCGGTCACCTCTGGCTTGCGGCTGTGGTTTCGATCCCTGGTGTGAGCGTATGTCGCATGGGGATAGGGGCGCCTTCTCAACTTCGTGGGTTTTACCTCCGAGCACTCCGGTTTCCTCCCACTGCAAAAGACCCCTACGCGCAAGCGAATTATTGAAAGTCTACCGGCGACAATTTTGACGAAACTTAAAATACATGGTTATCTTACAAAGATCTCGGTTTCTTTCGATATTGGTATGTATCGGACCGCAACTTTGTGGATTATGGTCCAGATTGTTTTTAACTTGTATAGCCACACTAGAGGTTATAATTTCTATCCGATTTTCATGAAACTTCACATGTAGGTATATAATCCAACGATGCCAATTCCTGTCGTTATTGACGAATATTGGACCGTCACTTACCGAATTATGGACCCTGAATGTATTAAATATCGTGTTTGTAAATTGTGGTCCATCGTGTTTTTTGATTGGATTGTAACATCTGGATTACAGAAACACGTTTTTAGCTTGTGGACCGTCAAAAAGTCACTATTTTAATTCGATTTAACAAAAACCCCTTAAAGTATGTCTCAGTTAAACCATGATGACGTTTCAGTTGAACATCAGAGCAAAACTGCCAGACATAATCGCCGCTCCGCGTGTACAAATAGAGTAAAAGTATGTGATACCAAGGTTATGGACCCTCTATAGTTAATAATTTAGATGCAACTGAAAAAATCATGATTATCCCACAGATCTCGGTTCCTTTCGATATTCACGCATATCTGACTGAATAATTTTGAATTATAGCCCCTGTTCCCTGTTCATTTGTTGTTGTTAAATTCTTCAAGAGATATTTGGTAATGTTCAGATTATTAAAGGAGCTAAATCTATAACTCAATATATTCCACGATATTCGAAAACATACGAATTATAATTCAATATTGATCAATTCAATCAATCGTCGTGAATTTTATGGTTTCGGGTGCCATTTTGATGGGGTTCCAAAATGAACATTTTCTGCTTAGGCTACTCAGCGATAAGCAATTTGATTGGTTGATGCTTTAGGATAGTGGCTACATTGTTTTTTTCGGGATAAAGCTGATGTGTGGGCGTATTCAATGCCTTGGGTGGCCATCTTTTTATCTCAAATATCGTTCACAGATACCTTCATTACTTTGTGAATGCAATAGGGGAAACAATTTTAAAGATATTTTAGTGAGAGTGATGAATCTTGATGCATAGTTGATATATAGCATCAGGGTAGTGATATTTGACTTACTGCGATCGCCCTCCTGGAGTTGCTCAATCTCCTCAAATTCTCCAAAAAGGTTTTGTTAAAGCGATCGTGGTTTTAAATATGGTAAAAAGCATAAGAGCATCATTTCGTCCGATCTTCATTCCGGAGTTACCTACCCTTTAACGACAAAAGTCATCCTATCTGTGTGAAATTTATATGCATTGAATTACAGTAATGTGTGTTAGGTCCAGAGTTATGGCCCTTGTTTTACTTTGTTGACAGAATGACAGTTGTAAATGCTCTAATGACAAAATGTATGCGATCTGTATAGACTTTATATACATCATTTAAAATAGTGAAACGAGGAAGCCTATTACATTTCAGAAATTTCCATTGATTACTTCTAGAGTTATGGTCCTTGTTTCACTTTGTTAGACGTTGTGACAATAGTTATCATCCGATCTGTATGAAATTGATATGCATCTTTTAAATTTGTGTAACGAATTTCAGCTAGTTCCGTTAATTACATCCACAGTTATGGTCCGTGTTTCACATCGTTGAACCCGTTTATAGTCCGGCAGCAGGTCGACAAACCTGGAAATATATTCCACCTAATGGTTTTTGATGGATAATATATCTTCAGTATGTGTACAATAAGAATCCGGATGATGGCACCCTTGGGGAAATTTAGATATTCAATATGGCCTCCATGGGGCATTTTCTGGTTATTTTGTGGGGTAAAATATGTGACAGATTCTCGCGGACCTCGGTTTGAAGATTAGTTTTGTAAGAATTCGAACCACTGAATCCAATGAGTGAATTGTACACAGAAAATGAAGTTTGTCGCTCAATCCGGAAATACCAAAATCTTGAAACGTGATATGTCCCTAAGGCATTTTTGATATATTACTTACAGACAAAGGGATTATATTTTCCGAATCCTTGTAGGAATGCTCATCAAATGTAGGACGCCATTTTGAATTGAAAATGAAAGTGAAATTAATACATTTCTGGCTGCTCGGAATTTGAAAAGTTAGAATTTCCGCTGTGACTTATTTTTGTTGATTTTTGGCAATTGATGGACGCCATTTTGAATTGAAAATTAAAAAAAAGCAAAATTAATATATTTCTGGATAGTTCGAATTTCCGCACCATCTTAAATCGTGGAAAATCCCTAAAAGATTTTCGTTACGTTACTTACAGACATGAGAATTACATTTTGCGAATCCTTGCTAAAATACAAAAAAATAATGTCGGAGCCTGATTATAGTTGCGTATGAGGAGTGGCAATTTTATCCGACATTTTCTTCGAATTTTCACAAAATTCGAATTCAACCGTCATCAAGGTGTAACGGTGATATAATCAAACGGACTTGCAAAGAGGATAAAAATCTTTTTTGCGAACTCTGCAGTCATCATAAGTTAAAAAAAAACCCCATGAAGTTACGGTTCGATACATGCAAATAACGACAGGAATCGTGGTCGTGGGGTGATAAACCTGTATTTCTAGTTTCGTTGAAACCGGATAAAAAAATTGTGACCTACCAGGAACGACGACATTATATGTCCAAGTGATAATGTGAGCGTATAAAAAATATACATTACGGGCTTGAAAAAAAAAGAAGAATTGGACGTGATTTGGAGAAATCGTCTCCTATTTCACACTTTAATAAATTTCTGGATACACTGGCTCAAGCTCGAATTTTGGCTATTTGAAAATTTGGAATGTTTGTTCTTTGGAATACATATTTTCGAAACGTTTAACAATTACGAAATCGACGAATGTTACTGGCGAAAGAATTCGCTTATATATTTGTATATTTCACAATTTCGAATTTCCACTTTGACGTTTTTCGTGATCCATCTTTTATGTTCTGACCCGTCCCGATTTTAAATGGCTTGTTCTATGTTTCTTCTGGAATGGGAAGTCAGTCCGATTACAGCAATGCATTTATCGGACCGGAACTTCGTGGATTATGGCCCCTGATTGTACGAATAATCGTGTTTTTCAGCTTGTGTACTTGATAGAGGTCACAATATTTATTCGATTTAACAATCCGTTTTAAATATCACCATTACATCTTAATGGGGGTTGGGTTCGCATCTCGTTAAAATCGGACTAAAACTGCCGCACAAAATGGCCGCCACTTGTACGCAAATAGTGTAAACATATGGTATGTCAAGGTTGTAGATCCTCTAGAGGCCACAATTTTGATTCGATTTTGGCGCATATCAGTTCGTAACTTCATGAATTATGGCCCCTGACACTAATGGAAAATAAAGCCCACTTCATACATTAAAATTGAATTAAAATGTTTACTTACGAAGACATATGGATATTCATAATGCGATAATAATTTATGGTATGGCGCGTAAGTTTGTCTTGTCTATTTGTTTGTTTAAACATTTCTCTGATTATAAAATTAATGTTTGGACTGGTTTTATTTTTGTATTAAATAACATAAATCTTAATTTTCACAAATTTGCTGATAGCAAATACTAATAATAATTATCTTAGTAAACGAAGCATTTTTACCCAGCCCCGTTCTGATCAAAATATCTCGTTCCCAATATAAGACAATTTAAAAAAAAAAACACGTTTTGGAACTCCAGACAAACGAGGCAATTTTTTTTTTACCTCGTTACAACGTGCCAAAATCGTGGCAAAAATTTTACCACGACAAAAATGTCGAACGAGGCATTCTGAGTTTTATAGTGTGACTATACGATAAATCTCGTGGACACTATAGGGGTTACAATTTTTATCCGATTTTGGTGAAACTTTGTAACCCAAAGATCGTGGTTCCTTTAGATATTCGCGCTTATTGGACTGAAACGTACTAAATTATTACCCTGATTGTACGAAAAACTGCGTTTTTATAAGCCCACAATGGAAATGTGGACGTATATTGCCGTCGCCCCCATTCATCTTTCGGTCCGTCCATCGTCCACAATGTTTTTGTGAACGCACTAGGGGCTAAAGTTAATATCCGATTGACTTTAAATTTATACACAGTGTTTAAAGTCATGAGACGAAGAAGTCGATTGATTTTCAGCGATATCGATGATTACTGCCAGAAAAATCTTGTGAACGCTCTAGATGCTAAAACTAATATCCGATTGACTTTAAATTTATACATAGTGTTCAAGGTCATTAAACGAAGAATTCTATTGATTTTCAGCGATCTCCCATAATTGCTGCCAGAATTGTGGCCCTTGATCACTTTGAAATATTTTGTGGGTGCTCTAGAGGCTAAAGTTTGACTTTAAATTTATACACGGTGTTTAAGGTCATAAGACGAAGGATCCTAGTAATTTTCAACGATTTCCAATCCAATTATTACTGCCAGAGTTATGACCCTTGATCACTTTGAAATATCTTATGGACGAAGGCCATGAGACAAACAATCGAAACAATTCTAGCCATTTCTGATAATTACTTAATGGGCTATTACTCGTAATAAGATTTGCATGTGTTGTAAACGTTCTCATTACTGACAAAAGAAAAAATATGCGACAAGCCTTGTTGACTGCCCTGACGACTTAGCTGTTGTAGGCGTATGTTTCGTTGCATGGAAACTTATCTTTTAGCTTGTGATTATATTACCGTTACACCTTAATTATGGTTTTGTTCGAATTTCGTGAAATTCTAACCGGACAAAACGACCGCCGCTCATACGCAAAAAGAGTACAAAAAATGGTATGTTAAGGTTGTGAATCCTCTAGAGGCCACAATTTTTGTACCGATTTTGATGAAACTTTAAATCTATCTTTATATCACAAAGATCCCGGTTCCTTTTAATGTTCATACATATCTGAACATAACTTCCTGGATTATGGACTCTAGTTTGTTTTGTGTTTTTTTTTCGAAAAATCGCAAATTTAGCTTGAACGGTTAATTTAAATTTCGGGAAAATCAAGATGAATCTACCCAACAAAATGGCCGCTGTTTGTAGGTAAATTATGTTCCACTATGTTATGGACCCCCTGGAGGTCATAATTATTATGAGATTTTGTTGAAACTTAAAATATATTTTTATGTTCCACTATGTTATGGACCCCCCTGGAGGTCATAATTATTATCCGATTTTGTTGAAACTTAAAATATATCTTTATGTTCCACTATGTTATGGACCCCCCTAGAGGTCATAATTATTATCCGATTTTGTTGAAACTTAAAATATATCTTTATGTTCCACTATGTTATGGACCCCCCTAGAGGTCATAATTATTATCCGATTTTGTTGAAACTTAAAATATATCTTTATGTTCCACTATGTTATGGACCCCCCCCCCCCTAGAGGTCATAATTATTATCCGATTTTGTTGAAACTTAAAATATATCTTTATGTTCCACTATGTTATGGACCCCCCTAGAGGTCATAATTATTATCCGATTTTGTTGAAACTTAAAATATATCTTTATGTTCCACTATGTTATGGACCCCCCTAGAGGTCATAATTATTATCCGATTTTGTTGAAACTTAAAATATATCTTTATGTTCCACTATGTTATGGACCCCCCTAGAGGTCATAATTATTATCCGATTTTGTTGAAACTTAAAATATATCTTTATGTTCCACTATGTTATGGACCCCCCTAGAGGTCATAATTATTATCCGATTTTGTTGAAACTTAAAATATATTTTTATGTTCCACTATGTTATGGACCCCCCTGGAGGTCATAATTATTATCCGAGTTTGTTGAAACTTAAAATATATCTTTATGTTCCACGGATCTCGACCTCGTTTAATTGTTGCACATTTCAGACCCTAACTCTCTGGATTATGGCTCCTGGTTGTACGGAAAAAAATGTTTTTCGTTTTTAGATTGTTCTCTATCCATCTCTTGCAAAATGTGGTCATATATTGCCTGGCAACCACTGATTACTTGTTGAGATTCTTTATATAACCCATGACATGTGACGTGACAGATCTAGTTATTATTATATTTTGTCTCTTCCATTAGAAATTACCTACATCTTAAAAAATGACGGTGCTGTTACTTTTGCTGCTATTATTGAATGTCACGTCTATAGCACCTGCTAGTAAGTTCTATGTTAAACACATATATCAGGCGCGGATCCAGAGGGGGGGGGGGGTCCAGGTGGTCCGGACCCCCTCCCCCCTGCTCAGACTTGAAAATTTTTTATGCGATTTTATTGGCGACTTTTAGACCTGTAATTTTGGAATTTACCTTCCGGAAATACGTCAGAATGCACCAAATTGAATCTAATTTACCAAATTTTTCTGGGAGAGGGCACCCCTTAATTGGTTGAGGGCCTTGGATGAGTTGTATTTGTCCTGCCTTTTTAGTCAAAATCTGTGACAAAGTTTGTGGCCTTTGATAACAACGTAATATTCTGTAATTATACAGGTTTACACGGTGATGAGGAAGAACAGGACATTATCATGGAAATTGATATATCGATGTCTCTATCATTATCTCAATGTGATAATATTGAGTGTAAACATGGCGGTACTTGCTTACAAGGATCCTGCCTTTGTCCCGCTAACACGACCGGAAAGTATTGTGAGGGTAAGGAAGAGTTATTGAATTGTATCAAATAATTTCCATTATAACATTCAGCCATTAAATTATTTACCATGTGTTTCGACTAATTTCCATGGTCCCAGATTGACCTAAATTGAGTTGATTAGTGTCCCCCAATCAATACATTTGTAAAGGTCGTTTTTAAATGTAAACATTTAGATCATTTTCATAATAAGCAAAGCGGTCTTTAGTTTTAGAAAACTCCAAATCCATGCAACGTCAACTGAAACATGATTACCGATGTATGAACTATATAATCCTGTTTCATTATTCTCGCGACCACTTATCTCATATTGCCGATAGAAATTGTACCTGACATACCGTGGCATTGTCAATAGCGTATAATATGACTATAGTTGTGCCACTGTCTGTGGGTAGGATATGACAGTTATATACTCGTTTGTAAAAATAAAAATTTTAATACTTATCAATTATATTAAAAATGAATCAGTTTTTAAATATTTAGCGTACATTAAGTCGTGAGAAATGTGATTATAGTTTCCACAAAATGCAAATCATGCAACATAACTTTAATGTGTAAATATTACTGTGTTTTTCAGTAAGCCCATGCGATGGTGTTACGTGCAATAATGGTGGAGAATGTGTTGGTGACGGTGTTTGCGAATGTGTACCTGGTTTCAGTGGAATCACGTGCAACAGTAAGTATTATTGTACACTCGGCTAATCTCGACAGATTCCGATGGAAATTGTACCTGACATACCGTGGCATTGTCAATAGCGTATAATATGACTATAGTTGTGCCACTGTCTGTGGGTAGGATATGACAGTTATATACTCGTTTGTAAAAATAACAATTTTAATACTGATCAATTATATTAAAAATGAATCAGTTTTTAAATATTTAGCGTACATTAAGTCGTGAGAAATGTGATTATAGTTTCCACAAAATGCAAATCATGCAACATAACTTTAATGTGTAAATATTACTGTGTTTTTCAGTAAGCCCATGCGATGGTGTTACGTGCAATAATGGTGGAGAATGTGTTGGTGACGGTGTTTGCGAATGTGTACCTGGTTTCAGTGGAATCACGTGCAACAGTAAGTATTTATTATTGTACACTCGGCTAATCTCGACAGATTCCGTAAACTACGTAAACTACATCTAGTCTCGGATGTATGACAGTAAGTGATATGTACCCACGGCTACCGGTTTACTTTAACAGGAAAACTTGACGCTATTACACACAAATTGGGAACCTATTCGGCTAGCGACCTATTCGACCGATCGAGCTGCAACCTGTTCGTTGGAAACCTATTTAGAGTAAAGACAGCAGTCTCTATTTATCAACCAATAAAATCCAACGTTATGTCTATCAAATGAAAGTAGAATATATTATTTTTTATCCATTCCTTCAGCTCAGAATAGAAGTGTAATTTCGTCATTATCTTCCAGCTGGATCGGTCGAATAGGTCGCTAGCCAACTTGTGTTTGGAATGGGCGCACGAATGTTTCATCCGGGACCTTTAAAGTAGTTCCAATATGGCGGAATTCATCATACAGCCGAGTTTAGATTCCCGAAATCTTCCGAGGTTTGCCGAGTGTATTATTGTAATTTTTTGTCTTGGGTTCAACACTTTATCTGCTGGTGAATCGCGTGGTTTTACATGTCTAAAATATTGGTTCTCCCATGTATCATACTGGATTATGGCCCCTGATTGACCTCAAGTTCTAGGAGGGGGTGGATCCAGGAAATGTCGAAGGAGGGGGGGGGCGTTTATTTATGATATTACCAATATTATAATTATTTTACAGCGCGAGTATGTAACGTGACTGAGTGTATTGAAAGAAGGGGTTTCTGTACCCATATCAGATGTGTGACCCTTGGTAAGATACCTATTCTTCTATCAGCTATATTTGTAACCAATCCAATTATTATCCACATAAGACTCAAATAACTATGATATTGTAATTTATTGAAAAAATTAAAATTCCATCGTATAATCTGTGGATAAATCTACATATTAACTAGACATAGTCCGTCCATTGATTTGTCAAATTTCTCGTAATCATTTTTATAATGGCTGTAGTTTATCGTTAATAATTTTTTCTTCTTCACTAAACTATATAATTTGTCAATCTGACGTCCATTGATTTGTTACATTTCACATAATCATTTTTAAAATGGATATATGGTGAATTGTGTATTGACGATAATTGTGTAATTTGTTTATATTCAGGTTGTGGTGACTGTGCTGCTGGTGAATTGTGCCTTGACGATGAATGTGTAAATAGGAGTAAGTACAACATGTTACCAGTCTGTTGATTAATGTATATACAAACCAGGGGCGTAAATGTGTGTATGTGTGTGTGTGTGTGTGTGGGGGGGTGGTACTCCCCCAGCACTAAAAATAGTCGGTCGCAAAATCAGTGCAGTCGGTCGCAAAATAGGAGTAGTCAGTATCAAAATAAGAGCTCAAAAACAATACCCGTGTATTTGCGCGAAACCGTGTGCCTAAATTGCATACGTCACACAAAACTATAGTATAAAATAGCCATGTATATGCTTGTCACTCTTATTCTGTTGTGAGTATGTTGTTCTATGAGACCGCAGTGGGTCTCCGACTAAATGAATTAATCAGATAAACCAACAATCACAAAACGGACGAAATTGGCAGATAAGCCTCAAGATTCTGTCCTCTCGTTAACGAGAATTTGGTTCCATTTGCCATGATATTAATTCAAATTTTCAAGCCGAGTCCCATAAATTTAAAAGCTCCGTTACATATCTGAAATTTTTTCGCGCCTCTGGCGCGATTCCATTATAACATCATTTTTCTACACAGTTACATATCTGAATTTGTTTTTCGTGCCTGCGGCGCTCGATTCCATTTTAAAATTATTCTTCTACTCCTCAGTTGTCTGATACTGTCTCAGTACTATTATATTTACAATTATAGTGAACTGCCCAGTTTGTAGTACCACTGGTGTGTGGGGCGTCAGATTGCACAGATGTTATGTCAACTCTTGCAAAACAGATCTTGAGATTCTGTCCCATTGACTGACATTTCTGGCCCACTCGTCCGCAAGAATTTCTCCCAGCAATGACCTTATATGCCAGGGCCATGTTTCACGAAATTTTAACTTAAGATAAAATCCAATTTTAGTAGATACTTCAATTTTGATTGGCTAAGCACTAAAATCAATCTAATATTATCCAATCAAATTACTAAAATTGGGATCTTATCTTAGTTAAAATTTGGTGAAATAGGCTCCTGGATATTGAATCCAGTTTCAACACAATCGATGAACTCCTGTAAGACACAGCCAGTACCTTATAAACTCACATCATAATATATGTTGTATATTTCAGGTACAAATTGTGGTTACACGGATGAATACAATTTTAACAATTGTCTTGATCGGGGTATGTTGTTTATTTTACTAGTATACAATATTATTTAATTTGACAATATCTAGTTGAGCTACAATCATATATTACTTGAACTGGTTAAATATATATATATATGATCAAATGACTGGTGGTATACACTGATTATTTAATATCTATGTAACAACCCATACCTATATTCATGTTTTGTGCTAGGTGAGAGAATCTACAAATAAATCAGACACTTAATTTAATGGCATCCAGCAATACAAAAGTTCAAATGTTTCAGGTGACGAATGTGGGGAAGGATTCTGCATTCGTAGTAGTACTAAATGTGTAAACAACGGGTGCAGGTGTTAGTATATTTCTATCATTAATGCTGTTCTACGTGACCATTTGTATGCACTAAACAGGATATACATAATTCCTTAACAAGAGGAACACCTGGTAACACTCCTATGTTGGATGATTTATTACATTTTATCAATCTGATTATATTCCTCTTGATCGCATGAAAAATAATCATAAACACAATTCTATGTTGTAAATTATATTTATATTTATTATAGATACATTTCCCTGTGAGGGGAAGAATGATGGCAGCTCTTGCATTTTACTTGGTACTGGTGGTAGTTGTTCAGATGGTGTTTGTTTTGGTAAATATAATTTATATTATATACAACCCCGATATTCAGCATGTAGGATCAAAAATAAACATTATATAGGAACAACCGTTTGTAATAAGAGTGTTAGCCTATATTTGACCCGAACTATTTTCACCTGATTTATATTCAGATAGATTGTGTTGGATGATCGAGTGGTCTAACGTACTTACTGTAGATTTATCTCAGCCATCCTTGCAAGTAGTTACTGGTTCCTTCATCTGTCTAATCACAAACATATTGTAGATTATAAGACCATGCAATTAGTTATTGCTTTCTTCATATGTTTAATCCCCAACTTGTAAGTAATTTACTCCAACTTGTGATAAAGCACATACAGTGTTAGTCCTAAAAGGGCTAGGGTTATTATTGGGGGACTGCCCCCACCCCTATCATCTGGACTTTACCTATGTGTTGATAGATAGTTTAGATACTGTGTAATAATATATTACTTATTTTATTGTAGTACCAAATCCATGATTGTTGATAGATAGTTAGATATTGCTGTATGTAATAATATAAATTACTTGTTTTATAGCACAATGTGGTGAAGACAGTGATTGTTCCAATTCTCCATGTGTAAATGGATTCTGTGAAAGTAAATAATCACTTTTTTATTTATAATCACCTATCAATATCACCTGATTTGTTTATAAACATGTTTAACCTCTTGATTTGAATGAAAAAAACTAACATATTGTTTTTCCCACGAAACCAACTAACACGACTCTTGTTTCCTTTTATAAATTCATTTTTGGGCTTGTTTATCAATAATATATAAATTGTATTTTTCAGACTTTAAATGTGGAGAATCATATTGTGAACTGTAAGTAAACAAGCTTATGTTATACTATATCCACTGTACAGTGAACTATTATTAGATTCAATAAAATAAATTGTCATATTTAACCACTGATATAAGGTTTAATATAATAACTTATATTGTAATATTCACCCAACAAAGTAACCATGTTTTGTATTTTTCAGAGACTAAATGTGGACAACCGTATTGTGAATCGTAACCAAACTAGTTCGTGTTAATATTTAACCACTTCTTTAAAATAATTGAATGCTATTTACTTCTTTATAAATTATACTGCTAAACTAACAATAGATTCCTCTAAACCAATAACTACAATAAATTCATCTGTATTACTTCAAAAAATCTAGATAAACCAAGATTTTAAAATATTATAAATAGTTTGTTCTTTGTTTGTTGCTGTGTTTATCATTCATCGATGTTATCTTCTGTAGTTTGTTAAACCTAATTCGTCGATGAATATAGACGGAAACGCACCAGCCCAGGTAAAATGTCACCCATAATATATGGCTTTATACGAATTCATGCTGAACAGTAAAGTTAAGCTTATTAAACCCCACTTCATTATATTTCTTATGGTTTTAGTTTTAAAACAGCTCGCGAAGAGGTATTTTTAAAAAATGATACGATTTGACATAAACTACCCAAACATTTGTCACTTTCGGTGCCACGTTACCCTTGAACTCATATCACTTTTGTGAAAATTTTATGTAAATCGAACGAATTATAATTGCAACTTTTATAGACGAAAAACCTTGAATAGATGACTTGTATAAAATCGTCTATTTCTCAGCAACCGTACACGTTAGAAACCATTTTTTGTTTTCTGTACGACCGTATGGGTTCAGTCTATTTGTTGATTGGAACCAAATATCATAATTTTCAAAACCTTACACATTTGACTCATTTGAATAAAATATCTGTTTTGAAGGCTAAAGAAAAACTCCGTAGATTGTCTCCCTTTAAACATCTCTGTCAAAATATGTATTTCCCTGGTACTATACGTTTGTATGACAAGAGTACATCGTTAGTTTCCCCATTGACTGTGATGTTAATTCTCACCTCTTTGATCTGCTTTAACGTTTTATCGACTTTCCACCACAGATGAAGCGACATGTATGGGGTTCACCAGTGCTTATTCTGGGTTTCATTTTTTCCAGAACTGGGGATAACGTACGTCATGCAACTTAACAAAAATGTCGATCGTTTAATATGTAGCACTTACATAACAATGAAATATTAAATAATAGCCTTTTCATACTCTTTTTTGAAAGTCTATTTATGCGGTGAGTTATGGCATAATATGTAGCACTTACATAACAATGAAATATTAAATAATAGCCTTTTCATACTCTTTTTTGAAAGTCTATTTATGCGGTGAGTTATGGCATAACTCCCATTTCCCACCACATTTCGTCAGGAAATTGATGTAAAGATTAAAACAACTTGTTTCCATAAAATAATTTCACGGATACTTCTGCTTTTCGAAGTGCTTTAAAGGGACAACCCCGAATTAAACAGAGGCTCAAAAATAAAAGTCTTAGAATGTATGAAAATTAAACGCCAAAATAAAGAGGAATGGTGTATTTACCGTGTCTCACCATTTGATGCGTAATGTCAATTGGGACTAGTTCAAACCAATTTAACATTTTCAATGTCACCGGAAATTACTTCATATGAGCAAAAACTCTATTTATAGCCTTCGAAACAAATAATGTATTCAAATAAGTCGTATTTGTTATTTGTTTAGACTTTTGATATTTGATTCCAATCAAGTAATAGAATGAACCCATACGATCATATAGGTATCACAAAATGGTTTCTAACTTTTCAAGGTTTTTGGTCTATAAAAGTGTCATTTGTTATTCGATTTTCATAAATGTTTCACTGTGTGATACTCAATGCCATTTACGATTTCATACAAGTAATTTAAGATTTTCTTTATCCCCGGAAGTAACCTCATTTTTCAAGTGACATAGGTTCAAAGGTAACGTGGCACTAGTGAAACCTGCTTTGCAGGTCTAGTTTTTCTTATTACTTTTTTTCCCACCTGGGCATATCTCAGAAACTACTTGTCAGATCGATTCGATGTCTTCGATTTTCCCGGGGAAAGTGGGTGTGACTTAGAGATTAAAGCTATTTCCGGTATTCTGCAACAATGCGAAATATCCGAAATCGCCGAAGATATCGATTGAAATATCGCTGTATTGTTATCTATATGTTTATTCCATTTACAGTTAGTTTGACAGATTAGACCTAGATGTTTATGTTCACTTACTTCTTTGATTTGTACCTGGTTCATAAATAGCTATGTGGGGTTTAGTAGTAACAGTCAGTGTCTCTGTTTTTAGGGGGGTAAAAGTTACCAGCCATGTCTCAGCCCAATTTTTGATTCGATTTAAGTCATCGTTAATGGTAGCAGCAATTTTTAAGTATAAAGAGAGGTTTCATCAGCAAATAATCTAATGTTGGAATTTATATTGTTCACAGTGTCATTTATGTATATTAAGAATATAAGCGGGCCTAGTACAGATCCCGAGGCGGTGCCACTGATGGTTACACATTGCTGTCTGTTTTTTTAAATAATTTTCAAACCAGAACAGTAAATCTCCTCGAAACCCGCAGCACCCAGCGTGTAGCGTGTGACAGAGTCCGGCATGCCAAACCCTGTCAAAAGGCCTTGCTGATATCACAGAAGACTATTTTGTTGTATTGATGTTGGTCAATGGCTCGGCAGAAAAAGTGCGTTAGATCGATTAGTTGAAATATGGTAGAATCACCCGGAAGAAAGCCACCACTCTGGACAGGTGTTAATATTGAATTATCTCTAAGGAAGTTAAAGACATGTTTGGGGATGATTTTTTCATAGATTTTGACTATTATACTTAGGAGAGAAATTGGTCTATAATTACTACAATCGTTGGGAGAGCCCTTTTTGAAAATAGCGACCACGTTTGCAAATTTCCAAATATTTGGTACAATGTGTAGATCTAATGATAGCTTAAAAAGTTGGCAAAGTGGATGACTGATTTCTTTTGAGATGTATTTTAGAATTCTCGTGTTTATTTCGTCGGGCCCTGAGGCTTTTGTGGTATCTAGGCTGTCTATTATGTCTTTAACTTCCCCTGGATTTGGTAAATCTTATCGATGCAATTAGGGTTCATATCTAGTGGTGGTAGAGATTTATTTGTGCTATCTAGTTGTGATTGTTTAATAAAGAATGAGTTTAAGGCATTTGCTTTTTCGGATTGAGTAAACAACGTGTTACCATTGACTGTTAGTGGGGGTGGTTCATTTGTAGAAACAGCGTTTGTTTTAGTATATGAATTAATAAGTTTCCACCAGGTTTTTGTTCCAAAGTCGCTAATTTGTTTGTCTATTTTATCAAAGTAATCATTTTTGCTTTTTCTAATTAAGTCTATTTAGTCATTTCTAATTTTCCTAAAAATTTTGCCAATCAGAGTCCTATTTACCGCTTTTTTGTGTAATCTATTTTTTTTCTTTTTCATACGTCTTCTCGTTGGATTTTAACATTTGATACATTTTGACAAAGGCAGAGACAAGGCGCATAGCTACGTTTTTTTTTAGATTTTTGATTTTCGATGAATCTTAGGCGGTATTAGGCGCCAAATTTTGACAAAAAACTTTTTTGTTAATGAATACTTTTTATGGCATTTTACCTAGGGTTAAATGGTAGACTGATTTGAGCAAAAATGTCTCGATAATTTTACTTTGCCGCTATTGGCTAATTCAGTTGATCGGTTCTAGGTTAATTATTTATTGTCCGATTTTTATTAAACAAATTCCATATGCTGCATGGTACAAAATGTCATTATTTTTGTTACCGTTATAGTTTTCTGTAGGTACCGGAAGTGACGTATATTCATCAAAAACTACAATTTTGACAGTTCGGTACCACATCTTTGAATAGAATGAACCCATACGTCCACTCGACACAAACCAGGTCATTTTGGGACTAACATATGGTTTCAATTTTATTTCAATAATTGGCTTGCGCGAAGGGGTCTTTAGCAATGGGAGGAGAGGTTGAGAAGGCGCCCCTATCTCCATGCCACATACGCTCACACCAGCGATCGAAGTCACTTTTCGGCGTTTTTGGTCCATAAAAGTGTCTATTATTATTTGATTTTCATAAAATTTTCACCGTGTACCTTAAGCCATTTAAGATTTCACACAAGTAATTTAAGATTTTCTTTTATCACCGGAAGTAACTTCATTTTGGCAAAAACTGTATTTTTAGCCTTCAAAACAGATATTTTATTCAAATGAGTCAGATGTGTAAGGTTTTGAAAATTATGATATGTGATTCCAATCAACAAATAGACTGAACCCATACGATCATACAGAAAACAAAAAATGGTTTCTAACGTGTACGGTTGCCGAGAAATAGACGATTTTTGGTCTATTAAAGTTGCAATTATCATTCGATTTACATAAAATTTTCACAAAAGTATTTATTTATTTATTTATTTATTTATTCTTCAAGTAAAGGTTACAACATGACAACAATAAATTAAAGTACATGGGCTGCATTGTATGATCTGGAAAGAGGCAACAATATAATATATTAAGTTGTGCATATAAAATAAAGGACGTTCTGGAGCATTGTATGATTAGGAATGAGAAATGAGAAGTATGATAGGTATGATGTCATGAAGAGACCTTTACTTAGGATAGCCCAAAAAGCTAGACGTAAATAACATCAATTGCTTATTTCTATTGGGGTCCAGGGTTGTCAAGGTCGCGTCAGGTCATCATTAGGAGACAAAATTTAATAACTAAGCCATCACAGCAATGTATCATAAATAATTAAAAATAGTTAAGTCTACATGTTATACATCAACCAATTTTAGTAGATAATCAAGCATGTAGGCCTATCACAGATTAATTTTGGGTTAACAATAAATACTTCTTGGTTGCAGCTTTAAAACTGTATAGTGATTCTAAAGACTTAATATCATTCGGTAAATCGTTCCAGATACTTATGGCTGTGTAATAAAATGATGTGAACTGATCTCTACCCGCGCATTTTGGAACAGAAAAATTGAATAAACTAGATCTTGTACCGTATTGATGAGTATCTCTAACACATTTGAATTTTGATTTAAGGTATGATGGACAATTATTATGAAAAATCTTATGTACATGGTTTAGTTTTAACTGTTTAACTCGGTTTTCGACATTTAGTACTTTAAAATCTGAATATGAAACATGATCTCTACGTCCAAGCTCGTGTATAAATCTAAGAACCTTATTTTGAACAACTTGTAGTTTATTTTTAAGTGATTGATTCACGCCAGAATACCAGGCTGAACAGGCATAATCAAAGTGGCACTGAATAAGTGCAGAACAAAGTAAATTTTTGTTTTTTTTGCTTAGGCATTTATTGTAGCGAAACAGAAATTTTAATCTTGAGTTTGCTTTTTTAACAATATTGTTAACAATGTCCTCACCAGACAAGTATTTGTCAAAATATACACCCAAATATTTTAGGCTATCCGTTGCCCTTACGGTATGGTTATTGCAGTTTATTGTGAACTGTTTAATATGTCTTAATTTACGTTTAGGCCCAAAGAGAATACATTCGGTTTTACCGAGGTGGAGTGACAGTTTATTATCGATAAGCCATTCTGAACAGGAATCAAGAGCACAACTTAGTGTTTGTGAGACGACTTCAGAATTTTGGTCGGAAAATAAAATTGTACTGTCATCAGCGTATAAGATAAGTTTACATTCAGTGGGGATGCTAATAACCATATCGTTTACATAACAAAGAAAAAGCAACGGTCCAAGGATACTACTCTGGGGCACACCACAGGTTATGGGGGCAGGTTCTGATAACGTATCGCCAATGTTGACTACTTGTTTCCTGCATGACAGATATGAGTAGAACCAATCAATTGACTGAACGCCCATCAGTTTTAGTTTTTCACATAGTACAGCAGGATCGACAGTGTCAAATGCTTTCTGGAGGTCAAGCATTATCATTCCTGTAAATAGACCTTTTGCATTTTGGTCTTTCAAGTGGTCTAAAAGGTGGATCAGACATGAGTCTGTTGAGTATCTGCCACGAAAACCCGATTGATACTCATAGAGAAGGTTGTTTCGAGTGAGATAAGACTCTAATTGAATGTATACAGATTTTTCAACCCTAACCCTAACCCTAACCCAAAGTGATATGAGTAAAGGGTAATGTGGGACCGAAAGTGACAAAAGTTCAAAGGTAACGTGGCACCAGTGAAACCCGTCGTAACTGCTACGCAGGTCTAGTTTGTAAATTAAAATTAGAATATTTAAAAAAAAAACTCTATCGATCAGTGCATTCCGGTTATGGCGGACAACGTGTTTTATTAATTCTAAAGAAATACTGCAAAACCTCGAGCTGAAAAGGATTGTAATCCCATGGAAAACACCCATATCAACTGCATTAACATTGGTGCATCTTTTGAAACATACTTTTGATGAAACTGACCTGAAAATCTTGTTATAGACCTATCTAAAGTTTTGACGGACAGTCACAGGTCAACGTCTAATACCAGTACTGGTATTAGCAGTACTCTGAACTACAGAATATAGCCGAAAACCACGTACCATCTAAAATTGATTGATTTAAAAATGAATATTGACCTGACAAAAACGAAAGCTGATTATCCCCCCAAAGTTCATTCCAACTGCCTTGAAAAAGAGAACGGGGAAAGCGAGGCACTCGCTGCTTGAGGCCATCGATCTGGACCTATATGAACCTGCAGCCCATATGGTTACACTTAACACCTCCTTAGATAGAATTTTCCCCTGGATTAAAAGTCTGGAGAATTTCTATTTTGACAACCTAGGGCTAGATGATAATCTTTAACATCGAATGGACATATTACCCCTCACACTGGGAAGACCGAGAAAATACTGGTAACTCGATTGTAATTAAGCTAAATTCTACGTTAAACAATAGCCTACTGTATAGCCTAACATTTTTTCTCCCAACAGGGACCATTATGGTCCAAGGGGTAAGATATAAACTTTTTCTGGATCACCTCCAATCGTTGAAGGATATTCTCAATGTTGTTGTACTAAAAGTGAACGATACGCAAACAGATCTCCTATTACAAGTGGGGATTCTAGCTGATGATGCGCTGCAGCCAATGTCAATGATTCGAATGAAGAATCCAGGGAAAATACCAAAATTGTGAAACATCAGATGGGGTTTGCTAGTCAGCCCAAGGATCAATGCACTGATACTAGAGATATCTCAACAAATAGTACAACATATAGTACCACCTCACCTGTTATCGAAGAAGTCCAACCTGGTTATACATATATGCCAGAAATCATCAATCAGATAAATCTAGCGCTCACACCACACATCGTCAGTATTGGTGATAAACTCGAAAACTTTACTAGCTGTATTGAAAGCTCATTTGTCAAATCGATACAGGAATTTACAAAAGTCCAAAATCAAGATACAGCTCAGTGTTTTGATACTTTACATAATAATCTGTCCGCATCATTAGCCCCCACTACGGCTTTATCTGGTGAAATTAAGCCCAGTATATCTCAAGCTATGCAACCATCAGAGAATGATATCATATTAAAACAACAGGCATCTGACTCCGCAAAACTAGAGAATCCTGATCTACTAACTATCCAATCTTGTATATCTCAACAAACCAAACCGCTAATGACAATTATAAACCGATGTGGTATAAGAATAATCATATTGTAAATAATGATCGATACGATAACATGTATAATAAAGATAGTCAACATTACGCAGGCAACTATAATAGGGGCAGCCGAGGAGGCAACAGGTCTCAATTTAGAAGGTCTCCAGGTTACCATTAGCAATTAGTTTACATCTGCCTCTAACTGCAATCCTCCTCCCCTTAACCGAAATCCCATCGGATAATGACGGATACAATGACATGTATTATCATGACAGTCCCCATTACATAGACAATTATATTAGGGGCAGCCGAGTTTGACCTGGCTACCATTTACCTTAGTTTACAAATATCATTATTATTATTATTACTTTAGGTTGTATATTAAAGCGGGAATTTCACATTTTCTAAGTCAAAACATAATTATTTCTATGTCTATTGCTCAAAAGCTTGTCAACTCACTATTATGCTATCATGGGCTTTATTTTAGAGGCATAAATATCTGCGACACAGGAAATAATAACACAATTACTTCCCTTGTTTTCCATTAATTCACCCCTATGGAATGGTTATTTTCAAACGTTTTTATTTGAAGTTGAAAATTATGTGTTTGTGAATTTCTCAACTGGCAATAGTGAATTATAGGATTAATAGGATTATTCTTTAACAAGGTAGGACTGTTTATAGATACAATCTATTTTAGGCCTTTATTTTAATACTTTTAAGAAATTTAACTTAAAAATATGAAATTGCAACTTTAAGCTACTGATAAGTAATAATATAAACAGATTGATCTTCTGTTAAAAATTTATTTAGTAAAATTTTGTTTTCATTAAAGTGAACCAATACTTTATAGTTATTGATACTATTTGAATTTTTATTTATTTGATGTTTATTTTTGTTTCTAAACTTGAAATTTAATGACTTTGTTAGGACATCAGGTCTATGGTCATCATTCGGAGCTTAAGGTGTGTTTTTGGAATGTTGGTTGGATTTTTAGAAAAGGAGAAAGTAAACTTGATGATGATATTTTTCATTTCGGAATTAATTCATAATGATATAATACTCTTAACAGAAACGCATGTGGGGGTCGATGAAAGCTTATACATGTATCTTCCTGAGTTTAATTTTCTCATGCGTGTAGATCCCTTTCAAGGAATGGAAGACATTTTGGCAGTCTCGGTATATTTATATGACAGGGGGTCACGTGACTAAGTTGGTAAGGCGCTGACTTGCTAGCCTGGAGGTCGAGTGTTCGATGCCTGCATTAGCCGAGAAAGTTCATCTCGATTTTCCGGCTTGGTTTCCCCATTGTCAGTGATGCAGAAGGAGGGCCTGACAAGGACAGCTGCCTAGTCGTTCGGATGGGACGAAAAACCGAGGTCTCGTGTATACATTGGAGTGCACGTAAAAGATCCCTTGGAATTTGATATAAGGGTATGCCGTAGCTCACTGTTGGCGTATGCCCGTCTTCCATTAGCCCAGGTTAGGTGCAGAAGAGTAGGACGTTAAACCCCATTTCGTTTCATTTATTTATAAGACAGTGCTTCTGAACACTAAAAAAGACTACCAATGGTTAAAACTTGATAAAAGTTTTTTTCATTTATATGTTAATGATAATGATTTATTTTTAATATAGCGATTTACATAAAAGTCTAAACTTCCGGTTCGAAATCATAGCGACGAATTTTCGAAATTCCAAAATCTGAAACTGCAGATGAAAATCTTTTTTTACAAGGTACTCAAAGAAAAAAGAATTAGTAAAATAGGTCAATAAATAACAAAGTTACGACTATGCATTGTTAGTTTTTTCCAAAATAACAGTGGATATGTGCGTGAAAAACACTGAAAACATACAATAAAAATTTGGTCTTCAGTAGTAATATTATACTTATCAATGAGCAATTTTTTTAAAATCTGAAATTCATTTATTTCACCTTTTAAAGGCTTCGACATTACATTGTGACAATATAGTACAGTCACCTATACAAAAGGGTATTTGTAACAGCTGCTGAAGCGAAAAATCTATGAATTTTAATGACCAAAATATTGAATTATTGATACTTAGAATTGTAAGGCAATTTACTTTTTCACTCTGATGAGACACTTTTGTCACAAAAATTGTGCTTTAGCCGAAAACTAGTAATTCTTAACTTAACAAAGGGTACTACACTAAATATATTATTATATACTCAGCCAAATTAAAAACTTGACACTTGGGAGTTTTGGGACTAGATTTTTGTTATTTGGTTTAAGGCAACTATTTTAGTGTTATGTGGTGCACAGACGACCTTGACATCAACAGAAAACAAGAATACGTCTCGCCGAAAGTCCTTGACATTGATAACGTTAGTGATGTCACAGTACCCCACAAAATGAAATTCACAGACTTGGAGAACAATCGGAATAAAGTGTTTAGTTACGGTTGTGGCCTCCTCTATCGTCTCGTACTGCCACACAACGTCTTCTCATGGATCTCAGAACATTAGTAAACACTACCCGAGGAAGACGTCGCCACTGCTCAGCAAGAGCATGTTGAAGGTCCTGCAACGTCAGTGGTGGATTCACTTGCTGACGAACACGTCGACCCAGTTCGTCCCAGATGTGTTCAATAGGAATAAGGTCGGGGCTAAGCGACGGCCAATCCAGGACTTGGACACCGGCATTTCTTAAAAAAATTGCCGTATGGGGTCGAGCATTGGCTTGTTGAAACGTTAGTCGAGACCCATGTCTCTGCATAAACGGAAGAAGAACAGGTTGCAAAATCTGATCCCTGTACTGGACAGCATTTAAGTTCCCTTGGACAACAACAAGAGGAGAACGTCCATGTCCACAAAAAGAACCCCAAACCATGACGCTGCCGCCACCAAATCGGTCAACTTCTCTGACGCATACTTGAGCGTAACGTTCACCTCTTCTGCAGTACACTCGGACCCTGCCATCGGCAAATCTCAAAGTGAATCGTGATTCGTCACTAAGGACAACCGAATTCCACTGTCTTTGAGTAAATCGTATGTGTCTTGTGGCCCATGCAAGTCAGTTACGGCGATGAAGAGGTGTCATTATTGGATCATTATAGGGGCTCCGAGCTCGACGACCAGCAGCCTGCAAGCGATGTCGAACAGTTTGTGCAGTTACCCTTCCACCAAACATCTCTCTACTTGTGGAGGTTGCAGTGACAAATCTGTTTCTAAGATGACGTAATCGTATTGCTTGATCTTCCTGGAGCGATGTCACACGCGGCGCTGCCGCCCTTGGGCGGTCGGCAATAGTTCCAGTTTGAAGCACTCTCATTCTAAGATTAACAAGTCAAAAGTCCCCGCCGAAATCCCCAAATAAATAGATGACACATATTAATTAATCGCACATTTATTTTTTTCAAACGTATCGAGCAATCAAACTGTACACGAAGTGTCATCCAAAAGTGTTTTAAAGAAAAATGCTAAAACCGACGAGAAAAATGAAAATGTACCCCTAGTTAGGGGGACCCTAAAGGCAGACAAAAGGGCCCCAACGCTTGACAAAAGGACCCCCCCCTGGCCAAGGGAAAGGGCCCCTGTGTCCGAGTCAATCGTTTCTATACACTGTTACTGTCGAATCCATTACTGAATGAGAATGCAGTCATTGTATTGGCATAAAAATTTTCAATCAAGATGAACCTAAGTTATCTTGTCCCAAAGTATCAACCAATCAAATTGCGTACCCATGCCGACCCTAAGTAGAAAATGCTGATCTTCGAACTTCATCACGGCATTTGTCCTAATAAAAACATACACCAAGTCTGAACATTCTTGCTCAATTAGGAAGTGAATTATTGTGTCCCAAAAAAGTGTGACGGACAGACAGACATTAAAGGCTCTTGCAACAGTGACCACAGACTGACCAGCATATAGCCTACCTATATCACGTAGACGTTCTACATTTGAAAGGCGCGGCATTTTCTATCAAAGATGAAAATAACAATTTTAATTTGTTTTCCAGTTCAAGTTACGCGTGCGTGTTCAGTTGAAGCAAACTTGCATCGATTGACCTCACGAGTTTGTGTTTGCATGTGTTTTTCAGGTTTTTCATCTTTATATGCGCATTTCGAAAGCCACAATGTGCGAATCGAATATACAATTTTCAGTATATGACCTTTAATAACCTTGAGAAAAATATATTTCCAAACGTGGTACACTTTTACATTTTGAACAACTTGTTCAGGGACACATTGGACTTAAAGTAGCTAAGTCTCTAACTAGATATCATTCAAAATTTTCGACAATAAAAACACAAATTATTTGTCAATTTAATTCGATATTGATGTTGTGATCTTACCGGGAAAAGATGGGCTTCTGATATCCAATATTTAAGACAAAATAAAAAAAATTATCAGTGGAACACGAATCGTGTACCATATCCTGTTTCAGACCCATTTTTAACAAGGGACCTGGGGAACGAGGCTAGACGGTGGTGCCGTGGTACATGGGGAGCATACGCAATAATGTAGACTGGAATAACCAGACGCTACAAATTGGCATGCTATTGAGACTTTAAGGGGTATTTCGGCGAACATAACTGATTTGAAATTAGAGCAAAGGCAGAAACAAATGAATGTAAATCAGTTATATACATTCAAATCAGATTAGTTTATGCATTGCAACCCATTTGGGTAAATTTCTAGGCCCCGAATATTAGCGATTTAGCTCCTTTAATATATATCACTTAAAGAATTATGTTGTTATTTTTGTCGCGTATGGCCTAATTTTGAAGTAAAGTCACGGGTCTAATTGTAATTGGCGAATGTCGAAAAACGAGTCTTGGCCTGGAATGACCTACTATTCATCATAAGATTGTCAACATTAATTTTAGAATTGTTCTTGAAGTTGATTCAAGTCGCTATTGTAAGACTTTGGTCTTAGGTCTTTAAGACCATATTGTGTCTTTGGAAAATTATTAAATTCTCTGTCTATAAAAATAAAACCCCACGTACCTAGTAAACGTGAAATAAAAGCTATACATAATAAGTCAGTGATGTTTTGGTAAAATCATAACCTATGACAAAACTGTCCATCACGTTCTTCCTATTTTTGGACCCATGGTTAGTAGACATAATATGGTATCAGCACCTGCTTTATTTGTGTGAAATTTAGTAGGTTATTACGCATTTGGAATGGAAATTAGCGCCAAGGCTATATCTTGGACGTGCAGGGATGGGGGTATAAATTTGAGTGTAGAATCAAGCCCCATTAGATACTCTCCTAGATATTCAAGCAGCCATTATCTGTTGAGAACAAGGGACCTGCGAAATCATCCAGCTTGGCAATAAAGTTCTTATAGTTGAAATACCGTGGTATTGTTTTACGATCACAAGACACAACAAAGAAGAAGCCCTAAAAGTAGCAGTAGTACTACACTATCCTTATTATTTTGATTCTGATTCCTTAATTTTCTCCCCAAATGACCTAGTTAATGTTGAGTGGAAGCTACCCCCCCCCCCCCGCCCCCCCCCCCCTCCATATCTCAACACATAACGACCATGTGGTGACATATTTTACTGTACAGTCATCATATCACTGTGAGATTGTTACTTTCTGATAACAGATATAATATTGTTTTCACGAAGTTTCAGTAGATGATAAGTTTATATCTGTTTTGTCATTTTACATTCCAGCGTTTCGTATTATCTAAAAATCAATAGATACCTCGTACATGTGTTGAATACCGTGTACAGTCATCATAAATATCAATATCAGCTGCAAGGGCCAGAGATAAACAATGATAGTACCATATCACGTCTCTTTTTGTCTTTTGTATGTGTTTTATATATATCTATTAGCATGTGCAGGGGGACTGCACCACACACAATTTAAACAAACACAAATATATGAACAAGACTCAATACGCAGAAATCACAAACAAACTAGCAATTAAAATTAAGTGAATGGATCCAGGGGCTGGCTGTAAGCGTCTTCTGCGCTTCACAGTCCCGGGCCCATAGGGATACTTAAATCTGAAAACAGTCAGGAATATATCTCGAGACACCATTGTTATATGTTATAAGAAATATGAATGGAAGCATGGTGAAGTAAAAATTTAACTATACAAGTAGCCACATGGGTGAAATGTTTTAAATAAAAGGTGGTCTAAAACTAAATGCTCTAAATCAAATGAGAAACGTTTAAATATTCAATAGAATAGAGGGATAATGAATAAAGATAGGGTACATGTTCCAGCAATATTGAAAACAAAGAAGCAAATGAGAAAATGTAGATAAACAGCTGTCTGCTGACTGAATGACGTGGCGTAAAAGGCGGTAGGTTGCCAATGACGTCAAATTTCAAAACGGTAACAAAACCACAATAACAAGGGTGATAATCCAGATAAAATAACATCAAAGGGTTACTTAACTTTCGGTTTGGCAACTAATCGGAATAAATAAGCTATGTAATTACACAAAATGTAATACGTAATACCCCCATCTGTGTAGCGAGAAAACTTACATATAGATCTTCTAATCCCCTTGAGTGCCTGGGTTTTCCAATTGTTCGCACTGACAGCGGATCGTACTAGTATATACTCCGCCCCCTTGAGAACCTGGGATGTTTTCCACCAGGAATTGTTTTGTTTTTTTTTTTTTGAAATTAGGATTAATTTCAGTGCATCTGAGACAATTTAGCCAGCGATTTCATTGACGTTTAGAATTCGTTGACAATTTGAGTATTTGAAACAGACTCTTTCTCAGGGGCCCCCGGAATCTGTTGGTACCTACCAGTCCCGGGACCTTCAATATCCCTTTCTGCCTAGGGCTCCAGTCCTCGAACCCTCAGCCCAGGTACTGGTGGGCTCCGCCGAGATAAAATATTAGATTTGTGGGATGCCCTAAATGTGGGGGGCCCGGAACATTTGTTCCACTTAGATGCGGTACTGCATTGAATGTAGGCTTATTAATGTAACTGTTTTAATGCAGGTTCCTATATGCACTCAACGACAAGTTCACACCAATCTAATTATAATCAGTTGAGGCATCTTCACACAAAATCGCAAATAAAATATAGACCTTTACCAATTATCGAAAACGACATGAATCAACCTCAAAGGCCAGTGACGTCACAGTGGCCGAACTGATATTTGAAATGTTAATTCCTTCACTACCAAATACACGGCCTGGATGTGTATTCATTAACGTCTGAATAATTCCTTAATCATCTAATAAAAGGAAAGAATTGGCCACAGAATCATTGTCTGATATGAGCGAGAGAAATTGGGGTAGCTTTAAACAGGGATTTAAATTTAAAACAAATGTCACACCGACGACATTCACTGTAGCCAACTTTCGTGTGTCATTGTGATCGGAATATATTGGAGTAATATATGACCACCAACAATGCCTAATATAAAAAATTCATCATGTCGGCTTTTACGAAACAAATGGTAATAATCACACAAATTCGGTTCATCAACATTTGTTTTATTATTGTTATTGGTCATTAAGAGTGATGGTATTTGTTTTAATTCGAACTAGATTGTCAAGACAAATGATTGCTATAGCTCCATCACATATATCCTATCCGCATTTATCTCTTGCAATACACTCCCTTTTCGTAACGAAATATTCACAAAACATGGGGTATATTTCCACATGCCCTCTACCAGTGTTATAACTTGGAACAAATCAAAATGAGAATAGTCCATTAACTTTCATACGTTAGTAATCTACCTTTTGTTTATTATAACTTCTATGAGAATAAGTTCTGTTAATTTCACCAATTAATTGATACCTTGTGGTAGGGGATTACCCTTTATTATCATATTTTTGGCCAATAAATAAACCTGATATTTATTTGTTGATTTATATATAGTTTATCACCCCAAAAACATAAATGTCATATCTTCTGAACAAAACGTACAGCGTTAGCTCTTAAATGTGTATTTTAGAGTATTCAACACCCTTAAGGCTGTAATCGAAAAGGTGAGAAGTGTTTTAGAGCTCGGCAAATAATAAATTTGTGTAATTTTCTCAAACCCTATGAATATACAAATATCTATACATGTAGATATGAGCTTGCTGGAACAATCCTGTTGGTTTTCGATTGATTTAAATTGCGTGCACATAACCATATATCTGGCATGTAATGATTGGACTAAATTACGTGGGCAGAAAATATATTCACGTGGCGATGTGTTTCATTTTCCGACGAGTTGATTATAAACCAACTGTTTGATTTGTTTTAGACAGACGCAGCCAGAAAGTCGCCAAGTACTAATACTCTATAGACAAACTTCAAGCAGATATTATTCATCTGGTGAGTATGTTTAAAATATTGTATACTAATGTAAAAAACACAGGGTTGACATAGATCTTAGAAGGAAATGGGGTATAGTATACGAATATTAGTCTGGATGCGTTGTCAACATACGAAAATAATAGGCTAGATTATCCCATACTCCGCGCAGCGTTTCGTTTGATTAGAAGTAATCCCACTACACACGGCTATTATGAGTGGATATTGTTGTTTTAAATTTTGATTGGTCAGTAGTCCGTCTACCAACCAATCACTAGCTACCCTACAAGAGCTTTACATTTAAAACGAGTGCCAATATTGGACCAAATATGTTTACATAACGTTACGTCATGGCTCACGATTTTATGATGCCTAATTAACCCACGCATAGCCGAATACTACAGTAAAACTAATTGTGTGACCATCGAGGCTATCAAGTCGAATGAAATGTAAACAATACTGTTTGGAAACAAACATACTTTCACCGTTTTTAATACCTTAAATCACTGTCCAAAGTTTTATGGAAGACCCAGATTAAACGAAGGACTGCCATGTTGCTGTACTTAAGTGATAGATTTCATTGAACGGAAAGAATAGACGCACTCCCGCATAAGTTCAAGAATCAGACGCTATTCCAGCAATGGTCAGAGAGGGATTTCTCGGGCCATTGCGTCAGGAATATGGATTATCCGGTCTTTTACATTATCATAAACAAAGTTTAAGGGAGTTAACGAGTCCTAAAACAAGATCTCGGCGCCCATGAAATTAATTTAAAAATGCGATTTCATAAAATCCATTTCGTTGCATTGCCAGTTCAATATGCAACATTCTTAATTCTTTTAATTGTAAAATTTCTCCCTTCATGGGTCATATCTATGTTTTTTCAATTAATCCTAATACATGGTCACGATTCATGGTTGTTTATAATAATGCAAGAATTGTGGGATATACTGTCAAATATACAGGATAACTATCAACATAAATAACCAAACCCTCGGTTACGCAAGGGCAAAGCTTTTTTCCGTCAAATATTGACAACGGTCCAGGGCACCCCGTACGTTAAAGACTAGCGGGTGCTAGTTGACTGAGATAAACTAGGCCTTTTCGGGAGTAACATAATATGGTTAAATTTTTTTTCAGTAAGTAGGGTTTTTTATCAGTGGGAGGAGACCCGGGAACGAGGTTGGACAGGCGACCCTATACCTGGTCACGTTCATGTTGGAAATAGAAACCACGTCACTTGATTAAGTAACAGACCAAATAACTTCACACCACGAAACCATCCAACCCCATTTTTATATAGAGGCAATCGGTTATTGGATAGAGAGATCACCTAAACCATCCAACCCCATCTTTATATAGAGGCAATCGGTTATTGGATAGAGAGATCACCTAATTGTTTACCTCCCTACCAGTCTTTTCAAAATCTTTTGTTCTAAAATCTATCGATATTATTCCAAGCAACGACACATTTGCAAAAATAATTATATACAATAAATGAAAACCAATTTGGTATTATATTCAGAAAATACGTAGAAGGGATTTATCTACCATAAGCATAGAAGTAATACATGTATTATACTTTATCTACTTTAAAGTGGAAATTTTTTATATTTTCGAAGAAAGTCAAAACATAAATGTTTCTAATTCATTTGTTTAATAGGTTAACTCACTATTATACATTCATAGACATTATTCCCCACACTTGACAATCTTCCAAACAGGAAATAATAACACATTTACCTCCCTTGTTTTTCTATTCCCCCATGCAATAGCTGTCTTTAAACATTTGAAGTTGAAAATTATATTTTTGCCAATTTCTCAACTAGCAATAGCGAATTATAGGATTATTCTTTAATAAGGTAGGACTGTTTATAGATAACATCTATTTTAAGGCTTTATTTAAATATATTTCAAAAATATAATTTAGAAATATGAAATTTCTGCTTTAATATTATACAAGAACAACTGTTTGTCGCATTTAGGGGGGTTGGGATGGCCTAGTGGTCTAGAGTGCCGCGCTTCGAGCTCTAGATGGCCGGTCACCTCTGGCTTGCGGCTGTGGTTTCGATCCCTGGTGTGAGCGTATGTCGCATGGGGATAGGGGCGCCTTCTCAACCTCGTGGGTTTTACCTCCGAGCACTCCGGTTTCCTCCCACTGCTAAAGACCCCTACGCGCAAGCGAATTATTGAAAGTCTACCGGCGACAATTTTGACGAAACTTAAAATACATGGTTATCTTACAAAGATCTCGGTTCCTTTCGATATTGGTATGTATCGGGCCGCAACTTTGTGGATTATGGTCCAGATTGTATGAAAAATCACGTTTTTAACTTGTATAGCCACACTAGAGGTTATAATTTCTATCCGATTTTCATGAAACTTCACATGTAGGTATATAATCCAACGATGCCAACCCCTGTCGTTATTCACGAATGTCGGACCGTCACTTACCGAATTATGGACCCTGAATGTACTAAATGTCGTGTTTGTAAATTGTGGTCCATCGTGTTTTTTGATTGGTTTGTAACATTTGGATTACAGACCCCGATTGTGCGAAAAAACACGTTTTTAGCTTGTGGACCGTCAAAAAGTCACTATTTTAATTCGATTTAAAAAAAACTCCTTAAAGTATGTCTCAGTTAAACCATGATGACGTTTCAGTTCGACGGTTGAACATCAGAGCAAAACTGCCAGACATAATGGCCGCTCCGCGTGTGCAAATAGAGTACAAGTATGTGATACCAAGGTTATGGACCCTCTATAGTTAATAATTTAGATGCAACTGAAAAAATCATGATTATCCCACAGATATTTGGATATTCACGCATATCTGACTGAAGAATTTTGAATTATAGCCCCTGTTCATTTGTTGTTGTTAAATTCTTCAAGAGATATTTGGTAATGTTCAGATTATTAAAGGAGCTAAATCTATAACTCAATATATTCCACGATATTCGAAAACATACGAATTATAATTCAATATTGATCAATTCAATCAATCGTCGTGAATTTTATGGTTTCGGGTGCCATTTTGATGGGGTTCCAAAATGAACATTTTCTGCTTAGGCTACTCAGCGATAAGCAATTTGATTGGTTGATGCTTTAGGATAGTGGCTACATTGTTTTTTTCGGGATAAAGCTGATGTGTGGGCGTATTCAATGCCTTGGGTGGCCATCTTTTTATCTCAAATATCGTTCACAGATACCTTCATTACTTTGTGAATGCAATAGGGGAAACAATTTTAAAGATATTTTAGTGAGAGTGATGAATCTTGATGCATAGTTGATATATAGCATCAGGGTAGTGATATTTGACTTACTGCGATCGCCCTCCTGGAGTTGCTCAATCTCCTCAAATTCCCCAAAAAGGTTTTGTTAAAGCGATCGTGGTTTTAAATATGGTAAAAAGCATACGAGCATCATTTCGTCCGATCTTCATTCCGGAGTTACCTACCCTTTAACGACAAAAGTCATCCTATCTGTGTGAAATTTATATGCATTGAATTACAGCAATTTGTGTTAGGTCCAGAGTTATGGCCCTTGTTTTACTTTGTTGACAAAATGACAGTTGTAAATGCTCTAATGACAAAATGTATGCGATCTGTATAGACTTTATATACATCATTTAAAATAGTGAAACGAGGAAGCCTATTACATTTCAGAAATTTCCATTGATTACTTCTAGAGTTATGGTCCTTGTTTCACTTTGTTAGATGTTGTGACAATAGTTATCATCCGATCTGTATGAAATTGATATGCATCTTTTAAATTTGTGTAACGAATTTCAGATAGTTCCGTTAATTACATCCACAGTTATGGTCCGTGTTTCACATCGTTGAACCCGTTTATAGTCCGGCAGCAGGTCGACAAACCTGGAAATATATTCCACCTAATGTTTTTTGATGGATAATATATCTTCGGTATGTGTACATTAAGAACCCGGATGATGGCACTCTTGGGGAAATTTAAATATTCAATATGGCCTCCATGGGGCATTTTCTGGTTATTTAGTGGGGTAAAATATCAGACAGATTCTCTCGGACCTCGGTTTGAAGATTAGTTTTGTAAGAATTCGAACCACTGAATCCAATGAGCATGGGTATTCCTCCTAAAAAGTGACGGGTAATTCCGCTAGGTGGCCAAATTCCAAAAAACAAAGGATCAAAGTTTTAAAAATAAATCTACGAAATATAGGTCAGATTGTCTTCTATTTTATTCTGTATTTGCTACAAGAGTGAATTGTACAGAGAAAATGAAGTTTGTCGCTCAATCCGGAAGTACCAAAATCTTGAAACGTGATATGTCCCTAAGGCATTTTTGATATATTACTTACAGACAAAGGGATTATATTTTCCGAATCCTTGTAGGAATGCTCATCAATTGTAGGACGCCATTTTGAATTGAAAATGAAAGTGAAATTAATACATTTCTGGCTGCTCGGAATTTCAAAAGTTAGAATTTCCGCTGTGGCTTATTTTTGTTGATTTTTGGCAATTGATGGACGCCATTTTGAATTGAAAATTAAAAAAAAGCAGAATTAATATATTTCTGGATAGTTCGAATTTCCGCATCATCTTAAATCGTGGAAAATCCCTAAAAGATTTTCGTTACGTTACTTACAGACATGAGAATTACGGAGCCTGATTATAGTTGCGTATGAGGAGTGGCAATTTTATCCGACATTTTCTTCGAATTTTCACAAAATTCGAATTCAACCGTCATCAAGGTGTAACGGTGATATAATCAAACGGACTTGCAAAGATGCGAACTTGCACAATGCTATTTTAATGTTTGTTTCAAATAACATAAATCTTAATTTTTACAAATTTGCTGATAGCAAATACTAATAATAATTATCTTAGTAAACGAAGCATTTTTACCCAGCCTCGTTCTGATCAAAATACCTCGTTCCAAATACAAGACATTTTTAAAAAAAAAAAACAGGTTTTGGAACTCCAGACAAACGAGGCAATTTTTTTTTACCTCGTTACAACGTGCCAAAATCGTGGCAAAAATTTTACAACGACAAAAATGTCGAACGAGGCATTCTGAGTTTTATAGTGTGACTATACGATAAATCTCGTGGACACTATAGGGGTTACAATTTTTATCCGATTTTAGTGAAACTTTGTAACCCAAAGACCGTGGTTCCTTTAGATATTCGCGCTTATTGGACTGAAACGTACTAAATTATGACCCTGATTGTACGAAAAACTGTGTTTTTATAAGCCCACAATGGAAATGTGGACGTATATTGCCGTCGCCCCCCGTTCTTCTTTCGGTCCGTCCATCGTCCAAAATGTTTTTGTGAACGCACTAGAGGCTAAAGTTAATATCCGATTGACTTTAAATTTATACACAGTGTTTACAGTCATGAGACGAAGAAGTCGATTGATTTTCAGCGATATCGATGATTACTGCCAGAAAAATCTTGTGAACGCTCTAGATGCTAAAACTAATATCCGATTGACTTTAAATTTATACATAGTGTTCAAGGTCATTAAACGAAGAATTCTATTGATTTTCAGCGATCTCCCATAATTGCTGCTAGAATTGTGGCCCTTGATCACTTTGAAATATTTTGTGGGTGCTCTAGAGGCTAAAGTTTGACTTTAAATTTATACACGGTGTTTAAGGTCATAAGACGAAGGATCCTAGTAATTTTCAACGATTTCCAATTAAATTATTACTGCCAGAGTTATGACCCTTGATCACTTTGAAATATCTTATGGACGAAGGCCATGAGACAAACAATCGAAACAATTCTAGCCATTTCTGATAATTACTTAATGGGCTATTACTCGTAATAAGATTTGCATGTGTTGTAAACCTTCTCATTACTGACAAAAGAAAAAATATGCGACAAGCCTTGTTGACTGCCCTGACGACTTAGCTGTTGTAGGCATATGTTTCGTTGCATGGAAACTTATCTTTTAGCTTGTGATTATATTACCGTTACACCTTAATTATGGTTTTGTTCGAATTTCGTGAAATTCTGACCGGACAAAACGACCGCCGCTCATACTCAAAAAGAGTACAAAAAAATTGTATGTTAAGGTTGTGAATCCTCTAGAGGCCACAATTTTTGTACCGATTTTGATGAAACTTTAAATCTATCTTTATATCACAAAGATCCCGGTTCCTTTTAATGTTCATACATATCTGAACATAACTTCCTGGATTATGGACTCTAGTTTGTTTTGTGTTTTTTTTTTTCGAAAAATCGCAAATTTAGCTTGAACGGTTAATTTAAATTTCGGGAAAATCAAGATGAATCTACCCAACAAAATGGCCGCTGTTTGTAGGTAAATTATGTTCCACTATGTTATGGACCCCCCTGGAGGTCATAATTATTATGAGATTTTGTTGAAACTTAAAATATATTTTTATGTTCCACTATGTTATGGACCCCCCTGGAGGTCATAATTATTATCCGAGTTTGTTGAAACTTAAAATAAATCTTTATGTTCCACGGATCTTGACCTCGTTTAATTGTTGCACATTTCAGACCTTAACTCATTGGATTATGGCTCCTGGTTGTACGGAAAAAAATGTTTTTCGTTTTTATATTGTTCTCTATCCATCTCTTGCAAAATGTGGTCATATATTGCCTGGCAACCACTGATTACTTGTTGATATTCTTTATATAACCCATGACATGTGACGTGACAGATCTAGTTATTATTATATTTTGTCTCTTCCATTAGAAATTACCTACATCTTAAAAAATGACGGTGCTGTTAGTTTTGCTGCTATTATTGAACGTGACCTCCATAGCACCTGCTAGTAAGTTCTATGTTAAACACATATATCAGGCGCGGATCCAGAGGGGGGGTCCAGGGGGTCCGTACCCCCCTCCCCCCTGCTCAGACTTGAAAATTTTTTATGCGATTTTATTGGCGACTTTTTTATTGGCCTCCAATCGCAGCAGAACAGTAGGATTTTACACCCCTTTTTTATTTCACTTATAATTGTATGATCAACTTTATATGCCTTTAGTGGATTCAATGATTAACTAAAATCTTATTTCATCTTACAAGTTACAAGACCACAATATCTTGGATGAGTTGTATTTGTCCTGCCTTTTTAGTCAAAATCTGTGACAAAGTTTGTGGCCTTTGATAACAACGTAATATTCTGTAATTATACAGGTTTACATGGTGATGAGGAAGAACAGGACATTATCATGGAAATTGATATATCGATGTCTCTATCATTATCTCAATGTGATAATATTGAGTGTAAACATGGCGGTACTTGCTTACAAGGATCCTGTCTTTGTCCCGCTAACACGACCGGGAAGTATTGTGAGGGTAAGGAAGAGTTATTGAATTGTATCAAATAATTTCCATTATAACATTCAGTCATTAAATTGTTTACTATGTGTTTCGACTAATTTCCATGGTCCCAGATTGACCTAAATTGAGTTGATTAGTGTCCCCCAATCAATACATTTGTAAAGGTCGTTTTTAAATGTAAACATTTAGATCATTTTCATAATAAGCAAAGCGGTCTTTAGTTTTAGAAAACTCCAAATCCATGCAACGTCAACTGAAACATGATTACCGATGTATGAACTATATAATCCTGTTTCATTATTCTCGCGACCACTTATCTCATATTGCCGATGGAAATTGTACCTGACATACCGTGGCATTGTCAATAGCGTATAATATGACCTATAGTTGTGCCACTGTCTGTGGGTAGGATATGACAGTTATATACTCGTTTGTAAAAATAACAATTTTAATACTGATCAATTATATTAAAAATGAATCAGTTTTTAAATATTTAGCGTACATTAAGTCGTGAGAAATGTGATTATAGTTTCCACAAAATGCAAATCATGCAACATAACTTTAATGTGTAAATATTACTGTGTTTTTCAGTAAGCCCATGCGATGGTGTTACGTGCAATAATGGTGGAGAATGTGTTGGTGATGGTGTTTGCGAATGTGTACCTGGTTTCAGTGGAATCACGTGCAACAGTAAGTATTATTGTACACTCGGCTAATCTCGACAGATTCCGTAAACTACGTAAACTACATCTAGTCTTGGATCACTCGGCAAACCTCGTAAGATTTCGGGAATCTAAACTCGGCTGTATGATGAATTCCGCCATATTGGAACTACTTTAAAGGTCCCGGATGAAACATGGCTGCGCCCATTCCAAACACAAGTTGGCAACCTATTTGGCTAGCGACCTATTCGACTGATCCAGCTGTAAGATAATGACGAAATTACACGTCTATTCTGAGCTGATGGAATGGATAAAAAATAATATATTCTACTTTCATTTGATAGACATAACGTTGGATTTTATTGGTTGATAAATAGAGACAGTTGTCTTTACTGTCATACATCCGAGACTAGATGTAGTTGACGTAGTTTACGGAATCTGTCGAGATTAGCCGAGTGGTCTCGGATGTATGACAGTAAGTGATATGTACCTACGCCCATACATTTGCGATGCGGCTACCGGTTTACTTTAACAGGAAAACTTGACGCTATTACACACAAATTGGGAACCTATTCGGCTAGCGACCTATTCGACCGATCGAGCTGCAACCTATTGGAAATCTATTTAGAGTAAAGACAACAGTCTCTATTTATCAACCAATAAAATCCAACGTTATGTCTATGAAATGAAAGTAGAATATATTATTTTTTTATCCATTCCTTCAGCTCAGAATAGAAGTGTTATTTCGTCATTATCTTACAGCTGGATCGGTCGAATAGGTCGCTAGCCAAATAGGTCGCAAACTTGTGTTTGGAATGGGCGCACCCATGTTTCATCCGGGACCTTTAAAGTAGTTCCAATATGGCGGAATTCATCATACAGCCGAGTTTAGATTCCCGAAATCTTCCGAGGTTTGCCGAGTGTATTATTGTAATTTTTTGTCTTGGGTTCAACACTTTATCTGCTGGTGAATCGCGTGGTTTTACATGTCTAAAATATTGGTTCTCCCATGTATCATACTGGATTATGGCCCCTGATTGACCTCTAGTTCTAGGAGGGGGTGGATCCAGGAAATGTCGAAGGAGGGGGGGGGGGTCGTTTATTTATGATATTACCAATATTATAATTATTTTACAGTGAGAGTATGTAACGTGACTGAGTGTATTGAAAAAGGGGGTTACTGTACCCATATCAGATGTGCGACCCTTGGTAAGATACCTATTCTTCTATCGGCTATATTTGTAACCAATCCAATTATTATCCACATAAGACGCAAATAACTATAATATTGTAATTTATTGAAAAAATTAAAATTCCATCGTATAATCTGTGGATAAATCTACATATTAACTAGACATAGTCCGTCCATTGATTTGTCAAATTTCTCGTAATCATTTTTATAGTGGCTGTAGTTTATCGTTAATATTTTTTTTTTCTCCACTAAACTATATAATTTGTCAATCTGACGTCCATTGATTTGTTACATTTCACATAATCATTTTTAAAATGGATATATGGTGAATTGTGTATTGACGATAATTGTGTAATTTGTTTATATTCAGGTTGTGGTGACTGTGCTGCTGGTGAATTGTGCCTTGACGATGAATGTGTAAATAGGAGTAAGTATAACATGTTACCAGTCTGTTGATTAATGTATATACAAACCAGGGGCGTAAATGTTGGGGGGGGGGGGGTACACCCCCAGCCCCAAAAATAGTCGGTCGCAAAATCAGTGCAGTCGGTCGCAAAATAGGAGTAGTCAGTATCAAAATAAGAGCTCAAAAACAATACCCGTGTATTTGCGCGAAACCGTGTGCCTAAATTGCATACGTCACACAAAACTATAGTATAAAATAGCCATGTATATGCTTGTCACTCTTATTCTGTTGTGAGCACGTTGTTCTATGAGACCGCAGTGGGTCTCCGACTAAATGAATTAATCAGATAAACCAACAATCACAAAACGGACGAAATTGGCAGATAAGCCTTAAGATTCTGTCCCATTTCTTATCCTCTCGTTAACGAGAATTTGGTTCCATTTGCCATGATATTAATCAAATTTTCAAGCCGAGTCCCAAAAATTTAAAAGCTCCGTTACATATCTGAAATTTTTTCGCGATTCCATTATAACATCATTTTTCTACACAGTTACATATCTGAATTTTTTTTTCGTGCCTGCGGCGCTCGATTCCATTTTAAAATTATTCTTCTACTCCTCAGTTGTCTTATACTGTCTCAGTACTATTATATTTACAATTATATTGAACTGCCCAGTTTGTAGTACCACTGGTGTGTGGGGCGTCAGATGTCTGATTGCACAGATGTTATGTCAACTCTTGCAAAACAGATCTTGAGATTCTGTCCCATTGACTGACATTTCTGGTCCACTCGTCCGCAAGAATTTCTCCCAGCAATGACCTTATATGCCAGGGCCCTGTTTCACGAAATTTTAACTTAAGATAAAATCCAATTTTAGTAGATACTTCAATTTTGATTGGCTAAGCACTATAATCAATCTAATATTATCCAATCAAATTACTAAAATTGGGATCTTATCTTAGTTAAAATTTCGTGAAATAGGCCCCTGGATATTGAATCAATTTTTAAAAATTTTCTCAAATTACTGTGTTATAGGCACAATCATTATTATGACATAAACTATATGTGAACTTAAATAAAACTGCTTTCCAACGAGACAACGATCGGCGAACAACTATGTAGTTCTACAATAGCCAGTATTTTGTTTACTTTCATTGTGGGGTGGGATTGTAGATGGCGCCCTAGATTTGGAACCGCCCCTACCCCACCCCCATATTCCCTAGAAAACTCACTCGCGGTGCTCGGCTCCTGATTGCGTCACTCACACTGGAGGAGGGGGGGGGGTATCAGTCGGTCGCATTTTGGCTAAACACCCCCCCTCCCCCCAAACGAAATCATTATGTACGCCCCTGATACAAACATTCGACATACACCCTCTACTTTATAAACAGTTGAAATTTAAACTCGAGTTCAAACCATCACCTGTTATAATAAAAGTCACGAAACCGTCTACGTAATTCTTGTTTCAAACCCGTTATTTCAAACTTTGATTACAGTCTGAAAACAGGGGTTGGCCATCTTGAATATCAGTTTCAACACAATCCATGAATTCTTATAAGACACAGTCTGCACCCACAAATGGTTAACCGACATGTCACAGTTTCAACACAATCGATGAACTCCTTATAAACCCACATCATAATATATGTTGTATATTTCAGGTACAAATTGTGGTTACACGGATGAATACAATTTTAACAGTTGTCTTTATCGGGGTATGTTGTTTATTTTACTAGCATACAATATTATTTAATTTGACAATATCTCGTTGGCCTACAATCATATGTTACCTGAACTGGTTAAATATATATATACATATATATGATCAAATGACTGGTGATATACACTGATTATTCAATATCTATGTAACAACCCATACCTATATTCATGTTTTGTGCTAGGTGAGAGAATCTACAAATAAATAAGACACTTATTGTAATAGCATCCAGCAATACAAAAGTTCAAATGTTTCAGGTGACGAATGTGGGGAAGGATTCTGCGTTGTTGGTCATACTAAATGTGTAAACAACGGGTGCAGGTGTTAGTATATTTATATCATTAATGCAGTTCTACGTGATCATTTGTATGCACTAAACAGGATATACATAATTCCTTAACAAGAGGAACACCTGGTAACACTCCTATGTTGGATGATTTATTACATTTTATCAATCTGATCATATTCCTCTTTATCGCATGAAAAATAATCATAAACACAATTCTATGTTGTAAATTATATTTATATTTATTATAGATACATTTCCCTGTGTGGGGAAGAATGATGGCAACTCTTGCATTGTACATGGTAGTACTGGCAGTTGTTCAGATGGTGTTTGTTTCGGTAAATATAATTTATATTATCTACAACCCCGATATTCAGCATGTAAGATCAATAATAAACATTACATAGGAACATCCGTTTGTAATCAGAGTATTCAGAGTATTAGCCTATATTAGACCCGAACTATTTTCAACTGATCTATATTCAGATAGATGGTGTTGGATGATCGAGTGGTCTAACGTACTTACTGTAGATTTATCTCAGCCATCATTGCAAGTAGTTACTGGTTCCTTCATCTGTCTAATCACAAACATATTGTAGATTATAAGACCATGCAATTAGTTATTGCATCCATCATCTGTTTAATCCCCAACTTGTAAGTAATTTACTCCAACTTGTGATAAAGCACATACCGTGTTAGTCCTAAAAGGGTTAGGGTTAGTGTTGGGGGACTGCCCCCACCCCCATCATCTGGACTTCACCTATGTGTTGATAGATAGTTTAGATGCTGTGTAATAATATATTACTTATTTTATTGTAGTACCAAATCCATGATTGTTGATAGATAGTTAGATATTGCTGTATGTAATAATATAAATTACTTGTTTTATAGGACAATGTGATGAAGACAGTGATTGTTCCGGTCTTCCATGTGTAAATGGATTCTGTGAAAGTAAATAATCACCTTTTTTATTGATAATCACCTATCAATATCACCTGTTTTGTATATAAACATGTTTAACCTCTTGATTTGAATAAAAAAACTAATATATTGTTTTTCCCACGAAACCAACTAACACGACTCTTGTTTCCTTTTATAAATTCATTTTTGGGCTTGTTTATCAATAATATATAAATTGTATTTTTCAGACCGTAAATGTGGAGACTCATATTGTGATCTGTAAGTAAACAAGCTTATGTTATACTATATCCACTGTACAGTAAACCTCCCGCTAGGGTCCCTAAAATGTGGAAACTCATATTGTGAACTGTAGGTAAACAAGCTTATGTTATACTATATCCACTGTACAGTGAACAATTATTATTAGATTCAATAAAATAAATTGTCATATTTAACCACTGATATAAGGTTTAATATAATAACTTATATTGTAATATTCACCCAACAAAGTAACCATGTTTTGTATTTTTCAGAGACTATTAAAATGTGGACAACCATATTGTGAATAGTTCGTGTTAATATTTAACCACTTCTTTCAAATAATTGAATGTTATTTACTTCTTTATAAATTATACTGCTAAACTAACAATAGATTCCTCTAAACCAATAACTACAATAAATTCATCTGTATTACTTCATAAAATCTAGATAAACCAAGATTTTAAAATATTATAAATAGTTTGTTCTTTGTTTGTTGCTGTGTTTATCATTCATCGATGTTATCTTCTGTAGTTTGTTAAACCTAATTCGTCGATGAATATAGACGGAAACGCACCAGCCCTGGTAAAATGTCACCCATAATATATGGCTTTATACGAATTCATGCTGAACAGTAAAGTTAAGCTTATTAAACCCCACATCATTATATTTCTTATGGTTTTAGTTTTAAAACAGCTCGCGAAGAGGTATTTTTAAAAAATGATACGATTTGACATAAACTACCCAAACATTTGTCACTTTCGGTGCCACGTTACCCTTGAACTCATATCACTTTTGTGAAAATTTTATGTAAATCGAACGAATGATAATTGCAACTTTTATAGACCAAAAACCTTGAATAGATGACTTGTATAAAATCGTCTATTTCTCAGCAACCGTACACGTTAGAAACCATGTTATGTTTTCTGTATGACCGTATGGGTTCAGTCTATTTGTTGATTGGAATCAAATATCATAATTTTCAAAACCTTACACATCTGACTCATTTGAATAAAATATCTGTTTTGAAGGCTAAAGCAAAACTCCGTAGATTGTCTCCTTTTAAACATCTGTCAAAATATGTATTTCCCTGGTACTATACGTTTGTATGACAAGAGTACATCGTTAGTTTCCCCATTGACTGTGATGTTAATTCTCGCCTCTTTGATCTGCTTTAACGTTTTATCGACTTTCCACCACAGATGAAGCGACATGTATGCGGTTCACCAGTGCTTATTCTGGGTTTCATTTTTTCCAGAACTGGGGATAACGTACGTCATGCAACTTAACAAAAATGTCGATCGTTTAATATGTAGCACTTACATAACAATGAAATATTAATTAATAGCCTTTTCATACTCTTTTTTGAAAGTCTTTTTATGCGGTGAATTATGGCATAACTCCCATTTCCCACCACATTTCGTCAGATTAAAACAACTTGTTTCCATAAAATAATTTCACGGATACTTCCGCTTTTCGAAGTGCTTTAAAGGGACAACCCCGAATTAAACAGAGGCTCAAAAATAAAAGTCTGAGAATGTATGAAAATTAAACGCCAAAATAAAGAGGAATGGTGTATTTACCGTGTCTCACCATTTGATGCGTCATGTCAATTGGGACTAGTTCAAACCAATTTAACATTTTCAATGTCACCGGAAATTACTTCATATGAGCAAAAACTCTATTTATAGCCTTCGAAACAAATAATGTATTCAAATAAGTCGTATTTGTTGTTTGTTTAGACTTTTGATATTTGATTCCAATCAAGTAATAGAATGAACCCATACGATCATATAGGTATCACAAAATGGTTTCTAACTTGTTCAGTTGCGGGGAAATAGGCGATTTTCAATAGGTCACTTTTCAAGGTTTATGGTCTATAAAAGTGTCATTTGTTATTCGATTTTCATAAATGTTTCACTGTGTGATACTTAATGCCATTTACGATTTCATACAAGTAATTTAAGATTTTCTTTATCACCGGAAGTAACCTCCTTTTTCAAAAACTCTATTTTTAGCTTTCAAAACAGATATTTTATTCAAATGAGTCTGATTTGTAAGGTTTTTAAAATCATGATATTTGATCCCAATCAACAAATAGACTGAACCCATACGGTCATACAGAAAATAAAAAATGGTTTCTAACTTGTACGGTTGCTGAGAAATAGACGATTTTATACAAGTCATCTATTCAAGGTTTTTGGTCTATAAAAGTTGCAATTATCATTCGATTTACATAAAATTTTCACAAAAGTTATATGAGTTCAAGGGTAACGTGGCACCGAAAGTGACAAAAGTTCAAAGATAACGTGGCACCAGTGAAACCCGTCGTAACTGCTACGCAGGTCTAGTTTGTTAATTAAAATTTGATCGGTGCATTCCGGTTATGGCGGACAACGTGTTTTATTAATTCTAAAGAAATACCGCAAAACCTCGAGCTGAAAAGAATTGTAATCAACTGCATTGACATTGGTGCATCTTTTGAAACCCACTTTTGATGAAACTGACCTGAAAATCTTGTTATAGACCTATCTAAAGTTTTGACGGACAGTCACAGGTCAACGTCTAATACCAGTACTGGTATTAGCAGTACTCTGAACTACAGAATATATCCGAAAACCACGTACCATCTGAAATTGAATGATTTAAAAATGAATCTTGATCTGACAAAAACGAAAGCTGATTATCCCCCCAAAGTTCATTCCAACTGCCTTGAAAAGGAGAACGGGGAAAGCGAAGCACTCGCTGTTTCAGGCCATCGACCTGGACCTATAAACCTGCAGCCCATATGGTTACACTTCACACCTCCTTAGATAGAATTTTCCCCTGGATTAAAAGTCTGGAGAATTTCTATTTTGACAACCTAGGGCTAGATGATAATCTTTAACATCGAATGGATAGACGACCCCTCACACTGGGAAGACCGAGGAAATACTGGTAACTCGATTGTAATTAAGCTAAATTCTACTTTAAGCATTAGCCTATTGTATAGCCCAACATTTTTTCTCCCAACATGAACCATTATGGTCCAAGGGGTAAGATATAAACTTTTTCTGGATCACCTCCAATCGTTGAAGGATATTCTCAATGCTGTTGTACTAAAAGTGAACGATACGCAAACAGATCTACTATTACAAGTGAGGATTCTAGCTGATGATGCGCTGCAGCCAATGTCAATGATTCGAATGAAGAATCCTGGGAAAATACCAAAATTGTGAAACATCAGATGGGGTTTGCTAGTCAGCCCAAGGATCAATGCACTGATACTAGAGATATTTTAACAAATAGTACAACATATAGTACCACCTCACCTGTTATCGAAGAAGTCCAACCTGGTTATACATATATGCCAGAAATCATCAATCAGATAAATCGTCAGTATTGGTGATAAACTCGAAAACTTTACTAGCTGTATTGAAAGTTCATTTGTCAAATCGATACAGGAATTTACAAAAGTCCAAAATCAAGATACAGCTCAGTGTTTTGATACTTTACATAATAATCAGTCCGCATCATTAGCTCCCACTACGGCTTTATCTGGTGAAATTAAGCCCAATATATCTCAAGCTATGCAACCATCAGAGAATGATATCATATTAAAACAACAGGCTTCTGACTCCGCAAAACTAGAGAATCCTGATCTACTAACTACCCAATCTTGTATATCTCAACAAACCAAACCGCTAATGACAATTATAAACCGATGTGGTATAAGAATAATCATATTGTAAATAATGATCGATACGATAACATGTATTATGAAGATAGTCAACATTACGCAGGCAACTATAAATATCTGCGACACAGGAAATAATAACACATTTACTTCCCTTGTTTTCCATTAATTGACCCCTATGGAATGGTTATTTTCAAACGTTTTTATTTGAAGTTGAAAATTATATGTTTGCCAATTTCTCAATTGGCAATAGTGAATTATAGGATTAATAGGATTATTCTTCAACAAGGTAGGGCTGTTTATAGATACAATCTATTTTAGGCCTTTATTTTAATACTTTTAAGAAATTTAACTTAAAAATATGAAATTGCAACTTTAAGCTACTGATAAGTAATTATATAAACAGATTGATCTTCTGTTAAAAATTTATTCAGTAAAATTTTGTTTTCATTAAAGTGAACCAATACTTTATAGTTATTGATACTATTTGAATTTTTATTTATTTGATGTTTATTTTTGTTTCTAAACTTGAAATTTAATGACTTTGTTAGGACATCAGGTCTATGGTCATCATTCTGAGCTTAAGGTGTGTTTTTGGAATGTTGGTTGGATTTTTAGAAAAGGAGAAAGTAAACTTGATGATGATATTTTTCATTTCGGAATTAATTCATAATATACTATTCAAAAAAAAGTTGGGGATATTTGGTTTTTAAGTGTTATTAAAGTTGCCTAATGAAACTGACGAAGAAACAAATGACAAAATGAAATGAAGTTCACATTCATCGATTTATTCCGAATGATCGTTAGACTAAGTAAGGCACAGAGTGTCCATTATAAGGGTAAAATGATACCCGGGGTCAAACAGCAAAGTTACCACAGCATCACAACAAAGTCAGTAACGGGTAAATCCTCCCCTGTTTGCCAAACAAGCATTGATCCGACGTGGCATCTTCTGTTAAAAATTTATTTAGTAAAATTTTGTTTTCATTAAAGTGAACCAATACTTTATTGTTATTGATACTATTTGAATTTTTATTTATTTGATGTTTATTTTTGTTTCTAAACTTGAAATTTAATGACTTTGTTAGGACATCAGGTCTATGGTCATCATTCGGAGCTTAAGGTGTGTTTTTGGAATGTTTTGGGGATTTTTAGAAAAGGAGAAAGTAAACTTGATGATGATATTTTCATTTCGGAATTAATTCATAATGATATAATACTCTTAACAGAAACGCATGTGGGGGTCGATGAAAGCTTATACATGTATCTTCCTGAGTTTAATTTTCTCATGCGTGTAGATCCCTTTCAAGGAATGGAAGACATTTTGGCAGTCTAGGTATATTTATATGACAGGGGGTCACGTGACTAAGTTGTTAAGGCGCTGACTTGCTAGCCTGGAGGTCGGGTGTTCGATGCCTGCATTAGCCGAGAAAGTTCATCTCGATTTTCCGGCTTGGTTTCCCCATTGTCAGTGATGCAGAAGGAGGGCCTGACAAGGACAGCTGCCTAGTCGTTCGGATGGGACGAAAAACCGAGGTCTCGTGTATAGATTGGAGTGCACGTAAAAGATCCCTTGGAATTCGATATAAGGGTATGCCGTAGCTCACTGTTGGCGTATGCCCGTCTTCCATTAACCCAGGTTAGGTGCAGAAGAGTAGGACGTTAAACCCCATTTCATTTCATTTATTTATAAGACAGTGCTACCGAACACTAAAAAAGACTACCAATGGTTAAAACTTGATAAAAGTTTTTTTCATTTATATGTTAATGATAATGATTTATTTTTAATATAGCGATTTACATAAAAGTCTAAACTTCCGGTTCGAAATCACAGCGACGAATTTTCGAAATTCCAAAATCTGAAACTGCAGATGAAAATCTTTTTTTTTACAAGGTACTCAAAGAAAAAAGAATTAGTAAAATAGGTCAATAAATAACAAAGTTACGACTGTGCATTGTTAGTTTTTTCCAAAATAACAGTGGATATGTGCGTGAAAAACACTGAAAACATACAATAAAAATTTGGTCTTCAGTAGTAATATTATACTTATCAATGAGCAATTTTTTTAAAATCTGAAATTCATTTATTTCACCTTTTAAAGGCTTCGACATTACATTGTGACAATATAGTACAGTGACCTATACAAAAGGGTATTTGTAACAGCTGCTGAAGCGAAAAATCTATGAATTTTAATGACCAAAATATTGAATTATTGATACTTAGAATTGTAAGGCAATTTACTTTTTCACTCTGATGAGACACTTTTGTCACAAAAATTGTGCTTTAGCCGAAAACTAGTAATTCTTAACTTAACAAAGGGTACTACACTAAATATATTATTATATACTCAGCCAAATTAAAAACTTGACACTTGGGAGTTTTGGGACTAGATTTTTGTTATTTGGTTTAAGGCAACTATTTTAGTGTTATGTGGTGCACAGACGACCTTGACATCAACAGAAAACAAGAATACGTCTCGCCGAAAGTCCTTGACATTGATAACGTTAGTGATGTCACAGTACCCCACAAAATGAAATTCACAGACTTGGAGAACAATGTACTGCCACACAACGTCTTCTCATGGATCTCAGAACATTAGTAAACACTACCCGAGGAAGACGTCGCCACTGCTCAGCAAGAGCATGTTGAAGGTCCTGCAACGTCAGTGGTGGATTCACTTGCTGACGAACACGTCGACCCAGTTCGTCCCAGATGTGTTCAATAGGAATAAGGTCGGGGCTAAGCGACGGCCAATCCAGGACTTGGACACCGGCATTTCTTAAAAAAATCGCCGTATGGGGTCGAGCATTGGCTTGTTGAAACGTTAGTCGAGACCCATGTCTCTGCATAAACGGAAGAAGAACAGGTTGCAAAATCTGATCCCTGTACTGGACAGCATTTAAGTTCCCTTGGACAACAACAAGAGGAGAACGTCCATGTCCACAAAAAGAAACCCAAACCATGACGCTGCCGCCACTTAATCGGTCAACTTCTCTGACGCATACTTGAGCGTAACGTTCACCTCGTCTGCAGTACACTCGGACCCTGCCATCGGCAAATCTCAAAGTGAATCGTGATTCGTCACTAAAGACAACCGAATTCCACTGTCTTTGAGTAAATTGTATGTGTCTTGTGGCCCATGCAAGTCAGTTACGGCGATGAAGAGGTGTCAATATTGGATCATTATAGGGGCTCCGAGCTCGACGACCAGCAGCCTGCAAGCGATGTCGAACAGTTTGTGCAGTTACCCTTCCACCAAACATCTCTCTACTTGTGGAGGTTGCAGTGACAAATCTGTTTCTAAGATGACGTAATCGTATTGCTTGATCTTCCTGGAGCGATGTCACACGCGGCGCTGCCGCCCTTGGGCGGTCGGCAATAGTTCCAGTTTGAAGCACTCTCATTCTAAGATTAACAAGTCAAAAGTCCCCGCCGAAATCCCCAAATAAATAGATGACACATATTAATTAATCGCACATTTATTTTTTTCAAACGTATCGAGCAATCAAACTGTACACGAAGTGTCATCCAAAAGTGTTTTAAAGAAAAATGCTAAAACCGACGAGAAAAATGAAACTGTACCCCTAGTTAGGGGGACCCTAAAGGCAGACAAAAGGGCCCCAACGCTTGACAAAAGGGCCCCCCCCCCTCTGGCCAAGGGAAAGGGCCCCTGTGTCCGAGTCAATCGTTTCTATACACTGTTACTGTCGAATCCATTACTGAATGAGAATGCAGTCATTGTATTGGCATAAAAATTTCCAATCAAGATGAACCTAAGTTATCTTGTCCCAAAGTATCAACCAATCAAAATGCGTACCCATGCCGACCCTAAGTAGAAAATGCTGATCTTCGAACCTCATCACGGCATTGTCCTAATAAAGACATACACCAAGTCTGAACATTCTTGCTCAATTAGGAAGTGAATTATTGTGTCCCAAAAAAGTGTGACGGACAGACAGACATTAAAGGCTCTTGCAACAGTAACCACAGACTGACCAGCATATAGCCTACCTATATCACGTAGACGTTCTACATTTGAAAGGCGCGGCATTTTCTATCAAAGATGAAAATAACAATTTTAATTTGTTTTCCAGTTCAAGTTACGCGTGCGTGTTCAGTTTAAGCAAACTTGCATCGATTGACCTCACGAGTTTGTGTTTGCATGTGTTTTTCAGGTTTTTCATCTTTATATGCTCATTTCGAAAGCCACAATGTGCGAATCGAATATACAATTTTCAGTATATGACCTTTAATAATCTTGAGAAAAATATATTTCCAAACGTGGTACACTTTTACATTTTTAACAACTTGTTCAGGGACACATTGGACTTAAAGTAGCTAAGTCTCTAACTAGATATCATTCAAAATTTTCGACAATAAAAACACAAATTATTTGTCAATTTAATTCGATATTGATGTTGTGATCTTACCGGGAAAAGATGGGCTTCTGATATCCAATATTTAAGACAAAATAAAAAAAATTATCAGTGGAACACGAATCGTGTACCATATCCTGTTTCAGACCCATTTTTAACAAGGGACCTGGGGAACGAGGCTAGACGGTGGTGCCGTGGTACATGGAGAGCATACGCAATAATGTAGACTGGAATAACCAGACGCTACAAATTGGCATGCTATTGAGACTTCAGGCGTATTTCGGCGAACATAACTGATTTGAAATTAGAGCAAAGGCAGAAACAAATGAATGTAAATCAGTTATATACATTCAAATCAGATTAGTTTATGCATTGCAACCCATTTGGGTAAATTTCTAGGCCCCGAATATTAGCGATTTAGCTCCTTTAATCATGCACTTAAAGAATTATGTTGTTATTTTTGTCGCGTATGGCCTAATTTTGAAGTAAAGTCACGGGTCTAATTGTAATTGGCGAATGTCGAAAAACGAGTCTTGGCCTGGAATGACCTACTATTCATCATAAGATTGTCAACATTAATTTTAGAATTGTTCTTGAAGTTGATTCAAGTCGCTATTGTAAGACTTTGGTCTTAGGTCTTTAAGACCATATTGTGTCTTTGGAAAATTATTAAATTCTCTGTCTATAAAAATAAAACCCCACGTACCTAGTAAACGTGAAATAAGAGCTATACATAATAAGTCAGTGATGTTTTGGTAAAATCATAACCTATGACAAAACTGTCCATCACGTTCTTCCTATTTTTGGACCCATGGTTAGTAGACATAATATGGTATCAGCACCTGCTTTATTTGTGTGAAATTTAGTAGGTTATTACGCATTTGGAATGGAAATTAGCGCCAAGGCTATATCTTGGACGTGCAGGGATGGGGGTATAAATTTGAGTGTAGAATCAAGCCCCATTAGATACTCTCCTAGATATTCAAGCAGCCATTATCTGTTGAGAACAAGGGACCTGCGAAATCATCCAGCTTGGCAATAAAGTTCTTATAGCTGAAATACTGTGGTATTGTTTTACGATCACAAGACACAACAAAGAAGAAGCCCTAAAAGTAGCAGTAGTACTACACTATCCTTATTATTTTGATTCTGATTCCTTAATTTTCTCCCCAAATGACCTAGTTAATGTTGAGTGGAAGCTACCCCCCCCGCCCCCCCCCCTCCATATCTCAACACATAACGACCATGTGGTGACATATTTTACTGTACAGTGATCATATCACTGTGAGATTGTTACTTTCTGATAACAGATATAATATTGTTTTCACGAAGTTTCAGTAGATGATAAGTTTATATCTGTTTTGTCATTTTACATTCCAGCGTTTCGTATTATCTAAAAATCAATAGATACCTCGTACATGTGTTGAATACCGTGTACAGTCATCATAAATATCAATATCAGCTGCAAGGGCCAGAGATAAACAATGATAGTACCATATCACGTCTCTTTTTGTCTTTTGTATGTGTTTTATATATATCTATTAGCATGTGCAGGGGGACTGCACCACACACAATTTAAACAAACACAAATATATGAACAAGACTCAATACGCAGAAATCACAAACAAACTAGCAATTAAAATTAAGTGAATGGATCCAGGGGCTGGCTGTAAGCGTCTTCTGCGCTTCACAGTCCCGGGCCTGTAGGGATACTTAAATCTGAAAACAGTCAGGAATATATCTCGAGACACCATTGTTATATGTTATAAGAAATATGAATGGAAGCATGGTGAAGTAAAAATTTAACTATACAAGTAGCCACATGGGTGAAATGTTTTAAATAAAAGGTGGTCTAAAACTAAATGCTCTAAATCAAATGAGAAACGTTTAAATATTCAATAGAATAGAGGGATAATGAATAAAGATAGGGTACATGTTCCAGCAATATTGAAAACAAAGAAGCAAATGAGAAAATGTAGATAAACAGCTGTCTGCTGACTGAATGACGTGGCGTAAAAGGCGGTAGGTTGCCAATGACGTCAAATTTCAAAACGGTAACAAAACCACAATAACAAGGGTGATAATCCAGATAAAATAACATCAAAGGGTTACTTAACTTTCGGTTTGGCAACTAATCGGAATAAATAAGCTATGTAATTACACAAAATGTAATACATAATACCCCCATCTGTGTAGCGAGAAAACTTACATATAGATCTTCTAATCCCCTTGAGTGCCTGGGTTTTCCAATTTTCGCACTGACAGCGGATCGTACTAGTATATACTCCGCCCCCTTGAGAACCTGGGATGTTTTCCACCAGGAATTGTTTTGTTTTTTTTTTTGAAATTAGGATTAATTTCAGTGCATCTGAGACAATTTAGCCAGCGATTTCATTGACGTTTAGAATTCGTTGACAATTTGAGTATTTGAAACAGACTCTTTCTCAGGGGCCCCCGGAATCTGTTGGTACCTACCAGTCCCGGGACCTTCAATATCCCTTTCTGCCTAGGGCTCCAGTCCTCGAACCCTCAGCCCAGGTACTGGTGGGCTCCGCCGAGATAAAATATTAGATTTGTGGGATGCCCTAAATGTGGGGGGCCCGGAACATTTGTTCCACTTAGATGCGGTACTGCATTGAATGTAGGCTTATTAATGTAACTGTTTTAATGCAGGTTCCTATATGCACTCAACGACAAGTTCACACCAATCTAATTATAATCAGTTGGGGCATCTTCACACAAAATCGCAAATAAAATATAGACCTTTACCAATTATCGAAAACGACATGAATCAACCTCAAAGGCCAGTGACGTCACAGTGGCCGAACTGATATTTGAAATGTTAATTCCTTCACTACCAAATACACGGCCTGGATGTGTATTCATTAACGTCTGAATAATTCCTTAATCATCTAATAAAAGGAAAGAATTGGCCACAGAATCATTGTCTGATATGAGCGAGAGAAATTGGGGTAGCTTTAAACAGGGATTTAAATTTAAAACAAATGTCACACCGACGACATTCACTGTAGCCAACTTTCGTGTGTCATTGTGATCGGAATATATTGGAGTAATATATGACCACCAACAATGCCTAATATAAAAAATTCATCATGTCGGCTTTTACGAAACAAATGGTAATAATCACACAAATTCGGTTCATCAACATTTGTTTTATTATTGTTATTGGTCATTAAGAGTGATGGTATTTGTTTTAATTCGAACTAGATTGTCAAGACAAATGATTGCTATAGCTCCATCACATATATCCTATCCGCATTTATCTCTTGCAATACACTCCCTTTTCGTAACGAAATATTCACAAAACATGGGGTATATTTCCACATGCCCTCTACCAGTGTTATAACTTGGAACAAATCAAAATGAGAATAGTCCATTAACTTTCATACGTTAGTAATCTACCTTTTGTTTATTATAACTTCTATGAGAATAAGTTCTGTTAATTTCACCAATTAATTGATACCTTGTGGTAGGGGATTACCCTTTATTATCATATTGTTGGCCAATAAATAAACCTGATATTTATTTGTTGATTTATATATAGTTTATCACCCCAAAAACATAAATGTCATATCTTCTGAACAAAACGTACAGCGTTAGCTCTTAAATGTGTATTTTAGAGTATTCAACACCCTTAAGGCTGTAATCGAAAAGGTGAGAAGTGTTTTAGAGCTCGGCAAATAATAAATTTGTGTAATTTTCTCAAACCCTATGAATATACCAATATCTATACATGTAGATATGAGGGTGCTGGAACAATCCTGTTGGTTTTCGATTGATTTAAATTGCGTGCACATAACCATATATCTGGCATGTAATGATTGGACTAAATTACGTGGGCAGAAAATATATTCACGTGGCGATGTGTTTCATTTTCCGACGAGTTGATTATAAACCAACTGTTTGATTTGTTTTAGACAGACGCAGCCAGAAAGTCCCCAAGTACTAATACTCTATAGACAAACTTCAAGCAGATATTATTCATCTGGTGAGTATGTTTAAAATATTGTATACTAATGTAAAAAACACAGGGTTGACATAGATCTTAGAGGGAAATGGGGTATAGTATACGAATATTAGTCTGGATGCGTTGTCAACATACGAAAATAATAGGCTACATTATCCCATACTACGCGCAGCGTTTCGTTTGATTAGAAGTAATCCCACTACACACGGCTATTATGAGTGGATATTGTTGTTTTAAATTTTGATTGGTCAGTAGTCCGTCTACCAGCCAATCACTAGCTACCCTACAAGAGCTTTACATTTAAAACGAGTGCCAATATTGGACCAAATATGTTTACATAACGTTACGTCATGGCTCACGATTTTATGATGCCTAATTAACCCACGCATAGCCGAATACTACAGTAAAACTAATTGTGTGACAAACGAGGCTATCAAGTCGAATGAAATGTAAACAATACTGTTTGGAAACAAACATACTTTCACCGTTTTTAATACCTTAAATCACTGTCCAAAGTTTTATGGAAGACCCAGATTAAACGAAGGACTGCCATGTTGCTGTACTTAAGTGATAGATTTCATTGAACGGAAAGAATAGACGCACTCCCGCATAAGTTCAAGAATCAGACGCTATTCCAGCAATGGTCAGAGAGGGATTTCTCGGGCCATTGCGTCAGGAATATGGATTATCCGGTCTTTTACATTATCATAAACAAAGTTTAAGGGAGTTAACGAGTCCTAAAACAAGATCTCGGCGCCCATGAAATTAATTTAAAAATGCGATTTCATAAAATCCATTTCGTTGCATTGCCAGTTCAATATGCAACATTCTTAATTCTTTTAATTGTAAAATTTCTCCCTTCATGGGTCATATCTATGTTTTTTCAATTAATCCTAATACATGGTCACGATTCATGGTTGTTTATAATAATGCAAGAATTGTGGGATATACTGTCAAATATACTGGATAACTATCAACATAAATAACCAAACCCTCGGTTACGCAAGGGCAAAGCTTTTTTCCGTCAAATATTGACAACGGTCCAGGGCACCCCGTACGTTAAAGACTAGCGGGTGCTAGTTGACTGAGATAAACTAGGCCTTTTCGGGAGTAACATAATATGGTTAAATTTTTTTTCAGTAAGTAGGGTTTTTTATCAGTGGGAGGAGACCCGGGAACGAGGTTGGACAGGCGACCCTATACCTGGTCACGTTCATGTTGGAAATAGAAACCACGTCACTTGATTAAGTAACAGACCAAATAACTTCACACCACGAAACCATCCAACCCCATCTTTATATAGAGGCAATCGGTTATTGGATAGAGAGATCACCTAAACCATCCAACCCCATCTTTATATAGAGGCAATCGGTTATTGGATAGAGAGATCACCTAATTGTTTACCTCCCTACCAGTCTTTTCAAAATCTTTTGTTCTAAAATCTATCGATATTATTCCAAGCAACGACACATTTGCAAAAATAATTATATACAATAAATGAAAACCAATTTGGTATTATATTCAGAAAATACGTAGAAGGGATTTATCTACCATAAGCATAGAAGTAATACATGTATTATACTTTATCTACTTTAAAGTGGAAATTTTTTATATTTTCGAAGAAAGTCAAAACATAAATGTTTCTAATTCATTTGTTTAATAGGTTAACTCACTATTATACATTCATAGACATTATTCCCCACACTTGACAATCTTCCAAACAGGAAATAATAACACATTTACCTCCCTTGTTTTTCTATTCCCCCATGCAATAGCTGTCTTTAAACATTTGAAGTTGAAAATTATATTTTTGCCAATTTCTCAACTAGCAATAGCGAATTATAGGATTATTCTTTAATAAGGTAGGACTGTTTATAGATAACATCTATTTTAAGGCTTTATTTAAATATATTTCAAAAATATAATTTAGAAATATGAAATTTCTGCTTTAATATTATACAAGAACAACTGTTTGTCGCATTTAGGGGGGTTGGGATGGCCTAGTGGTCTAGAGTGCCGCGCTTCGAGCTCTAGATGGCCGGTCACCTCTGGCTTGCGGCTGTGGTTTCGATCCCTGGTGTGAGCGTATGTCGCATGGGGATAGGGGCGCCTTCTCAACCTCGTGGGTTTTACCTCCGAGCACTCCGGTTTCCTCCCACTGCTAAAGACCCCTACGCGCAAGCGAATTATTGAAAGTCTACCGGCGACAATTTTGACGAAACTTAAAATAGATGGTTATCTTACAAAGATCTCGGTTCCTTTCGATATTGGTATGTATCGGACCGCAACTTTGTGGATTATGGTCCAGATTGTATGAAAAATCACGTTTTTAACTTGCATAGCCACACTAGAGGTTATAATTTCTATCCGATTTTCATGAAACTTCACATGTAGGTATATAATCCAACGATGCCAATTCCTGTCGTTATTGACGAATATTGGACCGTCACTTACCGAATTATGGACCCTGAAATGTACTAAATAACGTGTTTGTAAATTGTGGTCCATCGTGTTTTTTGATTGGATTGTAACATCTGGATTACAGACCCCGATTGTGCGAAAAAACACGTTTTTAGCTTGTGGACCGTCAAAAAGTCACTTTTTTAATTCGATTTAAAAAAAAAAACCCTTAAAGTATGTCTCAGTTAAACCATGATGACGTTTCAGTTCGACGGTTGAACATCAGAGCAAAACTGCCAGACATAATGGCCGCTCCGCGTGTGCAAATAGAGTACAAGTATGTGATACCAAGGTTATGGACCCTCTATAGTTAATAATTTAGATGCAACTGAAAAAATCATGATTATCCCACAGATCTCGGTTCCTTTCGATATTCACGCATATCTGACTGAAGAATTTTGAATTATAGCCCCTGTTCATTTGTTGTTGTTAAATTCTTCAAGAGATATTTGGTAATGTTCAGATTATTAAAGAAGCTAAATCTCTAACTCAATATATTCCACGATATTCGAAAACATACGAATTATAATTCAATATTGATCAATTCAATCAATCGTCGTGAATTTTATGGTTTCGGGTGCCATTTTGATGGGGTTCCAAAATGAACATTTTCTGCTTAGGCTACTCAGCGATAAGCAATTTGATTGGTTGATGCTTTAGGATAGTGGCTACATTGTTTTTTTCGGGATAAAGCTGATGTGTGGGCGTATTCAATGCCTTGGGTGGCCATCTTTTTATCTCAAATATCGTTCACAGATACCTTCATTACTTTGTGAATGCAATAGGGGAAACAATTTTAAAGATATTTTAGTGAGAGTGATGAATCTTGATGCATAGTTGATATATAGCATCAGGGTAGTGATATTTGACTTACTGCGATCGCCCTCCTGGAGTTGCTCAATCTCCTCAAATTCTCCAAAAAGGTTTTGTTAAAGCGACCGTGGTTTTAAATATGGTAAAAAGCATACGAGCATCATTTCGTCCGATCTTCGTTCCGGAGTTACCTACCCTTTAACGACAAAAGTCATCCTATCTGTGTGAAATTTATATGCATTGAATTACAGCAATTTGTGTTAGGTCCAGAGTTATGGCCCTTGTTTTACTTTCTTGACAGAATGACAGTTGTAAATGCTCTAATGACAAAATGTATGCGATCTGTATAGACTTTATATACATCATTTAAAATAGTGAAACGAGGAAGCCTATTACATTTCAGAAATTTCCATTGATTACTTCTAGAGTTATGGTCCTTGTTTCACTTTGTTAGACGTTGTGACAATAGTTATCATCCGATCTGTATGAAATTGATATGCATCTTTTAAATTTGTGTAACGAATTTCAGCTAGTTCCGTTAATTACATCCACAGTTATGGTCCGTGTTTCACATCGTTGAACCCGTTTATAGTCCGGCAGCAGGTCGACAAACCTGGAAATATATTCCACCTAATGGTTTTTGATGGATAATATATCTTCAGTATGTGTACATTAAGAATCCGGATGATGGCACCCTTGGGGAAATTTAGATATTCAATATGGCCTCCATGGGGCATTTTCTGGTTATTTAGTGGGGTAAAATATGTGACAGATTCTCGCGGACCTCGGTTTTAAGATTAGTTTTGTAAGAATTCGAACCACTGAATCCAATGAGCATGGGTATTCCTCCTAAAAAGTGACGTCTAATTCCGCTAGGAGGCCAAATTCAAAAAAACAAAGGATCAAAGTTTTAAAAATAAATCTACGAAATATAGGTCAGATTGTCTTCTATTTTATTCTGTATTTGCTACAAGAGTGAATTGTACACAGAAAATGAAGTTTGTCGCTCAATCCGGAAGTACCAAAATCTTGAAACGTGATATGTCCCTAAGGCATTTTTGATATATTACTTACAGACAAAGGGATTATATTTTCCGAATCCTTGTAGGAATGCTCATCAAATGTAGGACGCCATTTTGAATTGAAAATGAAAGTGAAATTAATACATTTCTGGCTGCTCGGAATTTGAAAAGTTAGAATTTCCGCTGTGACTTATTTTTGTTGATTTTTGGCAATTGATGGACGCCATTTTGAATTGAAAATTAAAAAAAAGCAAAATTAATATATTTCTGGATAGTTCGAATTTCCGCACCATCTTAAATCGTGGAAAATCCCTAAAAGATTTTCGTTACGTTACTTACAGACATGAGAATTACATTTTGCGAATCCTTGCTAAAATACATAAAAATAATGTCGGAGCCTGATTATAGTTGCGTATGAGGAGTGGCAATTTTATCCGACATTTTCTTCGAATTTTCACAAAATTCGAATTCAACCGTCATCAAGGTGTACCGGTGATATAATCAAACGGACTTGCAAAGAGGATAAAAATCTTTTTTGCGAACTCTGCAGTCATCATAAGTTAAAAAAAAACCCCATGAAGTTACGGTTCGATACATGCAAATAACGACAGGAATCGTGGTCGTGGGGTGATAAACCTGTATTTCTAGTTTCGTTGAAACCGGATAAAAAAATTGTGACCTACCATGAACGACGACATTATATGTCCAAGTGATAATGTGAGCGTATAAAAAATATACATTACGGGCTTGAAAAAAAAAGAAGAATTGGACGTGATTTGGAGAAATCGTCTCCTATTTCACACTTTAATAAATTTCTGGATACACTGGCTCAAGCTCGAATTTTGGCTATTTGAAAATTTGGAATGTTTGTTCTTGGGAATACATATTTTCGAAACGTTTAACAATTACGAAATCGACGAATGTTACTGGCGAAAGAATTCGCTTATATATTTGTATATTTCACAATTTCGAATTTCCACTTTGACGTTTTTCGTGATCCATCTTTTATGTTCTGACCCGTCCCGATTTTAAATGGCTTGTTCTATGTTTCTTCTGGAATGGGAAGTCAGTCCGATTACAGCAATGCATTTATCGGACCGGAACTTCGTGGATTATGGCCCCTGATTGTACGAATAATCGTGTTTTTCAGCTTGTGTACTTGATAGAGGTCACAATATTTATTCGATTTAACAATCCGTTTTAAATATCACCATTACATCTTAATGGGGGTTGGGTTCGCATCTCGTTAAAATCGGACTAAAACTGCCGCACAAAATGGCCGCCACTTGTACGCAAATGGTGTAAACATATGGTATGTCAAGGTTGTAGATCCTCTAGAGGCCACAATTTTGATTCGATTTTGGCGCATATCAGTTCGTAACTTAATGAATTATGGCCCCCGACACTAATGGAAAATAAAGCCCACTTCATACATTAAAATTGAATTAAAATGTTTACTTACGAAGACATATGGATATTCATAATGCGATAATAATTTATGGTATGGCGCGTAAGTTTGTCTTGTCTATTTGTTTGTTTAAACATTTCTCTGATTATAATATTAATGTTTGGACTGGTTTTATTTTTGTATTAAATAACATAAATCTTAATTTTCACAAATTTGCTGATAGCAAATACTAATAATAATTATCTTAGTAAACGAAGCATTTTTACCCAGCCTCGTTCTGATCAAAATACCCCGTTCCCATTACAAGACAATTTTAAAAAAAAAAACACGTTTTGGAACTCCAGACAAACGAGGCAATTTTTTTTTACCTCGTTACAACGTGCCAAAATCGTGGCAAAAATTTTACCACGACAAAAATGTCGAACGAGGCATTCTGAGTTTTATAGTGTGACTATACGATAAATCTCGTGGACACTACAGGGGTTACAATTTTTATCCGATTTTGGTGAAACTTTGTAACCCAAAGATCGTGGTTCCTTTAGATATTCGCGCTTATTGGACTGAAACGTACTAAATTATTACCCTGATTGTACGAAAAACTGCGTTTTTATAAGCCCACAATGGAAATGTGGACGTATATTGCCGTCACCCCCATTCTTCTTTCGGTCCGTCCATCGTCCACAATGTTTTTGTGAACGCACTAGGGGCTAAAGTTAATATCCGATTGACTTTTAATTTATACACAGTGTTTAAAGTCATGAGACGAAGAAGTCGATTGATTTTCAGCGATATCGATGATTACTGCCAGAAAAATCTTGTGAACGCTCTAGATGCTAAAACTAATATCCGATTGACTTTAAATTTATACATAGTGTTCAAGGTCATTAAACGAAGAATTCTATTGATTTTCAGCGATCTCCCATAATTGCTGCCAGAATTGTGGCCCTTGTTAATTTTGAAATATTTTGTGGGTGCTCTAGAGGCTCAAGTTTGACTTTAAATTTATACACGGTGTTTAAGGTCATAAGACGAAGGATCCTAGTAATTTTCAACGATTTCCAATCCAATTATTACTGCCAGAGTTATGACCCTTGATCACTTTGAAATATCTTATGGACGAAGGACATGAGACAAACAATCGAAACAATTCTAGCCATTTCTGATAATTACTTAATGGGCTATTACTCGTAATAAGATTTGCATGTGTTGTAAACGTTCTCATTACTGACAAAAGAAAAAATATGCGACAAGCCTTGTTGACTGCCCTGACGACTTAGCTGTTGTAGGCGTATGTTTCGTTGCATGGAAACTTATCTTTTAGCTTGTGATTATATTACCGTTACACCTTAATTATGGTTTTGTTCGAATTTCGTGAAATTCTGACCGGACAAAACGACCGCCGCTCATACGCAAAAAGAGTACAAAAAAATGGTATGTTAAGGTTGTGAATCCTCTAGAGGCCACAATTTTTGTACCGATTTTGATGAAACTTTAAATCTATCTTTATATCACAAAGATCCCGGTTCCTTTTAATGTTCATACATATCTGAACATAACTTCCTGGATTATGGACTTTTGTGTTTTTTTTTCGAAAAATCGCAAATTTAGCTTGAACGGTTAATTTAAATTTCGGGAAAATCAAGATGAATCTACCCGACAAAATGGCCGCTGTTTGTAGGTAAATTATGTAACACTATGTTATGGACCCCCCTGGAGGTCATAATTATTATGAGAGTTTGTTGAAACTTAAAATATATCTTTATGTTCCACTATGTTATGGACCCCCCTGGAGGTCATAATTATTATCCGAGTTTGTTGAAACTTAAAATATATCTTTATGTTCCACTATGTTATGGACCCCCCTGGAGGTCATAATTATTATCCGAGTTTGTTGAAACTTAAAATATATTTTTATGTTCCACTATGTTATGGACCCCCCTGGAGGTCATAATTATTATCCGAGTTTGTTGAAACTTAAAAATATATCTTTATGTTCCACTATGTTATGGACCCCCCTAAAGGTCATAATTATTATCCGAGTTTGTTGAAACTTAAAATATATTTTTATGTTCCACGGATCTCGACCTCGTTTAATTGTTGCACAGACCATAACTCTCTGGATTATGGCTCCTGGTTGTACGGAAAAAAATGTTTTTCGTTTTTAGATTGTTCTCTATCCATCTCTTGCAAAATGTGGTCATATATTGCCTGGCAACCACTGATTACTTGTTGAGATTCTTTATATAACCCATGACATGTGACGTGACAGATCTAGTTATTATTATATTTTGTCTCTTCCATTAGAAATTACCTACATCTTAAAAAATGACGGTGCTGTTAGTTTTGCTGCTATTATTGAACGTGACCTCCATAGCACCTGCTAGTAAGTTCTATGTTAAACACATATATCAGGCGCGGATCCAGAGGGGGGGGGGGTCCAGGGGGTCCGGACCCCCCTCCCCCCTGCTCAGACTTGAAAATTTTTTATGCGATTTTATTGGCGACTTTTTTATTGGCCTCCAATCGCAGCAGAACAGTAGGATTTTACACCCCTTTTTTATTTCACTTATAATTGTATGATCAACTTTATATGTCTTTATTGGATTCAATGATTAACTAAAATCTTATTTCATCTTACAAGTTACAAGACCACAATATCTTGGATGAGTTGTATTTGTCCTGCCTTTTTAGTCAAAATCTGTGACAAAGTTTGTGGCCTTTGATAACAACGTAATATTCTGTAATTATACAGGTTTACATGGTGATGAGGAAGCACAGGACATTATCATGGAAATTGATATATCGATGTCTCTATCATTATCTCAATGTGATAATATTGAGTGTAAACATGGCGGTACTTGCTTACAAGGATCCTGTCTTTGTCCCGCTAACACGAGCGGAAAGTATTGTGAGGGTAAGGAAGAGTTATTGAATTGTATCAAATAATTTCCATTATAACATTCAGTCATTAAATTGTTTACTATGTGTTCCGACTTATTTCCATGGTCCCAGATTGACCTAAATTGAGTTGATTAGTGTCCCCCAATCAATACATTTGTAAAGGTCGTTTTTAAATGTAAACATTTAGATCATTTTCATAATAAGCAAAGCGGTCTTTAGTTTTAGAAAACTCCAAATCCATGCAACGTCAACTGAAACATGATTACCGATGTATGAACTATATAATCCTGTTTCATTATTCTCGCGACCACTTATCTCATATTGCCGATAGAAATTGTACCTGACATACCGTGGCATTGTCAATAGCGTATAATATGACCTATAGTTGTGCCACTGTCTGTGGGTAGGATATGACAGTTATATACTCGTTTGTAAAAATAAAAATTTTAATACTTATCAATTATATTAAAAATGAATCAGTTTTTAAATATTTAGCGTACATTAAGTCGTGAGAAATGTGATTATAGTTTCCACAAAATGCAAATCATGCAACATAACTTTAATGTGTAAATATTACTGTGTTTTTCAGTAAGCCCATGCGATGGTGTTACGTGCAATAATGGTGGAGAATGTGTTGGTGACGGTGTTTGCGAATGTGTACCTGGTTTCAGTGGAATCACGTGCAACAGTAAGTATTATTGTACACTCGGCTAATCTCGACAGATTCCGTAAACTACGTAAACTACATCTAGTCTCGGATGTATGACAGTAAGTGATATGTACCTACGCCCATACATTTGCGATGCGGCGACCGGTTTACTTTAACAGGAAAACTTGACGCTATTACACACAAATTGGGAACCTATTCGGCTAGCGACCTATTCGACCGATCGAGCTGCAACCTGTTCGTTGGAAACCTATTTAGAGTAAAGACAACAGTCTCTATTTATCAACCAATAAAATCCAACGTTATGTCTATCAAATGAAAGTAGAATATATTATTTTTTATCCATTCCTTCAGCTCGGAATAGAAGTGTAATTTCGTCATCGGTCGAATAGGTCGCTAGCCAACTTGTGTTTGGAATGGGCGCACCCATGTTTCATCCGGGACCTTTAAAGTAGTTCCAATATGGGGGAATTCCTCATACAGCCGAGTTTAGATTCCCGAAATCTTCCGAGGTTTGCCGAGTGTATTATTGTAATGTTTTGTCTTGGGTTCAACACTTTATCTGCTGGTGAATCGCGTGGTTTTACATGTCCAAAATATTGGTTCTCCCATGTATCATACTGGATTATGGCCCCTGATTGACCTCTAGTTCTAGGAGGGGGTGGATCCAGGAAATGTCGAAGGAGGGGGCGTTTATTTATGATATTACCAATATTATAATTATTTTACAGTGAGAGTATGTAACGTGACTGAGTGTATTGAAAGAGGGGGAATCTGTATCCATATCAGATGTAAGACCCTTGGTAAGATACCTATTCTTCTATCAGCTATATTTGTAACCAATCCAATTATTATCCACATAAGACTCTGTGACAACCAACGGCCACTCTACCTTAAAATAGGACCGTGCGGACTACTGGTTATTGTCCGAGGGAGTGGTTTTTCTTGAGCCTCGCCTCGGCCCCGACGTTTCTAGAGAATAACGGAGTAAGTGTCAGCTAAAAAGTGACTCGATCACCTCGTTCGGACCCAAATCCAAACCTTTAACCCGAATCAATGTCTTGACTCGAAGTTAACCCCAGCTCGATATATCTTGTTTCGATAAATCACAAAGTTCTAAAGATCATACACTTTATTACAACAAATAAAAAGAAAATATACAATAACACAGTGAACTAGGCACGCGAATATGTACAAAAGCAGGGTAGCCTTTTTAATCGCGACGTTAACAGGAACTCTGCTAATCCATATATACTCGTATCTCCTGAACAACGTCTCACACCAACACCTAGACACTCACGACTTCCACTGGTAATACCTGCAACAAAACCTCTCCAGAAGAGACACAACAATGTAATTGAGGGCTCACCGGTGACTACAACTAAGGCACTGGTGCTCAACACTTACGTTGAAGCAACTAAAGGGGCTAATCCAATATGCACTGACACAGAGGGATTAAACACATGTGAATTTTGATATATATATGCACAGTCCTAAACGCGGCCACAGATTGGTACACGTACACGCCATAAATTTCAATAATAGTGGCCCGAAAATAGGACAGCCGACACAGGTACACGTAAGAACCCAAGCAGGGCGCACACTACACCAACACTTGACTAATGCACAAGGTTAACACCAGCCTAATATCGGGCTCACGACACCTGCCCCAAACGAGGTTTAACATAATCCAAAACACCAACTAGACACTATCCACGACCTACCGATTCCAATCCAATCTTTGTTCTGCCGAAAAGTTGAACGCTAGTTTTATCACATGGCGTGACGTCAGCTTCTCGCTGAGCGGATATCTCGCTAACGTGACACGGCGATACTTACAGAAAATAAACAAACACGGGTAAAAGAAAAATGATACGTAGATTTATTAAAAAAAAAAAACCCGGTGATTGATGATTATTGATTACAAAATTAAAATGAGATGAGGGGGTGATTATTGACGGAAGTTATAATTTTCCAGTCGTCACAACTCAAATAACTATAATATTGTAATTTATTGAAAAAATTAATATTCCATCATATAATCTGTGGATTAATCTACATACATGTATTAACTAGACATAGTCCGTCCATTGATTTGTCAAATTTCTCGTAATCATTTTTATAATGACTGTAGTTTATCGTTAATAATTTTTTTTTTCTTCACTACACTATATAATTTGTCAATCTGACGTCCATTGATTTGTTACATTTCACATAATCATTTTTAAAATGGATATATGGTGAATTGTGTATTGACGATAATTGTGTAATTTGTTTATATTCAGGCTGTGGGGACTGTGCTGCTGGTGAATTGTGCCTTGACGATGAATGTGTAGATAAGAGTAAGTATAACATGTTACCAGTCTGTTGATTAATGTATATATAAACCAGGGGCGTAAATGTGGGGGGGGGGGTACACCCCCAGCCCCAAAAATAGTCGGTCGCAAAATCAGTGCAGTCGGTCGCAAAATAGGAGTAGTCAGTATCAAAATAAGAGCTCAAAAACAATACCCGTGTATTTGCGCGAAACCGTGTGCCTAAATTGCATACGTCACACAAAACTATAGTATAAAATAACCATGTATATGCTTGTCACTCTTATTCTGTTGTGAGTATGTTGTTCTTTGAGACCGCAGTGGGTCTCCGACTAAATGAATTAATCAGATAAACCAACAATCAGAAAACGGACGAAATTGGCAGATAAGCCTCAAGATTCTGTCCCATTTCTTATCCTCTCGTTAACGAGAATTTGGTTCCATTTGCCATGATATTAATTCAAATTTTCAAGCCGAGTCCCAAAAATTTAAAAGCTCCGTTACATATCTGAAATTTTTTCGCGCCTGCGGCGCGATTCCATTATAACATCATTTTTCTACACAGTTACATATCTGAATTTGTTTTTCGTGCCTGCGGCGCTCGATTCCATTTTAAAATTCTTCTTCTACTCCTCAGTTGTCTTATACTGTCTCAGTACTATTATATTTACAATTATAGTGAACTGCCCAGTTTGTAGTACCACTGGTGTGTGGGGCGTCAGATTGCACAGATGTTATGTCAACTCTTGCAAAACAGATCTTGAGATTCTGTCCCATTGACTGACATTTCTGGTCCACTCGTCCGCAAGAATTTCTCCCAGCAATGACCTTATATGCCAGGGCCCTGTTTCACGAAATTTTAACTTAAGATAAAATCCAATTTTAGTAGATACTTCAATTTTGATTGGCTAAGCACTAAAATCAATCTAATATTATCCAATCAAATTACTAAAATTGGGATCTTATCTTAGTTAAAATTTGGTGAAATAGGCCCCTGGATATTGAATCAATTTTTAAAAATTTTCTCAAATTACTGTGTTATAGGCACAATCATTATTATGACATAAACTATATGTGAACTTAAATAAAACTGCTTTTCAACGAGACAACGATCGGCGAACAACTATGTAGTTCTACAATAGCCAGTATTTTGTTTACTTTCATTGTGGGGTGGGATTGTGGATGGCGCCCTAGATTTGGAACCGCCCCTACCCCACCCCCATATTCCCTAGAAAACTCACTCGCGGTGCTCGGCTCCTGATTGCGTCACTCGCACTGGAGGAGGGGGGGGTATCAGTCGGTCGCATTTTGGCTAAACACCCCCCCAAACGAAATCATTATGTACGCCCCTGATACAAACATTCGACCTACACCCTCTACTTTATAAACAGTTGAAATTTAAACTCGAGTTCAAACCATCACCTGTTATAATAAAAGTCACGAAACCGTCTACGTAATTCTTGTTTCAAACCCGTTATTTCAAACTTTGATTACAGTCTGAAAACAGGGGTTGGCCATCTTGAATATCAGTTTCAACACAATCCATGAAATCTTATAAGACACAGTCTGCACCCACAAATGGTTAACCGACATGTCACAGTTTCAACACAATCGATTAACTCCTTATAAACTCACATCATAATATATGTTGTATATTTCAGGTACAAATTGTGGTTACACGGATGACAACAATTTTAACAGATGTCTTGAACGGGGTATGTTGTTTAGTTTACTAGTATACAATATTATTTCATTTGACAATATTTAGTTGAGCTACAATCATATATTACTTGAACCTGTTAAATATATACATATATATATATGATCAAATGACAGGTGATATACACTGATTATTTAATATCTATGTAACAACCCATACCTATATTCATGTTTTGTACTAGGTGAGAGAATCTACAAATAAATAAGACACTTATTGTAATAGCATCCAGCAATACAAAAGTTCAAATGTTTCAGGTGACGAATGTGGGGAAGGATTATGCGCTTTGGGTCAAATTAAATGTGTAAACAACGGGTGCAGGAGTTAGTATATTTATATCATTAATACTGTTCTACGTGATCATTTGTATGTACTAAACAGGATATACATAGTTCCTTAACAAGAGGAACACCTGGTAACACTCCTATGATTTATTACATTTCATCAATTAGAACATATTCCTCTTGATCGCATGAAAGATAATCATAAACAGAATTCTATGTTGTAAATTATATTCATATTTATTATAGGAACATATCCCTGTGCGGGGGAGAATGATGGCAGCTCTTGCATTGTAAATGATATTACTTTTAGTTGTTCTGATGGTGGTTGTTTCGGTAAATATAATTTATATTATATACAACCCCGATATTCAGCATGTAGGATCAATAATAAACATTACATAGGAACAACCGTTTGTAATCAGAGTATTAGCCTATATTAGACCCGAACTATTTTCACCTGATTTATATTCAGATAGATGGTGTTAGATGATCGAGTGGTCTAACGTACTTACTGTAGATTTATCTCAGCCATCCTTGCAAGTAGTTACTGGTTCCTTCATCTGTCTAATCACAAACATATTGTAGATTATAAGACCATGCAATTAGTTATTGCTTTCTTCACATGTTTAATCCCCAACTTGTAAGTAATTTACTCCAACTTGTGATAAAGCACATACAGTATTAGTGTTGGGGGACTGCCCTCGCCCCTATCATCTGGACTTCACCTATGTGTTGATAGATAGTTTAGATACTGTGTAATAATATATTACTTATTTTATTGTTGTACCAAATCCATGATTGTTGATAGATAGTTAGATATTGCTGTATGTAATAATATATATTACTTGTTTTATAGTACAATGTGGTGAAGACAGTGATTGTTCCGGTCTTCCATGTGTAAATGGATTCTGTGAAAGTAAATAATCACCTTTTTTTTTATTGATAATCACCTGATTTGTATATAAACATGTTGAACCTCTTGATTTGAATAAAAAAAACTAACATATTGTTTTTCCCACGAAACCAACTAACACGACTCTTGTTTCCTTTTATAAATTCATTTTTGGGCTTGTTTATCAATAATATATAAATTGTATTTTTCAGTCCATAAATGTGGAGAATCATATTGTGAACTGTAAGTAAACAAGCTTATATTATACTATATCCACTGTACAGTAAACCTCCCGCTAGGGTCCCTTAAATGTGGAAACTCATATTGTGAACTGTAGGTAAACAAGCTTATGTTATACTATATCCACTGTACAGTGAACTATTATTAGATTCAATAAAATAAATTGTCATATTTAACCACTGATATAAGATTTAATATAATAACTTATATTGTAATATTCACCCAACAAAGTAACCATGTTTTGTATTTTTCAGAGACTAAATGTGGACAACCATATTGTGAATTGTAACCAAACTAGTTCGTGTTAATATTTAACCACTTCTTTAAAATAATTGAATGCTATTTACTTCTTTTTGAATTATACTTCTAAACTAACAATAGATTCCTCTAAACCAAAAACTACAATAAATTCATCTGTATTACTTCATAAAATCTAGATAAACCAAGATTTTAAAATATTATAAACAGTTTGTTCTTTGTTTGTTGCTGTGTTTATCATTCATCCATGTTATCTTCTGTATTTTGTTAAACCTAATTCGACGATGAGTATGGACAGAAAACCACCTGCCCAGGTAAAATGTCACCCATAGTACATGGCTTTATACCGAGTCATGTTGAACAGTAAAGTTAAGTTTATTTAACCCCATTTCATTATATTTTATGGTTTTAGTTTTAAAACATCTCGCGAAGGGTATTAAAATGATACAATTTGACATAAACCACCCAAACAAACAGAAAGATTGATTACTCCCCTTTGATCTCCTGAATCTAAAGCTGGTGATGTAATAATTATTACATATCACATTACAATAGTTCCATTTTAATCAATGTAGATGATATTAACTTCCTGTAAAAATATCGGATTGTGAGGATGTATCGCCGAAGTGAGAATAGGCGGGTGTGAGAGAAGGGGGAGAGGGGGAATTACTATCTATAAACGATTGTGGTCTGTACCCACAAACTAGTAATTACTTCCTTTATCTCTTTTTTTCTAACACTGGACCTAGCTCCACTGCTTAACCGAACCCGAAGTGTCGATCGGGTCGATTGTGTCGAAGGAGCATCCATTGCGTTATGGTGTACCCCAGGGCTCGATCCTCGGACCAGTCCTTTTTGCTCTGTACATGGTTCCACTTGAGTACATCATCATTCACCACGGATTAGACACGGTAATTTTCGCTGACGATACTCAACTCCACATTGCGTGCGACGCTAAGACTGACTATTCTTCTCGCACTCAATGATTCGAAAACCGAAATTGTGTGGTTTTCTTCTCGCTTCAAGAAAGCTGAAGCCCCGTCTACCTCAACGGGGGTCAAGATTGGTGATGTTATAATCGCCGCTTCTGTGCAGCCTGTTCGTGATCTGGGAGTGATGATGGACTCGAGTGGAACCATGGAGGCTCATATCGCAAATGTATGTAGAATTGAGACATATTTTAGATCAAGACTCAAGCGAAAAATTAGTCAACTTGTACGGTTGCTGAGAAATAGACGATTTTATACAAGTCATCTATTCAAGGTTTTTGGTCTATAAAAGTTGCAATTATCATTCGATTTACATAAAATTTTCACAAAAGTTATATGAGTTCAAGGGTAACGTGGAACCGAAAGTGACAAAAGTTCAAAGATAACGTGGCACCAGTGAAACCCGTCGTAACTGCTACGCAGGTCTAGTTTGTTAATTAAAATTTGATCGGTGCATTCCGGTTATGGCGGACAACGCGTTTTATTAATTCTAAAGAAATACTGCAAAACCTCGAGCTGAAAAGAATTGTAATCAACTGCATTGACATTGGTGCATCTTTTGAAACCCACTTTTGATGAAACTGACCTGAAAATCTTGTTATAGACCTATCTAAAGTTTTGACGGACAGTCACGGGTCAACGTCTAATACCAGTACTGGTATTAGCAGTACTCTGAACTACAGAATATAGCCGAAAACCACGTACCATCTAAAATTGATTGATTTAAAAATGAATATTGACCTGACAAAAACGAAAGCTGATTATCCCCCCAAAGTTCATTCCAACTGCCTTGAAAAAGAGAACGGGGAAAGCGAGGCACTCGCTGTTTGAGGCCATCGATCTGGACCTATATGAACCTGCAGCCCATATGGTTACACTTCACACCTCCTTAGATAGAATTTTCCCCTGGATTAAAAGTCTGGAGAATTTCTATTTTGACAACCTAGGGCTAGATGATAATCTTTAACATCGAATGGACATATTACCCCTCACACTGGGAAGACCGAGAAAATACTGGTAACTCGATTGTAATTAAGCTAAATTCTACGTTAAACAATAGCCTACTGTATAGCCTAACATTTTTTCTCCCAACAGGGACCATTATGGTCCAAGGGGTAAGATATAAACTTTTTCTGGATCACCTCCAATCGCTGAAGGATATTCTCAATGTTGTTGTACTAAAAGCGAACGATACGCAAACAGATCTCCTATTACAAGTGGGGATTCTAGCTGATGATGCGCTGCAGCCAATGTCAATGATTCGAATGAAGAATCCTGGGAAAATACCAAAATTGTGAAACATCAGATGGGGTTTGCTAGTCAGCCCAAGGATCAATGCACTGATACAAGAGATATCTCAACAAATAGTACAACATATAGTACCACCTCACCTGTTATCGAAGAAGTCCAACCTGGTTATACATATATGCCAGAAATCATCAATCAGATAAATCGTCAGTATTGGTGATAAACTCGAAAACTTTACTAGCTGTATTGAAAGTTCATTTGTCAAAGCGATACAGGAATTTACAAAAGTCCAAAATCAAGATACAGCTCAGTGTTTTGATACTATACATAATAATCAGTCCGCATCATTAGCTCCCACTACGGCTTTATCTGGTGAAATTAAGCCCAGTATATCTCAAGCTATGCAACCATCAGAGAATGATATCATATTAAAACAACAGGCATCTGACTCTGCAAAACTAGAGAATCCTGATCTACTAACTATCCAATCTTGTATATCTCAACAAACCAAACCGCTAATCACAATTATAAACCGATGTGGTATAAGAATAATCATATTGTAAATAATGATTGATACGATAACATGTATTATAAAGATAGTCAACATTACGCAGACAACTATAATAGGGGCAGCCGAGGAGGCAACAGGTCTCAATTTAGAAGGTCTCCAGGTTACCATTAGCAATTAGTTTACATCTGCCTCTAACTGCAATCCTCCGCCCCTAAACCGAAATCGCATCGGATAATGACGGATACAATAACATGTATTATCATGGCAGTCCTCATTACATAGACAATTATATTAGGGGCAGCCGAGGTTGACCTGGCTACCATTTCCATTAGTTTACAAATATCATTATTATTATTATTATTATTACTTTAGGTTGCATATTAAAGCGGGAATTTTACATTTTCTAAGAAAGTCAAAACATAATTATTTCTATGTCTATTGCTCAAAAGCTTGTCAACTCACTATTATACTATCATGGGCTTTATTTTAGAGGCATAAATATCTGCGACACAGGAAATAATAACACATTTACTTCCCTTGTTTTCCATTAATTCACCTCTATGGAATGGTTATTTTCAAACGTTTTTATTTGAAGTTGAAAATTATATGTTTGCCAATTTCTCAATTGGCAATAGTGAATTATAGGATTAATAGGATTATTCTTCAACAAGGTAGGGCTGTTTATAGATACAATCTATTTTAGGCCTTTATTTTAATACTTTTAAGAAATTTAACTTAAAAATATGAAATTGCAACTTAAGTAATTATATAAACAGATTGATCTTCTGTTAAAAATTTATTCAGTAAAATTTTGTTTTCATTAAAGTGAACCAATACTTTATTGTTATTGATACTATTTGAATTTTTATTTATTTGATGTTTATTTTTGTTTCTAAACTTGAAATTTAATGACTTTGTTAGGACATCAGGTCTATGGTCATCATTCGGAGCTTAAGGTGTGTTTTTGGAATGTTGGTTGGATTTTTAGAAAAGGAGAAAGTAAACTTGATGATGATATTTTTCATTTCGGAATTAATTCATAATATACTATTCAAAAAAAAGTAGGGGATAATTGGTTTTTAAGTGTTATTAAAGTCACCTAATGAAACTGACGAAGAAACAAATGACAAAATGAAATGAAGTTCATATTCATCGATTTATTCCGAATGATCGTTAGACTAAGTAAGGCACAGAGTGACCATTATAAGGGTAAAATGAAGTTCACATTCATCGATTTATTCCGAATGATCGTTAGACTAAGTAAGGCACAGAGTGACCATTATAAGGGTAAAATGATACCCGGGGTCAAACAGCAAAGTTACCACAGCATCACAACAAAGTCAGTAACGGGTAAATCCTCCTCTGTTTGCCAAACAAGCATTGATCCGACGTGGCATACTCCTAATGAGACGTCTAAGGTCATTTTGGTCCAGATTGTCCCATTCCTGTTGCAACGCAGCAGCAAGTTCTTGGACATTGGCAGGACGTTGTTGACGTTGACGTAACCTCTGTCCAAGCATGTCCCAGACATGCCCGATGGGGGAGAGGTCGGGACTCAGTGCTGGCCAAGGTAATGTGGTGATGTTCTGTTGTTGGAGGTAACCTGTAACGATCCTGGCCCTGTGACATCTTGCGTTGTCATCTTGGAAGATGAAACGGCGGCCATGACGTCGTGCGAACGGCACAACATGGACTGCCAAGATGTTGTCCCGGTAGTACTGGCCTGTAACACGCCCTGCAACAACATGTAAAGCCGTTCTTCCAGCAACAGTGATGCCTCCCCACACCATAACAGAACCACCCCCAAATCGATCATGTCTGTTGACGCTAACGTCTTGGAAGCGCTCGTTTCGACGACGCCTGACCCTCCTACGTCTGTCCAAAAAATCAACAGTGAACCGTGACTCATCTGAAAACATCACATTGCTCCAGCGTCGATTATCCCAGTGTTGACGATCCCTACACCAACGACGTCTTGCCTCTCTCAAACAAGGGATCACGCGAGGACGTCGGGCGCAAAGGTGGCCCCTATGCAGTCGATTCCGAATCGTCTGGCCACTCACTCTCACACCAGTGTCTGTTGTGCGAACGGCACAACATGGACTGCCAAGATGTTGTCCCGGTAGTACTGGCCTGTAACACGCCCTGCAACAACATGTAAAGCCGTTCTTCCAGTAACAGTGATGCCTCCCCACACCATAACAGAACCACCCCCAAATCGATCATGTCTGTTGACGCTAACGTCTTGGAAGCGCTCGTTTCGACGACGCCTGACCCTCCTACGTCTGTCCAAAAAATCAACAGTGAACCGTGACTCATCTGAAAACATCACATTGCTCCAGCGTCGATTGTCCCAGTGTTGACGATCCCTACACCAACGACGTCTTGCTTGAATATGATGATGTCTCAAACAAGGGATCACGCGAGGACGTCGGGCGCAAAGGTGACCCCTATGCAGTCGATTCCGAATCGTCTGGCCACTCACTCTCACACCAGTGTCTGTTTGAAGACGAGCGCTGATCTGATTTGCTGTGATGACACGATTTCGCAAGGGCAAGGTACGGATAAATCGATCCTGGGCTTGAGTTGTCGTCCGTGGTCGACCTGAGCGTGGTCGGTCCTGTACAGATTGTGTATCACGGTATCTGGACCATAACCTGCTTATGACAGACTGAGAAACATTCATCGTCCGCGCCACAACCGCCTGTGTTGTGCCGATCTGTAGCATGCCAAGGGCACGTAACCTTTCATTTTGGGTAAGCCGACGCATATCAAAATTTGTTTTCTGGTCACTAAAACAATTCAACTGATGTTTCCACCCTGGAATTCAATGCCACAATGACTGTAACATTCAAAGTCAGAGTCGTGCAAATCTTGGGTTGGACCCCCATGATGATCCCATGCATCGCCTGCATTCCATGCGGTAGCTATTGGTGCGTTTGGGCGTCACATGTAACTGGAAATGTTTCTTCTGTTAGGTTCTATAGTGACTTTTTTCGTAGTCATTTGCATATTTTAGTATTATGCCCCCAAAATCAAATATCGCCTACTTTTTTTTGAATAGTATAACATAATACTCTTCGCAGAAACGCATGTGGGGTCGGTGAAAGCTTATACATGTATCTTCCTGAGTTGAATTATTCTCATGTGTGTAGATCCCTTTCAAAGAATGGAAGAGATTTTGGCAGTCTAGGTATATTAATATGACAGGGGGGTCACGTGACTAAGGCGCTGGCTCGCTAGTCTGGAGGTCCGGTGTTCGATCCCTGCATATGCCGAGAAAGTTCATCTCGATTTTCCGGCTTGGTTTCCACCTTCTCAGTGATGCAGAACGGAGGGCCTGGCAAGGACAGCTGCCTAGTCGTTCGGATGGGACGAAAAACCGAGGTCCCGTGTATACATTGGAGTGCACGTAAAAGATCCCTTGGAATTCGATATAAGAGTAGGCCGTAGATCACTTTTGACGTATGCCCGTCTTCCATTAGCCCAGGTTAGGTGCAGAAGAGTAGGACGTTAAACCCCATTTCATTTCATTTATTTATAATAAGACAGTGCTACCGAACACTAATAAAGACTACCAATGGTTAAAAGTGAAGCGTGTAGAGAACAAAACCGGATGTGTATAGGTCGCTGATAAGCAACAAACTGGATGTGAGATCGGCTAACCTTTCCAGGTCATAAGCCTCCATGTCCGCCATATTTATTTCACATATTGGAAATTATTTCGGTATTTCTGTAACCGGAGTTCAGCTTTAAAAGAAATATCAACAATAATACTATAAAACTCTCAAGTATATGTTACATAATTTCTAGTTGCATATATACAATGTATGGTATATTTCATAATCTTACGGCCTCAACAATAACGTTTTCTAAAAACGTGTGTTTTCAGTGCGGTTTTGAATGAGGCGAACAAATCTATATCACGGAGAGATATTCCACAGATGTGGTGCATAGATGTAAAAAGCGCGGTCACTGTATGCTCGTGACGGTTTTGGTCTCATATTTTGATTCACCAGTTTTACACCATCGCAACTTTTAGTGCAGATTTTAGGAGCATGAATTTCAATCAGTTCAGTCAGGTAGAACGGTGCCGACCCACCATGATGGATCAGTTTGAATATAATGCATAGATTTTTTAATTCTACGTGCTCTTTCACTGGTAGCCAGTGGAGTTCACGTAGAATTGGTGTCATGTCCATATGACGTTCTAATTTCTGCCTGATTACAAGGCTAGCGGCAGAATTTTGTATGTGTTGCAGTTTATCCATTTTAAAAATGATTATGTGAAATGTAACAAATCAATGGACGTCAGATTGACAAATTATATAGTTTAGTGAAGAAAAAAAAATTATTAACGATAAACTACAGCCATTATAAAAATGATTACGAGAAATTTGACAAATCAAAGGACGGACTATGTCTACTTAATATGTGGATTTATCCACAGATTATACGATGGAATTTTAATTTTTTCAATAAATTACAATATTATAGTTATTTGAGTCTTATGTGGATAATAATTGGATTGGTTACAAATATAGCTGATAGAAGAATAGGTATCTTACCAAGGGTCTTACACCTGATATGGGTACAGTAACCCCCCCTTTCAATACACTCAGTCACGTTACATACTCTCACTGTAAAATAATTATAATATTGGTAATATCATAAATAAACGACCCCCCCCCTCCTTCGACATTTCCTGGATCCACCCCCTCCTAGAACTAGAGGTCAATCAGGGGCCATAATCCAGTATGATACATGGGAGAACCAATATTTTAGACATGTAAAACCACGCGATTCACCAGCAGATAAAGTGTTGAACCCAAGACAAAAAATTACAATAATACACTCGGCAAACCTCGGAAGATTTCGGGAATCTAAACTCGGCTGTATGATGAATTCCGCCATATTGGAACTACTTTAAAGGTCCCGGATGAAACATGGGTGCGCCCATTCCAAACACAAGTTGGCTAGCGACCTATTCGACCGATCCAGCTGGAAGATAATGACGAAATTACACTTCTATTCTGAGCTGAAGGTATAAAATAATATATTCTACTTTCATTTGATAGACATAACGTTGGATTTTATTGGTTGATAAATAGAGACTGTTGTCTTTACTCTAAATAGGTTTCCAACGAACAGGTTGCAGCTCGATCGGTCGAATAGGTCGCTAGCCGAATAGGTTCCCAATTTGTGTGTAATAGCGTCAAGTTTTCCTGTTAAAGTAAACCGGTAGCCGCATCGCAAATGTATGGGCGTAGGTACATATCACTTACTGACATACATCCGAGACTAGATGTAGTTTACGTAGTTTACGGAATCTGTCGAGATTAGCCGAGTGTACAATAATACTTACTGTTGCACGTGATTCCACTGAAACCAGGTACACATTCGCAAACACCGTCACCGACACATTCTCCACCATTATTGCACGTAACACCATCGCATGGGCTTACTGAAAAACACAGTAATATTTACACATTAAAGTTATGTTGCATGATTTGCATTTTGTGGAAACTATAATCACATTTCTCACGACTTAATGTACGCTAAATATTTAAAAACTGATTCATTTTTAATATAATTGATCAGTATTAAAATTGTTATTTTTACAAACGAGTATATAACTGTCATATCCTACCCACAGACAGTGTCCGCCAACTATAGTCATATTATACGCTATTGACAATGCCACGGTATGTCAGGTACAATTTCCATCGGCAATATGAGATAAGTGGTCGCGAGAATAATGAAACAGGATTATATAGTTCATACATCGGTAATCATGTTTCAGTTGACGTTGCATGGATTTGGAGTTTTCTAAAACTAAAGACCGCTTTGCTTATTATGAAAATGATCTAAATGTTTACATTTAAAAACGACCTTTACAAATGTATTGATTGGGGGACACTAATCAACTCAATTTAGGTCAATCTGGGACCATGGAAATTAGTCGAAACACATAGTAAACAATTTAATGACTGAATGTTATAATGGAAATTATTTGATACAATTCAATAACTCTTCCTTACCCTCACAATACTTTCCGGTCGTGTTAGCGGGACAAAGACAGGACCCTTGTAAGCAAGTACCACCGTGTTGACACTCAATATTATCACATTGAGATAATGATAGAGACATCGATATATCAATTTCCATGATAATGTCCTGTTCTTCCTCATCACCATGTAAACCTGCATAATTACAGAATATTACGTTGTTATCAAAGGCCACAAACTTTGTCACAGATTTTGACTAAAAAGGCAGGACAGATACAACTCATCCAAGATATTGTGGTCTTGTAACTTGTAAGATGAAATAAGATTTTAGTTAATCATGGCATCCACTGAAGACATATAAAGTTGATCATACAATTAATTATAAGTGAAATAAAAAGGGTTGTTAAGTCCTACAGTTCCGCTGCGATTGGAGGCGATAATTTAATATTATATACAGGCGCGGATCCAGGATTTTTTGCAGGGGGGGGGGGGTCTAGGTTTGAAAAAAAGTCCTCAACCAATTAAGGGGGTGGGGGCCCTCTCCCAGAAAAATTTGGTAAATTAGATTCAATTTGGTTCCGGAAGGTAAATTCAAAAATTACAGGTCTAAAAGTCGCCAATAAAATCGCATAAAAAATTTTCAAGTCTGAGCAGGGGGGAGGGGGTCCGGACCCCCTGGACCCCCCTCTGGATCCGCGCCTGATATATGTGTTTAACATAGAACTTACTAGCAGGTGCTATAGACGTGACATTCAATAATAGCAGCAAAAGTAACAGCACCGTCATTTTTTAAGATGTAGGTAATTTCTAATGGAAGAGACAAAATATAATAATAACTAGATCTGTCACGTCACATGTCATGGGTTATATAAAGAATATCAACAAGTAATCAGTGGTTGCCAGGCAATATATGACCACATTTTGCAAGAGATGGATAGAGAACAATCTAAAAACGAAAAACATTTTTTTCCGTACAACCAGGAGCCATAATCCAGAGAGTTAGGGTCTGTGCAACAATTAAACGAGGTCGAGATCCGTGGAACATAAAAATATGACCTCTAGGGGGGTCCATAACATAGTGGAACATAAAGATATATTTTAAGTTTCAACAAACTCGGATAATAATTATGACCTCCAGGGGGGTCCATAACATAGTGGAACATAAAGATATATTTTTAAGTTTCAACAAAATCTCATAATAATTATGACCTCTAGGGGGGTCCATAACATAGTGTTACATAATTTACCTACAAACAGCGGCCATTTTGTCGGGTAGATTCATCTTGATTTTCCCGAAATTTAAATTAACCCTTCAAGCTAAATTTGCGATTTTTCGAAAAAAAACAAAAAACAAACTAGAGTCCATAATCCAGAAAGTTATGTTCAGATATGCATGAATATTTAAAGGAACCAGGGTCTTTGTGGTATAAAGATAGATTTAAAGTTTCATCAAAATCGGTTCAAAAATTGTGACCTCTGGAGGATTCACAACCTTAACATACCATTTTTTTGTACTCTTTTTGCGTATGAGCGGCGGTCATTTTGTCCGGTCAGAATTTCACGAAATTCGAACTAAACCATAATTAAGGTGTAACGGTAATATAATCACAAGCTAAAAGATAAGTTTCCATGCAACGAAACATACGCCCACAACAGCTAAGTCGTCAGGGCAGTCAACAAGGCTTGTCGCATATTTTTTCTTTTGTCAGTAATGAGAACGTTTACAACACATGCAAATCTTATTACGAGTAATAGCCCATTAAGTTATTATCAGAAATTGCTAGAATTGTTTCGATTGTTTGTCTCATGGCCTTCGTCCATAAGATATTTCAAAGTGGTAAAGGGTCATAACTCTGGCAGTAATAATTGAATTGGAAATCGTTGAAAATTACTAGGATCCTTCGTCTTATGACCTTAAACACTGTGTATAAATTTAAAGTCAATCGGATAATAACTTTAGCCTCTTGCGCGTCCACAAAAAATTTAAAAAAAAATTGGACGGAAATAAACTTTAGCCTGTAGAGCACCGACACAATATTTCAAAGTGATCAAGGGCCACAATTCTGGCAGAAATTATGGGATATCGCTGAAAATCAATAGAATTCTTCGTTTAATGACTTTGAACACTATGTATAAATTTAAAGTCAATCGGATATTAGTTTTAGCATCTAGAGCGTTCACAAGATTTTTCTGGCAGTAATCATCGATATCGCTGAAAATCAATCGACGTCTTCGTCTCATGACTTTAAACACTGTGTATAAATTTAAAGTCAATCGGATATTAACTTTAGCCTCTAGTGCGTTCACAAAAAAATTTTGGACGATGGACGGACGGACGGAAGAACGGGGGCGACGGCAATATACGTCCATATTTCCAATGTGGGCTTATAAAAACGCAGTTTTTCCTACAATCAGGGTCATAATTGAGTACGTTTCAGTCCAATATGCGCGAATATCTAAAAGAACCACGATCTTTTGGTTACAAAGTTTCACCAAAATCGGATAAAAATTGTAACCCCTATAGGGTCCACGAGATTTATCGTATAGTCACACTATAAAACTCAGAATGCCTCGTTCGGCATTTTTGTCGTGGTAAAATTTTTGCCACGATTTTGGCACGTTGTAACGAGGTACAAAAAATTGCCTCGTTTGTCTGGAGTTACAAAACGTGTTTTTTTTTAAAAATTGTCTTGTATTGGGAACGAGATATTTTGATCAGAACGGGGCTGGGTAAAAATGCTTCGTTTACTAAGATAATTATTATTAGTATTTGCTATCAGCAAATTTGTGAAAATTAAGATTTATGTTATTTAATACAAAAATAAAACCAGTCCAAACATTAATATTATAATCAGAGAAATGTTTAAACAAACAAATAGACAAGACAAACTTACACGCCATACCATAAATTATTATCGCATTATTAATATCCATATGTCTTCGTAAGTAAACATTTTAATTCAATTTTAATGTATGAAGTGGGCTTTATTTTCCATTAGTGTCAGGGGCCATAATTCGTGAAGTTACGAACTGATATGCGCCAAAATCGAATCAAAATTGTGGCCTCTAGAGGATCTACAACCTTGACATACCATATGTTTACACTATTTGCGTACAAGTGGCGGTCATTTTGTGCGGCAGTTTTAGTCCGATTTTAACGAGATGCGAACCCAACCCCCATTAAGATGTAATGGTGATATTTAAAACGGATTGTTAAATCGAATAAGTGGCGACCATTTTGTGCAACAGTTTTAGTCCGATTTTAACGAGATGCGAACCCTACCCCCATTAAGATGTAATGGTGATATTTAAAACGGATTGTTAAATCGAATAAAAATTGTGACCTCTATCAAGTACACAAGCTAAAAAACACGATTATTCGTACAATCAGGGACCATAATCCACGAAGTTCTGGTCCGATAAATGCATTGCTGTAATCGGTACGGACTTCCCATTCCAGAAGAAAAATAGATCAAGCCATTTAAAATCGGGACGTCAAAGTGGAAATTCGAAATTGTGAAATATACAAATATGTAAGCGAATTCTTTCGCCAGTAACATTCGTCGATTTCGTAATTGTTAAACGTTTCGAAAATATGTATTCCAAAGAATAAACATTCCAAATTTTCAAATAGCCAAAATTCGAGTTTGAGCCAGTGTATCCTGAAATTTATTAAAGTGTGAAATAGGAGACGATTTCTCCAAATCACGTCCAATTCTTCTTTTTTTTTCAAGCCCGTAATGTATATTGTTTTATACGCTCACATTATTACGTGGACGTATAATGTCATCGTTCCTGGTAGGTCACAATTTTTTATCCGGTTTCAACGAAACTAGAAATACAGGTTTATCACCCCACGATCACGATTCCTGTCGATATTTGCTTGTATCGAACCGTAACTTCATGGTTTTTTTTAACTTATGAAGACTGCAGAGTTCGCAATTTTTTTGCAAGTCCGTTTGATTATATCACCGTTACACCTTGAGGACGGTTGAATTCGAATTTGGTGAAAATTCGAAGAAAATGTCGGATAAAATTGCCACTCCTCATACGCAACTATAATCAGGCTCCGACATTATTTTTATGTATGTCAGCAAGGATTCGCAAAATGTAATTCTCATGTCTATAAGTAACGTAACGAAAATCTTTTAGGGATTTTTCACGATTTACGATGGTGCGGAAATTCGAACTATCCAGAAATATATTAATTTTGCTTTGTTTTAATTTTCAATTCAAAATGGCGTCCATCGATTGCCAAAAATCAACAAAAATTAGTCACAGCGGAAATTCTAACTTTTGAAATTCCGAGCAGCCAGAAATGTATTAACTTCACTTTCATTTTCAATTCAAAATGGCGTCCTACATTTGATGAGCATTCCTACAAGGATTCGGAAAATATAATCCCTTTGTCTGTAAGTAATATATCAAAAATGCCTTAGCGATATATTAGTCCGGGAGCCCAGTGAGGTTTAATCAAAATATTGAGTCCAAAAGGGTTGAGGTTTGTAACACATATTTGACCCCTAGATCATTATGGAAAGGCAAGTCTTAAGTTTTGTAACCTGTGCGTATACCTGGGAGCGCTCCCCCTAACCCCCTTAAATTTAATGGGAGTTAAAATTCAATGTCCATCCACAATTTTCTTGCAAGGATTTCATCTTTAGCACTTTGAAACAGACTGTATGACTTAAGATCCTAAAATGTTGTGCTAATGCTACTTAAGAGCTTAATTAAATAGCATTAATTAGTGGCCGTAATTAAAATTTAGAGTCCATGACTGAAACAAAGCCTAAAAGCTAGCTAACCAAGTCATGAAACCAAAAATATCACTTAAAGCCCCAATAACACTCTTGCTGTAACTGAATAATATGTCCCAATCTTCATTCTGGTCAACAAATCGTTTATTTTACAATATTCCAATTAATTGATGATATAAATTTCATCTTAACACACCTAATTTTAAAAAATTGGAAAAATTCAACTAATTGATTTGAAAAGGATAATGTAAACCTTTTCAAATGTGACTTTGATTTAAAATATTTTCGAACCCTCTGGACAAGTAAAATAGGTCATAATGGATAATTTACTCAACAGGTAGGACACTTAAACATCTAGTACTTAGAATAAGACTATTATTTATTTTCTGGGGCTGCCAAGCCAGCAAGAGTGTTATTGTTCCTTTAAGAGCGACAAAAGTTGAACAAACCTTGCTTAAGACTGGTTCAAAGGTCAAAGGTCACTAATTAGTGACTATAATTAAAATTTAGAGTCCATAATTGAAACAAAGCCTAAAATCTGGCTTACCAAGCCAGTAAACCAAAATTATAACTTAAGAGCAACAAAAGTTGAACAAACCTTGCTTAAGACTGATTCAAAGGTGACAAAGGTCAATTTTTGGGTCTCGTAATAGGGATTGAGTGGATTTGATTAAATTGTCTTGTCCAAGATTATTTTTGTTTGGAAAACATATTTCTATGAGTTTCACTGAACCAAATTCATGACTTAAGAGCATAAAATGTTGTACTAATGTTACTTAAGAGCTAATTAATTAGCACTAATTAGTGACTGTAATTAAAATTTAGAGTCCATGGCTGAAACAAAGCCTAAAAGCTAGCTAACCAAGTCATGAAACCAAAAATATCACTTAAGAGCGACAAAAGTTAAACAAACCTTGCCTAAGACTGGTTCAAAGGTGACAAAGGTCAAAGGTCACTAATTAGTGACTGTAATCAAAATTTAGAGTCCATAACTGAAACAAAGCCCAAAAAACTAGCTTACCAAGCCAGGAAACCAAAAATATAACTTAAGAGCGACAAAAGTTGAACAAACATTGCTTAAGAATGCTTCAAAGGTGATAAAGGTCAAAGGTCAATTTTTGGGTTTCGTAATAGGGTTTGAGTGGATTTGATTAAATTGTCTTGTCCAAGATTATTTTTGTTTGGAAAACATTTCTGAGTTTCACTTCACAAAATTCACAACTTAAGGGCATAAAATGTTGTACTAATGTTACTTAAGAGCTAATTAATTAACACTAATTTGTGACTATAATTATAATTTAGAGTCTATAGCTGAAACAAATCCTAAAAACCAGCTTACCGAGTCAGGAAACCAAAGATATAACTTAAAAGCGACAAAGGTTGAACAAACCATGCTTAAGACTGTTTCAAAATTGACAAAGGTCAATCTTTTGGTCTCTTAATGGGGATTGAGTCTATAGCTGAAGCAAAGCCTACAAACTAGCTAAACAGGCAAGAAAGCCACAAATATCACATAAAAGTGCCAAACCAGGCTTAAGACTGGTTCAAAGGTGACAAACTGGTGACGAGGGTGTCATATTTTGTATCACACTATGACCAATCAACCATTTGTTTGTTTAACAATTGCTTGGCTTGAAGAGACGACGAAAAACCTTGCGATGAATCATTCCTTATAGGAAATGAAAAGAAAAAAACTGTTAAGTTTTTTCAATTATTCTAAATATTGAAAATGGAAGTATAAAACTGAATGACTCTCTGGAATGCAGACAATTGGATAATAAATTAGTCCATATGAAGATATAATAATATATGATTCAAAACATTTATGTGTTCTCCTTAACATGAATATTTACGGGAATGTCTTCCAAAATCGGTCGAAAATTATTATGAGTTAAGACTAATGCGACCTTGGTGAAAAAAGGGGTTGAAATCCGAAAGTTATTTGCAGAATAATGCTATCAAGACTTATACGCTTTACTTACAAGATATTGTACTAGATAAGATGTTAATTGCATCAAAACGTTCATTTGGGACACCATGAATACATACATATTTAGACATAGTTGTATACTACAAATAATACATGCAGTATAGAAAACATATATATACACACCAGGAATACATTCATACAGATATACGATACTTTTTTTAGCTGTTAGTCTTGTTTTATCAATTTTCATTCTGCTACATGGTTTATCGTTCCTAAATATTTCCAATTGTAAATTAGATTTACTGTGGAATATGGCACGGAGTTCTGAATGTAATGCTGTTTTGGGGGATTTCATTGTGGCCGACCCAGAACAATTTAAAGTTATCAAAAGTAGTTCAGAGCTGTCTATGTGATTAATTACAAATGTCAATATGTGTATTCCACCAAAGCTACATCAATTTATTTATGCAAAGTGTATATTTTTGAAACGATGGGTTTTTCGGATAAACCCAGTGATTGTTTCCCATACAAAAAAAACTGTGTTATGTACATGTTTTTTTCCGATTGTTAATACCTCTTAAAGATCGTGTACCCATGTTCTGTTGTCTTATTTAATCCTTCTTCAACTGCAGTGCCGGATTAACCTTGTGCGGGCTAGGGACAAACCAATTATGCAGGGCCCAATTGTTGTTTGTTCAAATTGTTCGTAATAACCGCGGATCATACTAGTATGTACTCCGCCCCCTGCGGTGTTTTCCGCCAGTCCCAGGGCCTCTAATATCCCTTATTGCCAAGGGGCCCAATCCAACTGGTTGGCTTAGTCCGAGATAAAATATTAGTATGACATAGAATTTTGGGGGCCCATAAATGTGGGCAGCCCGGGACATTAGTCCCACTGTGCTCCCCTTAAAACTGGCACTGCTCAACTGTGACTCAATGATAACAACGTTGCTATTAAAATTTTAGGCATAACCTTTTCAAAAGTTGGTTCCGTATAAAAAGCAATCTATAAAAAAGATATTGGTACAATTTTTAGCAAAAAATCTGACTTGGATATATGAAATACAAATATAATTTTGTATCGAAAAGGAATTGTTGAGGCTGTAAAAAACGTATAATGTATCATATAATTCTATTACATAGAAAAACTGAGAGTCGAATGAAACATCTACCTCCATTTTATTAATTTTTTAAGTTTATATATAATATCTGAAGACGCCAATAGAAGGCAGATAGCTAGCTTATATGTAATGTATGTCAGAATGAAGTAAAGTGGAGAAATGTTTTTACCTGGACGTATTTTTTATTTATTTATGCATTTATCTACCGTAAACAATGAAGTACTTGTACTTTATCTACTTTAATACTTTATCTACTTTAATATATATATAACTGATATACATTTGGAATTATAATTAACATATTAAAAACATCCACTTTGCATATTATTTGTAAAACTGATATACATTTGGAATTATAATTAACATATTAAAAACATCCACTTTGCATATAGAAAGTAGCATCGGTGGAATAGATAGATGAACTTCTGTAATTAATGACATTGACAGCTTTATTTTTAGTAAGCGACTATGTATACATGTCGTCCTGAATGGATGTTCTAGTGCAATGAACATCTTATCTAGCAGTAACATCTTGTAAGTAAACAGAATAAACCACTCTTGATAGCATTATACTGAAAATAACTTTCGGATATCAACCCTTTTTTCACCAAGGTAAATATCGAAGTTAAGGAGAACACATAAATGTTTTGAATCATATAAATATACATCTTTATTAATATACTATTCAAAAAAAGTAGGGGATATGTGATTTTTAAGTGTTACTAAAGTCACCTAATGAAACTGACGAAGAAACAAATGACAAAATGAAATGAAGTTCACATTCATCGATTTATTCCAAATGATCGTTAGACTAAGTAAGGCACAGACTGGCCATTATAAGGGTAAAATGATACCCGGGGTCAAACAGCAAAGTTACCACAGCATCACAACAAAGTCAGTAACGGGTAAATCCTCCTCTGTTTGCCAAACAAGCATTGATCCGACGTGGCATACTCCTAATGAGACGTCTAAGGTCATTTTGGTCCAGATTGTCCCATTCCCAGACATGCTCGATGGGGGAGAGGTCGGGACTCAGTGCTGGCCAAGGTAATGTGGTGATGTTCTGTTGTTGGAGGTAACCTGTAACGATCCTGGCACTGTGACATCTTGCGTTGTCATCCTGGAAGATGAAACGGCGACCATGACGTCGTGCGAACGGCACAACATGGACTGCCAAGATGTTGTCCCGGTAGTACTGGCTTGTAACACGCCCTGCAACAACATGTAAAGCCGTTCTTCCAGCAACAGTGATGCCTCCCCACACCATAACAGAACCACCCTCAAATCGATCATGTCTGATGACGTTAACGTCTTGGAAGCGCTCGTTTCGACGACGCCACACCCTCCTACGTCTGTCCAAAAAATCAACAGTGAACCTTGACTCATCTGAAAACATCACATTGCTCCAGCGTCGATTATCCCAGTGTCGACGATCCCTACACCAACGACGTCTTGCCTGAATGTGATGATCTCTCAAACAAGGGATCACGCCAAACGTCGGGCGCGAAGGTGACAGCTATGCAGTCGATTCCGAATCGTCTGGCCACTCACTCTCACACCAGTGTCTGTTTGAAGACAAGCGCTGATCTGATTTGCTGTGATGACACGATTTCTCAAGGCCAAGGTACGGATAAATCGATCCTGGGCTTGATTTGTCGCCCTTGGTCGACCTGAGCGTGGTCTGTCCTGTACAGATTGTGTATCACGGTATCCGGACCACAGCCTGCTTATGACAGACTGAGAAACTGTAACACTACATACAGGTAACAGAATATCAGCATAATTGATAGACCTTTATTGAGAGCATGAAATAGGCATACTCCAGGAGGAGCGCCATTCCAAGTCTTCTGAAACTAACAGTAAACTCTGGCTTATAAAGCATACAATTAATTAAGAAAAGTGATACACAAGCGATGTACATATTTGGCATTGTTTATTTATGAGATTATAGTATCTGTAACTGCACTGCATATTTAATAAGATCGTGAATGAGATCGTGCCTATTGTCAAAACGAGCAGAGGCCATTCGTGTGTAGTCCGTAAATAACATATTGAACACATTAGCTGTTTTATTAAGTCCGTGCCTTGAAGAAGTTGTGTCGAGTTGAACACGTCAATATCATTAATGATCAAAAATCAGCAGAGGTCAGAAAGTTCTATCTGTATATTTATATTTCAATATGATGTAGAGATCACTTTGTCACATTCCATCCCCACCCATTTAAGTTATTTATTAAAAATAAATAACTAATACCATTCTCACAGGTGGGACACTGTCTTCATCTCTATCAATTGAAGGTACACACAATTAAGTTAAATCACACACGAATTAAGAAGAGCACACACGATATAATAATAGTAATGAAAACACACACGATTATATAGTTATATGATATTTTCGGAACACTAGGTCCTTGACTTTTGTAGGACGATACCATTATACCATTAAATTCTGGCATTCCTCTTGATTAATTATGACAAAGTGAATGACACTTGTTTATTTCTTGGTGCTGGTGTGGAAACATCTGTTCCATGGAGCGTATTCTCGTCCTCGGTCTCAGCCGACACCATCCCCTTAATTATCGTTATCTAACATACATTAAATACAATACAATATCAATATCAACACTTGAAAACATTTTATATGGACATCACAAAGTCAAGTCCTAATTCTATAAAAACAATTACATTGATAAACATGCTACAATAATATAAGTTCAATATAAATACTCGCTACAATAATATAAGTTCAATATAAATACTCGGTTATACGTTCCAACCGAAAAAAAAAAAATCAAAAAACACTTTTTCAATGTCAATAATTTCACTGTTGCCACCACTGAATAAGTTCAGGTCATGTTAGAATTGTTCTTTTCCTTGCACAGCTAATTTGATGCACGTAGGCACTTCTGCAAACTGGGCTTGAGGGTCATAGCTTTTGACATACTGGAATGCCCTGGTCTGGTTCAACGTTGCGGTACGTTAAGATAAGGTACAATAAATCCCATAAATGATCAATGTACTTGCTAAATTAGACCAATTACAATTACATTACCCTTAATTTACAACATTGATTTCAATTGGATGTCATAATACTTAATCATATTCTTACACTTAAGTTTATTTAAAATCAAAATTGTATTTACTTTTAAGTGAATAAACTATTAACAATAGAATTTAATCTGCCCCTAAGTAAAAATAAGCAGTATTAATTAGTACTTATCACCTAAAGTCATTAATAACATTGAAATTCATTAGTAGTCTGCTTTACTAATTGACATTGACAGGTTAAGATTATAACCCGTCTTAACATTGGTGCTATATAGAGCTTCGTGTATATATCACAAGCTTGTAGCCAAGGGGTGCTATCTTACACGCTGAGAACAGAAAAGACAGACATGTGCCTGTGTGAGATGTCCATATAGATACTCCCTATTTGTTTCAGTCATGGACTCTATATTTTAATTACGGCCACTAATTATATAGCTCTTAAGTAGCATTAGCACAACATTTTATGATCTTAAGTCATACAGTCTGTTTCAAAGTGCTAAAGATGACATCCTTGCAAGAAAATTGTGGATGGACATTGAATTTTAACTCCCATCAAATTTAAGGGGGTTAGGGGGAGCGCTTCCAGGTATCAAGTTGCAAAACACATGACGTAGATGATCCAATTCATCCTGCGTACTAGGGTTGATATTAGGGCTTTTTGATGTAGTGGGGATGCCTGGAGTTGTAATTAATATACTGATCTGTATGGGTTGGTTTTCCATATATTTTCGTTTTCAATTGATGGTTAACTTTCACAACTAGAACATCTAAAAACGGCAGAGCTTCATCTTTTTCGGTCTCAATAGTGAATTTTATTCTGGGATGCTGTTTATTCAGGTTATCTAATAGGGTCATTGGTTCATCTTTTTCATCAAGTACAACAAACGTATCATCGACCTTGCGCAACCACGTAATTGGAGTAACAGGTGAGGTTCTGCGTGCGCGTTCTGCGAAGTCAGTCATGAAAATTTCAGAAATTAAGGGTGAAAGGGGGCTGCCCATAGGTAAACCACTAACTTGCTTGTATAAGTCCTCCCCCCAGGTGAAGTATGTTGAATCAAGGCACATGGTGACTAATTCGAGGAGTCTTTAATGAAGGAGGTAGAGGAAGTTCGTAATGGGGAAAGTAGTTTAGTTAGGTGTTTGGCAACAAACTAATAATCTGGCCTTAATCGGGTTTTTGTGGGTTTTGATAGCAGCTCTGGCATATGGGGGGCGTGGACGGTTTGGTTTCAACTGATAGGAAAGATCTTTTGTTATTTGTTGGGAGTCGCATAATTCTTTTAATTTATCATTTAATTGTTTCTCTAGTACTGTTGTTGGATTTTTGCGTATCTTTCTATAGGTGGTAGTGTCTTTTAGTAGTTGATCAACGGTAGAGTTGTAGTCCCCAGAATTCAGGATAACAGTGGATTTCCCATTATCAGATGGTATAATAACTATGGACTTATCTTTCTTCAGATCTTGTATAGCTCTGGTTTCACCTTTGGTAATTTTGTATGGATTCTTCTTGGCAGTTGACTTCATTATTAGGTTGGCTATCTGGTGGCGAAGGAACTCAACTTTTCCTCCACAAACCTCTCTCAATGTTGGCGATGAATACATCATGGTTATTGGGTACCCAAGATAGTGCAAACTTTAGACCCTTAGCTAGTAGGTTCATTTGGTCACCGGAAAGCTCTTTACTGCTGAGGCTGACCACCGTCTTAGTGAGATAATCTGTCTTATGTTGGGTTGTGTCTGATTTCTTGGTAGTAGGTTTACCTTTAATTAGTTCATCAAACTTTTTGAGGTGACGTTGTTTAATTATTCCTTCGCTGGCTTGGTTGGTAGAAGTTTGAGCCTTGCGGATAGAAGCAAAGTCTTCATTTGTGATCAGATAAATTATCACCATCATGTATAGATTTGTAAGTGAGAATACTATTAAACAGATTTTCTGATACAAAAAGTGATCTATAGTAGATCTTTCATAGGTTATTTTGCTTTCAAATATGAAGTGAATGTCACGGTCTTTAAAGTTCCAAGCACCTCTCAAAGTATTAAGGGAGATAAATCTATTCAGCCTTATAGTTTGCGTTGATGAGATTCGGGAAATGTCTGTGTTAAAATCGTCACCTATGACAAATTGTCACACGTAGTTCCGTCAACAATTTCTTTGATATCATTTAGTGTTTTATGGAACTCAGCCGGATTGGCGCCATGTCAAAATCTCCACATTTAACCCGGACTGTGCAGCGTCTCTTCGAAGATAAGGGAATGGGGATTACCTCACTAAGCAGAGAATTCTGCCACAGAATCGCACAACCTCCATAGGGTCTACCAGACAAATAGTCGATTTAGGTATGTGTTTGCCATTTTAAAGGGACAATCCCGATAAGAACAGAGTCTCAAAAATTAAAGTCCGAGTATTTATGAAATTTATGGACCAAAATATGGAGGCATGGTGTATTTACCTTGTCTCAAAATTTCAGCTCAAAATATTGAGTCGTTTGGACGTGAACGTCAACACTGCTTATCTGGACAAGTACATGTAACGAGGTAAAACAAAATGCCTCGTTTGTCTGGAGTTCCAAAATTGCCCTCTTTTTAGAAGGAGGTATTTTGATCACAACGACGCTGGGTAAATTTAAGAGTCATTCCACGAGAAAACCATGCAATATCATGCAGATGTTCGAAGGTGGGGGTCGGCCGTTTTAGTTCATATTCACAGGGTTTGGTCGATCCGTCGAGCCTACTCCCCGGCCAAAATCACCGATTTCAGAAATCAACCGTTTTCGAGATACAGGCCTTTTACGTTTTTCGGTGTTTTTTTGCCATTTTTAGGCCAAATTTTAGGTATTTTCGTCGCACTACTAACGCTGTTACATGACCCGGGAGAACTAGGTTTGGGTTGTTCATGATAGCCGGGGTCTTGCAGTACAACATTATCATGGTCATCCGGATCAAGTTCATTTTCCAAAGGTGTCCGGATACTTCACAAGATACGTGTCTAGAGATGCCTGAAATGTACCCCATCTTTAGATCGTTATAACTCCACTGGAGCAGGGTTTGCGATAAAAATTAAAATCAATTTATTTGCAGCTTGATCAGTTCTAGCAACATAAGAAATAAATTCGTTGTCAGCTAACTTGCAACAGTATGACAATTCATGTCGATTGTTAGCAAAAACTTCAGTTTTCATTGGGATACATTGGCGGATTATTAAGGTACCCTATCACCTATATTGTTATTCAGAGGGTCAGTATATCAACTCCGCCTCCCCTTCAACCGACTTTGCCAAAATATTCAGTCCCGGTTTGGTTTGGGTATCCAGTCTGCAAATCCAAGATGGCGTCTTCCAGAGAATATGGATTTTCGCTAATACTCAAGCGTCAAAATTCTGAGAAATGGTCGAGTTAGAGCAGATAAAAATAGGTGCACCTCGATATTTTTCATATTTAATCCCCGTATGGTATAAAATAACGTGTCTTCGTTTATTCGACAGCAAATAATGCAGAATTGCCCAAATAAGAATAGTTTTGCGATGTCAAAACATCGTTTTCGTTATAAAATGTCTACAAAATATTCAAAATCCGCCCGTAATAAAAATAGGAATATCTCGCTATTTTTGTACACCTAGATTCTCGTGTGGACGTCCCTGTCCGTCTATCTGTCCACATTTTCGTGTGGGCGTGTATTGTCGTCGCCCCTGTCCGTCGGTCCACATTTTGTTTACGGACACTCTACGTGTCACATTTTTATCCACTTTCTGCAATACTTGAAATAATTATAGGTTTATCTCCCTAACATCTCGGTTCCTTTCAATATTGGCATGTATCGGATCGTTACTTCATGGCCCCTGATTTTACGAAAAATCATGTTTTTAGTTTGTGGACTATGGATTTCACAATTTTTGATGAAACTTTAAGCGGGAATTTCATATTTTCTAAATAAGTCAAAACATATTTATTTCTTGCTCAATAGGTTGTCACCTCACTATTATACAACCATAGGCATTATTTTCCACTCTTAAACATCTTTCATATCGGAAATAATAACATAATTATCTCCCTTGTTTTCCCGTTCCCCGCATGCAATAGCTATCTTAAAACGTTTGAATTTGAAGTTGATGATGATATTTTTGGCAATTTCTTAACTAACAATAGTGAATTATAGGATTAATAGGATTATTCTTTAACAAGGTAGGACCGTTTATAGATAACAAGGGACTGTTTATAGATAACAAGGTAGAACTGTTTATATCTATTTTAATCGTTTTTTAAAAAATATATTTTAAAAATATAACTTTAAAATATGAAATTGTAGCTCTAAAGGGGTCGCCTTCCGATATTCCCGGATATCGGATATTAACTTCCTGGATTATAGCCCCGTTTACACTTGGTCGCGATAAGCGTGTCGTACTGGGCACGGTGCATGTACTAACTAGGCCGCGATAAATTTCAAGAAATTGACCTGTTTACATTACCGGTCTTGGAACCGTGCCAAGCATGCCAAAAGCGGAACTCTTTACAGAAAAGTTAATTTCAGTCCCTAAGCAAGTTACCCGGATGAAAACAATTATGGCGGTTGATTTTGGTACCTGTAGCCATTTTGACAGGACTGATGACAGATCGAATTTCGGAGTTCGAATTTCGTGAAAATCGAACCAAAACTGCCAGACAAAATGGCCGCTTTTCGTACGCAAATAGTGTAAAAGTATGTAATTCCAAGAATGTTGACACTCTTAAGCTTCTCACATACGCTCAATATAGTTGTCAGTAATATTGTCAATACTTGATGTCAATATGGTGGAAGAAATCAAATGTCCGTCTATTTTTGTGCAACAATTGATCGTGTGTGGGCGTCATCAATAATATTGACGCAATATTTCGTTTCCACGAAGCTCTCGAAGTAGGTGTTTGTGCCCAAACTTTTCCCCCTGAGTACACCCTTGTTAGGACCATTTTCGATGTATTTTCCTTTTCTTGGGACTTGGAACCGCCATAGCTAATGCTAAACAAATTGTTCCGTCAATGACGGCTACTTTTCGCAGAATGAATATTGAGACAATATTTGCTTCAATAACATTAACATCGGTAATATTGACAATTATATTGAGCGTGTGGGGGCCGCTTAAAGAACATAAATTATATCAGATTTTGATGAATCTTCAAAACTGTCCGTGTCTGCTTCAATCAAATTCAGGCCAGTGATATTTCTCAAAAAATTATTCCTTTATACGGTAGCAAATGAAACAAAAGCTTCCTTAATGGTATTTTAACCACTGTTTGTCGTGTATTTTGTACACGGTGAACAGTCCATTTGCTGATTACACTATTTTGCCTCGACCATTTTAATTGGACTTCGAATTTTGACTAATGGTTTGGATTGTTCGTACTTGGTTTTATTTTATTGATGGATAAATTATTTCTACAATAGATTAAGCAGGTAAACAAGGTAGGTGTACGTATAGACGGTATAATAAGATAAAATACAGGTCGAGTAGTAGTTATATACTCAATACACATACTAATTTTGAAATTCTGAATATTATTCACCATATCTCTATGTCCAATTGGTCAATATTGATGTCCAGTCGATCATATTCCTGGCCTGACATTTGGAAAATATCGTAGGACATGTCCGGAAAGTATGGCCGAAATCCAAACACTAAAGAAACCGAAATACGACGCGAAAAATGACGAATTTCGTAACTTTCGACACAAATTTTCATACTGTTGTAGGTGAGTTGACAACGATTTTATTTTTTACGTTGTTAGAACAGGTCAAGATGCAAATAAAACGATTAACATTTTTATCGCAAACCCTGCTCCAGTGGAGTTATCGAAATTTGAATAAAGGGTATAATTCAGGTATCTCTAGACACGTATCGTGTGAAGTATCCGGACACTTTTGGAAAATGAACTTGAACCGGATGACCATGATAATGTGGTAGTGCAAGACCCCTGCTATCATGAACAACCCAAACCTAGTTCTCCAGGGTCATGTATCAGCGGTAATAGTGCGACGAAAATACCTAAAATTTGGCTTGAAAATGTCAAAAAACTGCAGAAAAACGTAAAAGGCCTGTATCTCGAAAATGGTTGATTTCTGAAATCAGTGATTTTGGCTGGGGAGTAGGCTCGATGGGTCTACCAAATCTTGTAAATATGAACACAATCGGCCGACCCCCACCTTCGAACCTTCTGCATGGTTTTCTCGTGGACTAGCTCTTAAGGTTTATGTTATTCAATACGAAAATAAAATCTGTCCAAACTATTAAATTATAATCAGAGAAATGTTCGAACAAAGAAATAGACAAGGATACACGCCATACCATAAATTATTATCGCATTATTAATACCCATATGTCTTCGTAAGTAAACGAACTCCAGACAAACGAGGCATTTTTTACCGCGCTACAAACGTGGCAAAGTCGTGGCAAAAATTTTCCCTTTACCACGTGTGGACAACAACGCCGTTCCCAATCTCGTTCAGACATACTGAATAAAATATTGTTTATAAAAAAAAAAAAAAAAAAAAATTGTTTTTGAAGGCGAGCGAGCAATGCTTCTCGAGGCTTTTCTTCCTCCAATTAAAACTGAAACTAGCTCTACTCTACAAGTCATGAGGGTTTATCATTATTTATGAAACCAGGAATCCCCCCCCCCTATCATGCAGTTACTGATCTTTAGAATCACTTCCCATACATACAACTAATCACTCTCCTTATTTTCAGATCGCTCTCCTTAATTTCTATATCACTCTGCCAGAGCTTTTTTTAGGGGAGCAATTGTTCAATTTGTCGATTAACGGGCCTTTTTCTCGACTCCCTTCCAAAATACAAACCCCATTGAAGATTCTGCCAACACAAAATAGAATTCAGTAATCCTGGATTATTGTGATTGTTCCGATGATTGTATCTCTAAAAAGACAATTTTTGACTGTTTAGGTTGACGGCTACACTTGGGCTGTCCCGAAGCTGAAATTAGGGGTAGCTCGAACTGGAGAGTAATATGAACTATCTACTAGTTTAATATATAATTTAATATTAAATTATACACCAGAAAACTAAAACAAAAAGTAATATCAGTAGCAATCAAAGTGCAGATATTACAATATCGCAGCATCAACTAAACGCAGCTTTCAGAATAATAGCCATCAAAAAATCTAAGAAAATTCTAAACGTATCGGCTAATTTACACGAAATACTCGTCAAAAAAAAAAAAAAGAAAAAAAAAAGCGTCATTTGTTTTTTATCTGAACGGGGTAGATGTTTCCATAAATCTTACTTGTTTTTAATGTCATTATGTAAGGATAAAAGAAATTCAATATTGGTTCAAATGTAGTGTCACTAATTGTGACTGGTCATACTTTGTGCCGTTATTTGTTTTCGTTTGATTGCAGGAGAACTTTCGCATTCTTAGCAAATAACGATTAACGAAACTAAACGTGTTTAGGTTTTCGGAATTAAATTTTGTATAAAGAAAAACGAGACAGAATGTGTTTCGTTATTCTGGATTGAAACAAAATTATAACTCTCTTATAAATGTCTTTTCATCGTTGTCAATTTGTCAAGTAAACTTTATTTTCTTTTTATTTTTATATTTAGATCATAAAATAATTCATTTGCTGTTGATTTTCATATTGATGTCCAATACAAAATTTAATTTGAAATGCGGTTATACAAAGATTGATTAAAACGAGTAATATTTTCAAAATCAAATGCTTAATAAACGGAAATGATAACGAAAATACACCATGCATGTGTAATGGAATGATAAACAAATTGTTCATTTATTAATAATAGTAACACGAGTATTGGTATCGCTGCAATGTAAGTCCTGGCAGTCGGGGCATGCACCAAAAATAAATAATTGCTGTCTTTACTGTATAAGAAATAAACATACAAAGCTCCAAGATGATCCATTCAAGATTGCAGCCCGAAGTTTGAAAATGAAACGATATAAATATGGCGGATGAGTCTGAATTTGATCCAGATCTGTTAATAATTGCAACCAGTAGATTATTTGTCGTCCCGATAGTGTAAGAAATAAGTCGCGAGTTAATTCATTCAGAATTGTGGCCTGTATACGATAACCACAATTATTAAGCGTGGCTCTGACCATGTGAGTCGGGACATATACCAAAATCAATAGTTGCCATTCATAGGATATAAGGAATACATACGCAAAATTCCAAGATGATTCATTCAGAGTTACAGTCTGTGGGCAACACAAAGACAGACAAAGGAAAGTGGGAGGATCTGCCAATAGGGGTAATTCTTAGGGTATAAAGAAGTTGTAGGCAACGTTTCAAGAATTCTGCCGTCTATGCGGCCCACAGGCAGTATATTAATACCAAACCAGGGAATGACCCAATCATTCTAATATTATTTACACATGTATCCATGAGTATGGTGCGGGGGGGGGGGGGGCACATTGACTCAGTGTGTTAGACGTCGTTGGCTTGCTTTCATGATGGGTGGGGGGCTGTATTCGTATTCGAACACAGTGCTGACCGATGAACGAAAATGTTCGTCGGCATTTTCCAGCATGGTTCCCTTTGTCAGTGGAACCGAAAGGGACAACCTATATTTGTTCTGATGGGACGAGAAACCCAAGGTACACATTAACTTGGATGTATAAGATCCTTTGGCAGTTGGAATAAGAGTACCGACGCTGTCCGGGCACCCCCCCCCCCCCATAGCACACCGTTGTAGTAATAGGACCATATTATATCTTTAACTTTAACTTATTATTAGATCAAGAAAACTGGACGGATTTATAGGTCCTGGGAATTGATGAATGAAATGTTAATGATCGACGATTTGGGCTGATAACCGAAAACAAAGGTAACAACAAGATTAAAACAAAACTAGTCCCCAATCCACCCCACACTCTGTGACATAGTTGATTTTCATTTTCGTCTGCTTTGTTACTTTTCGTTTGCTCTTTAATAGATGATATAAACATGCTTTCCGCATTGTATCAACCCAAGCAATCCAACGTTGCAACGTATTACCCTTTGCTCCAATGTGCTCCCCCCTCCCCTGACAAAATCCTGTATCCGGGCCTGGCAATAGCTAAATCATTCTAGTAACGGAGAAATTGGCTTTTGGTCATGTAAACGCAATATGCAGAAAGTACTCGCCGTAATCGTACTTTAGACGTTAAATATCCTTTGTAGCCTTAAAGGGATTAGAATTCGAGTGCCTTAATTTATAAGAAACATAAGTAATAATTATTTAAAGTCGAACTTAATGTATCAACGAATGAACATCACAAAACACATAAAGATATCGTAATCACAAGAAAAACTTCAATGACAAATTATTTATTAATGAATAATTGAATATATAATATTAGCATATTATGTAAGCAAGTATATTTATAAACCATTTTACATTATAGTATTATATATAAAAGCAACATATATTAATCAATAGTTAAATATAATAAAGTATTATCATACTATGTGAATAAGTGTAGTAAACTATTATATATAATGCCTAAAATAAGTCTATGTAACCATCCTTACAGAAAACTGTAGGAACCCATTTGTCAAATTAAAGAATACTACAGTATTCCTTCCTAAACACTTCTTGCAGGTTAATGCTAGCACTATTTACATTCGTGACCTAATGTTTGTGAAGTGTATTTGGAGAAATGATTTCGAAGAAATGTTTTTGGAAAAATATTTTGCAAGATTTGTATTTGGAGATTTGTCTTTGGAAATTTATTGTTCGCGATTATATTTACGTTGTATGTCTATGATGAAATGTAAATTATTTTTTGATTTACTAAATAAATTTTATCTTTATATCAAAATACAATCGAATTAAACATTTACAAATATGATATGATAAATGTCTGATTTGTGAAACAAATATTGATTTTAAGATACAAATGATAATTGAAATACGACAATAAATGAAGAAATAACAATTATGGACTATGTATTAAGAACTAAGAATTAAGAACATTGAAAACAAGAGCTGCTTGGTCTTCGATAGAGTTCCCCCACTCCGTCTTCACCTTAGGATCGCTCGGCTGATTGGGAGATCATTTATAAACATACGTATTGGTATCAGCTTTCGAAATATCTTTCAATTTCCTTTCATAGTATAGGCGCTGAAATGATTTCTATGTTAATGTTTTGTTATCTCAAGTTAAATGTTACAGGAAAATATTAAATAGTTCCTTCCAAATTTCTCATCATACTCAGCAGCGTGACGCAATTTTGTAAAGTTCCTAAGCATTTTTTGTAGAATTTGTGAGGATATTAAAATGAATAGAGTTGAAAATAGCACCGTTTGTTATAAGTAGATATAAAGAATCATTTGTAGACCTTATTGTCATTTAGTGGTATCGTATACAGTGTTAATTAATAAATGGGACGTATTTTGCTGCTCTAATCGCTCATTACACGTGGTACCTTGTGGGTGTGGGGATCACGCGACTAAATGGGTAAGACGCTGGCTCACTAGCCTGGAAGTCGATCTCTGTATTGGCCGAGAACGTTAATCCAGATTTTCCGGCGTGGTTCCCCCTTGTCAGTGATGCAGGTCGGAGGGCCTGACAAGGACAGCTGTCGTAGTTGAAATTCGATATAAGAGTAGGCCATAGCGCCGCTTCCTGGGGAAAATTTCCCTCGCTATCCCAGTTTAGGAGCAGAACAGTAGGACGTTAAACCCCATTTAATTTCATTCATTTCGACGAAGGGGGGGGGGAAGTGAGTGAGACGCTATCTCCTTAGCTCAGAGGTTCGATCACGGTATTCCTCGGGATAGTTTCGCCTTGTCAATCGTGCCAGGGCGTGACAACGAACAGCGTCTTTGCCTTGGAAGCTCCTAAATTGCATGATAAATACCCAATTTAACCGAACTGAACTGGATGATAAACTGGGTTTATTTATTACAGACAAAACATAAACCACAATCTTTATACAAATATATAAGAAATCTAAATCCTTATAAATCCGATATGGTGATAATACGTAGGCCTACTCGGGAGGTGCCCAGATGACCTGGGGAATTCCCATGAGATTGCACGAGTCACTAGAAACGTCGCTCAGTAATAGTTAGTCATTATATTTGATGGGACAGTAACCCGTATTTAACAAGTTTAATTACTAAATGTGATTAAAACAAGGGAACATGTCGTATCTGGATGTTCTGATCTATTGGTCACCGGAAGGAAGAGAAGCAAAGGTACATGTCGTATCTACGTGATGTGTTAACAATCTTGTTTATTATTAAAACCGGACTGAATCGGCTGGATGATCTGGGCTATTGGTAACAGAGGGGTGGGTGGGAGCTCCACAAGGTGGGGGTGGTAGCTGTGGTTTTACGTATCCGTCGTCTTCGGGTAACGTATCGTAATCTGCATTGCCACGATCAGTTTGGTTTTCTCTCATCTGATTATCATCTATGTAATGGTAGGTTTCCTCTTCTTCTATTGGCCTATCGTAACCTTGGTATTGTGTGTTTGAAATTCGGCGGCCGTACAGACCGTATCTGGGAGGCTGAAATATTTCTGGTTTTTTCCTGTAAAAAGATCAATGACAAAATACAGTCACAAATACCAGCAAAATCCCTTTTAAGGGATAAACAGCCAATGCAAATACCAACCAAATCCCTTAAAGTACAAACAGCTAACACAAATACCAGCCAAATAACTGAAGACAAACATTCAACACAAATACCAAACAAATGACTTAATAAAATAAAATCAAATCAAACCAAGTACGAACAATCTAAACCATTAGTCAAAATTCTAAGTCCAATAAAAACGGTCGAGGCAAAATAGTGTGATCAGCAGATGGACTGTTCATCGTGTACAAGATACACGACAAACAGTGGTAACAGGTGTCCGGAAGACACAACTACCAACCAAATTACCCCCCTTTACACATGACGACAAAACATTCTTTTCGCCAACCGATAAAGGTGTTCAACGACTATTTCATAAGTCAATCATCATTTGACAGCACAGATGCATTCCTCCCCTCACATTAAACCACATTAACAATTCACCGTGTATCATCTACCTAAATCCCCAGGAAGTTAAGGACATGCTCCCAACATATGATTCGTCGAAATCTAATGGCCCAGACGAAATAAGCGGAAAACTATTAAAATCATTATCCGAAGAAATATCTAAACCTTTATTTCTTATATTAAATGTATCCCTAAAAATTAAAATCATACCTGCTATTTGGAAATTCGCAAACATTACTGCCATCCTCACAAAAGGCGACCCAACAGATTGTGGAAACTATAGACCCGCATCTCTTGATAAAACCTTCGGAAATGTATAGACAAACATGTCTTTACCTTTCTTCGCGGTGAATTGACTGTCTATCAACTTACGGACCTAATTCACGCGTTTTGTTAAGCCATCGATCAAGGCAAATATCCGAGATCAGTATTCTGCGACACTCATTAGCTTGGCACGACTGGGGTCAGAGGGAGAGTCCTTCACTGGTTCAAAAATTATTTAACTAACAGCAACCAAAGAGCTGCCGTGAATGGTGCCTCCTCCACCTCAGAACAGTTGCATCCGGTATTCCACAAGGCTCTGTTCTGGGATCCCTTCTATTTCTGATCTACATTACTGGTGTAATAGAAAATATAAATTCAAACATCCGTTTATTTGCTGACGACACAACACTGTACCTAACAATCGATGATCCAGCTGCTTCACCTGATACAATCAATGCCGACAACCTAAATAGATGAGCTAAAACATGGCTGGTATCCTTTAACTCTCTCAAAACTAACTAACAAGAAAAATCATCCACTTCCAGCCCTTAGATTTAATCAAATTCCAATAAAACAAGTCAACGAACATAAACATCTTGGTTTAATCCTTCAGTTAAACTGTCAGTAGACTCAATTATCAATAAAACAAGCCAATTAATTAACCCTTTAAACACACTTTAATAGCCGCCTGCTTTCTGTGAAATGTTTGGGAACAATAAAACTGTTATGTCGCAGAAATACTTACTTGTTCTTATAACAGATGAAGGCTACAATAGCTATTAGTATTAATACTGCTATTGGTATACTAGTAGCATATATCAAAATATTATCTGAAATAACCAAAGATTTATTATTAAACCCCATGTATCTCTTTCTCCCTCCTCTTTTCTCTCTCATGCACGTACACTTTTCTTCGCGTCACGATGCATGGCGTGCGTCCATCTCTAGCATCCGTGTGTTGCAGTAATCTTTTCATTTTATTTTGATATATTGGATGGTTAAATAATTTAATAGAGTTCTGTGACAAAGTAACCATACCTTTCATCAAATTGAACGATCAGTAAGGTGCACAAGACTTTATGACCTCTGCTGCTTTTGATAATATATGGTATTGACGTTTCATCACGGTATAAACTTCTGTTAAGACACGAACTTATTAAACAGCTAATTAATTCAATGTTCGTTACAAGCTACACATTATCTGTGTACAACATTCGACAGAACTTCAAAGAGAATGTAGTAGTGGGCGGTCAGTGCAAGATATTTTTACCAGATAATGACTTCCAAGAAAATATGCAACGCAATTACAGATACCATAATTCATAAATGAACAATGCCATATATGCTGATCACTCCTTCCTAATTGCTGGACGCTATATGAGCAGGAGTTTACAGGCAGTTAGGCGGACAACTAAGGAGACAACTAAAGTAGACACAGATGGGCAGAGAAAAGAGGCTCGGACGAGTGCATGGACTCACCCGAGTTCAGCCCCTGCCTTGGCAGAGGGACAGAATGATGGATTTGATATAGTTATATGTGTTCCCGATGTAGTATAGTTCCAGTATAGTCTAGTTTCTGTAGTATTGATGTAGTTGTGTTTTTTACCTTATGTACATAAACTGAGCTCTGTTATCACTAAAATAGTGTTACACTACCTGAAATCGGATTAGCGGTATCTATTGTTGTCTTGGGGTTGTCTGGTTGTGTTGTAGCAGTGGTCATTGAGGTGTATACTGGATTACCTGGTAATGATGTTGTAGCAATGTCTGGTGATGTGGTGCTGCAAGGTGCTACAGCAGATAAACAACATTGACACAATCAACAACCTCGTGGGTTTTCCCGCAGCGAATTATTGGAATAAAATTAAACCATATGTTAGTCCCGAAATGACCTAGTTTGTGTCGAGTGGACGTTAAACCCCATTTATCTCTCTCATATTGACACAATCAACAATAAACGTTCCTCGTTACACTTTAAAAACATTCAGTGACAGTGATTTTAATACAAAATTAAAATTGACGAAAATCACCTTACTATTTTACCGAGATTTCTACTATTGGTTTGGACGTCCTATTTCCTGAGGCGCCTGGTTAACGAGCCAACCAGAGCCATGGGTCCAGGGGATACATGGCACCCCCGAAAAATGGCGCCCCCTATTGACAATCTTTCAAATATAAAATAATACTCTAGATTATAATCACACAGTGATGCTCTGAAGGCACTTATCAGTCAGTCGGTTTTAAGGGCGCCCACAAGCCAATGGGTTAGTTTGACCTGGTCCAAACTTTCTTATATCACTAACGTAGAGGTTATGACGCGCGTCGCCCCACTCTGCTGCAACCCCACTTTTAAAATCTTACATACGACCCTGGAACCAACGTCTTACTCAGTGAGTCACAGTGGCTCACTAAGGATACAATAACACAAAGGTTTTTAACATAGGTGCAGAAAGCAAGACGATACACCCCGTGTCAAATATTAAAGCTAAACAAATAAATAATTTAGTACTTACAGTTACATTGTCCTAGGATTAGGTTCAGATCATCTATAGCTATATCTCCTAATATATTCTCACCAGTTACTGCTTCAATATAGATCTACCAAATACAATCATTTAATTACATCAATGTCGTACTTTTCGGCGTGGGGGTTGGATGGCCGAATGGTTAGCAAGTGCCCGCTGTATCATACGGTTTCGAGGATCGCTTGTCCAACCTCGTGGGTTTTCTAAGGGTCATCCGGTTTCCACCTACTGCTAAAGATACCTACGCGCAATCGAATTATTGAAAATAAAATAAAACGATGAGTTAGTACCTCCAAGGACCTAGAATGCTCTGGTTATTGGGCAAGCGTTTTACTTACTCAGAAACTGTGTCTCTATTATCAGAGGTACGCTGAAACCATACATGAAAGAACAAGGCGAGGACTGCAATAATGAGGTTGATGTTATCGACAATGTTATAATGACAGATGCTTTATGACAATACTGACGATTGATTATTACGGCGACGACGATGGTGATGGTGATGCTTTACTCTACAGGTGGTTGTAATGATGGGTGATTGAACGTACAAATTATTAATTTAAAAAGGCATTAAAAGTCGGCTTTTCAACGTACCTTTGCATTTACTGTCGTCTGAACATCAATACTAGCACAATGCCATGTATTATTTTGATTTCCAGTTTTACTAAACATCGGTTGCTTTTTGCTGCCATTGAGAATACCCACCGATAGTCTGTCTATGGCCCGACCGTACATATGATAGTAAAACCGAAAACAGGCATTAGAATTATCGGCGAGAGTCTCGCTGACTAGTACAGCTGATAGGTTGGGTATAACTATGTTGTTTTCATCTGTATAATTTCGTACATTTAAATAGGCAAAATAATCTAGAACGAAAGTAAACAAGAATGAGTGTCCGTAATATCCTGTGGTCCAATGGGTATAGTAGGACATTGGGCTATAGGGCTCACGTCACGGGTACCTGTGGCGCGTACTGTAATTAATTTGCCTCGCAGTGTTCCCGCGAATAACCTAGTTTCAAATACACTTCTAACTTTGTGGCCATACTGACGAGCAGGTAAAAGCAGAGCTTGAGGTTTTACATGTAGAGGTGTCGGAATATATACTGCACGGAGATGAGTGTACCTGAACTCAGAAAAAGGTGCCATGAGGTAATACCCACCTTGCTCCATGCTAATGCGAATATAGCTTGCAGTGCCGGACTAGGCCCACCAGTCCACCTATACGTGACATGTGGGCTTAAGCTCAAAGTGGGTCTAAGCCTATAAAGAATAAAGAAATAGAATATAGAAAGAAAGGAGAGGGGAAGAAAGAAAAGAAAATAGAAGGAGAGGACAGGCTACGGGACAAGAGAAAGAAAAGATAGAAAACAAATGACTGACAAACAACACAAAAAAGAGGTGCACTAAAGGAAAGAACTTTATGAAATTGGCCTCATTATACGGTACTTTGGCTATTCTTGAAGCTAAAGAAATAATTTGTTACTTCTTTAGAGAACAATGATCATCACAGAAGTAAACAAATATCATCATAAGCTCGTTCTGTGATGTGCGTCAATAGAACTGTCAAATACGTGTACTGTATGTGTATTATAAATTGCATTATTTTCATCACGGCGAATAAAAGGTTTTTGTTTTTGACACTCAAGCGAATTCTCACATTCATCTAATGATAGTGCTTTTGAGTCATTTTCTTATCTTATTGTATCAGGAAATCAAACATTTGCCTTCTTCTGTTTTGGTCTGAAATGCTTGGAAAATGAGTTTGTGGTTGTCAATTTTCAAAATTTTCCTGAGGGAGAACACCCCCGACCCCCTCGGACGCTTGTGACCCGCCTTCGGCACTAATGGCTTGGCAACGAATTAGGCGATGCCTTGCATGAAACTCGTCATACTCTCGACCCTTAGCAACCAACGTCAGGAAATTTGAATGTTCATTCCACCTGGGTGGCCATTCCGACTCTTCGTCAAGTATAACACCATGTTGCCGATGAAGGGTTTGGATTAAGATGCGGATACTATCCGAACGATGCATTTCACCCACAAAGACTTGAAATTTAAATATTTTTAAAAATTACTGGTTGTATTTTTTGTGTGTCCTTGCTCAGGGCCTGTGTATCTTGTTTCAGTAGAAATATTGGATCGCTCCCAGACGGCTTTGGCCCCTAGTTCATTTATCCAACCACAGAAACCACTTTCAAAGTCACAGTCTTGACTGGAAACCAGCCCTATAAAACAGGAAGGGAAATAGTCAATTTGAAATTAAAATACGAGAAATGAATGGAAGTGATTTTGAAAAATGTCATATTAGTCAAGAACTACATAGATTTATTTATCGACAATCCTAGACTGACAACAATGTATTTGTTAGAGTCTTTTTCGTTGTCTGTGGCAAGGAGATAGGGACGCCTTCTCAACTTCGTGGGTTTCCTCCGGGCACTCCGGTTTCCTCCCACTGCTATAGTATTTTTCGTTTTCAAGGGTTCTTTTACGTTCAGGTCAACGTGTAAACGGGTCACCGGTTTGACGGGGGGGGGGGGGGTGGATATCCGAATGGTTAGCGCGTGTGTGCCGTATCAGGTCTGTCAATGATTCGACTGGTGTACGCGACAAGGGGTAAGGTCGCCTGTCCAACATCGTGGGTTTTCTCATGGTCCCCCGGTTTTCCTCTCACTGTGACTGAATGGTCTTTTTATTGAGTCAAGTGACTTTTTCGGGATTAAATTCAACTCGACACAAATATGGTCGTTCGGGACCAATATATGTTTTAATAATTCGCTTGCGCGTAGGGGGTGGTGAGTGAGTTATGCGGGGTCTGGGACCGGGACAGAACGATCGACGTTTGACATGTCACGGAATCGAAACAACGCAACTTGACTCAATGCCAGACCATATGAACTAAATTCAATAGGGAAATAACTAGTACTACTTACCAGCCACAATAGCTATCCATAAAGACGAATAAAGTCTTTCTCCTACCATTTCTGCTGTTGTATCATCAGTAAATAATCACTATAATATATGGAATATGACCAAATAGGGGATTTAGATGGGGTTAAATTTACCTTAAATTGAAGTTTGTTTAGTGAAATGGATACTTGTCTTCCCTTAGGGGGCGGGGTGTAAATAGTGGAAGGCTGATTTGTATGCCATGTGTATAAAGAAACAAGAGTGACGTGTAACGAGAAGTGGGCTGATTCCAAGACTTGGGAAAAATATGGCAGTGGGCTGATTCCAAGATTTGCTGTGGGAAATATGGCAGTGGGCGGATTCCAAGATTTGCTGTGGGAAATATAGAAGAGGGCCGATTCCTAGACTTGCTGTGAAACTATAACGGTAGTAGGGACTGAATAGAAGTGGTTAAATAAACGAACATTAACTCTGATAGCCAGAATTTTAATTATCAAAACTATTATACGCTCACACCGGGGATAGAACCCAGCCAGAGCCCCCCCCCCCCATCCCCCCATCCCCCCCCCAACAACTTTAGTCCACTAGGCCATTCCAAACCCGAACATTCAAAGCCTGTCTCGTAGTCAAGACTTGTCCCGAACTTAACATATCACTTGTATAACCAGTGTCACTTACCTATCCCGTTAATAGAGCGTGGCATGTCCTACTCATCTGGAACTTCTAAAATAACAGCATGTTTAAACAGAGTCCCTATTTATACAGATTCAAAGGTTCCAACACGTTAGTCGCTTTCTCAAAATAAAATAATTTGTCATAAACCGAAATCTACCAATCTAGCAATCAACGCTAAACGATCTACTTCCTGCTTGGAAAATATGGTATGTTTATAGTTTATATTTTTCTTTTGTTAATTTGAATGACTTGCATTACCATATTTCGTTACGTTCACCAGTGAATATAAAATACCTCTATATGTCATTGTCGGCGATATCAATTTGGTGTAGCGAACAGTAAATATAGCTAGTCTACACAATAGACTGTGTCTTATGTACGATAAAAGCAGTGTGTTGAACAACGTGACTTTGAAGGCAAACTAGCTTTATGCGAGGTAACGTTATGTATTATAGTTCAATATGAAGTAACGATTAACAAATCACGTTGTCATATTAGCGGGTACGTACGTAAAATACATTTTGAACATAAGCATAGACTGTAGTGCTGCTATTCGGGCAAAATTTCTCTCATAGCACATTTTACACCGGGCGTCATTAGAAATGAAATGAAATGGGGTTTAACGCCCTACTCTTTTGCACCTAACCTGGTTTAATGGGAGACGGGCATACGCCATACAGTGTGCTATAAGGGAAATTTTGCCCGGGCAGCTCCCTAATCTTATATCGAATCCCAACTGCCAAGTGGTCGTTTACGTGCACTCCAATGTGTACACGGGACCTCGGTTTTCCGTCCCATCCGGACGACTAGGCAGCTGTCCTTGTCAGGTATTTCATATTCATACAAGTCAGGTGAGTCAGGTAAACCCCGTTTAGGGTAAGATGTTATTGTATTTTATGAATTAGTTTTATAATAATTAATAGTAGCCTAGTAGTTTCTATATATTTCATACAGGTTATGGAGAAGTTGCATACTGAAATCATTGTAATTGTAATTCGATATAAGAGTAGGCCATAGTGCGGCTGTCCAGGCCAAATTTCCCTCATAACACATAGTATGGCGTATAATAAAATGTATATTTGCCAACTTCTCTAACTATATACCAATTGCGATTGTGCGTAGTTAATGTTTAGGAAGGAAGACTCTAGTATTCTTTAGTTTGAGAAATTGGTCGCTACGGTCTTACTATAAGATTATATAGATTTATTTTAGACATTATATCAAATAGTTTACTTTCTAATATTCAATTATTGATTATTGTATGTTGCTTTTATCTATAATACTATGATGTAAAATGGTATATAAATATACCTGCTCACATAATATGCTACTATTACATATGTTCAATTATTCATTAATATTGTCATTGATGTTTTAATCGTGATTTGTAGCAATAGAGTCGTGCTGACATGGTTTTAAAGTTTATAGACAAGGAATGAGGAGATAAGATATAGTTTGATGTTTCTAAACATATTCACATATATGCAGGTGTGTACTGATTTCAACTAACATTTGATTGACATATTGGTAGATAAAAAAAGGGTATAGATCCGTAACGTACTGGTTATATCTTTCAACAAAATGCATGTGGGTCAGAATATTCCTATTGCATCATTTGGCTTAATTTAACCAATCATTACGTCGATTGCACAGGTTCATGGTCATGAACACGCATGGGTCTGCGTGATACACTTGCGACTATAAAGGAACTATAGTATGTCTTTAAATCAGACTTCGATTAGATTCCAGAGGGTTACCATCTAAGAGTCCTAGACACCGCGAGGTGTCTAGGTTGAGAAGAGTTTAGGTAGCATTGACTGTAATTGTAATATGCTTGTATGTATACTTATGCTACATAAAAGGTAAAAACGAACTGTTGCATTGTTATAACTGAAGAAGACAAACGTCTTAAGAAACCAGTAAGAAGTAAACACAACGTGGAGGAGAAGAAAAGACGATCAGAGATAAATCCTAGACGATCACAAGGCTACGAAAATATGTAGTAAGAAAAGATGCATGGGTCGTACGTAGGATGTGGCGACCGGTTTGACCACCGCAACCCCTGCCCGCTCTCCACGTCAGACAAAAAGGCCCATCTTATTACAGATTACGATATCTTTATACGCACAAAACACTGGAAGTCTTAATTATTGATACTACTCTAATTCAGATCGGGCGGGATGGGATGGCCTAGTTGTCGAGAGTGCCGCGCTTCGACCTCTAGATTGCCGGTCACCTCTCTTGCGGCTGTGGTTTCGAGCCCTGGTGTGAGCGTATGTGACATGGAGATAGGGGCGCCTTCTCAACCTCGTGGGTTTCCTCCGGGCACTCCGGTTTCCTCCCACTGCTTAAGACCCCTAAGCGCAAGCGAATAATTGAAATGAAATTAAAATCATATGTTAGTCCCGAAATGACCTAGTTTGTATTGAGTGGACGTTTAGCCCCATTTCTCTCTCTCTCTCTAATTCAGATAAATTAAGGCATCGGTCACAGCACTCGAATTCTAATCTTTTTAGGACGTGTGACGTGAGCTCTGTTTTGTGTTCGTCTGTGATAATTCTTGGACACATAATATGATTATTACAAAGGATATTTAACATATACTACAGGTAAGGTAAGTACTTTCTGCATATTGCGTTTATATGACCAAAAAGAAAATTTCTCAGTTACTAGAATGTTTTAACTACTGCCAAGTACACTTATGAAAATCTAGTAGCGGTCACACAGAAACTCATAGTCTTTCATCCCAAAATAATTCTTGCATTAATATAAACAAACATGAATTGTGACGACGAATTAGTATTAAATTAATAAAAAAAACATAGGTAAGACCCATGAAGAATGACAATTTACAATGAAAAACTAAAAGTGTTGGAAATTGAACTGGCATGCAAATTAAACTGTATTATTTGAAATGGCATTCTTAAATTAATTTCATCTGCGTCATCATCTAGTTTTAGGATGAGTTAACTGTTTATGATATTGTAAAAGACAGGATAATCTAGTCAATGACCGATTTTTCTCAAATGTTGACAACGCATCCAGACTAATAAGGACGGAAAATGATCTACTGGTTGCAATTATTATCATATTGTCCGAAGTAAGTAATTGTAGCATTTGAGTATAGTCACCCAATAATAACTTGTTTATTTATAATATATAAACCATGTTTTGTATTTTTCAGAGAGTAAATGTGGACAACCATATTGTGAATTGTAACTAAACTAGTTCGTGTTAATATTTAACCACTTCTTTAAAATAATTGAATGCTATTTACTTCTTTATAAATTATAATTCTAAACTAACAATAGATTCCTCTAAACCAATAACTACAATAAATTCATCTGTATTTCTTCATAAAATCTAGATAAACCAAGATTTTAAAATATTATAAATAGTTTGTTCTTTGTTTTTTGTCAATTTTGTTTACGGGGGTTGCGTGGCCGAAGGGCTAGAACATGAGCGCTGTATCATAAGGCTTGGTTTCGTTTCTCCGGTTGTACGTGACGAGGTGTAGTGTCGCCTGTCCAACCTCGTGGGTTTTCTCCTATTTATTTACCTCATTTACTGTGTGTGACAGTCATCATGTTATCCTCCGTATTTTGCTGTGTATTTTGTTTACCCCATTTGTCCGATTCCTTATGTAAATCAGTCGGCTTTTCGGGTAAAAATCGTGGAATAAGCTTTATGTTGTAGGTTTTGATGTTTGATGCCAAAAAAAAATAATAAAATAATGCTGACAGAGTACTTGCTGCTGTTCGATCTCCCTCTCTGTACAAGTAGTTTCTTTGCGTTCCCCCTTCTTTGATCTCTGTTTATATTGTCTTTAAGTAATTTGATGAAATAAGAACCATGAGGGTTGTATTTACCACTTACACTCACATATACATCATATCTACTCAATGTCGTTTATATTTTAGCGTTGGTAACTTTTTCTTTTACTTGTCACCTTATTTAAAATGTTATCTGCATATCAACTGTGATTTGGCAATGTATTACTATTGACGGGGGTTCATGACTATAATTCAGATCGTTTTCCACTATTTCATGATGATATTTCCAGGCAGGCGACCATTTTTGGCGGGAAAATCGGAATATGTGCTGATTTCGATTGAGAAGTGGTGTTTACAGGGGCGGATCCAGAGGGGGGGGGGTAAAAAAATAATGCCTTGCATCAATGACATTGCATCACAAAGTGATCCTACATCAGTATAAAATGATTTCTCCGCTTAAAAAGCACAATTTGTATGTATGCCTATGTAATTTAGAGACGATGATGGCAGATTTTCGTAACAGAAACCTGGCAAAACACCTCCTGCAAAAATTCCTGGATCCGCCCCTGGTTTGGTGTCAATATATATATTTTCAGGGTCACAGATTCCATTCCTGACATTTACAACCTTATAAAATAATCGCATGTTCATATACTTAGCATATTACCATGATGGCAGGCATTTTTGGCGGGAAAATAGGATTGGTGTCAATGTATGTTTACAGGGGTGCAGAATCAATTTGTAACATGTTCACATATTTAGCGTATTTGCAATATTGCGACCACTTGTGGACAATGGGTTGATTTCGATTAAATAGTTGTCTTTGGTGTCAATAAATATGTTTTCGGGGAGGCATATTCGATTTCTGTCACATACAACTGCGTAAAATGGTCGTATGTTCACCAAATTAGCATATATCAAAGATGGTGGAGCGTTTTCTAAACACATTATTATCATGTATTTATTGGTTTCTGACTCCAATTCTAGCATGTAGACTATTAGCGTGTAGCACATTCCTGAAAGTTGGCACCATGTCGTACCCATTCGGTATAATATCCAACCATGAAATTCCTCATCCGAGATGAACTCAGAGCTGATATCGATTTTCCTGGGAAAGCAAAGCCTATTTCTGGCGCGAAGGCAAAGAAAGCTGAAGGCAAAGACAGCATAGCGGCAGCGTGGTGCTTATGCAACGTTCCAATGATGCTTCTGTCACGACCACACCAAGATTTTTCTTCGCTCATGTCCAGGCGCAGACTGCGCGAAAAGTGTTCCCACCATGATCTGGCAGTTAGCAGTCAGACCGGGATACTTTCCCACCACACTCCCGTGACGTGCCTACCAGGCGTAAGACATTTCTCGCCAAGCCTATAGAGACTACCATGTTCCTCCGTCATCATTCACTTTCAAAACAGAGAACAACTAAAAGTCAAAAGTACCCATGTTATCCTTCGTATTTCGTTACCTTAATTCGGCGATAAGTAGAGGGAAAAGCAGCTGCCCTGGCAAAATTAATTGTAAATTGGTAGGGATCAGTCCACTTTGGAGAATCACCTTAAGGGCCAATCCATTTCATCCGGTCGTCATGTAAAATGTTTACCTTTTTCAAGCCAGAGAGCATGATAAGTGAGATAAATAGCCCTAAAACAAGACGTTGGTGCCCATTAAATTAATCTAAAAATGGCCATGTTATAAATATCAGTTAAACGAAATGTATAACAATAAACTTTTAGTAATATGCTGGAGAAAATCTTCTTGAATACATATAATAAACAAAGAAAAATATTATAACATAATTATGCCGATCTTACTGCTCAAAGAAAGTCATTTGGGGATGTTAAAAATCGTAATTTCCATATTTCAGATTATGTAATAGACTAATCGAATTATAGTAGAGCTTACTGGATTACAAACCAACATAACAATATGTCGCCGAATCGTTGTCATATTAGGAGAAAATAACAACGCTTCTATACACCCCGAAAATAGGACCCAGCTGGAGGATTAAAGGACCACTTTATATCTTGTTGTAGTAGAAACTCGTGTATGCCCTGCTGAAGCCACTCCTTAATTGCAGACTTTAATTCCGTGTTTCTACCAACAAAATTACTTCCGTTGTCGCTTCTGATTTCGACAGGATATCCTTTACGAGCAATAAATTGACTTAAACCATGGTATGTAGAATTTTTGAATACACAACTCTGCAGCCAAGACACGTAAATATGCAACCCTAGCGTTTCAACTCACGCCTTCCCCACTTGACGTTGAACTGACGAGAAAGCGGGTAAACCAGGAGTTTAAAATTCCATTTGGTCAAATGGGATCGAATTTAAAAATAGAACTGCCTTTAAAAACTTTCTTCCCAAAAACCCTTTCTGTTTGTAAGCTCGAGACCTCTTGAGGTTTCGCCTGGGGGTCGTGTGTACGATCCCTGCATTGGCCAAGAAAGTTCATCCGGATTTTCCAGCGTGGTTCTCCCTTGTCAGTGATGCAAGGCGGATGGTCTGACAAGGACAGCTGTCTAGTCGTTCGAATGGGACGAAAATCCGAGGTCCCGTGTTCATATTTGCGTGCACGTAAAAGATCCCTTGGCAGTTGGAATTCGATATAAGAGTAGGTCGTAGAGCCGCTTCCGGGAATAAAAAATTCCCTCATAGCACACTGTAGAGAGAGCGTATGTCCATCTTCATTAGCACAGGTTAGGAGCAGAACAGTAGGACGTTAAACCCATTTCATTCATCTTATTCGTTATTTGGGCGGGGCAATTTTCATTTTTGTGTAATTGTTTCATTTTAAGTCAACATTATTATATGTTATTGCAGTACTAACATGTGCACCGGATGACTGGATGATAGTCCCCTACTTTCCTTGATGGTGGCAGGAACTGTCTGTGTGTTAGTCTAAGAGAGTTGAATCTACTTGGCTCATTTCTCGTTCTCATCCATTTGTTTAACCAATTCAATTCATTAACCAGAGCACCTTTCATAGAACTAAAATAACCCCTATAGTATTGTGACCCATCATAATGGGAGAGAGAGAGAGAAATGGGGTTTAAGTCCACTCAACACAAACTAGGTCATTTCGGGACTAACATATGGTTATAATTTTATTTCAATAATTCGCATGCGCTTAGGGGTCTTTAGCAGTGGGAGGAAACCGGAGTGTCCGGGGGAAACCCACGAGGCTGAGAAGGCGCCCCTATCTCCATGCCACATACGCTCACAACAGGGCTCGAAACCACAGCCGCAAGCCAGAGGTGACCGGTCAGCTAGATGTCGAAGCGCGGCACTCTAGACCACTAGGCCATCCCAACCCCCCGCCCATCATAATGGACAATAACGAATGTATTAATGCGTTCTAGACAAGCTTCTACGATTGAGAATGTTTTTGATACTACACTACACTATACTAGTGAATAAATACTGTAAACGTCATCAAACTACACTATATGTATACTGTTTATAAATACAGGAGTTAAACTAAACAATGTATGCAATACTGGTAGATTTAAACTATACAATGTATAAATACTGGTAGACTTAAACTAAACAATGTATAAATACTGGTAGACTTAAACTAAACAATGTATAAATACTGGTAGACTTAAACTAAACAAATATTCATTATTTCTGTTAGTATAAGTCTTCATGTTACTATAATAATTTGCTTGTGTTCAGTGTAAAAGTATTCAGAATTCAAGAGACATTCCGTAGTTACTGTCGGACTATACTATTTACCGGAAAACAGCGGAAAACAACCGGAAAACAACATGTTATACTAAATACCGGAAAACACCAGAAAAAACACTAAATACCAGAAAACATCATAAATAGGCAACTCGGAGCCTGCTCCTCCGGAAAACACGCAAAAACGAAACCTAACCCTAACCCACAACGAAAACCCTTAACCCAAACCCACACACACAGAGGATCAGGCTTCGGGCTACCTATTTAGGGTGTTTTCCGGTATAAAGTGTGTTGTCCGGTTTCTAGTGTTTTTCTGGTGTTTTCCGGTATTCAGTATAACATGGTGTTTTCCGGTATATAGTATTGGTGTTACTGCCAGAAATCGCTCAAATCAACAATGATTTAGTTACGTAATGACTGCGTATACGGGAGGTTCCTCTGTGGTTAGATCTATGTATCCATTACAATGGAATGTGGTATACACGTGATCTTCTTGTACTCTGTCGTCATGGGTATTGGAATATTGTGCCATTTCTGGTTCCTCACTTTGGCGATTATTAGATTGTCGTGAACCTTTCTCTTTCTTATATTTTCGAATGACGACTACTAGTATTACAATCAGGACAACACCAATGCCAACAGCTCCAGCTACCATCCAAATTGTAAAATCAAGAAAGGGAGCTAGAAATAAAATACAAGGTACATTAATATATAATATCCCGCTTAACATCGTTATGTCTGAAATTTTTTCTAAATTATTAATTATACATTAATTAACTTATCCAGAATTACTTTCACTGGGATACATTTCAGTATAGTCCCCTAAAAAACATCCCAAAAGTGTTCCAAAATATTTTTGGTGGAAAGGGGTCAAATTTCATATTTCTAAAATGGACTTAATGCTTTAACATGGCTATTAAATGTTCAAATTTGGTGGACATTGTATTAAATCCATGTTTTTGTGGAGTGGGAAGAAAATAAACACATTAAGAATATGATCAATATATTGCTTAATGCACAATATGCAAATTAACAGCCGTCATTAATTAAATAAAACCCTTATTTTCCACCCATAATCTGAAATTCTTTAACTTAGCTCCACGAAAGCAGTATCCATGCCTATAATTTCAGGGTCAAGGGTGGTGAAAAACAATAGAACATCGCCAAAGTATGGCCAAAGAAAGCAATAAAAATATCTGTACCTTAAGAAGGAGAACATTTGACTCCATTAATACCACAGCACTGTTATCATGAGGTGACGGGTGGGGTGGGGTCACATAGCCCTGATGGAAACAAACAAATTATCAAAACTTTATCGGTTGAATTGTCTAAAACTGGTTTCGGGGGTGCTGCAGGTATGTTTTCATAAATGCACCAATGACTGCCATACCTAGTTTTAACATTACACCCGAACAGTCACAGGAACTCTTTAGGTATTAAGAAACCCTAGATGTTTTCCACCACCAAAATATGTGATCATTATAAAAACATAACTGTTAATCTTATTGCCAACGATTTTATTTGTTTTTAACATAGTTTATTAATTGAAAAATCCACACCAAACATAACCAATATTGAAAATTGAGCACAATATATTTTTATAAAATGAACAGTAAATTTGCAAAAGTATATCAGTGCTATGGAGTATTTTACATAACTAGGGACATATCTACGTCTGTGAGAGAGTTCTTGCTAATGGTGCTGATGTCTGGGAATGCGAGAAACGCAGACATGGTCAACCACAGTAAAGATCCAGAGAGAAGAGGTCAGCCAGTCGGTAAAAGTGAACAAACGTCAAATGATTATTGGAGTGAAAAATACCGTAGAGACACAATCCATTGGAACTCAAGAGATTTCAGAACAAGTTATAACTGCTGCATTCTCAAAACTACCAGAAGAACCGACTTCCCAGCGTCCACCTATTAGACACTTAAACGTACTATACTACAAGGAAAGGTGGTACCACTACCACCAACTCAACAAACACTAGACGAATACAAAGATAATTGTAACGGGGAACCTTTCCTTCTGTCTGGCCGTGGTACAAACAATCTAAGTGGAATTTCGTGGACTTTTTACGCAGTACTGATCATAATATTCACCTGTGATAACTTTGGATCAGTCACTGAGTAGGTGTTATTATGGACAACTTGCGAAGTAATATCTTAATAAATGTAGAAAAAAGCACAAATAATATTGTTGTATTGAGCGTGCTTTTCGAATAAATCAAACTAATTGCAAATGTTTTTTTGAGATAGACGAAAAGTGTGTTTTCGGTAAGAGCCGAGGTGTCTAATTTGCATTTTCTTATGCAATATAACTGTGCTATTTTTCTAGTGTTTTTCGGCACCCTTTACCCTGTAATCATGGGCATAGGTACTGGTTTCATGGAGCTAAGTCAAAGAGTTTCTAATTTACGGGGGGGGGGTAAGTTTTTCACTAATGGCCGTGGTTAATTTGTATATTGTGCATCAGGTAATTATATGATTATATTTTAAGTGTATTTATTTGTGTCCCTGTTCACGAAAACACGGGCTTGGATACAATTTCCACCAAATTTGAGCATTTGATAGCCAAATTGAAACATGACATTATGCTAATTAGCATATTACACAATTTTACCCCTTTCCACCAAAAATATTTTGGGACATTTTTAGTATGATGTATAGGAGACCTTACTGAAATGCATACCACCAAAATTAAATTCTGTTGCAATTTGTTTTGGGTTCGGCCCTTTTTTCAGCTAGATTGTCTGGACTAATAATGAACTCTCGATGTCAACGTTAGTCTTCGATATTGACTGGATTAGATTCCTATATGCTGCTTAAAGCTGATCGATAATTAAATCAAAAAATGGATAATCGAGACTGCATTTTATCGATCTGACTTTAGTAATGATGATCGAGGCTTAGTTCTCGGTTAAGTGGGGATCAATTTAAAGGAAGTTTTCAGCATTAACCTTTACATTAGCTAGTTTTTAACTATTGTAGTGAGAACTGCCAACTCTTTGTCTGATCTTCCATAATGTATCTTTAATATACACCCGCTCTACAGGGCCCCCCGAGATACGACGCCCCACCTCATCCGAAAATAATAGTTTGACAATTACACAGTTTTAAGGGCGTCCACAAGTCAATGGATAATCGAGTCTGCATTTTATCGTTCTGACTTTAGTAATGATGATCGAGGCTAAGCGGAAATATTTTGATATCGATTTCCATTGGTACCTGCTACCACTGTTACTCGTGTAATTTGTAAATGATTACACTATTTTGTCTCGCCAGCCTCGGTCGTTTTTTTAGGACTTCGAATTTTGAGTAATGGTTTGGATTGTTCGTACTTTGTTTTATTTTATGTCAGCATGTTGGACATTGTGATATTTAGGCTACATATGATCCATTGTCTGCCAAGCATAATTTAGCATATTGGAATGTCCTCGCGTGACTCTTGGCAACTTACCATGCTAGCAAAATCAACATATCTTACCCGACGGTGCAGGTAAAACACCTGCCTGGAAGGGAAATGCACACATAGAATGCCACCACTTACTTCGTAGAACTTTCAGTTTCGTAGGAATCAAATTCTTTACGATGCTGTTTTCTAAACCCACTTTCAAAACTCTGTATAATGTAAAACAAATCTGTGTAGAATAACCTTAAAACGTGATCGTCTGCCACTTTTAAAAGATCTTGACATGATATGTGGCACAAAGTAGAGTGGCTCAAGACAAAATGTTTTAATCCATAGTCAACTCAGTACAAATTCGTGGTATTCAATAAAAAGAAAAGTAAAATTAGTGTTTTATTAGTGCTCGATGACAGTTAGGGAAGCAAAACTAGAAATGCCCGAAAAAATTTCAGGTTTACAAACAACGGCGCCGGTTTTCTTCGAGAGGCGAAGAAGCGATTCTGACCTTGTATATACCTCCCAAGAAAATTTTGGAATATTTGACGGCCGCAAACGCGTTTTACTGCTTTTCCAGTCCGTAAAATTTGTGTTTTATTGGATTTCGGGAACTTTATTTTGCCAAATAGATGAAATATTTTTTTTTTCTCACTTTACCCGTCTGCCCGAAAAGTCAGCTTGCCCGAAAGTAAGGGGGGGAGCTGTCCCCCCTGCCCCCCCCCGGCCCCCGACCCCCTGCCCCCCCTGCCTCGTACGCCTATGAGTATATATTATAATATCATAACAACAGTCTTATTATTCAAACATCCGTCACTAGTAATCCAGTCGATAATTCCCATATTATTCAATTTTATTAAAAATTGCCCATCCTTAGAGAAAGCCTTTTTGTGTTCCACAATCGAAAGTTCAAACAATCCACGAGACTGACTTTAGTAAATAAACCAAAGTACACCCAATCTTTCGAAATTAGAAATGAAATCGTTTAGAAATGAAATATAAATAATTTTGACCGAGATCATAATTAAAGCAAGTTAATCCGACAAACAATTTCTAGTAAATTTATGGATTATAGTTCGTGTCTCCTGGTCTCATGTTGAAATGAAAAAAAATAGGGTTTAACGTCGTACTTTGCTCCAAACTGGGCTATTGTGTGCTATGAGGGAAATTTTGCCCGGGCAGCGGCACTACGGCCTATTCTTATGTCGAATTCCAACTGTTAAGGGATCTTTCACGTGCACGCCAATGTGTACATGAGACCTCGGTTTTTTCGTCCCATCCGAACGACTAGACAGCTGTCCTTGGCAATCCCTCTGTGCTGCATCACTGACAAGTGAAATCTGGTTAAACTTTTTCGGCCAATGCAGGGATCGAACATCTACCTCCTGGTAGCCATCGTGATCCCCACTAAAAAACCCATTTTATAATACATCCTAGCCAAATCTGAGTAACTACCAAAGTCGAATTTTGAATGTGTTCTCAAATTTACAATAAACAAGTTAGGATCTTGTAACTAACTAGCCTTATGAAAACGGATTTTGTGTTAGACACGCGTGTGTTGGAGAGCTCTCTGCCCATGACCCAAACATTTTTGGTGAACAATATCCTAACCCTAACCCCTTTAATTAGAAATATGTAATAACTACTAACTGATTGGGGAAGTGACACAGGATATATATATTTTCATTAACTGTTATAATATTATGCAGGCTACCGGAACAGTAAATATCTTCAAGTATGGTTGATGTGATAGCCATATTTGGTAATGATTCTGTTTTCACGCCATCAAGATTTGCTAAATACAACTTTTTATATTCTGAATTACACACCATTCCATCATCTGTTAAATAAAATCAACAATTAACAAATTATCCAGTATGAATTTTTTTTATATTTTACAACAAAAAATATTGGACCAACTGATATGACAATAATCTAAAGGCACGTTCCTGGTCTCATATTGCGACTGACGGAAAGATAGTTAAAACTGAAGTGGTCTCTTGTTTTACATCAATTTACTGCTATGGTCTTACAGTGAGGTGTCTAGTAGTGGTTTAACGTGTGCAGATAAAATCACAGGATATGTCAATGAATCAGAACGAGAGAGAATGGGGTTTAAAGTCCACTCGACACAAACTAGGTCATTTCGGGACTAACAATGGTTTTTAATTTTATTTCAATAATTCGCTTGCGCGTAGGGGTCTTTAGTAGAGGGTGGAAACCGGAGGAAACCCACGAGGTTGAGAAGGCGCCCCTATCTCCATGCCACATACGCTCACACCAGGGATCGAAACAGCCGCAAGCCAGAGGTGACCGGCCAGCTAGAGGTCGATGCGCGGCACTCTAGACCACTAGGCCAGCCCCCCCCCGTCAATGAATCAAGTGGCGTGGATTCTGAGCGTTAAGTAGAGCACTGGGGGACTAAGCTATAGTTAAATTAGATATTTTGATAATTCGTATGAGCGTCGTGGTCGTTAGCAGTGGAAGTAAACCGAAAGACCTGTAGCAAATCCACGAGGTTGAACAGGCGACACTATTCCTCTTCATACTACCTCCGCATCCATAAACGTATCCGCATCCGTATTTGCTGTTCAAAAAGAAAACTCGAAAACTTCCGGCTTCCAAGGCTGAATTTGCACTCAAGTCTTTCATTTGTATTTGTGGACCCAAATAGCATGGGGTTTCTCTCGACAAGGATGGTTATTTCCTCTGTCTTGTCCATGTTGTGTTCTTCACAAGAAAACACAAATCCACAGCACGCATGGCCAGTCGTTTCTTGGAATGGATTGAGTTTCTATTTGGAGATATGATGTAATAAAGGGAAAGTACTATCTGATTGGCTAAAGCTCGGTTCAACTAGCCGAAATGCCGGACGCACATTACAAAAATACGCTCTGGGAGCAATCAATCCGGCTTAACGGACGCACTTGTTTTTGTGCGCAATACGTTCCAGATTCTATTCGAAACCTTTCTCTAAAAATGACTAAAGTATACCAGTACGTATTCACGCACGTATTTACGGATGTAGTATGAACCGAGCTTTAAGTGAATACCCCCCCACGCCCCGCCATTACATAACAAATAAGACAATATATTTATATTTTTGTTTTAAAAATTATTTCATTCATAGATGAATTGAATTGTAGAACGGGTATGACCTATAAATTTAACCCCTCTTCTGCCGAGTTATGTTATATAATATTATCAACTACTCTCCTGCTGACTTATGTAATATATTATCTTTAACCCCTTTCCTGCTGAGTTATATAATATATTGAACCCCTCTCTTGCTGAGTTATATAATATAATTAACACATTGAGTTATATAATATATCATATTTAACCCCTCTCCTGTTGAGTCATATAATATAATATATTTAACCCCTCTCCTGCTGAGCCATATAATATAATATATTTAACCCCTCTCCTGCTGAGTCATATAATATATTATATTCAACCCCTCTCCTGCAGAGACATATAATATATTATATTTAACCCCTCTCCTGCAGGGTCATATAATATAATATATTTAACCCCTCTCCTGCTGTGTCATATAATATATTAAATTTAACCCCTCTCCTGCTGAGTCATATAATATATTATATTTAACCCCTCTCTTGCTGAGTCATATAATATATTATATTTAACCCCTCTCCTGCTGAGTCATATAATATATTAAATTTAACCCCTCTCCTGCTGAGTCATATAATATATTATATTTAACCCCTATCCTGTTGAGTCATATAATATATTATATTTAACCCTGAAAATAACACCGATCTTGGGTTAAACTATAGATTCTCGTTCTATTTTTAAAATCTCACATAAAATACTAAAAGTCATACAATCTTCTCCCAAACGTTTGCGTTTAGATGTTCGAGTTTGTAAACTATACAGATGTTCTATAGTAGACCAATACACCCTGCAATTATAGAATGACAATTTATTATTAATTCTTTAAATGACATCTAGAAGCACGGATCACTTATTCATAAGAAAACACAACACAAGGCATATCTGGATGAAAACGTGACCTGGATGTGTTACGAAACGTTGTTATTAAATAATAGAGAAGTAGTAATGTCCATATTTACATTGTGTTGTGTTGTGTTATGAATTTATTATCAGATAGATATTTACAGTGTTTGAAGGCGTTATTATAATCCTCTCGCTGTGTGTGTGTGTCTCTCTCTCTCTCTCTCTCTCTCTCTCTCTCTCACTTCGACCCCGTGGGCTTTGGGTTTTTTTCCGTGTGAGCCAGTTCCCTCCCAGTGTTACTTATTGGATAGTTATCGTGCCATCGTCACATATAAAAGCAGACTTGATTAAAATATCTTGATGTCCAGATTGCTTTCATAGTCCTACCATGATATAAACTATTAGCTATATAATGTCTTGTAAAGCAATCTGTACCAAACGTTTCAGCTGGTATATGATGCAATATAGCCAGCTGGATAATCCCTTCCATTATCATTTGTATTGAATGGGTTTCAAAGCAGGAATCAAAAGTAGGTTGTTGAAAGAAAACCATGGGTCTCTTGGTCGAAAGCTAGAACAGAGGCCATGTACGTCGGTTGGAATGGGGGCCCCGCCGGTCTCGATTTCAGGCTAGAGAGCCGAGCCGAAAACAAGGCTACAACCAAGATAAGGAACCCGGTGACATGGTTTGCGTAATATACTTAAAGAAGGCTGACATTAGTGTTGTCATTCAGAACCGATTCAAAGATTGAAATATAGATAGAAAGAAATAGGGTTTGACGACGTCAACTCGATACAAACTACGTCATTCGCTTGGTCGTAAGCAGTGGAGGGAAACCGGAGGACCCGGAGAAAACCCACGAGGCTAGGTAGGTGACCCTAATCCTTGTAACGTATAACCGAGGATACCAAAGAACCTCAGTTGACCCAGTGACAGGCGTTTTGATACGTGCTAACCATTCGACCATCCACCCCAATCCCTTTCCCCTAACAGTGAAAAGGGTAACACCATTGCTAAAAAACTCCGATAGGGTTAGGGTTAGAGAGAGAAAGAAATGGGGTTTAACATCCACTCGACACAAACTAGGTCATTTTGGGACTAACATGTGGTTTCATTTTATTTCAATAATTCGCTTGCGCGTAGGGGTCTTTAGCAGTGGGATGAAACCGGAGGAAACCCACGAGGTTGAGAAGGTGCCCCTATCTCCATGCCACATACGCTCACACCAGGGATCGAAACCACAGCCGCAAGCCAGAGGTGACTGCCCAGCTAGAGGTCGAAGCGCTGCACTCTAGACCACTAGGCCATTCCAACCCCCCGGTTAGGGTTAGGGGTTAGATATTATATAAATATGACTCAACCCTAACCCTAAGCCTAGCAATGACAACAAACCTTATTGATGTTTACCATAATAATTATACCAAATAGAATTACCTTTTAGTGCCTCCCTTACCATGAACTCTAATATTGTATAAAAACAAAGCCGCTGGTGAACTATAAATAACCGTGTTTCTATAATTCTGTTTATAAGAGTAGAATCCCATTCCTTTTACGGAATCATAGTAAAGGTTTCCTGTTTCTTGATCAATGCTCATAGAGGTCACACTGCTCGCTAATATGAAAGATAAACGTCAACAGCTATTTAAATTGTCCAAATAACTTTATAAGAATAGTACAGTTCCAGTTTCTGGGTCAATTCTCATAAAAAAACCGGACAAACACAATTTTAGTTTTTAATATAACTTCAGAGCAGCGTATGACAAACGCAAAAACACAGACATGCAAAGAAAAACATTTTTCCTGAAACCTAAAATCACTCCAGGGAACCGAGCTTGAGAATTTCCCTAAGCCTTTCAGAGCCCCTGTCAAGATTCTAACCATTGATCAGGTCAATGTAGACTAGCATACGTCATGCGTGTTATGACGTCACAGCCTACCATATTGCTAATTCTCACAGTCAAGAGTTATTTTACGTGTAAGCCATCGGTTCTAACTTGGTTTGTGGTTTCAATCAAATGCGTAAGCAAAATTTCTTTTTTTCTTTTGTGCTGCCCTTGAAAAGTTGGAACCAGAGTCCAGCCCCAACCATTCTGGTCTGAGGTTTTTGCCGTTCTCATACTTAACAACATTGACTTGGGACTTGATTTATAAAGCTGTACCAGAGTGTGTAAACCGGAGTCCATTAGTATACGCTGACCACCCAGGGCTTTGTATATAATATTGTACCGGAATCGTTCTTTTACATGTTTTCCGGTTTCGGTCCAAGAATGAATAAATAAACAGATAAATGGGTATTGATCTCCCGTCTAAAGTCAAAACTTAATAACTCACTTTTTGTCAAAATTGAGTTAGGACCAATTGTTTGAATATTATAGTATGGGCTTTTGATTTTGTAAGCAGTTACACCATGACAGTCTAGCAGCTTCCTTCATTTTCCTAGTATACCACAGAAACGCAATAGCCTAATCAATGGATAAGCCGGGATTTAATATTTATTCACCATGTTATCCTTTGTTTCCTTAAAATAAATAAATTTGTGGATATTCTTATTACCTTTACCCACTATGATTTGAACATCTCCACCATCTCGATTCATGCGGAAAATCTTTGTGAAAACTTGATTTCCATGATGTCTTGGTACGTAGTATATAAACTCTCTTGTATAATCGCATGTCATATACTCCACTGTTCATATAGAAATAAAATGAAATTTTGTTGTTTTAGGTACTGAACGTCCGCTTCCACAGAGAGGGATAACTCCCGTGGGAGGCAACCGAAATACTAGGCGTAAATCCACAAGACTGAGATGAAGCCACATACCCTTAAACCAGGTATCCAGTCGGCTGTATGACGAATTCCGCCATGTTGGAAGTACTTTAAAGGTCTCTGATGAAACATGGCTGCACCCATCGTGTCTTGGAACTACTTTAAAGGTCCCGGATGAAACATGGCTACGCTCATGGTCTCTTGTTTGTTTGTAATAGCGTCAAGTTTTCCTGTTAAAGTAAACCGGTAGCCGCATCGCAAATGTGTGGTCGTAGGTACATATCACCCACTGTCATACAGCCGAGATTAGATGTAGGTTACGTAACGTTCCGGAATCTGTTGAGTGACCAGGGATCAAGTGGAAGTGCGACCCACCCCAACCTCCCGAAATGAAATGAAACCACGACCACAAGCTGGAGATGTTCAGCTGACTTGAGCTGGAAGCATGACACTCTAGATCAAAAACCATGGCCGCAAGCTGGGGATGAAGGGCCATTGGAAGTGCGACCCACCCCAACCTCCCGAAATGAAAGGAAACCACGACCGCAGGCTGGAGATGCTCAGCTAACTTGAGCTGGAAGCATGACACTCTAGATCAAAAACCATGGCCGCAAGCTGGGGATGAAGGGCCATTGGAAGTGCGACCCACCCAACCTCCCGAAATGAAATGAAACCACGACCGCAAGCTGGAGATGTTCAGCTAACTTGAGCTGGAAGCGTGACACTCTAGATCGCAAGGCTAATTCAAATTATACTGAAGATAGACATGACAATAAGTATTAATGATAAATACCGTTCTCGGCAATTTGCTTTGTCTTTTGGGTCTTCGTGTTATACCGGTATATTTCATAGTCGTCTGTTAACACATACACTTCTTCTCTTGAACCTTCAATTTACAAAATATAAAATAATTATAAAAAGTGGTGATTGGTGCCAAATGAGCAAGTTGTCCGGAAACTACAATTTACAGTTCTTCGCCTGTATCTCATAATCGTTCGTTAAAACACAAAGTTCTTCTCCTGGAAATTAAATTTACAAAATTTAATATAATAAAAGGTGGTGAGCTAGTTCTCCTTGTCCTTAAATTTACAGTTGTTCGCTTAAAACATGGTTGGAGCCTATGAGCAAGTTGCTGAAATTTAGGCCGTTTCATTTAGACATACATTATGCAAGAGATAAATCTGCCTATTACAGGTCCTTTTTTAAGGTCTGAATTTTTATCTAAATTATTAATTAGGCATTTTTTTTTTTAAACAATATTTTATTGAATGTTAGGATTGGGAAACAGACAAAGCCTATATAATCCCTCTCCCCAGGGTTAGGGTTAGGCATTAATTAACATATCCAGACCATGATGAATTCTCAATGTCAACGCTAGCTTTCAATACTGACTGGATTCGAGTTGCTGCTTATCGATTATTGATAATTAAATCAAAATAATATGGTTAATTGGGACTATGTTTTTTATCGTGATGATGATCGAGGCTAGGCGAAAATTTCAATCACTTAAATCTCGGCTCCTAGTGGATCAATTTGACTGACATTTTCAGCAAATCCCTTTTAACTATTATAGTGTGCACTGTCTTTTTTTTTGATCTAATCTCCCATAATGTATCTTTAATTACAAATAACAAATAAGGAGAATATCTTCAAACTAGCTCATTTTAGGTCTAAAAATCTTCCATTTTATTTCAGTGATTCTTAGGGGCTTAGGGATCTCATTCAGCGGGGAGGGAATTGGAGAAACCACGAGTAAACCCCCGAAGTTGGACAAGCGATCTTATTCCTTGTCATGTACAAGACTGGAAACGAAAGTACACGTGCTGCTGGACAAGCCGCCACCAAATACTCCCTCAGCTGTACGTCACGACCTTAATCATCTGGTATACATATAAGTTTTTTAAATGTATAGTTTGCAGAGCACTTGAAATCCAACTTGCGAAATAACTTGCAATTGTCCGACAAACAAAAAAATAAAGCGAATGTCAGGGTGTTTGTTCATGCGGCTTAGTCGCCATCGTGTTAAAGATTAATTTGAAAATTTACGATGACCATTCACAAATTAAAAGAGATATATGAATTTATTCAATTGAAATAGCACGTGCATGAGTTAAAATCGTTAAAGATACATTATAAAGAGAGAGAGAAATGGGGTGTAACGTCCACTCAACACAAGCTAGGTTATTTCCGGACCAACAGATGCTTTCATTTTATTTCAATAAATGGCTTGCATGTAGGGGTCTTTTGCAGTGTGTGTGTGGGGGGGAGGGGGGCGTAGGACCCGGAGAAAACCCACTTGCACGCACTTGCTAACCATTCGGCCATCTCCCGGTACATTTGGCAGTTCTTGCTATAACAGTTCAAAAATAGATAATGCTCAATGAATACATTGACATTTCAGTCAACTTCGCGAGCCCGGAAGTAGCCCGAAATAAGGTCAAGGGTATACTATATAGTCAAGCAGTAGTAAGAAGTTTTATTTTAATTTATTTTAATCCCTTCAAGTGTCTGTGGCTTACTCTTATACCAAATTCCAACTGCCAAAGAATATTTTACTCGTACGCCCATTGTGTACACGGGACCTTGGTTTATTGTCCTATCCGAATGACTAGAAGGCAACACAGGGGTCGAACACGGGAGCTCCAGGCTAGCAAGCTACGTCTTGCTCACTCCGTCACCGTGACTCCCGCGATTGGATATGGCCATGCGCGTGGAGTATATCAGTTTTACAATAAAGCTTGGCGAGTAGCCCGACATGACTTTCTAATCTAATATTAATACATTTCTCGGCCTAAAAATCTAGGCCTATCCCTTGTTAGTATAAAAATTTGTTCCTACCTGTTGCAAACAATGCATTAAAAACACAATAAATCAGAACCCGTCCAAAGGGCTTCATTTCCAGACAGCAAATAATATATACTATGTCTAATTTCAAACTATTATCAATTACAATGTTTGACTGTAGTCGACAAGAATGGAGTCATATTGCAAGATTTCGATCACTATCTGAATGCGAGCGGCTACATAATAACCAGTTATAGGTATTAGTGACTGAATTCGAACCCTATTAAAATATATGTTGTGTTTTGTTTCAATTTTTAATCTATAAAAGTAGTTGCCGTGTATGAATACGGTGTTTTGTTACAATGTTAATGCATTAATTGACTCATTGTTCTGCTGTTGACGGGAGTCAGATGTTAATTAATTTAAACGTGGGACGATTGGGTATAATTAAAATGAGAGAGAGAGAGGGGGTGGGGGGGTAACACCCACTCAACACAAACTAGGTCATTTCGGGACTAACATGATTTAATTTTTTTTCATTAATTCGCTTGCGTGTAGGGTCTTTAGCTGTGGGAGGAAACCGGAGTACCCAGAGAAAACCCACGAGGTTGGACAGGCGATCCTACTCCTTGTCACGTACAACTGAAGATTAGAAACCACGCCAGTTGACTTAATGTCAGGATTTATGATACAGCACGCACGTGCTAACCATTCGGCCATTCGCCCCATCCCCATAATTAAAATGACAAAATAGTTTTAAGGGGAGGGCCTGACAAGGACAGCAACATAGTCGTTCGGGTGGGACGAAAAACCGAGGTCCCGTGTACACATTGGAGTGCACGTAAAAGATCCCTTGGCAGTTGGAATTCGATATAAGAGTAGGCTCTAGTGCCGTTGCCCTGGCAAAATTTCCCTCGTCGCACACTGTATGGCGTATGCCCGTCTTCCATTAGCCCAAGTTAGGTGCAAAAGAGTAGGACGTTAAACCCCATTTCATTTCATTTCATTTATAGTTTTAAGAGTAATTAGTAATCGTATTTAATCGAGAGATGTGCAGTTATATTTTATTTCTATTCTTTTAATTTTAACATTAAAATGCATTTCTGAATACGTATGTGCAGCGGCGGAGGGGGGTGGGGTTATATGAAATTCATAATAATAAAACCAATCTACGCTAATAAATCTGTAATCTGTTTAAAACCGTCTGTTTGTCTGTTCAGGCATAGTGGCTACACTAGGGATGTCCCGAGGCTGGAAATGTTGCTGCATAGGGGTAGCTCGGATAGGTACACTACCACGTCTGGTTTCGGAATTATGCTGCTTCCGGTTCATAACTATATCTGTGGTACGTCCGGTCATTCGGATCTCTCATAATATTACTATTAGATTCATAGTATACACAGATGCTACGCCCTGTCAACAGCTATTAGAGACACGTGTGTAGAACATTCTAGCTTCCAATGGGGGCTATATAGAACAACTGTGACGCATGGAGTCGAAGTTTGATATAATACCATTACTGTCGCTGAAACCATATTCCCTTCAGATCAGGGGATTTTCCGGGATGGTTTGCCTTTGTGCAAGTAAACGATTCCCTGGCAGTTGGAATTCGATATAAGAATACCGCTGTTCGGGCAATACATCCCTAATAGCACACCGCATGGCGTATGACAGTCTTCATTAGCCCAGTTTGGAGCAGCTAAATAGGGCGTTAAACCCTATTTCATTTTCTGTCTGATCATAATAAATTAGAGAGAGCCGACAGTAAGCCTGTACAATACTTTCTATGAAGACAAAAAGATGGGTGTAAAATTTGTTATCGACGGCTTTCTTGGCAGTACTTCTGGATGTGATTAACAAAGCAAATGCATCGAGTCGTCTTCATTCGTATCTGATCACAGCATACCAATGGAAATGTTTCGTTATTTTTGGAATCCAGAGATTGGTGCTGTGACAGTGGGTTTGTTTTGCTTGCTTTTCCAAGTGCCCTCAATTTTGTTTTCAACCTTGGGAGAAACAGTAATGATTCTAAATGTTATGATTTATTTTCGGTAACAGAGTGGTCAGGAGTGCAATTAATTCATATCTGATTATACTGAACTTCAGCAAGCGGGTGAGTCATTAGCGAAATTAGGCTAATTGGCTGTTTATAAAAACTAGATAATTCGCTCTTGGACCACAGTGACGTGTTAAGGTTCCTATACAACAGTACTTGTACTTGTAGTAACAGGGTTGCTTGTGCTAGTCCTTTAATTAAAATAGAATATGTCAAATCTAAAGAAAAGTGTCTGTATTATCGGGGCTGGCCCGAGTGGATTAGCGTGTTTAAAGTATTTTACAGAAAGTCCAGAACGGTTTACAGTTCAGGCGTATGAACAAGGAAAAGAGTTAGGAGGATGTTGGGTTTACACGGACGAAACGGGTCGAGATAAAAATGGATATCGAATACATAGTACCATCTACGATTCGATCAAGTATGTATAACATTTAATCACAATTCAGACTTATTTAGTGTGATATATTAGGAGAGAGTCCACCGCGTAGCAATTATAGAATCCTGTGATATATGGACACGAATAAATCTATTGCGCGAATTGCATTTCTGGTTCCTTTAGGAGCGGTCTCTGATCGGACATGTCCGCTGAATGTTCCTACCTCTTGCTATATAGCTGCAATATGAAAATACCGCTCCGCCCCACCTCTGGTCTAAAGGCTATTTTATAATCTTTACTGACTATTTTTCATCCTGATTCTTCTTTGTTTGCCAAAAGGAATCATTCAACACTATTTTCAAGTAGCATTTTGAGATAAAAAAAACATTTGGATTAATCGGGCATTACAAACTGCATGTTTATTTAATCGCTAAATTGAACATAGTATTGAATTATTAAAAATGTATATCAGGTATGACGAGAAATGATTCCTGGTGCGAAAAATAAATAGACAGTGTTTTCATATTGCTGATATAGCAAGCGGGGGGAACTATTAGGGAACATAGTCCGCGCAGATACAGTTCCAAAATCTCATATATATAGTAACTATACGGGTTAAGTAAGTAACAATGATGCACGTTTGATCATTTTTTGCATTAGTTATTATAACAGTTATTCCCAAACAAGCTGCAATTGTGATAAAAAGCGAGGGGTCTCTTCACATGCCGCCAAAAACCTAGGTAAACTATATATATTTTTAATAAGCATTTATTAGGCCACACAACGGTCACATTTTGCATTAGGTGTGATTAGAGTTATTAGAGTTATTCACAAGGCAGCTTCATTATAATATGTACCACACCTTTTTTGGAAATATACATCGATGAGGGCGCTCTTCAAAATGGTGTCTAACTTCTCACAAGAAAAAGATACGGGTCTTGTGTTGGTTAAGAATCGATTATTGCGGGCATTTGGCCTCTTATTGCATTAGCTTTACATAAAGTTATACGAAAAGCATATACATGAATGTGAAAATTGCGGATGCTCTTCAATATGACCGCTGAAATCCAAGTTGATAAGTTGTTTCTATATGATCAAGCTTAAAGAGTAAGGTTTATACTAACTTCTGGTATGACAAATCACTCACAATGTTATAGCATTAATTTTCCCAGACATCATTGTCGCCATCCACTTAGGCTCATTGTCTTCATTCTAACCATTAAATTGTCACAAGCATCTTTGCCTTTATAATCGTTGATGCCTGCTAAACGTCATTCTCGAGCTTTGAAAGGCGCTCGGAGTTTATGCAGTTGCAATGTTTGACGACAGGGTGGTTGCAATGCTATATCCGTTGCTATTTGCTCCGTCGTTAACTTTCGATCAAAGAGAGAGAGAGAGAGAGAGAGAGAGAGAGAGAGAGAAATGGGGTTTAACGTCCACTCAACACAAACTAGGTCATTTCGGGACTAACATATGGTTTAATTTTATTTCAATAATTCGCTTGCGCGTAGGGGTCTTTAGCAGTGGGAGGAAACCGGAGTGCCCGGAGGAAACCCACGAGGTTGAGAAGGCGCCCCTATCTCCATGCCACATACGCTCACAGCAGGGCTCGAAACCACAGCCGCAAGCCAGAGGTGACCGGCCAGCTAGAGGTCGAAGCGCGGCACTCTAGTCCACTAGGCCATTCCAACCCCCCTTTCGATCAAAGAAAGTAACCACGAAACAAACACGACACGAGCCATTCACGGTGATTTGAACACATTATCGAACAATCACGTGGTACACAATAATGAAAGAAATAAAGCCAGGCTGACACTTGCACGACTTTTGGCCACGATTTTGTCGTGCCCATCAGTGTCCACATTGACACGAACTGGCACGACGAGTTCACGCATAGTTTGCGCATTGTTTACGCACTTCCCGTTTGCGCAAATCGGACGCTGTCGTGCCGTCTCGAGTCGCACCAATGCGTGCCACGGAATCGTTCAAGTGTCAGCCTGGCTTTATATAACAACTATGAAATGAAAGAAATCACACACGACACATCAGAACAAATCTCGCCATGCCTCTGGTTGCTCATACTACGCACAGTGTTGCGTTTGATTAGAGGTAATCCAACTACACACTGCTATTATGAGTGGATATTGTTGTTTTAAATTTTGATTTGTCAGTAGTCCGTCTGTCAACCAATCACTAGATGCCAATATTGGGCCAAATATGTTTACATGACTCACGATTTTATTATGCCTAATTAACCCGTGCATAGCAGAATCCTGCAGTAAAACTAATTGCGTGACAAACGAGGCTATCAAGTCGAATGAAATGTAAACAATACTGTTTGGAAACGAACATACTTTCGCCGTTTTTAATACCTTAAATCACTGTCCAAAGTTTTAGGGAAGACCCAGATTAAACGAAGCACTGTCATGTTGCTGTACTTAAGTGATAGCTTTCATTGAACGGAAAGAATAGACACACTCCCGCATAAGTTCAAGAAACAGACGCTATTCCAGCAATGGTCAGAGAGGGATTTCTCGGGCGATTGCTCCAGGAATATGCTGGTTGCTGTGCATCTGCCGAAACATCAGCACCACGTGGGTAACAGCGCGTGCTTCTCTTGATTAACAAGTCTCTAAATTCTGCAAGAATGCTAGCAGACGAATTACGACACAACTTTAGTACAACAATTAACTAATGAGTCATTATAATCGTAAAGAAAATAATTAGGGAAAATACTTATAAACACCATAAATGCAGTGGTAACCCCATAAGATCACCACCATAGGACCACTGGGAGCCCCCATGAGGACGTGTTGCAATCCTAGGTTTTAATTCTGTTGTGATGCGTCAACATTATAGTTTTATTAATTTTACTTTTATTTTATTGTTTACAGAGTTAATACACCGAAAGAAATTATGGCATTTTTAGATTTTCCATTTGATGGAAACCTGCCGTCATTTTTTGGTCACAAAGAAGTCTTACTATATTTGAACCGTTATGCCGAAACTTTCCGGCTAAAACAACACATCCAGGTATTACATTACATGTACGGGTATTTTGTTTCCCCTCTCCGTCGGTTCATCAACAATAGGTGATATCCTTTTGTATTTACCGGTCAACGTAAAATTCTTATGAAAACAGTCTAATATATGTCTGGAACAGGATAATCTAATTCAAATTGAAATAGGATTCTCACCAAATGTAAAAACAAACTGTAAAAACTTGGGGGTTGGGATGGCCTAGTGGTCTAGAGTGCCGCGCTTCGACCTCTAGCTGGTCGGTCACCCCTGGCTTGCGGCTGTGGTTTCGAGTTCTGGTGTGAGCGTATGTGGCATGGAGATAGGGGCGCCTTCTCAACCTCGTGGGTTTCCTCCGGGCCCTCCGGTTTCCTCCCACTGCTAAAGACCCCTACGCGCAAGCGAATTATTGAAATAAAATTAAACCATATGTTAGTCCCGAAATGACCTAGTTTGTGTCGAGTGGACGTTAAACCCCATTTCTCTCTCTCTCTCTCTCTCTCTCTCTCTGTTAAAAACTGTAACTGGTACCGTGGTAAAAGGAGGAAACGCTGAAACGACAGGTCGCTGAGCGCTGACATTCCATGAGCCCCGTTTTTGTCTTAGAAATGAAATGAAATGAAATTCACGGTGTTTATCATCCTACTGATCGTTAGCCTGGAGGTCGGGTGTTCGATCCCTCCATTGGCCGAGAAACTTCATTCAGATTTATCGGCGTGGTTCCCCCTTGTCATTGATGCAGAACGGAGGGCCTGCCATGGACAACATCCCGAATACAAAAACCAAATGAACTTGATGTTCCAAAGATTACCTTGAATAATGCAATTAAGAATATTTAATCGTTCGGATGGGACAAAAAAACCAAGGTCTCGTGTACCCCACCCCACCCCTTTGTTGAAATATTAAATTTGGTCGATATTCAAGTTTTCTTAACAGATAAGCTGCTATCGAGACATTGCTGTTGCTTTGGTGTCTTAAACGCTTTGCATGGCGGCTGTGTTTGGGATAAGATAATACATTCCCTAATTGAGTAACTACTTTCTCAGATGTAGATACCATTGCATTCGGTCCACCACTGCAATCCATTGAAGGGCGTACAATCTACAGCCGTTTTACCTACTCTTCGTTCTTCCGTGCCGTAGGATCAACCAGTTAAAAAATATAACCCTTCAGCTCCATCATATGTCACAGATCTTATGCAGCCGTATGTACCAAACCGACCACTCCGTTCATAGAATAATCACTTGTTGTACCTTCAACTAAATTAAAATCTTTTGGTGATAAAACCTTCAGTGTATATGGTCCACGACTATGGAATGACTTACCTGACAAAATAAAATGTTCAGAAACAGTTTCTCAATTTCGGTCTAGACTTAAGACACATATGTTCACGATGTATTATCCACAGGAGCTATTAACTTACATCGCTTAGAGCATGCTCATGGATGGATTAAGCGCTATATAAATGTACATTATTATTATTATTATTATTGATTAATATTTAGTAATTGAACATATTAATACACGATACATTTTTATAGATACACAATTACTGAGTTTAATACTACATGACGTTTCGACGGACGAGGATACCCATATAATTTGCGTGATACAAATGAGAGTATCCTCGTCGAAACGTCGCTTAATATTAAATTCAGTAACCGTGTATCCATAAAATTGTACTTTGTGTTCAATTGTTGTTGTTTTTGTTTTATTACAATACTTACTTGTGGTGAATTAATTTACAGTTCAAAACGAGGATTATCAAGGTCAAGGCTAAGCACGTTGGTGGCGGTTTATGGGGAACGAAATGGATTGTGGAAGTTCAGCCATCGGGTGATTTATCAGCAATTACGCAAGAAAGGGAATTTGACGCAGTTATAGTTTGTAACGGGTAAGTACTTAAAGATGTATTATAGGAGATTAGATAAAGAATTGGCAGTTCTTGCTATAATAGTTAAAAACTAGATAAGGAATATCTTCTACATCTACCAGGTAGTGTCCAAGATCATGGTTGATCATTTTGACACGGCGTGGGTTGCCCATGGCCGGCATGACGATGAAAAGTTAAAAAAAGGGATGAAATGTTAAAAACAGGATAAAAGTGACATCGTGTCGAGGCTCACAGAACCCCAGACACCCTGGACCTGAAAATCTCGAGGGTGTCGGAGGATGGGATGTCTGGTGGAAAAGTATTCCAGTCTCTTATTGTTCTCGGGCAGAAGGAGAATTTCTTGGTGTCATTCCTGGTAGATGAAATTTGAAAAATTTGTGGATGCATGCGTCTAGTTGTTTTATTTGGTGGGAATAAGCTAGTCTGTTGTGATGTTAATGAGGTTGTTGTGGATCTTATAAATCATAATCAGTCTTAAAGGTTTACGTCTGATGTCCAGCGGAGTCCATCCTAAACGACTTATTATGTCTGTTAAACTAGCTGTCTGTGTGTAGTTGTTGACGACATATCTTGCGGCTCGACGTTGGACCATATCTTGACACGGTCAGTGAAATTAGTGAACTCTGGGCGACATTAGGACAGTTTGGAGAATAGGACAGTTTGGAGTCGCAATTGTCATTGTGGCGTTATCAATCTAATTAAAATATAGATCTATATTTCGTTTCGTTTTTTTATACTTTCGATGGCCTACACTCATGTAGATCTAACAAGTTATAGTGGGAGCTCACGTTCTATGACGTCAGGTATCAAGCACGGGGCATTCGATTAACCAATTAGTGACCGCCATGCTTTTTAAAATCTACTTTTGTTTTATTTTGATTTCTATCCGCTGGTAATATTTACTCACAGTTCCACGCATGAAAAGGTCAAACGGTCGATTCGACAGACCATTTGATTGGCTGACCCCTCATTTCAGGCAGAACACGACTTAAATAACAAGTCTTCCAGATCCAAGAGTAGTAAAGACAAGTAAAAACGAAATTTTGAACTAATAAAAACGAAACGAAATTGGATCTGTGTTTTAATCAGATTGTACGGTTATTAAATCAGCGACCGCCCATCTTTAAATCCGTTGAAAAGGAAGAGCAGCCGATGGAATAGTCAGTTGATTTAATAATTTGTTTTTAACATTTAGGGTCCAAAGAGAGATCCACGATAGACAGATCTAGCTCTTGAATAATATATCATTAATCATATTTATTTATTCTTTTTTATACGGGTTGGAGAAAAAGAAATATGACTTATCCATTTTCAAAATGGTTTCCTAGGTGGCTCAGTAGGTCAGTCTATTTCAGTGTCTGTCTGATTTAAACCATAACTGTTGTTTCTGGCTAACTTCAAAATGGTTCATTAATAGTTTCAAACTGATATGTTTCCATTCTAGGCATTATGTAGAACCAAACATTCCAGAATATGAAGGCTTTAATGAGTTCCATGGATTAAAGATCCATGGTAGAGATTATCGTCATGCAGATCGATTCAAGGATCAAACTATACTAACAGTGGGTGGATCGTTATCGGGATGGGATATAACCCTGGACGTTGCTCCCGTAGCTAAACACATCTACCTCAGTCACTGGAAGGAACACAGGGTAACCAAGTTCCCACAGAACGTTGAATTGGTAACCGGCGTGAATAAATTTACAGCGAATGGAGTGGTCCTAACAGATGGAAGAGAACTGACAGTCGATGCTGTTATTCTGAACACAGGATATAAACACAGCTTTCCTTTTATGGATACAGATTGTGGTATTGAGGTCACCAAAAATAATACGGTTCGACCCCTGTATAAACATATCATAGCCATCAGGAACCCCACCTTGTCCTTCATGTGTTTGTTTCGGCGAGTGTTGCCCTTTATCTGTATGTCACTTCAAGCTAGATTTATAAAGGCGGTATTGGAAGAAAAACTAAAACTACCTCCCGAAGAGGAAATGATTAATGCCGAAGAAGCAGAATTACAGAAAGTCTTAGGACGTGGCTGACCCGCAGGACATCTTCATAGATTAGACGAATTTCAGTTTGAATATTTTGATAACATTGCAAATTCTATGGGAGCGGAATTAATTCCTCGATGGATATCAAATGTGGCAAATTTCCAATTCACCCATTTACTGAAAGATTTGTCAGCGGCTAAAACGGTTAATTATAAAGTTATCGAACCAGATAGCTTTGAAACGGCTTAAAATAATAATCGCTAATAATTTTTGTTATTATCCATGTAACATATTGTATGGTGTAGAGTATGCTCCTCTTAAACATTCTAAAACAGATTTTAGAACTAAGTTTAGGTCTCTTGCTTTATAATTTTGATTTGATCATCGGGCGAAGGATATGCGTACTCTTTCTGTACGCCAATATTTGTTAATGCGATAGAGACCACAGCTGTTAACACTATTCTATTATAAGAGGACAGACCTGGGGTTATCGCAAACCTTGCGAACTGGACGAAAGTTGGTGTGACGAATTAGTATCCGATAGGGTGGCCCATGATATTTTGGGACATTCTAGGAATTCTTGTTCCAGCATGTATTTAACCAGTTCTATCACATATGTAATAATGAATGACCCAAATATTGTCCTTCAATCCACGCGTTTAACCTTTATTCCACCAGAGTTAAAGTCACGCTAACCGCTAACAGAAATAACAATTCTTACTGTTTCTGTCAACATAGTTCCGATTGAAGCGAGATAACTCCTGTATAACTAATGGATGCAGACCACAATTAATTTACCCTTTGACCTCAATGTAAATTCAACTTTTCCTCAAATAAATATTCGTTGGGTTGAACACTTTGGACTACTGACAGAGCAACGAATGTGCCAAAGTTGTATGAGCTTCATCACTGAAAGGGTTAGAGTTAGGTGTGTGAGGTTCATCGCTGGGATTTTAAATTAGTTTGGGATTGGTGTTTGGGAGGCCTGTGGTGTAATTGAAATGAAGCGGAGTCTAAGAGGCTGGGCTAAAGGGATGCGCTTTGATTTAAATGGCATGGTTTAAATTCCCAGTCTGTATAGGACAACATCGGATGGTAGGCCCTATTACACACACTTTCGACCATAAGGTATGTCATTGAGTCATTGGTTTCAATTAATTACACTATAAACCTCAGAATGCCTCCTCGTTTGGCATTTCTGTCCAAACAAGGTAAACAAAATGCCTCGTTGTCTGGAGTACCAAAATGATGTTTTTAAAATTGCCCTGTTTTTGGAAAGAGGTATTTTGTTAAGAACAAGGCTTGGTAAAAAAATGTCTCTTTTACTAAAGCAGTTTTTTTTCAAGATACTTATTAGAGGTATTTGCTATCAGTGAATTTGTAAAAATTAAAATTTGTGTTATTTAATACGAAAATAAAACCAGTCCAAACTATGACATTGTAATAAGAGACTACTTAAAAAAACCTTCGTTTTAGAACTCCAGGCAAACGAGGCATTTTCTTTTTACCTCGTTTGGACAGAAATGCCGAACGGGGCATTCTGAGGTTTATAGTGTAATAATAGATAATAATAATAATGCAGTGTTAATGATGGTGACTAAATAACCAAGTTTTAACTTTGTTTCCCTGCTTGTACGTGATAATGAGCAGGGTCACATGTCTAACCTCGTGAGCTATATGTGGGTCCTCGAGTTTCTACCACTGTTACAGATCCCCGGGCACAATAAAGTGTTAGTCTCACAATGACCCAGTCTGAGTCGGATGGGCATTAAAACCCCATTTCCCACTTCCCATAATCAGAAATAGGAGTTAAAGCTACAATTTAATATTTTTAATTAAAATTTTTAAAATGTATGAAAGTAAAGCCTTAAAATAGATTATATCTATGAACAGTCATACCTTGTTAAAGAATAATCCTATTTATCCAATAATTCACTATTGCCAGTTGAGAAATTGGTAAATATGACATTTTCAACTGCAAATTCAAACATCTGAAGATAGCTATACCGTTGGGGGGGGATGGAAAAACAGGGGAGATAATTGTGTTATTATTTCTTGTGTCAATGATTTTTAAGTGTGGGGAATATTATAATGCCTGTGATCATATAATAGTGAGTTCACAACCTATTGAGCAAAAGACATAAAAATAATTATGTTTGGACTTTCTTTGAAAATATAAAATTATCGCTGTAAAGTTTCGTCTACAGAATAAATGAAGTTTAGCATTTCATCAATAGAATGTGTGGTTCATATTGAGACCATGGTGGCTAAGTGTGTGAGACGCCGGCTCGATAGCTTGGAAGTCGGGTGTTCGCTCCCTGCATTAGCCGAGAAAGTTCTTCTTGATTTTTCAGCGTGGTTCCCCCTTGTAAATGATGCAGGGCGGAGGACCTGACAAGGACAGCCGTCTTGTTGTTCGTATGGGACAAAAAAAGAGCTCCCGTGTACACATTGGCGTGCACGTAAAAGATCCTTTGGTAGTTGAAATTCGATACGAGTAGCGCTCCGCCCGGGCAAAATGTCCGTCATAGCACACAGTATAGCGTATGCCCGTCTTCATTAGCCCAGTTTAGGAGCAGAACAGTAGGACATTTCATTTCTTGCTACCGCACGAATATATGTCTTGACTAAATGTCAGCCCTACACAATTCAGCCACCTAACCAGCCTCAATCTTATTGGTGTCATGGCAACAACTCACAAACGACAACTATATTAACGTAATATACATCTTTATTAAAATCTTCTTCTCATACAATACAATAGTTCGAGACTAAAGACAGTATTATACAAGTCATCTATTATAATATCGCTGTGTGTATAATAACTGTAATCAAAGTGTAAAAGACAACGAAGAATAACAACAGACAAAATAAAAGTAGACTATGGAAAATATGAAAATAATTTCTATTCTGTATTTTATATCTTCTGTTTGTAATATAGCAATATCTGATTGAACGTCAAGTCGAGATCTATCCAGCTATCATGTTTCACGATTGTCATGGTTTATATACTGCTGGATAATCTAGACTATCGTCCAATTGAATAACGACTATTTGAATATCAGAATTCTACCGTTTATAATTCATAGAACGTAAGAAAAGTTATAGCAACATTTTACTAAAAATATAAAATAAGTTATATATATCAATGGGCAAGTTGGCGAATCAAGTTTTGAGTGGGAAAGACAAAATTCGGAATGTGAGCATGGAATAATAAATCATTGCTTTAGTGAAAACATTTAAAAATATAAAAAGGTTAACAAATTTAATTAAAAAAAATATTCTCAAGTCACAATACCAACGTAAATTGAAGTTCAATCGCGCTGGCGTGTTTTAATTTGGTCGCTACAACGGGACACTTTGCTGATTCTCAACCCAACATTTAGAATAATTAACTCGCGCCTATGGTTGTATATATAATAATGAATGGATTGTCTTTGAATTATGAGGAACGAAAATGCACTCTACACCCGTTGAAGGACCAAGATATTTTGAATTTCGTTTCGGTTTATATGAAATTGGTAAACACATACATTTCACACATGTGTACGATTATTAACACTTTGAATCACATAAACTCCTAAACCATTCTACCAACAGTTGCCAGGCAACCGGCTGCCAATCATCTTACATCCCTCGCTGCTGTTATAAGGCACTTGATTGCTGTCTCAAATGCCGGACGGGAAAAAGCGCAGAAAGAGAAAAACATTGATATATACTACCCCAAATCTCTCGAAATAATTCTTCTACTGGACAACGTTCGTCTGTTTGGTTGACATTAAACACACCATAACGAATAAAATGATAACAAAGCAAGTAAAATACTAAAACTAATCTACATTCTGATTTACAAATATCCACCTTTTTTTCAAAATAAAACAAATTCTAACATTTTCTACATGTTAATTGGGAATATTAAAAATATTCAACAATGTTCAGATCTTTCACAATTACCACCCTTCACTTTAAACAAGATAGAAATCGGATAAAAAAGAATGAATGTAAAAGAATTTCATGGCCGTAAATAACGTAGTTTCTAACATGAAAGGTTTCCATTTTTCTGTCCAAAATAATATAAATCGAAAATAAATTTTAATTAATAAAAACTGAATACAGCGCAGTGAATGAAGGCTGTGGTTAAAATCCTGAGACGTTATTTGTTTACTGTTTGAAGACGGCTTTAAGAGTGGCTTTTTCCTGAAAAACAAAGAGAAAACAAATAGCTATTAACAAGTACAGAGAACTGTAATACAACATTTATTAAAGTGACATGACGAGAACTTAAAGGGGTGCTCACATTTTCTCATTTTTTGTTTATATTGTAATTATCAATTAATGTTAAAACGCACAAATATTGACTTTGATTAACAAATTAAGGCCCTGGCTTTGACATCAACAGGGTAAATGTCGCTGTTCATAAACAAAACCACGTGTTCGTACTAAAACATCTACTCTCGGTGATTTTCGAATCAAATAGTATGAGTATCCCTGTAAAAAAAGTTTGAAAAGGTGTGAAGGGGTGGAGTTCCCCTTTAAGGTGGGTTATGGGGTCCGGATATCTAGTCAAAGCATAGCAAGGGCTAGAATTCTCCATTAAGGAAGGCTAAAAGGCTAGGATATTGTTTCAATAAATCAGCTGAGATCATAAAAACAAAACCAGCTTAAATTGGTTTTATTGACAAAGCATTTCTAATCCAGAACACACATCAAGCATAAAGTACATGATTTTAGCACACCATTTTCAAACTTGTACACTAAGGGGATATTTCCATTCCAGAGCAGACATCAAATATACATGATTTTAGCACACCATTTACAAACTGGTACACTAAGGGAATATTTCCACTCCAGATTACACATCAAATATACATGATTTTAGCACACCATTAACTTAATCGATATTTCCACTCCAGAGCACACGTCAAATATACATGATTTTGGCACACGTTAACGATCTCGAAAACTTTTAAAATAATCATTAAAATAAATTATTACACTCTTTATAGTAAATATACATTCTGTGAAAAACAATTTCAAAATTAGACAAACGTATTAATATTAAACTCGAAAGCAACACAGCGAAGCTAAGATAGATTTATGAATATCGACGAGGTAGGTAATCAATAATAAATCGATTGAACGGTTTAGGGGTTACCTTTTGAAATATAGAAATTGTTTTTTTGGTAACGGCAACTTCAAGAGACCCGAATACACACATGGCCCCTTCAAGGGGATACAGCGCAATCTCAGAAGTCTTAGACACTAGTCCCATAGTTTTAGATATGGGCCAATGAACCATTCTACAAGCCACAGAAGCGACGCGGGCAGTGGTCGACATAGAAGCCGTCGTCACACTAAATGCTCTTGACTGTAGAGTCGAGTAATAGGTGTATAAACTTAAAGGGTATTCAATTGTTACAAATTGACCAGATGTTACACTATGTAACGATTCAACCCAAGCCTGTGCTATTCTTTTGAACACCTCGTACAGCAAAACCAGACATTTTACAACAAACGTTACTAAAGTCATCTGGGATACCAGATTACGCATTTCCAGGGCCAGTTCTTTATAGAACATTGCAATTTCCTTGATTCTCAAAGAAACATTTTCAGTATCCCTTCCCGCGCTCATTGACGAAAGAGTCACAGAAGCCCTCGTCGGTTCTAGAAGGCATGTCGCCGAGAGCCTTCGGTGATATTTACGTAAAGCTTTTGAAATGGAGCCTCCGTCCTTCATTCCTGTTTCTAATGACGAACACGAAGACCGCATGGATGGGTCTTGAGAAATATCTGCACGATTACTGGACATTTGAATCTTAGGAGAGTGCTGGTCAAACTGGGAAGATTATGGGAGTCGGATACAGGCTGGTGGTTGGGGTAATGGCTGGGGAAGGTTAAAGTCTGTAGGAAATATACTAACCACTCCGTTAGCATCCAACAATCTTGTGACTCCGGATCCAGAGAACCAGGAGAAGTGTTCACAGCATCGATCACCACCTGCGTTGGGTTCGTTTCTAATATTAGCACCTGTGGCTGCTCCCTTGGCGAAAATCTGAAATGAAATCATACCTGATAATGAAATGGATGTTTAGAATGTCCAAGATAACCCGAGGGTGTTGGTAAAACTTGAAAGATGTGGAGAGTCCTCCAACTGGATGCCATTTAGGTTATTGACTACTAGATAATGAGATGGGTGTTTAAAATGTCCAAGATTACCGGAGAGTGTTGGTGCAACTTAGAAGATTGGGACAGTCCTACACTAGAGGCCTTTTGGATTCTCGACTATGTCTGTGTTCTACGGGATAACGTGCAGTTGGATGTAACATGATAGGGTATTTTGCCGCGACCGTTTTTATAGGACTTCGAATTTTGACTAATGGTTAGGATTGTTCGTACTTGGTTTTATTTTATTTATGCTCTAATAACACTTTAACATATCTGATTTCAACGATACACCTGATTTCGAAGACAGGAATTCGATCTTAAATTAAAAAAAAAAAACATCTGTTCGAATGATAATTTACCTTGAGCTGTTTTCCTGGGGCGAGTTCTTCACCATCCAAGAATTTGTAGACGAGTTCTTGCTGTCCGCCCATCTTTCGTCTAATCTGCCATCCAGACAAGTTTTGGACCTAGAAAATCAAAAGCAATTATTTATAAACCTTAACTAACGATAGCGATTCAAATAACTGTTTTCCTTGGTATTTTATTTGTCGACGGAAAGGATATTTGTGGATTTTATTAGATAGACTAGGGTTTTTTTCATTATAAAAAATTGAATCCATACATTTCGGGACTACGGCACTAAACACTACAGATTTATCACCTTTAAGTGACATTTAGATAAAAACACATTTAAGGCGACGTTTTGAAGAATATTCCCTCCAAGTCATCCAGTTAATCGTAACGGAGAAATAGTTATTTACAGATATACGTTAACAAACAATAACACATACTTATAGAAATTAGCTACTCAATTTATTTGGACGATGTGTGAAAGAGTATCATTAGCTGGATAGCGTTGAGAGGATACTCTTCGAAACGTCGCCTTGAATACTTAAATTAAAATGTAAAATTAAACCTACTTTAGTGTTTGAACCCGTTTCGGAAAACGTTGAGGGAATATTTAAATGTATGTAAATTAGTAACTTTTTTCCATAACTGTGTGTTTTTATACAATATGGGTTTGTGTACTGAAATGAACAAATGAAAGTAAACCTACTTTAGCGTTTGCGCCCTTTCCGGTGTTTTCAACAGTAACATATCGGCCATCATGAGAAGCCTCGGAGAAACCGATTTGACCTCTGGCAGATCTGGATACGGTAAGTTTTCCGGTAGATTCACTCAAACCTGGAAAGGGAGAGAATAAACATGAAACATCTCGTGAAAGATGAAAAGTCCGGAAGCATGGGATGTTACCCTAAACTACGAATTACACACGGACGTGACATTTATGCTAGATGAGATACATATAATTATACTATTACCAATAATACCACCACCACATGCTTTTCATTACCTCAGTCACAAATATACGTATGCAGAAAGATGCCAAGTTTCCGTTGGCATTGGATACCTAAAAATGACGTCATAAGGAAGAAGACTGAATCCTCTGCTCCTTCACTGGATATTGGTGTATATCCATGATAAACTGATAGGAACCAATCGAAACAATGACTACCAGAACAAAAAACAACCGAACACAAATATCACATGGTATTATTAACAAACAGCTATTATTGTCCAGCCAATGAAATAGATCCATATATTAAAATATCTTCCAACCAATGATATAGATCCTTATAACATAAAATATCTTCCAACCAATGAAATGGGTCCATAAAATATTAGACATCTTTAATCCAATGAAACGGATCTAGATATTATGCAACATACAAGTATGAATTTTGACAACAATGTGTAACTCTTTAATGGTCACGTCAACCAATAATCCACAAAGCACGTAAAATAGATAGCGTTTATCAATTTTATCACGTGACTAAACATGGCGCTGAATTAGGATGAGCAGACGACAAGGGATCAATCATGATCAGTCTATTGACCTTAAACAAACAAATAAGAAACGCCCGTAGTCTCTTTTATCACACAAAACCGATTCCTAACATTATAGACTCCTTTGTCACTTATAAAAAATAGTGTAGCAGTCTTTAGACTCGCCCACAATGTAATAAGATAACTATTTGAACAAGATTAGCCTACTTTAGACATTTAATTGGATACTTCTTTTATGTTCAAGATCTTACACTTGGAAGTCATAATACACTTAGAAAAAAATTTCAATGATATAATGAACAATCGATCAACAAAACTTAGTCATTTTAATAACAGAAAAACACGCTTGTGCACTTGGTGTTAGCTGTGGCGTTAGATGGCGGATTGATATAGGTTAGTCGTGTCGTCTGCTAATTCCCTAAATACCGATCATTCCAATCAACGTGTCCCGAACATGATCTACAACGATAGCCTGGGAAAAAATAAATAACTGCTCCACGGTTGCGTACGCGCAGAGGAGTTAATTGGGAGACATGCCAACAGTCAACTTAAATGACTCAAATATGTTTTCTTTCTCGTTGTCACATCAAGATAGCAGACGATACATTAAGTTCAATAATTTGACAAGTTACACCCAATTATTTCGCACGATAAAATATTCAAAATGGCTTTCATGCATGTATATAAAGTATGCAGGGTGGATATCTGATCCGCACTGTTGATTGGTCAAAAACGACAAGGAGTCAGCTTTCAGCGTTCAAGCCATTATTTCGTATCCAAATTATATGATATCATTCTCAGATTACTCCGCTGTAAGATGATTAATTGATTGTAACCCATTCATTAAATACCATTCATTAATAATTAAATACTTTCATTAATTTCCCACGGTTGTCGAACATATCACATCACAGCCTCTTCGCGCGCATGCCCACAATTGCATATCCTTTACATATGGAGATTAGTGACGTAGTCGATATACAGTACATTCATAACGTCAGATATGTATATATGTATATATATATATATATATGTATATATAAAGACTTTCACCCCTTGGTAGGATATATAGTGCACCAGAGATAATATAATAATAATGATAATTTGTTCCCCAGACCAAGGAAATAAGACAGTGGTAAGAAAACAATAGAATTAAGCATATTTGAATGTTTAAATTGTTATACCTAATATGGTAATATTATTGTTATCAATATTACGTTGTGTACATAAAACAATGACGTCAAACACAGTGGATGAAATGTTATCAAACAAAAAAACGAAAAAAAAAAAAAAAAACGTAACGAAACGAAACGAAGCCTGGATTAATAAAATATAGTCTCATGTGCTATAGACAATTGAATATAAACGTATATTTCATTTTAGAAAAATAATCTATGAATAATGAGTATGTAGAACAAAATAAATATAAACTAATAAAACAAATAAACTGATGCTAATATGCTATCGTCATTTCTAAACAAGCTATTTAAATATGTTAATTCTATTCTATTCTGTTACGTTTTAAGGACAAAAAGACAGTTAAACATTTACCAATTTTATTTCGTAACTGTTTCATTTATTTCATAAAGTAAACATTTTTAAAGTGTGTAGTAGATTTCGCTCTGTCACTAATCTAAGCTCCTTTTTAAGCCTATATTAAAAAGCCCACTAAAATGAAAGCTATCCATATATCAGTGTGTGTGTATATATATATATATATATAACTATCTCTGTATATTGTAAAAATAAATGTTTTCAATTTTATCATATATATCACATAATCGCCCTCATCTCAAACATGCATCGCGTATCTTTCTTTCTTAACGTATATATATATATAACTAAAAACATTCTAAAAAATAGAAATAACGTCTAAGTTTTAAAATAATACCGTTCTACGTACTAAATTTGAAAAAAAAAATACTATAAATACAAAATGAACGAAAAAATAGTATTGATATAGTTCATGAAAAGGGGGATCCAAAAAAGAGCAAAGTCGTTTAAACCCAAAGAAATGTAAATCTTTTAAATAGCTGTTAGATTTGAATTTAAAAATAAAACTAGAAACAAAAATCAGAATCAAAATGGGGTTAGGGGTTAGCAAACAAACCAGTGAGAGAAAAATCCACAAGAAATTGTTCGGGTGAGTTTAGATCTATATGTTTGTTCGTTTCATGCAAACGGATGCTTATAAATTTGAAATCCGCCCGCTGCCACATGATAGAAGTTCAAAGGTCAACGGTGGTATTTTGCGTAGCTATGACAACCATACTAACTGGACTGTTGAACGATATCAGCGAGATTTCCGGCTCCTTTCGATTGTGCTCCAATAGCCTGTTCTACGATCTGTCTCAAGCCAAGTCTGAAACAAATTAAATTAAGGATAGTAAAAGTTGAGTGATATATTTATATGGCATGGTCATCACGTGGTATGTCGGGAAGGCCTAGAAATTTATAAATTTTAAGATTTTCATAACAGTTTACAAAATGTGATAACTATATATTCACAATAAACTGCCCTCGATGTGATAATTAACTAGCCCCAAACGTACTACTAAAGTGAGAAATTAACCGCAAACGTACTACTAAAGTGAGAAATTAACCGCAAACGTACTACTAAAGTACGCAATTAACCCAACGTACAACTAACGTGAGCAATATAACCCAACTTTGCCACTATAGTAATTAATCCCATCTTGCTACTGGAATAACCAATCAACCCAAACGTACTACTGAAGTAATAACTAATCCGAACTTATATCGAAGTAATTGACTAATCTTCAACTAGTAAAAAGTAAATAACCTTTCAATTTGCTACTAACGAAACTAGCACAAACTTGCTACTAAAGTAACTATCTAACCCCAAACTTACTAATATAATAAAGTAATTAACTAACCCCTTACTATGCAGGAAAGATACTAACCTGTTTTCTTCGCCCTCTAACAATTGTCTGTAACAAGCTATTTCCAATTCTAATGATAGTTTAGCATCCAGGATAAGTTTAATCTCCTCTAGACAGCACTCGAGTTCACTCTGTAATTTCTGCATATCAGAAGCGTGCTTAGTTCTCTCCTCTTCTAGTTCTATTTCGGCATTTGCAAGTGCTTTCTTCAGTGCATTACGTTCACTTTCAAGAGCAGCAATCTAGAGTTAAATGATGGGAACATTTTAATAATTTTAACAAAAGGAGTTTAGGAATTGAATTTACAGAAAATTAAACGTTAATATTAGGTTATTTTGTAATTTGGCGCGAGGCCATTCCTAACCGTGTATTTACTGCGGATCGGTTTTCTTATGAGATGAAATGAAATGGGGTTTAAACTGCCAAGGGATCTTTTACGTGCACGCCAATTGTAAACGAGACGTCGATTTTTCATCCCATCCGAACTACTAGACATTTGTTCTGGTCAGGCCTTCCGTCCTGCATCACTGACAAGGGGGAACCAAGCTGGAAAATCTGGATAAACTGACAATGCCAATGCAGGGATCGAACACCCGACCTGCAGGCTAACAGGGCCAGCGTCTTACCCACGTGAAGGTCTCAAATGTAGACAGTTCAGACTATGCCTGTGTTTAAGCAAGAAAAGGGGTGTTTTGATCCTTTAAGTCTAAGTTAAAAACGTGATGTTACCCTTAATATACTTACCCTGGATTCTAATTCAGCGAATCGAGCGCCGGTATTATTGATTTGAGATTTGAGTTTCTTGCTCTCTTCCTTGGCATGCTGTGTTTCCATGTTATCTCGGACAGCACCACTCTGGAGTTGACGCATCTGAAATAACAAACGAAATAATGCTTAGCTGTATTATAGGCTTACCATGTGAATAAATATCTAAACAATAATTTATTTAACAATTTAAGTGAAAATACAAAATTAGGTGAATTCCATTCCTTGAATTATTCTTAATTAAAATACAGATGTGACGTCATCCTTTGATGTTGGCGTACCTTTATTTTCAAATATGTACGGGCACCTTGCCAATCGTACATTATCTGTACTACATGAAATATCGGACTCGCGTGACGCATTTCACTGAAAAGCACGTGCGGGATAGAGTTTGTATTTAAGTTTTTTAAGTTGTCTCGAGCTAAAGACATTGCGTAATATACTGAAACAATCAAAGTATCAATATATTACTTAATGCCTCGCTCTCGACCATTAAACCATACACAATGCTAACTCTGCGAAGTCACTTGCTGTAGACCAACTTGTATTATTTATAAATACATCATGGAAGATTAGATAACGAGTTGGCAGTTCTCACTATAATAGTTAAAAATTTGATAATGTAAAGACAATTTGCTGAAAATTTCAGTCAAATTGATTCACTATCAACCGAAAATTAAGCAAGTGAAATTTCCGCATAGCCTCGATCATCATAACTAAAATCGGTAGGGTAAAAAGCATAGTCTCGATTATCCATTTAATAATTAAATCGAGAAGGAAAGTTGTGCAATAAATCGGATCACAATCCACGGAAGATCGCAGGCTAGAGATGCAATCGAGAGTAAATTATGGTCTGGATATGTTAATTAATGTCAAGCCTAAAGAAAGCTCTCGGTCTATTTAGCGCTTTATAATGCATGTATGAATAATACTACCTCTCCTGTAAACCAAGTTGTATTATTTCACCCACCTGTGCGGAGTATCTGGCTTCCATATCCTGTCTCATCAAGTCAAGACGACCATCGTATTCATTCTGGATATCTCGGATAGCTTTAGCCATATTGTCTTTCCAGAAAGCTTCCAAATCAAGACCCTTGATCTTAACGGGTTGTTTGTTTTCTTGTGGCATCTTAAAGAAAAATGAATGAATAAATAAATTAGTGAGGGAGTGAGGGAACAATAAACGAACGAATGAACGAACGAATGATATTAATTAGGTCAGGCGTGTGGTGACCTCTAATTTTTATCAGGAGCAAGATTCCGAGGTGGAACAAAAACAATCATTATTTAAATTATTAGTCGGGAGGATTTAAATTATAAGTCGGGGGTGGGGAGCATTTATGGGACAAAAATACGGTTTAACGTCCCACCGTCCCGCTCTGAAGAGAGGAGGGGGGGGGGGGGGATTTTGCTCGGACAGAATCTTATATCGAATTCCACCTGTCAGGAGATCTTCTGTCGTACTGGAAACTGTGATGGTATATGGGAGAACTTTTAAATAAAAGTGTTAAAACTTACTTTGTCGAGGAGGGCTCGGAGGAACTCAACTTCTTCTTCAAGGGTGGTGGCACGACAATCAGCCTCGATATGGGCAGCTGTCTCGTTGTCAAGATCCTGAAAAAACAAAAGAGTTGATTACTTCTACGAATATTTGTTGATTTCTGGAGTTGCTTCCCTTATTCTTGGTTCGTGTTTCATTTTTTTTTTTTTTTGTTTTAGAAAAGTCTGTATCGCCACCACAGGCCAGGTACTGGACAGCGCAGTGGACACTCACAGCTAGTCAAAGGATTTTTTCACGTCATCTGCTATGTCAATGTGCGTTTGTTAAACGTCCTACTGGTCTGCTCCCTTACTGGGCTAATGAAGACGGCATAGGCCACGATGTTTGCTATAATGGAAATTTTGTCCGGGCAGCGGCACCATGGCCTACTCTTATACCGAATTCCAACTGCCAAGGGATCTAGACAGCTTTCATTGTCAGGCCCCACGTTATGTACATCTGATAAGGGGAAATCACACCAGAAAAGTTCCGATGAACTTTCTCGACCAATGCCGCGATCGAAAACACGATATTCTGTCCGGAGATTTGTCTTGTGTAAATGATTGTGCGTGGTGCTTTCCTTCTGCACTTACTATTAGCGTGTTACTAAAGTTTGATCTACAGATCTCACATAAGTGGTACCAACCCACACAACAAAGAAACTAATCAAAGACCAAGTTGTATGCACCTTCTTCCACGGTACAGTATTCTTGTCTGCTGGATGGCGTCCCCCGATCAATATTTATGGGAATTTAAAAGAGATCTAAGACTTTTTTTTTCCATGCATATGAACGCTTTTCCGATAACCCCGATTTTTCGTCCCTTCCAAACAACAAGACACTGCTCCTGTACTACTGACAACCCCGGTTTTTCGTCCCATCCAAACAACTAGACCCTGTAAAACTCTCTCGGCTAACACCGAGATGGAATTCCCGGACGGTCAGGTTAGCGGGAAAACGCCTTAGGCGCTGAGCCACAGTGACTCCAAAAATACAAATACAACTTACTGCTCGGAGACGTCGGTTATCTTCCACCTTTTGGTTATTAAGCTGTCTAAGTTTAGCATTCTCATTTTCTAAGTTTTCAATTCTAAGTCGGAGTGTACCCAATTCGCCCTCGTATCCGCCAATCTGGGCAGCTTGGTTATCAATCTTTTGTTTATAGTCGACGGCGTGACCTTCTAAAGTCTCTACCCTGAAAAACACAAAATGAAAATGTCCATGAGTGTACATGTTGTTTTCTGAGCACAGATGAAAATGAACGTTTGACTCTGACTCTGATTTTATTTTGTAGCCGGTGTCCTCTACAACTGTTTACCTACAAGACATACAAAACCGCATAAATAGGAATTTATTGTCAATATTCAATGCCGGATTTGGATGACGAGAGGCTGCAGGATATTCCATTTAGAAAGTCGATCCCAATCCTCCACCGTCGCGATAAGAGGGGTAGGGTTGTGCACACGTTATGTTTTATGGACTCCGATTAGTAATTTATTTCCCATTTAACATTGAAGTCAATGGGAAATAATTACTAGTCTGAATCCTGGGGAAATAAGCTGTTGTCTCCCTTTCACTAGTTACGTGAAGGTTTAATGCTGAGTTCATAGTATTCGTGACTTTCTAAACCTCTTGCGGTTAAACTATTCGGGACATTATTACCGTTCTTTGATATAATGTACGTTATAGTTTTTTAAATAACTGGAATATCAAACTAGGAACTGGTTTAGACATAAGCATGAAATGTCTTCAATGGAGTCTCAATCGATTCTTCTTTTTCAAGCGCTGAAGTTGGGATGGAACAAAAACCCAAGATTCATCGGCGTGCATATTCACGTGCACATGAAAATGAGTTTGATAAAAAAAGTTTTATTGCATTAAGGTCAAATATGTTTGTAAATTCACGCAATTCAAACTGAAAAAAATCATCTGTGAATATACGACCACGCCCTCAATCATTGACTAGATCCGATGAGCAAATGTCGCTAAACGTCAATCAGACAATATCGATCACACTTTATAGATGTGACTTATAACGCAACCCAGGCAGGTAAAAATAGTAGCAACCACTGATTGTGTCGACGTGGCGAGGTTTAAGCCTTTGTTGATTCACTGGGTGAAATCATTCATGACTGGTTAATTGTCTATGAATATTCATGATCATCTGTTGCATATTCATGAACTGTTCCACTTGACCTGTCATACTCGCCAAATATGATGAGAACCGTTTGCTTTACCATGTTAATTACCATATTATGATAATATGAGGTTGAAAGTGGGGATTGAAAACGGTATTTTGATAGTTAACATATGAGAGATGACCGTTTATAAACCCCGGTGCAGATCAGCATGACACTAAAATCCATTCATAATACAGGTTTTACGATTGGCCTACAATGTACGACATGCCTCGCCAATATATTGATACACGTGATCACGTAATGGGCGTCGTGTACGTGGCAGCTCTCCTCCCCGTCTTTGAATAAAATGTGAGATCACTTTTAAACTAATTGTAAGTTGATATATCCGATTATTGCTGATGTTCTTTTTGAAATTAATAACTTGTTGCTATTCTATTATTAGATGTTGTTCTATCCGCGTAACCCAATCAACAATATGCACTTTATTACCTCATCGTCATCGATCACATCTTAATCTGATATTATGTATGGAAGCGGTAAGGGGTCAATAGCGAGAACGATATCCCGATATTATGTATGGAAGCGTGTAGGGGCCAGAAAGATACAGCTATATTAATAAGTAGTATATCTACATATTGTGATCTTTGAGATGATTTTGACCCTGTAAAGACCAACTTTGCTGAGTTAATTTCATCAAATGCGCCATGTTATGTATCGTCATTTGCGTTAATGTGTTGCTATTCTGAAGCATTGCAACATAATCCATTTCGCCGTAGCATATGTCGACATAGCGCATGCGTCATAAAGGGAATACGTCGATAAAACTTCAGAGTAGCACTATCTTAACACAAACATGTGCATTTAAAAAGAAATGGCAGCATGCAACATAGCGCGTTGGTAAAATTAACTAGACAAAAATTACCTTTTGGTTACGTTATTTATATTGCGATATGTTTCCACACTATGATCCCTATATGCTTCCATAGTTTATAATAGGTCTAAATGAGTTATATAGTATAACAGAGGTAATAAAATCCATCTGCTGTATATCATTATTGATTCTAGATCCAGGTTTCTATAATTCTATTCCTACTCTATCACATTGAACGAATACTGACTATTATATATTCTTAACATGAATCAACATTGTGAGGTGGTTTATTGTCATACAGAAACTATTCAACACTAGTTCATACTGCCACGACAAGGGATAATATCCGACCAATATTGCTACCATCATCACTCTAATTGCAATTTTCTTTTTCTTTAAAGATTCTTTTGAATATTCCATTGTGTCTTTGAGCTTATTAATATATTTTAACAATAGATTGCACAGCAACAGGGGATAATTTCCGACAAATATTGCAAAGTCGTTTTAATTTTCATCATCAGTTTGCTGTCTAATTGCAATTTTCTTTAAAGTTTCATTATTGCTATTGGTTATTTCGTTTGCGTCTTTGAGCTTAGTAGGTTTCATTCAATTTCCTATCCAATTTATTGTTGGACTAAATCAATCTCCATAACCACAAGGGACAAGTGGTTGGTGGATCACAAGAATGACAATTGGGTTGTCAGCGATTGATTTCCTGATCGATTTATTGTATTATCGATTAGACATTGGTCTTGTTGCTCTTTGATGTTGATGAACAAGCTAAATATTGAAATTCTTCCACTGTTTCAATGTCAGCAATAACAGTTTTGATTCACTACTTAATTTCCGTGTTTCATGTCAACTAAATATCGGAGAGGGAGAGAGAGCGGGGGGGGGGGGGGGTGACGTCCACTCGACACAAACTAGGTCATTTCTGGACTAACATATATTTCAATTTTATTTTCAATAATTTGCTTGCGCATCGAGAGCCTGACACACTATAGAAACTCAGAGGAACCAGAGAAAACCCCACAAGGTTGGACAGGCGACTCTACCCTTGTCGCATGCCAGAGTAATATTAGGCAAGGTGCATTGTTCAGTACTAAAAGCATAATGGATCACATGTTTCGACAACCATAGGAAAACTAACAACCATATAGGACTATTTTGAGAATCTATGACAAAAACTAACAACCATATAGGACAACTCTGAGAATCTATGACAAAAACTAACAACCATATAGGACAACTCTGAGAATCTATGACAAAAACTAACAACCATATAGGACAACTCTGAGAATCTATGACAAAAACTAACAACCATATAAGACAAATCTGAGAATCTTTGATAAAAGTAACACTGTTGAAATCTTTATTATTGTGATTATTTTGAACTCCAAATAAAAAAACCCTTAATCGTACAACTCCTAGACTATATGACAAATAGAAATACCCTTTAATCGAACGATATATATTCCTGTCAGTTACTACAGGAATGACAGAGATTGTTAATATATTATTTTGTTGTTTTTTTGTGTGTTTTTGTTTAAACAGAACGCCAACCTCGAAATATATTATTAGCAATTATTGGACTTTGATGGATTGAAGAACAAATTGAACATGGTAATATTACATTAATAAATGTCCGGGTTGCTTAAAATAATTCACATCAAAGCTTCTCGCTTGGGAATTACAAAACAAATTATAGGCACCGATATATTAAATTGAGGCATAGCTTTATTTCCAGAGGTTTCCAATCACGAAAGGACTGTAATTGATTTATGCGTGTACTGAAATTGGGTTTAACTTCCAATTGTTCTGCTCCGACTCGACTATTGAAGATGAGATTATAATGTACTCCTTGACAAAGGTACAGATGCAATATCACAACAATATTAATTTACTGTGTGAACTGTCCAAGATAATAACAAGTGGTACCGCGTGTTCTATTAATACTAGCAATAATCACGATTGACTGGTATCTCAGAAACTCCAATACATTAGCTACTGTCACTATGACAATTGTATCCAGATAGGAGTTGAATTCCAAATGTTAAGGGTTTGTTTTACGTGTTGAAGTTGCTATACCTACATGTACTTACAATATTATTACTAGGTCGACTAGCTCTCTCTATATATTTAATATCGATTACTCCCCTATTTAAAAGCTGTATGTAACATAATACGCCATACTTTGATAAATGTCATATTAAAATGTCATTTTAAAAGTTCGTATAGGTGGAGGTTATATCATGACTAAACATTATATGGACATTTGATCAGCTTAGGATGGGGGGATTCCCCGGTTGTAAGTGACAAGGTGTGGGATCGCCTCTCCAACCGCGTGGGATTTCCCCGGATGGGGGGATTCCCCGGTTGTAAGTGACAAGGTGTGGGATCGCCTGTCCAACCGCGTGGGATTTCCCCGGGGCCTCAGTTTTCACGCTACTGTTAATAAAATTGAACCCATTTTAGTCCCGAAACGACCTAATAGATAGAGGCATGTTCGCCTACATTGAGACGACCTGTGACGCCAATGTGGACACGGAGGGAGCCTCGGTTGATCATCCCTGCCAAACGACTAGACATTGTTTTTTGCCAGCGCTCCATTCTACCCAACCAGCAAGGGGAAACCCGTTAGGGAAATCCATTGGAATTGTTCATACAAGGCCCTCCTGGTTGGTCAGCTAAGGCCTTAATCTCTGATCAACCGTGGCCCTTGAAGATAAAAGGCGTTGTCTATTTCAGTTATCAATCATGTTTCGTGTTTCTATAAATGTTTTTGCTAACGTGGTAACGGTTCAATAGAATGACATCCGCGGTCGATAAATCAAATAAACAACTGTATAATGGAATTGTTAATATTTTACCGAACAAGTGCGCGTAATTCTCAAGTATATGTGGTTATTATGGAACCATAATAAAATCTTTAATAGAATAAGTATAGATCGTCCAGTCGGTTAGTAGAGCTTGTTCCAGTGGGGATGTTTGTGGAGGTCGATATTCCAGCTTGATAGAAGAGATTCTAACTAACATGATAAGACAAGCCTGAACGGTCATTGTGACCTAGACTATATAATACTATTTATTGAATTGTCCAGACGTTAGTGCTATTGCGAAGGTCTTCAGTGATTTAGACGGCAACAATCGCCATTGTAAGGAGATGCTTACTGGTTTTAAAACTGTTATAGAAATCACACATGTCTGTCAATGAATGATATCAAAGACTAGTTGGAGTTGACGTGTCATAAAACTATATCTAATTAAACTATCGACTATCAACCTTCATTCAACATCAATATAACCCGGTTATTGCTGACGTGCCATGAAACTCTATTTCATTAAACAACCAACATTCATAATCGCCAATTTTTATTGTAAAATGAAATCAGAAAGAGAGAGAGGGGGAGAGAGGGAGAGGGGGTGGGGGAGAGAGGGTGGAGTTTAACATCAACTCGACACAAACTATTTAATTTCGGGACTAAACGCATTGTTGTATTTAATTTCAATAATTCGCTAAAAAGCAGTGGGCGGAAACCAGAGACCCGGAGAACCCACGACGTTGGATAGGCGATCGTAATCCGTGTACATACAATCGGAAATCGAAGCTACGCCAGTTGACTCAATGACAGACCTTTTGATAGAGTGTGCATTCATTAAACATTCGACCATCCAGCCTCCAGTAAAATATACTAACACTCATCCAGTCAGTAAATAAACTCGATTCATTAATTACAATTATAATATTTTGAATCGATAATAAAATATAGTATTGTAATATACATGTACAGATATATAACAGATATCACTAGTCTATATACACGCACCTGTTACTAAATACTATCTTGTATAAAATCAGTTAATATATAATGATACATATTACAACAACAGTCATCTAACTTGTGTCAGAATATGTTTGTATTTCGTCTTCTACAGGAGTTTAACCATGCTAAAGTAATTTAATTACTAGAACTTTATATAATTTAACTACTACAGCTTTGCTACAATTTTGAATTACTAAAATTTTCCCTATTCTCAAGTTAATTATTAAAGTGGGTTTAGGCTACAAATAGCAATAATCTACAAATTAGGGGATACTATAAGATTCAAACGCTTAAATATCGCGAAGTCGAGTAAAATTAAGTGAACGCATTTAATTAACTTCAGCTATAACCAAGTTTTGTTGACTTTGAAAGTGTTAAAATGCAAATAATCTGCAGAATGAGGACTGGTACACGATCACATCTAAATACGAGAACGACTATTACACATGTCAACACGCTTGTAACGTAATTAATTGTATAACGAATGTTTATTTATGAATGAAGTCGGCATTTATGGTGAGTTACACGACGATATGCTTCTTTAAATATTTTACGTTCAAAACTAATTAGTTGGCAATCACTACTAATAATTGCTCAAGTTGTTTTGGTTTTATTCAATCAAATTTAATTTGATAATAAAGAGATTCCTATTGATATTCGGTAAAGTGCGATTTAATTACAATTTATCAAGTTTGAAGCATGTATATAGTGAGAACAGTACATTAATTTAATCAACCATGTTTGTAAGAAGTTTATCAGCTATAATTAAATGTTCTAATATTTAAGGCCAAGTCGGTTAATATTCAGTTTCTCTCTATAAACAAATGGTAAGATATTTTGTTGAATGCTTCAAAACTTCAAGACTTGGAACAACAACAATTTGGGAACGGAAATCAAGGATTTTTTTTTTGTATTTGAATTAGTGTTTTCCCGAAGAAATAGGATAGACGTGTTCCTAAAAACCAAATATTCAACTTTGTGTTGCCTAATATAAATGGGTGTGGTTCTATCACGTGACATGTTGACACACCTCTATACCGGTCAAATAAACAATTTTATCTTCATCAGGAATATTTCAGTATTGGGTTGGTTTGTTCCTGGTGTTTCACGTCCACTTCCACCAGGGGTGATATCGTATAGACTAGTGCTTCCTAAGAAACTTGCCGGCGAAAGCCACAAAACAGGCTTGATCTATCTTTTGGGGGGAAGACACGATGTCTTTGCAAGGAAGCGTCTATGATGAATTTCACACAGAATTAATCATATCTAGTTTTTGTACGTTATGGAGAGGGGCGACAAATCCAGCTCTACAATATCTATTTTTATGGATTGAAACGATTTTATACGCCCCGTCGAGGAAGCGATATCTCGATTATGTATATTTCAAAAGCATGGTATTTCTATGTACATTGAACAGCGGGGTTCCATTATCTAGCAAAATCGTATGGTTTGTAATATTCTAACTGCTAAATTTCAAGCTGTCTCCATATTATATTGGTCTATAAACTTTATTGTCGCGTCATTAATAAAATTCACAAAACACCCACACCAAGTCATATCTTGCCTCGAGTCCACCTCATTTACAGCTCCAGGCCACGTTAACGACTGATATGATGACGTTACACACCAAAAGCGGTGACGCGGCGATATAGCCCCATTATTGAATGACGTAGAGTTATGCTAGATGGAGATGCCTAAAGCGTATTATAGTTTTGATCTATCTGCAGAATCTTTTTTGTGTTTTATCTTCCACGAGATGTTCAGGCTAGGATTACAAATCCTTTATAAAATGAAAGTTGCCTCTAGTCTGACATTGTTTCCTCATATCAAAAGATCATTATCACAACAGAGAATTTTCTTCTTTCAAGATGGCGCAATGATTGTTGTTAATATTTATCGTCTGTCCATCATGTGTCTGCAATTTTGACATCTTGAGATTGTTGACCATTTAACAAGAGTTTATTCTAAAGGGTTGTTAATTGCATTATTAAAACATGAATGAAATGCTTAACAGATGGCATGACTTGTCATAGTTATTATTATTTATCGAATATCCATCGTACGACTAAATCTCTGCCCAGTCTACGAGTACACCTTATAAGGGCAGTTAATCGCGTTATTAAAATAGGAATGAAAGGTTTTACAGAGGGAATTGTCGCATGGTCAAATATTCAACTTATATAATAATTACTTTATTGACATTTAGTAATTGAACTGAAATATATGTCGAATATAATTATTGTTTATTATTGGGCGACGTTCCGACTCGGCTTCTCTTGTCTCTGGTCATAAATGAAATGGGGTTTAACGTCCTACTGTCCTGATCCGAACGTAACTAATGACGACCGGTATACACCAAACAATGTGCTGTGAGTGAAATTTTGCACGCACAGCGGCACAACGGTCTACTCTTATGTCGAATTTCAACCGCCTGTAGTAATAAGCAGTTATAGTATCCTCTATGTAGATATATATAGATCTACTCTATCAATCAAAATAGTACAAAGTGTCAATCAAGTTGAATGACAGATAGACGGTGATCTGAAGGGTTTTATAATCAGTAATTGATGAGAATGATTGATTGTATTGGTTACCCGATACCTGAACATGTCATACAGGTAAATGAACCAAGATCAAACGCCGGCCGGTGTGTCGTTTTGACATTTAAGGAATAGTAGGGCTGTTACACTATAACACAATTGCGTTAGCGAATTGGAAGTGGGACGACGTGTTCCAGATCGCATGAACATACCTATCGAGTTATAATCAAGGTAGACATCTTAAAGCAACAGTATAAGTAAAAATTACCACCGGAAGTGGTATAATTCGTTTTAGAAACAGGTAAGCATCTGCGGTCTTATCGAGATAGATATCTTAAAGATGGGTACAAATTACCATGGGAACTGGTAAAATTGGTTTTAGAAACAGATAAGCACATGCTGTCACGTGCATGACACCCGCGACTTACATTTACCTACAAACGCTGGTATAACCACTGGCAGAATACGAAGAACTTATTTAGTATGTGAACTATTCAAAGTTGGCATGTGGTATAAGGCTTTCTAAAACGAACCAGCATACCATACGTCGTGCACGACACCCGTCACTTGTTAACATCACCCTACAACTCATCTCTTACTTTAACCGTTGTGTTATCACAGTGTTATCTGATCGGTGGATAGCTATTCAGAAAAGACACGCCTCCACATATAGACACAATCTCCACATGTTGTTGACCCTATGAACTAAAGTGATAGGAAGATATCCCTTTAGAACCCTCCACAAACCCACCCAACTGACTTTAACGATTGCCTAAAGAAGTTAGCCCCTAGCCCTAACCCTCTCCACAATCATCTCCCGTAAACCTACTAACTCTAACGATTAAAATACACTTTCTGAATTCTCTGCAATTAAACGCCCATAACCCACTCGCCACGTAAAGGTCGAAACCCCTGCTTTTGAAGCATCCACAATTAGATTAAACTAAGTAAGAAAAATCCAAACCATTTGACAAAATTCGAAGTCCTAAAAACCGATATAGGTAATCAGCAAATGGCATGTTCACCGTGTACAAAATGCACAACAAATAGTAGTAAATTAGTTACAGGTGCCCGGAACTTACTGAAAAATCGAATAGATATTTGTTCTTTTTTGGGCGGAAAAAAATATATGGCTAATAAATCAAAATGAAAAATAGGCGGAAAGAAAATGAAACCCAGAATGAGCACTGCCCGGAAGAGTACTCTTACTCAATCTGGAACCACGCCCACCATAACTGCATCCAAAGACATGCCATTCTACGCCTCCACAATCGAACACGGTATAAAAATTAACAAGCGAAAGAAGCCAAGAATAGCTCGTTAATAATGTTGTCCCATTACTTTATTTATTGTCGTTCACGTTTATAATTGATATACGTATTTACCATGTAAATAGACATACTATGTACTGTGTGATGAACAAGACTACTGTTCGATTAACAAAACATCAAATAGAAATAACCGAATCATGATAACACATACCGATAATAGACTTAATTGTGAAAATATCGAATGTTTCTGATAAAAGGGACACGTATGCATTATGCAAATATCGAATATTGCATGGAATACATAGCTACCTGATTTTTAATGTTTATGTAAATATGAAAAGGGCGAAATAGTTGATTTGTTGTACATACAGAAATTCAAATATCGATTTTCATTTTATTGATCGCTCGCGACAATTATTCACATCAAATAACTGAATATTAGGTGCATTCATTAAACCATATGGACAACAGGGTAAAACGGCATAATACAACCAACACAGAACAAAAACTTGCACAACTCAATAAAATATACAGAGTGTAATCACAAATAACTAGATATTAGATGTTCAAAATATATATCGAATCCTTGATTGACAAAATCAGAGAGAGAGAGAGAGGGGGGGAGCGGGAGAGAGAGAGAGGAGGGAGAAATGGGGTTTAGCGTCCACTCGACACAAATTAGGTCATTTAGGAACTAACATGGTTTAATTTTATTTTAATATTTCTCTTGCGCGTAGGGGTCTTTCCATATTTCACTTGCGTGTAAGGGTCTTTAGCAGTGGCGGGAGAAAACCCACGAGGTTGGACTTGGACAGGCCACCCTATTCCTTGTCACGTACAACCGGGGAATCGAAATCACGCCACTTGTCGCTCTCTGATAGACCTTCTGCCCCGCCCCTCAACAACACGACTGTCATGAAGGGAGAGGCAAACTAAAAGCTATCATCAACACAATCAAAGAAAGCAAAACTACACGGGAAAAATTCATACTATTGCACAATTTACTTTGAATTAAGAATAGGGTAAAGCCATTATTAAAACCTGAACAACAACACAATAAGACAGTATACAGAGCCACAATACGGGAAAATATCACACAATTCGAATAAGTTAAAACTATTATTAAACTGAATTAGTTATTATATCTCACAGCTGTACAACACGTTTTAATCGACATTAAAAAAAACTGTTTCTAATTTTAGCGTTTTTATTGTAAAGAATGTGTCGTATGTAAATATGACCTTGTTCAACCAAGTTATTGTTGAGCACGTTCATCATTTGGTTTCAGTGAAGATATTTAAGATATTTTTAGACAATATTACACAAAGCTTAAACAAATACAGCTCTTTCAATGTACTTCTTGTATTGAATTTAATAATAATAAAAACATAGTCCAAATTAACTAATGGTCATTATTATTGTCTTTAGTAAGCTGTCTCCAGAAATATTAGCACACCAGTATAAACAAGTATATCTAACCCCTTGACAATAGTGCAAGACCGTGGGCAATGTCCAATCGGTCGGTGGAACCAAACTACGAGGTTCCGTGTGCACATTGTTGACGTGCGTGTAAAAGAATCCTTGACGGCTGAAACTCGAAATAATAGGAGTAGACTATATCGCCGCTGACCGGGCAAAATGTCCCTTAATACAAATCGTATGTCTTCGTGTATAGCACAGTGGGCGTGTGACAGTAGGCCATTAAACGCTATTTCATCTCATTTCAAAGTTATTCGTGCATATCACGCATATCGTATATTAATTAGTTTTAATTAATGACTATCATTATATGCCATTTTAATTAAATGCATATATTTATTCTAGTAGCGTATATTAATTAATTAATGGGTTTAAATTACAATCACAGCCTTCAACCACGATACACACACGGCGTGTATATTGCGCGTTTGACATTAATTATACAGTTCTCATAGCTCAATAATAGATACACGCCATTCTAAAAATAATATTTTTGTGTAAGTACTTGGTATGTGCAAACGACAAGCCAATAATAGATACACACAAGTGTAATAATAATTTAAAGTTATTGCATATTTCGTGTCGCTACTTGGTATGTGAAAACGACAAGCACCAACATAGAACGTTAAATCAGTCATGCTTGTGAATAGCCATATATTATATATAGATAGAACTTAATGACCTTTTATTCTACAACTACATGCAAATCTCAAAATACCATGTGACTATGCAGATTATCAACAACAAAAAAATAAAAATAAAAAAAATATCATTAGCAATGACATTAAAATTTATCATAGGTGCCACCCTCATCTACGTTAGGTATCATCAGGTGTTCCTTGTATTATATATAATACCTAGGTTATGCATCATAAATGGTGGGTAACATCGGTCTGAATCGTGAAGATGACTAAATTGACATTTCGGTGACATGTTATGCTGTCACCACAATTCTGTCTTTCGTAAATATTTCATAGAATTTACAACGTCATTTGTGAACAGTTAAGATAAGCGGGGACAAAGAACTGCACCCTGGGTGACCCTTAAGCAGAAATTTTGAAACATGCAAGGAAAATAGTGGGAAGTGGTATTCGATCTTCAAACAAGAGGAGGGGGCATATCATACACCCAGCTCTTGCAATATTTCAATCAATTAAACCCATGCATGGGAAGTGGAATTGGATGTTCCGGAAAGATGAACTATATATAGTTCATCACAATTTCCATCCATCCTTTCTTGCATTTAAATTAAGTAAAACCAGGCAAGTGAAGTGACATTAGATGCTCCGTATCGTTTACCGCCCCCCCCCAGCTATCCTCATAACTAAATCATGAAAATGTTTAATATTTAAAACTCGATGTCTCTGAATTCCTACTATTCATCTTAAGATCTTAAGTTTGACCTTTACACATACTACTGATCACAAACCACGTTGTCGCCATTCATTGTTTTTGTGACCTAGATTAACGACATATATACACACGGTAAGACACTAAAGAAAACTATAGCAACGGCACGAGCTTGTATGCCTACATGACGTAAGAAAGTAAGATTAAGGGACATCATCATAACAAAATAAATCTGCGTTAAAAATAACGATAATTTCGTGAGCGTTATAAAATAATTCATATACATTGCATACCAAATGTTATAGATTAAATTTCTGATTTGTACTGGTTTTAGATAAACTTAATTCACTTAGTCATTAGTATGAATTTGTTTTACCTCCTTTTATGAATATTTATTTTATAAGAAATTGTTCCTGTTATCAAATCCATGGATGCACGTGGACTTTATCAACGGTAACGCATCGTAGGTACTGGCACCGCCTTGTCAAAATCATATCAGGTGTATCGAATAGTGGAAGTATGTGCTACCTTGGATAATAAGTATTATTAACGGCAAATACTATGCAGGGTGGGGGTTTGGTGATAGATGAATTTCTAATATACAATAGTTACAACCACGATCACGTTTGCAGTTTAGAACCTGCACGCATCTTCGAAATCATTCGGTGCCCTTTCTTACATACAAGTTTTCTATTCAAACGGTCTTCATTTGTTTTGGACCTTTATTTTTGTGAATGGTGGTGATATTTTTCTGATTTTTTTCAAAAATGAAATTATACGCTAAGAGAAAAATTTAAGCAAAGTTTTGTGAATTATGGAATTAAACCAACTACGTTTTAACGTTGAGAGACAAAATAAAATAAAACCAAGTACGAACTATCCAAACCATTTGACAAAATTCTAAGTCCTAAAAATCTATAGAGGTAAAATGGTGCAATCAGCAAATGGACTGTTCATCGTAAGCGAATTGAGAATTTACTAGAGTAAATTTTTTTTTCAAATGTGGATATTCTTGTATGTTATGTATAAAATGTTGACCATATGGTGAACAAGAATCAATAAACGCAAAACATCGAGAAGTTACCTGGTTGACAGGTAGACTTACTTTTACTTTCATTGATCGCTGTTTTCTTTAATAATAAAATTGTGGGAATTTCTCTCACTAACTTGGGTAATACTCGTGATAAATTTTCTACAGAGTTCAAAGTCTATGCAAAATTATATATAATAATTGACGATTTCATTCCTCTGGGGCTATGAGTAATATTTCGAGAAGTGGTCACGGTTGGCTGCACAATGTAGCTTATTAAAGGTGAAACAAATTATTTGAGAGGTGTAAAATATTATGTTTATCCTTATTGGGTAGTAAATGTATTTTTCTCAGGTAGGTCGAATCTTTATCTGTCGGTTTATCCACTTAAATCTCAGTATTACACTCGTCTTGAATATTAATGAAAGGCTGGCTACACGTCCCCAGATAACCTCCGACCCAAACACGTACGTCACGCAATGCTGAATGTACATCTGGGCGTGGTTTATTTACCATATATGGTATAGCTATAGAATAAGCGAATCGCTCAGACCGTCTTGCACGTCAGCATTTAATTCGCCGGCCGGCTTCTTTTACAAGTCTGTTTATTGATGAAGAAATATTGTCATTCGATAAAATTCGATCCCCTGAACCTAGAATTAGTCCAATTTCACTACCTTCGTTCACATTTTGATAACAATTGTTGTAGAAACTAATTTTATAGAAAAACTTGTCGATATTGATCTCCAAGCCATCTTGAATATTTCAATGAATTATATTACATTTATAGGTAGCTTAAAGTTAGGTGTGACTACCTCTTCATCGCGTCGTTATTCAATTGGCGATGGTTTTCGAGTGTCTTATCCGCGAATGACTATCTTATTTCAGCGACTACTTCTTCTAAGCTGAATTAATAATCCTATTAAATTGGCTAAAATAAACATGTCGAAACCTGACCGATGGTAAATATCTTCACAGGGTTAAGCTATCGCCATTCTTTAGTCTAAGTGACTGTTTCAAGTGGGAAATTATCTCAAGAAATATTTTTGCAGTGCTTGAAACAATTCAATTGCAGACTGCACCTGAGAGTCAATTCATACTGGTTTAAATTCAACAGGTGCCCGTTTTAATATAGAATATCACCCGAGTTAACTACATGTTTGCTGGTAATTGTATTAACATGTTTAACTATGTGTTGTGGATGCCTTTAATCACCATACAGGTGAACGTAATCGGGTAGTGAAATTTTAAAACATTTTAAAAAGGTTCGTAAAAAAGATATAAAAGAACTTACTGTTGTCGGAGGGTATCAACGAGGTCCTGAAGTCCGGCCATTTTGGCATCAACACCGGCTTTTTCAGCAGAAAGATCATCGATTACACGTCTGGCTTGTGCCAGTTCATTTTCGTACATATCCCGAATTGGTTTAAAATCGGCAGCTTTTTGGTTCCTGTAGTAATCTAGTTCTTGCTCTAGTTGGGTGATGGTGGCTTCCAAAAATCGGACCTTTTCGATATAACTACCCAATCTTTCGTTCAATCCTTGCATTTCTTTTTTCTCGTGTCCTCTCTTTTCCTTCATGTTGACTACTCCCTCGTGAGACATGGAGGAATAGGTACCTGGGGCAAGGTTCAGGCCGCCGTAGAACGACGCGGAGGTCCTGTTGTATCCCATTCCTGCTGGGGCCTTCGAATGGGACCCTCGGTTGATAATGGTGGTTCTCTTATTAATAAATCCGGTACCACCTCGGCCAGAAGAACCGAACTCCATGGTTTCTCGCTGTTGTTGCTGTCCACCTTTAGACATGATGCTTGATGAAGGTAAATATTACACTATGTGATAAAAATGTTAAAACAAGAATGTTGCGGGACTGGCTTACAACTGGATCGATCCGTGCACTCGGTCTTCACGCTGACTATATGATCAGACTGTAGCTTGACGTCTCGCTTTATATGACTACCGTGTCGTCTGCACATGCCCAGTGACAGCTTAATATGTCCATACTAGTAGAACTTGTTTCTAGGCTGTGTGTACGGTACGTAGATATATTATAATACTTATATACGTAGCTTGGAGACGAAACACTCGACAAAATAACTTTAATCCCCCCTCCCTTTCTTCTATACAGCCGGTTTTCAATGTAAGAAGATGCATGTTTTAGTTTATTATCTACTGATGTAGACTACCTGTTTATATGACCTATTGGGATATATACAATATACACTGATATATACGGCTAGGGACGACACACTCGACAAAATAATGCCTACATTTCTATGTAAAACGACGTATGCTCCGATGTGTGGATACTGGTCTGCCTGTGTAAAGACACACATAGAGAGCAAGAGAGAGAGAGGGGGGGGCGGTAACGCCCACGCGACACAAACTAGGTCATTTCGGGACTAATTATGATTTAATTAGCCGTGGGAGGAAACTGGAGGACCCGGAGAAAACCCATGATGTTGGAGTGGCGGTGTAAAGCGACGTATGCTATAATTGTGGTATATTGGTGTTTGTACAATATATACTCATATATAGCCTACCATGAACTATTTCTGATCGATATTTATCAATCAATATCCCTTTCATTGCACTTTTATTATTCCGATTACACAGCATCTTTTATTATGAATTAAACTGTAACTTTTCCTTTTCTGTCTTCTCCCAGTACTAAAGAACCCTATGCAAATAAAATTGAATCGTGTGTTAGTCCCAGAACGACATATGTTTTGTCGAGTTTACGTTATATGCCCCCCCCCCTCTCTCTCTCTCTCTCCCTCCCATGACTTTCATAATAATAATAATAGGACATGCATACTGGAAAAAGTTAATATATGTCCTTTATTGTGACTTGAAAGATCACAAGCGCTTTGTTATGATGTAGGAGAAGGGTTCATTAAATGCTTGGACTATTGAGATAGACCGAACATAGATTTGTGAACAAAATGTGAGGTCATAACACCGATCCATTACATACGTCGTGTACGAGGCGTGGCACGCGTGTTATATACAGGGCGGTGGATGCTTCATCATTGTATTACACAGAAGTGGACGTCGATTCCGCTCGTCACTTGTCAACGTTGACGAATGTAGGTCTGACAAGAATAGTGGGCCTAGTCTCTCGGATGGGGCGAAAAACAAAGTACCCCCCCCCCACCCTGCTTGGACAAAAGAGCGTTTGGCAGTTTGAACTCTATGCTATTTATCATAAATCTGGGACTCAATACTATTTACTTTAAATTTAGGATTGGATTCTATTCATTATACGTTTAGGATTGAATGTTATTTACTGTTAAGCCTCTACTATAAGTCTTGGACTGTCTTGGACAAAATGTGATTACACTATTTGAATCGACCGTTTTTATAGGTCTTCGAATTTTGACTAATGGTTTGGATTGCTCGTACTTTCATTTTTATTTTATTATTACTTTATAAGTTCCGGACTAAATGGTATTAGTTTAACACGGGACTATATATGTTATCTACTATAAGTCTTGAACTATATATGTTATCTACTATAAACCGTGGATTATTGTGGTATATGTAACTGGATTGAAACATTTAAAAATATCTAATACATAATCCAATCATCCTGGATTATAGCGGATTTTCATGGCGTAATAACGCCGTCGAGTGGAACGGTTGTTGGTCAGAGAGGGAGGGGGGGAGTGAGAGAGAGAGAGGGGGCGAGAGAGAGAGAGAGTGCGAGAGAGAGAGTTTAACGTCCATTCGACACATACTAGGTCATTTATGGACTAATATATGTTCCGTTTTTTATTTCATTTTTATGGGTTGCGCGCAGGGGTTTTTAGCAGTGGGAGGGGGAAGCCGGAGGACCCGTAGAAAACCCACGAGGCTGGACAGGCGACCCTACTCATTGTCACGTACAACCGGGGAATCAAAAATACGCCACTCGATTGAATGATAGAACTTCTGATTCGTACCCCCAACAGGTAGGCAGCCACATCATCTAGTTCAGGTGGACGTATAACCGATGTCCTGAGCAGATAATGGTTCCATTTGTAATTGGAAATCGACGAATGGTAAGTTGAAACGCGTCTCCTTAGACAAAATATCATGGAAAGAACAACGTATAGTCGTTCGGATGGTATGAAAAACAGGGTCCTGTTGTACACATAGAACAAAACCCTTGGCAGTTGGAATTCGATATGAGAGTAGGTCGTATTGCCGCTATCCAGGCAAAACATCTTTTTTAGTACTTTGTATGGCGTATGCTTGATCGATAGCCTGGAGGTCGCGTGTTCGATCACTGCATTGGGCGAGAAAGTTCACCCAGATTTTCCGAAGTGTCTTTATCTTGCCAGTGATGCAGAACGGGGGGGGGGTGGCTGACAAGGAAAACCGTCTAGTTGTTCGTATGGAATGAAAAAACGAGGATCCGTGTATACATTGACGTGCACGTAAATGATCCCTTGGTAGTTGGAATTTGATATATAAGAATATGCCATAGTGCTGCTACCCGGGTAAAATTTCCATCATATCGCACTGTACAGGGTATGCCCGTCTTCATTAGCCCAGTTGGAGCAGAACAGGAGGACGTTAAACCCCATTTACTATAATTTTTACTTAATAGACCTTTTTTCCCCTTTTTTAGTGATAAATAGGCCTATCAATGTTTTTTCCACCCATTAAAATATTTCAACTATAGAATAGAACACCAGTGCCCCCCCCCCACGTAACGATTAAATAACAAAGTCCACCGTTTGTTGGTGACGGTTAAAAATTGTATTTATGACACCCCCACAAATGAATGTTAGTACATTATATATTAATGCCTTGAAGGTGAAATAACAACACATGTTTAGAGAAGGTTTATATCAGTGCATTATGACACGATTAGTGTACGTTCTATTTGACAGGCTTCTTTACTCCTACACACAGTCGACTTTCAATGAAATATTAACAGCTTAGAGTCAAATGTTCAAAATCCTTTTTCTTACAGCCCAACCCTCTTTACCTTCATCCATCTCGTAAAATGTGTGAAATGAAATGGGGTTTAACGTCCTACTTGGTTAATGTAGACGGGAGTTTTTACGTGCACACTAATTATAATATGTATGCAGGGCCGCAGTTTTTCAGATCATCCGATGAACTGGTAACCCCCACCCCTTCTCTCCCTCTCTCAACGTGAGTAGAAGCGAATTTCTAAACTCGTGTTTTTTTTTCGATACCTCCGACCTACTCCCACCGCACCACTTCTGAATATCCCTACGCGTAAGCGATTTCATGAGGTGGGATTGTAGCATATGCCACTCGAACGGTTTGTGTCGAGTGGAAATCCCCATCTCCTTCTCTTTCTCCCTCACTCCCTCTCTCCACCCCCTCTCTCCACCTCTCTCTCTCTCTCTCTCTCTCTAAACTAACCTAATATAAAGGTGGTATGAAACAGGGATAGGTTCTTTCACCGTCACTATTACATGCTTGGTTTAATAACATCTTGTCTTTATATTTCTCGGTGACCTGTGTGTTTCTATAGAAGTATTTTTAGTTAAAAGTAGGCTAAACTTTTAAACACGGATTTTGATTCAGATAATTTTATTATACAGAAATAGACGGTCGCATACTTGTGCTATATAGTATGTGAATTAAGCAGTGTGATCGTATAAAGTGTATTTCATAAGAATCACTGGGACCCACGGTGGATCAATGGGTAATACGTTGTTTAGCTAACCTGTAGGTCTCGTGTTCATTTGGATTTTTTTCTGCTGCCCCCTGTATACCTTGTCAGTGGTGCGGGGCGGGAGGGCATCTCTCTCTCTCTCTCTCTCTCTCTCTCTCTCTCTCTCTCGATTTTGAATTCTGCGATATTATGAAAGTTGTACGTTTACAGGATATTTCAGTGCAATATGTCCAGACCCTTTCAGTATTTACACAAATATTCCACATCCTTTACAGATTACATAAGCAAGCAAGCCATAAATTCACACAATTTGATCTGGGCACTGTTAAGTTTTGTTTTCTTTTTATTTTTTGATGCGAAGTTTAATTTAGAGGCTGTTATATTGTACGAGTGCCTGCTTTCACCTTTATAACAACTATGTAAATAACGTCAAGTTGCTTATTCAGTATTCCTCACCCAGTCTGACCTATAATTACTACCGTGATAGAGCAAAAATTATATTTTTCTCTACAAATGTGACTTCCGCTAGAAAACACGGGACAAGGTGTCTCTTGAAATAACCTGCTGCGAGTCCACACGTTCGTCCCATCCAAGCGACTACACATATTTCTTTATAAGATTCCCCTCCCTGGATCACTAACAAGGAGGTGTGTATACTCATTGGTTTATAGGAGTTTTGTCCTAAAGTTCGCACGCTGATTTACATTTTATGACCCCTCCATGAAGGATATATTTCGGAGATCCCAACTTCCGATTCCTTCGACACGTGGACAAGGCACCACCATTGCTACTTGTCTCTGAATCACGTGATATTTTATATATTATCTCATTCATTGACGTAAGGTGATCCCGGGGCAATATCAACGTGTTACAATCTGCAACAAGATATATGAGAAATGGTATAAAGTGTTCTGCGGCAACGTACGGGTGATTCATACATCACATGCGTATTTTGTATCAGAAATGGTATAAGGTGTTCCGTATAGAGACACATGCGAATCAGCAGAATTATAGCAGTCGATTATTCATAAATAACATGTTATAGGGTGTTCTGTAGAGACACGGATGATTCATCAGAACTATTGCAGTCGATATAATGTATAACGTGTTCTGTAGAGAAACACAGGTCATACATAAAAACTATCAGTCGATTATTCATATATCACATGCTACCTGTCGTGATATGAGAAATGACACCAGATGTTCCGTAGAGAGATACAGGTGACACAGGTGATACAGGTGATATCATTCATAAATCCCACTGTTACGTGTATTTGTAAAACATTCCTACATATTCATTGATGAAAATAAAATTCGAACACGTTTTATAACTTTCATTGATAAATAACCCAGTCTTATTCATGTATTCTATTGAGGTTCCGTTTTATTATCAGTGACGTGGTCATATGAATGATCATATTGTATAATTGTTAATACATGCAATGGAGACACCTCCAGGTGTATGATCGTGTACTCAACAGGTCTGTCCTTATAACAAATATATAATTGTGGCTACGTTTTGTGGGCTCGTGATATGAAGGTGTGTGATGCCACATGGAACAAAATATGGACATAAAAAAACGTCTTTTGGGTGAACTTTCCTCGGGGGGGGGGGGGGCGAGAGAGAGAGAGAGAGGGAGGGAGGGAGAGAGAGAGAGAGAGAGAGAGAGAGGGGGGAACTTTTATTCTATCAGATCGTATCTGGATGGTAGATGATTAAAAAAAACAACAGCTCTTCAGAAATGCACACAGGCATCTCGACCTTGTGTGTTGTGTTAAATGTCCGCTTCCATCGATGGTGATATCGCAGACAATTTGTCTTATTTCTACTTTTATTATCTTAGCGCACGCCCAGTGCTCCTTTGCTGTGGGGGGGGGGGGGCAGAGTATCCGGTGTAAACCCCCGAGGTGGAGACGGCGCCTCTATTTCCAATCTTCATACGGTCGCACCAGAGATCGAAACCACAACCAGAAGCCAGTGGTGACCGACCAGACAGTTGAAGTTGACAGTGTTGTATCTGTGAACGCTCGGGGCTGATTACTTCACGGTTCACTTGTCTTACTATGGTCATCGTCTCGGTCCACTTACCACACTATGGTCATCGTAATACGAGATTAAATGTCAATCAATAATTATATTCTATTGTTCCGCCATTATTAAATAATAATAGCCCCATTTACCTACCCTTCAATAGCCCTTTAGTCGTCCTTAACGACCAAGATAATCGCATTTTCGACTTTCAGAATATGATAGCCTGTGGTTTTTGTTTTTCTTGTTCAAGTGGGAAATAAATGAATCAGCTGTGTTAAACTGTAGGTGATATTATACAATATTTAAAGCGATTTACGAGGTTCGATTACTTGAATCCTATAAAATAAATTATATTACTTGAGTGGCGATCTCATTGGGAGAGACGGAGAGAGAGAGGGAGAGACGGAGAGAGAGAGGGAGAGAGAGAGAGAGAGAGGGTGTTCATTAGAGGTGCGGCAAGACATCCAACTCCTTGTCACCTACAACTGGGAAACAAACCCACTCCCAGGGGCGGATTGGGCCGCCGGACCGGTCGCCCGAAGGGTCGATCGGACGATCTTCCTAAGGGCCGGTCGAACAAAAAATAAAAAAAAAATAATTTTGTCCAATTCGTCTAAAAACCCTTTTTCTGCTGAACATTATGTGGGGGGGGGATCTTGGACCGTCCATGGAGCGATGATGATCATGTTGTATGTGGCCGCTGGCTTTAACGGACCTCCACGCCATCACTGGAGTCTGGAATGGGCTGGTGGGCTGCGGTGGGTGTGAGCCGGAATTGGGAATCATTTGGGATTGATCGGTCAAATACTTGCCGGTCGGGATATATTATTTGACAGAGATTATAATCAGATATCTTACCAACTCGCATATTTGGGGTACATTTTTCAAAAAATTCCAGGGGTTGCGCTGTCAGTAAAAGGGGCCGGTTCGACACGTATATCATTGCATTCAATCCAGGCGGTGTTTATAAGGGAATGATTTCCTACACGATTTGGGGAATAACATGTTCATTCTGTATCACCTAACGTGGACGTTTTAATAGTACGTGCGTGCAGGAAAGCCGTACTACAAACACAAAACGGGGGTCCAGGGGCGGATCCAGAGGGGGATATGGAGGGTCCAAACCCCATCCTGCTTAGCTACATAAAAAATAATGCCTTGCATCAATGAAATTACATCACAAAGTGATCCTACATCAGTATAAAAATGATTTCTGTTTAAAAAGCTCAATTTGTATGTATGCCTATGTAATTTAGAGACGATGATGGCAGATTACCTAACAGAAACCTGGCAAACCCCATCCTGCAAAAATTCCTGGATCCGTCCCTGGGGTTGGGATGGCCTAGTGGTCTGGAGTGAGGCGCTTCGACCTCTAGCTGGCCGGTCACCTCTGGCTTGCGGCCGTGGTTTCGATCCCTGGTGTGAGCGTATGTGACATGGAGATAGGGGCACCTCCTCAACCTCGTGGGTTTCCTCCGGGCACTCCGGTTTCCTCCCACTGCTAAAGACCTCTACGAGCAAGCGAGTTATTGAAATAAATTTAAACCATATGTTAGTCCCGAAATGACATAGTTTGTGTCGAGTGGACGTTAAACCCATTTCTCCCCCCTCCCCCTCTCTCTCTCACAAACACAAAACCGATAAGACAAAACTGCACAGATATTGCAAGCTCAACATAATAAAGAAAACGGATCCGGGAATCAGCCGTAAGCGCCTACGGAGCTGTAAGTCCCTGGCCGGAAATGATATAGGCTTCACTTAAATTGAAAAACAAACTCACAATAAAACGGAGAAATATAAACAACAAAGAAGAACGTCCCAATAGAAATAAATCGGTAGCTCTAAAACCTGTATGTGGCTTCGATTCCCCGCTTGTACGTGACCAAACTAGCAGGTTTATCCGGGTCTTCCACTTTACTCCATTGGTAAATACCTCTACGAGCCCTCGATTTGGGGTATCCGTGTAAGGATTTTGCGTGGGGATTTGTTTTTCATTTGGAAGGTTCACATAGCTTGAATAGTTTGTGGTATTGTACAGTTTAAAATGTTTATGATAAAGGAGAGCTTTTCCGATGTTGTTCCACCTTGTCAGTGATGAAGGACGGAGGGTCTGACAAAACAGTTATCTAGTCGTTTGGATGAGACGAAAAACCGAGCTCCCGTGTACACATTGGCGTGTAGTAAAAGAACCGTTGACAGTTGGAATTCGATATAAGAGTAGACCGTAGCGCCGCTGCCAGGGCAAACATGCCCTCAAGGTACACTGTATAGCGTATGCCCGTCTCCATTAGCCCAGTTTAGCAGCAGAACAGCAGGACGTTAAACCCATCAACCCATTTCATTTCATTTAATTTTAAAGAGAGCTCTACTGTTTTGGTGCGTGTTGATAAGGTCTTTTTTAAATATCGTGCAGTGGTTGTAGACAATGGGAAGTAATGGATAGGTCAACTATTGTTTTTATTTTTGTAGCGTACAATTCAAATAGCTTTTTATTACTAAATATTTCGTTTCATTTGTCTTCACTACACTAGGATCTAAAAGAGTTGTTATCATTGACCAGTTAAGCATTAGCCAATGAAACAGTCTGTTACGGCGGATTTTTAGCGTTCTCTGCATGGAAATGTGGGCAACCCCTAGAAACACCAACGCTGATTGCTTAATCAATTCCTGACATCATAGGGTCAAAAGCAGGTTGTGCTCCCCCTGACTCGACCTCCCAGTACAACTAGTCAGATCTTCATATAGTGTAGGCAATCGAAAGCATAAAAAACGAAACGAAACCAAGATCAGTATATTAATCATTTTGTTAGTCCCGAAATGACCTAGTTTGTGTTGAGTGGACGTTAAACCCCATTTCTCTCTATCTCTTTAATCATATTGGGTCAAAGAGTCCTCTACTATTTTCGTGCGAGTTTATGTCATTTAAAAATACCAATAAACTATAACACATACTCATGGAAGAAAAGCTACTTATTTATATTATAGTTTATTGCTCTAGTCAGTTACTAAATGCCATTCAAGGATTACTAAAAATACCAGGTAGTGGTGTTAATCTGTGGATTATCCTTTAATGCGGTGATAAACTGATTAATATTGTTAATATGACCACCAGGTGGATCAATAACCATTATTCAATCAATTTGTAATCAATAGATATTGGTTATATCATGGTGTATAATAACGATTTAATAAACTAATCGATAGTCTTATATAATGATTATAGAACATATTGAATAATTGGCCATTTGTGTAAAATAATAGATTATAATAGCATTAAGTTTTATCACCCGGTGTATCGTATCATTCATATAAGCAATAGAGTGGTGCGGAGGGGGGTGGGGTGGAGAGTAATAATGTAACTAGTACCTTGGGGGGGGATTAGGGTTTAACGTCCACTCGACACAAACTAGATCATTTAGGGACTTACATATGGTTTGATTTTATTTCAATAATTCGCTTGCGCGTAGGGGTCTTTAGCAGTGGGAGGAAACCGGAGTGCCCGGAGGACATCCACGAGATTGAGAAGGCGCCCCTATCTCCATGCCACATACGCTCACACCAGGGATCGAAACCACAGCCGCAACTCAGAGGTGGCCGGCCAGCTAGAGGTCGGAGCGCGGCACTCTAGACCACTGGGCCACCCACCCCCGTAGTATCTTCGGATATACTATATTATGCATATAAGGACTAGAGTCAATAACTATTATCGCAGGATATATTATTGTATTATACTAGCGATTCTCAACCACAACACTCAGGTGTACCACGAGATCTTCCCAAGTGTTTCGAGAAATTTTCAACGGCACTAAGGAAATGAGAAAAAACATGTGATACCACATGAGTATTCACTGGTTCCTATCAGTTCATAGGGGGGGGGGGTATAAAGGCCTAGTGGTCAATATCAAATGGTTAACTATTATCGCAAGATAATTTTTACATTAAGCATACAAGGACTAGAATGTGCGAGGGGTTGGGGAGGTGGGGGGTATAATAATTAACTATTATCGGCGAAGATACTATATTATGCATACAAGGAATGAAGAACGGGCGAGGGTTGGGGCGAGGGTAGCAACATTGGTCCCCACAAGAATTAACTTCAGTCACCCTTGAGACCCCCATATATACAACTTATTCCAATTTCCAATTGTCAAGGGAGTATTACCTTGCTGTTCCAATTTGTTTAAGGGACCTGACCTGTAACTTTCGTCTCCGATTGACATGGCGGATCTTTTCGTATCCACGGACAGGGGCTACCTTTAATCAGTATTTCTGACACCTCACCTTAATATAAATGCCTAATGTAATCAGGGATTGTTCGCTTGTTATATCACTAGATGCCCTTATATGATATGATAAATACCAACACAACGAGTCGTTTATGAAATGTGATAAACTGTCCATCACGGTTACAATAATGTGATAATGATGACATCAATGACACTCGTTTACCCGAATTATCGCCATCGTTTTTACCACATTGTCGGGGATCACGTGGCTAAGTGGGTAAGGCGCTGGCTCGCTAGCCTGGAGGTCGGGTGTTCGATCCCTGCATTGGCCGAGAATGTTCATCTCGATTTTCCGGCGTGGTTTCCCCTTGTCAGCGATGCAGAACGGAGGGCGTGACAAGGACTACTGTCTAGTCATTTGAATGGGACGAAAAACCCAGGTCACGTGTACACATTGGCGTGCACGTAAAAGATCCTTTAGCAGTTGGAATTCGATATAAGAGTAGGCCGTAGCGCCGCTGCCCGGGCACAATTTCCCTCATAGCACAACACTGTATGACGTATGCCCGTCTTCATTGGCCCAGGTTAGGTGCAGAAGAGTAGGACGTTAAACTCCATTTCATTTCATTTAACCACATTGTCAAAAAAAAACTTAAAAAACTAAGAAGATAAAATGAGGCGTATCACCATTAACTAAATTCCTAAAGAATCATTCTTATTTTACTATATTACCAGCTGATCATTAAATTTATATTCATGGAAGCAGTTTTATATAAGCATTAAGTTGCTTGTTACTGTATCCAATTTAGTCATGTTATTCCCTTCATGTTTGTATATAAGAATTCTGAATAAATACTTTTTAAATTACACGTTTCTATACCAACCGATATAATGTGTATACTTTAAGCAGTGTTCTATAAGAGGAATTTTGCCACGACAGCGCCGCTTGGTTGTGCTCTTATTTAACATGCTACCAATTGCATACACGCACTTCCGTCCCATCCAAGCGATGAGAGAAATAGATCAGGTTTAACGTCAACTCGAGACAAACTAGATCATGCGTGTAGGGGTCTTTAGCAATGGGAGGTAACCGAAGGATCCGGCGAAAACCCACGTGTACAGAGAATTGTACTCATTGTACTCGTACAAGAGGGGAGGGGGTGGTGGTCCTCGGGTTTACTCCAACGGCTAAAGACCATGTGAATTATTGAAATAATAGTGAAAGGTGTTAGTCCAGAAATGACCTAGTTTGTGTTGAGTGGACGTGCCCTCTCCACCTCTCTTTCTCTGTTTACCAAGACCCAAGAATTGAATATTAAATTGTTTTGGTTGTACGGCGAGTAAAACTTACGAGTACTGTCTACATGTTGAATAAAACAGAACATTTCATCGCCTCGAGTCACGACCCATTTCACCAGTTATGTTAAAATTGTTATATGACTAGTTTCAAGGTTTTTAAACCCTAAATAAAAACCTGTTTTTCCTTGACAAAGAAGTCACAATAAAACATTCCATACGTTATATGCATAATTCCGATAGCAATTTAATTGTAGCAGAGGTGTGTGTGTGTGGGGGGGGGGGGTCGAGTCGTATTTTTGGTATTTATGCCAAATAATAGAACATCTTTATTTTATTAAAATTTCGAATAAAAAATGTAAGTCAGTGGAATTATATAAGAACTTAAAATCATATGAGATCAGATATGCTTTGAGCATGCCTTGAATGGTGTTTAACGTCCATTTTTTCTGCAAGTACAACAGGTACGCCTCAGGTAGGTAGATAATATACTTTCTATATTTTAAAACAGCGAACCCTTCTTTTGACATACATAGTAAGGTCGTGGTAACCTGACAGGAATGCGCGTGTTTTTTCATAATTTAAAATCTAATTAAATCTTGTGTGAAAAGAGCAGATTTGGTTATTGTACATATTTAATCTCCACTGGAGCATGACTCAAACACGTGACCTATTGCATGTCTCCGAGAACCGGATCTCCGTTCATGTAGACAAACAGGTAGTATATGAGGGTCTTGTTGTTTCATATGGCAATATTTACAGCACATAAATTATCCCTTGGTTATTAGAATTCTGTTTCAGGGGAAGGCTGGGGGTTAGTCGGGTCAGTGGTCTAACGAGTGCGCTGTAAACCACAAGGTTTTGATACTAAATATGCGAAACTTTGTGGGGTTTCTCCGGGCTCCCTCTCACTGCCAACTCTCTCTCTCTCTCTCCTCTTACCCCCCCCCCCCCGCGTTTGCCTGTCTCCCTGTCCGTCTCATGGAAAAAATCATCCATTCACACTGCTTCAGGAACCATAATATCCATGTCGTAATTCTGTGTAGATACAACGTTAAACACTATTCTTCTGAAATGATCAACATTATTTTAATAGATGAAAATAAACTCCATAGATGACTGAACACAATGACGTGAAACACAAACAATCCTTTGTTTTGCTGTGTAGGAGTTTGTTTTATAGAAAAGGCAACTTAAGAATTACAAGCCATTCGCCTACTTCACAACATATTACATTCATAAACAGAAATGACGAGTCCTACATAATATACATGTAGCGTATTGTTTGTCATCTCTTGTGTATATGTGATAGGTGCTTGCATCCCGGGCACCTGTTGTTTTACTAGCTTCACGTTTTATTTATTTTCTAAAGACGGTCGCCTGCAGGGAGAGTATTTCTATCCATTCTTATTTCATCACGTTATCACTGACTCGAGAACACGACATCCTCAAGAATTATGTAAACCTACGCAGCGTACATTTAATACATATTAATATACATTCAGCTTAATTGATCTCTCTCTCTTTCTCTCTCTCTCTCTCTCTCTCTCTCTCTCTCTCTCTTTCTTTCATTGCATGTCCCTATGCCACGAATATAATTATGGGACCTGCTTCCGAGAAAAGCGAAAAAAAAGACATTGTAAATGTATTTGATTTCTCCGCTCGCCAAATCCTCCGCCCATGGGTTGTTTTATGGAAGAGCGCAGGACTACTGATACTTCTTGTCCAATACAAATTTTGAAACTATAGCTCTGGTTTCCAAGGTAAACCTTCGGCGTCTAGATTTTAAGCTGGTTTGACATACAATTTCACATAACCGGCCATTCTTATTGTAATATTGTTTGGACCATGGGAACTGTCCGCTAACCGCTACTCGTCTTGTTCTTCTTGTTCTTGGGGTGACGATCTTCGTCAGAGCCCACAACTCAGTCAATTCTAGTCTGATCAATATAAAAATTGACATGCTTCAGTGAACAAATCTGTATCGATTTGGTGAATTAGATTTTTGATTTTCATCTAACAACATGGTCAATTCCTGGTCCATAGTGCGATCGTACTTGCTTCACCAACCCAGCCAGTCAATTCCTGGTCCATAATCTGGTTGAACTTGCTGTACTGTGTTTTAATTTCGTGAAATATTTGACATCAACCATCTCAGTGCGCTCATTTATTCACAAAATAAATCACATGTTGAATGGCGATGGACGGTCACACAGCGAAGGTCACCATATCCACATATTACTTTCACGAATGTGAATAAAGGCGATTGTTATTCACATAAAACCGCGATTGTTTGGTTAAATTATAGAATCCGGCGAGTATACAGGGAAGCCTTGTTGATTTGACACGAACTTCGCACTACCTGGGAAGTTTCATTATCTTTTTGTCCTGACTCATCATTATTTATTTTTACCTTTACCAGGTAACAACAATATTATTAAAATACAGATCTATGTTTCGTTTCGTTTTTTTATACTTTCGTTGGCCTACACTACATGACGATCTGACGAGCTGTACTGAAAGGTTGTGTTAGGGGTCGAACAAGCGGCTTTTGACCTTATGGCGTCAGAAATTGATTGATCAATCAGCATTGGTGTTACTAGTAGATTACCCATAGTTCCCTTCAGATCGTTTCATTGGCTAAAGCGTCACACGTGTAGAACATGTCAATGATAACACCTCCGCCAGAGTCTTCTGTAGTAAAACCAAATTTTGAACTTTAGAAACCAAACGAAATCTGTGTTTTAATCAGATTGCAGGTAAGATTACCTTTACCAGAAGGGAGAATAGAACGATGGTTGGTATAGCAACAGAATCATTCATACTTTCACCAGGTAAAACGTTATATATAATCTCCCTGGCTGTTAATCAATCGGCAACTGACATGGTTTCTTTTCCCCATTTGTACGTGACGAGGACTAGGGTCGCTTGTCCAACCCCGTGGGTTTTCTCCGGGTTCTCCGGTGGCCTTCCACTGCTAAAGACCCCTACGCAAAAGATATAATTGAAATAAAATCGATCCATGTGTTAGTCCCGAAATAACCTGACTTTTAATCAAGGTTTGGCTTCTCCTAGCTGTCATGTTTGCGATAACACTATTGTGGAAGGGGGCGTTAACAGGACAGAATAAGTGCGGGGTTGAGTTAGCCTAGAGTGTCGCGTTTCGTGTTCGAGCTTGCCTGGCTTGCGGCCGTGGTTTCGATGCCTGGTGTTGCCGTATGTGGCTTGGGGATAGGAGCGCATTCTGTCCCTGGTGGGTTTGCCACGGGAAGTCCGGTTTCCTCCGACAGGAAAGACCCTTGCGCGTGCTTTAAGCGTAATAGACTACGACAACTTGTCTGCGATATCACCATCGGTGGAAGCGGACGTAAAACACGAATAGAAGAAGAAGGGGCTTAGAATAAGTGAATTAAAAAATGTGACATTGATAACACCAGTAAGCTAGACTCGATCATGCATGCATGGCGAGTTTTATCAGTTCATAGCTATTGATGCGATTCGGCCATGTTCAATACACAGTGTTGATAGTAGAAATGATAATCGGATATAGTTGGATGATAATATTTACGGCTCCTGCACAGCAGATAAAAGTAAAACACAATAATAAGCTTATTTATACTGAGCTGAATTACTCTTCAATATTATTGTTCAGTTCTCTACTTGCATTATTTATTATGTTGTTAGTGATAGATTCTATAACACGTCCCCGAAAAGAGAGAGAGAGAGAGAGAGAGAATGAGAGAGTGAGAGAGAGAGGGGTGGGGGTAACGTCATATGGCGTATGCGTGCAGGGGAATCATTATACCAGAAGAAGTTTAGTTATCGGATGAGACGTAAAGGAGAGAGAGAGAGAGAGAGAGAGAGAGAGATACGTGATGGAAAAAGAACGACGATAAATACTCTCCCTGCAGGCGACCGTCTTTATAATAGAATGAAATCGTGAAGCTAGTAAAACAACAGGTGCCCGGGATGCAAGCACCTATCACATATAAACAAGAGACAACAAACAATACGCTACATGTGTGTATTATGTAGGACTTGTTAATTTATTTCCCTCTCTGAATGTAGTAGGATGTGAAATAAGCAAAAAGGTCACAAGTCGCGGCTTGTATTTTCTATTTAAAAAAGAAAAAAAATATCTTACAAAGACAAAAAGAGTGTTTGTTTGTGCTTCACGTCATTGTGTTTAATTATCTGCACTATATTCATCATCTATTAGAGTTAACGTCCATTAATTTTATTTCAATCATTCGCTTGTGCGTAGGGGTCTTTAGCTGTGGGAAGAAACCGGAGTACCTGGAGAAAATCCATGAGGATGGACAGGCGATCCTACTCCTTGCCAAGTAGAACTGGGGATTCGAAACCACACCAGTTGACTCAATGGCGTATGATACAGCGCGCTCACGCTAACAATTCACCCCCCCCCCCCCGGATTAGAATACAAATGAAGATCATTCCTACACAATTACCAGAAGATGGAGTAACATCGCATTTTATCGCATCAACAATAATTTCAAAATGAGTTCATAAACCAAACAAGTTGATCTACCGTAGTTTAGCCATGTTGTTATAGGGCAAACAGTTCTATTAATTAAATCCTTGTTTAATCATAGCGTTGTAAGGGATGGGGAGCAGTTCTATAAATTAAACACTAGTTGAACCATAGCGTCTCGATTTAAACCATATCGTCCCGGGTTCAACCATTGGATCTCGAGCTGAACCATAGCGTATCGATTTAAACTATATCGGTCCTAGTTCGACCATATGGTATCCAGTTTAACCATATCGTCTCGAGTTTACCCTAGCGTCTCGATTTAAACCATATCGGTCCTAGTTATGCCACGGGGTATGGAGTTTAACTATATCGTCTTGAGTTAACACTATCATCTCTAGTTTAACCATATCGTCCGTAGTTCAGCCATCGGGTCTCGACTTGAACCACATCGTCTCGACCTCACCAAATTGTCCCTAGCCATAGGGTCTCGAATTTAACGATATCGTCCCTCGTTCAGCCATGGGGTCTCGTGTTTAACCATATCGTACCTAGTTTAACCATACCGTCCCTAGTTTAGCCATATCGTCCATCGTTCGGCCATAGGGTATCGAGTTTACCCTATCGTCCCTAGTTTAGCCATATCGTCCCTCGTTCGGCCATATCGTCCATAGTTTAGCCATATCGTCCCTAGTTTAACCATATCGTACCTCGTTGAAACGTGTAGTTATTTTGGACAGGTAATAACGAATTTACTCCAGGTAATTTACTAACTGTTCTATATTTAAACACGACCACACCTTCTGTTTGTTTAACACCTATATCTACCTGTATCACGTGATCACCTAGCCGGCTACCTTTATATTTTATTACTATATCTTATCATCGATGCGTGCGCAACGCCAACCCAGATTTTATCGTCTGCAGACTTAAAATTCTGCTGATATCAATAATTAGACGCTGGCTCAAATATTTCATCAAGGATCAGCCTATGTAACCAGCGGATGGGTTTTTTGGGGGGCGGGGGGCATACTGAGTAGATTTAAATTTCTGCTAAAAGTTCTGCTGTTGATCGAATTCAACATCAGCGTCTGCAGTCTGACATTAAACTGTCTTGCTCGGATAACCACTTCGCTGTCTTGTTTCCCGAGAACAGGGTTTACTTATTGATGCTCAGTTGGGCGAAGCTTGGCCACAGCAGCCCAGATTGGGTAGAATTCGAGCGCTGCAGTTTGTAAGGTGTCTATACCAGTCCAGCTTGTAAGATATCTACCGGCTCAGATTGGGTAGGATTGAAGCACTGCAGTTGGTAAGGGGTCTACCAGTTCAGATTGGACAGAATTCGAGCGCTGCAACTGGTAAGGTATCTACCAGCTCAAATTGGGTAGAATTGGAGCACTGCAGCGTGTACTCTGTCTACCAGCACCGATTGGGTAGAATTCTATAGCGCATTATGTCGTCATACTCAAATTGGTTGTGCTTGGTTTGTAGTGTGTTATGTATATATATATATATATATGACATAAATTATATCGATGTGCACTCACGCCTGTCAATCAAAACAACTGAAGCGATAACTTCGCCATCACATTTTTACCAACATGAAATAAGAGAAAGAGAGAGAAGGGAGAAGGGGGGGGGGGCATTATTTCGGCACTAACATATGGTTAATTTTCTTTGAATAATTCGCTTGAACGTAAACGTATTTAGCTGCGGGTGGAAATCCAAGAGAGAATGAATGAGAGAGTGAGAGGGAGGGCATAATTTCGGGACTAACATATAGTTCATTCTTGTTTTGCAATAATTCGCTTGCATGTAGAGGTATTTAGCTGTGGGAGGAAACCTGAAAAAATAAAAAAAATGTTTACCTAAACATGGTGCAGGAGTGGGTGGTACTGATAAACAATCGAGGCAGAATTAAAGGGGGTTATGAATTATGTTAATCCTAACTTAGAAAAAAAGTAAAGTAATCTAATCTTTCTTTGTACATGAATTTTATAAAACAACCAGTTAGTTTCAGCAGTGCCCGGGGGGGGGGGCGAATGGTTAGCACGTGTGCGTTGTATCATAAAGCCTGCCATTGAATCAACTGGCGTGGTTTCGAATTCCCGGTGGTACATGACAAGGAGTCGGATCGCCTGTCACACCTCATCGGTTTTCTCCGGGTTATCCGCCCCCCCCCCCCCACTGCTAAAGACCCCGACGCACAAGCGAATTATTGAAATAAAATTAAACCATATGTTAGTCCCGAAATGACCTAGTTTGTGTCGAGAGTGGATGTTAAACCCAATTTCATTCTCTCTTTCATCAGTGCGTGTAGTGGGTAGCTGTCGAGTCAACAGATCCCTATTGTACTATATTTCATGCTGAAGGAGGTGTTTTTAAAAGTATGTGTTGAGGTGATGTTTTTTAGATAGTTTTACATGTATAATACATGTGTACGCTGAATGAGCTGTCGAATAAACCTGAATTAAGGAGTGTTACGTCAGATACCTTGTCAGGTACAATATAGCTAGTCTTCTCTAGTCAACCACATCCCTGGATTTCTGTATTTATCACTAGGAGTGTTACGGAGTAGGGATAGAATTTCAAATAAACTTCAAACTAAACTCAAATTCTCTACCCTGTCGTACAATATCTCGAGCACTGACGTCAAACAACAACTACTCAACCGTGAACACATAATATTCATATTGACTGGATTGAACTGGTCACGGTTCAGTGAAGTTTGTAGGTTACGGTTAATGACCTAACACAAGACTTATAAAACTTTCTTAGCTGCGGATCAAAAAGGTGGGCAACATCTTCAGAAAGCGGAATGCATTACAACTTAAGCATTGCTCATTTGTAATCCGCACTAAAGATAGTCCATAGAAATATTTGTTATTAATGACCTCACTTTCTTACCTGTGGATCAAAAAGGTGACCAACATCTTCAGAAAACGCAAGACGTTACATCTTAAACTTTGCTCATTTGTATAAGTCACTGGCGATAGTCTATAGAAATATATTTGGCTTTTGTTGACTTTATGAAAAGATTTTGTTCAAGTTAAAAGATCACGTCAATTGAGCTAACATTCCCCCGTGTAACCTCAATGGTATAAAAATGCTACACTCCAAAATATGTTCAGTATCAAGCGTATTTTGGTCATTGAAAATGCGTACGTGATTTATTGAACGATTTGAATGAATGAATGAATGAATGAATGAATGAATTAGTCTCAAAATGAACGAAATATCGTGGGTGATGGGGTGGGTGGGGGATATCCTCGGGTCCTATTCAACCCAGTTTAGTTGTTAAAATGTTTTTATTTTGCAAGTTTTAATTTAAAAAAACCCGCACGATTTACTTAAATAAAATGCACTCCTCCAGTGTCATCCTGCCAACGACAATCCACCGGGTAACCTAAGAGAATTATTTAAGCGTAGGAGTTGCCCAAGACGATATTCGAGATGAAAGAGTTTGACACGCCCCTCTGCTCCCTGTCTTATCAGTTACTACATGTTGAAGTGTTCACCGTGGAAAGTAAGTCTAATAATATTTGTAAAATTAGGTTATACCAACCACACCTTTCAACTCAAACATTTATCCCACTTATTGACATGGTATAAAGTTCAGGGTTGTACGAGAGAGAGAGTGAGAGAGAGAGAGAGAGAGAGTGTGTGTGTGTTTAAGTACATCTATATAATAAATTGTCATTCTATAATTACAGAGTGTATTGGTCTACTGTAAAGCATCTGTACAGGTTACAAACTCGAAGTTCTAAACGTAAATGTTTGGGAGATAATTGTCTGACATTTTGTATTTCAGGTGATATGTTAGAAATAGAACGAGGTGGTTTAGTTTAACCCCCGATCCCCGTTAGTTTTAGTTTAGGGATTTAACCACACACACAATGTACATCGCTAGGTCGAGACCAACATATTGTGCAATTTATTCAAAAATTGAGTGGCGCGTAGGGTTATCTCTAGATTTAGGAGGAACCCTACGAAAACCCTACCCCTTGTCACGTACATTTGCAGGATCGTGACTCCATGGAAGACCGTGTGATCTAAAGTATTTTGCAGAGTTATTTGGAAGTGTCCACTCTGCATATTATTTTTCTGTCCTGCACGTAATTGACTTTTTATCTGTGCATTTCTGAAATGACTGGTAAAACAAACTTTCATCTCCCTCTAGTCGTGAGAGTTGGCGATTGGGAGAAGCCTGTCTAGAGTCTTTATTCATTAAAATCCGGATTATAGCCATTATTATTGTTAATATTTTGACATTTTGGCAGTTTGTCCTATCCGTTTATTACATGTATAATGCGCAATGTTCAACTTGGAATTTTCCAATCAATGACGTAACCATATTTTGAGTGTCGTCATATCATTTATTTTGACAGGAATCGTAATATTATCTGGAAGAAACTTGTTCCTCGTCGTTTGGAATAATTGATGCCAAGTGACACCCGACAGCCGCCATGTTCCTGATTTCCTACTCATTTCCCGTACACCATCGTCAAGTGGCGTATACCGGTCCAATGAAAACCATACACACTTATTACCTAACGCGATAACTAATCAGATCAGTTATTACATAGAAATAGACTGGTGATCTATCAACCAATAAGAAATGACGTAAGTAAAATGAAGTGATAAATGATATGACCGTGACATGACAGTATTTAGCCTCCAGGGCTGAGTTGTTGGTCGTGGGATTATTGTGGTAAGCGAATCGAGTAACAAAACACAACCAAGTCGATCCAATTAGCGATGTCCCTCCCTTGAAGCTTGTAGGTAAACATCATTTATCTTGGGTCAATATTTCAGATAGGTTATACACTTTAAGCGTTTCAATTCACTTGTGTCCTATAATAATAGGTCAGTCTCGCCTTCAAGCACTGGTGACTAATGTTATGTGTATTTTTGTAATGAAATAAAAATAACGTTTGACGTGCTAAATGTCTGCGCCGTCCATAACGTCATGCAGCGTGCTAGGGGGAAATTATCGTTCCCTAAGAGCGGAGGCCAATTCAAGATTTCGTCAAGATCGCGGAGATGTAAATAAAGGTAACAGCAAGTGATTGTTGACGAGATGAGATTGTAGGTTAGGGTTAGCGCTATCCCTGTTTACATCTCCTGACTTGGGTTGGCCTTATGCAATAGATCGAACGGCGGTGCTGCGGTTTTCCCTCACTGCTAAAGATCCCTACGCACAAGTGACTTATTGTAATAAAAATGCACCATACGTTAGTACGGAAATGGCCTAGTATCAAATACAAAAATATTAAAACATCAAATTATAATATAAAATTCCGCAGCATTTAATTTAGGGTGATACTTCTAAATGAAATGCCGTTCTTTATTTTCTAGCTAATTATTATCCGCCCTGTACCGCCAACAAGGGCAACTACGATGATGGTTTTCTGATAATGCAGAAATCAAACACACAACCTCCAGGAAAGCGAGTCAGTGTTTGTTTTAGTGTGTGCCGAATTCCTGGTTGTACGTGACAAGGAGTAGCTTCGCCAGTTCAACCTCATGGGTTTTCTCTGCCCCCCCCCCCCACACACACTGCTAAAGACCCTTATCCGAAAGCGAATTGAAGAGCGTGTTAGTTCCAGAATGATCTAGTTTGTGCCTCTGTCTCTGTATCTCTTAATGGAAACCTTATCAAGCAGCATACTATGGTAAAGATTTTCCGACAAAGTAAATAAATATTAACAGAATCCATCCAATTATTGAAATATCTAGGTCAGGCTGTTTGATGAAGTCTCGACGGAAGCGTATTAATGAAGTCTTGGATGTTGAAGAGGGCGTTGGAATGGTATAGAATCTTATTTTATCGATTTTTTAAATCAGTTTTGAGGACGGTCAGTGGTCAATTGACCAATATCGAGTGAAGACAGGTTAACGGAGGCTTGACTGCTATTTTTGTAGTACTAAGATCTATTTAGGTCAACAACGTAGGAGTTAAATGCAGAGTCAGATAAAATTATTCCTGTATTAGAAATCCGGTACCCTGCACTGTTTTAATGACAGATCTATGAAGAGAAAAAGAGGGCAATTGGGTTAACGTCCATTCGACCCAGATTAGATTATTTCGAGACTCAGATATGGTACAATGTGTTGTTAAATAATTCAGCTGGCTTTAATTTTTTTTCCGCCAAAACATGAATGATACATTTTATATAAAGAAATGTTCGTATTTTTCCCCGCCGACTAGAATATTTTATCTGCCAAATCCCCGTTTGTACGTGACAAGGAGTAAGGTCGCCTGTCCAAACTCGTGTATTTTCTCCGGGTCCACCGGTTTCATCCCAGTGCTAAGGACCCCTACACGCAAAGGAACTATTGAAATAAAATTAAACCATATGTTAGTCCCGAGTGGACGATAAACCCCATCTCTCTCTCTCTCTCTCTCTCTCTCTCGCTATCTCTCTCTCTCTTTTCTAATCTATGTTACTTGGAAGATGGACCATAGTTTGATCACATTTCCAGAAGACATTTCGAAAGCCACAATGAGTAGTAGGATCGCCTCTCTCCCCCTCTCTCTCTCTCTCTCTCCCTCTCCCTCTCTCTGTCTAATTCCCCTTTAATTATCATGATCATTAATGACTGGATACCAGTGGAATATTTTAACAAAGAAACAAGCCGATTATAATCAGACCGTCTGTGAATATGTTAATGCACACGCCACACCTAGTTGTCATATCGGAGACTTAAACAGAATAATTGGAACATTTAACAAACCAACCAAATGCGATTGAAATCCACCAAGCACTTACTTTTCTTGGAAAAGGTTGAAAAATAAAAACATGTACATTTGCTCGTTTTATTTCCTCATTCCCTATTGGACCAATCGCTTTCATTCGACTGTCAACGCGATACATCTTCCTCATTTGGTTAAAGGAGCTGAATCCTTAATATTTTGAATCTAGAAATTGACACACATGGGTAGCAACGCATATAATAATGTTATATGAATATATATAAACTGATTTACATTCAATCGTTTGGTTTTTTTTTTGTTACTGTAATGGCAATCTCTAGCATCTGGTTATAGCAGTCTACACCGATAGTATATATTGAGCATGCTTTCAAGAAAAAAGATGAATGCACATGACTTCTAGAATATGTCTAGCACCGTTCGCCGACTCCCTTATTACAAATGGTGCTGAAACGCATTGTGGTACACGATTCCTGTACCAACAGTAAAATGTTTATTTTTATTTTGTTTTAAATATTGGATATCAGAGGCCCATCTTTTCTCGCTAAGATTACAACATCGATGTTGAATTAAATTGACAAATAATTCATGTTTTTATTGTCAAAGACTTGGGGTGATATTGAGTTCGAGAGTTGGCTGCTTTAGAATCCATTCAGCGGATCAGGATTAGAAGACGCAAATATAAAAACGTTGGACTAATAATTATAAAACAATTATCAACTATACTCATAAATGAATTATAGGATATTAATGGAACTAGTATACTCAATATGATAATTAGATACATTATATTTGATGCTAGTCATTTAGGAAAAACAGAACTTGAAGAGTGTTAATACGGATTCAATGCGGATCATTGGCGCGGATCGGCATTATTGGCTGACATCCATTAATGAATTATGAGTGATTAATGGAACTCGTCTACCTAATATAACAAAAAAATGTATTTCTTTTAAACATCAGAAAATGACTTTTAGAAAAAAAAAAACCAAATCAACTAATTGATTCAGATTATTAAAAATTAATGATTCTGTAAAAACACGGAATTGTCTCTCCAAAAATCAATCAATTTTACTGGATATATAAGGGACATTCGGCTACAACACAGTGACAGTTCAAAATGGCGGGTATTAGACATCGTCTGTCAACTATCTGGGGAGAGTTCCTGAATGAAACCTCGTTACACGGATGTAAAAATACATTTGCTAAGCAACACGGACCTTTAAAGAGAACATTGTGGTTTTTATGTTTTGGTGTAATGGTTGGTATTTTGGTGTACACAACTGTTACTTTCTATCTGAAATATAAGGAATTTAATTTTGTGACCAAGACCAGCATGAGATACCATCCTGAAATAGAATTCCCAGCTGTCACAATTTGTAACTTATGTCGGTTTTATAAATTAAAGAACCCGGACATCGATAACTTTAATAAATTGGATCCTCTTTTGATGGAATATTTCAATTTTTTGCGTTCCATAGGAAATGCATCGGCTTCGTTTAATCCGTTTGATTCCAAATGGCAAAAGTTGAGACTAAGCTCGACAGATGTAAACCAGTTGGGATTGAGTATCCAAGAAGTGGTTGCGTTCGGAGATGTGAAGAATCAGCCGCTGACCAATCTGGAATCCAACTTCTCTATAACTTACAGGGGACCGTACGAAAAATGTTTCACTTTTAACTGGAGATATTCAAATCAGACACATGACGAAAAACCGTTGATGTTTCAATCCGCACACGAATTGGTTCTTTCTCTGGACACTATACAGGATAGATGCTATACTAACATGTTGTCACGTGGCTTTCGTCTTTTACTGCATCATCCTGACGAGCCATTCCATGCTCATTCCCCATCAACTGAACTTGCTTCAGGACATTTCCACAGGATGCAGGTCTCTAAAAAGGAATATCAATATTTAGGAAGTCCGTACAATTCGTACCAGAATCAACATTGTGTACAAGACAGCAAGAGACCCAAAGGATCCAATGAAGATCCTTTTCCGTATTCTCATGCTAGCTGTGTTATTGAGTGTCTGACTAATCGGACCCAGTCGTTGTGTGGGTGTGTTGCAGAATACCTCTTGCATCATAATTCAAGTATATTTTGTACTGTTACTGACAGATATTCTTGTTCCAGGGACGTTTGGAGATCCTACTTTATTTTGAAGAATACCGAAGTCTGTGACTGTAAGAGACCGTGTTCGGAAATCAAATATGACTATGAACTTTCGTCCATGCCGGCTAAAAAGGATAAAACTTTCGACAACAAAATATATTTAAGGATATCCTTTAAAGACATGATGGTCACTACGATCAAACACGAAAAGGAAATGGACTTTGGGGATATTGTAAGTCACCTTGGGGGTTACATGGGTTTCTGTCTTGGAGCCAGTGTGCTGACATTGTTAGAGCTGGTTGAGGTGGTATTGAAGAGTTTGAAGGCGGTCAGCGTACATGGACATAGTTTGGAGAAAAGTCCAGAATCAACAGCACCAACTTCTGTTGAACACCTCGAAACTGATAGTACTGGTATTTGAACATTTGGTATTGGAGAGGTTTTAGCATCTCCCCAAGAAACATTGATGTAACATGGATGCCACTGACTAGTTCTATAAAAGTGATATATTGATCTTATAGGTTATATTATAGAGCATATGATGCTTATATAAATATACTATTATGAACAACACAATTTTATTTATTTGAATTTGGTGATATTATTCAGATATTCATCATTGTCTGGTATTCATAAACTACGATTCATTTATCATGACACTCATTTGCATAATTACAGTACTCTCACAACGCCTTTGCTAAGCGGCTATGTTGCATATATCACTGAACAATGATACCAATTTTAATTTCTTTTCCAAATCTTATTTAAAACATGCATAATTTATTTAACTTTGTATTCACACGTACATACAATATGTCTGACCTAAAAGTTATCAGACAGTTTGTCAAAATTTTTACAGTGTATCTTCAATAAATATGTTAATATTATGGCAACGTGAAGTTGGCACGTTATTCGGGATTCGGGATTCAAATAACGAGCCAGCACGTTTTTCGGGATTCGGGATTCGGCACTAAAATGAGCGACCATTTCCTCGATACCCCTAAACCTAAGGGTAAGTGAACGCCGGGTGGCCGACTAGCACGGAGACAGCAGCATCTCCAGCGAGTATTGTGTACTGTAAGTCAATAATTAGTCTGACAACTGGGTTTGAAAGGTGCACATTGAGTCTCTCAATTACAAACCCGCCCTTTTACAGTCAATTTTATCCCCAAATTTTATCGTCGATCGTGAGCTGGTCGGTCACCCAACAGGGAAATGCTCAGATGCAAGATAGATGGTTCTGTTTTGATGGTGAATCCCGAATAACGTGCTGGCTCGTTATTCGTTATTGGCGAATCCCGAATAACGAGCCAGCACGTTATTCGAGATTCGACAATAGGTGACAGCCGGACAAGATTGCCCAGTGCACTCGAAATAACCAATCAGCACCCTATTCGCTTGACAAATAGTCGTCTCCCTGCTGGTCGGTCACCCAACGAGGAAATGGTCGGATGCAAGATAGATGGTTCTGTTTTGATGTCGAATCCCGAATAACGCACTGGCTCGTTATTCGTTATTGGGATTCGACAATAAAACAGACGAGAGCAGGACAGGACTGCCCAGTGCACGCCGACAAACCAGTCAACGCGCTATTCGCTGGACAAATGGTCGTCTAGTTTATTTAGTCGGTCACCCAACTACGGTCGGGGTAGCGAGGAAATGATCGGATGCCCCGTAAGTCGGTCCGTTTTAGTGGCGAATCACGACTAACGTGCTGGCTCGTTATTCGTTATTGGCGAATCCCGAATAACGAGCCAACACGTTATTCGGGATTCGACAATAAAACAGGTCAGAGCAGGGCAGGACTGTCCAGTGCACGCCGACAAACCAGTCAACACGCTATTCGCTGGACAAATGGTTGTCTAGTTGTTGGTCGGTCACCCAACTACGGTCGGGGTAGCGAGGAAATGGTCGGATGCCCCGTAAGTCGGTCTGTTTTAGTGGCGAATCCCGAATAACTTGCTGGCTTTTAAGATAGAACGTTCAGTTGTTAGTGTCGAATCCCGGATCTTGAATAAAGTGCCCTGATCGCATATAAAACGGTCGTCTCCTTGCCAGTCAGTCACCCAACGTTCACTTACTGCCCCGTGCAACAAACCAGTCAGCACCGTACTCGCTGGAGATGCTGCTGTCTCCGTGCTAGTCGGCCACCCGACGTTCACTTACCCTTAGGTTCGGAGGTATAGGGGAAATGGTGCTGGCTCGTTATTCGTTATTGGCGAATCCAGAATAACGAGCCAGCACGGCTCGTTATTCGTTATTTGAATCCCGAATAACGTGCCAACTTCGCGTTGCCAATTGGGACCACGTCACTTGACTCAATGACAGAACTTATGATGCACCGTACAGACGTTAACCATTCGACGACCAATCTTCCCTCCAGACGCGTCACTTGTCTGTAACCGTTATTATAATCCAGACTCATACACGGACATAATTTAATAATATTGTAATAATATTGGTCTGCTTCCGTTCCCTCGTTGTTATCAATCATATAATTTAATATTTATTTTAACCTCTGACCTTCTTCCTTCGTTAGATTGGTTTCTCCACCATGTGTACAGTCAATCGTCAGTTTCTGTTTTATGATAACAATTGTATTGTCTTTGATTTGCATTTATTTAATTGAACATATTAACACAGGGTACAATTTTATGGATACACAATTACTGGGTTTAATACTAAGCAAATTATAAAGACGAGAGTATCCTCGGATTAGTATTAAACTCAGTAATTGTGTATCCATAAAATTGTACCTTGTGCTAAAATTAAAAGCATTGTAATCTCAACAATATTGGGTTTAACGTCCACTCGACACAAACTAGGCCATTTCCGGACTAACATATGCTTCGATTTTATTTCAATAATCTGCTTGTGCGTAGGGTCTTTAGCAGTAAGAGGGAAATAGGAGTACCCAGGGGAAACCCACGAGGTTTTAAATGTAACCAGGTATAATCGGTAGCACACGGCTTTAGACCACCAAACCACAATGATTGGGTACAACCACAACCTAATTGGTGTTTTAAATATCACATGGAGACCAATCGCCCGGTTTATAAAGGTGACACCGGAAAACAACCGCCCTGTTTGTAAGTGTGAACCAAGAGCCAGTTTATAAAGGTGACGCCAGAACCATGGGGAAAACAATCTCCGGTTTATAAAGGTGACACCAGAACCATGGGGAAACCAATCGCCGGTTTATAAAGGTGACGCCAGAACCATGGCGAAACCAATCACTGGATTATAAAGTTGACGCCAGAACCTTGGCGAAACCAATCACCGGTTTATAAAGGTGACGCCAGTACCATGGGGAAAACAATCGCTCAGTTTATAAAGGTGACACCAGAACCATGGGGAAACCAATCGCCGGTTTATAAAGGTGACGCCAGAACCATGGGGAAACAAATTGCCGGCTTATTATAAACGTGCACTCACTGACAAACATAAGAGGATAACCCAACTATCAACGTGCATGATGTATTCTATTATCCATGGTTAATCATCACTTCTGTCATAGTGTATCTTTGTATATATTTTATTATATGATTTATGTTAATGTAGTAATTGACCAATGTCCGAATTCATATCTCACTAATCTTTCAAGTCTCTTAACTGTTTATACTTAATGTAACGATATATATTAGGTAATCATAGTTAACACGCATTCTTGATATGTCCATATCTTCTTCTGTATTTACACATCTGTTTCCTATATGCAATTTAACATCTTATCAAATATCATTATATAATTATTTTCTATATTCTACTGTAACTTTAGTCTGGTGACCGGCTCGCCCTAGCGATACCTATCTCGTTATTGTGACCGTTAATCAGTTTTGGACCCTCGTTTATTAAAAGTTTATTAAAAGTACAATTTTAACTATTTATCTTAGTTTCGTCCTTAGTGTTGAATTAAGCTACAACCCCCAGAAAACAGGACTTCGACACTTCCTTTAGAATAAAGTACATTGTTTTGTTTAATTAATTCTATCAATCACCGTCCAGATATCAAATCTCTCTCCTACATCTGTAGATTGATTAATCAGATTTGGCCTTGATTATAAAACATTTTCACATGGCCTACAGGTGCCCGATCACGTGACTTGAGACCAATCAATAACTAGGTTCTAATTAATACAATGACCAATATGTAGGAATGTATGTGATTGGTTGAAGTGGGTCAGTTAAGGTCTGTCACGTGACGTGGTTTTGATTCGCCTCTCGGAATTGACGAGGAGTAGGGTCGCCCCACTGCTGAAAAATTGACCATCTCTATCTGAGGTTTACCAACCCTGTTTTACCCCGTATCACTTCAATGGATCGTGTTATATGTATTTATTGATTGTTTAATCTAACAATAATAATAATTATAATCACCAATTCCTTCCACTTGGGCATCCTCTAGGCGCATGAAATTGTTCATGAGAGTTAATTATAGTGACTAATTGAAGATGGACAATATTTCACATTTCATTTGAAGATGGACAATATTTCAAATTTTCAAACTATAGGTGGCGGCGATTAATTCCATAGAATTGATTCATTATAATGAAAATTCCTTGAACCAAATTTCGTCATCTTCTGTGTTCCCCGAAAGGAAAGGGTCTGCCAGAACTTCTGTAAATAGGATTTGAAAACGTGAAAATGTCTGTGAATATCTAAATTTGCCGTAAGCTGTTGCTATTTTGTTACAAGTATTATCTTTTGGATTTAATAAAGAAAAAAAACATCAATAATGGAATAAAAGAAGAGATTATGGACATGTTTTTTCTGTCCTTTCTCTTGGCAGATCCCCAGTTCTTTATAAAGCTAATCGGCGAAGAAAAGTGAGATGTTAAACATCATTTCGTGTCATTCCTGGTATCCGTTGTTCAATCAAAAACATGCACTTTATGCACTGGGACGTGAACCTCGGTCCCGTGCACCTTAAGCTGGGTTCCCGCTTTCATGATTCGCGCTACGATTGAGATCCTGGGCCCTGTTTCACGAAATATTAACTTAAGATAAAATCCAATTTTAGTAGATACTTCAATTTTGATTGGCTAAGCACTAAAATCAATCTCATATTATCCAATCAAATTACTAAAATTGGGATCTTATCTTAGTTAAAATTTCGTGAAATAGGCCCCTGGTCTTAAAGGGGAGTAATTTGATCATATACTATTAGGTCTTATACTAATGTAGCAGATAGTGGACTCAATAGGTACAATCGTATCGTAAAGCATTGAACAACAGTGGGCACCCAGTGTATTAACCAAAAAATTCACTTAATTAAATTTTGTTTTTGTTTGTTTTTATTTTTTTAAGCAATATTTATTCACGTTGTCTGAATGGGATTGTGGAACAGACTTGACCTATCTAAAACCTCTCCCCCTAAATGTTATTTTGCACGTAAAATGCTCCCTAATTACACATGTTTTAGTCCATAGCAGGAAAGTGTAGCACAATTGGCACACACCCTATAGGTCATGATAACCTTTCCTTTTATAGATTACTACATCCAGACTATTTACAGTCGTTGTTTATCTTGTACGACCTTCATTCACCGAATGGAAGGGGTGGTTACCATTGGTTATAAGACAACACGAGCTTGTTTACTAATATGGAATCAATTCTTTCTATTTAACAGATGTGTTCAAGACATTATTCCTGCAAGTCCCAGGAATAATGGGAATAATTCCACATAGAGTTCAAATGGTGATACAGAGAGAGACATGCTTGTATTTATTTCATTACGTTCGTTGTGAGTAGGGGTCTTTAGTTTAAACAATATTTTATTCAATAAACTGAAATTGATTGAACAATAGGCCAAGGCGTATATAAGTTCTCCCCAAACATATAAAATATTTAAATCTTATGTTTACAATAGGCAATGGTGGACATATATATAGACAGTGAGTTACAAACATATATACATTTCATTTATGTATATTATACATGTATGTATATTTAAGGTTATGAAAATCTAATAATATTATATAATATGAAACATAGTTTTAATAATTAATGTTTTAAAACCGCTTGCTATCTTTATTACATTTTTGCACTATTTCAAATATGTTAAAATTAGTTTCATCTGAAAGGTCAGGGTTGCCATATAAGATCAGGTCAATTGTAACATTTTGTTTAAGCTGGTGTAGATCATTTTGGAGAAATGTTCTTTGGGCAGAGTAGGCTGGGCATATGAAAAAATGATTATTATATTCGTCTGTAGAATTACAGTTCGGACACACTTTTGTTTCTTACTTTCGTTTTATATAACTGGAGTAGATGGCGGAGTTTGATTTGATGTTGACATTTCATATCACTATTAAAACTTCTTGATTATTCAAAAAACGAGGCGTTACAGTTTACTTGGAACAATGTCAAGGGCAGGGTCATTCAAGAACTAACTTTAGGCGCGAGGAAATCGGAGGACCTACGACGGAAATCAAAACAAAACCACTAGACTCAATGGCCGATTATATGATCTTACGAGCAAGTCTTGTACTAGTCTGTGATTAATTCCACTACTTCGGACCAGAGCTAATCCCACTACTCACTGCTGTAAAGAGCAAACATTCTTTTTCTAAATTATGATTGGTCAATAGTCCCATTAACAACCAGTAGCTGACCATATTACAAACACTTTACCCTTAAAACAAAGCGCCAAATTGGACTAAATATGTTTACATAACGTTACGTCATGGCTCACGATTTTATTATGCACAATTAACCCGTGCATAGCAGAATACTACAGTAAAACTAATTGCGTGACAAACGAGGCTATTAAATCGAATGAAATGTAAACAATACTGTTTAGAAACGAACATACTTTCACCGCTTTTAATACCTTAAATCACAGCCCGGAGGTTTAGGGAAAAATCACATTAAACGTAAGTTGCTGTACTTGTGATAGATTTGATTGAACGGGAAGAATAGACACACTCCCTCAAAAGTTCAAGTATCAGAAGCCAATCCAGCATTGCTTCAGGAATATGCAATAACTAAAAGACTGTTGAGTGTTAATCTTACGTCATTTGTATGCAGGGTTCACAATATTACCTTTATATAGACCTCTGTTTAGTATTAACAGGACCAATCAATTAGTTAGTTCCAATATTACATTTATATATACCTATGTTTAATATAAATACGAGCGCACTAGAGGTAGGATCTCCAAACTTCCTTGGAACAAGAATATCTTTCAGCTACATTACAAAATACACATGAATTATGATGAAAGAGTTATTCTGCAACACAGTCAGACAATGACTTTGTACGATTAGTCAGACACTCAATTACACGGCTAACATGAGATTCGACAATAAAACAGATGAGAGCAGGACAGGACTGCCCAGTGCACTCTAAATAACCAATCAGCAACCTATTCGCTTGACAAATAGTCGCCTCGGTGCTGGTTGGTCACCTAACGAGGAAATGGTCGGATGCAAGATAGATGGTTCTGTTTTGATGTCGAATCACGAATAACGAGTTATTCGTTATTGGCGAAACCCGAATAACGAGCGAGCACTTTATTCGGGATTCGGTAATAAAACAGGTGAGAGCAGGACAATCCCGAATCCCGAATAAAGTGCCCTGTTCGCATAAAGAAACAGTCGTCTCCTTGCTAGTCGGTCACCCAACGTTCATTTACTGCCCATGAACTCCAACAAACCAGTCAGCACCGTACTCGCTGGAGATGCTGCTGTCTCCGTGCTAGTCGGCCACCCGACGTTCACTTACCCATAGGTTCGGAGGTATCGAGGAAATGGTCGCTCATTTTAGTGTCGAATCCCGGAAAACGTGCTGGCTCGTTATTCGTTATATGCGAATCCCGAATAACGAGCCAGCACGGTATTCGTTATTTGAATTCCAAATAACGTGCCAACTTCACGTTGCCGTTTTCAAGTCCCCGGTTGTACGCGACAGAAGCAGGTGTACCTGTCCATCCTGGTGGGTTGTCTCCGGGTCCTCCGGTTTCCTCCGACTGAAATGAAATGAAATGGGGTTTAATTTCCCACTACTCTGCCCTGACTGAGCTAAAGAAAACAAGCATACGCTATGCAGTGTGCTGTGAGGGGACATTGTGCCCGGACAGCGGCGCTACGGCCTACACTTATATCGAATTCCAACTGCCAAGGGATCTTTTACGTGCACGCCAATGTGTACACGAGACATCGGTTTTTCGTCCCATTCGAACGACTAGAGAGCCGTTCTTGTCAAGACTGAAGAAAACAACCCGAGAAAAAGAAAATAAAAACCGGGGCCCACAGTATACTTGATGTCGAGCACCGTATTTCGCTTTGAAACCGTCTCCGTCTTCCATTGGCCCAGGTTAGGTGCAAAAGAGTAGGACGTTAAACCCCATTTCATTTCATTTTATAAACCGTCTATGTAAAATGAGAATATCCTAGAATCCCCCCCAAAAAAACCTGTATCATGTTTTCTTATGAAAAGCATAAACCTACTCTGCAAGAATAACCTGTAACAGGTTTCAACAAAAACCTCCAAGAATAAAACCTAATTTACCCTGTACATATCCAATTTAAGCCTCCCCTGACTTTTACCTTTTGCCGACCATAGAATATATCCCAAAGATCTAAGAGATTTACTGTTTAATGGGTTTAACGTCCTACTATTCGCGGGATCTTAGGTTTTCGTCTCACCCGGGCGACTAGACGACTGTCCTTGTCAGGCTCTCCATCCCACACCAGTGAATAAAAATCACACGACGAGTCTTATTTTGGTAGTATAAATAATCTCCGCTCGTCTGTTGACTATCCGGCGTGTAACCAATCTGATATTTACCATCGACGGTAAATAAAAAATAAATTCGACTTTTTACTTACATTATCGTTCTTGTCGGGGAGTCGCTCACATTCACTCAACCAATCTGAAGGTCACAGCAATCTAACTACAATTACCTCAACCTGACCTTTCTACAGCTCGTGACCTTCGGCATCAATATTGAAGGTCATCCTGTTTCGTTTTACAAATCAGCATCGATAAGTCGTCAATCTTTTTTTTTAAAAAAGAAAAAATCATTTCCGTATTTCCGGTACAGAAGAGTTGGGCACCACCTCTCGATAGATGATGTCGGTACAGGAGTTAAAGAAAGGTTCACTATGAAATTATAATTTCCGGTGAGTAGATATTATGAAAATGCTAGCGTGTCAATTTTGACATTAATAACGTAGTCTGAACAATTATCGGCAAGATCAAAGGTTTTATTCGTGAATAATTAACATATATATTATAGGTACACGAAAAGTGTTTAACCATGAGAAATTCTCGAATCAATGAGTAGTGGTATGGGGTGTTCTAGAGAGAGAGAGAGAGAGAGAGAGATATTAGGTTTAACCTCCACTCAACACAACCTGATCATTTCGGGACTAACATATGGTTTAATTTTATTTTATTTCAATAATTCGCTTGCGCGTTGGGGTCTTTAGCACGTGCTAACCATTCGACCATCCAACCCCGAAGAATTTATCCCAAGGGGCCTAGTCAGAATGTTGAAACTCTACGTTTGAGTTTGATTCTTTATATGCGTATAGTTAAAATTTAAATCCATTATAACACTTCTCCAGTCATCAATCGCTCAAGGCGCGGAGCTAGAGCTCGCAAAACACCAATTAATTTTGACCATCATATTTAGTGTTTCTCTAATTTTAACGATGAATTAGGTAACATTTAGATAAAGCGCTGGACGTTCTTGTTGCAATAGTCTTAAAATAGATAATAAAAAATGTATCTATTGAAAATTCTATTCTGAGTGAAATAATGACCGTTTGAAGTATGACAATATTTAGCCGAACTATAGCTGAATCTAGCCGAACAGTCTGTCCATTTTCTCTTCTATGGTATCAACGCATGTATATCTGGTATCATCAGAATGTAAGTCTGCCAGATATCTATCTGGTGGTGGATGTGGTATTCAGATAGGCATGCATTGATACCATATAGGAGAAAATTGATACACTTTTCAGCTAGGGTGACCCCACGAACTACCTCTCTACTACTATCGATAGGAAAGTATCATTGCTACGATAATAAACGAAGTCTCGATTGTCCATATGAGTTAAATGACACGGATAATCTAGTCCATGAATCACCTCGGTCGTCTGATGTCTAGAGAGTGCATTATGCATGTAATAATTGAAGCTATGCAATAGGTAGAAAATGCATTGATCAGTGTGACTCGCTCTTGCTACAATGAAGTCAGATTTATAAAGTTATCCTGTTTTTATGGACATACACCTTTAGGTGACCATACTGTGACAATCCCCTATAAAACGTCTAACTGGGTTCCGCCCCTCTCGCCATTTTATAAAAGTTAAATTAACCATTAAAGTTAACCCAGGGGTCACATATGTAAAATGTCACGTGTATTTTAACAGTATAAGGGGTGTGGTTATTTGTGTTTAATATTGCACGTGGGTGTTACAGTCAGGTTTAAATTATTTGTTTAAATCGAGTAAACATTTTACAATATTAATACAAACTGTTACATCCATCGTTATTTTAACCACCTAGTGTATTCTCCTCGGTATTAAAACTTTATATCCTTCTATATGTATATTTATTTTAGATACTACAAATCATGGAGAGAGAGAGAGAGAGAGAGAGAGAGAGAGAGAGATGGGGATTTCTTTCTATATCATTATATGAATTTTGAACGATTTCAATGCTAGTTTCGTGCTGTTCAGAGAAAGAGAGAGAGAGAGGGGGGGGGGGTAACTAGAGAGAAATAGGGGAGAGGTGGACAGAGAGTGGGTGAAATGGGGGGCTGGTAGAGGAAGAAAGAGGGGAGAGGTGGAAGGAGAATGATAGGAGATGGGTAGGGGGGGAGCATGCTGGTTGAAATAAAGAAGGGAAAGATGGAAAGAGAGGGGGGACAGGACGGGGGGGGGGGGAATGGGGCAACACCCTGGTCATTTCTGGATATATTTCAATTACCCATCCATAGAAGAGCCTTTCTGATCCATAGACGACCTCTTCCAATCCATAGACGATCCCATCCAACCCATAGATGACCATTTTGCCACCATCCGATGTTTAAATTAGGTGAGGATAGAATACAAAAATTAAATCGAGAAATTCGTCCCAATGGAATAACAATATCTGGTTTAACAATAGGACTAATCATCTTTCCATTCAAGATACATTATATAAGATTTAGATCAAGAACTGACAGTTCTCACCTCACTGTAATCATAAACATACATTATATAAGATATAGATAAGAAGCTAGAGCTATAATAGTTCACAAATACAGATTAGTGGAATATTAAATACTATAATATCTCATGCAATTTAAACATACGCCAGGTAAGATTTAGATAAAGAGCTGGCGAAAATAATTCTATTTGATAAAGAGCTGGAAGTTCTCACTACAATACTTCTATTAAAGATACATTAGAGAGATCAGTTAAAGAGCTGTCAGTTCTCACTATAACAGTTCTATTAAAGATACATTAGAGAGATCAGTTAAAGAGCTGGCAGTTCTCACTATAATAGTTCTATTAAAGACACATTAGGGAGATTTGATAAAGAGCTGGCAGTTCTCACTATAATAGTTCTATTAAAGACACATTAGGGAGATTTGATAAAGAGCTGGCAGTTCTCACTATAATAGTTCTATTAAAGATACATTAGGGAGATAAGATAAAGAGCTGGCAGTTCTCACTATAATAGTTCTATTAAAGATACATTAGGGAGATTTGATAAAGAGCTGGCAGTTCTCACTATAATAGTTCTATTAAAGATACATTAGGGAGATTTGATAAAGAGCTGGCAGTTCTCACTATAATAGTTCTATTAAAGATAAATTATAGGAGATAAGATAAAGAGTTGGCAGTTCTCACTGTAATAGTTATATTAATGATACATTATGTAAGTTTCGGATCAAGAATTGACAGTTCTCACTATAAAAGTATAATTATAGATAATGAAAAGGCAATATGCTAAAAAATTTCAGTCACAATACTTCATTCTGAATGGCGTTACGGCTGTTTGGAGAATAACAGAATCTCTATAATAACTGTTACAGAACTTGTTGTTGAACAGGTGAGAATAATCCTTTGAAACCTAACAGTGGACTCATGTTAATGTTAATAAATGTTGTCTGATGTACCATCCTCTAACAAACACTCTAAACACTGTAACAAAGACACAGGTCGACATGAATCAAAACATGCATATGAATTAAATTCATGTAATACGACGGCTTTTATAATGATGTGAAGTAATTCACCGATGTCTCTTAATAAGTTATAATAACATGAGTAGGTGTTGACCATCCTTTAATATAATAAAGATAAACAAATTATCTTGAAGATTTATATAGATGGGAAGACTTGATACAGGTACATTAATTATCAACCTTTTTATCTCAGTGACTCAACTTGACATTAAATTATTTATTAGCATGCAGATTAAATATTTTCAGACATATCTAATGTTGTCTAAACGATGTATTAAGGACACTGACTCGAGATTAAAATACAATGACTACAACGGATAAAAGTGCTTGAAAAGGGCAAAGGTGTCATATATTCAGACGGTTGCTTGGGACAAGACATAAACGCAGTTTAACAAACCGACATGAGTTTTAGCCAAGGAACTGAGAACAGTTAGGGTTAGGGTTAGGGTTAGGGTTGGATAGGTGAGTTGCTAACCAAACCCACGTGAGTTTTTACGTTAAGGACCGTAAGTCACAGTGGTTCGGTGAGTGGTTTAATCGCCCTGCCCTGACATTGTTTAAGTTGTGGAATCGGTGTTGATGTAAAACAGATCAGCATGTGGGACTTATCTTCAGATTGGGGGCCACAAAACTCTCATCAATTTTATGTTCAGACCGGGAAGCACGTTGGTTCAGTGAGTTGGGTTACTAACGGGTCCTTCGATTTCCCCAATCTGCGAACGTCCTCCTACACGCTACAGAATTGTTCAATACAACAATATTATATGTTACTGTGGAAAGAACCTAGCTTGTACCTCGTTACGTGGTATCTATCTATAATCATTGGAATTAAATACCGGGAGATAGGGTTATCTAAAGCATACACTATATATTATCAACACTTGTCATCTATGCAGGTCATGGGTCTGATCCTGGACTGATATTGGTGTTACCCCCTTCCTCTTCTCCCACACCCATTAATAATCAAATTGATATTGGTGTTACCTCCTCCCCCCATCCAACTAACCCAGTTAGACACCAAACTGATATTGATGTTACCTGCTTCTCCCCCCTTTAACGCCCAGTTTGACACCAATGACATTTCCCTAGACCCCCTCTCCCTCCCCACTTTCCCTGAACACAGATAATTTCCCTAGTCGGTGTAAAATGTTTAACCTGTTTATTGTCGAGCTAGATTACGATATAAATCAATCTAAATATTTTATATTAAACAGACCAACGCCCAGTCCACTTGACATCCAATATATAAACCTACTTCAAACAAGATTAATAGTTTCACCTTAAATACCCTAAATTGTGGAGTCAATGAGATTTGAACTGATCCGGTATCAATATCTAAACTGCTTGATTACATACATTTAAACTGTTTCATTATACAGAATCCATTTCTATAGCTGAACGTTCGTTTATTCGTTGTTTAAGTGGCATTGAATGACACATGGCACAATAACGTGGAATACAAGAGTTTATTTCAGCGGCGTTTCGGCGAGGGTTCTTTTTTCCATATTATACATATATAACTTCATTTGTACTCTGGTTGCCATTCTTTGGTTGATAAAGATGGGAGAACCTTCGCCGAAACATCGCTGAAATAAATCCTTAAGTAACTTGTATTCCACATAATTGGGACGAGGGGTACAATTTCTGTATGCAGAGCGAAAACTTTATTCATGGATGTTTTCAATATTATTGTATAAAGTTCACATTCATACACGTAGAATGTATAAATCCATGGTCCAGTTGGTGCGGACGTTACAACCCCCTTTCATATCAATTTCTTACTCATTAAAGCTTGTGCCTATAATATCAGGTGGAAGTAGACTTGGGTGAATTAAACTTGATACGATACACAATAGAAGAGTTTACCCCTTCAGACATGAAAGATGATATTTTTAGGTGGGAAGATTTAGTCTAGTAAGAATAATATTAGCCGAGTGAAAGAAAAAGATGAAGAAATAGGTCGAGAAGTTTGTGTATTGATATTGAATTATTGAGAGAAGGTGGACGTCGTTTTATAAAAGAATTTACTGTAGACAGATAACACTTGATAACATTCTCGGCTACACGACATTCCAAGGTTCAAGACATTCCCAGCTACATATTCTCAGCTGCTACACGACATCGTTTTATAAACACTACTGTGGACAGATGACACTTGATAACATTCTGCAAGGTACGCGACATTTCCATGTGCGCGACATTTCCATGTACACCATTTCGTGTAATATCAACTCTGCAAGACATTCCATGTATATTGTTTTTTATATATATTGTATATTCCATACATATCGTATATGTTGTATATTGTATATGTTGTGTATTGTATATTATGTTGTATATATTATATATGTTGTATATTTTATATATGTTTTATATGTTGTATATGTTGTATATGTTGTATATGTTACATATATTGTATATGTTGTATATATTGTATATGTTATATATGTTGTATATGTTATATATGTTGTATATGTTATATATGTTGTATATGTTATGTTTGTTTTATATGGTATATTATGTTATATATGTTGTATATGTTGTTATATATATTGTATATGTTATATATGTTATATATTGTATATGTTGTATATGTTATATATGTTGTATATGTTGTATATGTTATATATGTTGTATATACATGTATGTTGTCCGCGGTTGTACGTGATAAACTGGGGACAATCTAGTGGGTTTTTCCCCTAACCCTCCGGTTTACTTCTACTACTAAAGACACTTACCCACAAGTGAATTATTGAAATAAAATTAAAACCATACGTTAGTCCCGAAATGACCTAGGTTGTATATTGTGATAAGCACTATCTTTTGATTTGTCACATTGGAACTGAATGGTGAAGGGCGGGGGGTCATGCCGAGGTTTTTAACATTTGTTAACTTTCCACGCTCGCTCTCAAACTGTTGAATTCTTCTCCTGGTGAATGTTGACAAGTATGAACTGGATGTAGTGTTTTATGGGTTATATTAATATTTGAAGTATGGAGGAGAATAAATTATCATAATAATAGAGAATATTGTATTGGTGGTCAACTCGTTATGTGGTCAATATAATACCGCCATTATAAACACTGGTCATTATAATATATAATCAACATACTGTGACCCCATAAATAATATAATTATAAGAGGGAGAGAGAGAGGCGGAGAGAGAGAGCGAGGGGGGAGAGGGGGGAGACAGAGAGAGATAAATATAAAGATAAATAGAGAGAGAGGGGGAGAGAGTGAGAGAGAGAGGGAGAGAGAGGGGGAGGGGTGGGAGACAGACTGAGAGAGAGACTGAGAGAGACAGAGAGGGGGGTATTTGTTTCTATATCATTATATGTATTTTTTACCATTAACAGTGTAGTTTACATATTCGTATACTCACAGTAACAGAGGCAGAGGGGGATGGGGGAGGAGGGACACAATGTTACCTTACATTTACAATTGTCATACTATTGCACCTTTCATCAGAGGTTGTTGTACATAGTCTACGTCTGTCCCAAATTCATTTCATATACCTAGAATGCAGCCTAGTTTACAATCACACAAATTAAACATACTTGTATATACCCTCTATTTGTAAATATTTAATTGAAAACATTTCTGACACCACTGCATAAAATACACAAAACTCTGCTGATTTCTTTAATTACCATAATCGATGCAGTTCTATTAAATTCCATGGCAATAAATATATATGAAATGAAATGGGGTTTAACGTCCTACTCTTCTCCTAAACTGGGCTAATGGAAGATAGACATACGCCATACAGTGTGCTATGAGGGAAATTTTGCCGTACAGAGGCGCTAAAGCCTTCGCCTATCTCGAATTCCAACTGTCAAGGGATCTTTTACGAATACGCCAATGTGTACACTGGGCTTCGGTTTTCCGTCCCATCCGAGCGACTATACAGCTATAAGAGTAAGGCGCTGGGTCACTGGCCTGATTTGATTCCGATGTAGGCTTTGGAAGTTTCTCGTGTCAATGGCGCTACGACGGCGTCTGGTCGTCCATTGGTTCTAGAAACCGAGGTCTCGCGTTCACATTGAGGTAGACTCGTGGCAATTTCTAAATAAAGAGTAGGCGTTCACGAACCACTGACATTTGGAATTCGACATACGAGTATGCCATAGTGCCTTTGTCCTAGGAAGGGGGGGGGGGTAGTGGTCTATAGAGTGCCGCGCTTCGACCTCTAGCTGGCCGGTCACCTCTGGCTTGTTGCTGTAGTTTCGAGCCCTGGTGTGAGCGTATGTGACATGGAGATAGGGGCGCCTCCTCTGGGCACTCCGGTTTCATCCCACTGCTAAAGACCCCTACGCGCAAGCGAAATATTGAAATAAAATTAAAACCATATGTTAGTGCCGAAATGACCTAGTTTGTGTCGAGTGGACGTTAAACCCTATTTCTCTCACTCTCTCTCTCCTTTGTCCTTTCACAGTTCCTCACATATAGCGTTTACCCGTTTTCATTAGCCCAGTCGGTGCAGTAAAGTAGAATGTAAAACTCTATTTAATTCCATGTCTATTTACATAGAGTCTGTTCGGGATTAATGATGAATGGACGTTTTACTAGATCGTCGTTACACGTGTGTCAGTTACTGTCTAGTAGAAATATTTGTGGTTAAGGTGTATCGAATGGACAAGAAGATGAATAGGTATAACTGTATGTATCTTTATATTCAATTCATAGAAACAAGAAATGGTCACCGAGGATAAAGGTGTCCGGGTTAATAGAGGTCATAGTGTATTATTCATATAGAGATATATTCATGAATACAGTTGTACAATATTAAATATCAGCTATAATAAATACATTGGGCTTCATAACTATAAGATAAATAAAATAAAACCAAGTACGAACAATCCAAACCATTAGACAAAGTTCGAAGTTCTAAAAAAACGTCGAGCAAAATAGTGTAATCAGCAAAATGGACTGTTCATTGTGTACAAAATACACGACAAACAGTGGTAACAGGTGTCCGGAAGAGTAAGCTTACCCTGCCTTTGAAACGTTGAGCCTCCAGGATAAAACCAATTGTCAATTATAAAATATAGTTTCTACTCATAAAATTAATATTATTGGACCAATTATATCCTTATGTTGGAATTTATATTTGTTCCAATGACGTCATTAATGCATTATTCAATTAACGATAACGCCTGAATTGGGATTGGGGACACCTCGAATTTTTCAGAAAGATGTTCAGATTGGCTGTCAGCATTGGTTCTTTTATCTTGATTGGCGCGAAACCAAACCGATTTATACTTGCAATTTTTTCAATTATTATATTTACTATGATTTGTTTTAATTAATATTTGTGGGGAACAGAATCTGGGCGGGATTTTGGTTATGTTGTTATTCCGAGACCTGATATTATAGTCTGTACAGAATGGCCCACCTGTGAATATTAACTTTTACAAAAACATACATTCTTGATTTACAACAAAACAATCAAGTTTGTTTATTTGTGTACAATTATAGTGTATTGCTGCTCGTAATAACAGTGAGGCTTGTTTCTATGTGTAGAATTATAGCGTATTGTTGCTCGTAAAAAAATACGTTCATATAAACCTATTTTCCATTCATAGTCTAATACGTCATCATCTATATGACGTATCATAAAACAGGTCACGTGATGAATGTATAAAAGCCTCAAACCTACCTTTGATGTTATAGATAACAGTGTCTTTTAATAATACACGCATATGTCTTTATAATCATGTTTTTATTATCAAATCAACAACGATGTGATAGCTGTCGGACAATGTCCCTATTTTGTGTACAATGTCATAGATTTGGGTTAATGGTGGTCACTTTAAGAAATAAAGGAGGCTAATCATTTTGCGACCAACGTACGATAATTTTGTAGGTAAATGCGTCGCATGGTCGCAGGAAGAAAACAGATTGAATCCATGATTTTATTGATAACTTAATGTAAGCCAAAGCACATGGCTTGGACAACCCAACATCTCCGTCCACGCTAGCCGACAAAGACCAGCCCAATACCTAGACCAGCCCGATTAGGCTCAGTAGACCAATAACACCAAATTCTAGTTACACGGGGTACAACTGTGTATGTTACTGTGGAAGTCTCGAGTAGGAGTAAGAGAGAACCATCTACCATTGGTTGATGAAGACCAGAGAAGCCAGATTGAACCATAGGCAGGCATTTTTATGAATTTAGCGCAGTCGTTGGATTTAATCAAATCGTTTATTGTTTCACCTTTATTTCATTTGCTTTCAAGTCAGTGGCGGATCAAGGAATTTTTTGAGGGGGGTGACAACCCCATGTTTTGTCTCACCGACCGCGGTTTACGGAGCTAATTTCTGCCGCTAGTAACATAGATGCTGATTGTGTGTCTGATAAGATACGTAAGATGCGTACTGTGTGCTATATATACGACCATGCGTGCATGTCCCGGTGGAAGCTTGTAGGACCCGGAATTCCTATACACCGGTGGGGAGGGGGTGACTACTAGTCACCCTAGTCACCCCCCCTGGATCCGCCCCTGCAAGTCAACGACATTTAGGAAAATGAACTAATCAATTTGAGGTAAAAATCTCATGCATATTCTAATTCTGGTTCGGCAGGTTTATAAATTTATCGTAGCCGTTGGATTTGATCAAATCGTTTCACTTTTATTTCAATTTCATTTAACTGATTAAAACAACACAGGAAAATGCGCGAGTCAATTTGAGGTACGAAACGGCTCAATTGAGAGGTACGATTGAACTAAGCACGAACCATGCAGGTTACGAAACAGCTGACATCCTTTGAATCACAGTAGAGACATCGTTCAGCAGTAAAAAGTACTATAGGTCCATTCGGCAAATCTCGGCAGATTCCGGAACCTACATATCCCATACATTTGCGATGCGGCTACCGGTTAACTTTAACAAGAAAACATGACGCTATTACAAACAAACAAAACACCATGGGCACAGCCATGTTACATCCGGGACCTTTAAAGTAGTTCCAAGACATCATGGGCGCAGCCATGTTTCACCCGGGACCTTTAAAGTAGTTCCAATATGGCGGAATTCGTCATACAGTCGAGACTAGATGTAGGTTCCGGAATCTGTCGAGATTTGCGTGTGTGTGTTTCCAATTAAATGTCGTGAACACAATTTATCCGTTGTAATTACTGAAACCAGCTTCAGACCAATGAGTATTATTGAGTGGTCAGTTACCTGGTCAATAGTACGATGGTGGATGGTCACATTACAAAGTAAATTCCACCATAGTATTAACAAGAATGATAGTTATAATTAGTGGTCTGAAGACTAAAATAAATACTCAAATAGATTATATTTACTTGTTTTAGTGGCAGTTGTTAGTACCTGAAGAGTAACATATACTAGAACTGGTTTATAAACATGGAGAGGATCACGGTGGCTAAGTGGGTACGACGCTGGCTCGCTAGTCTCGGGGTCCCATGTTTGATCCCTGCATTGGCCGAGAAAGTTCAACCTCATTTCATTTCATCTCTAGTTTGAAAATGACCAAGGACGTGCACGTTAGGTGATTTCCCCTTGTCAGTGATGCAGAAGGAGGGTCTGAAAAGGACAGCTGCCTAGTCGTTCGAATGGGACGAAAAACAGAGGTCCCGTGTACACATTGGAGTGCACGTAAAAGATCCCTTAGCAGTTGGAATTCGATATAAGAGTAGGCCGTAGCGCGGGTACAGCCCTAGTGTATCCGCTAACCCTGGACAAACAGAGAGACGACAGACAGACAAACGCCACCTAGCCTATGTTACTCCCTGGTTCAAGGTACCCCTACACACCAAATGTCAACCACAGGCCAGTCATAGTGTAGACACAGTCACCAATATTAGAATGCAGTGGCCCACATCATACGGTTCATGGTTAGGGTTACAGGGGCGGATCCAGAGGGGGGGTTGGACCCTGCTCAACTACATAAAAAAAAATAATGCCTTGCATCAGTGAAATTACATCACAAAGTGACCCTACATCAGTATAAAAATGATTTCTCTGTTTAAAAAGCTCAATTTGTATGTATGCCTATGTAATTTAGAGACGATGATGGCAGATTTCCGTGACAGAAACCTGGCAAACCCCCTCCTGCAAAAATTCCTGTATCCGTCCCTGGGTTACGGTTAGGTAGACCAATATCCACCCGTATTATAAAATATACACTGGTAATATTCACCCAAAATGTAACAACGGTCGTATATCTCTTATTCTAAACCTAACCTCGTGGGTTTTCTCCAGGTTCCCCGGTTCCCCCCCCCCACACACACACACTGCTCTAGATCCCTACGCGAGTGTGTCGCGTTTACGATAAAACCCACCTCTCTCTCTCCCTCTCTCTCTCTCTCTCTCTCTCTCTCTCTACCTCTCTCTCTATTCTAAACCATATGAAGTAATAGCCCAATTCTTGTACCTAATCAAAACGTGACCTGTAATCATGTAATCATGTCATATTAAAAATTACATTCCCCACTTGGAAGGATAAGCTTCCCTACTTCAGCGCGTTGGCTTGTATAATTAAATAATTAAATAATGAATGAATAATATGTAAGATGATATCCAGTAACTATAAAACTCTTTCATCTTTTAATATGGTGGTTATTATGTTATGCATGTAAACAACCATGTTAAATCTGATATATGATAGGCCTTGTCCGATATTTGATAGGCCTTACACATTAAAAATAACACGTGGGTGAAGAAGAGATGTGATGCATGCAGGTGAGTTAATTGTTATCTGTGGGCGTAGGTGTAAATGGATTGCAAACGAAATGTAAAGTAGTTATTATCTTCTTTCATCTGCAATATGAAACCTATATACTGCATTATGTGACCAACCCACTGCATTATGAGATCAACTCGCTGTATTAAGAGGACACTTCACCATATTATGAGACCACTCCGCCAAGTTATGAGACCAGCCCACTGCATTATGAGACCAACTGACTGCATTGTGAGACCACCACACTGCATTATGAGACCAACCAACTGCATTATCATCTACTAAATCTTTCTGTTTTTCGAAGACAATGGTTTAGCTCAAATGATTAATGGACCCTTCATTTGTTAGATATGACCTCTGCGGGGCTGATAAAGACGATTTGCTTTATTGTTTTGAAGGAACGTAAAACTAGGGTGTCTTCTGTGTACATATTGGCATTCATGTAAATGAACACTTATAGATAGAATCGAAGAAGAGTAGGCAAACGAGTCTCTGTCTAGGCAAAATTATGTTACGTCACACTACAGTCTTACAGTAACCGTGGAAATACAAAACCACTACATGTTGTTCTCAAAATGACAAACGTTTTATGTTGAATTATTAAACCCCGTCCTAATATATATAGCTTTTTTAAATGTTTTAAATCTTTAACTAACCTTAGTGTCAACTGCTTTATTATTTTGGAGAGAGAAAGAAATAGAGAGAGATGGGGATGGGGAGAGAGATATGCTTTAACGTCCAAACAACATAAACTAAGTCATTTCGGGACTTGCGCGTAGGGTTGTTTTATGCAGTGAGGGACCCAAAGAAAACCGACGAGGTTGGACAGGCGATATTACTAATCGTCACAGACAATCCGCGCCAGTTGCCTCAATGGCAGACCTTATGATGTAGCGGGTGTTAACCATTCAGCCATCCAACCTGACGTTATTATTTGTGGGATGAACACATTCTTCTTAATTGTCAATGAAGAAGACGACATATATCTGGAATTTACACAGGTAATGTCCCCAGAATAGATCCCGTGTGTCGTAACAAATTCACTTGTGGAGTATATTGACGTCTCTCCCACCTCTTGAACCAAGATGTACCATGCTTGTCACTTTTTATGATACTGGAATTGCTTCTGTCAAGGACGCGTAATTTGGAGAGATTACTGTAAAGATACATGATTGATAACTGCAACTCTTCTCAACTATCTAGTCGTCCGGATGGGATGAAAAATCGAGGTCCCATGTACACATTGGCGTACACGTAAAAGATCCCTTGACAGTTGGAATTCGATATAAGAGTAGGCCGCGAAATTTCTCCCATAGCATACTGTATTGCGCATTCCCGTCTTCATTAGCTCAGTTTAGGAGCAGAACAGCAGGACGTTAAACTCCATTTCATTTGATTTCCTCTTACTTGCGTGGGCGTCTTCTGTTACAACTTTTGCATTTCTTTGAAAAAGATTTGAGTGACTTTTGTAAATAAATTAGCAAACTTTTAAAATGGACTCAGGTATGTCTTTATGTACTCTTCAGAAAGATTATAATGGATTTTTAAATTTACAACCTTCATTTAAATACACAAAAGAATTGTGATAAATGTGAGGTCGTGGTATAACATACATCAAACACTACAACAATACATGTACAACGTTACGACATCACAACCTTGACCTTTCACTTAACAAAGGTCAACATCTGACCTTTTTCAAGTGGGGGGGTTAAATCCCTAAAAAGGGTGGAGCACAATCTAATCTGTTTGTTTTAATCCGCCATTATTAATTTCAATGAACCCCTCTTGTTGAAGAACAAGCTTTCTGTTTGTTGAATTTGAACAAGGATTTTCTCGAGATGTCCTTTTGTTGGTGACACTTCACTTGTGTGGGCGAGTTGTCCTAAATTTCACGTCCTCAATCTGAAGTCTTTGAAGTGGTTGTGTCAACAAAGACACTGACTGTGTTGGCGACTTAGTAGACACGTTTGTATTTATTCAAATAATAAAAGTAAGACTTATCTCTAGATCGTTAGATTAAAGTTACACGGTGAACAGTTTGTGGTGGGGAGGCGGGCTTATCTCTAGATCGTTAGATTAAAGTTACACGGTGATCAGTTTGTGGTGGGGAGGCGGGCTATAGGTATAGGAATAGAACCTGATATCCAGTTACTAACATTACATTAACAATTTAAAAATACATTATTGTGTCTTTTTGTTAAACCACTGTACGTTATTTCCCCCCCCCTCTCTCTCTCTCTCTCTCTCTCTCTCTCTCTCTCTCTTTCTCTCTCTCTTCAAACCTTCAAACCACAATGAGTCTACTGCAGGCCTACACTTTTGTTGTGTGTTTACACAAGTAGGCTACTGGAAACAGGAAGCTATTATGTTTGCCCATCACGCCATCGTAGTCATCTTGGAATCATGGCGTCATTTGGAATCGTGGCGTCATCCTGGAATCATGGCGTCATTTGGAATCATGGCGTCATCTTGGAATCATGGCGTCATTTGTAACATCGAAAGGCCCAAGGAACAAGCATGTCGTGAGGTTCGTACTCAATCGGTAGTGCATCATTACGAAGTGCATGCTTCAAATATGACATTTTGACATGGGTATTGGTAAAGTAAAATGTAACGAACTGGGGATTATTGCCTCTTACCTCCTGCACCAACCCCATTCGTAAACACGGGCATACGCCATCTTTGGGGATAATATTTCTCAGATCACTCTGTCAGGGGCATCGTCAACGTCCTTCCAGTGATATACACGGAATCTCGGTTTTTCGTACTGTCCGAGGGACTAGACATTTTCCTTGCCAGTGTCTGGTTAGTCATACACATTTTCCTAAGCCCATTTAGTTGTCATTTGAAATATGGTTTAAATGAACAAGCCGGATTGTGGCGATTTAGAAATGAAACATCTCTACTCAGATGCTTCAAATATATTTCTCTTTACTAATTGATCCATAGAATTTTGTTTCTTGACTGCCGATTAGGGCAAATAAAAATCAAGCTCAAGCGTTCTCAATTTCGGGGCATGCGTCCAGGGCATTTTGTACTTTGACAAACTATAGGTACTGCACTTACATTTGATACCTGTACGTGTATGGTTGTTATGATGTATGTCATCATATTAAAAGCTTGATTTAACTTTTTCAACGACAGATAAATTCTAGGAACTTAGCCTCTGTTGTCCAATAACAAGGTTTTGTAGAGGGTGTTGTTTACAAGACCTTCAACATGTCGGTATGCGAGTTATGCGTCTTGTTATGTCAGCAAAAATTATCAAAACATTTTAAAAACAAATTCACTGAAAGCCCATGTAATATTAATCTCATCTGAGCCAATAAAAGCAGCGAGGCGGTTAAATTGGGGTTTCAAGCTTCTGTGATTCTTAATAAAGGGTCCACATATAGTCCTTTTAATAAAACGAGAGAAATGTATAAGCTACAATAATTCACGAGTAAGTCGAGAATACTGGGTGCATTGTTACTCTAATTGTAAAATGAATCTGATATTGCGGTGACTCACCATTATGCGTCATAATTTCTTGTCAACCTTGAAATGGTAAATTTTCTTTTGGTTTAAAATGTTATATACATTATTAGTTAGACATTTATTATTCATATAATCAACTCTCCGAAGATCATCGAATGGTCGTGATATTAATGGATTGAAACAAGGTCGTCATTTAATAATTGAATAATCGAGACTTAGTTGATTATCGTGACAATGGTACTTGATAATCGAGTGTATATTGTTAACGCTTCAAAGCAAGATAACTTCGCTCAGAATAAAGTAATTTGACTGAAATTTTCATTTTTTATTAATTCGTCATAATCTATTGTTGAACTATCATAGGAATAACTGTCAGATCTTTATCTACATCTTACATAATGTATCTTAAATATTGATGTATATTAAAATCTCAAAACAATGACTGGCTTTGGGACTGGCTTCGGTTGTCGTAATCTGTTATATCGTGAATGGGTATGAACAGAGAAGAAACAATATCGTTCTTTTAAAATAAGGTCGTAAACGGGAGTTGTCCGTAATACCGAGTTGGTCGTTAAGTGAGATTTTACTGTATATCGAATGAGTATCGGATGATCTGAATTTTACTGATGTACATTTAATAGGACATAAATTTACAGTTCATTAGTTAAGTTATACGCGAAGTTCCTCTTTAATATAATACATTCTGGTGACATCTGAATAGGGATTTACCCGATTTCCACTCACACCTTTCCATTTAATCTGAAGGAGCTTGGCGTCATGTATCCATGTATAAATTCCTAGAGAATACCATCAAATACTATATGTATAACCCCCTAGTTTTCTGTGTCACCTGGGCTAATGATGGCGGGGTATTTATCGACTTTAAGTTGTTCTTGCATTCTGTGACGTTTCAGAGTTTTACCCCAAATTACCCCTCTTTTCACTTAAACATTTTCGTTCAATCAGAATGAAGTGAGTGTTATATCTCTTCTAAAGGTTTCTAGAAAATAAATAAATGTGTGGGCTTGGGGTGGTACTTTTCTGCAGCATTCGGGCTATTGACGATGGAATACGTTTTTCATTCACTCTGAATGGGGTTGACGTTAAATGCCCGTCTAAAGTTTTTAGGGGAATAAATTGCAACGAAATGTTTTTTACGTCCTACTCATTTCTACAGCAACCAGGCTGCTAAAGATGAGAATATACCATGCAATGTACTAAGAGGGAAATAGACCTAACTCGCTGCTTTTCCGATTCGCACAACCATCGATTCTTTTACGTCGCGAACCAGGCCAACTGCCCCTCACATCAAACTGCAGGGCGTATGCCCACTAGAGGTAATGCCCTAATTAACACACCGCCAGACATATGCCAATGCGATCTAGCGATTGAGCCGTTGGTGCACTGTGTAATCGCTTTAAACGTCACCAAACATAAGATACAAGCCATAAATTAAAATTCACCAGAATACCAAGAAAACCCTGACATGCTTCATCAGATCTTCAGCGATCCAGGGATGTGATCATTGCTGAATATTCATTCAATGATCTATATATAATGAATGCTTCTCACGGTTAACGAGAATGTTATTCCCACAGATTATCTGTCCAAGAATCAACAAATCACAGCCTTGTGGGGATCGATTACTGAAAACAAAAACATCTTTGTCCTGGAACGGTCACTGAACCTGAAATAGATTCATTTTCTCTTTTTTACATTCAGAAAATAATAAATGAGACGGTTCGAGGTGTGGAGTGGGGCAGGGTGGAGCTAATGCATAGGGCATGATGTTTGATATGGAGTCGAGTGCAAGGGATTTAATATCTCTCTCTCTCTCTCTCTCTCTCTCTCTCTCTCTCTCTCTCTCTCTCTCTCTCTCTCTCTCTCCATGTCGGTTCAAACATTCCATGGTTGTCATTTAATCAGTTAACGAGTATTATATTTTATTAAAACGACAATGGACCTGATGTATGTAAATCTCTCTATATATATATCTCTCGTTCCCTCCCCCAGCCTTAAAACCACAATGCACCTATCCGCATTTTATGAAGCACCCACGCTTGTATTAGTGTGACCGTATTGTATTTTAGTACAGAGGCGAAGGCGTTGATCCTCTAGTATGTAGGTCTCTTCATTACATTGTTATTTTTTGTTTTCTTTTTCTATTTCTATACAGAAGTCTGTTTACGAGAAAATTACGCGTAGTTTTTGCTGAAGTGAGACATGAATAAGTCATTCAAAAAACACTATCAAATTTGTTGACTAATCAAAAAACGTATTTTTGTCTTTCATCAAAAAGAACCCCTCTCAAATAACATAGATATAATCTTATCTCTGGAGTCCATCCATCAAATAGTTTACAATATGACAAGCACTTTGTTAAATTTATGTTCGTTTGCTAGTCAAAAATACCTTTTGTACTCGGCAGGTTTAACCCACGCGATATTTTTATATAATATATATATTGGTTGTATATAAAATAGGACTCAGGTTCTCACCCTGGTGAATACCTTTACTCATATTGTTGATATCTTCTACACACTGTATATTCTATTGTTAACGTCACTCGTGACTTCACAACAGTATTCCAAATAAGGATAACGTTTTACTACACATGAGAAAATAATGATGAAGATCGTTATTGTTTGATGACGTGACACATTTTTGTGTATATTTGTGACGTTGGGCGGCCATTTATTTGCGCCCCGAGCGGTGATTCGCGTAAAGTCGTTCAGCAGGTACTGGTGTGTAAAATTCAATCGTAAAAATATGGCCGTTTTCATCTTTTGACAATTTCCATGGATACAGATTTTATTGTCGTAATAAAAGAAAGCGTCGTGAGGTTTTTTCTCATTGCATTTGACATAAGCAGCCATTGACCTAGTTGGTAGCGTGGCGTTTCGCGGAATATTTGATAATTGAATCTCGTTTCTATTTCGTTTTGAATAATCTATGCTTGGGTAATTTTAAAAGAGCTCTTCACGCGACTAGCGAAAACATTAAAACCACTCCTACATATTGACATGGCGTGGCGGGGATAAACTTGATAAAATGACATCTCATGAAATGAATTTTGTCTGTACTAATATCACCTATATAAAAAAGATTAAAAGCGAAATTTCTTTTGGTGTCTCTCGGATTCTATTCATTTTGGGACAATCGTAATAAAATGACATCCCTTGAAATGCTTTTATCTGCACCAATATAAATTAAATGAAGAATGATTAGATGTGAACTTTAATTCTATATCTCTCTCTATCTCTGAGCCCCTGGTTAAAAATAAAACCATATGGCCTATTTTCTTGTCCGGCTTAGAAATAATAAAACGCCAAAGCATGTTAAGTACAAGAGGCGAGTTCATATACATGTATGTTATTCTTTATGTTGTGATTTAAAAGATCATAATAATATGTATGTTGTTTTGTCACCTATAGAAATAATGCAAGTGTCCGTTAGACTGGCAATGTCAAGGTTATGTTTTATTAGACCACACTCAATGTACAACAGGGTGGGGGGGGCAAGACGGGCATGCTGGTCGTTGGTTTCGTATGGCATCCAATGGAAAGGGCACCAAAGGCCCCCATTTGGGTAACGTCCACACGAAACAAACTAGGTCATTTTTGGACACATGGTTCAATAAAATACAACCAAGTACGAACAATCCAAACCATTAGTCGAATCGTGTACAAAATACGCGACAAACAGTGGTAACAGATGTCCGGAAGAGTAAGCTTACCCTGCCTGGCGCCACACTCGCATTCTATTTAAGGGGTCTTTACTCTTTAATAGTGGGGCAAACCGGGGGACCCGAAGAGAACCAACGAAGTTGTACAAGCAACCCCATCCCTTGTCGTGTACAAGCGGGGTATCGAAACAACGCCACTTGACTCAATGACAGCCCTTATGAGCCGACTTGCAAGCGTTAACCACTCCGCCACCAAACCCCCTTCAGCAAACGAGGAAACACCACTCTAGAGAGAGAGAGAGAGAAATGGGGTTTAACGTCCACTCGACACAAACTAGGTCATTTTGGGAACTAACATATATTTTTGATTTTATGTCAATAATACGCTTGCGCGTAGGGCATTTTAGCAGTGCGAGGAAACCGGAGTGCCCGAAGGAACCCCACGAGGTTGGGAAGGCGCCCCTATCTCCATGCCACATACGCTCACACCAGGGATCGAAACCACAGCCGCAAGCCAGAGGTGTCCGGCCAGCCACCACTTTAGAAAATTCACATGAACTTGCTGAGCCAACACCGGGTTCGAACCCTGGGCCTCCTGGTTAGTGGACCTCTATGTTACTCACCGAGTCACTACGACCCAGTATACAGTCACGTTATGCACCTCGATGCTGTGTAGATAAAACTCTCAGTCCAGAAAGGTTAATTACAATGTGTTTCTGTTTACGAATAACACCTGTCAGGGTTTGATGTTAGTGAATTTAAAGTAGTGACGTTTCTATTATTGTAATATGACAAGTTTAGCATACAATGACAGAAATATGCAGATAATAATAGTCATTAAGAAACTAGGAAAGAGGCAGGACAATGTTTTGATGTGCACGCAACACTGCTGTTACCTAGCTATAGCAATTAGCAATAACATTTTCAGTTTTTTTATGACATCATTAAAATTTTTGATATTTTGTGTAACATATATTTTATTGTCGGTCACGTGTCGCTTGTTAGTAATTAGACAGAGTCGTCTAGTCTGTTTTCACTTCGTGGGGTTTTCTCCTGCTACTCCCACAGCTAAACACTTCTAAATGAAACATATGTTAGTCCCTAATAGACGCTAAACTCTATCTCTCTCTCCCTCTCCCCCTCTCTCTCTCTCTCTCTCTCTCCAACGAAAACACGATTTTGACTCCCTCCAAGGTTTACAGATCTCCTCACATCACATCGCTTCCATAATATTGGCCATTTGACTAGTATCGAATGGTTAGCGCGGGCGCGCTGTATCATAAGGTCTGTCATTGAGTCAACTGGCATGGTTTTAATTCCCCGGTTGTTCGTGATAAGGAGTAGAGTCACTTGTCCAACCTCGTTTGTTTTCTCCGAGTCCTTCAGTGTCCTTCCACTGCTAAAGACCCCTATGTACAAGCGAATTAATGATATAAAATTAAACCATACGTCAGTCCCGAAATGACCTGATTTATGACGAGTGGACGTTAAATACGATTTCTCTCTCTTGTCCGCAGAACGCATCAATGATAACAACTCTTCCAGATCCTAGTGTATTAAAGACAAGAAAAATGAAATTTTGAACTATAAAAAACAAAACGAAATAGGATCTGTGTTTTAATTAGAGGGTGACAAGATAACCTTTAAAATGTCAACTTGTGCCTATTAAAGTTGACTGTTAACATTTGATACGTTTTCTTATTACAAACGCATATAGTAGAAGTTGTCTGGTAACATTTGATACGTCTGCTTATTAGAAGTTGTTATGGATACACAACACACTTAAAATCTACACCTAGTAACTTCTCTCTCTTTATCTTTACATGGCGAATTTTATTTACTTTTTATTGCAGAACTAAAGAAAGTGGTTTGATCCTCATTCAGGAATTTGAGCAAGATGTTGCCACTTGTTGCTGCATCTGTTGCAGAAAGCATTCAACCTCAACCCAACGATACGCGACGATACAATGTACTCAAAGGTAGGTGGTTGACCAGACCATCGATCAGCAGACATGCTGGATTGGACTTAGAGGGTCCGGAGAGAGAGAATAAGAGCGAGAGAGAGAGAGAGGTAGAGAGAGAGAGAGAGAGGGGGGGGATTGTTGCGGCCAACGCTGGGGCTGGATCCAGGACCTCCATGTTAGTGTGCCAGTACCTTACGCACTAAGCCTCCCTTTCGTCTTTAGAACGCTTACACGACATCCCATGATAAAGACAACTGTTACATAATATTTTAAAAGCGGTTGTGGTTTCTAGCTGTGAGTTGGAGATACAATCAGTCCAACTGATGTATGTAAACGGTCATGTTAGATAATCGTGTATATTGGTCAAATAAGTTATAACACATCAATGCTTATTGTAATATAACCTGATTTCATTATGTCTTCCCACTATGACTTCTTATATTTAACATTATTTATGGATGTCCAATTATAGTTAATTAGATAACTGCGTGAAATATAAACTTGTTGAGGTGCATGACATACATAAGGCGGAATTTGGTTGCTCATCAGGGGAGCTGGAAGCTTAAGGCAGAACGAGAGTTGATGGTGAATGAGGAAGACGGTCGTAATGACAACAATATGATATGTTATGTTCCAGTTTCCTGTAGAAGTCAAATGCACAGTCATCAATTATTACATCCTTTAATGGTGTTACACAACAACTTAGTAAACATGACCAGTCACATAGGAACTCGGGATCTCTTTGTTAGTAGACCAGCGCATTACCCACCCTCTTATCCGTAGTGTTCCCCATGGTTGGGGCAACAGCTCCATGAATGCGCAAGGATTGTATGATCATTGCCCATTGTTGCTGAGGTACAGTAGCTCTGGTACTGTTTAACCATTGTCCATTGTTGGGGCACCAACTCCACGAATGTCCTGAGCTACAGTAGCTCTGGTATTGTTCGATCATTCATTGTCCGCGGATGTACTGAGCTACAGTAGCTCTAGTACTGTTTTACCATGGTACATGGTTGGGGCACCAACTCCACGAATATCCTGAGCTACAGTAGCTCTGATACTGGTTGACCATTGTCCATGGATGAGACTCCAGATGCTCTGGTGTACTGTTTCACGGATGCTCTGGTACTGTTTGACCATTGTCCATGATTGGGGTACCAACTCCACGAATGTACCGAGTGACAGTAGCTGTGGGATAGTTTGAGCATTGTCCATGGATATACTGAGCTACAGTAGTTGTGGGATTGTTTGACCATTGACCATGGGTGTGTTGTGTATTCTCTATACTGACAGTATCTATAAGTACATCTGATATATAACCCAGATTTATATCTGACGTCGGGGGATTATCATCAGCTTCTAGAGCTTTATCAAATAATCTGTATGATTGACAGGTTGATTGTGACACGCCCCCAGATTCATCTTATCTACAGTCAAATATTTGTATCATGGTGCTCCTACTTTCAATCTTCATCTACAATCGAACCTTTTAAAACAGTTTATGTAAAGGGCATTTAACGTCCAACTGTTCTGTTTATGTAAAGGGCATTTAGTGAAATGAAATGAAATGGGGTTTATTGTCCTACTGTTCTGCTGTGAACTGGGCTAATGAAGACGGGCATACGCCATACAGTGTGCTATGAGGGAACGTTTGTTCGGGCGGCGGCTCTACGTCCTACTCTTATATCGAATTCCAACTGTCAATGGATCTTCTCGTGCACGCGATTGTGTACTCGGGACCTCGGCTTTTCGTCCCGTCCGAACGACTAGCTTTATGGATAACATTCACAAACATAGCTTCTCAACCAGTTAGTGAAATATATAAACCTTCCGATAGCGTTAACTTCAGCAAGAGGGTGATGGGAGGGAGAGGGAGTGGCTAGAGTGATGGGAGGGAGAGAGAGAGAGAGAGAGAGAGAGACTGGGGTAATGGGGGGGGGCAGAGACTAGAGTGATGCGGGAGAGAGAGAGACTAGAGTGATGGGAGGGAGAGAGAGAGGGACTAGGGTGAGGGGAGAGAGGGAGAGAGAGAGAGAGAGAGAGAGGCCAGAGTGATGGGAGAGAGAGGGAGGGGAGGGTGAGGGGAGGGAGAGAGACTAGGGTGAGGGGAGGGAGAGAGAGAGAGACCAGAGTGATGGGAAGGAGAGAGATTAGGGTGATGGGGAGAGAGAGAGACTAGAGTGATGAGAGGGAGAGAGAGATAGGCTAGAGTGAAGGGAGAGGGAGAGAGGGACTAGAGTGATGGGAGATATTAAAATAGTTATACAATCTCGGATATTTGGTTATTATAGCGTTTCCAGAGTTTCCGTTGCATGGACAATAATTCAACGAATGTTGATAGGTGGATCAAGATCCCCGTTTCATAGAAATCTATCTTTTTAATACCAATGTGGTATTTTTAAATTTACTGAAACAAAAAACAACAAATAAATACGAGAGATATCAAATACGTTAAATGAGACTTGTCGTCAATCGTATTATTGTCAACACACAAGTTCCGTTCTGTTTTATAATTCTCATATGAATGTTGATGACCCGAAAAACTAGGTACATCGCTTATCTGAAATCATAAAATACATGAATTAAGATGATCGGTAGATAGGAGGAAGGATGAACAAGTGAGAGGTGTTTTAGATTTATTAGACAGGTAAAGTACTCAATCTACCTGCTGTATTGTATACCTATACTAGCCAGGTAATGTACTCAGTCTACCTGTATTAGACAGTTAATATAATCAGCGGAACCCTAAAATAGAAGAAAATAGATCGAAGAGCTCATAGCATACAATACACGACTCGTGTACTGATTATAAAATGTTCATTATGTCTTAAATATTGGATATTTGAGGCAGATTTCTTCACGGCAAGATGACAACATGAATTGTTATTGAAATGGACCAATAATGAAATCTAATTCGTGTTTTTGATTTGGAATATTCTGGATTATATTGGGTTCTAGGTTTAGCCCCTTTAATGTGCCTAATATACCTGAATAGATTAGTAATACCTGTTGTAGTATCCAGTATTCACACAAGGAGATAATCTATTATTATCTTTGCTTCCAGGCTACCTACGACTTCTTGAAACTAAGTTCAAAAATGAAAATCTTTTGAAATAGAATTCAACGTCTTCCTTTAATGCACTGGGGGTATGGCATAGGGGGATATTTTACTTAAACAGTGGCGTTATGCAGTTAAATTCCATGGCCCATTACGAGGAAGCCACGCCCTACTCTCCGTCCATAATTAAAAGAATAATTTACATGCAAACTATCCGATGCACGGGCTAACACCAGTTTTACAAGCCCTGCATCCGGCTTGAGTAACTGTCTCCGTAAAAACCCGGATTTTGTTATTAAGCAAGGGCTGTACACATTGAACCAACGTGCCTCTGGCTCCAGTAAACGAGATATACTTTCGAAAGATGAAACAAAACACTCCACTGTATCTTTAAATTGGTGAGCGTGTTGTTAATCAATAACCAGTTTACCTGTATTTCCTGTAGCACCTGTATTATAGTATATATATTGATATACAGGTACATTGATTAGAGTGGTTAGATCAATAACTAGTTTACCTGAATATCCTGTATCACCTGTATAATATATACACACCTACCTGGATCAAGCCACGTCATGTTCAATCACTACGATCACTGATCGATATTGTATATGACAAACAGGAAGTGTATTGACTACATTCCATTATTCAATATAATTTCAAGCTTCGTTTAATTTTTGATTTATGCGCCAACAGATTTTCATTTGTATTTTCTCATAATATGAAATACAGTCATTGTCATAGGCATAGGGTTGCTAGGTACCATTTCCTTAAATACATGTAATAGAGGGCGTTACTCAAAACCAAGGACCAGGGGACTCTGGCTACAATCTCTTATAAGGGGTGTTAGCCAAACACAAGGAAGATGGGGTGTTAGTTATCGTCTCCTACATTCCTAATTAAATATAAAGAACATCTTTGACATTTTTCTGTGGAAGATGGTTTGGTGGCATGTTTAATCGCTGAGACACCGTTCTCCGTTCCGTCCCTCTAACAGTAATGTGACACATAATGTTACTAGCGAGTCGCAGCTCCGCCATTAAACTGAATACAACTATGCACCAATTTATAAGTTAAAGCGTGTGAAATTACATCTTGATCCGACTGCCGTGTTTAGAAGGAGAACCAGATGAATGGTCGTACTGTTGTTGGTTATAATATTATTTGTTGGAGGGCGTGGTCCATGATACCAGGTGTTATTCATTTAATATACAAGACGTGTTTTAAACTAGATTTAATATATAACCACAATAAAACAAGCGATATTTACACAACAGGTGGTGAGTATTAACATCTGGACGAGGTTCAATACATTACAATAATCACTACAATTCTAGTAATTGAAAGAGGGTTTAACGTCCTACTCTTCTGCACCTAAACTGGACAGAACAGTGTGCTATGAGGGAAATTTCGCCCGTACAGCGGGGCTACGACCTACTCTTATATCGAATCCCAACTGACATGGGATCTTTTACGTGCACGCAATGTGTACAGGGGATGTGGATTTTTCGTCCCGTCCGAATGACTATACGAAGTATCTTGCGAGGCAATCGGTCCTGTAACATCCGATGTACTTTCTCGGTCAACGCAAGGGTCTAACACGGGAGCACCAGAATAACGAAACAACATCCTACCAACTGAGCCACTGTGGCCTACTTCCAGTAAATGACAAGGAGTTTAACTTCCTACTCTCCTGCACCAACCGGGCTATTTAAGACAGGTATACGTCATACATTGTGATATGAAATATATTCTGCAAACTCGTCATCGAACGTGGGGGTTGGGATGGCCTAGTGGTCTAGAGTGCCGCGCTTCGACCTCTAGGTGACCAGTCACCTCTGGCTTGCGGCTGTGGTTTCGATCCCTGGGGTGTGTGTATGAAGCATGGAGATAGGGGCGCCTTTTCAACCTCGTGGGTTTCCTCCGGGTCATCCTCTTTCCTCCCACTGCTAATAGACTTGAACCATGCGTTAGTTCCGAAGTGACCTAATTTTTGTCTAGTGGCGTGACGAAATAACGCGTGAATATCATCTGAATTTGACCTATATACCGTTTCGTCTCGTGACTGAATATTGGGTCACTAGTATTGGTAAGCATCAATTATTTCCGGTATCTTGTCGAAAGATATGAATAAAATAATTTCAACCGGTTTTTAAAGAACGTGCCTGAGGGTCTATTATATTAAAAGTCTTCTAACTGTTAAAATAATTAGGTTTGTACGGATAACTGGAACTGGATAAGTATTACTTATTTCCACCATATTGTCGTTTGAAATTACCTGTGTGATTGTTACCTGAGGATACATTTGAACTATATACAATATACATATATTACAACTGTATATTGAGGTTGTCATTTTAATAGGATAATAAGTGCAAGAGGGTCGCTCAACACACAAACAAGAAGCCATCAGATAATTACCGCGGACAAGATACAAACCAATTGAAGACAATAAGCAAAGAGATGGAGGGTAACGTCCACTTGACACAAACTAGGTCATTTCGGGAGCGAGAGAGAGAGGGAGAGAGAGAGAGAGAGAGAGAGAGAGAGAGAGGTGTCTGTAGCAGTGGAAGGAAACCGGAAAACACACTAGGTTGGACAAGCGACCGACCTACTCCTTGTCACGTGGTACAAGCTGGGAATAGAAACCACGTGACTTGACTCAGTGGCAGACCTTCTGACTTAACGCAAACGCATTAGCCATTCGGTCACCACCCCACCCCACCCCCGACCCATCAATAAACAACACACGTATATAACTAATAAAGAGAATGGATCGAGGGGGGCAAACATAAGCGTCCATAGTGCTATCTAGGTGAGACCGGAGGGTGGAGGGTGTAGGTGATCTGAAGTGTTTGTGATCAGAGTCGATAAGTTACGTGAATAATCCCTTCTTATTTTCTTGCTCCTTTTATTTCTACCCTAAAAAGCTTAATGTAGAAATGACCCAGTTCTGTTGAGTGGAGGATTAGCCCAATGCGTTTCTGCCTTCCGTTGTGAAGTCTTTCAGGGTATATTGTTAATTGGTCCTTATTTCCACCATCTTGACTGAAGTGTCGCGCTGCAGGTCATTTGTTTGTGACCTATCCAAGTCGATTACACAATTACACGTGACATGAAGTGGTCCTGAATGAATAATCTCTCGATATTCTAACCAATTAAAAAAATATGGAATAACTTCGTCAAGAAATGACCCAATTCTGTGGGTGGACGGGTTTTTTTTCTAAATATATAGTGGTGTTTATTGTTAATTGGTCATCATTTTCGCTACATTGTCACCAGGTTACAGTTTGAATCGTAAAAGATAGTGACATCGCGATTACACATCGTTAGTTAAGCAGCCCAGTAACCCATAAACCACTGTACTCATATAAACTCAGATGTCACAAGATACAAAATCTTATGGGTGGAATTCTGGACAAGAACTTAGACACGAACGGAACTCAAGTATCTTCGGAAAATGCGATCCCGCCTCTTCGATGAACTGAATTGGAGAGACTCAATGTTTCAGATTCCCAAACTCCAAAACGTCTGTCATCATTCATTCTACATAAATATAAGGTAAATCCGAACCCAGTCCTGGGCCCAATCCCTACAAAATTCTTAAGCACGATCGTGTGCTTAGATTTCAAGTAGACTTTGCATTTAAGTAAACTTATCGCATTTTGTGAAAATTCTTAAGAACGTCCTTGTGCTTAGATTTTAAGTAGACTTCAGTGTAAGCACAGTACGTTAATATGTGTTCCAAGAAAAAACTTAAGCGCAACTTTGTTCTTATCTAAGCACAAGTCTCAAGCAGGGTACGTGTATAGGATTTGCTTACCAACCTTAAGTCTGTTTCTGCTTCAAACAAGACGGCTGACAGTTAGTTATTCCACATCATTTCTACATCTTTTGATACGTAAGTGACAATTTAAAGGCAGACAAAATCCTTTAGAAATATATTCTCGAGAAGTGTGCTATATGAAATTTAGCTTCTGCCTTGAAACCATTACTAATTAGTTAACAACACAAACACACGAGCTACTTTCAGATCAGGCGCTCGCGCAATTTTTGTCAGAGTTCTTGCGTTTTTCGTTTTTTTTTTTCTCTTCGGTTTTTTTTTTTTTTGGGGGGGGGGGGGGTAGCTTGTGCCACATTTTATATGTGTATAGGGGACATGTCAAATGCATCTAAATCGACCTTTTGTTTTTATGACGCTAGAGAGCAGGTCCCGAATTCACAAAGCGTTCCACAGACCTACTTAAAGAATTTATTCTCTGTTTATGAGAAATATCTTGGGTCCAGCAACAATCAAAAAACGTCGAACATAGTTTCATATTGATGAATTTGACGCATTAAAACAACAAAAGTTTTATAAAGGCTATATTTTAGTTAATCAAAATATGCAGAACAATTTTGAGCCAAAGTCAACGAATGGCGTGTGAACTCGGGGTCAGATCGTGTATGCGATATAACTTCATTGTTGACGCGGACGTCAAATTAATTTATTTAAGAGAGTCATTGAAAAGTTAATCAATCAACATGTTAGTTAAGACGTTCGTAGATTAATGTCAAGTTGTATGAAAGTTGACATGTCGTTCTGTGAGATCAATATACGATTTAACTATTAAAATCTTGTTGTCAATAGAAACTGGAATATTTATTTACTATTAAAATCGTGTTGTCAATAGAAACGGGAATATATTCAGTTATTGAATAGATCGTTTATTAAGCGTGATGGTAACGGGTGGTCAGTAAACCGCGGGAGATTGAACGTGGCGTGACGCGCAGGCGTCGTGTGAACCGGGCATTTGACAACAATATTAAAGGGTTTGTTTGGTATTACTATACACATGCCATTTAATTGGCGGGTGGGGGGGGGGGGCGAGGTACCAGGTTATTGTAAAAGTTTGTATAAACTAATAAATGTCTATGAATAGTTTATATAACATTTTAGGCCTAAAGACAGACCTGCAATAGACAGATTTAGCTCTTGTCGCGGTACAAGTCAGGTCACGAGAAGCTTGTTCTATTATAGTTCTAACTATTTCCAATCATGGCTTCAACACCTCGGGGGTCAATTGACCGGACAATATCCAGGTTTACACGTTGAATGGTTCGAGGTAATTGAACTGTTAACAGTAATATATCCCTGTCTGTCGTTAATCCACGGGGGTGAAAAGATAGAAACGAAAAACAACAGTTAGTCGTCGCCACGTTGATCAACGCTTCAATACGTGTTTAATGGAGTTAACAGGGGTCAAGGGTCACTACATACTGGACAATGCAGAAACTAATTGATCAAAAACTTAATTTACACGTCTCAAAATACATTTAAACAATTTGAACCGTGGCCATTTGCAACGAGATTACCTTTCACCGAATACCAAACCATCAGGGAGCCAGGTCGCATAGTAAGGCGCTGGCTCACTAATCGGGAGTTCCGGGTTCGATCCCAGCGTTGCTTCCCCTTATCAGTGATGTAGACAGGGACATGGTAACCCAAGGCCCCATGTGCATGTTGAAAATTGGAGAAATTCAGTTACTGTCCTGGCAAAATGTCCCCCATGGCACACTGTATGACGTATGCCCGTCTTCATCAGCCCAGTTCGGGAATAACAGAATGACTTTAAACCGGTTTCATTCATCTACTGACCAAACCATCGACAGATGTCGCTCACGGAGTAAACCATCTAATACCACATTTGTAAATAGTGCCACTTGATAACACTTCCCATTCATCGTATGATATTTAGTGTTCTCTTTAAAGGAGTTGTTGCCCCGAAACAAGTACATCCGGGTTAGGATATATGTTTCTTCCAGAAATGTATCTTGGTCAACGATGTTCTGATTTCTTGCAAAATCAAGAATTGGTTGCAGATAAGCATGACAGGGCGTTCCCGAAAAATGAAGCATATACTTCAACATACACAGCACTCATCAATAAGGATAGTTATGGTTTGAATCTCGATTTCAGAAGTAGAAAGCAACTGATAGAAGACAACCTCCGGGTCAAAGGTCACCACGTTCGTCGCTATGGTAGGTATGTGAAATCTCCAAAGTGGTATCAAGGGTTCTAGAAAGTGTGGTCATACCCTGTCTCGTGTACACGACATCATGTAGACTTAAACTATATTTATGAATGGACTTTCTAATTTGATTGTTCGAGACAGGCGACTGTACTATAAGTTAGTACGGGCTATGATACTAAAGATGGACGAACTGGTCTAGACAATACAGTTAGACGAACTGGTCCTTGATCCACGCCAGGGTTTCCGTGTGACACAGAGTTCAACCTGTGATATTTCAACCATAAAAACATAAACATTAAATATTAATATTTATAAATCTAATAATATCACCATGGTTGTCTACTCTACGGTGAAATATTTCTAATAACATTTCATTATTTCGAGGGTTTTCCACTTCAAGTGGCCATTGACGTTAACGATGTCCAAATATGTAGTTGATTTGTGTTTAATGACTCGGAACATTGTCTAAACTTGACATGATCCGTTGATCACCAAGGCCATTGCGGTTGGTCTGATAATCTTTAAAAGACAGGTACCCTGCTGTCTTCCCGAACAGGTACATAAAACAGTATACGGTTCACTCACTAACGTCCACTCAACACAAACTAGGTCATTTCCGGACTAACATATGGTTTAATTTTTTATTTCAACAATTCGCTTGCGCGTAGGGTCTTTAACAGTGGGGGGGGGGAACCGGAGTGCCCGGAGGAAACCCACGAGGTTGAGAAGGCGCCCCTATCGCAATGCCACATACGCTCATACCAGGGCTCGAAACCACAGCCGCAAGCCAGAGGTGACCGGTCCGCTAGCGTTCGAAGTGCGGCACTCTAGTCCACTAGGCCATCCCAACCCCCCGGGTGTACTGGAATATTAGGCTTAGATTTTAGAAGGCAATCTTTGGTACCTTCACAAATACGTGAGTGGTCGCGAGCGACTTTAAAAGGGTCAGTATATTCTGTTTCATTCACGATACCTTCCCCTGTAGCGCTGGTAGGGTTGTGGATGTAAGAAGCGTTCAATAGAATGTGGTGGAATGACGTGTAACGTCATGTTTGGCTACACCTACCGGGATAACGGAGACAGACATGCAATGTGCTATAATGGAATTTGACCCGGGCAGCGACTTTTCCGTCCAATCTCCGTGGAACTCCGACTGTGAGCGGGTCTTTTACGTGACCTCACCCACCCTCTCCAATCAATGCCACTGCGTGACAAGTGAATATTCAGATAAATCGTCTTCTGCACCCCGACCAGTCACGAATGTGGTCGTATCATCAAAGTGTCCTTAATCATTCAAGAACACCAAGTACCACCTCTCATTTATACAGTTCGCATAGTCGATAATTTGTTGTTGTACTTTAAGCTGTATTGAAGAAATGGACGCAGCTTGTATAAATTATATCATTATGACAAGGTCGACATTTTTATAATGATAACAATAATAACTTGTTTTTGTTTTTTATTTTTGTAAAGGATTATCCGGGATATTTTGTAAGATTGTTACAATGTAGTAAAAAATATTCGTTTTTTTTATTGTGTTGTAACAACACATCGTAAAACCATTACTGTATAATCTTTTACTAATCCATCCGTACACTGACCAGGCGCTAATAATCTGATAATACGACATATCCATATAGTGGCCGAGCGCTAATACGACAAATCCAACCACTGGCCGAGCGCTAATAATCTCTATTTCTCTCACTCATAGTAATATTATAATCTTTTAAAACGACAAATCCTTACATTGGCCAAGCGCTAATACGACAAATCCGTACTGACCAAGCGGGATAATCTTCATTTCTATCACCCATAGTAATATTCTAATCAGCTTATTTTATGAGGGTGTTAAATTTCCATCTTCATTCTCAAATTAATCAAATATAGATATACGCCCGACGGACATCTCACTATAGCTGGGTTCTCACCATTGTACGATTCGTTACGATACGGTACGTGCAGGTACGCTCGGATACGTCACGGTGCGGCCAAACTTTTTTGCAAAAGCTGACCCCAATACATGACAAGACTTGATAGAATTGCACGCGCTAACCGTTCGACCCCCACCCCCCTCGCCTCCACCCCCTCCCCAATCGAGGTATACCTTTCATAAAAAGTGGACAGCGTTTGATATAAGTTACTGAACACCTGTACGTTAAGAAATTGCTGACTGGACATTATATTGATAATAAAAATCTACATAAAGTTTTATAGCCTGGAGTTTATTGTTGCAGAGAGAATGACCGGTGGGACATAACAATGGACTCCTGGGAATACTGGACAATAACATCTAAAGGTAATGGTCATTACTCACGATCATCTAGACATCAAAACAGTCAATTGATGATAATAATAGCTATCAGCATCATCGACATATCAGATCAAAGTACTATGTCGATGAAATTCTGCTTATCCATCAACAAAACGAAAAGGGATATAACGCCCTTTTCTTCTGCAGTAACTGTCAGCATATATTTAACGTGCTTCAAATGATATACAAGTCCTATCCCAACAACTTACCCTGCTCTCTGTGCTGCACCATTGACAGAGATGGGGGGAAGAGACATATGCAGGCTGGAAAATCTGTAACCTTCTCGACCCGGTACATACGAAAGGAATAAGACATGAAATGGAGTTTAACGTCCAACTGTTTTGCTGCGACTGGACTAATGCAGACGGGGTTGTATAACAGACATAGTATTTGAACGTTCATCGAATGAAAGGTTCCATAATCTATGTACAGGGGCAATCAGGGGCAATAATCCATGAAGTTACAGTCGGATTCATGCCAATGAATATCGAATCAATCTTTCGACACCTGATGTGAAAGAACGGGCGCCTGATCGAACAGGGGAAATCACAAAATACGACCACTTGATAATATTTATAAATATTTATCAATGAAAATCAGTGATAAATCTGGTGTTTGTTTGATTGTTTGTGGAACCCCCGCTCCTCACATTTCTGGACACGCCTCTGATATTACCTACATGAACACTTGGAATCTAACCGACACATGACCGGAGCTTTTTCACGTCAATTCGATTGTCAAAGGACCGAGTCAAACCATGGTAATGATTCTAAAAACCAGGATTGTTTGTAGGTAATCAACAACATAAATTGATAATCAATATTCTGGTCAATCGAGAGAGGCTGGTGTCCTTGATGTTCGTTCAACCAGTACAGTATTGTTATAGTGGGTTATAAGTTCAGATGAGGTCAACAAGGAGTTGTAGGCGAGAATATATATTATTAAAACAACTTGTCTAACGACAGACAAGGTTTCTTATATCATTTATTTATAAACACAGGTAATCGATTTATACAACGATACCTTATCATCGTCGATCACCAGCAGACGTCATTCTTATTCAAAGTATTTAGGGTACCTTTTCATAGTCGAACATCGACAGCTTGTTTTGAAAGAGGCTTCTCGTAAACACAGTATTTTGAGTATTTTAGACGCTTTATTATTAGTAGGATCCAAGGCAGACACATAGCAATGGCATAAAATGAAATGTGATTTAAAGCACTATTATTCTGCTCCGACGGGCTACTCTTATGTCAAGGGTTCTTTTACGTGTACGCCAATGTGTACACGGAGCCTCGATTTTACGTCCCGTCCGAAGGACTATACGGTGTCCCTTGCCAATCTATTAGACTTGCACCACTGACACGGAGGAACAACGCCGGTAAATGCCGATGAACTTAGGAAAACACCGGGAATAAACACTGGACATCATAGTCAGCGTGTCAGTGTGTTGCGCAGTGAGCCACCGCGGCTCAAGCTAGACATAGAGCGTGTTTCCCGATTGGCTGGTGTTTACAAAACGATGCAAGCTCCTCGGCATTTTCAAGTTTAGCTTCCTAGTATCAGTGGTGTGGGACTTGGGGCCTGACAAGGACGCCGTCTGTTGTTCGAATGGTACGCCAAACAAAGGTCCCAATGTATACATCCACGTAAAAGAGTCCATGAAACCATTAATGGCAATCAATTCGGGGCTGATAAACAAAAGGTTCCAGATAAAAACAGGTAACGAAACCGATACGTAATGAGGGTTCTTTCGTCCGAGCCCCATTCACTAGGGACAGACCAAACACCGACACGGGGAACTGGCCGCTCGACCTGCTTGATAACATTCAAAGAATACTTTTCGAAAGGTCACCTAATTAAATCAGTAGCTGTTTTCCATAACTATGCGTCGCTTTACTTCAAACAAAACTTGGCCACCGTTTTAATTATTTCCATTTTCCTTTTGATGTTATAATAATATAAATATGAACGGCCTACTAAATCAGTGGTGACCAATACAATCCATTGTTACTCTACAACAATAGCAACCAATAGAATACATTGTTACTATAGTATCTTATAAGACACGTGCTGACTGAAAGGATAACTCTAATTATCGTGTTGTTAAGAAGGTGATTTATTCAGTAATCCACGTTTTAAATCGCTGGATATGTTGTCGTCCATTCTCTGGTCAATCGACTCAAGTTAAACACTTGACCAGATCTGAATACTGACCACGTCACAGTAAAAAATGAAATAACTAGAGTTTATTTATAACATGTAAATATATACATATAACACATGAATATAACTAGCTAGTTTATTTATAGCATGCATATAACACATGAATATAACTAGCTAGTTTATTTATGGCATGGTTAATATAACATAAAACACATGAATTTAACTATTGAGTTCTTTAATAGGATGGTCAATATAACATATAACACATGAATATAACTAGCTAGTTTATTTATAGCATGGTTAATATAACATAAAACACATGAATTTAACTAGTGAGTTCTTTAATAGGATGGTCAATATAACATATAACACATGAATATAATTAGCGAGTTCGTTTATAGCATGGTTAATATAACATATGAATATAACTAAACAAGCGAGTACATTTATAACATGGTCAATATATATATATGAATATAACTAGAGTTCGTGTATAACACGACCAATCATATCATACTTGAAGATAACCAGCGAGTCCGTTTATAACTATAACATATCACAGATGAATATAACTTGTGGAACTGCCCCTTTAAAATTAAAAGAAAATATTTCAGTCAGCCCATTCAAGAAACTAAGGATGCGTAAATTTTACGAGACGCAATAAGTTGAATACATTCTATAAAATAAAAGAAGACAAACCAAGTTCTAGCCTAGAAGTAAGACGAATTCCTCGGGTCATATAGTTTATTGTGTATGGATGAATATCTACATCAAAGATAACTTTACTTCATGAATTATTTATGATATGGGGACGTGTACAACAACAATTGTCCTCACTGCGTAGTTTTTTTTACAGAACAAAAGACTTTTCATATTATAATATTAGCTGTTGTATTTTTCACGGGGCTGGATTACGTTATACATAATACCTTCAATGGCGTACACCGGTACTCATGAAATAATATATTTATCATTTTCAGGGGGAAAATGAAATAAAATGTGGTTTAACGTTCTGTTGTTTTGCTTCTTAACTGGGCTAATGGAAGACGGACACACGCCATACTGTGTGATGTGAGGAATGTCTTGCCTGGCAATGGATCTTTTACACGTTACCTCGGTTTTCCGTTCCATCCGAACGACTAGACAGTTGTCCTTGTAAGGCCCTCTGGTCTGCATCACTGACAAGGGGGAACCACGACGGAAAATTTGGATGAACTTTCTAGACCAATGCAGGGACAGAACACCCGACACCCAGGATAGCGAGCCAGCGTCATACCCCATTTTCCGGGGAATGGATTTGACAGGAACAGGACATGTTATGGTATGGGGCTTGGTATTCTTCTAGAAGGGTGTGGGAGGGGCGAATCGTTAGTTCGTGTCACAATATCTTGAATGACTTTCACCAATAATTTCAGAAGAAAATGTTTTCGGGGAATAAGTATGAAAGTAAAAGGACGAACAATAGAAATCGTGTTATGACTAATTTATCACATTCAACTATAACAACTATTAATGTGCTTTGATTTCTATAAAGTATGATTTTCATTTAAATCGTTTTCGGTTTGCAAGGGTTTTTTTTCAATTTAAACAAAATATTTCCCCTTCTTTATTATCGGCTTCAATATTATTTCCGCGTTCCATTGAAAGAAATATTCAAATGTTTATTCCATTTATAATACGTGATCTGCAGGTTGAATTGTACACATTGTTAAATACCATTATGTTGTTTCCCTTGGTGCACATCGGTATTTTGTAAGGCATATTTCTTTGAATAACGACACGAAATGACGACTTCAATAATAATACTTTAATTTAATTATTGTACCGGTATGTTAAATAATGAATATTGCATGTCTTGGGTATATGAAAGGGATGGGGGCGTTGGGTGTTCTAACGAGTTCAAACGAGTCATTGAGGCAAGTCCCAAGCATAACAGTGATAACATCCAAATTTATATAGCGCAATAAATAAACGTATTTCAATCAGTCTTGTTTTCAAAATGCAGACTGACTTTGATTCTTTTATATAAAGAGGTGATGAAGTCCACAAATGAGCTGAACAGTTTCGATCCCAAAAGAGTGTCTGTGGGTGTGTGTGTGTGTGTGTGTGTGTGTGTGTGAGAGAGAGAGAGAGAGAGAGAGAGAGAGAGAATTCGACACAAACTATTCACCCCCCATCCCACCCCTTTGATCCCAAGCCTATACGTGGCAAGTATGAAATGGAATGATATTAGGTTTTTAAAAGGTCACCACACTGTTTTCCCTGTACGTGACAAGGAGAAGAGGTCGCCTGTAGGTGAAAAGGGGTGGTAGCGCACCTGCCCAACCTAATAGGCCTTCACCGGATACTCAAATCCCGCCCCCACTGCTGAAGACCCTTATGTCAGTCTTGTAACGACCTAGTGGTCGAGTGGACGTTATACTCCTTTTTTTTCTCTTTCCATTTACTTTCGACACCACTCGATCTCTCACTTCATAAAATCTCGTAAATTATCTGAGGCATGACGATAACTCTCAGCTAGGTCAGGTAATGTATTTGTACATCTTCGCCTGAATGTACATGTAGTCATGTGACGTTAACTAATTTTATTCTTAAATAACACATACGACGTCACGGAGTGGGTGGGGCCTAAACCGGTGAAGGTCGAGTTGGTGCCTGGTAAATTACAACAACCAATCACAGCCTGCCACCTTCTAAACGCCCACAAATACAAGAATAGTACAACCTATTTATACCCGACGTGTACTTTTAAATAGGACAAAACATGAAAGAACAAAGATACTGTTGTAATATTATCGATGCGAATTTTACTATAGCATTGAGAGATAGAGGGGTGCGTGTATGTGTGTGTTGGGGGGGGGGGGAATTATTCTTACGGGGGGGGGGGGGCGAAATGTGGTTTTAATATCCACTCGAAACAAACTTGAAATATATCAAATTTATTTCAACAATTCGCTTGCACGTAGTGGTCTGTAGGCCTAGAAATGGAAGGAGATCAGAGAACCCGGAGAAAACCCATGAAGTTGTACAGGCGACCCTACTTCGTGTCACGTACAAGCGGGGAATCGAAATAACGCCTGTTGAATCCATGACAAGCCTTATGATCGGAAGTAGATGCTACGCGATCCTCCTGGTAGCGTCTATATATTATGTTTCTTAGTTTATGATGTTTCATATGAAGAAGGGTGCGGCTCACATATATAATTATTCTGTAAGGATGTCATTTTTTTATGGAAAATAAAAAAACAAAATGATGTACCCGTCATAACAATATGTTATTCCTGAAATACTGCGCGGGCGTTAAATCACATTTCTCGCTATACAAATTAAATGGGGTTTAACGTCCTACTCTTTTGCACTTAACCTGGGCTAATGGAAGACGGGGATACGCCATACAGTGTGCTGTGAGGAAAATTTGGCCCGGGCAGCGGCGCTACGACCTACTCTTATATCAAATTCCAATTGCCAAGGGATCTTTTACGTGCACTCCAATGTGTACACGGGACCTCGGATTTTCGGCACATCCGAACGACTAGGCAGCTGTCCTTGTCAGGCCCTCCTTCTGCATCACTGACAAGGGGAAATCACGCCGGAAAATCGAGATTAACTTTCTCGGTCAATGCAAGGATCGAACAGCCGGCCTCCAGGCTAGCGAACCAGCTCCTTATCCACTTAGCCACCGTGGCCCCCGTGGCCCCCTCTCGCTATAAAATATTCTTCACATTTTAGATGTGAATTAACCACACAGATACTTGCGAGAGAGAGAGAGAGAGAGAGAGAGAAATGGGGTTTAACGTCCACTCAACACAAACTAGGTCATTTCGTGACTAACATATGGTTTAATTTTATTTCAATAATTCGCTTGCGCGTAGGGGTCTTTAGCAGTGGGAGGAAACCGGAGTGCCCGGAGGAAACCCACGAGGTTGAGAAGGCGCCCCTATCTCCATGCCACATACGCTCACACCAGGGCTCGAAACCACAGCCGCAAGCCAGAGGTGACCGGCCAACTAGAGGTCGAAGCGCGGCACTCTAGACCACTAGGCCATCCCAACCCCCCACAGATACTTGTAGTGTGTAGCGTCGGACGACAGGCCAGCGAGGCACCACCGGTACATCGTTGCGGAGCTTCCAGCCCAAGCAGTCCCATTATATCTTTTTCAAATTATTTATATCGGCATGGCCGGTATTCATGCGATAAAGCACAGACCCCGATGTCCTAATCTAGCTGTGCGGGGGTAAAGTTAGAAACCCTAAAATTCTGTAGGCGGCGGACCGGTGTAACCTACACAGTTTATGAGTGAAGATAAGGCATAATGTTAATAATTCACCGCCCAGTAACTCAAAACTGTCTGCTCTATAAAACTTATAACTTACAAGTGACCCACTATCAATGATTAGTCACTATCGGTCCTACCTATCAAGAGAGAGAGAAAGGGGGAGAGGGGGTGGGGTTAACGTCCACTTTATACAAACTAGGTCATTTCGGGACTAACATATGTTTAAATTGTATATCAATAATGCTCTTACGCGTAGGGCCGTCAGCAGTGGGAGGTAACCGGAGGACCCGGCGAAAAACCACGAGCTTGGACAGGCGACCCTACTCCTTGTCAAATACAACCAGGGAATCACGCAGTTGACTCAATGACAGAACTTATGATACAGCGAGCACCTAAACATTCGCCTGCCTCCCTCCTTCCACCAACGTCCAAGGAACGGCATAAAATGACCGACTAGTAAAAATATTGTATAGATATACATTCTACACATCATATCAAATATGTAAAAGATTTCATAAAAACAGTTGATAAAATTATAGACAAGTGAAATGTGTCAGCTGGTTAAATGTACTTTTGTTATTTTAGCAGGTGCTTAATAAAAACTCATCGACTATTACTAAATAATATATTTGGATTCATTACCAATGCTATAATGAGCACGATCCGAGTGGGACTCGACCCTGAGTTCACAAAGCATTCTCAGATTTAAGTTAAGAATTTGCTCAAAACTGTTAGCCTTATTTTAACTAAAATACAGCCCTATTGTAATAATTTTGTTGTTTTAATGTATCAAATACATCTATAAAAAACTGTGTGCAAAGTTTTGTGTCTGGAACAAATATATTTCTCACAAACAGTGATTGAAAGTTGAGAATGGTTTGTGAACTCGGGGCCCGGTTTCCTTTCTCTGATTTTGAGAATCGTGGCAGAATAAATGGAGGAATCCTGATTATGATCAATTCTGGCGGCAACCTTGATCATATAGGTGTAAGGAATATGGATTAAACGTTGGAAACGCTACTAACGTACAATACATTCGGCTATATACATCAGATAGGGAATCTTTCTCTCTCTCTCTCTCTCTCTCTCTCTCTCTCTCTCTCTCATTTTTTTATTGATTGCATCGTGTCCTTTTTTTATAATATTTGTAGGCATATCGTGTCACAGTAACATTTTAAATAAATATATTTTTTTTTTTTGTTTGAATGAGAAAAAAGATACTCGAACAAATTTGAAATAGGACAATTATTTGGTTTGAATCACCATTATGAATAATTGACATGCATGATATGAAGCTGATAATTATATAGACTCGTGTCATCCAGACTAAAATAAAACTGACGGGACGAAGCTGATAATCATAGACTCGTGTCATCCAGACTGAAGTAACGGACAGTAATATTGTAGGGTTATTTTTTTAGTTGGTTGTGTAGCGTGACTTGTCGACAACCTATGAATCATGTAGGTGCATACCTGTAGGTATAACATAGATGTAAGAAAGCCGGCCGGTGTGTATATATTAAAGTATATATTTATAGATACCGGTGAAATAACCTTGGAAGTCTGAGTGTCGTGTTTTCACTTTGGGAGACGATTTTACATCGACTGTTCTCCGATCCCAATTATGGAGAGGTGTTTTCGGGCCCGTAGCCAGCTCATAAAATTTTGGGGGGCTATGGAATGTTTTTTTTTTGGGGGGGGGGGCTACGGAATGTTTTGGAGGGGCTGCGTATGTGACCGGCTAAGAACACTCCTAAGAAATCGCTTCGGGCCCAGGGGTTTTACATAGACTAAGACTGTTCCCTTGTCCCATTTAGGGAGAGGCGTTTTACATAGGTTAAGCCTGTTCCCCAATCCAATTAAAGCAACACGAATAAAATATTGTTTATAAAAAAAAGTTTTTTCACTGGAGATGGAAATGAAAAAAGGGTTTAAAGTCCTACATTTCTGCACGGACTAGGATAATGAAGACAGACATTCACCACCGTCGCCATTTTACACTCAACTCTTCATCGAATTCCAGCTGTCAAGGTCAAGGATCCTTTACAATGACGTCAACGTGTACGCGGGATCTCGGTTTTTTTTCCAATCCGAACAACTACACAACGACAGACAGAAAGAGAGAAAGAGAGATTGAATCCACTGTTGATAATCATCCATTGATAAATTTAAGTATTTGCTTAGTTGTGTTAAAGGAGAGAGAGAAAGAGGGAGTGAGATTGGGTTTAACGTCCACTCGACACAAACTAGGTCATTTCGGGACTAAGATATGGCTTAATTTTATTTCAATAATTCGCTTGCGCGTAGGGGTCTTTAGCAGTGGGAGGAAACCGGAGTGCCCGGAGGAAGCCCACGAGGTTGAGAAGGCGCCCCTATCTCCATTACACATACGCTCACACCACAGCCGCAAGCCAGAGGTGACCGGCCAGTCAGAGGTCAAAGCGCGGCACTCTAGACCACTAGGCCATGCCAATCCCCATCTGCATCCAAACACTATCCCGAATAAATTCAACAAGCCCATAGACCACCGTGTATATAGATAGACTGGTTAACCGGATCTATCTGACGTCAGATAGGAATTCTTTCCAGTTAAAGGTCTAAAATCAAATTGTCCATTTAGTTGAGTTTTATGTTTTTGTTAACATTGTGAGACAAGAATAAATGTGTATCATAAAACACTTTATTTTTGTAGATAGGGCCTGATTCGAGATCGTAAAAAACAAAGTTTTATGTAAAAATTATAAACAGACCGCTTGAATTTTGTCTCGTCGCTGAACAAGGAACACATTTCAACATTTTTTAAGGCACGGAAATGTGTTTAATACGGGCGAATTTGTTTGTCCTATAGTTCTGAAATGAAGTAGTGTGTGGCGAGTGGACGTTAAACAAAATTTCTATCTCTTAGTAGTCCCTGTCAGTGGCGCTACGTTCATCTCTAGTTTAGATTTACAACTGTCGAGTGATCTTTAACGTGCTGTTTGTTGTTTAGGCCTACATGATCTTTAACGTGCTGCGTGTTGTTAACATGGAGTGGGGGTGGGATGGCCGAGAGTGCCGCGCTTTGACCTCTAGCTGGCTGGTCAACTCTGGCTTGCGGCTGTGGTTTCGACCCCTACGAGCAAGCGAATTATTGAAATATAATTGAACCATATGTTAGTCATGAAATGACCTAGTTTGTGTTGAGTGGACGTTAAACCACCCCCCTCTCTCTCTCCCTCTCTCCGTTTACCTGGGACCTCGTTTTTTCGTCCATCCGAACGACCACAAACATTTTCTTGCCCGATCCGTCCTGCATCACTGACAAGGGTTAAACCGGGACCTTATGTCTGGTTTGGGCCAGCGGTTTACTGTCCCATGGCATTAACATATTGAAATTGTGCATTCTGGAGAAGAATGTTGCCCACGTAGCGCTGTTTCGCCGACTGTTCCTATCATACCCAGCTTTTCGTGCAATATTATTTGACATGCTGTCATGCCCTGAGTTGACCTTTACCATACAGGTGAAATATAATTAACTTCATCTGATTACTATCAGGTAGATCGTCTCGCTCTGTTTCTCTCTGGTCACGTGTTGTTGTTATTGAGGTAGCTGTCACATCAAAGAGATGGTCATAATCACCGCCCAGTGTTCCACTCGTTGACCCGAGGTGAGAATTGTCCACCCCTAGAATTAATCAAAATTAGCTTCAAGTAGAAAGGATGTCAGAATAAAGTGCGAATATATTTTGTTTATTTTATTCACTGTTCCAAGTCGTCATCCAGGGTATTGAAGATGGACATGCGCCATTATGATTAAAGATGCATGATAACGAGTTGGCAGTTCAGTCAAATTGATCCACTATGAACCTAAATTTAAGCGAATAAAAGTTCCGCTGAGCCTCGATCATCATTACTAAAGTCGGTAAGACAAAACTAGTAGTCTCGGATATCTATTTAATCTTTTAATCGTGACGGAAAGTTATGCAGCAAATCGGATCAGAATCCAACAAATATCGCAGGCTAGCAATGACATCGAGAGTTGATTATGGCCAGGCCAAAAGAAAGACCTACAATAGACAGATTTAACTCACGCATAATGCATGTTTAACGATCTGATTCATCTGGGCTATTGAAGATGGAAGTAAATTTGTCCGGCGACGTTACTCTTATTTCAATGACTGTTGTACGTGAATGCCAACGTGTAAAAGAGAATACGGTTTTCTGTCCCATCCTAACGACTAGACACCGTGACTTGTCAGGCCTGCACCACCGATAACGATGTAAAATTCTTGGCCAATACCGGGATGGAATATGTTGTTCAGTTTTCATTTCGCTTGCATGTGGGGATCTTTAGCAATGGGGGGGGGGAAGCTGGGGACCCGGAGAAAACCCACGAGCTTGGACAGACGACCCTATTCCTCGATACGGACACGCATGGAATCGAATGCACACAACTTGACTCAATAACAGACCTTATGATACAACACGGACTCGTTAACCATTCGGCCACCCAGGCCCCCGCGAGAAATAGACGTCAACTCGACATCAACTATGCCAATTCTGGATTCGAATTGATGATTTTCACATTGGGTTAACGTCAATTCGATATAAACTATGTCAATTCGGGGACTTGAATTGGTGATTTTAACATATGAATATCTTGACAACATCATATTATATATATATGGTTGAAGTGTATTGAATAAAGGCGAAGATATTATCTACGGTACTGATTGAATCATCAATGGAGATAAAGAGGGGCGTGGTATATGATTAGGTAGGTGGGTAACAGTGGTGGGAAATAAAATAGGGTTGAACGACCTACTTTACTACAAAATGAAATGAAATGGGGTTTAAAGTCCCTCTGTTCTGCTCCGACTGGGATAATGAAGACAGACATACGTCATACCATGTGCTATAAGACAAATTTTACCCGGAGATCGGCGCTACGACCTATTCTTGTGTCGATATCAAACTGCCAAGGGATATTTTACGTGTACGCCAATGTGTATTTGGACCTGTTTTTTTTTTTGTTCATCCCGTCGGAACAACTATACACTGTCCTTGTCTGGTCCTCTGTTCTGGGAAACCACACTAGAAAATCCCGATGAAATTTCTCGAACCCCAGGCTAACGAGCCAACGTCCTACCCACTAAGCCACCGAGGTTCCCTCTCTGCGCCATGCAGTGTGTAATGAGCAATTTTTTTCCACTCATCGGGGGTTTCATTTACTAGTCATTGAATTTAAACTGTAAAGGGTTTGTTTAATTGCACGCCAGCGAATACAACAGTGGACCTCGTGTTTAACCCATCCGAAGGACTAGACATTGAGTCCCCTGACTAGGTTCGTGAGTTCTCGTGGCTCCCTGGGGCGGGGGTTGTTTCAAAGGGGTTAAATAGGTGTTTTATATAACGCGATCTATTTGCATAGTTTGATATTTGTTGTTTATTTCTTGTAGTACTCTATCCTCTCATCTCCGGGGGTTGGGATGGCCTAGTGGACTAGAGTGCCGCGCTTCGACCTCTAGCTGGCCGGTCACCTCTGGCTTGCGGTGTGGTTTCGAACCCTGGTGTGAGCGTATGTGGCATGGAGATCGTGGCGCCTTCTCAACCTTGTGGGTTTCCTCCAAGCACTCCGGTTTCCTCCCACTGCTAAAGACACCTACGCAAGCAAATTATTGAAATAAAATTAAACCATTTTAGTCCCGAAATGACCTAGTTTGTGTTGAGTGGACGTTAAAAACCCAATTTCTCTCTCTATCTCTCTCCCTCCCCTTTCATCTCCGCATGTTTGTCTTCTCGGGTTTTGTTTTTTGACAAGTGCGGTCCTCCTGCAGTTACTATTTTAAGTAAACTCCCGGAATCCCATTTTGGCCCGACGGGCGTGGTGTTATGAAATTAAAATATATCTACCGCCATTGAATCAACCTGTAGACGATATATATCTTCCTCTCTACCTGTATATAAAATCACTCAACTGGAACAATAACATACACATCAAATTCAGTCACACTTCAAAGATTTTGTTTTTTAAGAAAATATTTAACGTATGTGGTACATGAATTTTGGTGTTATTACACAGGTACAAAGGTGATAATTGACACAGCGTTGGAAATTTTAGACCCAATCTCAGCAGCTAAATACACATGAAGTATATCGTAATGTACAAATAGTGTTGTGATATATGAGATGGTGGGAGGGGGGGGGGAACAACGTTGAGCTATTTGGGTGTGAATGAAATCGTGTTCCCGTACTGGAACCATTTGACTGTTGAAATTCGATGTATACAAGAGTAAATCGTTGCCCTATTGTCCGGGCAAAAGTTACCTCTAAGCAGCACACAACCATTCTCAACACAAGTCTAGTTTTCCAACACTGGACTGCAAGGGAAGACATCCCTGTTTGGGACCTCAGATTTCTGCGCCGTCCGAACGACTATACGTTGTCCCGACCCTTCATACTATCCCACTGACAAAAGGGAGCCACATCGGAAAATCCCGTACCCTAAATAGGTTGTGATGAGATCTTATTTAGGAGGCTTAATGGGGCGATTTGGCTTCTATCGGTTCGCCGTGTGTCTATAGTATTCGTGTTTTCTGTTGCATCAGCCACAGCAATAGTTTGAAAACATAGGATAGAGTCCAGACGAAATTAATGGTTTTCTAATCAAAGGGAAACGACTCAAATGACATATGTGGATGCAGACCACCATCAATTTCCCACTGACTTCAGTGTTAAATCTGGTTAATATGGCCGGCTCCAACTTTTTATCAAATTCCCGTTAAGTTGAACATGTTTCACTACAGACATACCAACTGAACGATTGCGGGGCCCCTGATACACCACTGGGAAGGGCGCGGGTGGGGTGGGTGTACAAAAGCCTACAATATTTTCTCGACGAACACCAGGAACAAATCTTCAACCTATACGCGTTGGGGCCCAATCCCAGTTGACGTTGGGCTGGAGATATTTGCCAGAATATTGTCTTTGTAACTTGAATTTTCAGAATGAAATGAAAAGTAACGTGGTTTAACGTCGTACTTTTCTGGCTGCCCCGAACCGGGTTAATAAAGACAGGCATACGTCATACAGTATGACTCTTATATCAAATTCCAACTTTCAAGGGCACGCAGATATATACACGGGACTTCGGGTTTTCGTCCCATTCAAACGATTAGACTGTTCTCCTTGTCAAGCATCTTTCAGGATGAATCAATCATTAACTAAAACTAATTTTCCACAAACCTGTGATGGTTGTTTATTTTACATATGGTATTATTGTAGTAATTTCACAGGTTGTTGTTTTCGCCGTTATACATAATGATGATCTATAAATAAGATATTTGAGCAATCACTCTGAGTACAATACACATCTATACTTCGTTTCGTTTTTATTTATACTTTCGATATCCTCTACAACATGAAGATCTGATCGGTTGTAGTTGGAGGTTGCGTCAGAGTTCATACGACCCTATGACATCAGACATTAAAAATAAATAATCAGCGTTGGTGTTGCTAGTGAGATACCACAGTTCCGTATACCGCACGCCAAGAAATCTTCGTAACAGACCGTTTCATTGGCTAATCCCTCACTTCAACCAATGATAACAACTCTTCCAGATCCTAGTGTAGTAAAGACAAGTTGAACTTTGAAAACGAAACGAAATAGGATCTGTGTTTTAATCAGATTATTGAGAAGTGTTAACAGAGGAGTATAACTTAATGCATTGGTAGACTAGAACAAAAATCATTTCGTGTTGCTTAGCAACACAGCCATATTTATTGAATTTTGGGGAAATTAAAACACGAATATGAAAATTGTAGAATTGATGTAATAGATGAATAGGAAATTGTTCAGGACTAGTCACCAATTAAATTGAATCTCACTCACTAACTCCGATGCTGAAAGATGTTATAAATGGGTTATTGTTGAAATGATGTTGAAAAGATAATAAAAACTTGGAACAGTTTTGTTGACCTTATGAGATGAAGACATTGATATTAATATGGGTGTAACTGTCGTTGGGTAAATATAGTGGACAGATTTGTACATGTATTTGGGCGAGATTGTATGTTACAAGATTGGCCACGAGCCAGGTTGACTCAATTCGTTTTATTGAGCATTCATTGTTTTGTTTACTAGTTAAAACAAGTACATGTATTAAATATACTTGTTCACTCTCTGATATTATAATTTCAATATGTAAAATCATAAATATATTAGTTCTAATTTTGAATAGTGAGATAATTGCTTAGAGTAGATAAAATTATTATTGGACGTATAAAGAATAAGGACTGCTCCCCAGAGTCGGCGCGAAACTGTAAGCAAGCAGACGGCGTGATAATGGATGTCGTGGGGTGATCCAAGTTCTTTCACGGAAAGAAAGCGTTCGTAAATAGATTAAATTAGTATGTAAAATGTAAAACAATAGTTAAAATACTAGACAAGAATACCAGGTAGAATTTCATGTGCAATAATGTGAGAATTTCCGCATTTAGTTAGAAGTTGAGAATATCGCCATAATTTGTAGTGTTGATGAACGTTATGAATAAACTCTTTTCTGTTTGAAGAACTACGGTCTGGACAATTTGAAAATCAGTTATAATACGCCTGTGCCCTGACTGTTCGTCCGTTCCCCCCATCCAGAGAATATTCATGCGCCACGAAAAGGGGCCGCAGGCAGTAACAATGGGTGTTATAATAATTTCATTTCGGACAATTAAGTAATTGTGGTCTGTAAACTTTTTTTGACAGGAGGGAAGGGCTTTAAATTAATTATGTCCCCTCAGTAACTCTTTCATATTTTTATAGGAACCGCATCCGCATGTGCTCTCTGTACAATTTAGGAATTTGTCCCCTCCCCCCCCCCCACAGAGTAAGTTGATAGTTTTAGATGAATTAATGTTTTATTGTGTAGATATTTGTTGTATCCTAATGTTAAGTAATTATAATAAAGCAGTCAAACAGCTATTTACCATTTTTAATGCCTTTAAACCAGTTAAGAGCTGAACAATACAGGTCAAAGGTCACATTGCTAACGGTGTTAGGAATAATTTTGTGATTTACTATAGTGATAGGCTGAATTAAAGGGACAATAACACTCTTGCTGGCTTGGCAGCTCCAGAAAATAATTAATAGCTTTATTTTAAGTGCTAGATAATTATGTGTCCTACCTGTTGTGTAAATTATCCATTACAACCTATTTTACTTGTCCAGATGGTTTGAAAAAATTTTAAAATCCAAGTCACATTTGAACTGGTTTACTTTAACCTTTTTGTAGCCATCTCTAATATTCTATTAGGAACATTATTTAAGACCCTACTAAAAATTATCAATGCCAACTATTTTAATTATTGTATCCGGAAACTATTAATATTCGCAAATCAGGCATATGTAATGATTTCTCCAATGCCATGTTTTAGATAAACCTAATTAATGTCAAGGTCATTAAAGATCCAAGTCATTGTTTTACGCTTCCGTAATTGCATTGTGGGAAATTTATCACTCTGTCCATGTTGAGTGATTTTATTGCAGATGTTTATTAAATATAAATAAATACTTAAATACATTTATTTCGTATTTGTCTTTATAGGTAAATAACTATTTTGTGGTACACGCAGACTACCTGAAATTTAACGACTCAAACCTTTAAGAGTATTTGAGGGAGGGTAACATGGCGAGCTTGCCAGGATAGTCTGCTCACACTACTTAGATTAAACTACTACGATGGAGCCTGGAATAGAAGTAATAGAAAATGGTATACATGTACACGATGGACAGAGTGATACAGCCACAATCACAACTTCAACTACACCAAGTAAGAAAGTGATCGAACTTCCATTAAGTTCTGAAAAAGTAAATGTACAAGTGGAACATATCGTCAAAAGTGACAATTCGCATATAAAAATAAAACCCTTTTCGGGGAAGGAAAGCGACGTTGAGCAATGGCTAAGACAGCCTGACAGGCAGAATTAGTTTTAGAGGATGAAAGTTTTAGCGATAAAAACAAGCGCCAGAAACTCCTCAGTAGTTTACTACCACCTGCGTCAGATTTGATCCGCTCCCTTGGTGATGTCTCCCCTCGGAACATTTGGAACGAAATAAATGAACTATATGGATCCACTTCAACGGGTGTTGAACTTTTACAGAAATTCTTCATGACTAGGAGAGAGGCTAGTGAAGATAGCTCAACATATTTGCAACGCCTCATTGTGAAAATAAACCAAGCCCATGAGCGTAATGGCATACCAGCCAATCTTATTGAAGAGACGATTTGCCATAACTGTGGACAGAACGGACATTTCCGATACAATTGCAGAGAGCCAGCTAACCCTGATTTAGTGTTCAAAAAACTCAAGGGCCTATCTTTAAACTAGATCGAGTTTCTACTGAGGACCGAGCAGAAACTCAACCAAATAAAGGTCCTGATATAAACTTTACCGTTTTAAAACAAAATCCAGTTAGACTTTTGAATAATCACTGTGTAGAGTTGACCCCAGGCGTGAAAGTGAGCCTTCGTGGTCTAGTCAATTCAAATTTAGAAAATTTGTCAATCAGACCGAGCAACATTTTACCGAACGGTGTAGTCATCAAGGATGCAAGTTTAGAAGGTAACGGCAACACCAGATTTATCAAACTTCTGATAAACAATTCTGCTAAAAGTGTAAAAACTATTCGCTCCAAAGATGTATTGGCCTATATTCAACATAATTCAGAAGAATTGGACAATAATTCTGTGATCGAAAGTTTAGTAGGACCTGCTTGTGAGACGGAAGGGTATGTCAATGGTATTAAGTGTGCCTCCCTTTTAGATAGTGGCTCACAGGTCACCACTGTTAGCAGAACTTCTTTGTTCCATTAGAGCCAATTACAGAAAGTCTTCACGTTAAAGGTGCTGGAGGACAAAGGATTAATTATGATGGTTATATCAGAATCAACATTGAACTTCCAGAGGATGTTGTGGGAACAGGTACACCAACATCAACACTAGCCTTGGTCTGTCCAGACACTCGATATACTAAGGACGTTCCAGTAATAATCGGAACTAACACTTTTCGGTCGCTCAGAGAATTCTGCAAGGAGAAATTTGGTCAACATTTTATAAACTCACTGAGTACTGTGTTACTATCTTTTGTCATTTGTTTATAATAATTACTATACAATGCTTCATTAATTGCATTGTGGGAAATTCATCACTCCGTTCATCTTGAGTAGTTTTAGTTACAGTTTCGACTAATATCAATAAATTATAAAATACATCAATTTTGTATTTGTCTTTATAGGTAAAGGTCCTGAATCCTTAAAAACAAAGACCCTAACCCTCTGACTTGAGGGAAGAGTTACACAGACATTGAGCAAGGAAATATCCTCAGTGGAGACCTTGCAGAAGAGTTAGGTCTCATTCAAAGAATTTATTCCTCTGATACTGAGTTGGGTACCGACCAACAAATGTCCATTATGAAACGATTTGAAGAGTTTCCAGGTCTCATGTAAACTACTGGAACACTACCGGGTGAACATTCACTGAAAATAGATCCAGAAACGAAAGGTGTAATACACGCATTTTGAAAACAGCCAGCATCGCTGAAATCTAAAATCAAAGAAACACTACTAGAAATGGAGGAAAATGGTTACACCACAAGAGTGGAGAAGCCAACTGAATGGGTCAGCCCCATGGTAGTCTCTCTCCCGAAGGAAAAGGCACGGATTTGCATAGACCCAAAAGATCTATATCGAGCCTTGAAACGAAGACACCATCCAATGAAAACAGTGGAAGAAGTCATTATTGACATACCAGATGGTGAAATATTCTCTGTACTGGACGCAAAAGAAGGATTTTTACAAATAAAGTTACATGAAGCATTCTCCGACCTAACAACCTTCAGCACGCCGACTGGTCGATAAAGATGGCTTCTTTTGCCTTTCGGAATAAAGTCAAGTCCTGAAATATATCAACGCATTATGGATGAAATGCTAGAAGGCATTTGTGGTGTCGGAGTCATGATGGATGATATTTTGATTGTAGGCAAAGACCTAGAACACCATGACAAAATACTGTGAAAAGTCTTCAGAAGAGCAACGAAGTACAATCTCAGATTAAACTTCACCAAATGCCGAATAAGTTCCCTGCGTGGGTCATATAACATCAAATGGTCTAAGTATAGGATATTAACCTACCCAAGGTTGATATGATAGAGAACACGCGGGCGCAGCCAAAGTGTTCTCTATCATATCAATCCGAGGGAGAGTAGGTTTATATCTGACATATACAACGGGTTCACCTTTAAATTTAATGGGCTCTTCTAAAAAAGGCAACTGTGATTGGATAATTGCTCGGCAGTTTCCGCCAAAATGCGAAAATTACCGAAGCTGTCACGTGGAAATGTTTATTTAAACGTCGCCATTTTGGAGAAAGCAAAAACAAAAGGGACAGTAAAACGAAGCCAGAAGAATAATCAATCTATTTTAGTCACCATAATGACGATAGAATTGATGTGAATGCACATATGATGAGGATCTATCCAAAGCCTGAGGAAAACTTGGAGTGCGTGGAGAAATAATGCGGGCGGAAAGAAAATTCTGAAAGATATCTTAGATGGAGTATGGTCATGGATAACCGATTTAAATATGCCGATAAGTACGCCGTCTATTTCGTTACTGAAAGCTACAAACTGTACTATAACAATGGGGTTTTTTATTGTCAAAAGAATAAAATTAATTTACTGTGTTCTTTGTATTATTTCGATCATCTACATCATCAGCGGTTGATATGAGCCGAATATATCGACCTGGGATGACGTCATCAGCGATTGATATAAAATATCAACCTGTCATGACGTCATCAGCGGTTGATACGAACCGAATATCAACCTATGATGACGTCACGAGAGGTTGTTATGAGATATAACTGCTATGGACATCAAAGAAAAAAACTACACCCAGTTGTATATAACCAGATATGAGTAAAGAAAGGAGTAAGACGGATACTAGGATTGGTTCAGTACCTGGTTAAATTCATCCTGATGCACCACTCAGAACATTACTAAAATCAGACATTGAATTCAGATGGGGTCATGAACAAGAATCAAGCTTTAATATAATAATTTACTTTTCTTTTAAACAAAGGGAGATGTAACATAACGTATTCTTTAAATACTTAAGCGGCCGTGCTAAAAACTCTAAATTTGGTCATCTCTATATACACTGCATGTATTGTACTGTATTATTGTCAAAGATATAAACGACCTTGATTAAACAATGTAATCGCTATGCTAGTCGTTCTAATAGCAGATCTACAGAAACCATAATGTTATTGTTATTAATTAAGCCATTAATCCATTTTCACTCTTATTTTGTTGTATCAGCACCCGTGAATAATTCCATTAAATTCATTAAAACCAAAGAATAATATTGTCTTCTATGAAATCGTACAAGACACCACTCAAGGCGCCAATGCTCCGCAAAGCTGCGACATGGTCCGACGAGACGGATTAATACAAATTTAGAGTGTAATTTACTTACAGTCAAGTCAATTGATATGCCATGCACGATGAATTAAAAGTTAGATTCTCAGATTCGCCAAGAAAGCCGCCTATGATATTTGTACTCAGCATTTCCCATGTCTAAGGAAGAAGAAAGTATCAAACATAAGAGGCGTGTCCTTGGAGGCATCAAAGGTTCTGTAAAAAGTCCAAATACCCCAGAACTTTTGCCAAAAATACAAGCACCAGTCAATAACCTCAAGAAAAAGGAGCAAATATTAGAAACACTAAATGATGAAATAGTAGCTTACACCAAACATGATAGTATTGATGAAGAAATTGCCACGTCTGATGACTTCACAACTTTCGTCGGTTCGGCCATATTAAAGTTCGAACAACTGTTGATCAGTATTTTTCCCCAGAATCAAAGGTTAATGACATTGTTCCAGACATTGAGGGTTTGGAAAATTCACTTTCGCATGATGCTGGCCCTGCTCTCAACACAGGGCGCACCAATGATGCATAAACAGATGAACCAAGAAATACGAAAATGGTTTCACCCAAACAAGTTCACGTGTGAAATTGCCAGAATTGTCTATGGTGGAGTTTCATGAAAAATTGGAAAGCTGAACCACATTTTGGGATTCGTTTGAATCCACTGTTGATAATCATCCATTGATAAATTTAAGCATTTGCTTAGCTGTGTTAAAAGAGAGAGAGAAAGAGAGAGAGAGAGAGAGCTTGGGTTTAACGTCAACTGGATACAAACTAGGTCATTTCGAGACTAACATATGGTTTTTAATTTTATTTCAATAATTCGCAAACGCGTAGTCTTTAGCAGTGGGAGGAAACCCGAGTGCCCAGTGTTAAAGGAGAGGCTGCTCACACCATCGGTGGTTTATTTATAACATCAGATAAAATGGAAAATCGTGGCTATTAGTTTTGTCTTGCCGACTTCAGTAATGAAGGTCGAGACTAAGTAAAACTTTCATCCACTTAGTTCTCGGTTCGTAGTGGATCAATTTGACTAGAATTTTCAGCAAATTGACTTTACATTATGTATTAAGAAATCTCAACTCGTTATGTAATCATCTCCCATTATGTATCTTTCGGGACCAACACATGGTTTCATTTTATTCCAATAAATCGCTTGGGCGTAGGGTCTTTAGCAGTCGAAGGAAACCGGAGGTCCAGGAGAAAACCCACGAGGTTGGACAAGCGACCCTACTCCTTGTCACGTACAACCGGGGATTTGAAACCATGCCATTTGACTCAATGATAGGATTTATGATACAGCACGCACGTGCTGACCATTCGCACCCCCCCCCCCCCATAAAAATAGGACTAGGCAATGAGCCATATGCTCAGAGGTTAAGGTTAAGCTGGGTGAACATTGGTAAAACATGTTTAGGTCCCGTTTATCAACCAGAAATAGTGAACGTGAACAAAACTTGTGTACTAGGTAACGGTAGAACTTCGGTTTTAAAACCAAGTCCAAATAATTTCGACTTGCAGGAAATATTATATGAAATTGGAATCGGACCTGGTTTATTTCAGAAAACCAAGGACGGCGACACACAAGGCTACTCACAAGAGGATAAGGAATTTTTAAAGATTATGAACTCGGAATTCATACAAACGCCAGAGGGTATAATTGGAGTGCACCACTGCCGTTTAAAAAGGACCGCCCTCAACTCGAGAACAACTACGAACAGGCTCTTAATAGACCTTCAGTCTTGCCAGGGGTTTAAGGAAAAATCCAAGTAAACAAGAACCTTTTTGCCAATTTATGGAAAAAATATTTTTAAAGGGGCATGCAGAAATAGTTGATCATTAAGCAAAGGAGGGGAGTGTTTCTTTATCATTTCGGACCCAGCCATACCTTGTCTTTATCATTTCGATTCCGATAAGTGTCAGTGGTGCGGGGTACGATGACACGCACGCCTCAACATCCATATATTCTCTACATTTCATGACGCGTTTTGATGGACATTTTAATCAATCGATATCAATTGATTGATTTCTTCAGGTGTTTGAATCATGCATGGAACTTAATAATTTACGTACAATCCAGAAGAAAAATAAAGGCTGCCTTCTACTTATTGTTAAGAGGCTCGGCAAAAATACGTCACATACGTTTGGATCACGTGGCGTGATGATGGCGCTATCAAACAGCGGCATGGAGACCACTCCATTTGTACAGCCGTCTGCAGATGGATTGGATTTTACGCCGACACAGACATTGCCGAAATGGTTAAAACGATTTGGAAGATATCGTTCTGCATCATGAATCAGTCGCAAAACAAGTGAATATGCTGATTTACGAAATGGGACCAGAAGAGGTCGAAGATATTTTTCTCGGGTTTTCGTTTATGGAAGACGAAGATGCCACGACATAGTGAAATTAAACCAACATTTTATTGTTAGAAAAAATACCATCAATGAAAGAGAAAAATTGACACGAGGCAGAATTGTTGTTGGAAAGCAGCAAGTCTGTAACATCAAAAATGATACATGGTCTACAGGCGTAAAGGCCGTTACAACCTGTTTCCCCTGTCACAACTATCACTGCCATAGTAGACTGTTCTAAAAAAAAAAAAACCTGTTCAATATGCCTCAGTAGACTGCTCCCCCAAAACCATGCTTTTGGAACTTCCTGTTAGTAGGATTGTTGCACCATAAAGTGAAAAACAACACTTTTAAGTTTTATAATTAAACAAGATTGTGACATGGTGTCAGAAGTGGCAAATAAACCCACATTCTAAACAATACAGAACAACTTCTAAGATAACAGAGAATTATCAAATTAACATATATAAACATATATTGTTGCAAGAGAAACCATCTCAAGTTAAACAAATGGCTGACTCGGGATATTCACCCCCTCAATGAATTGTGAGAGCTTGGACCTACCAGATGAGATTTCTCGATTCTACTAATACTGCAATCTAATATTTCAAGGGCCATACCCAAGTAAGAACAATAAAGAGAAGGCGTCATTCATTTTAATTTGGATTGGAAGAACCGGATTAGACATCTATAATAGTTTTACCTGGGACGACGAAACAGACAAAAACAAACCAGATAAAATATGGCAGAAATTTAAACAGCACCCTGCCCCTAAAATAATCATATATTGGCACGATTTCTACTTCAACAATTCAAACAGAGGCAAGACGAACCAGTTGATGGTTTCAGGTCAAGATGCAGAAATCAAACAAAGAAATGCAAATTCCGCGATGAAGAAGCCCTTTCAGAACGGTTTATAGAACAATTGAAAATCGGTTCTCAACACAAGAAAGAATGTACAGGTAAAGGAGATATGCTTGACTTGGATAAAGAAATCAATATTGCATGAACGCGTGAAGCAACCTTAATCCAGATGTATGATGAACCTTCAAACTAGGAAGCAAAGGCTTGTGGTGTCACTCGAGCAGATGAGGCAGGACAGTGAGTAAACACTGCTACCTAGCATTCCAACACTTAAAGAAAGATAGGATTTCATTCCAGGAGAAAGCATGTAAGGTGATGCCGGTAAACAAAACTTAGAAAAGTTCGAAATAGAACCACTTCACTCAAGTTCATAGAAATTGAAATCATGGCAAGGGGATTAAAGTTTTCCAGATTACAAAATCTTTAGAAAATCAAGTGAATGGTTTGATTATATCGGATCCTGATAACTCAAATGTTCCAGATGTCATTCACCAGTCGTAAAAAACGCAACAGACTGGTGAAATAGAAGTGAACGAGATGGCTCCGTTTTTGAGAGAAACAAAATCCGAAGCTTGAGAATACAAGGAATATTTCATCACGTCAGGATCAAGACTCGCTAAGATTCCTTTGGTGGGACCGAAGTGATATAAACTCAAAGCCCTAGGCCTAGAAATAGCAGTGCCATTTTGTAGGCACGTTTTTTGGGCTTCTGACTCCGTCTGTGTTGCAACCTCAGCCCTCAGAAGACTCGGCCCTCAGAAGAATATCCACGGATATTGTGGAGAACAGACTCATACAAGAAGACAATGCCCAGCCAACAACAAGATATGTAAGATATGCCAGCCTTCAGAAGACTAAGCCCTCGGAAGAAGAGCAATAGCTTCAGACAACAAAAATCTCTATGCTGAACTGACAATAAAAACTGTAGGTAAAGATTTGTATGTTGACAATCTGTTGATGTCTGTCCCAACAGTAGACATAGCTATAGAATCAGGGCACAATATAGGCATATGTGAAAAAAGGTTGTGTTAACCTTATAAAGCTTAACAGTAACAGCAAAGAAGTATTGCCAACATTTCCTGTACAGAAATTAGCAGAAAAAACATTGATTTAGACTTTGAAGAATGATCGAAACAAAAGTTTAGTGAATTCAGCGGAATGTTGAAAATGACCCTTTAGGTTTTCATCGTATCGACCTGCGTAAACCTACTACGGTGCGCGGGGTTCGGTCAACAATTTGATGGGTTTTTTTTACCCACTGAGTATAATTGCGCCAGTACTTCTACCGGTGAAATTAATAATGGAGGAACTGTGGAGAACACAGTGGAAGTGGGACAAACCCCTAGAACGACAACTATTAGACCGATGGTTGAAGTGGAAGAGGAACTAACACGAAATACGAAATAGAACATGTAAAAATTGAAAGGTGTTACTTTAGTAACTGTGAACACTTTCATTTATCCAATTACATAATTTTCCCCCATAGTTTATAATTTGCGTATAGATTTGTATCCGTTCTACTCATACAATATGACAATGTAGAAATAGAATGTAAATTTATTATTGGAAAATCAAATAATGAACCCTTTAAAATTAAAAGTTTGCCACAGAATAAACGGCTCCTAGGACGTATTGAAAATGTTTTTGAAGAACTCAATAGACTTGTCAAATCAGCAGAAGTGAATGTGATAATTATTGATCGTTGTTTTACTATTTCTACTTTCGTTTTGTTATTGACGGAAGTACTTCAGGTGGCGCTATTTGCGTCCTTAATCTTGACCTTATGATTTTGCCATGCTTCCTTCAAGTTGATTAAAGCTTATAAAAGCCATCATCATACGTCTTATTAATCACATTTATTACAATTTAATCAACTTAGAAGTATTCTATTAGAAATGGATCGACATCTTAGATAGGACCGTATCGATACGGACCCAAACTCTCCCGACGCAGCAAAGTCATGGCGACATTGGGAACGGACTTTCGAGAACTTTCTTGTAACATAATGTAATCTTATTACTCAGTTGTATGGCTCCATATATATATATACAGGTCTACTTTGTATTAGAGTTACCCCCCCCCCCTTCACTTGGAATAAACATGACTCCCTAATACAATCTTTGTCTACAGTGCTCAGCCCTTATCCTGAACCATCTAGCCTACAAGATAAACATGGTGTCAGAAGTGGTTAAACTTAAACCTGAACATCAATTACAACAGATAGGTGGTATAAAGACCGAAATATTCATTTTAAAACCTTGGTATTTCGGAAATCCATCTCATCCACATTTTCGTCAACTAAATAGGACAAAATGGCATCCCAAGACTCTATTCTGGGCCCAACTATCGATTGGTGTTCAAAGAATTTGTTAGAGAGCTGGAAGAAATTCAAGCAACATGTAAATTTGATGTTCCAAGGGCCACTCAAAAGCTAGCGCTGCAGAACAGTGTGTATATCTGCTAATTTGGTCAGGGGAAAAAGGCAGGGATATTTTTAATACATTCCCAGTCGCCGCGTGAGAAAGCAACAGTTTGACTGATTTATATGTCCAGTTTGAACAATATGTCATATTCGCTAGATATGTATTTCTGTCTCGTAACGAAGAGGAAGGTGAATCCAGTATACATCTTGACAAAGACATCGTTCCTGTCATAGCTATAGAATCAGGGCACAATATAGGCCTATGTGAAAAAAGGTTGTTTTAACCTAATGAAGTTTAACAGTAACAGCAAAGAAGTATTGTCAACATTTCCTGTAAAAAATTAGCAGAAAAAAACATTGATTTAGGGGAAGTGCAGGTAATTTGGTCTTGTTGTTAAATTGAACCTTTAGCATTTTAGGCGAATGGGGGAATTATGCGCGTATTTGATCCTGTCATCGTGTTCCTGGCCACTTCAAACCACAACTTAAAAAATGGCGAAGCTGAAATCAAACCGTAAGTATATTTTTTATATGTTTAAAGATTTCTTGCCCATATGATGTAATTTTGTGCTTGCGCGAATTAAGGTATTATACTCCCCAGCCATGAGAAATAATGGTTTAACGACCCAAATACTCTACAGAAGAATATATTCTACCGTTCTGTGGTCAGTTTTGTTTGATACAAAGAGAAGACAAGGCGCTATTAGAGCATACTGAGGGGCATGCTGTGTTGCCAAATTGAAACTGAAAGTTGAAGGTAAAATGAACTGGGGGTTCGATTTACCAGCATGGGGGTTCATTTTAGTAGCATGGGGGTTCATTTTAACTGCAGCATACTCATACATGATCATTAGTATTTAAAATGGTAATAATAACTGCTGTTTGGGTTGATTTAAGGTTTGCATGGATATGGGGCTATAATGGATGGGATCGAGTGTGGGTGGTAGTTCTGAAAAGTAGGCCTTTATGGGGCTATGATAAAAGTAACCCATACTGATTCATAGAATGGAAGTTTGCTATAGTCAATAATGTATGTCTATTTAACCGGTAATGTATTTTTTGTTTATGTTTCAGGAAAACGTGAAAGCTACAACAGATGGTCGTCCGAAGACATGAAGACCGCCCTTCACCTCTACAGAAATCAAGCTGGTGGATTGAATGAGGTCTGTCGGAGATTCAATATCTCCAAGTCCACTTTTCTTCGACATTTGCGTGGAACTAACAAGTTCAGTAAGGAGAATATTAAAGGAAGTGGAGGGAGGCCTGTGTTTCCTCCTGAATTGGAAGCTGAACTTGTCAAATACATATTACAACTTGAAAGGGTGCTGTTTGGAATAACAAAGAAGGACTTGCTGAGACTTGCCTTTCAGTTGGCCGACAGAAATGGCCTGTCATCAAACTTTAACGCAGATACGAAGTCGGCAGGTCGCTACTGGTTTGAAAACTTTTTGAGGCGCAACCCAGAGATTTCGCTGAGAACTCCAGAGGCGACATCCATAGCAAGGGCATCGGGTTTCTCACGGCCCAATGTCGAACAGTTTTTTAACATCCTTCAGGAGGCAGTTGAGCAGAAAAAATATGATTAGCACCATATCTTTAATATGGATGAGACAGGCGTCTCAACTGTGCAAAAAAGACCACAAAAAATTCTGGCGGCGAAGGGAAAGCACCAAGTTGGAACCGTGTCATCAGCCGAAAGACGCGTGAACACGACAGTCGTCGTATCAATGAATGCAGCTGGCACATACCTGCCTCCTCCTATGCTTATATTTAAGAGGAAAAGATTGGGTAACTCCTTTAAACCTGATGTCCCTCCTGGTTTTTTGCTAGAGTGTCAGGAAAAGGGTTGGATGAACTGTGAGCTTTTCCTTAAATGGATCAAACATTTTGCTCAGCATGTCAAACCCAGCAAAAATAACCCAGTTTTGCTCATATTGGATGGTCACTCCAGCCACACATCGAATCTTGAAGCTATCGAGTTCGCTCGGGAAAATCATATCGACATCATAAGCCTCCCGCCACATTGTACCCACAAACTCCAGCCATTCCAAACCTACTATGACGAAGCCCTGGAAACAAAACTTCGAAGCAACCCGGGGTTTGGAATTCTTAGCAGTCAAGTTCCAGGCTTGGGATTGGGTGGGTTAGGGTTAGGGTTTTCTAAGGCAGCATCAATTGCTACAGCTGAGAATGCCTTCCTAAAATGTGGAATCTGGCCCATCAACAGACACATCTTCAATGATGAAGAGTTTGCTCCAACAGACATTGTCCAGAGATCAGTACCCAATGCTGTGCCTGTTGTTAATGCAGCACACACTTCAGATAATCCAACTGATACCTCTGACACTGAGCCAGTGTTGCCAACTGCTATACCCACACCAACAGACAGTGTCGCCCAAGCGTCGCCTGTAAGCTTACCACCAATAACAGTGACAGAGGATCCAGTAAACAGCAGCCCTACAGTTGTCGGCGATACCATCACATTTCCAGTCATTTCGGTGGAGAATATTAATTTTCAAGTTGTCCCTACGAATATGGATGGTAGATGTTTTTTTAGGAGTATTGCTATTGCTGCCTGAACCAATCTGCAAGCATCAGTCAGAAATGAAAGTGGTGAGCCAGTCAATACTTTAGACGCAATTTTAGAACGCTCCAAAGCAGACAGTCTGCGGAGCTCAGTAATGGAACACATCATCGAGAATTTCGCATCAATGGATTTATCTTCATTAACAGTGCTGAACAGTGACTTGCCCCCTTCGAAACAATGTGCTAGTCTCATTGAAAGGTTTGAATTTATGTCAAATCCCACTGAGTGTGTAGGGGAGTTCGAAATAATGTCTACAGCGAGGGTTATTGACAAACATATTATCATCCTGGACACAGACTTCAAAGTGATCAATAATTATCTGCCAAAGCCTGAAGCTGTTATGGAGAACAATTTCCTTCGGTTCCAAACTATGGGAGAGTATGTTGGACACTACGACCTTTTGCTTCCATTGTCAATTAGTGTTACAGAATCCAACACTTGCGCTGAAAATGGATCAGTCGGACATCTTGACAACGGAGTGGTGAAGGAATATGTTAGTGTGCTCGACATTTCTCCCTTCCTGTTAAAAAAACAAAAGTGGAGACCATGAGAAAGCGCAAATGTCAGAAGTCAACCCTGCTGACTGGGAGCCCCCCACAAGAAAATTTTGATGTTGAAAGATCAGCAGACAAATGAAACAGACAAATGATCAGAAGACAGAAGAAATAGAAGCTAGCTGGTTTTGTTTTATGTGTGAGGGAAGCCAGAAAGAAGCAATGATCCAGATCCAGTGCAGGATCAAACTGATCCCGCAGTGAATATTCGCTTGGCCGCTACAATCACTGATAAGCATGACATCGACGAGGCTTAATGAGTACGGCATATTAACTCCGACAAATTAAATTCTCAAACATTTTTTTGAGGTAAAAGAAAAATAAATAAAGACGTTTGAAGTATTTGGAGTTAAAAAATATTTCCTATTTAGTGTAAATGGGTATTAAAACGAGTAAAATGCATCATTTTGCCCGAAGCAGTTGGGTGTTAAGTAAACATTGCACGAGCCGTTGAGCCAATGACTAACGGCGCGTGCAGTCAACGCACCTGTTGTGAACTGTCGTCTGTTACAGAGATATTTCGTAAGTAATTCTCTGTGAAACAGATTGGTGCAGGATGTGCAAGAGATGGGTCCATGTTCAGTGTGCTGGTGTGGATGCATCATGTGTTGTCTATGCATGTGATCATTGTATTGACCGGTAGACTACTTCTACTTCTGTGCTTGCTATATGATATATGATTGTTCTGTGCTTGCTATATGATTGTTTATTTTTATCAGTAAACTGTATACTATAATGATAATAAACAATAATTCAGCTTATAAACATGTGTTTGTAAATTGAACCCTATCGGAAGGTATATTGAACCCCCTGGTACAATTTACCTTCAGCAATGGACCAATTTACTAACACATGCAGCTAAATTGAAACTTTTTGTTCAATTTTTAGATATTAGTCTAATTATGTCAGAACACCTGTCTGATTAAAACAAAAACACCACGGTTGAAGATTTGAATAGTCTCTTGCTTCATACTAAAATATACACGTCTACACCGTTTCATAAAAAAGTTATAGCTATTCATCTTTAAGGGGTTCAATATACCTGCTCTTCCCCTAGACTTTGACGAATGATCGAAAACAAAAGCTTTGTGAATTCAGCAGAATGTTGAAAATGACCCTTTAGGTTTTCGTCGTATCGACCTGCGTAAACCTACTACGGTGCGCGGGGTTCGGTCAACAATTTGATGGGGTTTTTGACCCACTGAGTATAATTGTACCATTACATCTACCGGTGAAATTTATAATGGGGGAACTGTGGAGAACACAGTGGAAGTAGGATAAACCCTTAGATGGACATGTGCCTCTCCAGATCAAGAGCTTACTTTTTTACTTTGATATACATCCGGAAAACCCAAAGGATTAGTAAATACCTTTCGATGAAGAGTTCACCCAAACGCTAAAGTGAAACTAGAAAACTTCTGGAAAACTATGGAAGAACACTTCGGCCATAATTGTGAAGTAACAAATGCACTTATAGAAAATCTGATCAAAACTGCACACTTCAAAGCTAGTCAAAGAGGAGCACTTCAGACATTTTATCATATATGTGAAGATGTTAATAGGCAAATCTCATATCTGAAAGGACTTACATGTAGCATATCGGATTCTTCATACTTTATGAAATCTCTCGTTGAAAAGATTCCACGAGTTATCAAGGACAAATAGGATATGGTTGATAAAGGAAATGAAGATTATCCACCATTCTCTTGTCGGTGGACACTTTGAAAAATGATGTATTACACATGTTTTATCCCAATAAAGTTCAACAGGAATACTTGCAAAGAAGTGTTGTCCACGTTTCTTGCAGAAAAATTAGAAGAAAAAAACAATTAATTTAGACTTTGACGAATTACCGAAAACAAAAGCTTTGGGAATTCAGTGGAATGTTGAAAATAACCTGCTTAAACATGAGTTGGGTTCGATCAACAATTTGTAGTGTTTTTGACCCACTGAGTATATTGGCGCCAGTACTTCTACCGGCGAAATTAATAATGCAGGAACTGTGGAGAAAACAGTGGAAGTGGGACAAACCCCTAGAACGACAACTATTAGAGTTAGACCGATCGTTACAGTGGAAGATGAACTTACACAAAATAGAACATGTAAAAATTCTAAGATACTATCTAAGACACTCTGAACACTCTAATTCTTTACATTATTTTTCCCATAGTTCATAGATTTGTATCTGCTCTACCCATACAATATGACAATGGAGAAATAGAATCTAAATTTATTATTGGAAAATCAAATAATGAACCCTTTAAAATTATAAGTTTGTCACGGAATAAATGGCTCCTAGGACGGATTGAAAATGTTTTTGAAGAACTCAATGGACTTGTCGAATCAGCAGAAGTGAAACAAAAAATGTTTGTTGTTTTTTTTTTTTAGAGAACAATATTAGTATTGTGGGTTTTTTTAGAAGTTCATAATTCTGATCTGTACAAAGATAAATTGTTGAATCAGAATGTTGAAAGTTTGAAAGATTCCTTCATAAGATCTGTTTTAACTACTTGGTAAAAAAAATTTGCTAGAAAGATTCCTTATAAGATGGGTTTTAAATACTTGGTTACAAATACTTGTTACAAAGAATACCTTTTTTTGTTTGATATAATGGTAACAAAGATAACTTTTTTTTAATTATTTTTTTGATTTATATACTTTTTTAAATATTTTTTTTAATGTTACTATAGTAGGTGATGAAGCTGTCTAAAGTGAGGCCTTTCATTTCATCGTTATGCATGATGACTACACTGGTATATATATTTTGTTTTAGCAAAAAGGAATAATTAACGCATTGGTGAACTAGAACCAAAATGCTGTGATGTTACTTAGCAACACAGCCATATTGAATTTTTGGAAAATCAAGGCAAGAACATATTGGTTTTTTTTTTAAAATTGTAGAAGCTTGTTTAGGACAGGTCACCAATTAAATCAAATCTCACTCACTCCTATGTTGAAAGATGTTATAGATGGACTATTGTTGAAATAATGTTGAAAGATGTTATATATAGATGCGTTATTGTTGAAAGATAATAATACTTGAATAGCTTTGTGAGATATTAAAGTTTTGGTGACTTGATGGGATGAAACATTGATATTAAAACCTGCCTGTCAAAATGATCATGATTTAAGTAACTGAGCTTATAGCTGTAACAATAATTAAAATTCATACTGACCACCACCGCCGATTTACCCACAACGACAAACGCCTCAACCTACCATATAATGTAGCATAATGATGGAGCGAGGTGTCTGACAAACAAATTTCATTTTTAGTCAACACAGTACACAAATGGAATATCAGCCAATAAACGATTCATATGGAGATATTATTGTATATCAAGTCTAATTGCAATAAAACGTCTGACAAGATCGGGAGGGTTGTTGGCAAGTGTGAGCTGGGTGTTTAATAAAGATGATGGACAATAATGGTGGTGCAGCTCGATTCCATAAACTCGACTTGAATTCAACACAGGACAGTTATTCACTGTTTGATGGTGATGAACAAGCTAGGATTCACGAAGCCACATGGGGATAAACTAGACTGGAATTCACGATACCACTGGATGCACATCGACACTACATGTATAATGACAAGATTCCACAATCAATGGACGGAATGCACCTCATGACACGACAGTGACAAGATTCTATAGTTATTACACTGGATGCACCTTGACACGGCAGTGGTAAGTTCACACCGTCATTTATCTATTAATTCTATTCAGGGATCTCTGGGTGAGATAACACAATACATTACTAAATCTGAATTATTGTCCAGGCACCTGTTGTGGTTATTGTCTACCCATGTTTCGTGATTGTCTAGCCATGTTCCATGGTTTTTTTCTAGCCAAATTTTGTAATTGTTGTCTAGCCACGTCCTGTTGTTGTTTCAAACATCGTCTGACGAATCCTTTCTTCATCTTTAATAATTCGTTAACTGATTTTCTCCAACAATAACCTTTCTATTCACACACAATCCATTAATTCTGAATTTGTATCGTTTTCATCATCTTCCTCCATACCCTCCCCATCCCCGGTATCCTCACCCTGTTCTTCCCCCTCTCCGTCATCTTCTGATGCCGCTTCTAGTAATTGTATTTCTCTCATTTTAGCCACCACGTGTCTAGATCGTCTAGTTCCTGTTACAATAAAACAATTGATGTAGATAATTAAACTAATTCAAATACAGGTCATGATTTTGTTTCGTTTTTTTATACTTTCGATGGTCTACACTACATGGAGATCAGACAACTTGTACTGGGAAGAATCATACGAGCGGCTTTTGACCCAATGACTTCAGACATTGATTAATCAATCAGCGTTAACGTTTCTAGGGATTTACCCACAGTTCCCAGTCAGAGCATGCCAAGAAATCGCCATATCAGACCGTTTCGTTGGCTATATCCTGACATGAACTAGAACGCCTGTTAATAACAGCAGCACGACGAGAAATCATTGTAACAGATCGTTTCATTGGCTAATTCCTCCTGTTGTTAACAACTCTTCCTGATCCTAGTGTAGTAAAGACAAGTAAAACAAGACTGGAATAACCAGATGTCATTCAATTTGGACTCTTTGCATATTTCTCCAACTATAACTGATTAGAATTTACAGTAAAAGCAGCTAGCTATGGGCCTGAAATCAGCTTATATACATTTCTAGGTGTCAAAGAAAATAGATTTAGCTCCATTAACAAAGGGAAAGATGTTTTACTGTATAACTTACCATCAGGTGGTAAAGGGAAAGATGTTTTACAGATGATATTTTCTACATGTTGATATAACGTATCTCTAGCTAGTTCATAGAAATCTGGTATACACCATCCTTCCTTCTCAGTACAAACTTTCTCCTATAAACAATCAAACATAATCAAATGAAATAGGGTTTAACATCATATTGTTCTGCTCCGAACTGGGCTAATGAAGTTGGGGTTTACCGTCCTACTCTTCTGTTCCGAACTGGGATAATCAAGACGGACATGCGCCATACAGTGTGCTATAAGGGAAATTTTGCCCCGACAGCGGCACTACCATTTACTCTTACATTAACTTCCAACTGTCAAGCGATCTTTTACGTGCACACCAATGTGTACAAGTGACCTCGTTTTTTTCGTCCCATCTGAACGACTAGACAGCTGTCCTTGCCAGATCCTGTCCTGTATCACCGACAAATGGAAACCACGCAGGTAATCTCTAGATTTTTACATAACAAGGTTGGTTTGAACTTACTTGAATATTATTTTGATTAGGGTGGATTTGAACTTACTTGGTTATTATTTTGGTTAAGGAGGGTTTGAACTTTCTCATCTTCTATATCACACATCTGGTAAAACATTTGACGATACGGTGGTAAAACATCCGGACGGAATTTATACGTACTTTCCTATAAAAATAAATACATATTACTTCAATATTACAACAAAACAATGATGAATGATTCAATAAAAACCATAGAACCATTGCAAATAATACAGTATAAACGACGATACCATTGAAAATTATCCCTTTATCAAAGGTATAAAGAGGGTAAATATTCCTGAACAGGTCCCTGGAGGTACATGTGCTGTTTTGTTAAGAAAACGTAATTTTGTGTGAAAAGCCCTTAAAACTCTCTATCTTGGGGCTGAGCAATTAACTCACGATACGTGATACATATTCAATCAACTTAAATCCCTAGACCGGTGTCCCAAGCTGTATTATATGGTGTCTGGATAAAACCAGACTTTTATTTCATAAAAATAAGGTGTAGGTGAAATTTATTTTTCTTTCAAGTATAGCACAGCAGTAGATTATCAGGTCACACAACGAAATAACTGACCCGAAATCTTAAAAGGGTTATGTGTCAGAATAATGCCCAAACGACTCAATATTTTGAGCTGAAATTTTGAGACAAGGTCAATACACCACTCCTCTATATTTCCACGCTTAAATTTCATACGTACTCAGACTTTTATTTCTGAGACTCTGTTAAAATCGGGATGGTCCCTTAAACACAATAATTTAAATTCAATACATTCATTGGTATGACTTCAATGAAGGGAGGATAAGACAAGTGATATGAGGTCACAAACTTTTGTTTGTAAAACAATCCTTGCCGCTGGAGTTTGTATCCTTTGAAGGCCTTTACCTGTTATTTGTTCATTCCAGGTAATATAAAAGAAATGAAATGAAATAGGATTTTACTTGCTACTGTTTTGCTCTAACTGGGCTAACACAGAGGGCCATGTGTCATACAGTGTGCAATGACAAAAATTGTGCCGAAAAGCGGCACAACGGTATTCTCTTATATATTGAATTCCAATTGCCAAGGGATCTTTTTATGCCCAGGACACTGTGAACAAGGGACACCGAGTGACTATACACTGTGTCCCTTGTAAGGCCCTCATTCCTGAACAAACACCTGGATCAAACATGGGATCTCCAGATTAGCGAGCCAACGTCTTACTCACTGAACCACCATACAAAATAAAATCGTTATTTCATTAAATTAACCCATAATTCCCCTCGGCATACAATAATATAAACAAATCTGATTACATGTTTAACTCACAAGAAAAGCTGAGGGTTCTTTTTTCTCGACCTCACTGCCATCGAGATGTGCGGTGGATATCTGAGCAATGGTAGATCGTGGTTTATTAACAGTCGTGGGTAAGGAATAGCTGTAACTACTTCGTTTATGACCAATAGGCATTCTATCACCAGCTCCCCCTGTACAATAAAAATAATATCAGTTTAACCCTTTATCACTACGTACACGTAAATATTGACTACCCCCAGTTACTTGAAGAAAATAAGAAGACAGTGATATATTATTGACAGTTTATCCCTGAACGGTTAGAAACTGATTAAAATACAGATCCATATTCCCAATGGCTTACACTACATGAAGCTCTGACCGCGGCCGGTTGTTGCGATAGGTCAAATCAGAGGTCATTAGAGTGGATTTTGATCCTATGAGAAACCAATCAGCATTTATGTTACCCACAGTTCCTTGCATCACATGCCAAATGTTCACCGTAACAGACCTTTTCATTGGCTAATCTCTCACATCATTCAGAACATGTCAATAACAACTCTTCCAGATCCTAGTGTAATAAAGACAAGTGAAACGAAAATTTGAACTATAAAAACAAAATGAATTAATAGTATCTGTGTTTTAATCATATTTTGAATGGTCCAGAACTGCTGTTCCTTATACACCTCCTAAAACCGCCAAAGATATGTGAATAGTTATCCCTAGTGCAAGACTGTTTGGTTTGTGTGTGTCACAGTTTTGCAAGAATTGGTTTCCGGTGGTCTAAGTGCCAGAGGGTTAATAACACCGAGCACCGCGAACAGTCAATATGTTATTTCTAAAATCTTAAAAATTAACTGCAGCCATACAGGTAGAATATTCTGGTGTTCATTTAATCCGGTAATAAAGATGTCCCCGATCAAGTCTTAATGTGTCCATGGTTTATGTATCAGTGCAGTACACCCATCTGAAATTACTACAATAATATATATACTAACTTTGTTTCCGTCTGAAATCTAACGTCTGGTATTTTTTAGCCCCTGGATCTTTCCGGGGATCGTATCCAAACTTCACCCACAAACTCCTCCACGGACCAGTCGTCATAAAATAGGATACGAGCGGTAACACGAACTTGAGTCTAGCTAAATATTTCTGATCTAGATGGCATCGTAATCCGTTCTTCGACCAGACAGGTCTCTTCTCAAATAACTGAAATGCAATATTTTATTACAAGTCACTTATCACTGACATCAAGTAAACGTAGGTTGCCAGGCAACAGTAGCTATGTCATTGTCAAATATTTATTGTTTTTTAGGTAATGAGGGCATTTTTACTAGACATCGGGAAGAACAACTCATTTAGTAGTTACCACAAATAATTAGGCTAATTAACATTCACACTTAAGAACTTTTGCATCAGACAGCTATACAATTTTAAAAGATTTAATCCCGAAGGGTCCCCACATTCTTTATATTTATACCTAACATTTGTCATACAAATCAATAGGGTTCATCTCATGACAAATTTAACAATAAGGTGTAGTTTTTAGTACCTCTTGTACGATTTGTTTGGCTTCACTGAGGTTTTTTATTTTACTGTGTAGAGCTGTACTGGCTCCCTCCATGGGTCCATTAGGGGTCGGGTCATTATACCCGACAAATATGGTAAATATTGTCCTCTTTCTTCGAGCTGAAATAAAACAAATATCAAATCACAATTAATGCCGGTCAATTTATTTGTAAATCCTTTTGTATAAATAATATGAAATGAAATGGAGTTTAACGTCCTACTCTTCTGCTCCTAACCTGGCCTGATGAAGATGGACATACGCCAAACGGTGGCTACAAGGAAAATTACCCGGGCAGCGGCGCTACGGCCTACTCTTATATCAAATTCCAACTGCCAAGGGATCTTTTACATGCATGCCAATGTGTACACGGGACCTTGGTTTTTTGTCCCATCCTAATGACTAGACAGCTGTCCTTGTCATGCCCTCTACCTTTTGTATAAACAAATAACAAATGTCAACACAAGCCTTTCCCAGAGACATGTTATCTTCAGATATTACAATTACATGTTCCATTTTTGTATAAATTCCAACTTCGTGGGTTTTCTCCAGGTCTTCGGGTTTCTTACCACAGCTAAAGATCTCTACGCAAAAGTGAATTATTGAAATAACAATGAACCATATGTTAGTCCCGAAATGACCTAGTTTATGTGAAGTGGACATTAAACCCCAGTTCTCTCTCTTTCTTCATATAGGACATTGAGGTTCAGTGGCCGAGTTGTCTAACAGGCGAGCCTTAGGTCATTTGGTCTGTTATTGAGTCAACTTGTGTGGTTTCGATTCTCAGCTTGTACGTGACAAGGAGTAGGGTCGCCTGCTCAACTACGTGGGTTTGGCCTGGGTCCTTTGGTTTCTTCCAATCGTTAAAAACCCCTACATACAAGCCAACTATTGAAATAAGAGAGCGAGAGAGAAATGGGGTTTAATGTCCACTCGACACAAACTAAGTCATTTTGAGACGGCGCCCCTATCTCCATGCCACATACGCTCACACCAGGGCTCGAAACCATCCCAACCCCCCTACTGAAATAAAATTGAACTATATGTTAGTAACTTAGTCCTGAAGTCATTTCAGAAATTTTCTAACCAACACCGGACGGAATGGAGAATGTTATACAAGATCAATGAAGTCATTTTAACTAACCTGTTCCAATTAAATTCTCATCTAGAGTTTCATTTGGTTTCTCGGAATCTTTATGGAATTGATTCTGTCGGAACATGTATTCCATGGGAACGTCCATTCTGGACATAATGACTGGTGGCATGAATAACGGAACTTCACGATGTAAATAATCTTGTTGAGGAATAAAGTTTGTTATTTTAAGTTTGTCGAGAATACTGATGGGAGGACCATCTGCTGGTTGTATTGTTGGTAAATACTGGAAATCTACTAGATCTACAAATATAAAAATATAATTAAAACACTTGTATTAGCACATTATAATTCTACTGCTGGAGTCCATCTAAAACCCAGGGATTGCGTGGTTAAATAGGCTGATGCATGTATTTTAGATCATGGGGTCTGTGGAGAGATCTAATCTTGTGAGTTTTCTAAGGCCCTCAGGTGTTCCCCTACAGCTAAAGAACACTACGAGCAAGTGAATTATTGATGTATCTCATGAGTTTCCTACAGCCTTTGGGTTGACTATAACCCTGTTGGTAGACATGACGTCACTGACCTTATGAAGAAAATCTACCTAATTACTTTTTAAATTTTTCATCTCCCAAGCAACCAATATTCAAGGAAGTCTGTTGACTTTAATTAATTTGTCTGTAACACCAATTCAGGGGAATTTTTTACAAATGGGTGGTTAAGTGATATAATGGGTGCAGGGGCGAATCCAGGGTGGGGGGGGGTGACTAGTCAAACCCCCGCCACACCGTTGTATAGGAATCCCGGGTCCTACAAGCTTCCACCGGGACATGCACGCATGGTCGTATATATATTATATAGCACATTGTGCGCATCTTATCAGAAACACAATCAGCATCTATGACACTAGCGGCAGAAGTTAGCTCCGTAAACCGCAGTCGGTGAGACAAAACATGGGGTTGGCACCCCCTCAAAAAAAATCCTGGATCCGCCACTGGTGTGCATGTTAGATCATAAGGTCTGCCAAATTTCAAGCTTGTCGAGCAAGGAATAGGGGGCCCCTCACTAACATTTTCTCCAGTTTCCTATCCTTTTCTGATGGTCGGGGCAGATAAGCTTATTTTTCAGCCTGATCGTGCTAACTGGAATTCATCAGCAATTTTTTGTACGGCCAATCCCGAATAGGCACACTTAGCGATCGAGAGTGTATGCCATTCTGTGAGTAAATTCCGTTGATCATGTGACTTGTTCTAAATGGCGAAAACATGAGATTACTGTTGTAGCCTGCTATTTATTTGCTAAAAATAAAATGCAGAATACATAAAGAAGGGCTTGTTAGACAATTCCAACATGTATGGATGTTATCAAAAGAAAGATTGTAGCAAATTGATTTGACAAAAAACTGTTGTTTACTTTTAAATTCATAGAAAATATCTGTCATTCCTAAAACTTCGACTTTATACTGGACATTTTCATCATCAATTCCTTCTTCTTTGCCTCCACCTACTCGCTTTCTTCGTCTTCGCCTCACTTTCATCACCAAACAATCTTTACTGATTCTGTTACCATACGCAGGTTTACAGTAAATATCATCGGGACGCCATTTTAATTCCAGTCTCTTTGCTTGGTTATTACATGTCTGGAAAAAAATAGGTTGCCAGGCAATAAAACATACACAACATACACGACCCACACCCACAGACAGCACAGAGAGAGAGAAAAAGAGAGAGAGAGAGAGAGAGAGAGAGAGAGAAATGGGGTTTAACATACACACAGACAGCACAGTCATCTGAGCAATGCCAATGATGATATGTAGAAGCTCATAAAAATTTCAATATGATTAATTGGATTACAAATATAATTGAAGCCTGTACATGTTTCTGTAACAAAGAAATGAAATGAAATGGGGTTTAACGTCCTACTCTTTTGCACCTAACCTGGGCTAATGGAAGACGGGCATATACCATACAGTGTGCTATGAGGGGAATTTTGCCCGGGCAGCGGCGCTACTGCCAACGCTTATGTCGAATTCCAACTGCCAAGATATCTTTTACGTGCACTTTAATGTGTATATGGGACCTCAGTTTTTCGTCCCATCCAAACGACTAGGCAGCTGTCCTTGTCAGGCCCTCCTTCTGCATCGCTGACAAGGGGAAATCAGGCCGGAAAATCGAGATGAACTTTCTCAGCCAATGCAGCGATCGAAAACCCGACCTCCAGGCTAGCGAGCCAGCGCCTTATCCACTTAGCCACCGTGATCCCCTGTAACAAAGAGGGATAGGCTTAACTCTGTCAGAAGTGGAAGGGAAGTCATATCGAAATTGTTGAAAATGATCGAAATAGGCTACTCCATGTCATACTGATCATCGACATGTTTAATAAGACTTAAAGATGGGAAATTAGATAAAGAGCTGACAGTTCTCATACAATAGTTAATAAAAGATAATGCAATTTGCTGAAGAGTGATTAATAGGCTATCAATATAATATCAAGCATACTAAATTTTCCACAAACTAAATTCATTATGCAAATAACTGTAGGTCTACTGGCACGGCTACAGGGCGAAATTACAATGATTACAATGAAACTTGCAGATTAAAATTAGCCTATAATAATCAGATCTTAGCGTAGGCACAGTTTCGGCCAATTGCGATTAGGAGTTTCCAAGGTATTAATGGTATCATATTCTGATAGTTTCATCGATATCGGTTGATAATAGTGGTAACTTGTTATCATGGAAATCGCTAACCGGAGTGGATGAAAATTTGCCTACTCTGAAATATCATTAACGTAATGTAATTATAATCTGCAAGTTTCATTGAAATAGGTTGATAATTTCAGTCTGCATTCGTGCCACATGAAATATGCTGTAACCTGATATCTCGGAAACCGCTACCGGTAACCGGAAGAGGTCAAAATTTTGGTTATGATGATTAATGTTATCATATTAAGAATCCGATGTCTCAGAAACTGCTACCGGAAGTGGTCTAAATTGTGGCTACTCTGAGATATTATTTATGCTATCGCAATCTGTAAGTTTCATTAAAATTGGTTGATAATTGCAGTTAGGAGACTTGCCACAGGTGGCAAATAGTCTCAAAGTGGTCTTATCACTTGTGGCAAATTAACAGCCACACCAAGCAGTTGGAACAACTGTCCTGCCGCCAATTTAGGTTCACTCAGTAAGACACAACACACACGCAAATTGTTAGACTTCTCTCTCACGTTGGCATTTGGTACTATTCATAAAGAACATACCTTTGCTAGTGATTTTAAACCACCAACTGTTTCAAAAGCCTTTTCGACATTTTCAACCACGGCAGGATGATGAATGCAAACAAATTTCTTAAACTTGTTAAAATCAACTGTGATGGCCTTGTCACCAGGCATCCATTTTCCTCCAGACTCTTCTGCGTTTTCCGTGGCCATTATTTCTTAATAAAATAGTGAATATGAAGCGTAAAATTACGATAAATATCAAATATTGGATTGTTTTATGTCAAATTTGTGGAAAACGCCGCCATATTTAATTTCAAATTGTCTCCCTTGTGTGTAACTTCGGGTGATGCAATTCGAAAATTAACTTTTAGTCTGTTTCGATGAGTTTTAATTTAGATTTTAATTATCATGTCTACACAATTTAGAAATATCTGTATTAATTACTGTAATAAATTTCTTGTGGTGTTTAACCATAAGATCCATGGTTTAACATATTATAAATTATGACCTATTGCCTTGCCTATTCCAAATATTTTTATCCCGTAACGCGTGACACCCGAAGTTAGCAAGATCAAAATTTGCTTAAATGGAGTTACTGCCCCTACAACGTACATGGTCTCTTGTTTAATCCATTTTCCAACCAGAAATGAAATTTCAGTGTTAACGTCCTTCTTTTTATGCTTCATCTTGGTTAATGAAGACATTTATAAGCCGTGCAAGTTGTTGTTATAAGAGTAATTTTGCCCAGCCTGCTCATTTCAAATTCCAACCTACACAATTTTTTTGCCCCATCCGAATAACAAGATGCTTTTTTCTTGCCAGGACCCCATGACTGAAACATTAACAAAGTCAATCATCAGGAGAGAGAGAGAGAAATGGGGTTTAACGTCCACTCGATACAAACTAGGTCATTTCGGGACTAACATATGGTTTAATTTTATTTCAATAATTCGCTTGCGCGTAGGGATCTTTAGCAGTGGGAGGAAACCGGAGTGCTCGGAGGAAACCCACGATGTTATGAAGGCGCCCCTATCGAAGGGATCGAAGCCAGAGGTGACAGGCTAGAGGTCGAAGCGCGGCACTCTAGACCATCCCAACCCCCGAAAACATTAACAAGTCAGTCATCAGGAACTTTATCTGCCAACACTGGGTGACTGGGATATCAAACCCATGACTAGCTACATGGACCATGGTAATATTGTCAAGGAAACCATGTGGCTATATAAGTGGGCAGAAGGCTGGCTCGCTAGTCTGGAGATCGAGTGTTCGATCCCTGCATTGGCCGAGAAAGTTCATCAGTATTTTCCAACTTGCTTTCTCCTGTGTCAGTGGTGCAGGAGCGAGATCCTGACAAAGACAGCTGCATAGGCCTAGTCATTCAGATGGGACAAAAAACCCAGGTCTCTTGTATGCCAGCCTTCCATTAACCCAGTTTAGGAGCAGATCAGTAGGCCATTAAACCACATTTCATTTCATTTACATAATGTTGTGGCCCTGCGTAAGACGGGAGACATCAGTAATGGAACTATTGCTAACTCATGATCGATAGGTTTTCGAGTCACCAACTTAGGCCTAACCTACTCACTTAGCAACTGTGGCTCTCCTTTTCCAAATACAGACAATTGATAAGACAATAAAGAAATAAATGAAAAAACAACACACCATTTGTATTATATCTTAATCAGTTTTTCTCGACAATAAATTACAGCAAACAATAGCAAATAAAAATATACCTTCAATGTACAACAACAGACTCATACCATGTAGAAAATCATGGCCATTTAAATTTACAAAACAATCGACTGTATGTAATACATGACTTACAATACTTCAATAATAGACAAACTTTTATAACAAGGGTGAAAAAAATTTCTGGATGTACAATTACAAAGTACAATAGCATATTTTTTACATCAGATCCAGAACAGTTTAAACACAGAACCTAAAATATAGGTCCATGGCTGAGAGGAACCCGCCATGAAAACAAAATTAAAGTCCTTATGTCAAGCCACATATTAATAATATAAACATAAAATATATCACACTTTTTCACTTTTTATTAAAAACCTGTCAAATTTTCCTTTTCCTCTTAGTTTTAAAAGATAGCCATTATCCCAAAAGTCTTTCAGCCTCTCTTTGCTGAGTTTCCTTTGTAGAATAATCCAATATTCCCATTAAAAATAATCCCCCGAATCTCTGAATCACACTCTATTATTTGTTCTTATAAAATAATTTAATGCAAGAATGAAATTATTATAACTTACATCTTTTAACTTATATAAAGCCCTGACTTTCACTTAAAATTTTATCCAAGAATGAAATTATTATTACATATCTATTAACTAATATAAAGCCCTGATTTTTATTTAAAATTTCTCTCTCTCAATAAAAACCCCAACAACAATCAAATTGTAAATGAAATAGGGGGTCTTTCGTCGTATTTAGAGGTCTGGAAAGACTAGGCTAATTCACTAATATCACTCAAGGGCTGTACAAATAGACTTTATAGAGAGAAAGCGAGGGAGAATGAGGTTATACCTCCATTTGACACAAACTAGGTCATTTCAGGACTAACACAGGGTTCAAATTTATTTCAATAATTCGCTTGCACGTAGGGGTCTTCAGCAGTGAGAGGAAAGCCATAGGATCCGGAGAAAATCCACAAGGTTAGACGGACAAGCGTACTCCTTGCCACGTACAACCGTGGAATTGAAACCACGCCAGTTCTCTCAATGACAGACCTTGTGCTAATCATTCGTTCATTCACACCTTCCCTCTATCCACCACCCCACCCAAAATACATTTATAGTTTAAACATAACAATTTCTGATGATTAAATTACTTCAGATCTATAACCTTCACATCCCTGTTGTACGATAAATTTATAGACATTTACACACATTAGATAGAGATTAGATAGAGATTAGATAGAGAATGGACTGGATAAGTAAATTAATATCTAATTAATAGTTTACATAACATTTCAGGCCTCAAGAAAGACATGCAACAGACACGTTTATCTCTTGCATGTTTAATATTAGATTCAATAAACAGAACAATTAGATATTAAAGGAGGTATAACTCTATTTTTTTTTAACTTTAAAATAAGACAAAAATGGGTCTAGATGCACATATTAATGTAATATGAATGTATCTCTAAAGTGATTTAATCTTTAATATTTTATTATAAATTTCAGTGAAATATATGAACAGACCAAATTGAACGACAGTTCTTCACGTCTGCTTAGTCCATTCTAATATTACTCCCACATTGTCTTGTAGAAATTATTTTTCTTTTTTCGTTACAAATTGCGCACGAAACAACACAATACACAACTCGTGTAGTGATTGTAAAACGTTTACTGTGTCTTAAATATTGAATATTATAGAACCCACAAAACCAGGCTCTTGGTCATTTTTATAAAAACAGAACTGGCAGGATATTTGAATGGTCCACAGACTAAGTTTTTCAAAAATGCAATTCTTTAAAAACTGTCGTATCACCTGTTGTTGAGTTTGGCTTGTTCACAGCAACAAGAAAGCATACGGTTTATGCTTTTGTGCCCGTAGTACAAAATGAATTTGTGCGACAAGTGCCTGGTTTCGTGGGAGCGGGTCACAAATTTTTACGGCAACATAATATCAATATGGATTGAAATGGACCAATATTGAATTCTAATTCACATTTTCTATTTCAAATATTATGGAAAATATTGAGTTAGTGGTTTAGCTCCTTTAAGCTGAATTTACCGAAAAACATTGTTATAACCTGGCCTCGAGTTCACAAAGCATTCTCAGACTTTAGTTGAGAATTTACTCAAAATTGTTCGCCTTATTTTAACTAAAACACAGCCTTTTATAATAATTTGGTTGTTTTAATGTATCAAATACATCAATAAGAACTATGTGCAAAGTTTTATGTTTCTGGATCAAAGATATTTCTCAAAAACCCAAATTGAAAGTTGAGCAAATTCTCAACTTAAGTCTGAGAATGCTTCGTGAACTTGGGGCCTGGAGTCTTATTCACAAAAAATCCTGCCTTTTTATTGGCTAAGTTTTAAAGCTTGTACTAATATGACAGACCTTATGATGCAACGCGCACGCACTAATCATCCGGCCATCCAACTTCCTGCCATGAATTTAAAGGACAATATTGATGTCAGTGAAATGAAATTCGACCGCGTGTCTTTATCGCTCGTTACTTCAGTCAGTTATATAGAAGGATAACCTGTGTTTGTCATGTTTGTCGTCACTTCCGGTATATTCAAGAGTGTGTTACACATCTTCCATAGCAATGATCTCTGTGTTAAAATTATATTTGGAATGTATTTAACCAGTTCTATCACATATGTAATAATGACTGACACCAATATTTCCTTTAACCAGTTCTATGACATAATGTAATAATGACTGACACCAATGTTGTTCGTTCAATTTTTACTAAATTTATGACTCAACCAATGTAATGACTGTATTCTAAAAAAATTTGAGTTTTTGAGAACCAAATTTAATTATTTTGGAGCTATATCTATGATAAATAGAGTTATATTTACACCTCCAGATAATCTTGACAAATTATATTTAAATCCCACAAGTAGACAATTTAATATACAAAACAAATATCATTAAATATTATCACCCAATCAGATAAAAATACAGATCAATATTTCGTTCCATTATTCATACTTCCAATGGCCTACACTACATGAACATCAGACCGATTGTATTGGAAGGTCATGTCAGGGGTCATACGAACGGCTTGTGACCCTATGACGTCAGACATTTGATTAACCAATCAGAATTGATGTTTCTAGTGGACTACCTACAGTTCCATGCACTGCATTCCAAGAACTTGCCGTAACAGACCGTTTCATTGGCTAATCCCTCACCTCAACAATATTTCGGTTTATTTATGTCACAGGTTTATATGCTGATAGAGAGAGAGAAATGGGGTTTAACGTCCACTCAACACAAACTAGGTCATTTCGGGACTAACATATGGTTCAATTTTATTTCAATAATTTGCTTGCGTGTAGGGGTCTTTAGCAGTGGGAGGAAACCGGAGTGCCCGGAGGAAACCCACGAGGTTGAGAATTTATGTAACAGAACAACTCTTCCAGATCTTAGTGTAGTAAAGACAAGTAAAACAAAATTTTGAACTATAAAAATTTGAAACGAAATAGGATCAGTGATTTCCAATTAACAGGTGCGAATTAAGTTTCACCTGTGTTATTTGTGATTAAAGTAAGTTGGTCAATATTTACATGACATCGTTATATGTATCATATTTACCAAATATACAAATTATAGATCTATTATACAAAACATAGTCACACATTTAATTGATTTTATTTACAGAGTCGCATCAGTGTAACCTCCTTCATGTACAATCTGCCTAATTATTGGTCAATTATTGGTCAACAATTTCGTGACTTGTTTATATCCAGACGTGTTGGAGAGGAGATCAGCTTGGTTGGGGAGGTAATGGGGAAAAGATTTCAAGATCGGATGGGTTGGGGTTGGGTCAATAGGCTCTCCCGTACCTGCCCAACCTGACTGTCAATAGACTTTCCTGTACCTCCCCCACCCGACTTACAATAGGCTCTTCTGTACCTACCCAACCCGATTGTCAATAGACGCTCCTGTACCTCCCTAACCAGTCTGACAATAGACTCTCCCATTTTCGAAAATTTAATAAGCAATATAGAATTGAATTAGATTCATTTTGTTATAACCATTAAATGTAGAATAGCTGTTGATGGACACTCCACCATGTGAAGTCGGTGATATCAACCAGTCAATAACAGGCGGTAAGATGTCATGTGGTTTATTGTTGTTGATAATGTAAGATTATGGGAACTGAAAATAAAATAATATAAAAAATTATTAAATTGATTTAGAATTTACCTAAGATAAAATCAATACATTGAGTTTTATATTGACACAGCATGACATCTTATATTAATATATTTTCACAATTTCTCGCTCATGACCTTTAAAAAAACTTGATATGAAATGTACGAATCCAATACTTGACACCATCTTCTTTTATTTCAATAATTCCCTTGCGCCTAGGGGTCTTTAGTAGTGAGAGATAACCGGAGAAAAGCCACGAGCTTGGACAGGCGACTATACTCCTTGTTACGTACAACCCAGGATTCAAAACCACGTCAGTTGACTCAATGACAGACATAATAATACAGCGCTTATTCAGCCATCCGACAACGCCACCCCACGCCACGCCCGATATTAAATAAAACACTATATACCACTTACTGATAATAATAGCCAGTAGGATGATGATAATGGCGGCTAAAATCAACTTCATCTAAAACAATTATATACACAAAATATTAATTAATCTAAAAATAATACACACAAAATATTAATTAATCTATCTCAACAAATTTTATTCGTCTTGTTTTAGTTTGAATAATCAACAAAATATTTCTTTAATATCTTGCAGTCCAGACATATTTACTGCTGTAGAATTATTGGTAACTGTTAAAAAAGTGTTTTCAATTAAAAGGAGACACAGACACTAAAGCTGATCTGCCACTGCAGTCACAATACATATTACGATTCATAGTTGCTCAAAACTAAGTTATTTTAACGATCCGTTAAACTAACAGATAGTTATCTTTCACGTGTCGTTTGTTAATGGTCCGTTAAATTTCTATTGCTGGAAAGTCAATTTCATTATCGGTTAAAGTTAACGGGTCTTCCAGCAACAACCTTCCTCTCCGTTAAAGATCCGTTTACTCCATGTTAACGGATCGTTAAAAGATAACAGAGCTTTGAGCAAACGGAACCTGGGTCAATATTTTCCAAGTGTATCAAATAAAACTTTAATGTGGATCAAAATAAGGATGCAGACCAGGGTGGTGTCCCCTCGTCAGAGTGCAAGCCATAGGGGCTTGCAGGGAACAGCATCTGATTGTTTGGATGGTTAAAATAACTAAAGCGCTGTCGAATAAATTGATGTGCACGTAAAAGAACCCATGACAGTTGGAATTGGACAAAGAGTTGGCACAAATCCTGTTGTCCAGACGAATGCGAGAGAGAAAAAGAAAACTATGAGGTTTAATGCAGGTCGAGTTGGCACAAACTAGGTTATTTTGGGACTAACATATAGTTCAGTTTTATTTCAATAATTTGCATGCACGTAGGGTTCTTTTATAGTGGGAGTAAAGACGAAGACCCGCAGACAAACCCTGTTTCCATGAACCCAGTTTGTACATAACAGTAGATGTTAAATCCCTTTCATTTATTTAATAGTTTTCAGTCACACTGTTTTCTCTTGAAATGTATCAAATTAATTATGTCATCGATGCTCGTTGTCCTGAATTATTTTGGGTTTTTTTAATTAAAATTAAACTTTGATACTCACTCTACAATTTTTCCACCACATGGATTTATGCAAACCTTTGGCTCTAGTTCGGAACATATCTGAATTATTGGCGAGATCGTCGGACTTGTCTTGTAGATCTTCGAGTCTTTCTCCACGATCTATAACTTTACTGACATTACTCTTCATCACGTCAACCACATCATTCACTTGACCTTTTAACCTTTATACACAAAATAGACAGAAATTATAGACTGGGGTAGGGAGAAATCGGACCGTATTTCGCGGGGGTGTAGGGGGTACATTGCACCCCCCGAAAAATAAGGCGCCCGGAGAAATGCCGCCCCTCAAAAAAATTGACAACCTCTCAATTATAAAATAATACACGTGGTTATAATCACACAATGATGCTCATAAAGCACTGATCAAATTCAATCGGTCGGTTTAAAAGGTGCCCACACTCTTATATCACTTATGTGGAGGCTATGAGGCGCCACCACAGATGTGGATCCGAGGGGCAGGGGCAGTAGGAGCTACTGTCTCTCCTAAAAAATATTCAGCAGCTAAATTTTCATAGTTTTCGGAAACACTGTGTAGAAATCTAAAGTCAATTGGGTATTAACTTTAACCCGTAGAGAGTCCACAAACAGACGGACGACAATATACAACCATATTTGAAGGTGAGTGTATAAAAACACTATTACGACGACCACATGAGTTTATACAAATTATATTTGGATCAAATATATAAAATCATTTTAAGAGCTTTCACAATAGAGAGCTTTTATTACCTGCCAAGAATTGGATCGTTTCGTAAAGAGTCTGTACGGACATTTGGACCTCTGAAAAAAGAATTTTATAAATAATATTCATGATTTCAAACTACAGAATGAGTTAATTGAAGGTTATTAAATGTTGAAGAGCGAGAGTGATGATGTTTAATTAACTACCACTCAACAAAACCCCACTTATGGTCATATACAAGTTTGAGAGGAAGAGAAATGCGGCTTATGTGTAATTTCCAATTGACACAAACTAGGTCATTTCGAAACTAACCATGAGAGTTGACTCAATTACAAACCTTATGAATATGATATAGCGTGCATGTGCTAACCATTCGGCCATCCCCGTTTCCCCATACAAGCTTAGGACAGAAACCATGACCAGTCAAGAGAGTTATAAAACCTTTCGATGTAAAGCGTGCGCAAGAGCAGAATTATAATCCAATATTTTGGGAGGTAAAGTAAGATGTTTAGTTTGCTGGACAGCAGCGCCAAGGTCTATTCTTCTATCAAGTTCCAACTGCCAAGGGATCTTTTATGTGCACGCAAACATGCACACAGGACCTCAGTTTTTCGACACATTCGAACGACTACACAGCTGTGCTTGTCAGGTCCTCCTTCCTACATCACAGGCAAGGCAGAACCATGCCGAAAAATTTGGATGAACTTTCGCGACCAACACCGGGATCGAACCCGCGACCTCCAGGCTAGCGAGCCAGTGTATTACTCACTTAGCCATCACGGCTCCAGGGCGTGTCAAACAAATAGTTAGGCCTAACATAAATTTATACTTGCTGAATGCAGAATGGTTTTATAATCTCAAAGGTTCTTCTTAATCAACAACAGAATGTAGAACTAGCCTTAAAGCTATATGGGGGTTGGGATGGCCTAGTGGTCTAGAATGCCGCGCTTCGACCTCTAGCTGGCCGGTCACCTCTGGCTTGCAGCGGTGGTTTCGATCCCTGGTGTGAGCGTATGTGGCATGGAGATAGGGGCACCTTCTCAACCTCGTGGGTTTCCTCCGGGCACTCCGGTTTCCTCCCACTGCTAAAGACCCCTATGCGCAAGCGAATTATTGAAATAAAATTAAACCATATGTTAGTCCCGAAATGACCTAGTTTGTGTCAAGTAGACGTTAAACCCCATTTCTCTCTCTTAAAGCTATATTATAGAACATTTAGATAAAGAGCTGACCATTCTGGCAACAATAGCTTAAAAATAGATAATACAAAATGTCATTCAAATAAACAAAGTTATTACTGTCTGTACTTTTGACATACTGGTAACCAGGGCACCGAAACTTACACTATAAACCTCAGAATACCTCGTTCGGCATTTCTGTCCAAACGAGGTAAAAAAAATTGCCTCGTTATCTGGAGTTCCAAAACAAGGTTTTTTAAATTGCCCTTTTTTTGGAACGAGGTATTTTGTTCAGAACAAGGCTTGGTAAAAATGCCTCTTTTACTAAACGTGTTTTTTTCAAGATAGTTATTAGTGGTATTTGCTATCGGCGAATTTGTAAAAATTAAAATTTATGTCATTTGATACGAAAATAAAACCAGTTCAAACTATATTATTATCAGAGAAATTGACAAGACAAGAATACACGCCATCGGTGGATGTGTAAAACTATTTCAGACACATAGCTACCTTGATTGATTTATTGCCCCAATCAGGTACAGGTGTTAAGAAACAACTGTGGTGTTGTGACATTTTATTGGGGGCAATAAATTAATCAAGGTATAGCTGTGTGTCTGCAATTGTTTGACACCTCCACCTAACTGATATCGCAGACAACAAATTAGTGTTTATCTAATCTAAGTACAACAAATAAATAATCCATTCTTATTAATCAAAAAAGCATAAAATTTCATTTCATATTTCTAATACGCCTGTTTATTTTTTATATATTAAAATTTAATTAAAATTTAATTAGGAAGACATATGGAGATTAATAATGATTATATTATCATATCATGATTATAATATCATAGTTTGGACTAGGTTTATTTATCGTATTAAATAACATAAATTCTACTTTTTACAAATTCGCTGATAGCAAATGCTGCTCATAATTATCTTGAAAAAAACATGTTTAGTAAACGAGGCATTTTTACCAAGCCTCATTTTGAACAAAATACCTCGTTCCAAAAACAGGGCAATTTAAAAAACCTCGTTTCGGAACTCCAGACAACGAGGCATTTTTTTTTTTACCTCGTTTGGACAGAAATGCCGAACGAGGCATTCTGAGGTTTATAGTGTTAGCCTCGCTTTCTCGTTTTTACATGGCGAACCATTCTAATCTAGTTTAAAATCTTGTGTATCAGATGCCATCGACAGTGGATTATGGTCTTGTTTTGTTAATATATGTCTTATCAATAGTTTATATAACAATTCAGGCCTAAATAAATACCTGCAATAGGCAGATTTACCTCTTGCATAATGTATGTTTAAATCAAGTATCTTAACATTTGAGATCTATAAATCCTTGGACTACTTTACAACAAAAAATTTTATAAAATTTACTTGTAGAAAAAATCTTCTTCATCGGAATCTCCATCTAGCAAATTTTGCTGAAAGTATAAAATAGAGAGAGAATTACCAGGAACGTTTGCTAACGCGAGAGAGAAATGGGGTGTAATGTCCACTCGACACAAACTATGTCATTTTGGGACTAACATGTTTTAACCTTATTTCTATACTTCGGTATAACATTACAAAAATGACAAAGATAGGTTGCTAGGCAATGCTACGCCTTCAGCAGCAAAGTCGTCCGGGAAGTCAACAAGGGAGTTTGCTTATTTTTTTTATTTTGTCAGAAAACTGATTCTGCCAAAAAACTCTTTCAGTAATTATCAGTAAATTATCATCTTTGAATGACATTTAGCGATTAACGTAATATAACACAACGCAGTTCCATGGATAATAATCACTATATCATATACACACAACGACGGTTCCACAAGATTTCACTGGTCATTATCAAGTATATAAATTACTTACTCGTTCAACATCTCTGGAGCTACTGATGTCTTCTCGGCCAGGTACTCGGACAAACTTTGGCGGCATTGTATCTACAAATAGAATTTAACAAACTAATATAGCTGATTGTCGACATTATACCCTTCCGTAGCGGAAACAAAACTATTGCTCCTTTTAATACCTCTTCTTCAGCCATTTACATCACATACAAAGAGAGAGAAAGGTGAAGAGAGAGAAAGGTGTAGAGCGAGAAAGAGTGAGAGAGAGAGTATGTTGCTTCCTTATGACACAAACTAGGTCATTTCAGGACGAACATTTGGTTCAATTTTTTTTATTTCAATAATTCACTTGCGCATCTTTAGCAATGAGAGGAAACCAGAGGATCCGAAGATAACCCACATAATTTGACAGGCAACGCGAACCTTGTCACTATAACCTGGGAATCGAAACCATGCCACATGAATCAGTGAGGACCTTATAATACAGCGCACACACGCTAACCATTCAGCCATTCCCCACCCCACTTGAGAGCAGAAGTTTTGAATAATTTAGAATAGGAGCTACAGAACTCCATGATAATAATGCCACTTATCTCTAATTGGGATAGCAAAATAATTACATACAAATGTACCAGGAAAAATTATACACTAAAGCTACATGTAGGCCTAAAGACAGATATAGATCCACGACACAAACTAAGTCATTTCGGGGCTCATACAAGATACAATTTAATTTCAAAAATTCGCTCGCGCATGGCAGTCTTTAGCAGTGGGAGGAAACCTGAAAACCCAGAGAAAACCCACAAAGTTAGGTAAACGACCTTACTCTTTGTCAAGTACAAGCTCTCGATCCACGAAACGCCACTGCCCACTTGTCTAAAAGGCCTATGCACTGAGTATGTGTAATACTAAAACTGCATACATTCAATTATAAACTACATGTAGAGGATTCTGGTATGTAGGCTAATATTAAATTATTGTCACATGCTGAGTTTATAATTAGAGGTAACCATGTATAAAGATTTAAGAGTAAACAGCTGTCAGGTTAGTTTAAAATAACACACACTTATAACTATTCTAATTAAACAATAACACTACACCCATTTTATTTTATGTTTCTAGCTACGGCAAAAAAAATACCATATTTTATTGTCCGTAAGGTAAAAAAATATTAATTTCAAATATTGAGCATGTACTATTTTGTTGTAAAGGTAAAACTTATTGATTTCTCCGCACACAAATTTTATTATTTTTCGCCGTGCACATGTATGTTATGATTTTATTATCAGTGGAAATATTATAGAGGTTTTAATAGTTCTATTTTTTTAAAGAGATTGAAAATTTCTATCCAATGTCATGTTTTTAGTGAAAAATGTAAAGTTTTCTATCAATTTTTTCATTTGAAGTTTTTTTAAAGAGATAGAGAGAAATGGGGGTTAACGTCCATTCAACACAAAATAGGTCATTTCAGGATTTAGATTTGGTGCCATTTTATTTCAATAAATGGCTTGGGCATAGGCTTCTTTAGTTGCGACCCTACTCCTGGTCATGCTCAAGCATGAGATCGAAACCATGCCACTTGATTGAATGCAAACCTTATGATCTAAAGCATATGTATAAGACAACTTGATCACTCAACAACCCAGAGTTTAGTAAAACAAACAATGTACTTGTTGTGGCCTATAACAATTATAAAGACATGTACATGATTGTGGTGAAAAAAATCAAACAAGGAAACAAACTGATAGACCGACATGTAAATGACTTTTAAGGTCTGTTGAAAAGGACATGACCTACATATAATTATCTGACTTATTTAAAACAGCAATTTCATATTTCTTAGTTATATTTTTAAAATATGTTACAATAAAGCCCTAAAATAGATTGTATCTATAAACCTACCTTGTTAAAGAATAATCCTATTAATCCTATAATTCACTATTGCCAGTTGAGAAATTGGCAAAAATATAATTTTCAACTTCAAATTCAAACGTTTGAAGATTGCCATTGCATGGAGGGGAATGGGAAAACAAGGGAGGTACCGGTAATTCAAGTAATTGTGTTATTATTTTCTGTGTCAGGGCCAGGGATATTTATGTCTGTGAAATATTGCCCATGATCGTATAATAGTGAGTTGACAACCTTTTGAGCAAAAGACATAGAAATAATTATGTTTTGACTTTCTTAGAAAATATGAAATTTCCGCTTTAAATAAAAGAGAGAAAGAGATGGGGTTTAACATCCACTTGACACAACTAGGTCATTTTGGGACTAACATTAACATAATATGGTTCAATTTTATTTTAATAATTCTTTAGGTGTGGGAAGAAACCTAAGGATCTGGTTTGCATAAAACGTCATTACAAGTGTAATACAAGAAACATCGCTATAGAACGCATTAAAAAAAACTGTTCAGTGACTATTATAGTGGTCTATTTGTGATAGAATTACATTCCAATACAAACTGTAATGATATGTGTTGATTGGGCGTTTGAACCTATATGTGAGCTTGTGTAAGGGTTCTTAGACTGTACCAATTGTAACCGTAATCACATATTGTCTAGCGTTACAAGTACAGATAGTAACTAGAATGAGAAATATTAAATATAATTGAGGCTATGATATTAATCATTTATCAGGAATTTGAGGAAAAATAGCAAATTTATAAACATAATAATTGACAATCCACAGCTTAGTCTCCGCTTCAGGATAAATAATCTAAACATAACATTCTCTACGAATGTCAAGTCATACTTTTTAGGTCGCATCTTTCATTTACAAATAACATAATAACATAACCAACTTCGTCGACCAAGAATAATAAATCAATAAAGCGACATATGTTGGCTTCCCTGTCCACGTTCGTCGTGTTACAACTTACAAAAGGTTGTAACAAATCAAGAGATTAATAAATACAGAAAACTAACCGTCAATAGAATCCAAAAATACAAACCATGTAATACAAATAAAACTTGATCACAAGATTAGGTGATTATTATTTTGTTGACACGTCCTTTAGTGACTTTAAGTAAAAGAACCGGTAATAAGGGGAATAACTCTTTCAGATTAATAACCATGTCAGACCACTGTTACATTACGATTCACCTGGAAATGTTCATTTCGTGACTTATTAAGTATTGATGGGGGGGGGGGCGTAGGGGGTTTAGCAGTGGGGGAAACCGGAGGACCCGGAAAAAACCCACGAGGCTGGACGGGCAACCCTACTCCTTATCATTGACTCAATGATAGGCTTTATGATACAGCGCGCACGTGCTAACCATCCCCCAGATAATTGTAGACAGTATGAGTTTAGTATGTCATGTAGTTTATTCCGTGCATGTTTTAACATATATAAATATTATTTTTGCCTATCTAGTTTATATTATAATCTATGGTTAATGGTGGTTTTATTATTTAATTAGTCAGCATAATGACGGGATGTACCTGATGTCACATAAACATAATTGTTTAATTAAAATTATTCTCATATAAAATAACAATAAAACTAATTCACTTGTTAATAATTACACGGGAATACATACTCGTTTCATCTACGAAGCGGCGGGTCAAAGGGAAGGGGTAAAGGGGGACCACTAAAGGAACGGGATTATAAAGATAGGTGTGTGTGCCGGGGGGGGGGGCAACCCCTATCCCTTGAAAAAAAACGTGTGTGTTTAAAGAAATAAACCAGACTAATGAAGAAATTTTGTCAGGACAGCGGCGTTGTAGCCTATTTATGCTGTTCATAGAATTCCAACCGTTATGACAAGGAAGGCTGTCTAGTCGTTGGGATGATACAAAAATACGAGATTCAGTGTACACAATGGCGTGCACGTCCGGGGAAGATTTACCTCATAGCATGCCAAATATGGCATAACCTCGTCTTCATTAGTCCAGTTGTCAGAGCAGAAAAGTAGGACGTTAAACCTAATTTCATTTTCCAATCGCTATGGGTTCTGTTACGTAACCACTAATATCAGGGAATCTTGGATATTTCCTTGCTGGGCCTTCCGTCTCGAACCAATGGCTTAGTGAAAAACCGGAATAACCCCCGGATCTCTCGATTAATTTAAGCTACTTGACCTCGGTTTTCGTCATACTATTCCTGGATCCGCGATAGATAACTAATCTCGTACCCAAAAATCAAAACATATCCTGGGTTGAATCGGGGACGGATCCAGGAATTTTTGCAGGAGGCGGTTTACCAGGTTCCTGTTATGGAAATCTGCCATCATCGCCTCTAAATTACATAGGCATACATACAAATTGAGCTTTTTAAAGAGAGAAATCATTTTTATACTGATGTAGGATCACTTTGTGATGTAATTTCATTGATGCAAGGCATTAATTATTTTTATGTAGCTGAGCAGGGTGGGGCTTGCACCCCCCCCCCGGATGCGCCCCTGTGAATTCATTATAGACGGCGTGGTATTAACATACTATATACTCTGTATACACTCAAAGACCTAAACACGATATTAAAAGTTAATGAAAATAATTTTTATCAAATTGGAGTCATATAGTGCAGATACTTTAAAAGATTGGTCCGCGGTAATCTGTCGATACAAGTAACAGTACATTGATAAAGTTTCTCACAGAATGGAAGAGAGAGAGGGAGAGACGTCGCAGAGAGAGACAGGGCGAGAGATGGAGAGAAAGAGAGATATGGGGTTTAACGTCCACTCGGCACAAATTAACTCATTTCGGGACTAACATATGCTTTAATTTAATTTCAATATTTCGCTTGTGCGTTGGGGTCTTTAACAGTGGGAGAAAACCCGCGAGGTTGCACAGGCTACCCTATTTCTTGTCACGTACAACCGGATTCGAAACCACGCCAGAGGACGCAATGACATGCTTTATGACACAGCGTGCACGTGCTAGCCATTCGACCATCCAACACCCTTAGAATCGAATGCACGTCAGCTCGCCATCTTGGTTTTTACTTTAAAACTATAAATCAAGTTTTCTTTATCAATCAAAAATATCTTCCAATCAATACTTGATTACTTTGTATGAGTCAGTATCAAGGGGATCCACGGTGGTTCAGTGGGGCGGCGCATGTTCGATTCCTGCCTTGGCCGAGAAGGTTTATCGCGATTTGTCAGTAGGGAGGACGAAAAATCAAGCCCCGTGTACACATTGGCGTGCACGTAAAGGAACCCTAGATAGTAGGAATTCGAAATAAGAGTCCATAGCGCCGCTGTCCGGGCGAAATTTCCCTCATATCACATGTACTGCATGGCGTATGCCCGTCTTGGAGTAGAAGAGTCGAGCGTTGAACCACATTATATCTCATTTTATTTCCCAGTATCTAGTTTATTACTTACCAGATTTACTCATATTTTCAACTTCCGTTTTCAAGAGAGAGGGAGAAATGGGGTTTAACGTCCACTCGACACAAACCAGGTCAAACCAGGACTAGCATAGGCCTATGGTTTAATTTTTTTTCAATAATTCGCTTGCGCGTAGGGGTCTTTAGCCGTGAGAGTGCCACGAGGTTAAGAAGGCGCCCCTATCTCCATGCCACATACGCTCACACCAGGGATCGAAACCACAGCCGCGAGCCAGAGGCCATCCCAACCCCCCTCCGTCTTCAAGAGATCTAATAATCATTTACTGTCATCATAATGTTTAAAAGCAATTTTTAACATGGATGGGAAATAAAAATCGTGTAAACATCTTCTGTTGTAATTTTTTACCAATGGGCCCTAACTTTGGCACTTTACATGTAGTTAGACCGTTGTCACTAAACGACATTTCCACATTCGTTTATTAAACGATGATGAGTTCCAGATGAAACTGATGGCCACGGAACGATCAAATTACCATAAATCTATCAGAGGAAATAAACTTGTTAAATACAAACATGTGTAGAAAATATACTTCCACATGATTAAATCGGTGTTATATAATTCTAAAATAAATACTGACAGAATCTCACAGGGGGAGACTTCTAAGGATAACGTAACTCGAATTGTCTGTCATATGCCTGACGAAGTTGAGAGGATCAACGAAACTTTGCTTTAATTAAAATGGTAATTGTGTACCATATTATATGTTTATTACGTATATCAATGGCTTAAAGGGCCAATCCCGATAACTTTATGGAGAATAAAACTGCTTAATTTTGTGTTAAAATCCCTTAAAACTCATTACCTAAGGCCGACCAACTAACCCGATATTTGTGATATGCTTGTAAATAACTTAAACCTGACAGTCTTCATCTGGAAATCGAAACCGTTGTATTGTCCCTTTAATACCGCTCACAGAACATAATCTCTATTACAGATAAATGATTAACGCCCGAAGTTTAATCACAACATTAAATTAATACTGGGACGTTCTCACAGAGTGTGGATCTGTTAGAGATAGATACGTTGAGTTAAATTTGTCAAAAATGGTACCATTGTTGTCATGCTGGCTGAACGGTGTGGGGGGGGGGGGGTAACGCAAAATAGATTATAGAGACACTTTATTGCATACAAAAACTTACAAGATTATGTGAATAAAAAGAAACAAACAAAACTATACATGAAACATACAAACAAACGTACATACATTGCACAAATAATCTGTTACACATTAGCGTCTATCGATACGATACAAATTCGGACAGTGTGAAGTTAAATCGTGCTTCGTTAATCGTTATTCATAACTTTGTTTGAAACCCAAATAACGAAATACGTTTTCTCTCGTGATTCTTTATACAAAATTTCATTCTGTTTCGTTATTCATTATATTGCCAATAACGAATAACGATTATGTTCTGTTTAAAGCATTCCGCAATCGCTACATGCCCCTCCAAGATTACGACAAAACATCGGTGACCAAAACCCGTCAATCTATGCTGCGACGGGTCATATAAATTACTGCGGATACTGTCGAATTAATGTTAGAGTGTTAGCAAACACGATCCCCAGATAACCCACACTGATAAGATCAGCAACGCTTTATTTTACATCAATCAAAGACAGGGGCGGATCCAGGATTTTCAGAAAGAGGGGGCGTGCTGCACAAACTTGGGAGCGCGAAGCCCGGAACCGTGATTTTTGAGTGTAAAAAATGCCCACAAGGACTAATTTCATACTAGTACTGTAAATTACGATTTCCAACCTAAACTATTTTTGTTCTTCTTTCTTTGGAGCTAAAAATTGTTCGCCACCTCAAAAAATAGAGGGTGCGTGCGCCGGGTGTGCCCCCTCTGGATCCGCGCCTGAAAGAGTTCTGACTCCTTTAATAGAATGTCTGGAATCTCCTTTTATGTGTCGGCCATTTTACTGACAATCTTAGCACGGTACAGTAAACTAATTGATTAATGAACCATTCTGGTACCAAACAGTAAACGGTCAAGCGGTCAGATGGGGCGGTAGTATCTTGTGAATGTGTGAAGAATGACCAACTGACAAATTTTATCAGAGATAAGGTTTAATGACGACCAATAGAACCATCCCCGTAAACGATTACGGTTAATTCGCCGCGTAATTCTTCGTCTGCCCTTTAAATGCCCCTCCCATTTGGACAATAATTTCTTAAAACGCTGAAGGATGACCAAGGTTCACCAGGCAGATTCTGAAAGAGGACATCCTAAAATCAATCATAAAAAAATTGTATTGAACCTGGCGACTGGACTGGAAATTTCCAGTGTGATGTCTTGTTGAAATGTCACAGTGTAATAAACTATGTGTGAAATAACTTTATTTAACGTCCGCTTCCATCGAGTTGATATCGCAGATAAACTATAGTAAATGTTGCCCATAAATATTATTTTATCTGAAAGGCTATTCTAAGGAATACTAGCGAGTGTGTGTATGGAATGGTCACGTGATCAGACAGAGTTGTTCCTGGTGAATGGGTGTAGCATGGTCAAGCGGTCAGACAGGGTTGTATCTGGTGAATGGGTGTAGAATGACCAACTGACAAATTGTATGAGAGATAACGGACAGGAAGTGACTGATGAGGTCAATATAACAGATGGTTAAACCAGATCTAACAGTATCCAGTTGACTAATTCACTCACTCACGGAACCACGGAACGCTCGAAATAACACCGGACTTTCAATTTACATAACAACCAACTTTTCATAGAATGAACCAGTGCCTTCTCTGTATAATTGGGCCTGTCATTGAGTCAACTGGCGTAGTTTTGATTCCCCGGTTGTACCTGACAAGGCGCAGGGTCGCCCGTTCAACCTCGTGGGGTTTTCCCGCGTCTTTCGGGTTCCTCCCACTACTGCGGATCCATACGCGCATGCCATGCGTTATTGAATTAAAATTGAACCACGAGTTAGTCCAGAAATGACCTGGTATGTTTCAAGTGGATTTTAAATGTAAAACGTGCAATAACTTAACAGGTACTCGGATAATATATTTTATCATTATATTTTTAAAAATTCTCATACTTTGCATCCAATTAAATAAAATGAGGATTGAAGGTTATACACCTTCTAGCGAAACCATCTGTGGAAGCCACGGTGAGTATAAGACGTTGGCTCCAAAATCTGGAGATCCCATGTTCCATATCTGCTTTGGCCGAAAACGTTCATCGGGATTTTCTGGCGTGTTTTCTCCTTGTCAGTGGTGCATAACAAAGAAGAAGTTTCTCGCCCAACACCGGGGTCGAAACTCTGACCTCATGGTTAGTATAAATTTTACAGTAATCGTTGCCCTACTTTCTGTTCTGTCTACACTGCTGACCAGATGCAGGACAATTTATAATATACAATACCACCCAATATTAACGAATATTACCATATAATTGTACTTTCAAACTCCTTTTTGTGAACAACTGGCAGAATACAAATTGATTTAATTTGCGGAATAATCAAGAATTGTAGGTAAAAGTGAAATATATATTTATGGGGAAACAGGAAGCTGACCAGATATACGGTCAGTAGACCAGATGATGGTAGAAGATAATGACCAGCACGTGCTAAATATATCACGTGGTTCACATTCTTTCTCTGTCCAACTCGGCCTAATTATTTTACACATTCCACAACATCCTGATAGATGTAGGCCTACCATGATGTTCTATTCATATTAGATTATAATTTCGCTTCGGGGGGGGGGGGGCTGTACAGAAAAGTAAGGCGTTAAACCCAATGTCAACCCTTCATTCCTAAGGGATTCGCCTATATTCGGGGGTGAGGGGTGGGGGGTGGAGGGGTTAGCGTGTGCGAGCTGTATCAAAGAAGCTGTCATTGAGTTAACTGGCGTGGTTTCGAATCCTTGGTTGTACGTGACAAGGAGTAGGGTCGCCTGTCCAGCCTTGTTGGTTTTTTCCGGGTCCTTCGGTTTCCTCCCACGCGCAAACGAATTATTGTAGTAAAATTAAACCGTATCTTAGTCCCGAAATGACCTAGTTTGTGTCGAGTGGGCGTTAAACCCCATTTCTCTCGCTCGCGTATATTCTGACATGTGATCTTGGTGTCGGTCGCTGGTGTGAGCATACACATGTGGCTTGGGGATAGGAGCGTCTGTGTACTGTGTACTGTAACGCGTGTTCTGCGATATCCCAGTCACTTGGAGCGGACGTCAAACAGCACAAATATCACGAACAGATATGGGTATATACCCTGGGGTTATAATTGATTTGAAACACTTCTCTGCTAATCCTCGATAAACAACGGGCGATAAGCTTCTATAGATCAAAGATTAGACATCACAGGTAACATAAACCTCGGATTAGGGCGGATTAACGTCAAGTGTTGACTACTACTACTACCTGATGTTTTAACGTCCGCTTCCACAGAAGTGATATCGCAGACAAGACATAGGAGAGCCGAGGCTTCTTCCTGTTTTTAGAATATGATTTTGCAATCTTTCCATTTGCGGCCTTGAACCATGGAATAGGTTTAGTGAGAAGTTCTTCCCTTTATTTAATAAAACACATATTGTTTGGTAGTTGATCTGTAGGGACAGCATTTATGCAGACATATATGTGTCTCGTCTCTGGATTGGTAGAAGTCATCTTTTGAGGTATAGTGTTTAGGTGCCAGGCCCGTCTTATCGTGGCCTCCCCTTACTCCACTTATCCCACTTTGTAGGTTTGGTGTTTTTCTAGTGGATTAGTGTTTAGATGCCGAGCCCGTCTTACCGTGGCCCTCCCTTACTCCACTAGCCCGCTACTTTGGTGTATATCCCCTATGTAGTTTAGTGTTTAGATGCCGAGCTCGTCTTATCGTAGCCCCCTCTTACTTCACTATTCTACTTAATCCAACGGTGTTCATTAAATCGTGGATTAGTTCGAAGATTTGCAGCTTCAGATCGGGTCTTGGAAAGAGTAGGTTCTTAGTGTTGAGCGGTATGTTGTTGGTCTCCATCATCTCCACTAGTTCCGTTCTCTCTTCCTTGAATACCTCGCAGTCTACCAGGACATGGTTGGTGGTACATTCTTCTCCGCACTCACAGACGATGACTTGGTGTTTGTAGTCTCGCAGCCGCTCTTTCACCCTTAGTTTCGATATAAGTTTGCATATATCTCTTCTAGGGTGATTGATAGCTGTCTTCGTGTAGATCTTGTCATCCAGCCGGAATCTGTATGTGTCAAGTTCAACGAGCTTTAATTCCCAGAGTGAATTGACCTGTCTTTTTACCATACTGTAGATTTCCGTGGTGCTGTATTCTATGGTGCGGAGTGGTGCTGTGTCCCCGAGACCTTCATTTGCGAGTCGATCTGCTTCCTCAAGTGTTGACTTTACTTCGGTCATTTTATCAAACAGGTATACGTAACCCGCCTCTACCCTCTCCCTGCCTCATTTTGTACTTCAGCCCCGCCCTCTCCCACTCAAATATTATTAATATCGCTGATAAAATAAACACGCTTCCTTCAGTTTGAATATGTTCTTAGTCCAAATACGTCATCAAATCACCCAGTTTATACGCGGGAACGTATCTTGAATATAAACAACATTGACTTGTTCTTACTGGTATCATTACGACACTATATAGCTTCAGATAAACTCCCAATTCACTATCTTCATCAATTAACTTACTCGGGCCCAGTGTACACATTGTTGACGTGCACGTAAAAGAACCCTTGACAGCTGAAATTCGAGTACATTTTGTTACCATATATTCACAGACTACACATCTATGTTTATAAAGACGAGAGAGAGAGAGAGAAATGGGGTTTAACGTCCACTCAACACAACTAGGTCATTTCGGGACTAACATATGGTTTTTAATTTTTTATTTCAATAATTCGCTTGCGCGTAGGGGTCTTTAGCAGTTGGAGGAAACCGGAGTGCCCGGAAGAAACCCACGAGGTTGAGAAGGCGCCCCTATCTCCATGCCACATACGCTCACACCAGGGCTCGAAACCACAGCCGCAAACCAGAGGTGACCGGCCAGCTAGAGGTCGAAGCGCGGCACTCTAGACCACTAGGCCATCCCAACCCCTCTTATAAAGACGAGGCTCACCAGAACTGTAAAAATAAACTCAAAACAACCCTGAAATATTGTTTATAAATTCCAGCCATATTTTGAAGTAAAATAATACATTTGTTAAATAACGAGGTTGATGTCACCCAAATCATAATAAAATGTGTGAAATGAATTATGGGGTTTATACACGTCCTGTTCTGTTAATGAAGACGGTCATATGTCGCTGTCCGGACAAAATTTCCCCATAGCGGGAGAGAGACAGAGAAATGGGGTTTAACGTCCACTCGGCACAAACTAGGTCATTTCGGGACAATCGGGACTAACATATGGTTTAACTTCATTTCAATAATTTGTTTGCGCGTAGGGGTCTTTATCAGTTGTAGGAAACCGGAGTGCCCGGAGGTAAACCACGAGGTTGAGAAGGCGCCCCTATCTCCATGCCACATACGCTCACACCAGGGATCGAAACCACAGTCGCAAGCCAGTGGTGACCGGCCAGCTAGAGGTCGAAGCGCGGCACTCTAGACCACTAAGCCATCCCAACCCCCCCTTTTCTCATAGTTCACTGTATAGAGAGCGTATTTCCGTCTTCATCAGCCGGTCGAAGCGCGGCACTCTAGACCACTAAGCTATCCCAACCCCCCTTCCCTCATACTGCACTGTATAGAGAGCGTATTTCCGTCTTCATCAGCCCAGGTCAGGTGCAGAACAGTAGGACGTTAAACCCCATTTCATTTCGGATCTTTGTGGTATGCACGGGCGCTCTCCGGTCTTCACAGCTGATAGACAAGGCAACCGGACTAGTTTTTGTTTGAAAAAGTTGTGAGGGTGGGACGTATGTCGTTTTGAAATTAGGAACACAGAACTATAGTAACCCCTGCACTGAATTAGTTTTACTATCTGTTATTTTTCTATCTTGTAACAGTGCGTACATGTATCTAACAAAAAAAATGTCTCGTCTCTTCAAATTGCAGATCGTATTTGCAGGAAGGAAAACAACCCATTTATTGGTAATTCTGCCTTCTGGTATAATACAGCGACTACTGTTTTAAATATGTCAATAATTCCTACTGTATATACATAAATACTGGGTCTTTGTCTTTACTGTGGTATATAAACCATGGTATATTGACGTTTATACCATGTGTTACAGCGTACAGTATATATATACATCGTCTGACTTCAGTAATTAATATTCACGCCACTGATGAAATCGGAGAAGCTCGGGAAAATCTTTTGAAGAGTTAAGGCAGAGTTTAAAATAATTCCGACTTTTTCCTTTGTTTCATCTGTTGAATTGATAAAATATATGACGGACTATCTTTAGTTTATTTGTTTCACGAAATATACTTTTCAAAAAAAAAAGATAAAATCATCTGGACCTACGCCGAAACAAAAACAATTAAAATATGTCGAGCTAAATGCGTGATGCGACCTTTAATGTGTAATTCAGCAAAATCTTGTTTCTCCCAGCATGCATAGCGGTAGCTCTGTCTTGCCTTGAGTGATGGCGGTGTGGGATAAGTCCGGCGAACTTAGTGGAACTTTTTCAAGTTTTTCTTATGGAATTTGTACAAGGAAAATGATCTCGTTTGTGCTTTTTACGTATTTGGGACTTTTATCCCATTCCGTGTCAGCCCAGGACGACCAATTTAGGGGACGTAGCAGTTGTTATGATGCTTATGGCCGGCCGCAAAGGTGTATGCCCGAGTTTGTTAACGCTGCCTATGATGTGAGCGTAGAAGCAACGAATACTTGTGGCTTGGAGCGAACGGAGGAATATTGCTTACAGACTGGAGTCACTGGTGCCACCAAGGCCTGCAACAATTATTGTGATTCCCGCCGTCCAGGATATAATCATCCCCCGGAATTTATGTCCGATTTTAACAACAACTACAACTGGACTTGGTGGCAGTCGCAGACGATGTTGGAGGGAACCCAATATCCTAATCAAGTCAATCTCACTATACATCTAAGTAAGTATTTTATTCATTTATTTATTCACTCTATCTCTCCAATCATCTACATTTCTCCCGTCCATTCATTCATTATTTCCACCCATTCAAAAAACGCCAATAGACCACAGTTGATAACTCCTGCTTAGTGGACAGTATTTCATAGTCGATGATTGGCATGTTGTCATAACGTTCTCCTTAAACCGGTGTATATTACATTATATTCCCCCCACATTGTTGTGACTTGAGATTAATATTACATGTGTATTATTCAGTTCAAAAACTGTGAATTACACAGACCCAAGTGTGTATTAGTATTATATTTCTACATATATACATCATATATTATCTCCATGGTTTCTGGTGTATATTACAACATATTCCCTGAAAATGTTCCAAATGTCTTCTTCCAAAAAAACCTGAAATAAACAAACCGAAGTGTGTATGATAGTGTGTATGATACATGAACTAGTCCCTCTTATTTAATTATAAATATCATATACTGAATAGTTTTAGTACTGTATCTCCATGGCTACTTGTGTATATTACATTAGAATCCCTGGTAATATACAAAATATGAGTGCATTATATTTATATATGATATCTTTACCTGACATGTATGTGTGCATTGCACAGTTAAATTTGATGTCAACTCCAGGGTTCTTGGTTTATATTACACCATATTAACTGGTAATATTCTACAGTGAGTTACAATAAAACCATGATATACACAGTCTAAAGTGTGTATTAAATGTAATAGAATGAGTCCTCCATTTTACTTGAGGTAAATTACATGATATTTAACAGATTTAGAATTAAGAACTGTGAAATACACAGTCAATCGTGTGTATTATAAATGCATAGTGTATTAACTGTGAAATACACAATATCCCTGGTGTATGTTATATGATATACCCCTGTAATATTCAACAATCAAAAGTGTTTATTATAAATGTATAGTATATTACCTGTGAAATACACAATATCCCTGGTGTATGTTATATGATATACAATGGTAATATTCAACAATCAAAAATGTTTAATATAAATGTATAGTATATTACCTGTGAAATACACAATATCCCTGGTGTATATTATACCATATACCCTGGTAAATTAGTTAGTGTGTATTACTGGTGGTAGACAAGCTTTGAATATATAAATAAGTGTGAAATACATGTAGAACCAGTTGGGTGTATATTAATGTTACAACATCTGGGCTTTAAACAAAAGTGTGAAATAATATTCTTTATGTGAGGGTGTGTGTATTCCTCCAAGTTCATAGAGAGAGAGAGAGAGAGAGAGAGAGAGAGAGAAATGGGGTTTAACATCGCCTGGAAACAAACTAGGTAATTTCAGGACTAACGTATGGTTTAATTTTATTTCAATAATTGGCTTGCGCATAGGGATCTTTAGCCGTGGGTGGAAACCGAGGGACGTGAAGAAAACCCATGAGGTTGGGCCGGCGACCCCACTCCTTGCCACGTACAAACAGGGATTCGAAACCACCAAGTTCATAGAAATTATTGAATAATCCTCTTGGTGCATGTAAATATGTTAGTCCCGAAATGACCTAGTTTGTTTCAACTTATCCTCTCACAGATGTATAATTGTTTTTATTTGTGCCACAAATGAACTGAACTGTAATTATTCTTTTTCTGAAAAACATCAAGAAAATAGATTTATCAAAATGAAATACTAAACCAAAATCTTATCCCCTACAGGATACAAAATATCCTCTTTTAATGAAATAGTATACTACGATCTTAACCCCTGGATAATATCAAATATTCCCTCTTAAACTTCTCTGATACACCAGTTTTATTTCATTCATCGGTTGTATATAAGTGGGCATTACGTGTGTATTGACTGTTACCGTATACCACGGTTTGATAAGATCAAAGGGTTTATTCATGTGTTATGTCCCGATGTGTACTTATATTTAACCGAATATTATACAGAGATCAGAGTTTTTATCAACTGGTTGTTTGATTTATAAAATCTATATTTATATATTTACTGGTTGTGTATATTAGGAATAAAGTCGACCTTTGGAATTTATTAAATATATAAATCTCAAATAATCTGTTTCGTTTTGTACAATGGCTTTTGTACTCGGTGTAGCGATTGTGTAATATCATTGAGCCGTATTTTACAGTTGCTATACATAATAAAAACACAATAACTTCATACAAATTAAAAACACATTTCCTTGAAATTGTAATGGAAGTGAAATAAGTGGAGTTTAACGTCCTACTGTTTTGCTTCGACTGGGCTAATGAAGACGGGCATACGCCATACAGTATGCTATGAAGGAAATTATGCCTGGGCAGCGGCGCTACGGCCTACTCTTATTTCAAACTCCAATTGTCAAGGGTTCTTTTACATGCACACCAAAGTGTACACGGACCTTACAGCATTCTATGGGGAGCAATTTTTCCTTGGCAACGACACTACGGTCTACTCTTACATTGAATTCCAACTGCCAAGGGATCCTTTACGTGCATGCCAATGTATACACAGGACCTTTGTTTTCATCCCATCCAAACAGCTAGGCAGCTATCCTCCGTCTTGCACCAAAGGGTTTTACACTGGGGCTAAGCGTGTTCTCCTATCCCATTCAGAAATTCAGAAACCTGAATAAATGTTCTTTATAAAAAAAATAAATAAAAAAAATTAATAGTTGACCGTTTTGTAAGATATGTGAAGATGTTATTTTTTGTTGCTCTTTGATTCGTAAAGTTTTTGCTGTGTGTTTTTTAATTGATTTTCTTTTGTATACAAATACCTGGACTCGACCCACTATTGAAAAGGAAACGACCCAAATAATTTACATAGTTTTTTTTTTATAAATAATATACCCCTAAATACAAACTAGGAATGTAGCAATATTAATATTTTATCAACCAAGAAATCTACAATCTTTTGAAGTGCTTGGAAACCAAAGTTTGTAAATGTTGTGTACAGTCAGTGTGGTTTATATTGACTGGCCTCATTGAATATCTGGGTCATTATTTCTGCCACTCAAGCAATAAGACAATTACTAGACTTAAGTACGGTTCTTCAAACCTCAATCAAAAATATAAAATATACAAAAATGAATTCTTTACTTTGATAGTGTACTTGGTGACATCCTCCATTTTATTTCATTCAATTTGTAAATTTATGTTGATATTCTGGGAGTTTGATTTGATGGTTGAAATTTTGTAGGAAGTTGTTTTTCTCGTATTAAATCATTGTTGATGCTGTAGTTATAGGAGTTGACAGGTAGCGAAATGGTTTAACGCATGTGCCTTAGATCATACGGTCTGTCATTGAGTCAGTTGGCGTGATTTCGATTCGCTGGTTGTTTGGGACAAACAGGAGGATCAGCTGTCCAACTTGGTTGGTTTTGTCCTGTTTCCTTCCACTCAGAAAGCCCTTATTGTGTGCTATCAAATTATTGAATAAAATTAAACCATATGTTAGTCCCTAAATAACCTAGTTTATGTTGAGTGTAGGTTAAACCAAACTTCTCTCTCTGTATTATAGGGTAGAGTTTGTGTTCTCGATCTCCCCGTAGCTATATTATATCTTCTTTGAGTGGCATTTAGCAATTAACATACGTAATAAACACAAAAACATATTATGGAACACAATTACTATTTTAATTAAAGCGACGTTTCGTTGAGGATTCTCTCAACGTTTTCAAGCAAATGATAATGTAAATAATAAACGTCGCTTTAATTAAAATAGTAATTGTGTTCCATAATATGTTTTTGTGTTTATTAGCTATATTATAGGGTTTGTGACCTCCATCTTTCCGTAAATGATTTGTGCCCTCGATCTCCCAGGTAGATATATCATTTGGTTTTTGTCCTCCATCTCCTCGTACGTATATTATAGGAAATAGATGTGAAGGTACATATACTTTGCACTAATTAGGGGTTGCTATTTGACCCTTGAAACTTGTCTGCTTAATAAGAGTGACAAGAACTCTGGAAGGGGGTGGGATGGAGGAGGGCACAGTGGGAATAGATTATGTCTATAACAAGACCTGTTGGCCAGTAAAATATCAGGCCAGGATTCAGGATTTTGTCGAGTGGGGGGGGGGGGCACAAATTGGAGCAAAGTGTAATATGTTGCAACCTTGGATTTGGGCAGAGATAATGCGTAAATCATGTTTATATCATCTATTAAAGAGGAGATATGTGAACTACAACAGTAACAATTGTTGTAATTGTTGTAATTGTTACTGTTGTAGTTCACATATCTCCTCTTTAATAGATGATATAAACATGATTTACGCATTATCTCTGCCCAAATCCAAGGTTGCAACATATTACACTTTGCTCCAATTTGTGCCCCCCCCCCCACTCGACAAAATCCTGAATCCTGGCCTGATATTTTACTGGCCAACAGGTCTTGTTATAGACATAATCTATTCCCACTGTGCCCTCCTCCATCCCACCCCCTTCCAGAGTTCTTGTCACTCTTATTAAGCAGACAAGTTTACGAAATAAAATCTTTTATTTTTTTCGCACTGTAAAATTTTGCTAAAACTAGGAGAATGTCACTTTTGTATAAATTTGTGTGTATATATGTTTTGGTAATTTTGTGTTAAAATTGTGAAGTTATCTGTCATTGTGCTGAAATTGTGTAATTATGTACAATTGTTCATATATCTTGTGCTGAAACAGTGTTGTGTGTCTTTTGTGTTAAAATTGTGTAAATTTTGTTCTGAAATTGTGTTCATGTGATTGTGTAAATTTGTGCATATTTTGTGCATATTTTGTGTTAAAATCGTGTCAGTATGTTTGTATATTGGATGTAGACATACTATTTATATGTAGTACAGGTGTTTTAAACAGTTTTTACCTGTTAACGAGGTTTTTACACCTCGCGTCAGGTAGAACCAGTGACAGGATGAAACAAGGTTAACAGCCGATAGAAAGATCGTAAAATTGTCCCCAGGTATTTTAACATGTTTGTGGTTGTATATAAAAACTGACCAGATTAAGAGAGATGTAAGATAGAGGTTTTATGAGTTGTAGGTTTGGTTTATTGCCCTGTCTATATTCATATAATACATACCATAGTTTGTACAAGTTTGTGAGGGTTGGATGACCAAATGGTTAGCAAGTTCTTGTTGTATCATAAGGTCTGTCGTTGAGTCAACTGGCATGATTTCGATTCCCTGGTTGTACGTGACAAAGAGTAGGGTCGCCTGTCCAACCTCATGGCTTTTTCTCCGGGTTCTCCAGTTTCTGCCCACTGCTAAATACTCCTACTCCAAGTGAATTATTGAAATAAAAGCGAACAATGTGTTAGTACCGAATTAATCCTCTCTCTCTCTCTCTTTCTCTCTCTCTCTCTCTCTTTCTCTCTCTATAAGTTTGTTAAAAGTTTTAATAGAAAACTGTTAAATACTGGTACATGTAAAGCATGTTATGTTGAGTTGACTCAGTATGTTTATGTTTGAACTGTTATCATTGTGGGTTATGTTAGGTTAGAATCATTATCTCTACTAGGTAGATGTTCAAATTCTCTGGGTTTATGATAAAAATTGAGATAAAGTTGGAACCATTCCAATCTTTTATATAAACCACAAGATGAACTAAATACACTGTTAAATATAACCACAAGATCAGCTGAATATAGTTTAAGATATAACCACAAGATAGACCTACTACACTGTTAAATACCACAGAACTAAAACATTTATAATCATGTAGCTTACTCTACATTTGTTAAAACTACCATCAGAGAGACAGAGAGAGATAGAGAAAACGAGAGAGAGATTGTGAGAGGTGGGGTTTGATATCCACGCAACACAAACTAGGTCATTTAGGGACTAACATATGGGTTAATTTTCAATAATTCGCTTGCGGTGGGAAACCGCTGGACGTGGAGAAAGCCCTCGAGATTTGACAGACGACCCTAATCCTTTTCATGTCTAATAGTATAGGAATTAATTTTGTCATAATCGTCTCCTATTGCCATTTCCACCTGTCGCAGGATCTCGAAACGAAATAAAATGAAATTTTTTAACGTCCTACTGTTCTGCTCCGATTATTGAAGACAGGCATACACCATACAGTGTACCATGAGGAAAATTTGCCCAGACAGCAGCGCTATGGGCTACTCTTACTTCAAATTCCAACATTCATCAAATTCTTTATGTGTACATGGGACCACATTTTTTGTCCCATCCGAAAAACTAGATTACATTCATTGTCAAAGCCCTCCATCATGCACCACCGTGGATAGATACAGAAATCTCTGCCTGATTTTTTTTTGACCAAGTTAAATCTGTTCTACTGAACTTAATATTAAAGAGGTGTTGACATATTCCCCTGGTATTAAAGAGATGTTGACATGATTATGTAAAGTAAATATTATTTAGTAATTGACTGAGGTACATGTATACAGGACACTATTCTATGGAATATAATTACAACTTATTACTGAGCAAATATTTTTATATTTTATCATTGCTTGATAACGACAGAAGCCTAGTGGAAACGTCGCTCAGTTATAAGCAGTAATTGTATTCCATAGAATTGTGACGTTCATTTATTGATATTATTATTTTATTATGTAATTAGGAATAGGGTCACCTGTCCAACCTCATGGGTTTTCTCCGGGCCCTCCGGTTTCCTCCACTACAAAAGACACCTACTCACAAATGAATTATTGAAATAGAATTAAACCATATGTTAGTCCTGAAATGACCTAGTTTGTTTTGAGTGGACGCTAAACCCCATTTCTCTCTCTCTCTGTCTCTCCTACTTTTCTGCAGGATGATGAGGCAATTATCGCAAATTAATTCATTCACGTAAAGATATTTATGTCTCAAATGTTGATAATGAAGCTATTCTAGAACACAAAACGAGTAAATCTAACATCTAAATACACAGGTAAAAAAACCTCGTTAGTAAAACTGAAACCAGGTAGACTAAAAGTCAATGTTTACTTACAGTTAGCTAATATAGATTACATGTCTAGACCAAACCTCAAGTACTACATGCCGTACATCTGTAATACGTCTACGTAAAACATTTAAAATTTACATATATGTAAAAACACAACACAGTTTATATGGAAATAACAATCATTGGTTTATACACATATAGCAGGACGTTTCAACAAGTATTCTTTTATCGTTATCAAGGGGGGTTGGGTTGCCGAATGGTTAGCATGTGCACGCTGTATCATACGGTCTGCCATTGAGTCAACTGGCATTGTTTCGAATCCCCGGTTGTACATGGCAAGAAGTAGGGTCGCCTGTCCAACCTTGTGGGTTTTCTCTGGGTACTCCAGTTTCCTCCCACTGCTAAAGACCCCTATGCGCAGGCGAATTATTGAAATAAAATTAAACCATATGTTAGTCCCGAAATGACCTAGTTTGTGTTGAGTGGACCTTAAACCCCATTTCTCTCTCTCTCCTTTTTTCTCTCACTCTCTCTCGATTGCGATTCTGTCAATTCACATGTTCCGGGCTGACAATCAAGTATCCCCGATCTAAGATAAAAGGGGAGATCATCTACAATGTATGATGAATTTTGATGCTATATTATTATATGAATACATATTAAAGTAGAAAAAGTACAAGTTCTTCAATGTTTACGTCGGATAAATGCATAAATAAAGAAAAAATACTCCACTTTACTTCATTCTGACATACTTTAAATCATCAATATATTGATGGCTTGGTAAGTAAGACGCTGGCTCGCTAAACGGGAGATACCGAGTTAGGTCCCAATGTTGACTGAGAAAGTTTAACATGTTCTCTTGAGCCAGTGATACAGGACGGAGGGCCTGTACGAAAAACCAGGCCCTGTGTATACATTAAAAAACAATCTTGACAATTGGAATTTGATATTAGAGAGTAGGCTGTGGCGCTGCTTTCAGGGGCGGATCTAGGAATTTTGAAAAGAGGGGGCGCTGCAAAATGAGGGCACTGACCGCGGAGACGGACACCCCAAAGATTATTATCCGTCATTTCCGTGCATCTGTAGCCATTCCAAGCGCTATTTGGCTGATATTTTCGTCTAAGTAAACATTCAGAACGGGCATATTTGGGTCTGAGAAAAGGCAGTTTCAGCAGTAAAAAGGACACTGTCGAAAATTAGGGGGGGGGGGGCGCCCCCTGAATCCACCTCTGGCTTTACAGGCACACTGTATAGCACACTGTATGACGTATACCCCGTATTCATTAGAATTACAGTAGGATGTTAAACCACGTTTTATTTCTGTATTTAGATGTGGGTGTTGACATTACATGAGATAATCTGTCTAGACTATTATCTATTGTGTAGTATTGATACTAAGTTTACACACTATAAAGTTGAACTAAATATCATATTGTGTAACATTGATAGAGAAATAGGTTTACACAGTGTACATTGTGTAATATTGATAGAGAATATACATTATCATATCACTGTGTAATATTAACAACAATATCCTATTTCTTGTCCTGGGAATGGTTTAAATAGAAGGTATGCAACTATTCACACCGACTTGGTTATGGTGTTAGTCAGTTGATATGGGTTTCAGGCCCGTAGCCAGGGGCTGGCAAGGGGGGGCAATGCCCCCCTGAAAAAATGTTTTGCCAACCTTAACTCTTAAATACCTACTGTAGACTGTAACGGGTGTGCCCCTCCTAAAAATTCACTGCTCCTCCGAAGCCAGCAAGCTGGCTACGGGCCTGATGGGTTTCTAGTGAAACTGGATAGATATTTCTATGATGTCTTTACACTAGTTGAGCCATGGTGCCTGACTTAATGTCAGTGTATAGATTTATTATGTCTGTTAACCCTTTCTGGCCCAATGGGACTCTCATGTCCCATCATATAGTGAATACAATGTTGCAATGCATATGTGGATTATGGTCAGTATTTCATTATAATTAAGTTTTAGGTAGGTATACCGTTGGGTTGAAGTAGTGCAGTCTTAGGGCGAAAAAAATGTAGAGTGGCAATTCAATGTCAAACACAAAATCACGTTGATGTTTTTGTAAGAAAAATCTTTGTGCATGTTTGAATGCACAGAAAAAGTTTAAAGTAAGTAAAATGATTGTGAATTTTTTTCATGAAACTCTATCCATAGCAAAACCCTTTCATAAAGTTTATATAAAAAAAACGGTAATATTTGCAATTACTGTCATATTTTTTTTCGGTGGGACGTATCAGTCCCGTCAGGCCTATTCTACATCCTGGGACTCTGAAGTACCAATGCTTTTTTTCCAAATTTATATGACTTTTCCTTTGCAAATTGATTAATATGTCTGAATTTATCCCTTATATAGATGCCAAAGAGATTTTAAATAACAACTGGTCTGTAAAATGAAATAGGTTTTCAGAAAATCGTGTTCGATGTGAGATTTATTCTAAGAAAAACGTCGAATCTCGCCCTTAAAGTAAATCCCTTACATGTAATGTATTCTTATGCTGTAATTAATCAAGAAATTGTATTGCAGATTTTGATGGCGCGGTTGGAAATAAGCTATACATTTGTATTTCAAGTTAAAATTGTTTACGCCTTTAGTTGATTGAATTTAACTATGGATATTTGCTTTAAATAGTTGAGAGAATATAGTTTTCTTTGTTTGAATTGTCTGTTTAGTGTTGCTGATTAAAGTTATGGTGAAAATATCGATTTTAAGAATAATTAAAACTTTTTTTGTCTTTTTTGTATTGAAAATAATTTACTCCTTTACCGCCCGTCGGGACGTTCAAGTCCCACCCCCACCCACGTCAGGAAAATTTGTAAAACTTAAAAATAATTTTTGGATACTCTAACCAAACCCAAATCATCTATGAAATACCATAAAACAAGAAATTATTTCAAAACTTAACCACTTGGGCCAGATATAAAGAGCTCCAGTGACTCAGTGGGTAAGATCACGGACCTAGATCCAAATGTTGGACAAGAAATTTTGTTTTGATTTTCTGATTGCCAGGGCCATGGCCAGGGTCTGCAATCGGATAGTACGGAAGACCGAGGTACCACGTTTGTGTGAAAGTAAAAGAACCATTGAAAATAAGGAATAGGCCGAAGCATCACCGTCTCTGCCAAAAGTCCTTCATAGCTGCACACTGCATGCTGTGTGGCCAGTTTCTTTACTCCCGTGGGGCAAACAACAAGAACGTGAATCGTTGTACAGTACTTTCATACACTGCAATTGGAAGTAGGCCGGAGCGCCACTGTCTGGGCAAAATGTCTTTCAAAGCAAAATTTCTGTGTGGGTATATTTGATACTATATAAAGGTGTTGACAGGTGATATTATATTTATAATATTAAAGAGTCAAGTAAAGTTAATGTTTTTTTACCTGTATTATTATATACAGGTGAACCGTTAACTAGTCAATTTATACCTGGAGGGTACCTGTTGGTTACCTACTCACTCCTTATTACTACTGACCACCTACAATAACATCTTCACTACATTCATCCATTGAAAATAATTTGATTTTTCAAACCTCTACATACAATTGCCTCAAGTTATTATATATTATGTAGATGTTAAATTATTTAAACAGCATTCCTCATCTTTTGTTACCTTCCATCATAAACAATGGATTGTTTCGTCTCTAAATGGCCACGGGTATAATTCATCATTCGTCAACATGTTTTTATTTTCAATGAATGAGACTTTATTGAAGTACTTTAGTTAAAGATACATTATGGGAGATTAGCTAAAGAGCTGGTAGTTCTCACAATAATAGTTAAAAAGATAATGTAAAGGGGATTTGCTGAAAATGTCAGTCAAATTGTTACATTCTGAATCAAGAATTTAGCAATTAGAATTAAGGCCAAGCTTCAATCATCATTACTAAAGTTGGAACGATAAAAAACATTAACTGACCGAAGTGTAGGAAATTGAGGGGATTATTTCAAATTTTTTCAACTTTCCAAAATCGAACCATTTACACTGAAATAAAATTATTGGTGAGAAAAATGTTGGCGTGATTGTTTATTAAATCACGTCTGTTCATGTCACCATATATGGTAAAGCTAGTAAATGATTGGTTTATATATATCATGTGGGTTGATCAGTTATTCAAATGTGGAGCCACAGGGACTCAGTGAGTAAGACTGGCTTGCTAAGTGAGAGGTCACAGGTTCGATCTCTGCTTAAGTGGAGAAAGTTTGTCACGATTTTCTGGCGTCGTTCCTCCTTGTCAGTAGTGCGGTACGGACGGCGGGGCAAGGAACAGCGTATAGTCGTCCGAATGGGATGAATAAATGAGGTGCATACGTTAAAGATCCCTTTGCAGTTGGAATTCAATATTTCAAATGAAATGAAGCGAAATGGGGTTTAACGTCCTACTGTTCTGCTCTTAACCTGGGCAAATAAAGATGGGCATACGCCATACAGTGTGCTACAGCCTACTCTTATATCGAATTCAAACTGCCAAGGAATCTTTTACATGCACGCCAATTTGTACACAGGACCTCAGTTTTTTTCATACCATCCGAGCAACTAAAAAACTGTCCTTGTCAGGCTACATGTATCAAGGGTTAAAACTGGCCCGACATCGGTGAACATATAATTCTTATAATCTATTTATACCAAGTATTAAAAAGAAAAGCGTAGGTAGATGAGGTGATTTTTAAAGGCATGTCAATCCATGTATTTATAATATCACCTCATCTGTTTAACATCGTCTCATCTGTATATCTGTATAAATACACCTAGTTTAACAGGTGTGTTGATTCATTTAAATATATATTAACGAAAATCTGGGTGGGGTAAACTTTACCAACACTCATCCGATGCATCAATGAATTCATTGACTAGCTACTATAAAGATCACGAGGTCAGAGTTCAAATCAAACATTGTTTAGAGGTTGGGGATCTTGTGTGGGGTTAAAGGTCGATGTGATTGGATTGTAAGTTTAACTAAATCTATAGACTCGTGGCTTAATATTAAAGAGATGATCCTCGTTCAACAATATATGTTAATGTGTAGGGGTCGTGGACAATATATGTTAATGTGTGGAGGTCGTTGAGCGGTCAGATAACCGGTGTTAAGTGCAAGTTAAGACGTCTGTAAGAAGTGTGAGTCGTTGACAACCATTAAAGGATTAAAACAAGAAATTTTTGTATTTAATTGGTCAAGTTCTTGATTGTTTATTTCAATCAACTACTCTAGTACTAAACATCATTGTTTATTAATAAAACCACTTCGTGCACAGTAAGCAGGGTTGGATGGTCGTATGGTTAGAACGTGCACACTGTCATAAGGTCTGCCATTGAGTCAGGTTGTGCAGTTTCCATTCCCTGGGGGGGGGGATGGCCTAATTGTCTAGAGTGCTACGCTTCGCCCCTCTGGCCGGTCACCTCTGGCTTGTGGCTGTGGTTTCGAGCCCTGGTGTGAGTGTATGTGGCATGGAGATAGGGGTGCCTTCTCAACCTTGTGGGTTTCCTCCGGGCACTCCGGTTTCCTCCCACTGCTAAAGACCCCTACGCGCAAGTGAATTATTGAAATAAAATTGAACCATATGTTAGTCCTGAAATGACCTAGTTTGTGTTGAGTGGACGTTAAACCCCATTTCTCTCTCTCGCTTTCCATTCCCTGGTTGTATGTGACAAGGTGTAGGATCACCGTCCAGTCCTGCAGATTTTCTTTGGATACTCCGGTTTCCTCCCACTGCTGAAGACCCATATGCGCAAGCGAATTATTGAAATAAAATTAAACTATACGTTAGTCCCGAAATGACCTAGTTTGTGTCGAGTGGATGTTAAACCCTATTCCTCTCCCTCTCTCTCTGTTTCTGTTCAGTTCGAACAATAGAACTGCCAAGACCAACAGACACACAGATGGTACAAGAACATTGCACACCAAACAATTAGATAATATTTATATATGATAAATTGTTGAGATAAAATTTTTTGGATTTTCTACAAACAATTAATATGTTAAACTATGACATACAGTAATAGTGTGAAGGTCTTGATGCGGTGTAATATAATATATGACATAGTTTTTACAAATAAAAGGGTATTATTCTGTCACATTCTCTCAATTACTGGGTTACTATTACATTTCTTTATAAATAATTATAGATAAAATACCAAACCTAATATTTTTATTCACACTCAGTTACAAAAACAGTTTTATATCTTTCATACTGTCAGGGTTTCGCAGAGTTCTGTGACAAGGAGTAGGGTCGCCTGTTCAACCTCGTGGGTTTTTTCCAGGTCCTCTGTTATCCTCCTTCTGCTAAAGACCATGACGTGCAAACGAGTTAATGAAATAAAATTGAACCATGTGTTAGTCCCGAAATGACCAAGTTTGTGTCAAGTGGATGATAAGCTCTTTCTGTCCCTCTCTAGAGAGTTGAATATAGGCCTCTTTCTCTCCCTCTCTAGCAGGGGCGCATCCAGTAATTTTTGCAGGAGGGGGTTTGCCAGGTTTCTGTTACAGAAATCTGCCATCATCGTCTCTAAATTACATAGGCATACATACAAATTGAGCTTTTTAAACAGAGAAATCATTTTTATACTGATGTAGGATCACTTTGTGATGTAATTTCATTGATGCAAGGCATTATTTTTGTTTATGTAGCTGAGCAGGGGGGGTGGGGTGGACCCCTTCCCCCCCCTCTGGATCCGCCCCTGTCTAGACAGTTCTCATGTTAATAAATGACTAAATGATAATTTATGCTAACATTTGCAGCCAAAAACAATGTAGGCAACTGTACTTTTATTAATCGCTGACAGAACTGGGCTGTGAATTCTGTGAAGAATGAAATGAATTTTAAAAGGTTGAAGTTGGAATGAAGTTGATGAGAATACCAGTCTGTCTATAAACTCTATATATGGTCCCTCACTCGTATTATAAACATTTTAAATAGTTTAGTCTATCCTCACAAGGTTTAATATCCTACGTTTCTGCCGTGGCTGGGATAATGAAGACAGGTCTACACTCGTAACAACAGGTCTGGAAATTATAGTTTTAGTTGTAACGGACGTGAGGGTGGGGGGATGGTTAGCCCGTGCTGGCTGTATCATAAGGTCTGTCTTTGAGTCAACTGACGTGGTTTCAAATCCCCGGTTGTACATGACAAGGAGTAGCGTTGACGGTCCAGCCTTGTGTGTTTTCCCTCACTGCTAAAGAATCCAACGCACAAAATGAATTATTGAAATAAAATGGAAGCACACGCTAGTCCTGAAATGACCAGGTTTGTGTGAAGTGGATGTTAAATGCCATTTCTCTCTCTGTAAGGGACAAAATGTCTGGCATTAATGAAGCAGTAGCGACACTGCCGGAATAGTTTAGTCTACACCTATTACAACACTTCTGGACATAACATATAACAATCTGTGATGTAGTTGAAATAAATATTAGGCACAAGAGATGTATTATAAATGTCATACTTAAAACATGGATAAATATGAAAAGACAAAAGACAGAAACCAGTAAGGCTGTGATCAGGCCCGAATCCAGGATTTTGTCAAGGGGAGGGGGCCCATACATTGGAGCAAAGATGTTGCAACGTTGGATTGCTCGGTCAGAGACAATGCGATAATCATCTACATGTATTAAAGAACAGATATGTGAACTGTAACAGTAACTAAGCACAACAGTAACAAAGCACAACAGTAACAAAGTACACTGGGGCTGAGGGGTGGGGCCCCTGCCCCCTAGTCTCTGTCACCCAGAACCCCCTTGTCTTCAACGCACGGAGGGTCTGGGTCGGTTCTCAATTATTGACGAAAATTACTGGATAATCTATCACATAAAAAAACAAATTCCTGGTTACACATGGGCAATGGAACCTTTTGGCTAAAGTCTCGGTAAGTGCTGGTAAGTGCTAGATCTTATGAAGCTGGGCCGATTTTGCCAGATTCTATAAAGCGAGTCTGAAATATATCCCACAATTCACTTGGCACATCTATTATTAGAAACAAAATAGACACAAGGAATGAAGCATGAATCACGATGAATAATTAAGAAGATTGTGAGAAGCCATACGTCTGATTCATGACGAGAGAAAATTACTATCTCAATTAAAACCTTTACAAACAAAATTTTAGAGAGTGTCATTGTTGACAAACGAAATGTTTTGATAGATTCAGTATGTGGTAACTCAAAAGACTGGACAATCCAGACAATGACCGACTTTCTGTCAAATTTTGAGGACCCATCCAGACTAATATTCGTAGAATATTTGTATGGATGATAGAGACTACCTCCCCCCCCTCTCCTTTGATCGTGCCTGGTGATAATGGTAACTTCATTCTAGGCTTGTGAAACATTGAAAGTCATGAATAAATACAAATCTTATTGATGATTCTTCCTTCTATATATAACTAATCATTTCATTATGCATCAAACGCAAACTATTCTCTATTGACTAGAAACTTGATGGTCAAGCTTTCCAACATAAATAGTTTTCAGTGATACTTTTCACTCTTCATTCATTCATTCATTCATTCATTCATTCATTCTCTCACTCACTCACTTATTCATTCATTCATTCATCCTGTATATAATGCTACAACAATCAGCATATAGAATGTATGTGAATGGAGTAGTGTATAGTTGAATGATGACCCCGCCCCACCCACTATCTCTATCTATCTATACAATATAGGTATATATATACCACAGTACATGTATATACAATGTAGATATTTATATATACACCTATCTATATACCACAGTTTATATACAATGTAAATATCAATATATCACAGTTATAATACCCTCACGCTTTGGTGTTAGGACTTTTTTATATACACTAAATACCCTAAGGGGGTTGGATGGTAAGCAAAGGTTTGTCATTGAATCAACTTGCTGTACGTTACAAGGAATAGGATTACCTCCTGGGTTTTTTCCAATCCTCCAGTCTCCTCCGACTGTTAAAGACCTGTTGTACATGACAAGGAGTAGAATCTCTGGGTCCTCCGGTTTCCTCCCGCTGTGCAAACCAATTATTGAAATAAAATTGAACTCTATGTTAGTCCTGAAATGACGGACTTTGTGCGGTGTGGACATTAAACCCCATCTCTCTTTCTCTCTCTTAATGTTTTGCATAGTTTTCATTTATTCTGGAATTTCACTTGTAACTTCATAGTTCATACCATTCTAATTTTGTTATTAAAAAAATGACAAATATTTTATCTAATAACATTTTCACAACCTCAGTGTTTTGTTTTTTTTTGTCTGATATGAACCATATGTAGCATAAAAAATGGATTATTTAGTTTGGTTTTAATATTAAGTGCACTTTAGACCATAAGATATGCCATTGAGTCAGATTCCAGTGGCATGGTTTTGATCAATTCTCTATTTGTACGTGAGAAGAAGTAAATCGCCTGTCCAACCTGTTGGATGTTGTCCAGGGTCTCTGACTTCCTCCATCGGATAAACATCCTGACACGTTAATTATTGAAATTAACTTGAACCCAATGTTCGTCTTGAAATGAACGTTAAACCCAATTTCTCTCTATAAAGACTACTATGCACAAGCTTATTCCTAAAATACTATTAGTTAGTCGCGAAATGAACCTTAAACCCCATTTCTCTTGTATGGGTGTACCACCATGAAGTAAATCTTTAATATAAATCTGATCAAATATTCTCGAACATCTTTCCTTTCTCCCCTATTTAAATAACGGCTTAAATCCCTACAAAAACTGAATCGATGGAGGTCTGACACTCTCCCGTTGTACGCTCCAAATATCTGATACAGTTACAACTCTGTTTAATATTGACATAGCCTCAACCCATGGTGTGTAACTTTGTTGATTTGACCCGTAGGGGTCACAGAGTTGTGTGTAGTGACCACCCTTCAGCCATCTTGACCACATGTTTAAACAGGCTATCAAATTTACTAGTTTTTATCACATCAAAGACCCATTGATGTATTAAACATCCACCATTTCCTCAACTACACTACAAAATTAACACTCGTATTTTTATAGCCATTTTATGAGTTTCCTTCCAACTTCTATTACTGAAATTGTTTTACAACTTCACATAAAAAATTGAAATATTTTTCTGATGTCCTATTTAATTTCACAACTTCAAGATACACTATGGGAGATAACATAAAGAGCTGGCAGTTCTCATTATAATAGTTAAAAACTAGATAATGTAAAAGGAATTGACTGAAAGATACCCTATAGGGAAGATTAGACAAGTAGCTAGCAATTCTCGCTATATTAGTTAAAAGCTAGATAATGTAAAGGGAATTTGCTGAACTGTCAGCTCTTTATTTTAGTGGATAGACTATATGTAGCTAATGGAGGTTCACCCTTGTGTGTGCAGTCACAAAAGGCCAATAGTCTTTTCATCTTTTAACAGCTCTCTGTAAAAATTTTACGACACATGAAAGTTTATGTATTTTAACACTGGAGATGACGTGTAATTTGTAATATTTATTTAAAGTAACAATGGATTACGGGAGGAAAGATGTTACTTTATATGGTAAATCGTTCTCTTATCCGTCTGTTGACATCTAGCAGACGTAATACATACTTTATTTAACACACCAGACGACAATCTCTATAATTACTTAACGCAGCTTGAATCCTTTTATACTCGTATTTTGACGTCTGCTGTGTATCTTCTGTCATTTCCTTATTGGGTCATTTTATCTTTTCTTTATGTATGAAATGTGAAGTACAAAGTATTAAAATGTAGGTTCATGTCCTCACGGCTTCCGTACAAAGTATTAAAATGTAGGTTCATGTCCTTACGGCTTCCGTACAAAGTATTAAAATGGATATTCGTACCCTAACAGTTTTCGTACATGGTATTAAAATGGAGATTCATGCCCTGATGGTTCTGAACAAATTATTAAAATAGAGGTTAAAGACCTAGCATAGTTTTTTCTATCACAAATGTTTGATTATTGATGAGGCCTGAAAGCTGTATCTTTTATCTGTCTTACAGGCCTTCGTACAAAATATAAAAATGTAGTTTTAATGTCGTGATGGCTTCCAAACAAAGTATTAAAATAGAGTTGAATGTCCTGATGGTTCCGTACAGAATATTAAAACAGTTTCCGTAGAAAATATTAAAATAGGTTGATGTCATATAAGTTTCTCTACAAAATATAAAAATGGATGTTGATATCCTGATGGCTTCTGACCAAATATTAAAATCAAAAAGTAGAATCAAAATAAAGTGTGACCTGTAGACTAGGTAGATAAGACGAGTTTTTGTGATTATTAACGAGCCAGGTAAAATACACCTGAGCTGTCACAGGTATCATTAGGAATAAATTCAGGTATTCTTGATTACAAAACCTCAATATTGTCTTGTTCAGGTATAACAGATCAAAAAACCTTCTCATTTCTTCCAAACACCTTGAAATAATGGAGAAATCAAGATCCACAAAGTATAATATGTGGTTACTTTCACAATCAAATTGTCCAAACTCGATCTGCTTTTTGTTGAGTTGAGGTGACATTCCAACATGTTGTGACATTAAATCACCTTGTCTCCAGTCAAAAAAATAAAACAACCAGTTAAAAAGAGAGAGAGGGAGGGAGAGAGAGAGAAGGAGAGAGGGAGGGGGGAGAGACAGGGAGAGAGAGGGGGGAGAGAGACGGGGAGAGAGAGAGAGAGACAGGGAGAGAGAGGGAGAGAGAGAGAGGGGGGAGAGAGAGAGGGGGAGAGAGGGGGGGGGGGGAGAGAGAGAGGGGAGAGAGAGTGTATTGGCTGAAATTATATATTTTCTGCATAGATCCATATTCTTCCTCCTGCCTTCATTATTCCAGTAGTAGGTACAGAATAGTAGGCTGTTAAACCTCATTTCATTGGATATTCTTCTTGTGAGACAGAGATGGGGTTTAACGTCCACTCCACACAAACTTGGTCATTTCAGCACTAACATATGGTTCAATTTTATTTTATTATTTCAATAATTTGCTTGCGCATAGGGGTCCTGAAAAGGATTGGATTTTTACCCTCCACTCCCCAGTACCCCACCCCCATGATGGGTAAAATGTTTCTATTTAGAAAATCGAATTATAAATTTTTGTATGAGGATAGAATGTAAATGAATTTAATTCTAGAAAGAAATAAAACATATGGCTAAATGAATTCAAACGTTTTACCAGGTTGGAAATACTCCCCCCCCCACTTGCCCAAGGCTATCTATAATTTTTGAAAAAAGAAAAAATTATCAGTAAATGGCGAATTTGTAACGAAGCACCAGCGATGTAGTATTTGTAAGTTTCAAAATTCTTCCTCTGTCCCACTGTTCTAAAATTTTAAATGAATGAAAAATTTATTTTAGAATAGAAAACGGGGGGGGGGGTAAAAAATATAAATGTATTTATTAAAAAAAACAAAACAAAACCCGCAGTCTAGAAAATAGTTGCTCAGTTTAACCAGGGGGTAAATTACTCTACGTTTGTTGTATTTATGAGATGTGTTTTACCCGAGGTAAGAACTCTCACCTTTTATTGACTAGAGGAGACAGAGTGATATTAACTTGTCTCGGACATCAGGTGAAATATAGGTAATAATCTCGTTAGATTAGTCAGGTGACAGATAAACTGTTTTTTACTGACAGTCGACGTGTAAACAATAAATAAATAAAAACACAGACTCTATTCTGACATATTTATTACTTACATAGAATGTTTAGTTTCTTTTTCAAACATCCTTAAACATATGTCATGTAAACTATTAATCAGACATTTATAAACTTATACAGGCCATAATCATCTCTTGATCGTATTGCTGGCCTGCGATATTTGGTGGATTATGATCCGATTCACTGCCTAACTTTCCTTCTCGATTTAATTATTAAATGGATAACAAAGACTATGCTGTTTACCGTACCGACTTTAGTAATTATAATCGAGGGCGTGGCTAAGAGAGACTTTCATTCGCTTAGTTCTAGGTTAATAGTGAATCAATTTGACTGAAATTTTCAGCAAATTACCGCTACACTATCTAGTTTTTAACTATTATAGTTAGAACTGCCAACTCTTTATCTAAATCTCATAATGTATCTTCAAGTATTTGAGATGTACAGGACATTACATACCGGCCAGGAATCTTGATTTAATGAAGGTGGGTGTATGCCATACAGAGTGTGCCATGACAGAAATTTAACCCTGAAGGACCAGTGTTGGTGCCAACCCAGTAGTTGGTAGTTGAGCACGATAGACACTTAGTCATGATAGCAGTCTCCCATAATCTGGAAAAAACCTAGCAAGTCAAATTTTCGTCAAAATTGAGTTAGACCCATATACCTGTAGAACTCACCTGGTCAGATATATCATCATAGTAAACACCTTTTACCTGATCCTCGATACAAACTTGTCTATATTCAAATTTATTTTACACATTATTTCTTTACTCCAACACACATTATTAACATAAATAATTTATTCATTCAAATTTCCTACGGCATTATAATTAGTTGATATCTTTTCAAATTATTATAAAATTATATTCTGTGTCTTTTTTGATAAGTAAAAAATGATGATAGATTTGAATGTCAAACAAATATTCTAGCAGATATATTTTAATATATCAATCATTCATACAACCCAGAGTAAATAAGATAAATAATTTATTCATTGAAGTATTCTAGTCTTCTTATTACATTGATCACAAAAAATAATAAACTTAAGGAAATCTGTAGAGCTGGGAGGACTGGTCTTTATTTACTGAATTACAGGGATAACTCGACACCAGCCCTTATTACCGGTGACTTGCATTAACAATGAATTGGTCAAACATTATGCTACCTCCCCAATAATCGAATTAGCCTGCCCAAATATTTCGCCAACAATAATGATTTCTGAGGAGTGTTCTAAGAGTCTGCCATATCCTCAGCCCCTCCAAAAAATTCTGTAGCCCCACCAAATTTTATGAGCTGGCTACGGGGCCGCAACTGTCACACGATGCATTACGATAGGATTGTACCTATTGAAATCACAATCTGCTACGTTTGGAAACTCTTCCACACATTCAAAACGATTGCTTTTTGATTGACCTCACAGTCCAATACGATTAACCCTGTGTTTCAATACGATCAACACGATTGCTATGACTGACCTCAATATATGATAAGACCTGATCGATAGGATTACTTCACAATTAAAACCATGATTTCAATGGTAGCGGCAATCGTAAAAGAGGGAACTTAAAATTAGCAAAGTAAATGCAGTATATTTAAAATTTCTAAATTAATCATTAATAATTAGCATTGTGAGAAGTAATTAATTAATTGATATCCACAAATAGTTAAACTAATTGCCTCTTTGTGGATCAAAAGTATCTGGATGTTGATAGTTCTTCTATAGTCTGAATTCTGGTTCCCAATATCCTGATTTTATTCCACAGATGTGGTTTGTATTGTATGTAATTTTATAGAGGGTTATGAGTAAAATCTATTTACCATGGTATACCAGCGATATACAACACCCTTTCTTTATTTACTACTACTTGAAGATGACATATAAATACCCAGAAACAATATATCATACTGTGTAATTAGGTCAGAGGTCACAGGTCATAACATATTGTGGTCAGTTGTGACCTATTTAAGACTGAAAGGAAGAGAAGACCACATGCCGTCTGTGAAGCCGTCTGTGAAGTGTTGGAGGGTAGATATCAGTTTCTTCCTACAAGTATAATTTATATGTTTGTCATATTTCACACAGTAGAAAATATTATCAATGAAATTGTCCTACATACTTTAAATTTTTTGTAAATATTTTGCATAATATCTTTCTTGATGATGTAGTACGACCTACTTGTATTTAAAATTCCAGCCATCTAGTCTTCTTTCATATGCACAGACACTGTTCCTTGTTTAAAAACCCAGGGGCGGATCCAGGGGGGGTAACTAGGGTGACTAGTCACCCCCCTCCCCACCGGTGTATAGGAATCCCGGGTCCTACAAGCTTCCACAGGGACATGCACGCATGGTCGTATATATATTATATAGACCATGGTGCGCATCTTATCAGACACACAATCAGCATCTATGTTACTAGCAGTAGAAATTAGCTCCGTAAACTGGGGTCGACGAGACAAAACATGGGGTTGTCACCCCCCTCAAAAAATTCCTGGGTCCGCCACTGCTCAGTCCTGCACCAATAAGAAAGGTGACATCACATTGGTGTGTCTGTAAAAGAAACATTGCAAATTTGAATTTAAAATAATAGCCCACTGTATGTTATTGGTGCATGACGGAGGACCTGACAAGGGCAGCTGTCTAGCCATTCGGATTGTACAAAAAAACAAGGATCTGTGTATATATTGGCGTGCACAGAAAAGATCCCTTGGCAGTTGGAATTCAATATAATAGTAGGCCATCAATCTGCTGCCCCTTCAAAATTTAACCCATAGCACACTTTATTTAGCCCAGTAATTTGGAGATGATGATGGCACCATTTAGTGTCAACTGTCAAATTTCCTGGTTAGGAACCTGGTAAATCCCTCTTGCAAAAATTATGTAGACTATAAAAAATAACAGAGTATATATATAGAACATGTTAATATCTAGTTTGTCGTCTGCTTTTATCAAACATTAAAAAAACCAACAGGGATTCTTATACACCATTGTTAACGAGGTTCATCTAAAATTCAAATTTATACGACGTCTAGAGAAAACAAGTATGTCTACAGTAAAACGATCAGCGTGATGAATTTAAAATGTAAATTTTAGTCGGAGGTTAATAGGCAGTTGACTTTTAACCGTCCAAGCAGAAAAGTAGAGATTTTTAGGTTTATTGTTGAACTTCATGGAGGGTTGTTTGAAGTGTGTTAGGGACAGTTCTACTACCGGTATGATACTGGGGAAATACTACCATCAATGAAGGCTCACACTATTTTATTATACTGGGGAAACACTACCATCAATGTAGGCTAACACTATTTTATGATACTGGGGAAATACTACCATCAATCATACAATGTAGGCTCACACTATTTTATTATACTGGGGAAATACTACCATCAATGTAGGCTCACACTATTTTATTATACTGGGGAAATACTACCATCAATGTAGGCTCACACTATTTTATTATACTGGGGAAATACTACCATCAGTGTAGGCTCACACTATTTTATTATACTGGCCATATATTTTCAGGCTCACCAATATAGGCTCACACTGTATTATTTAACTGGATATACTACCAAGATCAGTAATGTAGGCTCACAATATTTCATTATATTCGATATATACTGCCAGACTCATCAATGAAGGCTCACACTATAGGGATGTACTACCAGGCTCACCAATGTAGGCTCACTATATTTATTATACTGCAGATATACCAAGATCGTCAATGTAGGCTCACGCTATATTTATTATACTGAGGATATACAACCAAGATCGTCAATGTAGGCTCACGCTATATTTGTGAAGTAGGATTTAATTAAGACAGAATTCGAGTCAAGTAAGACAGAGGGACTGGCAAGGGACAATATATAGTTGTCTGGATGGGACCAAAAAAATGAAATGCCATTTGCACATTGAATATTGGTTACGGTAAATCCTCACATGTGAATGATAACGACTTTTCCAGATCCCAGTGTAGTAAATGAAATTTTGAACTAATAAAAATGAAACGAATTAGGATCTGTGTTTTAATGAGATTGCCCCTCCTTGAAAGTAAGATGTATATAAGTACATGTTTTACTTAGTCAGCGTTTTTAAAGTCTGTAACAAGTATAGACTACATGTAAACTTTATTTTTATCTTTAACGTTGATCTCTATAATCCCTGTATAAGCTAGTTTAACATTTACCGTCTGTTAACATATACTTCAAACTCTCCTATGGCATGACAACGACAGCTGTCTAGTTGTTTGGATGGGATGAAACAAAACCAAGATCCCTTGGTGGTTTGAATTCGATATATAAGAGTAAGTGGTAGTGCTGCTGTCCGGGCTAAATTCCCATCATATGATTAGCGCTGCCTGTTTCATTAGCCTAGTCGCAGAACAGTAAGACATTGAACCCCAGTGCATTTTCATTTTTCTTTCACATTAAACTTATGTCAATTACTTCTGAATTTATACAGAAATGAAATGGGGTTTAATGTCCTACTCTTCTGGTGTGACTGGGATAATGGAGATGGGCAGAAGGACAGAGCCGTTTGGTGAGATTTCGAGGTGGCTGAATGATCGGGATCAGGAGCAGGGTTAGATCGACCAGCCACCTCTAGTTAAACACGGAGGGTTGGGTGGCGTATTTAGTTAAATTGCTTGTAAATGACAAAGATTAGGGTCGCCCTCGTGTGTTTTTCTCTGTGTACTGTCTTCTAGTTTCCTCTCACAGCTAAAAATGACCCGGTTGTGTTGGTTGATGTCGAACCCCAGTCTCTCTCTCTCTCTCTCTCTCTCTCTCTGAATTCACTCAATAATGATATTTTTAAAAGCATTCTGGTTGGTTGTCAGCCCTCCTGGACAGCTCCTATATTCTTACGAACATTTTCACACGTCCTATTTATTACTTCACCAAACTTTTGTCATGAATAATAACAGCCACTTATCGGCATCCATTGAAAGATTGGTTATCTCTCGTCAACTACAATATTGTCAAAGTTGAATCTCTAGAAAATAAAGGGGTGCAGAGGTTGCAACACAAGGTCTGTCGTTGAGTCAACTGGCAGATTGTACGTGACAAGGAGTAGAGGCATCTGTCCAACTTTGTGAGTTTCTCCAGCTTGTCATGTTCCCTCCACTACTGAACTGGAACTGTCAACTCTTTATCCTAATCTTACATAATGCAGCTTTAATAAACATGATTTTTTTTCTCAAGCATATTCTTTATTAGATATTTCTTTTTTCTTTTCAGGAAAAGCTTATTCTATAACATATGTACGAATCCGATTCCATTCTCCGAGACCAGAGAGTTTTGCTATCTTCAAACGAAATGGAAATGGACCATGGATACCATATCAGTTTTACAGTGGTTCTTGTGAAAAAACGTACAATTTACCTCGTCGTGGAGTAATAACGCGTGAAAATGAGGCTGTTGCAATATGTAACGATGAATTTAGTGATATCTCTCCACTCACGGGCGGCAGCGTGGCGTTCAGTACATTGGAAGGAAGACCTAGTGCCACTTCTTTTGAAGATAGTCCTGTCTTACAAGTAAGTTATCAATTTGATTTGCATTAATCATGGCTGTCAAGTAATGCCATAGCTAACTGATTACGTCAATCAATATATCATCAAACCTGTGTTTCTTGTCAATTGCTGGTAATAAAGAGAGAAATGGGGTTTAACATCCACTCAACACAAACAAAGTCATTTCGGGACTAACACATGGTTCAATTTTATTTCAATACTCAAAAATTCCCTTGCGCAAAGTGAGTTTAACGTCAAATACTTTTATATTCAATTCCAACTGTCAAGGGTTATTTTACATGTATGCCAAGGGTTCTTTTTAAGTCCCTTCCAGATGAATGAGCATCTTAGTTTGTCTTGACCCTCTGTCGTTCTGCACCCCCTACTCTTTAAAACTATTAACAGTAACAATATTTACAAAGTGCAGTAATATCAACTAAGGAATTAGACATGGTTATTAAACTTGATGTTCCACAGTTAGTGCCGTAGAAACTGAACCCCCAAAATATGTATTTCACGCAGGTGTATCTATTTTCAATTAATTTTTGGGTAGTAATCATAAATATTATTCAAAAATATATGCTAACAAATTTCATAAAAAATTATCAAGCCAACTGAAAGGGAATGGAAGAGACTATTGGATAACCGATTGGTTATATGCATTCATGTTAGATCTCAAGTTCTGTCATTCGATTCACCACTTGTACAATAGAGACACCTGTCTAACCTCGTGGGTTTTCTCTGAGTTCTCCCATGACTAAAAACCTGTACATTCAAGTAAATTATTGAAATAAAATTAAACCATATGTTTGTTATCAAGTAAACCTCTCTCTCTCTCTCTTTCTCTCTCTCTCTCTCACCCGGACCACAGAAGACTATCTGGTTTATTATAAACATATTATTGTATTGAATGTTTATATGTAAATGTCAACAGTTCAACTGGTGTTTTCTCCCCCCCCCCCCTCCAGTGTCCTGTAGGAAGTATATATATACTGATGTTTATCTGATGTTATTGTTTATTATACACCATGTAGATAGGATAATATATAAACAGTTTATTTATATATTTGTATGTAAAACATATGTATTATTTTAACATAATAATATACACGATATACAAGCAGAGATTGGGACTTAAATATAGAAGACAAATTCTGGTTAAGATCTCTCGCTATTACTGCTTGCACAATATATCATTGAACCAATGTATTGCAATTGTTTTTGTACGCTGACATTGAAATATGTTTCTAAATTCTTGTCACGCCCTGTCAGTTTTGGTTAGCTTCCATGTGAAAGAATCGGTTGCTATTGGTGTTTGATGACGTGTTGGTGGAAATGATGCCTCCCTTGCAAAATTCCCCTCATCACACACTAAACCTGATTTAATTTCATTCAGAACATATTTCTGGAAAGATAATTACAAAATGGAATTTTAATATTGGTATCTGATCTGCAAAATATTTGAACGCAACTGAAGTTGGTTCCGGACAATTTGTCCCCAGATATTTCATTACCAAGGACAATTTGTCAGAATAATTCTTCCCCATGACAATTCGTCTCTGGACAATTCAGCCCCTGGGACATTTAGTCCCCAGATAATTCACCCCCTAGGACAATTCAGCCCCAGTCAATTCACCCCCTAGGACCTATCAACTCCATCCAGTGTATGATGATATAGATGATGGATGTTGAGTCTTATTTGTATAAAAGCAGCATGTTGGTAATAAAACAACATCGTATATATCTCACCTGTGGGATTTAATACACATTATTCTCACCTGAGATATATAAATATAGATGAAGGTAATTGTAGACAATAACAATAACATGTTGCATATATAAAACATTATAGATCAACTGATTCTACACGAAAACAATCAACGCAGTAGGTACATTATCAAACACCAGCAGGCCTGGTAATAACAGTTTTAGATATACCTGACAAAATGACAGGACACTAATGAAATAGTACCTGACATTTTCAACTTAGTGCCGGACATGTATTAATAATATCAATAAAAAAGACAAATCGGTGCCGGACACAATTACCAGGGGTTTTGTGCCTGACAAAGCCTGAATCTGTGCCTGACATTGTCAGTGACAGGTGCCTTATTTCCAGACTTGAACACCAGTGACGTGTCCAGGAATTTCAGCTGCAGGGGGTCCAAGGTGGAGTCAAGTTTGGCGTTATGTCGAGGGGAACGACCTGCAAATTTGATCGAAATCAGAAAGGTGTCAGTTGTAAAATAAAGGGTCTTTATTGGGGAGGGGTAAATGTTTCATATCGTACTCGATCGTTAAATGTTATTCAAGTATAAGACTATAGTATGGTTCATATTAATTTATTGAAAACAGTATTCCTAATATATTTATTTTTTTAAAAAGTCAGCTACATGTACAGTACGCCCATTAATTTTGTTTTACCCTAAACGACTCATGGATCAACAACTTTCACAGTATAAAAATTTTGAGCCATTGTATCAGAAAGATCTAATATTGTGTCTACATGGTATGATAATAGAGAAAAGGGCGGAGAAGAAAGGAAGTGCAGGATTTGATGTTTATGTGTAGAATCTAGTTCACACTTGGTTCTCTTTAAATCACAATCTTGTTGATTCTGACACGGAAACTAGAAATTTTGTAATTTCCTTTCTTCTTCCTGTTTAAAGAAACGTCTCTTGTTTCCTGGTGAATACCTTAAACGATGGTCATCAATGTGGAATGTCTGAAAATACTTTCATGGAATTCTGTTATATATTATATCATTTCATGAAATGAAACGGGGTTTTACGTCGTACTGTTCTGCTCTGGACTGGGTTAATGAAATACACAAAAGCACATACTTATGGAATAACAGCTATTTATTTAGGCAACGTTTCGAAGGGTTAATGAAGACCGGCATATGCCTGGACAGCGACACTACGGCCTACTTTTATATCAAATTCCAAGTGTCAAGGGATCTTTTGTATGCACCTCAATGTGCACACAGGACTTCTGTTGTTCTGTTGTTTGTACCATCCGAATGACTAGACAGCTGTTCTTGTCAGGCCCTCAGGCGTAGAAACACACATCGTTTTTGGGAATTTAGAAATTTTGATATTCTGTAGATCTACTTACTAAAATAAAGGGACTAGTATTTACAGTTGGTGGTTAATGAATTTTGTCATCTGTATTATTTCGTAGTTTAATGTCCTACTGTTCTGAAGACAAGCATTCGCCATATAATGTGCTGTGAGGGGAATATTGGTCCCGAAATCTTGCTTTATGTTGCATGTTCATTAAACCGCTTTACTCTGTTAAATTTTATTTTTTGAATTTTTAAAGAAACCATGAAGTGCAAGTCTAATTACATTAATCTTTTTCAGGATTGGGTAACGGCAACAGATATAAAGATAGTTCTAACGCGTATGAATACGTTTGGTGATGAGGTGTTTGGTGATCCACAAGTTTTAAAATCGTATTTCTACGCCATATCAGATTTATCTATAGGAGCCAGGTAATTTAGTCCTCACAAAAATATTATTATAAAAATGTATATTTCCTTGTAAATTGCAATTTTAAAATTAGACAACAGAAGCCAGATGTTATAATAAAAAAAGGTTTCTTCAGTTTTCATGGTACAGTAGCCTATGTACACATAAGCGTGAAAGAAGCCTTACGGTTGGAAATTGATGAAAATGTATATTCCCTGTAAAGCCTTATTTTCTACAAGGTTTGTAAACATGGGTTCAACCCCAGTTTAGTAAACTGACCAGGACGCCTGGGCGACCTTCACTTATCGTGATTTCTTGACTATGGTCGAACTAAATGAATCCGAATTTCATTTAGTCAGGACCATAGTCCGGAAATACTGAACCATGCTATTGAGGCATGGTCCTAGTAGTTCAAAGATGGCGGGTGTGGATGAAACGTAAGTGTAGAATATTTAGAAAGAATCTATTTTTATACGCCCACATTGAAATGTGGTCGTATATTGTCGTCGCCCCCGTCCGTCCGTCCGTCCGTCCGTCCGTCCGTCCGTCCGTCGGTCCGGCGTCCACAATTGCTTGTGGACGCTCTAGAGGCTAAAGTTAATATCCGATTGACTTTAAATTTATACACAGTGTTTAAGGTCATGAGACGAAGAAGCCTATTGTTTTTCAGCGATTTCCGATAATAACTACCAGAGTTATGGCCCTTGATCACTTCAAAAAATCTTGTGGACGCTATAGAGGCCAAAGTTAATATCCGATTGGCTTTAAATTTATACACAGTGTTTAAGGTCATGAGACGAAGAAGCCTATTGATTTTCAGCGATTTCCGATAATTAGTGCCAGAGTTATGGCCCTTGATCACTTCAAAAAAATCTTGTGGACGCTATAGAGGCCAAAGTTAATATCCGATTGGCTTTAAATTTATACACAGTGTTTAAGGTCATGAGACGAAGAAGCCTATTGATTTTCAGCAATTTCCGATAATTAGTGCCAGAGTTATGGCCCTTGATCACTTCAAAAAATCTTGTGGACGCTTTAAAGGCCAAACTTATCATCTGATTGACTTCAGATTGATACACAGAGTTTAAGGTGTTAAAACGAACAAGTATATTGATTTTCAATGAATTTTGATAACTGAACAGCTAAATCCGTGATTTTAAATGTTTCATGTATATATACTAATTCAATTGTTAGCGTGGGGTAAAACTTTATAAAAGGCAATCAAATTCTAATGATTTTCTGATAATTACATAATGAGTTGTTACTCTTAATCAGTTTTTAGAGTATTACAAATGTTTCATTACCGAAAAAAGTAAAAATATGCGACAACTCTTGTTGACTGCCCGGACGATTTAGCTGCTGTGGGCGTATGTTTCGTTGCCTGGCAACCTATCTTTGTTTAGCATATTGTATTAGGAAAGTTTGAATTAATTTTAAATGGTTGCTAATGCTATCAGCAGCTATTTTTGTCTCGTATGTTATTTCTGAATCTATGTGAGTCTAAAATATACGCATTATTTCAATATTTGTGCTATGCAAAAAGTAAAGTCAATGGGGACAGCCATCTTTGAACAGACGTTATCCGGACCATCCGCTTTCGGTTTTTAGTTCCGACCACCAGTCGTGAAAAAAATATAACCGAAGGTCGCCCAGGGGGTTTAATCCCACTGTAGTCCAAGAAAGTTCCTCAGGATATTTTGAATTGGTTTCTCTCTTGTCAGTGGTGCAGGCATCTAGTCGTTCAAATATGATGAAAAAGACATTTCCTGTGCACATTAAATATCCATTCGATACATAAGAGTAGGCTGTAGTGCCACTTTCCGGACAAAACTTCTCTCATAGTACACCGTATGATATATGTCCGTCTTCATTAGCCCAGTCGAAGCAGAACAGTAGGACGTTAAACTCCATTTCATTTCTAATTAATATACAATATTTCCAAACGTCAATATAACGGTCATGTACGTGCATATTTTCCAATGTCAATGTATAATCTACGTTTTATTTTCAGTAATTATCCGATGTTTACAAGATGTAATGGTGGTCATATATAATTAATATATTTATTTATTTTCAGATGTCAGTGTAACGGTCATGCTAATCAATGTTATACAATAACGACCCAGGGTTTACAAGATCAGCAGATCTGTAGATGTGAACATAATACAACGGGACCAAACTGTCAAGAATGTCTACCATTTTATAACGATCGGCCGTGGTCCCGAGCTTATGAAACTGAGGCTAATGAGTGTAGACGTAAGTTCTAGTTATATTATGGTTATAACGTGTGCTACATCGTATAATTATATTATGGTTATAACGTGTGCTACATCATATAATTATATTATGGTTATAACGTGTGCTACATCGTATAATTAGTTTTCTGTACAGTTAATACCAGGGGGTGGTTCGTTGGTAACTATATATTTTCTCGCAAGTCATCCATCAGATGGCCTGCACATGTTTTAAAATGCTTGTTAGAGACATTTGAGTATGACCAAACAGGGGTGGATCCAAGGGGGGTGACTGGGGTGACTAGTCACCCCCCTCCCCACCGGTGTATAGGAATCTTGGGTCCTACAAGCTTCCACCGGGACATGCACGCATGGTCGTATATATATTATATAGCACACGGTACGCATCTTATCAGACACACAATCAGCATCTATATGTTACTAGCGGCAGAAATTAGTTCCGTAAACCGCGATCGGCGACACAAAACATGAGGTTGTCACCCCCCTCAAAAAATTCCTGGATCAGCCACTGGACCAAATGAATAACCAAGGGATAGATCTCGATTCCCACCATGATCTACCTGACCATAAGCGCTGACACAGTCAGAAACTGTTGACGTAATTCTGTGCATGATTCAATATTTAACTTAAAATTGTGTATTCATGTTGTCACTCAACCCACACATCTTATCTAGGTCTAGGAGTTATTCTTTTGGATACGAGTCTCTCACAAGACAAATGTTGCAGGAAATTGTTGTGATCAAAGTTAACATGAATCAATTTAATCAATCCAATTTGCTGCTCAATGCTCATTGATGATTTAATCCAAAAGAGACTATGTTTTTTATGATACCAGGCCTAAATTCAAAAGCTAATATCCCAGTTCAGAGCGAAGCAATTTAACTGAATTTTTCAGTATATTCTATTTACGTCATTTATGTCAAGTCTTTGTCTAATCACCCATAATGCCCTTTAAGTTATCGTGCTTCATAATGTATATTTGAGAAATGGGATGATAAATTTAATATTTTTCTTTATGCTACATTGAAGGATATATGTAAGGCAAGTATCAAAACTAAAACTAATTTATTTTATACTATTTAAAAGTGTATGAAGATCATTGGATATTGAGACTCACAACTCTTTGCCTGTTTCCGGAACCCTACATCTTTTTGTGACTTCTCATTTACTTGGGATTGGGAAATTCTGTACATGATGGAGAGGAGGATCACTTGCCTTAAGCCAGGTCCTCTGGTTTTCCTCCCTATTAGTCTCATCCTCTGATTTACTTGGCAGCTTCTGAGTATCATAAGGTGTATCATTGAGTCAACTAGCGTTGGATCACCTCTACGTTCCATGTGTTTTCTCTCGGTCCTCCGGTTTCCTCCCACTGTTTTTCGCAAATGGACGTTAAAACCCATTTCTCTCTCTCTTTGGCAGTCTCTTTCAATTAATTTCAAAGAGTTTTATTATTTAAGAGCCTGGGAAACTATTTAAACAGTAATTGTATTGTTTGATTATTTATATGGGAAATAAAGATCAGTCTATTCATCCCCATAGTGACTCAACAATATAATCAACTTTTCCTTTTTTATATGACATCATCTACTTCGCAAAAGGGTCTTTAAGATCTAGGTTTCCTCCCAAGCTCTGGCGCCCGTGGATGTTAAAGCTCTCTCTCTCTCTCCGGGCTTAATTTCCCCTTATAGCACAGTGTATGGCATATAGCAGTATTCATTAGCCCAGTTGGAGCAGAACCGTGATGCGTTAAATACCATTTCATTAGCTAAAGGGGGTGGGGGTTGGGATGGCCTAGTGGACTAGAGTGCCGCGCTTCGACCTCTAGCTGGCCGGTCACCTCTGGCCTGCGGCTGTGGTTTCGAGCCCTGGTGTGAGCGTATGTGGCATGGAGATAAGGGCGCCTTCTCAACCTTGTGGGTTTCCTCCGGGCACTCCGGTTTCCTCCCACTGCTAAAGACCCCTACGCGCAAGCGAATTATTGAAATAAAATTGAACCATATGTTAGTCCTGAAATGACCTAGTTTGTGTTGAGTGGACGTTAAACCCCATCTCTCTCTCGCTCTCCATTAGCTAAAGCAGGTGGCAGACAGTAAGATGTTAAGTCCCATTTTATTCTATTCTTCTCTCATTAATTTAATGGATTTTCCATGGAAACAACTAAATATTATTTTGTCTATTTTCAGAATGTAACTGTAATGGATTATCTAATCAATGTTATTTTGATCCGGAACTGTATCGAGTGACGGGTCATGGCGGCCATTGTGAGAATTGTCGTGATAATACCGATGGTGTTAATTGTGAGAATTGTCGCGTCAATCATTATAGAAGATTACCAGAAAATAGGTGTATAGATTGCCAATGTAATGAAGTTGGTAAGTTTTTAACTTTTATTCTCGTTAGCGAGCCACGGTGGCTAAGTTTTATTCTCGTTAGTGATGAATTTTGGGAAAACTCGGCAACCAAACACCGTAAGAAGACGAGAGAGCTCTAGCATGTTTTATTGTTACGTTAATATTTTAACATCTAGCCAATCAGACATTGAGCATCAATTGAGTGGGGGGGGGCTGATAAGTTTAACGCGTGCGTGTTGGATCATACGATCTGTCAATGAGTCAACTGGCATGGTTTTCGATATCCGGCACATGACAAGGAGTAACCCTGTAGGTTATTTCTGGTTCCTCCCCAAACGGCTAATGTCCCCTATGTGCAAGTGGTTTACGGAAATAAAATGAACCATATGTTAGTCCCAAAATGATCTATTTTGTGTCAAGTGGAATTGTTTGTCACAGACGAAGTGATATGGTAATGTTAAGCTAAAGTTTTGCGTTGTTTCCTCACCTAAAGGTAATTTCGTAAACAGCCTAGCTGGTCAAGCTCCCTATAGTTCACCAGAGCCTTGATCTGCCCCTTTTGATGCTGGTCGTTGATATTAATGTAATTAAAAAAATAATTGATTGTATAACTATTATTTCAGGATCTGAGAGCATGCAGTGCGATGGTAATGGTCAATGCCGATGTAAACCAGGTGTCGCAGGACAGAAATGTGATCGCTGTGAAGCTAATTTCTACGAGTTTGGTCCTCTGGGATGCAGGTTAGCTCCACTTGTTTCCAAAACTCAACTCCCCCAGTTCCCTAAACTTAGCTCCCCTAGTTCAATAAACTGGTTTACCTCAGTTCCCTAAACTTAGCTCCCCTAGTTCACTAAACTCGACTCCACCAGTTCCCCAAACTCAACTCCCACAGTTGACTAAACTCAGTTCCCTAGACTTAGCTCCCCAAGTTCCCTAAACTCTGCTCCCTCAGTTCTCTAGATAACTTGACTACCCCAGTTTCCTAAATAAACTCGGCTCCATAATCTACCTCAGTTTCCTAAATAAATTATAGTGTCGAGCCCTGGTGTGAGCGTATGAGGCATGGAGATAGGGGCACCTTCTCAACCTCGTGGGTTTCCTCTGGGCACTCCAGTTTCCTCCCACTGCTAAAGAGCCCTATGCGCAAGCGAATTATTTAGTCCCAAAATGACCTGGTTTATGTCGAGTGGATCTTAAACCCCATTTCTCTCTCTCTCTCTTTCTAAATAAATTACAGAAGAAAGAGTTTTGTAGGTGATTGTATTTTCAAACAATCCGGGAAATACTGCTTCAAAGATAACCTCAAACCAAAGAAGCAATCACCGAATGTTTTTGTTCTTTTGGTATATTGTTCGGTTCCATCAGGAGTTATATCTCAAAAACAATATTCAATTCCTTGTTTCCCCGAAAGATGTTAAACATAGATTTATGTAAATTGAATACTTTTCTCTTCGCAAATTCTTTAAATCATATTTTATTTTATCTCAGATTGAATTTGATCTATTAAAAAGAGTCCTTTATTAAAACTATAATTAATTGTTCTATTCTAGAGTTGTGTATTAAAACAGTATTTAATTGTTATATTCTAGAGCATGTTCGTGTTCTGCTGCTGGTAGTGTAGATGGAGTATTACGATGTGATCCTAGAAACGGAGCCTGTTCATGTAAGGTCAACGTAGAAGGCCAGAACTGTGATACGTGAGTTATTTATAATTAATCTTTATATCTGTGTTGCTAACAATCCTCCATAACATGGCACCTGTCTCAGACTTCGTCAACTACTAATACTGTCTCAGACTTTGTCCAGTACCAAGTATCACACAACGCCTATATACTATCCTGGACATCTTTATCCCCGATTCCATTCTTTGATGTCTATTGATAGATTATAACAATTGTAGCTCATTTATTAAAAAAATGAGATGGCTGGACATATGGCACCTGTCACAGACGTCGTGGTGTACAAATTATCGCAAAATCTATATATAAACAAGTCTGAACAGAAGGCGTCTGTCACTGATATTGTCAGACATGTTATTACTCAACACATTTATTGCTAAAATTTATAAAACCGAGGTTCTGTGCACAAATTGGCATATGTACTTAAAATAACCCTCTTTAAAAGTTGGAAGTGTTGGGATGGCCTAGTGGACTAGAGTGCCGCGCTTCGACCTCTAGCTGGCCGGTCACCTCTGGCTTGTGGCTGTGGTTTCGAGCCCTGCTGTGAGCGTATGTGGCATGGAGATAGGGGCGCCTTCTCAACCTCATGGTTTCCTCCGGGCACTCCGGTTTCCTCTCACTGCTAACGACCCCTACGCTCTAGCGAATAATTGAAATAAAATTAAACCATATGTTAGTCCCGAAATGACCTAGTTTGTGTACCGGACAAAAAACAGAGACCATGTGTACACATAAAAGATACCTGTGCAGTTGGAACTTGATATAAGAGTAGGCCGTGGCGCTGCTGTCAGGGCAAAATTTCGATCATAGCACACTGACATATGCCTGTCTTCATTAGCCCGGTAGAAGCAGAACAGTAGGTAGTTAAAACCCTATTTCACATGAATTGGAGGAAAACATTTGATTTATGTTTAAAATTATTTTTCAGATGTAAACCAGGATTTTTTGGATTAAGTGAAGATAATCCGTTTGGTTGTTTACAGTGTTTTTGTTACGGACAGGCGTCGGTTTGTGATGCGTCACCATCTTACTTCGCTCGTAGTATCCTAACAGACTTCGAAACAGGTGAGTTCTTCTTCCTCAGTACAAGCAACATAAGTTCTTCCTTAGTACAACATGTTAATCTGTATAATTGTCATGTTTCATTCTTACCTTTGTTTATATGTGTGACGTCACTTCTGCCCGACGGGTCTCGTGAGACGCGAGAGGCGGAAGTGAGATTTGGCAGTTGTATAGTTGGCAACCAGAAAATAAAGTATATCAGAAATATGAGTCGTGGTTAATTATCAATTTTAACATGGTAGCAGAGCGAAACAACATTTTATTAGAAGACATGACAATATAGACCTGTGATGGCAAGTAATAATTACAAAAATCCACCTGTCTTCAGTTCCGACACGAATTATGACTCGTGGAAAGCAGAGTTGGAGATTTGGCGCCTTGTCACCGATCTAGACAAAAAGAAGCAAGCTTTGGCAGTATGTTTGACATTAACCGGAAGAGCACGTGAGACAGCGGTTGAAATTCCCAAGGAAGACCTTAATTCTGACAGGGGAATTGAACTATTATTAACGAAGTTAGACGGCGTTTTTAAAGAAGAAATCAAAGATGCAATGTATCACGCATACATGACGTTTGAACAGTTTCGCCGACAGAGTGATATGACAATTGATGAATATATTGTCCAGTTCGAGGCGTTAGAAAAAAAGATCAGAAAATATCAGATGAATTTACCTGATCCTGTATTGGCATTTAAGTTGTTAGACAATGCCTCTCTTTCAATAACTGAGCGGCAAATGGCCTTGACTGCAACTGGTGAGTTAACATTCAATGATATGAAATCTGCGTTGAAGAGAATTTTTGGTAGTAAGCTTAATAGTGCCAGACAAAGTATGAACCAAGAGTCTTTTAACGATATAATAAAGCATGAAATTAATGCAGTATCTTCTTATGGTAGAAAACAATCTTATATTCCTAAGCGCAAAGAACCCAACAGCTCACAGTTACCAACGGATCAACCTGTTAAAGGCACTAACCCTTTAAATAGATTTGGAAAACGATCTAGATGCGTTATTTGTCAGTCCACATATCATTGGGCAAAAGATTGTCCTCATAAGCAAGAATCTGCTAATTTAGTTGAAGACTGCGACCGTGATTGGTGTGAACTAACTTTAATGGTTGATGGTGATGAGTCCAAATTTGAAAAATCGTGTGCTCATGAAGATGTGAATGTATTTGTTGTGGAAGCTAGTCATGCTGCTGTTATTGACACAGCGTGTACCAAAACCGTATGTGGAATTTCATGGTTCGAGGATTATATACGAACATTAGATGCCCAACAACAATCAGTTGTTCAAACTTTTAAAAGTGACCGAACATTCAGATTTGGGGATGGTGCTACTGTAAATTCAATAAAGATGGTAAAAATTCCTGCATTTCTGGGTAATAAAAGCTGTATTATAGAAGTAGAAGTTGTCAATGCCAGTATTCCGTTGTTGTTAAGTAAGTCTTCTCTCAAAGAACTTGAAGCTATTATTGACTTAAAAAATGATTCAGCAACAATGTTTGGTGTTCCTGTAAACTTAGAATACACCTCGAGTGGACATTATTGTGTTGATCTTGGTGTTTCTGAGACGACATGTTCTAACAAAAACATTGATAATATTTTAATGGTTTATGACAGCAATATGTCTAAAGTAGATAAGCATAAAATATTATTAAAACTTCATCGACAATTTGGGCATGCCTCATGCGCAAGACTTAAAAAACTTTTAATTTCATCAGGTTTATATGATAAAGAAGCTTTTGAAATATTACAAAACATTGTAGATAAGTGTGATATTTGTATTCAACACAAGAAAGCACCAGTTAAACCAGCAGTTGGGCTACCATTAGCAACTGAGTTTAACGAAACAGTGGCAGTCGATTTGCATGAAATTGAACCTCATTTATGGTACTTACATATTATTGATGAATTTACCCGTTTTAGTGCGGGATGTATACTGCATAATAAACAAGCTACAACATTTGTCAAAGCCTTTATTCAGAACTGGATATGTGTTTTCGGTTCACCCCGTAAATTGTATTCCGACAATGGAGGTGAATTTAATAACAAAGAAGTTCAGGACATGGCCGAGAACTTTAGTATTGAATTAAAATTAACCGCAGCATATGCTCCCTGGAGTAATGGTACTTGTGAAAGACACAATCAGACATTAACAGAAACATTAATGAAAGTCAAAGATTCTGAAGAGTGCAATTGGGAGACAGCATTAAGTTGGGCCTTAATGGCAAAGAACTGCTTAATAAATAATTTTGGTTTTAGTCCCTATCAGTTGGTATTTGGTCATAATCCCAATTTGCCTACAGTTCTTAATGATTCTTTGCCTGCTCTAGAAGGTAGCTCTATTAGTAAGGTTGTGGTTGAACACTTATCATCTTTACATAAAGCTAGAACTGCCTTTACACAGTCAGAATGTTCTGACCGAATACGAAGAGCAATTAAACACAACTTGCGAACATATAATGATACAATGTACTCTCCAGGCGATAAGGTGTTTTATAAACGTCCGGATTGTAATAAATGGAAGGGCCCTGGAACAGTTATTGGCGCTGATAATTCGATTATTTTTGTCCGACATGGTGGTACCTATGTCAGAGTTCATAAAAGTCGACTTATGAAAGACATACATGTACCTCAAGATAGTGATTCAACTAACAGTAATAATGAGTTCAGAGATGATGTTGTTGAAAAAGATCATACAATATCGACTAATAATAACAATGTCAATACTTCTGAGAATGATGAAGAATCAACCCCCCCGTCTGATCATCATAATAATAGTGAACATAGTGATAATCTTACTAATAATAGTGAGCAGACCTGTAGTGATAGTGATACAGGTAGTGTTAATAATTCTAACACTAGTGGAATAACACCTCAAATAAAGCCTGGAATGTTGGTAACATTTAATGAAAATGACGATACATTTATTAAAGCACGGATTTTAAGCAGAGGAGGAAAATGTTCTGGAAAATACAGAGATTGGTTCAATTTAGAGATTTTAGTGCCTGAAACAGAGTTTGGGCGTAGCAAAGCTGTGGACTTATCGAAAGTAAAAAACTTACAAGAGTGTGACATGGTAGATAATGAGTGTGTTATGGTTTTAAGCGACTCTTTATTAGATAAGGCAAAGAATAAAGAACTTGATAGTTGGAAAGAAAATAATGTTTATAAAGAAATAAATGATACTGGACAAAAGTGTTTGTCCACTAGGTGGATAATTACAAATAAAGAAACTGTTGATGGTTTTATTCCCAAGGCACGCTTGGTAGCACGTGGCTTTGAAGAAATAACAGATAATCTTCATAAAGATTCACCCACATGCTCCAATGAAGCTTTGAGAATAATACTAACTATAATGTCTATTAAAGGGTGGTCTCCACATGCTATGGATATTAAAACTGCATTTCTGCAGGGTCAAGCTATTAAACGTGACATTTATCTTAGACCGCCTAGTGAAGCTAATCGTAAGGGTGTTGTTTGGCATTTACAAAAGTGTGTTTATGGCCTCAGTGATGCTTCCTTACACTGGTATCAAAAAGTTAAAAATGTTATGTGCACTCTTGGTGCCAAAATGTCAAAATCGGATCATGCAGTGTTTTATTGGCATGATACGCAAGGGGAATTAGTCGGAATTCTGGCATGCCATGTTGATGACTTCATTTGGTGTGGTAATCCAAATTTCGATGGTATTATTAATGAAGTTCGAAAGCAATTATCTGTTGGAAGGGAAGAATCCAAAGCATTTAAGTACCTTGGTATTGAACTTAGTACTAATGATCAAAATATTTATTTAAATCAAAACCAATACGCTGAATCTTTGTTGCCTATAAAATTGGATAGGTTACGTTTATCTCAAAAACAATCTGAATTGTTTGATTCAGAAAAGGATTTATTAAGATCCAAAATTGGTCAAATTCTGTGGATAGCTCGACAGAGTCGACCTGATGTTTTATTTGATGTCTGTAATTTAGCCTCAAATTTAAAAAATGCAAAGGTTAGTGATATTATTTATGTCAACAAAATTGTCAAGCGAATAAAATGTGATACATATTTCCTTAAGTTTCAAAAGTTAAACTCTCCTTTGTCTTTAATTGTATATTCTGATGCTTCATTGGCCAATTTAAGTGATGGGGGTACGCAGGGAGGTCATATAATTTTTTTAAAAGGAGAAGATGGTAAATTCTCTCCTATATGTTGGTCCTCGAAACGAATTAGACGTGTTGTGCGAAGCACACTGTCCGCTGAAGCCTTAGCCATGGCTGATGGCATTGATAGTGCTATTTTTGTGTCTAATTTGTTCAGGGAACTCACATTAGAGAGCATTCCCATTATATGTGTAACTGATAATAGATCCTTGTATGATGCGATATATTCCTCTAAAAGTGTTCAAGAAAAACGTTTACGTTTGGAGTTATCAGGTATTAAGGAAATGATTGAAATGGGCAACATTAGTAAAATCAGTTGGTCAAGCTATCAGTTAGCAGATTGCCTTACAAAAAAGGGAGCATCTTCTATAGAACTTCATAATACTTTAGATCAAGGTCTCTTGAACATGTTATAAAATAATAACATCAAATTTTTATTATTGTATGTAAAACCTATTAAGCATAATTAATGCTCTAAAAAATTATTTTTTATTTTTATAAAACAGTGGAGATTGTTAATCTGTATAATTGTCATGTTTCATTCTTACCTTTGTTTATATGTGTGACGTCACTTCTGCCCGACGGGTCTCGTGAGACGCGAGAGGCGGAAGTGAGATTTGGCAGTTGTATAGTTGGCAACCAGAAAATAAAGTATATCAGAAATATGAGTCGTGGTTAATTATCAATTTTAACACAACACACCAAGGAGTCAAGTTCTTCCTTAGTACAACACACAAGCCATTTATGTTCCTCTTCAGTACAACACACAACCCTCGTGAATTACTTCTTGGTCCTACACAGAACCCTCTTGAATTACTTCTCGGTCCTACACAGAACTGTCGTGAATTACTTCTCGGCCCTACAAACAACCCTCATGAATTACTTCTCGGTCCTACAAACAACCCTCGTGAATTACTTCTCGGTCCTACACAGAACCGTCCTGAATTACTTCTCGGTCCTACAAACAACCCTCGTGAATTACTTCTTGGTCCTACAAACAACTCTGGTGAATTACTTTTTGGTCCTACAAACAACCGTTGTGAATAGCTTTTCGGTCCTAAACAGTACACACAACCCTTGCGAATTCCTTCTCGATCCTACACACAACACGTGATTTGAGAAGACTCCAGAATTAAACAAAGGACTGTCACGTTGCTGTACTTGTAATAGATTTGATTGAACAGAAACAATAGGCACACTCCCCCAAAAGCTCAAGTATCAGAAGTGAATCCAGCAATAGCCATAGAGAATTTTCTCTGGCCATTACTCAACAATAAGTTGGTCATCTCTCTAGTTACTTGAGTTAACCTAGCTTCACGCTGTCATATTCTGCTGTGGCAGATCTCTTACCATCGCTTCCGTTAATTATAGTCACTAAGTCTCCAGTGTTAAGAGGACAATAAACCCTATCCTACTTTACCTTATTTGTTCTACGCGACTTTAAAATTATCTCAATGTTAACTTGTATTTTTTGTGTTTTTAGGAAAACAAAGATGGACAGCCGTGAACAGAAGAAATCAAGAAGTTGCCATCATGTTCAACGCCATTTTACAAAATGTTGGTGTGTCTGCCCCTGATACAGATTCCGTTTATTTCAACGCTCCAGGTATGTTTCGTTAATATTTGGGGAAGCCATTGTAGCTCCGTGAGAATATTGTACTCGCAAGCTAACAAGGAAGTCCCAGGTTTGATCTTGATGAGGGGGGGGTAGGGGTCGATGGCTGAATGGTTAGCGAGTACATCATATGGTTTGTCATTTGGTCAACTGGCGTGGTTTCGTTCCTCCGATTGTATGAGACAAGGAGTAGGATCGCCTGTCTAACCACGTGGGTTTCCTCCAGGCACTCTGGTTTCCTCCCACTGCTAAAGACCCGTATGTGCAGGTGAATTATTGAAATAAAATTAAAACTATGTTAGTCCCGAAATGATCTAGTTTGTTTTGAGTGGACGTTAAACCACATTCCTCTCTCTCTCGATTCCCCGGTTGTATGTGACAATTAATATTCTTTTAATGTGTTTTTCAATTGCCAAATGCAACTTGACAATCAAGTCAAATGAAATAGTGTTAGAAAAATGCAAATCAGAAGTATGAAAATTATTTAATGTCACTTTAAGATATAAATATTTACTCCTGTTTTATTTTTCAGCTCGTTACCTTGGTGACCAGCGGTTCAGTTACAATCAACATCTCTCTTTTAAACTGAAGATTGGAGAAGATACCGCCAGAGCCTCCGTGGTCGATATCATGTTGGAGGGTGCCGGGCAGACGGTTTCTATACCCATATTTGGTCAGGGTAACAAGGAACCAAATATCATGTACCAGGAATACAAATTCCGTTTGATGGAAGACCCGAAATATCAATGGACACCCAGACTGAATTCGCAAGATTTTATTTCTATTTTAGCCAATTTAACCGCCATAAAGATCCGAGCTACATATAATGTAGAAGGTAGGGTTATCCAGCATTTCTGCTGATATTTCTTATATTGTCAGTGCAACTACAAAACTGTACATCTCAAAGTTTTCAAACTTTTTTTTTCCAACAGAGACAAACAAATGAAACCGATATTTTCGGTTTGGTTTTGAAATAGTGATATCCTGTTGTATTAAATAAATTCTATAACACATTTTTGGCCCAGATGTGAGCTATAGACGAACTATGATAATAAAAATAAGGGGGTGGGGTGGGGGCGAATAGTTAAGAGGGAGAAGCCAGGGGTTTTACGTAGACTATACCTGTTCCCCTATCCCATTCAGACATCCTGGATAACAATATTGCTCGTCGTATCATTAAATTAAGTAGTGTTCTTTTGATTCATCGTGGTATTTGACAAGTAGTAGGGTTGCCTGTCTAACCTTGTGATTTCGATCCCTGGTGTGAGCGTATGTGGCATTGAGATGGGGGCGCATTCTCAACCTTGTGGGTTTCCTCCGGGCACTCCGGTTTCCTCCGGCCTCTCTGGTTTCCTCCCACAGCTAAAGACCCCTACGTTAGTCCCAAAATGACCAAGTTTGTGTCGAGTGGACGTTAAATTGCATTTCTCTCTCTCTCTCTCTCTAACCTCGTGAGTTTTCTCCAGATTCTCCAGTTTCATACAACTGCTAAAGACCGCTACACACAATTGAAAAAATGAAAGAATATTGAACCATGTTAGATATGAAATGATCTGAAATGACATAGTTCATGTCCATGAATGTAAATCTCCCTCTCTCTTTCTCTCCCCAGTTTGAAGGTAGCAATAGGTAAGCTTCCAGTGAGAACAGAACAGTAGAATGTTCAACTTCATTTCATGTGCTTCCAGTGGTACATATATTCTAAAATAGAAACCAATATTTTTAAATTATACAAGTGATATCAATCGGTATGGTTGATCCCTTTCCTAACAAAATCAGTTTATTTGTGGAATGTAAGAAATTCTTTTGTTTTTTAGGTGTTGGATTTGTGGATGACATAAAACTGGAGACGGCCAGACGTGGATTTGAGGGCGGAGTTGAAGCATCGTGGGTAGAAAGTTGTACATGTCCTGAGGGTTTTGTTGGACAGTTCTGTGAATCGTGTGGTCCGGGATACAAACGTGAACCAAGAAATGGTGGACCGTTTGCGCGTTGTGTTCCGTGTGAATGTAATAATCACTCGGACAATTGTGACGTAAATACAGGTGAGAACCAATCTGATTTAAATACACATCTATATTTTGTTTCGTTTTTTATACTTTCAATGGCCGACACTACATGAAGATCTGACCAGCGACTTTTGACCCCACAATATCAGAATTTGATTAACCAATCAGAATTAATGTTTTTAATGGATTAAAGAGTTAGTGCACCACACACCAAAAGCTGGCCATAACAGACCATGTCATGGGTTATTCCCTCAAATCATCCAGAACATGTCAATAATATCAACTATTCCAGATCCTAGTGTAGTACAAATGATTAACCCAGTCAGCTGTATGTTCATAGCACACTTGATTAACCCAATCAGTTAAATGTTCATAGCACACTTGATTAACCCAGTCAGCTAAATGCTCATTGCTTACTTGATTAACCCAATCAGCTAAATGCTCATAGCACACTTGATTAACCCAGTCAATTAAATGTTCATAGCACACATGATTAACCCAATCAGTTAAATGCTCATCGCACACATGATTAACCCAATCAGTTAAATGTTCATAGCACACTTGATTAACCCAGTCAATTAAATGTTGAATATTTTTTGTAGGAGGATGTATTTGTCAACATAACACTATGGGTGATTTCTGTGATCGTTGTACCAATGGTTACTATGGTGATGCTAGAGGTGGAACACCTGACGACTGTCAACGCTGTCCGTGTCCAGGTGGTGGCGCCTGTATCCAGACCAGGAATCAAGAAGTTGTATGTACAGAATGTCAGGAGGGATATGGAGGTATGTAGCCATGTTGTTGTTTCCAACAGGGGGGTGGGGGTATGGCCGATTGGTAATACGTAATATATCGTAAGGACTGTTATTGAGTCAACTGCCGTGGTTTTGATTCTCTGGTGGTATGTGACAAGGAATAGGGTCGCCCGTCCAACCTAGTGAGCTTTCTCCTGCTCCTCCGGTTTCCTCCCACTGCTAAAGTCCCCCTACGCACAAGCAAATAAATGAAATAAAATTAAACCATATGTGAGTCCCGAAATGACATTAAACTCAATTTCTCTCTCTCTCTCTCTCTTTCTCTGTCTGGCAGTTCTCACTTTAATAGTTAAAAACTAGATAATGTGAAGAGAATTTGCTGAAAATTTCAATCAGAATTTAGCAATTGAATTTTGGGCCTAGCCTCAATCATCATTACTAAAGATACTGTCAAATCTAACTTGTTGTCGCTTGTTAACCATAAGTATGAATTAAACATGTGATTTATTTTATTTTATCGACAATTATAAATTAAAATTTGTTGGTGTGTAATATATCGATGTTGTATCCATGTTGATCAATTATGAATCACAGGAAATTGTTGTGAGTTTTATACTGATGATAATTTTACATATTATAGGAAATCGTTGTGAGTTCTGTACTGATGGTTATTTTGGGGATCCTGAAGGTCGATATGGTGAAAGACGGCCATGTCAGAAATGTTTCTGTAACGAGAATATTGACCCCAATGCTGTTGGCAACTGTAACAGGTTCGTACACCTCAATAATTATTGAATTCTGTAATCGAAATCCATTGGACGATCTTGAAAATATGAAGAAAGAAACTGACAATCCCCCCAAAATTGTATTGAGAATTAATGAACAGGTAAAAATGCGGTATAATGATAATTCCAGTAGCATTTGTATGATTAAATATCTTTGTTATTTGGGTCTAGTCATTTGGATGGGACTAAAAATCGAAGTCCCATGTACACATTGGTGTGCAAGCAGTAGCAGATTATCAGTGAGGCTGATGAGGCTGCAGCCTCAGGCCCAAAGATTTTGTAAAAAAAAATTCTTTTTAGACTTGTCTCATACGATTAAAAACGCATAGACAATGAATGTTAGGGGGTGGGGTTTAGGACCAACGGGAATCAACATAGGCCCTGACCCGAAATTAATTAGGCCCACGCCATTTTAAATAGGCCCTCCAGCAACTGCCGCCTCAGGCCTTGGTGGAGCTTAATCCGCCTCTGTGTGCAAGTTAAAGAATCTTGATAATTGGAATTCATTATAAGGGTAAACCATAGTGCTGCCGTCCAGGTAAAATTGATGCCTAGCATACTGTTTTGAGTAGGCCCATCATCATTGATGTATGTCTGTCTTGATTAACCCAGTTGACGCGGAACAGTGGAACGTTAAACCCTATTTTATTTGATTGTTGTTTTATTTTACAGTACAACGGGAGAATGTAGAAAGTGTATTTATAACACGGCTGGATTTTACTGTGAAAAATGTCTGCCAGATTATTTTGGTGATGCCCTTATTCTACCTCAAGGAAATTGTCAAGGTAACAATTATAAATAATTTATTTTTAAAAAAAAAGTCCAATACCAGTTTTTGTTACACGAATTGAAGTTCACACATGTACAGATTGGTATGCACATCTGTAAGTCTTGAACACTGTTGTATTGTACCTTTGACCATAGAAGAAAGAAATGAATCATCTGTTAATCTTTTGTGTTTGCGGGGGTTGCATGGATAAGTGAATGGTTAGCACATGCTCGCTGTATCATAAGGTCTGTCATTGAGTCAATTAGCGTTGATTCGATTCACTTGGTGTTTGTGACGAGGAGTAGGATCATCTGTCCAACCTCATGGGTTTTCACCAACTCCACCAGTTGCCTCCCACTGCTAAAGAACCCTACGCGCAAGCGAATTATTGAAATAAAATTGAATCATATGTTAGTCCTGAAATAACCTAGTTTGTGTCGAGTGGAAGTTAAACCCCATTTCTCTCTCTCTCGTGTTTGTGTGGCGTTAACCCCATCCACTCATTGATCATGTTAATCGTTGATTATTTCAGCTTGTAATTGTTACGTTAACGGAACGATTGAAGGATCTCGATGTGATCCAAGGAATGGACAGTGTCAATGTTTACCTCATATTCTCGGCGAACGATGTGATGCTCTAGAATTAGGTTACTGGAATATCGACAGTGGTAAAGGTAAGGTGTTTAATATAACGGTTTTGGTCGAGAAAGTTCTTCAGGAATTTACAGCGCAGTTTCCCCGCATATCAGTGGTGACGAGCAGAAGGCAAAGACAGCGTATTGTTATTCTTATCGGACTATCAATCGAGAACCTGCGTACACACTGAACGCAGAAGAATCCTTGTCATTTTGAATTTGATATAAGCATTGGCTGAGCAAAATTTCTCTGGTAGCATACTGTATCATGTGCACCCATTTTCGTAATAAAATAAGGTGAAAAAAAAATACTGGATGACAGAATATGTTGTTTATTGATTTATCGTATAGGTGGTGAACCGTGTGACTGTGATAGGATTGTATTTTAATCAGATTGTAATATGATATTTGCAGGTGGTGAACCGTGTGACTGTGATAGGATTGGTTCAACTAACGTCACATGTGATCCATTCTTCGGTCAATGTCTGTGTAAAGTTGGTGTGTCGGGACGAAGATGTGACTCGTGTCAACGTTATCACTATGGTTTCTCATACGAAGGATGTACATGTAAGTTTCTTTACACATTTCACCATCGTAACCTCATCTTTTGGGAAAAAGTCCCTCCGTGGGATTTTGTGGAGTGGGTCTGACCAGGACAGCTGTCCCTTATGTTAGTCCCAAAATGACCTAGTTTGTGTCAAGCCATATAATAATGTAATATGAATGTATATAAACTGATTTACATTCAATCGTTGCCGTTTTTACTCTAATATCAAATCAGTTATGTTTGGCGAAGTACACAAGAAGTCTCAATTGAATCACAGTATATATAGCGTCTGGCTATTCCAGTCTACATAGTATTTATTGCGCATGCTCACCGTTTGAGATGTAATGTGGAGTATACGTAGCCTTGTTTTTTGGGTCCCTAGCTGAAAATGAGTCTGAAACATCATATGGTAAAAAAATTATTTATGGTACACGATTCGTGTACCAATGGTAAAAAAAATCATTTCGTCTTAAATATTGGATACCAGAAGCCCATCTTTTCCTGGTAAGACCACACCATCAATGTTGATTTAAATTGACAAATGATGTGAAGACTTTCGATGATATTGAATTAGAGACTTAGCTACTTTAAATAATAAATATTTTTATTTTATTTGTATTGGAATCTAATGTATATTATATTTGTGTATTTATATTACAGCATGTGATTGTGCTGCTGAGGGATCATTAGATTATCAGTGCGATGAGTATGGTAATTGTCCGTGTAGAACTAACGTTGATGGAAGACGATGTGATCGTTGTGCCGAGAATAAGTTTAACATCTCTGCTGGCTGTATAAGTAAGAATACTTTCTATATTAAAATGGCTCAGTGATGTCTCTGGTTAGCTCCCGGTGTTAGCCCAGAAAGTTTTTCAGGATTTTCCGTCAATGAATCAAATGACATATTTCATCTCTGGGTTCTCTGGTTTCCACTGGTTCCTTTGGTTTCTCTGGTTTCTATGGTTTCCTCTGGGTTCTCTGGTTTCTCTGGTATCCTCGTATGGCTAAAGACCCCTATGCACAAGTGAATTATGGAAATGAAGTGGTACGACATGTTAGTTCGAAATAGCGTTGAGTGGATGTTAAACCCCATATCTCTCTTTCTGGCATGACGTGTTAGTCCCGAAATTACCTACTTCGTTAAACCCCATATCTCTTTCTGGCATCTTACATGTGATATAAAGTGGTATGACGTGTTAGTCCCGAAATTACCTACTTCGTTAAACCCCATATCTCTCTCTAGAATCTTACATGTGATATAAAGTGGTATGACGTGTTAGTCTCGAAATGACCTACTTTACGTTGACCTACTCTCTCTAGAATCTTACATGTGATATAAAGTGGTATGACATGTTAGTCCCGAAATGACCTACTTTGTTTATAGTGGATTTTAAACCCCATTTCACTATCATCTTACTTGTGAAAACTTTAAACTAATGATTTGTCTTAAATTTCAGATTGTCCCCCTTGTTACGACTTAGTACAGGACCGTGTCAACCTTCATCGAACCAAATTACGCGATTTGTTTAATCTGATCAGAAGTATTGAGGATAATCCAGGTTTATTTAACGACACAGAGTTTATTAGTCACCTGACTGCCGTCAACAAATCGGTGAATATATTACTTGAAGATGCAAGAAGTGCCTCCAGTAAGTTCACTTTCTTCTCAACTTGGTGGGTGGCTGGTATTCCCAAATAACGTGAATTTTATCTTGTTAGCATGTTCACCATCTTGCTTCGGTGTTAGCTGCAGCCAAACTTTTCCCACTTTCAGTTAAATTGAGTTACCTTGACGAAAAAAACTGCCAACCTGTGGTCAGCTGGTATGACCGAATGAACCAGGGCTATTGGCCCTTTTTTCTGTAAACTTGATCCTTTTAATGACAACTGATTTTAATTTCTGTTATTAGCTGGAGATGGAACGATTGGGCAGCAACTTGTAGAATTACGAAAAGCGTTAAATGATGTCATTGATAAATGTGCTCAAATAACCAAGAGCATCATGGTTGCCGATGGTGTCTCTGAACAAAGTAAAAATGATATCCGACAAGCAGAAGAAGCCATTGACCGAGCAGAGACAGCACTACGCGCAGCAGAAGATTACATTGATCGTGAGGGTAAAGTGGCTTTAGAGAGAGCGCTAGAAGCTTTAGAACGTTTTGGTCGTCAATCAGAGCAGATGACTCAGATCGCACAGAAAGCAACCCGTGAGTCAGAAAGGTGAGACTATAGATTCACATTAAAGTAAATATATTTTATTGGGAGATGATGTGGCCCAGTAATTAAGGTACTGGCTCACTAAACAGATTTCCCAAATTCAACGATGCAGTGAACAGTTTCAAAATTTCTAACCTTCCCAACTGACCTGACAACAGAATATACCAAATAAAAACAATTAATTATTTGTTTGTGATGTTGTTGGGATATTATTTCAAGTTAATTGAAGATGTTTTGTGTTTGTAGTGAGTAAGACATTGGCTCGTTAACCCAGAGGTCGCATGTTTGATCCCTGCGTTGACCGACAAAGTTCATTAGGTTTTTCCAACATGGTTCCCTCCTTGATACCGGTGCAGAACAGGGGGTCTGGATAGGAATGAAAATTGAGTTAGCGTACACGTAAACGATCCCTTGGCAGTTTCATTTCAATAAAAGAGTAGCTTGTAGCACGGGGGTTGGGATGGCCTAGTGGTCTAGAGTGCTGCGCTTCGACCACTAGCTGGCGGGTCACCTCTGGCTTGCGGCTGTGGTTTCGATCCCTGGTGTGAGCATGTGTGGCATGGAGATGGGGGCGCCTTCTCAACCTCTTGGGTTTCCTCTGGGCACTCTGGTTTCCTCCCACTGCAAGTGAATTATTGAAATAAAATTAAAACCATATGTTAGTCCAAAAATGACCGAGTTTGTGTCGAGTGGACGTTAAACCCCATTTCTCTCTCTCCACGTAAGAGTAGGCCATTATCCCTGTCGGGTTAGGACGTTGAACCGATTTTATTTTGTGTTAATAATATTGTTGTATAATTTCAGACAAATGGAGGATGCTATGAGAATCGATGAGATAGCTCGTAGTGCCTTAAATACATCTCGTGAAGCCTTGAATCTAGCCAACGAAGCTTTCTCACAGCCTGACACGACGGCCAGAGAAATACAAAAACTGAATCAAGAGTAAGTTGTTTATTACAAATATTGTTTTTTAGGGGTTGACATATGTTCTTGTCTCCATTGAGATGTGATTTCACAACTAAAGTCGAGAGATTATCCACATAATTATTTCTTTCGTCCCCTGGCTAGAATCGTTATCAAAAGTACAGCATATCTACCTATTGAGTCCATTCAAACTGATTAGCAGTGAATAATATGCTACTCCGCTAAAATCACGGATAGGAATGATATCGAAGCAACTTAATGAACCACAAATATAAATTTTTTTCCTTCTGCAAATTAAATTCTTGACCGTATTTTTATGCATTAGAAAAATAAATGTGTTTGCAGATAAAAAAAAATATTTCCTATTTGCGTAAATGGGAATATAAAATGAGTAAAAGGCATCATTCTGCCTGGACCCATAACATCTTATGTAAACAATGCACGCACCATTAAGCCAATGATTGACGCCCGGTGATGTGACGTCGTGTATTGGAGGTTGTCATCTTTTACAGAGATATTAGAAGACTTTCGTAATCCTCTGTAAAACAGATTGGAGTTTATCATGTCTCTGACACTGACACTTGTTTTCCATCTCGGGCTTGCTCATAACAAGAAGTATGGTCACAGTTTAACCTTGTGGGTTTTCTCTGGTTCATTTGGTTACCTCCCCTGACTCTGTGGAAGCGTAGGGGCATACTTGATTGAACGTTCCGGAATTGAATTCTCTCAATCCCAAAAATAGTGGCAATCAAGTGAAGAAGGGGTATTTCGGGCTATAACGCCTGCGTCAACGGGATAGGTAAATATCTCAACCAACCATGTAGCCATTGTGTTTAATTACGTTATAATTCTATTCACACCACCTCTCCGTAGTCAGGACTGAAAGAACTGTGACAGGACTGAATTACGCGTCACTCGATTTAAATTCTGCCAATTCGTGACTGTGAATGGAGCATCACCTAGGTATCATAGCTTGTCTTAAACTGAGAACAAAACACAAACATAGAATTCGAATTAAAAGTTAAAAGATGTATTTTATTTTTAGCTATGGTTCTGCTGATCGACTGTACACACAGACTCAGCTGATTGCTGAACGAGCGCAGGATTTAGCCAAGGAGGCACACAGTGACGCTTTAAAACTTTATTCGGAGGCTCAGAGACAAGTGCCCAAGTTAGAAGTCACTCAGCTGAACACAGATGTTGATGACATCAAAGAAGAGGTAGGTAAAACTATGGAATCATAATTGTGTAGTCTTGCTCAACCAGTCTTCTAACAACCAGTATATAACAGTCTTCTAACAACCAGTATATAACAGTCTTGTTCAACAAATCTTCTAACCACCAGTAATATGATAACAAGTCTTGGTTTATATAGATGACTGGATATTCTAGCCTTGACCTGTTATTGGGACATGATGAAATACGTCAGACCCTTTCTAGTCAAACGACTGGAGACTTGTGATTAAAAGCCAAAAAAGGGTGCCATGAACTTGTCCCTGGGGAAAAAGATCCCCAAAATGTTCCTGATGATGAGCCATACATGCAGACCAATCAGAACAAAGAATAGCCATTTTATCCAAAGCACAAGCTCCAGGATTTGAAATAGTTTGTAATAAGAATAAAATGTCGTGCCATGCATTCAGACTTTCCCAGGAAAAATGTCCCTCATAGCACACTGTATTGTGTATGCCTGTCTTTATTAGCCCACTGTAGGAGCAGAACAGTAGGACATTCTGTAACAGCTATTTTTTACGGCCGATAAAGAACGGGCACACGTAGCGAACGTCTTGAAAGCGTACAAGTAATTATGTCGATCACGTGACTTGCCGATCATGTGACTTGTACAAATGGAAGCCATTTTGAGATCATGTGATATCAACGATGTCGATGATTGGCTATATGAAAATGAATCACCCGACAATATACGCTTGACACGGACACACGAGCGAATTTAATCGCCGGCGAAAAATATTCGGCCGAAAATATCTAACATGCTAGATACGAGCGATTGATCGGGCGAATGATTCGGCGATCAGAATCGTCGTCGCCCTGAAGGGGCACACAGGCGTATTTTTCGAGCGATTTTAAAAATCGCCGTGATCGGGCGAAAAAATACGCTCGTCTGTCCCCCACTTTTGACCAAGTGGTGGAAGGGGACACTGCAACTGAACTTTTGTTGACTTCTGATTTCATTTCATTTCACCATTTGTTTATTATCTCCCCTAATTAGAATATCCGACTGTTTTTATCGTTGTTTTTATCATTGCAGGCTGCCCAGATTAAAAATGAAGCCGAGAGACTAATCAACCAGAATCAGGATCTGTTGACCGATATCGATGACAAACAGAATAAGGCCCAGACAAGATTAGAGGATGGCGAACGTCTGCAACAACGGGCTGACGAGTTATTGGCCGAGGTGGATTCAGCCCACGCTACAGCTCGAACTGCTGTAGATATGGGTGAACAAACACTAAGGGAAGCCAACGAAACTTTGAATACACTCATAGGTACTTTGTTATACACATTCTGTTAAAGCCCCAATAACACTCTTGTTGTAACTGAAAAATATGTCCCAATCTTCATTCTGGTCAACAAATCGTATTATTTTAGAATATTCCAATTAAATGATGATATAAATTTCATCTTAACACACCTAATTTAAAAAATTGGAAATATTCAACCAATTGATTTGAAAAGTCTAACGTAAACCTTTTCAAATGTGACTTGAATTTTAAAATATTTTCGAACCCTCTGGACAAATAAAATAGGTTGTAATGGATAATTTACACAACAGGTAGGACATTTAAACATCTAGTACTTAGAATAAGGGTATTATTTATTTTATGGAGCTACCAAGCCAGCAAGAATGTTATTGTCCCTTTAAGGGATTGAGGATGGATGGCCGAATGGTTAACATACGCACGCTGGTTTGGTTTAGATTCCCAGATTGTACGTGACAAGAAGTAGGGTCGGTTGTCCAACCTCCGGGCTTTTCTCCGGGACTTCTGTTTCCTTCCCACTGCTAAAGACCCCTACGAGCAAGCGAATTATTGAATTAAAATTAAACCATGTTTTAGTCCCGAAATATTTGATGCAAGGGATCATGTCTATTCGTTCAGATGGTGCGACAAACCAAAGTCCTGTATGCTCATTAATATTCACGTAAAAGAACCCTTGGCAGTTGGAATTCGATATAAAAGTAGGCCATAGAGTGGGTTTCTGGGTGTACGCCAGACATCATCAGCCCAGTTGGAGCAGAACAGCAGGCAGTTATCGTTTAGAGCAGAACAGTTAAACTCCGTTAGATTTCAATTTTACGGTCATCCATCAAATAATGGATCCACCAGTCGTTAATATTTTTCCATTTTATTTGATTCCTCCAGGTTTTGATCAGCTGGTACAGGAGAGTCGAGGTAAAGCAGATGATGCTTTACAGATGATTCCAGATATCGAAGATACAATTCGACAAGCTGAAGAAACAACATCTAACGCACGCAACGCACTAAGTGGTGCCGAGATCGACGCACAAGAAGCACTTCGCCTTGCCCAAGAAGCTCAAACTACAGCACAGGATGCATCCAATGTAAGTTCCTGTCCAACCTCGTGGGTTTTCTCCAGGTTCTCCAATTTCCTTCTGCTAAAGACCCCTATGCACAGGCAAATTGTTGAAATAAAATTAAACCATATGTTAGTTTCTTTCAAGTGGATGTTAAACCCCCATCTCTCTCTCTCTCTCCAGTGTAAGTTTAAAAGTGAATTTGTATTTATTCATATTTATTACAAGTTTTGGAGGGTCTGACAAGAACAGATGTCTAGTCATTCGGATGGTATTAAAAGCCAAGGTCCCGAGTACACATTTACGTCTTTTACGTCTATGTAAAAGATCTTTTGGCAGTTGGAATTTGATGTAAGAGTAGGACGTAGCGCCGTTACCCGGGCAAAATGTTCCTCACGGCACACTGTATGGCGTATGCCTGTCTTCATTAGCCCAGTTCACAGCAGAACAGTAGGACGTTAAACGCCATTTTATTTCATTTCTTCCAAGTTTGTGAAAAAATTCATACTCCATTTTTGCAGTCAATATTTGCGCTATTAGAAATTAAATTTATTTCAGCAAATGTTCACGCTCAAATACCATGACACGTGAAATGGTCTACACAACTAACCTAGTGGTAAAAATTACTGTGGTGTTTGATTTATTTAGAGTCGAGCTTGTCAACTCGTCTCATCTGAACAACATGTCCTCCATCCTGAACCACCGACAAGGATGAATCCAAATTCTGTTATTTATTGAGTCAAGTGCCGTGGTGTCGACTTCGTGGTTTTTCTTCAGTTCCTCCCTAGTCCTCCCGCTGCTACCTACCCCTACGTGCAAACGAATAATTGAAATAAAATTGAACCATATGTTAGTCCGGAAATGACCTGGTTTGTTTTGAGTGGACTCTCTTTATTTTGCAGGAAGCGAGTAGAATACGAGGTGAAGCCAGTACAACGAAGGATAAAGCCGTAGAATTAAAGGAAGAAGCTGATAAAATGGCCAATGATATCGCTGATACAGATGCTAGACTCACTGATATAGAAAACCAGGCTATGGATGATACAGAACTTTCTAAACAGGTTTGTTTTAAATTCTCATACCTAATCCTCGCAGCGTTTCGTTTGATTAGAGCTAAACCCACTAAACATTGCTTTGATGTTACCAAATTTCTGTTCCAAATTATGACTGGTCAATAGTCTGATTGACAACCAATAGCTAACTGTGTAACAGTATGAGGATGTTTTAAACAGAGCTCCAAATTGGACCAAATATGTTTACATAAAGTTACGTCACAACTCTCGATTTTATGATGCCCAATTAACCAGAAAATCTAATTGTGTGACAAACAAGGCTGTAAACATGGGGAAAATGTTAACAATATTGCATGGAGACGATTTTCACCATTTTAATACCTTAAATCACAGTCCAAAGTTTTAGGGAAGACCCAGATTAAAAGAAGGGCTATCATGTTGCTGTACTTGGGATAGATTTGATTGAACATGAAGAATAGACACACTCCATCAAAAGCTCAAGTATCAGAAGCCAATCCAGCAATGGCCAGAGAGATTTATTTCTCTGGCCATTGCTTCAAGAATATGCTGGTCATAAGGTCTTGTCATTAAGTCAAACCTAACACGGAAGCGAATTATACAGCTTACAGTCCTCCTATGGAATACAATTACTGCTTTTTACTGACCATATGTTGGTCAATAATAAGGCAGTACATGTCAATGGATCTCTCTCTCTCTCTCTCGCTCTCTCTCTCTGAAGTTACACCTCTTTCTCTCTCTCTCTCTCTTTCTTGTTTGTATGTTATCTATTTGTTTATTTTACAGGCTCTAGAGAAAGCCAACGAAGCTAAATTAACAGCAGAAGAGGCATCCGATAAAGTAGCCAAAGCTCTGAATACTGTAGAAAATATTTTAAGAATATTAGGTATGATTTATCTCACCTTTTGGGGAGGGGTGGTGGGGTGACCGTATGCTAAGCATGTCCACACTGTATCAGACGGTTAGAAATTGTGAAACTGTTCAGTACATCCTGCCTGCATCACTGAATTTGGGAAACTGTACAGAAAAATCCCCAGGTTTTCAGGCTCTATATCATGCATCATTGAATTTGGAAAACCACGCTATTGAAACCTGTTTAGTGACCCAGCGCCTTAATTATATAGCACCTCATTTACTGAGCTGGGGGGGTGGATGGTCAAAAGGTTAGCATGTTTGCGCTGTTTCATAAGGTCTGTCACTGAGTCAACTGGCGTGGCTTCAATTCCTTGGTAGTACCCTACAAGGAGTAAGGTCACCTGTCCATCGTCATGGGTTTCATCCCACTGCTAAAGACTTGAACCATGTTTTAGTCCCGATATGACCTAGTTTGTGTTGAGCGGATTTTAAACCCAGTTATTATTAAAACAAATTATTTTATTCTGTTTAAAGGATCCATGGATGTGGTGGAACCAACGGATCTCGACAAACTGGAAGCTGACCTCAACAACGTCGAGAAAGACCTCAACAAAACAAACATCGAACAAGAATTCAAAAATCTCGCTCAAGCTAACGAACAAATCAAAACTTGGTCCCGTCGTTATTCCGCGGATTATTCTCAGCTGGAAGCCGATGTGAACAATATTGAAGATATTAAAAACTCTCTGCCTGATCAATGTTATAAAAGTATTGAAATCGAATCGCCTGCCGGGAAACGATAACAGACACTTAACAGTATTCATAAATTAATTTATCAGTTCAATGTGCCACATCGTAGGAACTTGATGTTCTCAAGTTTAGTTTAGATTTTAACGTTGATTAATACAACGAACAGATGAACGAACGTGGGGTTGGAGATTAGGGGATAGTGTCCTGAAATGTGATATTATTTAGGGGTTCTAAACAAATCAATAGAAAGAAGGGATGAATATATGGAATATATGAAAAGGGAACCAGGCCGGTTTGGAAATGGCTGAGAAGTAGTCAAGTATTATTAAAAGACTGCAGTAGAATTAGTGCCTTAAAAAAGGGGCTGGAATCACATCCCTGTTCAAAAACAAAACATAATCATGAAAGTCCCCTGTCAGTTTTAGCGATTAACTGATTAATACGTTTAGGTATTTTATTAGGAATATTTTTTTTAGAATAACAGAAGGGAATTTAGTTCTTCTTCGTTTAGTTTTATATCATATTTGAAAATTAAGGCTGCTTGTAAATCCTCCTACCGTAGTTAAAGAATGGTTGTAAAACCTCCTACCATAGGTAAAGGCTCATTGTATATTCTCCCCCATAGCTAAAGGCTGGTTGTATAACCTCTTACCTTAGCTAAAGGCTTGTTGTATAACCTCCAACCGTAGCAAAAGGCTGGTTGTATATTCTACCACCATAGCTAAAGGCTGGTTGTATATTCTCCCCCCATAGCAAAAGGCTGGTTGTAAGACCTGTTACCATAGCTAAAGGCTTGTTGTAAAACCTCCAACCGTAGCTAAAGGCTTGTTGTATATTCTCCCCCCATAGCAAAAGGCTGGTTGTAAAACCTGTTACCATAGCTAAAGGCTTGTTGTAAAACCTGTTACCTTATCTAAAGGCTGATTGTATAGCCTCTTGTCAAATTTTAGTATGCAGATTATCAAACCCTAAAATCGAGAATGTTACATAATGTAGTTATTGTCCACTTAGTAATATTTACTGTTGATAATAAAGCATAGAGTTCGTTGGCCCTTACTATTGAGAATTTTAAACCTCTCCGTAGGACTTTTAACTAATGTAGGAGTTGTCCATTCAGCCCTTAACTGTGGATCACAAAGGGTTAATATTTTATTTCAAAGTAGTCATACCTCATACACTGATTCATCCAATTGTCGTCGAATTTTGTTTTGCCTTGTTTTGATTGAAAATGGCATCTTCTTATTATAATCTATTGTATAACCATGCATTAATTACGATGATAAGTGTTCATGTTTTTAGGGGTCACCTTGTGCCCCTATTCATGTGTTTGTTTGTTCAGAAATACCATTACTAGTAGTAGGGCGTCACTTTAAGGCTGGTTTCTGTATAACGGGATGTATGGTCATGGCTCATCATAACATTAAATCTAAACGTTTCTGGCGATAAGGTAGTTGCTTCTATCTAAGTAGAGGCTCCCTCTGTGGGTAATATATTAAGGGGCCTAGCTATAACATGTTATATTAAAGCTTTAGTGTATGATATGTCTCTCTATAACTTGCTCCCAAACGAAATCGCTTGTTGAACTTGGGAAGAAATGTGTTAAAATTTTCTTATTCTGTCGGCGCGGGATTATTCTGTATATTTAAATCATGTTGTAAGTTTGATCTTGGCTATATTTTGTAATTTATGCTTCGCTGCAGTTCAACAATTTATCTAGTCATATAACTGCAACTAAATTATTAATCACCTAAAACTCATAGCCTTTAGTTATCTCAAGCCTCAGTTACCTCCCTTGTACATTAATTTAAGTGTCTGAAAAATTGTGAAAGTTTTTATAAATTCCTCACCAAAGCTTGATGGATTTAATTAACACACAAATCTATGGAATACAACAACTACAGGACACAATTTTATAGGATTTAATTGCTGTTTTATACTGAGCAAGGTTTAAACTACCAGTAAGATCAGTCTTTGAGTCAACTGTTGTGATTTCGATTCCCCTGGTTTTCTGGGTCGTCTGTCCAACCTGGTGGGTTTTCTTCAAGTCGTCGGGTTTCCTCCCACTGCTAAAGACCCTAATGCACATTCAAATTATTGAAATAATGAACTAGTTTGTGTCGAGTGGACGTTAAACGCCATGAAAGTCTTGTTATCTACTATTCAACCTGCAAGGGAAGACCACTCTGCTTGGAAGAATGTCTTAATACTGGTACTGTTGATGAAAAGTAGTAATAACATTTGAACTGAAGCCTGTGTTTAATTTATAAATAGACGCAGACTGTAGACTGCAGCACACTGAAGACTGCAGCACACTGTAGACTGCAGCACACTGTAGACTGCAGCACACCATAGACTGTAGCACACTGTAGACTGATGCACTATTATTTAGGGTTTTGTTATTCTCCGGATTTTTAAGCAAAATATTTTAACAAATAATAATATGCATGTACTTGTACTTACAATTTAATTATGTAAATATGCATATTTTTTTCTTCATTGTATTTTATCCATTTTTAAAATCAAATTTCTGGTTGATTGTTTAAGATTGTAATATCTTTTAGGCAAGGTGAAATATTGGGCCACGGGGGAGGGGTCAACATGTAAAGGTTCTTCCCACCTGTGAATTGATTAACTTTTTTCTTGGTAAATAAAAGTACATTTTATCACACCTGAAGGACGTGGGATTGGATGGTCTGGTGGTCTCATACCTGCAGATTCAAAGTCAAGGTATGTAAGGTATGTAGTTTTAGTGTTGAGACTTGACTTTTAGTCCCACTCCCTCCCTGAATGGGGGGGTGGCCTAGTGGTCTAGAGTGCCACGCTTTGACCTTTAGCTGGCCGGTCACCTCTGGCTTGTGGCTGTGGTTTCGTCGATCCCTGGTGTAAGTGTATGTGACATGGAGGTAGGGGTGCTTTCTCAACCTTTTGGGTTTTCTCAAGGCACCCCGGTTTCCGCCCACTGCTAAAGACCCCTATGCGTAAGCGAATTATTGAAATACAATTAAACCATATGTTAGTCCCAAAATGACCTAGTTTGTGTCGAGTGGACGTTAAATCCCATTTCTCTTTCTCTCTCTTTCTCCTAAATGAACGTATTATCCCCCACTTCATCCCCAGCTTAGGTTACTATATCTGTTGACTTAAAATCATTGAAGTTATGGCCCAGGTGAGAAGATGTAGTTTTAAAGTTGACCCAGGATTTACTTTTATATTAGCAACACGAACCTTCATTTTCACATCTGATGAGTTACACGGCTTGTGACGTTTGGAGTAAAAGAGTTCAGTTTATTTTCTATGAATTGTAACAAATTAGTGCCAAAATGAAAATGGATATTATTCTTGTAAAATATTTGTCATTTAGTTATTATAAGATATCTAGAGCCCAATTCACAAAATCTTATAAAACTAAGGTATTTTAATAACACAGCTTTTTCACTGGTCAAAAGATCAACATGTTACCAACATTTGAATTCCTAACCAATGAAAAGACTTAACCCTTCAAATATTGTAAATTTAATTATGAAAAAGCCATTTGTTTGGATAGTTGTAATCCATTAGGAAAGTGCTGAAATAAAATTCTGTAAAACGTCCTAAGAACCAGACAAGCAACAGATGTGTCACAGTTTTGGGGTCTTGTCCTGGATATAAACTAAGAATACAAACTTTGTCAATTGACATGCATGAAATCATGTTTATAAAACTATGTCACTGAATATATCAAATACTTTCATTTTTATACGCCCACATGGAAATGTGGTCGTATATTGCCGTCGCCCCCGTCCGTCCGTCTGTCGGTCCGTCCGTCCGTCCGTCCGTCGGTCCGTCCGTCCGTCCGTCCATCGTCCACAATTTCTTGTGAACGCTCTAGAGGCTAAAGTTAATATCCGATTGACTTTAAATTTATACACGGTGTTTAAGGTCGTGAGATGAAGAAGCCTATTGATTTTCAGCGATATCCGATAATTACTACCAGAGTTATGACCCTTGATCACTTTGAAAAATCTTGTGAACGCTCTAGAGGCTATAGTTAATATCCGATTGACTTTAAATTTATACACAGTGTTTAAGGTCATGAGACGAAGAAGCCTATTGATTTTCGGTGATATCTGATAATTACTGCCAGAGTTATGACCCTTGATCACTTTGAAAAATCTTGTGAACGCTTTAGAGGCTAAAGTTAATATCCGATTGACTTTAAATTTATACACAGTGTTTAAGGGCATGAGACGAAGAAGCCTATTGATTTTCGGTGATATCCGATAATTACTACCAGAGTTATGACCCTTGATCACTTTGAAAAATCTTGTGAACGCTCTAGAGGCTAAAGTTAATATCCGATTGACTTTAAATTTATACACAGTGTTTAAGGTCATGATACGAAGAAGCCTGTTGATTTTCAGCAATACCCGATAATTCCTGCCCGAGTTATGACCCTTGATCACTTTGAAAAATTTTGTGAACGCTCTAGAGGCTAAAGTTAATATCCGATTGAATTTAAATTTATACACGGTGTTTAAAGTCATGATACAAAGAAGCCTATTGATTTTCAGCAATATCCGATAATTACTGCCAGAGTTATGACCCTTGATCACTTTGAAAAATCTAAAGTTAATATCCGATTGACTTTAAATTTATACACACTATTTACGGTCATGATACAAAATAGCCTATTTATTTTCAGCGATATCCGATAATTACTGCCAGAGTTATGACCCTCGATCACTTTGAAAAACCATGTGAATGCTCTAAAGGCTAAAGTTAATATCCGATTGACTTTAAATTTGTACATAGTGTTTAGGGTGATGAGACGAAAAATCCTTTTTGATTTTCAGTGATATCTGATAATTTCTGGCACTTGATCACTTTGAAATATCTTGTGGACAAAGGCCTTGAGACAACCCATCAAAACTATTCTAATCATTTCTGATAATTATTTTTAATGGGCTATTACTCGTAATAAGATTATCATGTGTTGTAAATGTTCTCCTTACTGATAAAAGAAACAATATGCGACAATCCTTGTTGACTGCCCGGACGACTTAGCTGTTGTGGGCGTATGTTTCGTTGCCTGGCAACCTATCTTTAAATATATACTGTCTTGTTCATTTAAAACTTTTTTTAAATTTTGTATTTTATATAAAAGAAAAAGAAATGATATGTGTGTCAGTTTTTTTTTTTCGTGCATTTAATTATTTGTTTAAATTCGCTATAAATGTATTAATGTAGCCTATTTGTTTATAATACACATGTAATATCATTTTAAATATTTAACATATACCAAATTATTGATATTAACTGGACACGGTTCTTAGAAAAAAAAACATCAGTTAAATTCATATAAGTTGGCCGGTCACCTCTGGCTTGCGGCTGTGGTTTCGAGCCCTGGTGTGAGCGTATGTGGCATGGAGATAGGGGGCGCCTTCTCAACCTCGTGGGTTTCCTCTGGGCACTCCGGTTTCCTCACACTGCTAAAGACCCCTACGCGCAACCGAATTATCAAAATAAAATTGAACCCATATGTTAGTCCCAAAATGACCTAGTTTGTGTCGAGTGGACGTTAAACCCGATTTCTCTCCAGACTTGTATGTGTTAAGGTTGGAGATCATCTTCCTAATCGTGTGGGTTTCTCCCGCTGTCATTTAGTCCAGTGCAATGATGACGATTCCAGGCTTGTATGTTTCCTCTCACTTGTAAAAACCCCAGCAAGTGACTTCTTGAAATAAACAATATTCCACATATATATTTCATGTGAGTTTACAATTGTAATATACGTCAGGTGTGGATTTTTGTTTTATTCATACCAATAGGGAAAAGATGAAAGTAAATGCTAAACCTGTTTTGTTGTTTTGAGGGTTTTTTTCTAAGAAAAGTGTCCAGAATCGGCCCACAAAATATTTACCAAACTATAATTAATTGTATATTATAAACTTTTAAATTTTATAAATCAGTTTTATATCAGATTTATTATTGATTTTTTAAATTATGTAAAATAAATTAACTGATTATATCCCCCAAGGAAAACTTACACGTGCTATACTTTTATAATGCATAATATTTCATTATTTTGTTTTCTTTACTTCCATTTTTACACAAAATAATTATACCTTTTTCCTCATTTCAAGGCATTTGCTCAAATAGCTATTTTGTCGTCTCCTCCATAGCTCTGTATTCATTGTTTCTGTTGTTGTTTTTGTGTAGAAATGGGAGAATTGAAGTCTGAATCATCTCTTTGTATGTAAATTAACTAAAACAATCGCTCGTGACGTGACGTCAAACCAACGTATATACGTCATTATGCACTTATATCATGTAATTAAAGAATTTTGTTCAAAACATTTGTCTTCGTTATTTAATTCTCATTTGTCTACGTCATAAGTTAAGTCCAACCAAAGCCCTAAGAGCCCTTGGAATGCCACGTGTGTCGCCGTCGACATCTCAAATGGGATTCTCCACCTGTGGCAGAAAGGGTTGTACCCAACGAAAATTTGGGGAAAAGTTAGAACCGGTTTAAGAGGCGAGAATTAAAATTAAATCCAAGCGAGAAATAATAAGTGATCTATGGTCAGCTACTTTAAAGTGAAAGTAAATTAAAGCCCCAATAACACTCTTGTTGTAACTGAATAATATGTCCCAATCTTCATTCTGGTCAACAAATCGTATTATTTTAGAATATTCTAATTAATTGATGATATAAATTTCATCTTAACACACCTCCATTTTAAAAAATTGGAAAAATTCAACCAATTGATTTGAAAAGTCTAACGTAAACCTTTTCAAGTGTGACTTGGATTTTAAAATATTTTCGAACCCTCTGGACAAGTAAAATAGGTTGCAATGGATAATTTACACAACAGGTAGGACACTTAAACATCTAGTAATTAGAATAAGGGTATTATTTATTTTCTGGAGCTACCAAGCCAGCAAGAATGTTATTGTCCCTTTAAAGTAACTCCTTTCCACGAATTGTTTACGCGGTCGTTATGTGAAAGAGTAGGCCTACAATACGTCAATAGACTAGAATTTATTGAAGCAAAACGACCCCTTGAGGACAGCATACAAATTAACACAATAATTGAGGAGTTGAACGGTTCAGTTTAAAGTGAAAGTAAAACTAGATATTTTCCACGAATTGTTTACAAGGTGGTTAAGACCTTGATTACCCTTGAGTACAAGACATCAGTCAACACACCCATGGTTAGTTGATGAAGGCTGGGTACCGAGTGTATGGATAGGACGTTAAAACCAAATTTCATATATCGTGTGTATTAATTAACCGCCAACAATGCACAGGTGAGACGAAGGATTTCAAACCATCCTAATTTTTCTACCTTTAAGTATCTAACGTACAACGAAGTAAATTAGCCGCGGATTGTAGCGATAGTCCGTCCGTCGTCAAGGATCATGGCGGAAAAATATAAACGAGATACTTGTAGTATATGTCAAGAGAATTTCACCAAACCTAAAATCATTTCGTGTTTTCACACTTTTTGTGAAGACTGTCTGGGGAGTCACATCAAGGAAACTGCTGCGAATTCTCGTTTTTCGTGCCCGGTTTGCCGTAAAGGTATTGATGTTCCGGAAGGCGGCGTGGCCGATTTCTCATATAATTTTTATATTGAAGAAGAATATCTTAAAGCGAAGAGGAGAGGGGAAACTATCGACTGTGATATTTGCAAGGAGGGTAATTCTAACTACAGATGCGTGGAATGTGGTCAGTATTTATGTGATGGTTGTAAAGAAAACCACGATCAATTTGCTGGTTGTATCAAACACACTGTGTTCAGTTTAGACGATGAAACGGGAGTTAAAGTCCAGAAGAGAGAAGTTTGTACCGAACACGAAACAGAGGAGTTAGACTTCTACTGTGAGACTTGCACCGAAATCATCTGTATTAAGTGTCTGATGTCAAATCATAAAGACCACACGACTCCCCAGTTGAAAGACTGTGCAGACGCCGTGAAAACGGAGTTGACCAAACTACAAAGAGAACTCGCGGAACAACATACAAAAATTGATGGGTATGTAGCATCCATTGTTTCCAAGGTAACGGTGATGAGAAATTCTAAAACGGAAACTTGTAAGAAGATTGACGAACAGGTACAGAAGATATGTGATGCTGTAACGGCACTCGGTAACGAATCTAAGAAAGAAGTTGAGACAACATGTGATGAGGAAGAACAGAAGATGAATAAAATAATAGAAAACATGAAAATCCTCTCACGACAAATGGAAGCCACCATCGAACATTTGAAACAAATTTTGAAAAAGAACTCTGTAGTTGAAAATATTAATGTTCTTCCAGAAATAAGAAGAGAAAAGGCAGAAAAATGTTCAACGGATTTAGCATGTCTGCCCCATGTTGTGACAGAATACAAGACAAGAGAAGTCAGCCTTGAGGGTCTATCTAGCTATCTTGGGAAGTTGTCCATTTTACGAGGTCCAACATTTCAACATAAATTCACGTTGTGTAAACCTTTCAAAGCGCAGATATTTGACAGCGCAGTAAACCGAGTAGAGGACCTGCCATGGTTTCTTAAAATTGACACAAAAGTAGACAGCGATCATGTGAATATAAAATTATGTGTATACCTTGGAGATCAACCAACCCTTCAATCCGTGACAGGTCGCATCAAACTAGAACTTCTTCGGGCTTCTGATAGAAAAAGATTAGGCACTAAAGAAGTTACCAAAACCTTTACAGGTGTACTGGACCTCTATCGATGGAATGACGTACCAACAGAGACATCTGCGCCTGATGTATTTACGTTTGGTAGCAGGCGGCCTTCACCTGTATCAGATACCGAAAGTCCTGTATCAAGCCCGAGTCCTGTAGAATATAAATATTTTCTAGTTCAGGCAAACGTTATCATCGAAAATAAGACAACAAAATAAACAACATCGTGTCTTCAACCTTCCTTCACGATTAAACCATTAAATGGATATTCAAGACTATGCTTTACATCGTACTAACTTTAGTAATGATGATCGAGGCTAGGTTGCAGTTTCAATCGCTTAAATCTCGGTTCACAGTGGGTCAAATTGACTGAAATTTTCAGCAAGTTCCCTTTACATTATCTAGCTTTTATCTATCATAGTGAGAACTGCCAACTCGTTATCTAATCTTCCATTATGTATCTTTAATAAACCTACTTTAAATAACTTTAGGTTTTATGAATGAGTTAGTTTTTATTTTCGTCAGCTAATAATTCATTATATGTATATATTTCGTTTATGCTTATTAGTAAATTGTAAAAAAGTTTATTAGTATGCTTGTTCAGTTAATAATAATAATAATAATAATAATAATATATATTAACTCCCAGTTAATATATATATAAACTAAATTAAAGAAATAATGATGATAATAGTAATAATATATATATATATATATATGTATAGGTAAATACAACTCCCAGTTAATATATATATAAACTATATTAAAGAAAGACACCAAAATACTAATTTGACGGTTAGCGCTATCTGTTCGTACTGAACACATCAGACCATTTTTATTTAAGTTTCTTGTATGCATTCGTTTTCATTATAGCTTATTAGTCGGTGCAGAGCACAAAGCCGTTAAACCCCAGTTCATTTCTTTTACGGATGCAATTGTTATATGAGGCTGGTCATATTTTTCTTTGTACTATTATGATATGAAATAGTTTATTTGTACGTTTGGTCAGTTAATATACAGGTGCGGACCCGGGGGGGGGGGGGCAGTTTTCCGTGCCCCCCCCCCCCCCCCCCCGCCGTCAGCCCAGTGACATAGTTGATTTTCATTTTCGTTTTCTTTGTTACTTTTGTAGTTCGCATATCCGCTCTTTAATAAATGATGTAAACATGATTTACGCATTATCTCCGTCCAAACAATCCAAGGTTAATTGCTACATATTATCCTTTGCTTCAATGTTTGCCCCCCCCCCCCGGACAAAATCCTGGATCCGGGCCTGATATATGCTAATATTTTATAATAAAATTACTAATTAATATCCACCCGTCTACATCTGCTCATGATCAATACGTGCAGAACAATGGGAAATAAAATAGGGTTTAACGTCCTACTGTTCTGCTCCTAAACTGCGCTAATGGAAGACGGGCATATGCCATGCAGTATGGTATGAAGAAAATTTTGCCTGGACAGCGGCAATATGGCCTACTCCTGTATCGAATTCCAACTGTCAAGGAATCTTTTACATGCACGTCAATTTGTACGCGAGACCTCGCTTTTCGTCCCATCCGAACGACAAGATAGGTGTCATTGTCACGCCATCAGTCCTTTATCAGTTAAATATTTTATAAGTACACTGTCGTAATGTACTCACTCTAACCACAGGCACTTGAAGGGATTAAAATAAATTAAAATAAAACTTCTTACTACTGCTTCACTATATAGTATATAGACAAGAATTAGTAAGAAGTTTTATTTCAATGTATTTCAATCCCTTCAAGTGCCTGTGACTCTAACACAACGGACGTGTAAACAATTCGTGGAAAGTGATTAGTTTCAAGTTAGTAAGTGTAGTGGGGGTGGGGGGCTGCACTACACACAAACAAATATATTAGACAAATTGTACCTGGAGTTTTACGTCCACTTCCACCAAGGGTGATAATCAGTAGATTTTTACACTTAAATTGGGGCCCCTTCAATGTTATGTTGTCATTAGGGCCCTGGCTGCAGTCACTGGTTTTAGAGATGAATGTTTGCAGACTGTGCTAATGATGACGGGGATAGGCCATACAGGGTACTATGAAGGAATATATGCACGAACAGCGGCGTTAGGGCCTACGGTTATTTTCGAATTCCAACTGCCAGGGGTTCCTTTACGCGCACGCTAATGTGTACACCGTACCCCGGATTTTTGTACTATCCGAACGACTAGACGCCTGTCCAGCACTACTGACAAGGGGAAACCACTCTGGAAATCCTGGTGAACTGTATCGAAACCAAGATCACCTGATTATATCTACTTCAGAAGGTCATCAGCGGGTTTCCCCCACGTCACGAGCTGTAAACAAGACTGGTGCTAACTGTAACCTACCCCAATACCTAGCCCACGGGGTCACGAGCTGTAAACGGGGCCAGTGCTAACCCTAACCCAAGACCTAGCCCCCGGGGTCACGAGCTGTAGACAGGGCTAGCGCTAACCCTAACCCAAGACCTGCCCTCAGGGTCACAAGCTATAAACAGGGTAGCACTAACCGTAACCTACCCCAAGACCAAGCCCTCTCTAAACCGGGCTACCGCTAACCGTAACCTTACCCAAGATCTAGCAATAAGCCTTGACCTAACCCACAATCCTCGACAACCATCACGTGCTCTAACCCTGTTTGCATCACGTGACCATGTGAAATAGATGAAAACCGCTTCAGGACCGTATTCGCCGAGCTCCTTGTGATTATAAATGCAGCACCACCAGGGGCGTTTTAAGGTTTATCATGGCGGAGGCTATACTATTTTGAGGACTCTCTTTCGTGGGGGGGGGGGGGGGGTCTTGATTGATGATTGTCAGACAAGGGGCCCTTTTGTCTGCCTTTAGGGCCCTCCCTAACTAGGGTACATTTCATTTTTCTCATCGGTTTTAGCATTTTCCTCCCATTTTATTTGTTCAACTTCTTTAATTTTTTTCGCGAGGAGGCTGGCGCCTCCAGCGCCTCAGCTATAAAACGCCTTTGAGCACCACGCAAATATTATAACTTAAAGTAGCTAAGTCTCTAACTCAATATCATATCATGTATAAAAAATGTATTTTAAAATGTCTTTAATAATAATAAAAATAGGTTGCCAGGCAACGAAACATACGCCCACACAGCAGCCAAATCGTCCGGGCAGTCAACAAGAATTGTCGCATATTAATGAATTATCAGAAAATCATTAGAATTTGTTTGGTTTTTTTTAAATCATATAATAATTGTGACCTCCAGAGGCACCACAAGCTAAAAAGGGTGATTTTTTCGTACAATCAGGGGACATAATTCAGGAAGTAATGACCCGATGGGCGCAAATATCGAAAGGAACCAAGATCTTTGGGTTTAAAACATACCTGTCAAGTTTCATCAAAATCGATTCAAAATTGTGACCTCTATAGGGTCCACAACCTTGATATAACATATTTTCACACTATTCGTGTACAAACGGCGGCCATTTTGTCCGTCAATTCTAGTCCGGTTTTCACGTAATTCAAACTCTCTCTTCATTACCATGTAACGGTGATATAGTCAAACGTTTTTTTAAATCGGATAATAATTTTGACCTCTAGAGGGACCAAAAGCGAAAAAAAGCGATTTTCCGGACAATCCGGGGACATAATTCAGGAAGTTATGATCCAATGGGCGCAAATATCGAAAGGAACCATGATCTTTGGGTTATAAACATACATGTCAAGTTTCATCAAAATCGGTTCAAAATTGTGACCTCTATAAGGTCCACAACCTTTATATAACATATTTTCACAATATTCGGGTACAAACGGCGGCCATTTTGTCCGTCAATTTTGGTCCGATTTTCACAGAATTCATACTCGACCTTCATAACCATGGAACGGTGATATAATCAAACGGTTTTTTAAATCGGATAACAATTTGGACCTCCAGAGGGACCACAAGCTAAAAAGGGAAATTTTTCGGACAATCAGGGGCCATAATTCAGGAAGTTACGATCCGATTGGCGCAAATATCGAAAGGAATCAAGATCTTTGGGTTATAAACATGCATTTCAAGTTTCATCCAAATCGGTTCAAAATTGTGTCCTCTACACTGTTCACAACCTTGATATAACATATTTTCACACTATTCGCGTACAAATGGCGGCCATTTTGTCCGTCAATTTTGGTCCGATTTTCACGAAATTCGAACTCGACCTTCATAACCATGGAACGGTGATATAATCAAACGTTTTTTTAAATCGGATAACAATTTTGACCTCCAGAGGGACCACAAGCTAAAAAGGGCAATTTTTCGGACAATCAGGGGCCATAATTCAGGAAGTTACGATCCGATTGGCGCAAATATCGAAAGGAATCAAGATCTTTGGGTTATAAACATGCACTTCAAGTTTCATCCAAATCGGTTCAAAATTGTGTCCTCTACACTGTTCACAACCTTGATATAACATATTTTCACACTATTCGCGTACAAATGGCGGCCATTTTGTCCGTCAATTTTGGTCCGATTTTCACGAAATTCGAACTCGACCTTCATAACCATGGAACGGTGATATAATCAAACGGTTTTTTAAATCGGATAACAATTTTGACCTCCAGAGGGACCACAAGCTAAAAAGGGCGATTTTTCGGACAATCAGGGGCCATAATTCAGGAAGTTACGATCCGATTGGCGCAAATATCGAAAGGAACCAAGATCTTTGGGTTATAAACATGCATTTCAAGTTTCATCCAAATCGGTTCAAAATTGTGTCCTCTACACTGTTCACAACCTTGATTTAACATATTTTCACACTATTCGCGTACAAATGGCGGCCATTTTGTCCGTCAATTTTGGTCTGATTTTCACGAAATTCGAACTCGACCTTCATAACCATGGAACGGTGATATAATCAAACGGTTTTTTAAATCGGATAACAATTTTGACCTCCAGAGGGACCACAAGCTAAAAAGGGCGATTTTTCGGACAATCAGGGGCCATAATTCAGGAAGTTAGGATCCGATTGGCGCAAATATCGAAAGGAACCAAGATCTTTGGGTTATAAACATGCATTTCAAGTTTCATCCAAATCGGTTCAAAATTGTGACCTCTAAACTGTTCACAAACTAAAAAACGTGATTTTTCGTACAATCAGGGGCCATAACCCATGAAGTTACAGTCCGATACATGCCAATATCGAAAGGAACCGAGATCTTAGGGTGATAAACCTATGTTTTAAGTTTCATTGAAATCGGATAAAAATTGTGACCTGTAGACTGTTCACAAACAATTGTGGACGGACGGACGGACGGACGGACGGACGGACAGGGGCAACGACAATATACGTCCTCATGAAAATGTGGGCGTATAAAAAGTCAACTGCGCTTTGACACGAAACAAAGCAGTTACAGAGTTGGGTGGACTTCACTGAAACTTTTGACCTGGGTGCTACACAAACTTGTGAAGGCCCTGTGTCGGAGGCGACCGGTGATATTGAGATACCTCTCCAGAATCGGCTTGACGAGAATTTCAATAGCCAAACTTGTCAAATTGGAAAATAAAAGTTTACAAGGTGCGTGATTTAGAATCTAGAAGGTCCCGTCTTGTAATTAGCTGAATAGTCTAAGCAAGTTTCTCACCCCTGAAATGACAGGGGAGATAACTAGTGAAGATGATTTATGCCTTTGAATTGCGCGATACGGGTAGTCTCGGTCACCCAGAACCCCCTAGTCTTCAACGCACGGAGGGTCTGGGTCGGTTCTCAATTATTGACGAAAATTACTGGATAATCTACCACATAAAAAACCAAACTCCCGGTTACGCATGAGCAATGAAACCTTTTGGCTAAAGTCTCTGTAAGTGATATATATTATGAAGCCGGGCCGATTTTGATAGATTCTATAAAGCGAGGATAAAATATATCCCACAATTCACTTGGCACATCTATTATTAGAAACAAAATAGAGACGCTACAACAGCATGAATCGCGATTAAGGAGATTGTGAGAAGTCATACGTTTGATTCATGACGAGAGAAAATTACCATTTCAATTAAAACCTTTAAAACAAAATTTTAGAGAGTGTCATTGTTGACAAGCGAGATGTTTTGATAGATTCAGTACGTGGTAACTTAAAAGACTGGATAATCCAGACAATGACCGACTTTCTGTCAAATTTTGAGGACCCATCCAGACTAATATTCGTAGAATATTTGTTTGGATGATAAGAGACTACGATACGGGTAGCTACTCTTCTGCACCTAACCCGACCTTCGTAGCTTACCAATCAAAGAAATGTTTTTAAAGCTCTAATAACACTCTTGTTGTAACTGAATAATATGTCCCAATCTTCATTCTGGTCAACAAATTGTATTATTATACAATATTCCAATCAATTGATGATATAAATTTCATTTTAACACACCTAATTTAAAAAATTGGAAAAATTCAACTTATTGATTTGAAAAGTCTAACGTAAACCTTTTCAAATGTGCCTTAATGGACAATTTACACAACAGGTAGGACACTTAAATATCTAGTACTTAGAATAAGCCCATTATTTATTTTCTGGAGCTGCCAAGCCAGCAAAAGTTTTATTGTCCCTTTAAACAACATTATACTGTATAGTATTTACAGGAAGTGTCCAAGCATCGGCCATACTAAACTTAGGTTGCCTCGTGAACAGACATTTAGCAAGTTATTAACCGACATTTTAATCCTAAATCGACGATTTTAGTCGAAAACACCAAGGAGTATAATTTTTAGAAGCATTTATCCTGCTTTCATTTGATGTAATTGAACATGTTTATATTTAGTGTTTGTGTGTGTGTCAAATGTGAAACAGAGTAAAAGCGCAGTTAAAAACAATATAGGCCCTACTAAATGTTGGATACGGCGGCCATTCAGGACGGCGATTTATACTCCAAGTATGAAGTAGATGGGTTTCTGTGTGCATGGGGGTTGAGATGGACTAGTGGTCTAGAGTGCCGCGCTTCAACCTCTACCTGGCCGCTCACCTCTGGCTTGCGGCTGTGGTTTCGAGCCCTGGTGTGAGCGTATGTGGCATGGAGCGTATGTGGGTTTCCTCTGGGCACTCCGGTTTCCTCCCACTGCTAAAGACCCCTACGCGCAAGCGAATTATTGAAATAGAAATTGAAACCATATGTTAGTCCCGAAATGACCTAGCTTGTGTTGAGTGGACGTTAAACCCCATTTCTCTCTCTCTATCTCTCTCTGTGTGCATGACGACTTTAAACTACTACATAGAAAGTGTGTATCTGTTAAAAGAATTGCTACATTTCCTAGTGTGCGATATCACGGTAGGTGGAAGCGGACATCAACCTTTATAGATACGTATTTAATTCGCGAGCTTCGTTGAATTTGTTATCACTGCTTATCTGATCCCTGGTTATGTCAATTATTACAGCTTTAGATCCAACTTGATAAGGACCAATGTGGCCACCTTCTTCCTCCTCTTCCATTGTTTGTTTTGTTTTATTGCGAGTTTCGTTGGTTACCATTAGATCCGGTAGAGCCATGTCTTTGGTTTCTTTAAGAAATAAACCAGCGATTCCACTCAAGATAAGAAGAACACTCATTATTACAAACGGTGCGATCCGGTTCTTGCTCTAGAAATAAAGAAAACACGGTTCAAGTGTCGGCCTTCATTAGTCCAGTCCAGTGGTTCTCAACCAATGTGCCGCGGCAAAAACCTCCCAAGTGTGCCGCGGAATTTTGAACGGCACACTAAGAAAATGCGAAAAACCAAATGATCCTAATTGAGTATTTACTGGCTTCTACTGGTAAGTTCATTGCTGATCGTTTTCTTGTTTGAGTTGGAGTCAAACTATGCATCTATGACTAGTAAGCCATACTATATATTTAGCCAGGTGTACCGCTATTTTTTCATGTGTTCCGAGGTGTGCCGTTGGCAGAGCAGAAGGACGTTACAGCAAATACATTTCTGGTTTCAGTGCCAGTATAAACAATTAGATATAAAGTTACTGATAAGCAACACCCCCCTTTGATGGAGAGAGGGAGGGGGTGTAGTCTAGGTCACTCAGACCCCCCCCCCCCTAGTCTTCAACGTACGGAGGGTCTGAGGCGGTTCTCAATTGTTGACGAAAATTACTGGATAATCTACCATATAAAAAAAACAAACTCCCGGTTACGCATGGGCAATGGAACCTTTTGGCTAAAGTCTCGGTAAGTGCTAGATCTTATGAAGCCAGCCGGATCGATTTTGCTAGATTCTATAAAGCGAGTCTGAAATATAGCCCACAATTCACTTGGCACATCTATTATTAGGAACAAAATAGATACGAGTAATAAAGCATGAATCGCGATGAAGAATTAAGAAGATTGTGAGAAGCCATACGTCTGATTCATGATGAGAGAAAATTACCATTTCAATTAAAACCTTTACAAACAAAATTTTAGAGAGTGTCATTGTTGACAAGCGAGATGTTTTGATAGATTTAGTACGTGGTAACTTAAAAGACTGGATAATCCAGACAATGACCTATTTTCCGTCAAATTTTGAGGACCCATCCAGACTAATATTCGTAGAATATTTGTGTGGATGATAGAGACTAGAGAGGGGAGGGGTTTTAATATCTATGAAATGAAATGTGGTTTAGCGTCCTACTTTTCTGCATCCACTAGGCTAATAAAGACGGGTATACGTCATACCGTGTGCGCCACTGCTTCCTAGATCGAATTCCAAATGTCATGGGTTCTTTTATATGCACGTCAACGTGTACACGGACTTAAGCCGCAAACCCAATCGCACTGATCAGTCTTGTGTTGCTGTTCTCCTTCTTAATGTTTAACGTCCGCTTCTTTCGAGGATGATATCGCTGACAAGTTAAATTGTTTTATTTTCATTCCTGTGGCGAAAATGAGAAGGCGCCACATACGGTTGACACCACTGACCAAGGATCGAAACCACAACCACACGTCAGATTATATTTAATCTTCAGATCACATCCGTCACGTGACCGACGCGGCGCGGAACCTTCTGCTGCCAATTAATCCATCGAATTATTCTATTTCTTGGTGTAACCTTACATCCCTTTTACCCAATCCTTGCAACCCTAACCCATGTATTTAAAAATACATATGGTGCCAGAACCCAGACAGTTTGAGAAACCATAGCATAGCCTGGCTTTAGTCACCAATTAATCAATCAAATTATTATAGACTTACCACGTTAAATACGTAGGGAGCTACAACTCCGCCAACTTGAGCCATGACATTAGCGGCACCATAGCCTACACATCTACAACATAAAACATTCAACATGCTTATAATCAATCGGAATTCTTCGGTTAAATACGACGTGTTTGGAAATATCTCTCAGACATCATACAGGCGGAGGGGTTAACTCAGAAAAACGGGGAGGGGGTCAAACAGGCGGAGGGGTTAACTCAGAAAAACGCGGGGGGGGGGGCATACAGGCGGAAGGGTTAACTCAGAAAAAACGGACTGTTCGTTTCCCAACAAGATTTTAGAGTGAGGCCAGGGCCCAGACAATGGCCAGATTATGCCCCTTTTCGCTGTTGATGCGTGGACCCCAGTGACGTTTCCACCCAAGGGCCCCGTGGATGCTGACTATGTCCCTGGTAATATACTGGGAGCAATGAGAATATACCTGACCACTGTTGGATAACTCTCAAACGTAATAAGAAATAAACCTATCGTCGCTCCTCCTACATTTAACATAGCTACCAGTGACAAGGCTGTTATAGCTGTACTCTTATCGGTGTCAGTTGCTGAAACAAACCAAACCACGTGTTAAATATATATATATGACACCAACTTTATACAATAAACCCTAAACGCAAAACAGAAACATGTGACGTCAACTTTTAATACTCACTGCACATTTTAAGAATGCCGCCTCTATTAGTTAAGTCGGAGTAGACCAGTAGGACGTTCAACCCCATTCCATGTCATCAGATTTTATTTGGCTGAATTTGTAGTTTTCATAATGATTTCACGGACTATATAAACACACGACGTCAATTTTAAACACGTGACGTCAACTATAAATATATGCCGTCAAATATAAACACATAACTGTAAACACATAGTGTAAACTTTAAAGTTCCAATTTCATATTTTCTAAGAAAGTCAAAACATAATTATTTCTATGTCTTTTGCTCAAAAGGTTGTCAACTCACTATTATACCATCATGAGCAACATTTTTTGGGCATTAGAAAGGGTGACAGAGGCTGATTGAGGAAATAATTACTCAATTACCTCCCTTGTTTTCCCATTCCTCTCCATGGACGGCCATATTCAAACGTTTGAATTTGAAGTTGAAAATGATATTTTTGCCAATTTCTCAACAGGCAATTGTGAATTATAGGATTATTCTTTAACAAGGTAGGACTGTCTATAGGTTCAATCTATTTTTGGGCTTTATTTTAATACATTTTGAAAATATAACTTAAAAAAATGCTATTGGAGCTTTAACATGTAAAGTCAACTATAAACTCGTGACGTCAATCTTAAACCCGTGACGTCAACTATAAAATTAATACAGTACATGACGCCAACTATAAACACAAGACGTCAACTATAAACACATGTCGTAAACTATAAACACATGACGCCAACTATAAACACATGACGTCAACTATAAACACATGACGTCAACTATGAACATTACTTACCTTCCTGTATGATTATACCTATAATACACATGATGGCAGATATAAATAAAGGCATAGAAACTCCCTTTCCTCGTCCCCTAAAATATTAAAATAAATTTAGTTATGTGAAATATTTTCTTGCATAAACCTCCCGGAATCCAAATGGTAATTGTATGACTGTAAAATCAGGTAAATTCGTTATATAAGGTTCAAAAACTCCCTTTCCAAGTCCCCCCCCCCCAAACACAAACATCCCCTATTATTTAATTAGGAGAAACATTTAAATAATCTCAAACATTCGTGCACGTTATATTATCTCGAGGAGATAGTGACACGGAGAAGGTGTGTTAAAAGTACGTCCATCAGAGGATGAACATTCTAGGCCAACACGGATCGACTTCTGGGTTAGTGAGTCAACGCCTTATTGTAATTTCTGATTTTAGACTTTATTTTCTAGGCGCCATATTATTATATCCCCCATGATACCCTAAATCACAAATTTACTTACTTTGCTAGTAGCCAGACAGCTAAGGGAAATAATAGAATACCCATTGAATTTAAGATAAAGAAGTTGAGATATAAGTTATCAACTAGATCAGGAACACCCACTATACTACCATACTTTATAACTTCTACACAAAACCTACGAAATATAATTGATTATAAATTAGGTTTGGTTAGCAGACGATATAAGTTGTTTTGGAAAATCCTTCTCTGCTTCGTACACGACAACAATCAATACGAGGTAAACATAACCACATTAGTGTAGACGCGAAGCATACATTCTCCAATGCAAGTCTCGTAAAATCCGCTCCCGAAAATGGAAACGGGAATATGGATGCAGACCACTCAATTATCAATTACCCCCGATTGACTTCAGGTTATTAATTCCAGCCTTTTTGCCCTACTCCATTTTTATCCTAAACGTCTTAGCTTTGTTATCATTTCACCTCTACAAACAGAGAGAGAGGGACGGGGTGAGAATATACACGAGGATAACAATAGAGAGAAATGAAATCAAATGGAGTTTAACGTCCTACTGTTCTGCTCCTAAACTGGGCTAATGAAGACGAGCATACGCCATACAGTGTGCTAAGAGGGAAATTTTGCCCGTGCAGCGACAATACGGCCTACTCTTATGTCGAATTGCAACTGTCAGGGATCGTTTACGCGCACGCTAATATGTACACGGGACCTCGGCTTTTCGTCCCATCCGAACGACCATACAGTTGTCCTTGTCAGACCCTCCGTCCTGCATCACTGACAAGGTGAAACCACGGTGGAAAATCTGGCGTAACTTTCTCAGAGAGAGAGAGAGAGAGAGAGAGAGAGAGAGAGAGAGAGGGAGAGAGAGAGCCACAGGATGCTGGCACTAGGAGACGTGTAACAAATAGTAACAATACAGAAATCCTTTACTTGCTTTAATATATTATGTTTACTAAAGAATAGGTCATTGTGGCAAGCACACAAAAGTTTAGCTCATGTCCGACGGCATTAAAATCAATAAATAAACTCACCAGATGCTTTGAATACAGAATGTTGTTTTAAACATAGTCAGACCACGATAAATATCTAAATACGTATATTTCTTTAATCCTTCATTTTGTTGTTTCTCCATCTCGCTAAGTTTCTTTAAAACACTCTCGGCATTTGTCGGTACCATTGTTCCATTTATTTTAGCAATCCTGGTCAAGATTTCCAGAGCCTCTGGCATATTATCTTTGGTTGCTAACCATCTCATACTCTCGGGTACAAAACTGTATTTATGAAAATTGAAAAATATATTTATGAAATTTTAATAAAAGATAATCTATGACAATTTTAAGAAAAGAACATTTAAGAAAAATTTTAAAAATTATATTTATGAAATTATAAAATAAAGTGATGTAAATTATAAAATAAAGTGATGTAAATTTAAAATAAAGTGATGGAAATTTAAACAAATTGATGGAAATTTAAACAAATTGATGGAAATTTAAACAAATTGATGGAAATTTAAACAAATTGATGGAAATTCAAAATAAATTGATGGAAATTCAAAATAAATTGATGGAAATTTAAACAAATTGATGGAAATTCAAAATAAATTGATGGAAATTCAAAATAAATTGATGGAAATAAATTGATGGAAATTTAAAATAAATTGAAGCAATTTAAAATAAATTGAGGAAATTTAAAATAAATTAAGGAAATTTAAAATAAATTGAGGAAATTATAAATAAATTTAGGAAATTTAAAATGAACTAAGGAAAATTAAAAATGCATTAAGGAAAATTTAAAACAAATTAAGGAAAATTAACAAATTAAGGAAAATATAAAACAAATTTAGTAAAATTTAATACAAATTTAGCAAAATTTAAAACAAATTTAAAACAAATTTTTGAAAATTTAACTTGAGAATTGAAAAAAAAATATTTATGAGAATTTGAAATTAAAAAGAGGTTCATTCAAGGACACAACGTGAAGATATAAGCATGGGACTGTAACGTGAAGATATAAGCATGGGACTGTAACGTGAAGATATAAGCATGGGACCGTATGATCATACACCCAGGTTTAGTCAACTGGCGTGGTTTTGATTCCACGGTTATACGTGACAAGGAGTGCGATAGTCCAACATCATAGGTTTTCTCCGGGTCCTCGGGTTTCCTTCCATTGCTAAAGACCCCTACGCGCAAGCGAATTATTGAAATCAAATTGAACCATATGTTAGTCTTGAAATGGCCTAGTTTGTGTTGAGTGAACTTTAAACCCCATTTCTCACTTTCTCTACGTAACCTGGTCCTTGTCGATTGGATGTTTGAACCACGAAACTAAAACAAGCAAATACTTACAACCAACCCAGTAAAAATGGCAGAGTGAAACCTCCACAGACAAGATGAAGATATTTCCAATCTGGTATCAGAAAGGCGGCCGGGGGCAGTAGGCAAATACCAATATGCCAGAAGGGCAATGCAACCGTTAAAGCTCGACGATGCATACCAATAAACTCGAGGGGGTAGACAACTATCACCAGATAACCACCGATTGTTAACCCAATCAAAAATCTAAACGCGGCAAACATTTCCCAATTGACGGAGAAGATTATGGTGAAGTTGAATATGGCGTGAAGCAGCATACAGAGATAGATGGTTTTCTTTCTACCAATGGTATCACCAGCTTGACCAGCTAACAGAGCTCCCACCAGAACTCCTCCCATCTGGACAGCTGTTAATACAGGTTTAATCCACTCATTCTCACAAACAAGATCAAACTAAAATAAAAACAGATGATGATGGCACGCTTAATAACCTTTGGTAATTGGAATTAGAGAAAACGTAGGTCGTATCGCCGCTGTCTAGTCAAAATGTCTTCATAGTAGACTGTATGGAGTATGCATGTGTTCATTAGCCCAGTCGGAGCAGAATAATAGGACGTTAAACCCCATTTCATTTATTTACTAAATGTCAGCTACAGATTTAGATAAAGAGCTGACCGTTCTTGTTGTAAAAATATTCAAAAATAGAGAATAAAAAATGAATATTTTGAAACTATTCGTCAAATTACTTTATTCTGAACAAAGTTATCAGAGTTGGAAGATTTCACAAGATGTGGCATTCATTGTTCTTTATCTTAGCAATGGTATTCGACAATCGACACTTTTTAACGTTAAATTTTTATTTGGCGGATCTCCTAAACCATTAATTCCCCGACCACCCGATGTCCCAGAGGGTTTAATACAGTTTTGTCATCTTAATAAATGTCTGATTAATATTTTAATAATATTCGAGACCAAAGAAAGGCCTGCAATAGAATGTCTATATGCGTCAAGTTTACTATGCAATATAACTGGTGTGTATATAGGGTATGTATATAAAAAAGATACAAGTTATATTTAGTGTACTTACCGTACTGACTACAGTACTTGTAATGGACGTTTCAAATTCTCTCCTACAAGATGGTAACGTCACATTATCAACAATGACGTCACACTTCTTAAAATTAAAGGAAGTTTTGTTGGTAAAGTTACCACTTATGGAATCACTTTCAGGAGCAAGGCACCACCAGTCTGGTATTTCCATTGCGAACGTCATAATCAACATACTGAATCCAAATGTTATTTGTGATATCGTAATGAATAAAATAAGCATCCACTGAAATCGTCCAAACGACCCGACAGCATCGATTAATTCTTCCATTGCTGAACTTCCGGTTTCCTAATCTACAAGATACGGAATAAAGCGACTGTGTATAAAACCAGAATAATTGGCGATTAATAAACTCTAGAAAATAAAACCTTTACCTTGTGGTTCTGACTCAACCTTTTTTTACCGACAACATATCTTGGAACACACGAAAACATAGCAGCACACTTGGTGAGATATATATGAAATATATTGGAATTTGGCGAAATAAAAACATGGCGAGTCATAGACGGCATACAACCGTAGACACGGGCTACAAATATAGACTGATTCATAATAAATAAAGAAAAATATAGCATTGAACGAACAAGTAGACACAATTGGGATCAGGTCGTTCACAATGTCGAGACACACTTGGGCATATCGCGTGGCACACAAGTTGAGAATAACTGTTTTACCTTGTGGTTGGTTTCTAAACAATTGCAATTAAATTAGATATTGTTGATTACGAAAATTTCAGTCCAATTCATCTACTATGAACCGAGAATTAAGTGATTGAAATTTCCGTCTAGCCTCGAACATCATTAATAAAGTCAGTACGGTAAAAAAAAACATAGTCTCGATTATCCATTTATTGATTTAATCGTGAAGGGGAGTTATGCAGTAAATCGGGTCATAATCCACTCGAGATCACAGGGTAGCGATGCCATCGAGAGTTGATTATGGTACGGATAAGTTAATTAATGTCTAATTCAGGCCCGAAAAGATACATGCAATAGGCAGATTTAGCTCTTGCATAATGTATGTTTAATTAAAAATACAAAAGTAGTTCTCACCTGGAATAGTGCATGCAGTCTATCAATCAACCACAATTGAACATAACATTACCTTGAACGTGCCTCCATCCTTTTTGTTATGATTCATAAATTCTGTTGTTATAATATAATTACGTCATAGTTATTTATAGACTATTCGTATGTTTACATACAATAAATTCTCATCTCAACTTATCTGGGCTGAATACATGAGATTAAAGAGGAGCTTCAATGATTCGGTGGCTTTAATTATTTCGTTAATCGGGGCTATTAATGCAGTTATAAATATTGAGGTGTAATGGTGGGTATCTGTCCAAAAACGATCGCAACTGTCACAGAAAAGTTTTGAGTCTGGCCTAAACACAACAATATCTGGAGAGTTCTTTATTTCCAGTCTAGAGTCAGGAACAAGAAGTAAATCTTCAGTTTTCTCATCGTTCATAGTTGAAGTCTGTTTGCTGTCCTTTGTAATATAATGTGTTCGTGACTCCTTCAAAGTTGAGAAAGCAGTCGCCACGGGGAGGGTGCGGGGGAGGAGAGAGAGAGAGAGAGAGGGTGGGTAACTTCCACCCGAGACACACAGAAAGAGAGAGAGAGAGAGAGTGGGTAACGTCCACCCGAGACACAGAGAGAGATAGAGAGAGAGAGAGATATATAGAGAGAGAGAGAGAGGGGTAACTTCCACCCGAGGCACAAGCTAGGTCATTTCAGGACTAACATATAGGGGTCGTTAGCAGCAAAAACCGGAGGAAACGGAGAAACCCAGGAGGTTGGACACGTGACCCGACTACTTGCCACGTACAACCGGGAATCGAAACTAAGACAATTAACTCAATGTTAATCCCGACGCCGACGCTGTTGTGGGATTTACAATTTGAGAGCAACACCAGTAAAATAAAGCAATAGACCATTAACACGATTAGATGTCATTACGATCGGGGTAAAGTGAGACCACCTTGCTACAAACTAACCCCAACACCTGCACAGGTGGACGTAATTAGTGAGCTGTATAGATGCTAAAGTCTAAAATAAAACATATTACTCACAATTCAATTGTCCACATCGACGTCCCCTTTAAATCATATCAACAAAATGTAAGAGCTACTTGTGAAACTAAGTTGATGGCGGTATTATCATTCAATTCATTCTCTGATTTACGAAGTTGAGTCAGAGATTTCCTCTCTTATTTTAATAAGGTGTCAATGGGTACTATGTGCTTCAGCTTCGCCTTTCATAGCTTGGACATTTTAGGACAGTGTTACAAATTTGGTCCTTTTTATTGTTTTTTTTTGTAGATGATATTAGAAATAGGGTTAGAGTTATGTTATTATAGGTGGTTGAGATGTTATACAGAGGGAAATGGTGTTTAACGTCCACTCGACACCAACTAGGTTATTACGGGACTAGATTAAGAGATGTTATAAGTGTTATGTGTAAGACGTTATTGAAACAAGTTTATACTGTTCACACCAAGTACTCCCATCCATACCTTTATAGAAGTTTGAATCTTCAATTGTTAAACATCTCTTATTCACAAAGATCTGTCTTGTTCGGTTTTATAAAGCTTGCTTTCATTCGACGTTTATAGAAAGAATGTAGTCGTCTTGATTGTTAATCTATTTCTGACTGTCGCTTGTCTGTTGGGGATCAGCTGGTTTAGGAATTATTTAGTTGCATGCGAAGGTTGTTAGATTGATTTTTATAATATTCAAAAAAAGTAGGGGATATTTGATTTTGGGGGCATAATACTAAAATATGCAAATGACTACGAAAAAAGTCACTATAGAACCTAACAGAAGAAACATTTCCAGTTATATGTGACGCCCAAACGCACCAATAGCTACCGCATGGAATGCAGGTGATGCTTGGGATCATCATGGGGGTCCAACCCAAGATTTGCACGATTCTGACTTTGAATGTTACAGTCATTGTGGCATTGAATTCCAGGGTGGAAACATCAGTTTAATTGTTTTAGTGACCAGAAAACAAATTTTGATATGCGTCGGCTTACCCAAAATGAAAGGTTACGTGCCCTTGGCATGCTACAGATCGGCACAACACAGGCGGTTGTGGCGCGGACGATGAATGTTTCTCAGTCTGTCATAAGCAGGCTATGGTCCAGATACCGTGATACACAATCTGTACAGGACAGACCACGCTCAGGTCGACCAAGGGCGACAACTCAAGCCCAGGATCGATTTATCCGTACCTTGGCCTTGAGAAATCGTGTCATCACAGGAAATCAGATCAGCGCTCGTCTTCAACAGGACACTGGTGTGAGAGTGAGTGGCCAGACGATTCGGAATCGACTGCATAGGGGTCACCTTCGCGCCCGACGTCCTCGCGTGATCCCTTGTTTGAGAGATCATCACATTCAGGCAAGACCTCGTTGGTGTAGGGATCGTCAACACTGGGATAATCGACGCTGGAGCAATGTGATGTTTTTAGATGAGTCAAGGTTCACTGTTGATTTTTTTGGACAGACGTAGGAGGGTGTGGCGTCGTCGAAACGAGCGCTTCCAAGATGTTAACGTCATCAGACATGATCGATTTGGGGGTGGTTCTGTTATGGTGTGGGGAGGCATCACTGTTGCTGGAAGAACGGCTTTACATGTTGTTGCAGGGCGTCGTACAGGCCAGTACTACCGGGACAACATCTTGGCAGTCCATGTTGTGCCGTTCGCACGACGTCATGGCCGCTGTTTCATCTTCCAGGATGACAACGCAAGATGTCACAGGGCCAGGATCGTTACAGGTTACCTCCAACAACAGAACATCACTGCACTGAGTCCCGACCTCTCTCCCATCGAGCATGTCTGGGAAAAGTCAGAGTATCTATATTTCTGGCTAATGATCCCATTGAATAAGTCAGAGTACGCTCCCATTGCCAGACGTCGACTGAATAGCTAAGTCATTGTATTGTATCCTGCTCAATAAGTTTATCAACAAGAACCAGCAACAAGAAAAACAACACAGATTTTAATCAGATTTTGTTCATTTGGTGTTCGTGATTTTATAGATATGTATTTACTTCGTTTGAATGTCGATCGTTTATGTCTTTGCTCTTTTTGTCCTGGTTCCTATCGTCGTTGATGGAGTCAATTATTACGTCATCCGATCCAACTTGATAAGGACCAATATGGCCACCTTCTTCCTCTTCCATCGTTTGTTTTGTTTTATTGTGGGTTTCCTTGGTTACCATTAGATCCGGTAGAGCCATGTCTTTAGTTTCTTTAAGAAATAAACCAGCGATTCCACTCAAGATAAGAAGAACACTCATTATTACAAACGGTGCGATCCGGTTCTTGCTCTAGAAATAAAATAAACACGGTTCAAGTGTGTAGAGACAGAGAGAAATGGGGTTTAACGTCCACTTGACACAAATTGGGTCATTTCGGGACTAACATATGGGCAGCCGACCCTACTCACTACAACCGGGGAATGGATCGACGTCAGTTGACTCCAAACCCTCCTCCAAGTGGGTAACATATGGAAGAAATTTATGCATTTTCAATAATTCGTTTGTTCGTGGTGGATCATTAGAAGTAGGCCGAAACCCGGAGATTCGGAGTAATTGCATCACATACAAACTAGGGATGGAATCCACGCCATGTGACTCGGTGGCAGACCGTGTGATTTAAAACGCAGTCGCTTGACCACGCGACACCCAAGAGAAAGTCGCTAAGAGATACTTTAATTTTACATCCTTAAAACCAGTACATATTTTGTGTCGCGTTCCTAAAACAAGAACTGTGAGTTTTAGAACATCTGGGCGTTGCTAGATTACTTTATTATTCCCGTCCCACGAAAGCCTTGACATCGAACGAACCCTGAACTTTGCAACTCCATTATCACAAGTACACATTTTAGCTGGAAAGCACGAGACTGGGTATTCGCGACGACCAAGTAATCTGATAGGCTCACAAGCTGGGTGAATACCCAATCGAGATTAGTGCCGAAATATGCAGGGTATAACGTTAATCGAACATGGGTTTGTGTAAACTTACCACATTGAAGATAAAGGGAGCGAGAATGCCACCAACTCGAGCCACGGTATTAGCAGCACCATAACCCACATACCTACAAAACAAAGACATCCACAATAATATAAAATGATATTCGCTTCAACGTCTCTATCTTCTCGGTCAACACTGGGAGCAAATCCGATACCAAATTGTTAGATTCACCGCGTTGTCAACTGTGAAATCGGGATCGGGTTTCTAAACCAACGAGAGTACTTTGGTACCGCGGGGAGTTAAAAGCGAGATCAAACCTTCTATTGATAAATAGATGCCCTATCTTGTTCCAGCATCATGACAAGTAGTAAGCCGAGAATAATGATGTATGTTTACGAATAGCATATTACAGTGTCAAAAATATAATGCACTTTGGCCAGATGCCCCCTGGCTCTTGAGGCCATAGGCTTCAGTCAGGTAAATTCGACAATGGGTGGGATATTCTTGTCAGAAGCCAGACTACTTGATAAGACGTACAATCTCGAAGCAATAGAACCAAATTAATTTTTACATTAATTTGTCTTCCATTTCATTAATTATCTATCTAAATATTTAGGAATGGGACACCACTTCTACTTGTGAGAAAAATCTACATTTAATTGTTATTTCTCTCAGACAGTTAGAGGTTCATTAGAAAACTGAACTGATTTCGTCCCTTGATATTGGGTCCTACATACGACACATCAGTGCTTGACTACTCCGAGATCAAACACGATAGCAGATGGCGGCCATCTTGTTTACTGTCGCACTACTTTTAAACTGATCTATTTAACCACGGTAAAAGTTGGAAAATGAGGCTTTTTCCATATCCTGTAGGTAGTATAGCTATACAATCTTCTCCATTATATAAAGCTTTCAATGTTTCTATTTGTTTATCTTTAAGTTTAATCGTAGTGACGCCTAAATTAGCTTTAGAAAACTGTACAGCTGCTAAAAAACCTTCTTCCATGGGCGCAGCCATCTTGAATTTGTTACTATTTTCATTTCACTCTGTGAAGAGTCTGTGCTATTTTTAGATATAAATAGACTCGTGGGAGTTATGCGGATGTTGCAACGTAGAACTTTGAGTAAATTGGTTGACCCCCCAGTTTCAAATATTTATACTGTTTCTTTTGCAAATTTTTAGCAAATGTTTATGTTTAGAACTATTGTAACCTAACAAAGGTAATTTTTTTTACTTTGGAGAAATATGCATTTGAAATATTGACAATAGGGATACAGTGATCATTGTTTATTCAGTCTAGTGAGTGAAACTTATGGTGACTTATACTAGTGAGCAGTTACTCAGTTTAAACAACACAGACCTCAAACTTAAACCTGGAGTATTTAACATTATTAAGTTTCTGAACATTAACTCTGTTAAACCAACCAAGAGAAGTAGACGAGGTGGAAAAAAGTTCACAGCCTACCTTAGTACCCTGAATACAGATCAAGAAACACCCAAGAAATCTGAGTTAAAATCTGTCAATAATGATAAGTTGAAACTTTGTTTGCTAAACTCAAGATCTGTCAGAAACAAATCAATTGAACTGAATCAGTATATTTTAGATGAATCCATAGACATATTGTTAATAACAGAAACATGGCTAAAAGACAATGACACAATAGTAATTAATGAAATCCTCCCCCCAGACTATGACATTCTGTTTGAAAATCGCCAAACCTCCAGAGGTGGCGGATTAGGAATAATCTTCAGACAGTCATTATCTCTGAAACAGTTTAATAGCTGTGAAATCAAATCTTTCAAGAGCTTCGAACATATTGGCTTCAACTTAAGACAAAATAATGTATCTGTTCAAATAATAGCCTTATACAGACCTCCGCCGTCTGCTAAAAACAAACTCAATTTCCAAAACTTTGAGGATGAATTCCTTGAATTGATCTGTGATCTTAATGTAACTTGCACTCAACCCCTATTCTTAGGTGATTTTAATATCCATGTCGACAATGTTCTCAACAATAATTCCCTGAGATTTACACAGATATTGGATAGTTTTGGATTAAAACAACTTGTCGCCAAACCCACACATGGCAGCGGCCACACATTAGATTTAGTTATCTGCAAATCAACCTCAAAACTGGTAACAAATGTAAATGTTTGTAACCACGAATTATCAGATCATTTCAGTGTGTTTGTGGATCTAAACCTGTCAAAACCAGCCCCTACTAAAACTGAATTAGTATATAGGAAGTGCCGGAATATCAACATCGGTCACTTCATAGAGGACATCAATATTGAAACTGTTTTACAAAATATATCTGTATTAGACTCTGTTGATGATAAGTGGTCAGTTTTTAATCAAGCCCTTTATGGTACTTTAGACAGACATGCTCCCCTTAAGAAGCATATTGTTACCATCAGACCCCACAGTAAATGGTTCAACGATTCCCTTTTAGCATTAAAACACCAATGCCGAAGTGCTGAAACCAACTGGCGAAGGTCAGGCCTAGAAGTGCACCGTCAAATATACAAATGTAAACGTAACCAGTACTCATCTGAGTTAAGATCAACCAAGATTAAATATCTTGAAGATCTCATAACCACATCCAATAACTCTAAAACACTGTTTCAGACTTTCAACAAACTTACAAAAGACGTTTCTGGGTATAAGTACCCATCATGTTTTGACAAAGATACTCTACCAGAGGTTTTCTCAAACTTTTTCATAAGTAAGATAAACAAAATCCGTGATCACTTCCCCGATGTGACCGAGACCGAACAACATATATCCTTACTTGACAGTGAGGATGATTCAAATTGGTTAACATTTAATCCAGTTTCTTTGGTAAATCTTGAGAAAATTATTCGAAATGCTCCCACAAAATCATGTGATCTGGACGCAATACCAACATGGCTCTTAAAGATATGTTTACCACACCTGCTACAACTATTATTCACTTTAATAAATGGTTGCATCTCTAGCAGCCAGTTTCCGACTGCATTCAAAACGGCCCATGTCAGACCATTACTAAAGAAGTTAAACCTTGATCCAGACTGTCTTAGAAACTACCGACCAGTATCAAATTTATCGTTTCTCTCGAAAGTCATCGAGAAAGTTATTGCTGAACAACTCCAAGGACATCTAACTCATGAGAATCTATCAGAACCATTTCAGTCCGCATATCGGGACAATCATAGTTGTGAAACTGCACTAGTCAGAGTGAGTAATGATTTATTGCGTGGTATGGACAAAAAGTGTGTCATATTGTTTGTTTTGCTCGATCTATCTGCAGCATTCGACACTATTGACCATCATATTTTACTTCACAGACTCAAATATAGGTTAAAATTATCTGACTCTGCCATAAAGCTTATTCAGTCATACTTATCTAATCGTAATCAGATTGTATGCGTAGACAATGCTAAATCAAATCCAGCCCAAGTAAAATTCGGTGTTCCCCAAGGATCTGTCTTGGGACCAATTCTATTTACCATCTATACCTCTCCCCTTGGCGAAATCATCCGCAAACACTGTGTAAACTACCATCTTTTTGCAGATGACACTCAACTCTATCTAATAGGACCACCATGTGATATTCCAGACAAACAACAACAATTGGAACGCTGCATTGAGAGCATCAGAGTATGGATGACTGCAAACTTTCTTAAACTGAACTCTGACAAAACAGAGTACATGACCATTGGCTCAAAATCACATGTTTCATCATTAGATAGTCACCCCATTCAAGTTGGAATTGATCACATCAGCCCTGTTCAATCTGCCCGAAATTTGGGTGTTATGTTTAACTCTACTATGGATATGTCCAAACAAATTGCCGCAGTATCAAAGGCATGTAACTTCCAACTGTACAACATTGGTCGCGTACGAAAATACTTAAACACAGATTCAATTAAACTGTTAGTGAACTCATTAATCGCATCTAGACTGGACTATTGTAATTCGTTACTTTATGGTCTTCCAGCTTCTTCTCTTCGCTCCCTACAAAAAATACAAAACACGGCCGCACGTCTGATCACCAGAACAAGACTACGTGACCACATTACACCTGTGCTCAAATCCCTCCACTGGCTCCCAATTAACAGGCGAATTCAGTACAAGATAATCCTTCTAACTTACAAGTGTATCCATGGTTCAGCTCCTAATTACCTGAGCGATCTTATAAAAATCAAAAGTGGAGAAAGAACAACTCGATCTACATCAAAACACAACCTAGTTGTTCCAAAAACTTTTAAAGTGTCGTGTGGTGATAGGGCTTTTTCAGTGGCAGCACCCACCCAATGGAATAAACTCCCAACAACATTAAAGGAAGCCAAAACAGTAGAGTCTTTTAAAACATCCCTTAAGACTCACCTATTTAACTGTGAATACCAAACGTGACAGAGCGGCTCAGCGCCATCGAGTAGAACAGTTCTAGATGAGAGGCGCTATATAAATTCATTATTATTATTATTATTATTAATTAAGTTTTCGTCTCTGAGAGACGAGCGTAGTATTAAACATGGCGGCTATCTGCCATCATGAGTATTCTTGAAATAGGTACACATGATGTAATCGTATGTGGGTCCTAGTGTTGATGTCCGGGCAAACTTTCCCTCACAGCACAGTGTATGGCGCCTGCCCATTGTCCACAGTGTATTGCGCATGCCCATTGTCCACAGTGTATGGCACATGCCCATTGTCCACAGTGTATTGCGCATGCCCATTGTCCACAGTGTATTGCGCATGCCCATTTCATTATCCCAGTAAGAGCGGTTTTACGTTAAACTCTAATTCGATTCATTTCATTTTTCGTTTCTTCTATTTGTCCGTGATTCAGCGACTGTGACTAGTGACCCTCAGACCAATAAGACAGCTACGTATGACCAACCTGATAACAGTGGGATAACTTTCATTAGTTATAAGAAGTAAAGCCATCCATGCTGCGCCGACTAACAGTTTAGCTGCTAATGATAAACCAGTTATAGCTGTACTTCTAGCTGTGTCAGTAGCTGAAAAAATATATTATACACACGTTGTATACACTTAAAATAGACCTGATGTCAACCATAAAACACATATTGTTGGCGATAAAATCCATGATTTCAAGAAAAAAAACATGTGATGTTAATACTACATGAACTATAACTATAAACACACGACGTCAACTATAAACACACGACGTCAATTATAGAAACATGACGTCAACTATAGACAAATGACGTCAACTATAAACATATGACATCAACTATAACACATGATGTCAACTATAAACACATAGCGTCAACAACAAACACACGGCGTACACTAATAACAGATGACGTCAACTATAACTATATGGCGTATATTAATACATAGCGTCAACAATTAACTATGGTGATAATAGACACACTATGACGTCAAATCCGGTGGACACACTACGTCAAATATGGTGGACACACTACGTCAAATATGGTGGACACACTACGTCAAATATGGTGGACACACTACGTTAACTATATGATACACTACGTCCAAAGGCGTTTTATAGCTGAGGCGTTGGAGGCGCCAACCTCCTCGCAAAAAAAAAATCAAAGAACTTGAACAAATAAAACGGGGGGAAAAAATGCTAAAATCGATGAGAAAAATGAAATGTACCCTAGTTAGGGAGGAAACTAAAGGCAGACAAAAGGGCCCCGAGTTTGAGTCAATCGTTTTCTTTACTTTGTTACTGTCGAATCCACTACTGAATGAGAATCTAGTCATTGCATTGGTATGGAAATCATCAATCAAAACACCACCCCACCCCGGACCCCCGCACAAGAGGGCCCTCAAAATAGTATAGCCTCCGCCATGATAAACCTTAAAACGCCCCTGACTACGTCAACTATATGATACACTACGTCAACTACAACACATAGTGTCACCTTTATGAAAGGAGTTAAGGTCATCAAAGTATTGAGATTAAAGGAGCTAAGTCTTTAACTCAATATCATCCAAAATCTTCAACATTGAAAACACAAATTATTTGTCAATTTATATCAAAATTGATGATGTGATCTTACCGGAAAAAGATGGGCTTCTAATATCCAATATTTAAGACAAAATAAATATTTTACCATTGGTACACGAATCGTGTACCATAATGCGTTTCAGCCCCAGTTCTAGCAAGAGACTCGAGGAACGAGGCTAGAAACATTGTACCAAATCAAACGGCGCATGTAGACTGGAATAACTATATATATAGACGCTAAAAAAAAATGCCTTCGGTTGACACTGCTGGTTTATTTCGCCGAATATAACTGATTTGAAATTAGAGTAAAACGGAAACCATTGAATGCAAATCAGTTTATTCAAGTCATATTACAGTATTATATGCGTTGCGACCCACTTGAGTCAATTTCTAGGTCCCAAATGTTAGCGATTTAGCTCTTTAAAGTAAAAAAAAAAAACCCATAAGATCTTTATAGGAGATATGATTCCTTATTGGGAATCTGCGGCTTTGTAAAACGATATTATATTCTGTCAACTAGTCCGGTGTAAGTAACATCGGGTAGATACTGAGTGATCGATGAGGCAAGGGAAATAACTCTCACGTGACTTACCTTCCTGTACTATTATTACTATAATACACAAGCCACCTGCCAAAAATAGAGGAAGAGACGTTCCCAATCTACGACCAATTCTACAAAATACCAAAAACAGTGTTATCCGAACGATAGGATTAAATATATCTGGACCTTATAGGTAATCAACCATTTGTGAAAATATACATAAAATGCTACCCAAATTGTTTTATTTCATCTAAATATTCCAATTAGATCCGAAGTTATGGAATTTTAAAATCCGAGATCGACGCGCGGATTTTGACCCTATGGCGTCAGTCATTTGATTAACCAAACAGCAGTTATGTTTCGAATAGATTACCCACAGTTCCGTGTACCTCACGCCAGAATCTCGCCGTAACAGACCGTTTCATTGGCCAATCATTCATATCACCAAGAACACGTCAATGATAACAACTCTTCCGGACAAGTGAAACGAAATTTTGAACTATAAAAACGAAACGGAATAGGTACTGTGTTTTAATCAGATTGCAAGAATCATTAGTCTGGTTGCAGTCACACAAACGATAAACCCCATTTTATTTCATCCACACTGAAAACTCTGTCACGTAAATAAATAACAAGATGGCGACTTACTTACTTTTCCAGAACCCAAACAGCTGGCAAAAAGAGCGGCATCTCCAGGGAATTTACAATGAAGAAATTAAGATAGAAATTTCCCGCTAAAGCACTAATGCCAAATATAACACCATAATAAACAGCAGCCACAGAAAACCTATAAAATATAACATCATAATAAATAGCAGCTAGAGAACACCTAGAAAATATAACATCACAATAAAAAGCTGCTAGGGAAAAAATATAAAATATAACACCATAATAAATAGCAGCTAGAGAACACCTAGAAAATTTAACATCACAATAAAAAGCAGCTAAATAAAACCTATAAAATATAACACCATAATAAATAGCAGCCAGAGAACACCTAGAAAATATAACATCACAATAAATAGCAGCCAGAGAACACCTGTAAAATATAACACCATAATAAGTAGCAGCGCGATAACACCTAGAAAATATAACACCATAATAAATAGCAGCTAGAGAACACCTAGAAAATTTAACATCACAATAAAAAGCAGCTAAATAAAACCTATAAAATATAACACTATAATAAATAGCAGCCAGAGAACACCTAGAAAATATAACACCATAATAAATAGCAGCCACATAAAACCTCTGGAAGTAATATACAAAGATTCTTGAAATTCATCTGCCTTTTTCGTTTTACTCATTTAAATAATGCATAAATAATGCAATTGACAGAAGTTGATGAAATTCAATAGACGTCTTCGATTCAACAAAGTGAAACAAGGGCCTTAAACCCTAGACACAACTCTACATAAGGGCAGATTGAATGGGGGGGTTGAGGTGGTCTAGAGTGTCGCACATCCAGCTTCATGGTAACCAACTAGTGATTTATATTTATAAAAATAGAAATGAAACTCACCAAATAAATTGAATACAAAAAGTTGTTTTAAACATAGTCAGACCACGATAAATATCTAAATACGTATATTTCTTTAATCCTTCATTTTGTTGTTTCTCGGCCTCGCTAAGTTTCTTTAAAACACTCTCGGCATTTGTCGGTACCACTGTTCCATTTATTTTAGCAATCCTGGTCAAGATTTCCAGAGCTTCTGGTATTTTATCTTTGGTTGCTAACCATCTCATGCTCTCGGGTACAAAACTAGATTTATATAAATTATAAAAAGTAAATTTAAACAATGTCTATTATAATGAATACTGTATTTATAGAAATACAATACAAACTGCATTTATAGACAGTGACATAGGTAGTGAGAAAATGCCATGGGTAGTGCGATAGCTCCATATTTGAAATCAGTTAGAGCCATAGGTAGTGAGACAGTGTTATAGATAGTGAGAAAGTGCCATAGGTAGTGAGACAATATCCTAGGCAGTGAGACAGCACCATATGTAATGAGACAGTACCATATGTAGTGAGACAGTACCATAGGTAGTGAGACAGTACCATAGGTAGTGAGGCAAAATCCTAGGTAGTGAGACAGTACCATATGTAGTAAGACAGTAGCATAGGTAGTGAGGCAATATCCTAGGTAGTGAGACAGTACCATAGGTAGTGAGACAGTGCCATAGGTAGTGAGACAATATCCTAGGCAGTGAGACAGCACCATATGTAATGAGACAGTACCATATGTAGTGAGACAGTACCATAGGTAGTGAGGCAATATCCTAGGTAGTGAGACAATACCATAGGTAGTGAGACAGTACCATAGGTAGTGAGACAGTACCATAGGGCTATCCCCTGAGCAACCATGGCTCCCTATTTGAAACCAGAACCTAAATTTATACTCACAACCAGCCGAGAAGAAACGGCATCGTGAAACCTCCGCATAAAAGATGGAGACACTCCCAATCTGGTATCAGGTAAGCAACAAGAGCTAACATGCAGACACCAACAGCCCAGAAGGGCAAGGAGCTTGCTAGGGCACGCCTGTGGGTACCAATAAACTCTAGCGGATAGACAACTATCACCAGATAACCGCCGATCGTTAACCCAATCAAAAATCTAAACGCGGCAAACATTTCCCAGTTGACGGAGAAGATTATGGTAAAGTTGAATATGGCGTGAAGCAGCATACAGAGATAGATGGTTTTCTTTCTACCAATGGTATCACCAGCTTGACCAGCTAACAGAGCTCCCACCAGAACTCCTCCCATCTGGACAGCTGTTAATACAGGTTTAATCCACTCCTTCTCACAAACAAGATCAAACTAAAATAAAAAAAAACAATGTAATTTAATTCCAACAGCTTTAGTTTGGTGTCGCGGTTCCACTCGGTTCCTTACACAGGAGACTCTGGTTCCCTGATTTCATATAGTACCCATTCTATCATAGCCAAGAGGTTATTGATGTCGCAGCTTCGATTGATTCCATCGTCTCTGTGTTGCCCACTGCTGTTCATCAAGCCCAACATATATTTATTAGATTGTTACCCGGGTTTGATCCGTTTGTTCGTTCGGAGCTTCCAGTCCGACTTTCTCTTTCTAATCCGGTTAGGATAAGTGCATATTTGCTCGTATGGAGCTGAAAACAGAGGTCCAATGGCAGTAAATCAAAGATCTCATGGCAGTTGAAAATCGAGATAAAGCCACACCCCTGACACCCTTTATTTCATAGCACACTGCATGACATTAACCTGTCTTCTCTATCCCAGTTGAGGTTTAATCCTCCTGTTATAAGGGTACCACGGATACTACAAATAAATACCCCATTATAGATAGACGAAAAGTATGAGCTAACCAATCTGATTAAAACACAGATCCTGTTTCGTTTCTTTTTTATAGTTCAAAATTTCATTTTACTTGTCTTTACTACACTGGAAGAGTTGTTATCATTGACGTGAGAGATTAGCCAATGAAACGGTCTGTTACTGCAAGCTTTAAGCGTGTTTTACACGGAACTGTGTGGTATTCCACTAGTGACGTCAATGCTGATTGGTTAATCAAATGTCTGATGTCATAGGTTCAAATGCCGCTCGTATGACCTCTGACGCGACCTATCGCAACAACCGGTCAGATTTTCATGTAGTGTGGGCCATCAAAATTAAAAGAACGAGCTAACTTACCGCGCTGACAACAGTACTTGTAATGGACGTTTCAAATACTCTGATACAAGATGGTAACGTCACATTATCAACAATGACGTCACACTTCTTAAAATTGAAGGAAGTCCTGTTGGTGAAGTTACCACTGATGGAATCACTTCCAGGAGCAAAGCACCACCAGTCTGGAATCACCACTCCAAATGCCATGATCAACATACTGAATCCAAACGTTATCTTGGACACCATAATCAGTAGAATCAGCATCCATTGAAATCGTCCAAACGATCCGACGGCATCGATTAATTCCTCCATTGTTGAACTTCCGGTGTCTCAATCTACAAGATATGGATAATCACAACTGTAAAGGGTCCAAAATTAAACGGGCGTTATGCAAGAGCAAAATCTGCCTATTGCATGTTTTTCTTTATGACAAGACCAGAATAAAGTCTCGATGCTATCGAGGGGCTTTTTAAGGTTGATCCTGGCGGAGGTTATACTATTTTTAGGGTCCTTATTCGCGAGTGGGGTGGGGATCTTGATTGATGATTTTCGTGCCATTGCAATGGCTGCATTCTCCTTCAGCAGTGGATTCGACAGTAACAGTGTATAGAAAACGATGGACTCGGACGTGGGGGCCCTTGGCAAGGGGGGAGGGGGGGGCCTTTTATCAGACCCGTTTTATTTTTTCAAATTCTTTAATTTTTTTTTGCGAAGAGACTGGCGGCGCCAGCGCCTCGGCTATAAAACGTTTTTGATGCTATCGGATAGGTCCGATTTCAAGTAGATTAGTACAGCTCAGCCGTTTAATTATTTACTCTAAAAATGATGAAGTGGGTCTAAGTTACGATTACCCGGTACGATGGTTACAATCAGTGCGCACATCATGTCAAACCTTTAAAGGCTAACATCTTCGCTTATGATAAAGTAATTTGAAAGAAATTTTCAATATATTCATTTTGCCTAATCTATTTTTTTGAACTATTTTAGCCAGAACGGTCACATCTTTATCTAAATCATACATAATGTATGTTTAAGGTATTTAGGGAACCTGGGCCTATCTTACCGGCCCTTCTCGGCCCATCCCTGCTAAACATCTAGACGTTTTAAAGATATATTACCTGAAAGTGAATTAGGTGTCTGTCTGTATAATGTTTCTAACAATAAAGAAAAATAAATTTCCGAATAAAGGTACTATAGCATGGTCGGGAAACGTAATATAGCATTCGCCATTTTGAATTTTTGCCTCACCCTCCTAAATAACGTGCGAATATTGGCCTTTAAACCCAGTAAGTATGACGCCTATCCAAAGGGAATCGATACCACAGATTTAAAAAAATCACATCAGTTTATGCTAAAACGTCGCTGTGACGTGAAATTCAAAATGGCGTCCAAGATGTCGGCCATTCCATATAACTGACCACAACGCCCTTACTATTCATGTTAGGGGAACAACTTTGGTGTCTATATCTAGGTTTTGGGGATAAAGCAGTCCTTTACAATCGCCGAGAACCCACGCATTCCGCAAATAAAATACAAATTATGATAACAGACCGAGTAAAGTTTTAGAAGCATAAAAACAAAATACCCGTTAAGATAGGTGGCTTGTACATTCAAATGTCGGGTACAATCGTTTACAAAATCTAACAAACAAAAATTTATGTCAAATAATACAGTTCGTCCGCTTCACTGTTAAATTTCTGAGGTTTTGGACATGTGGATGATCAAAGTTCTTTATATCGTAGAGTGATGTCAAGTGTTTATGATATAGCAACTTATGTTTGATTATAGATTTCAGCTAATGCTGATTAAAAGGTGTAGCCCACCTATATATGGTGATCCACGTGTCTATGACCAAGACATGTAAATACAGGTTAATCGAGGGCGGCGACCAAGAGAGGATCATGTATGTCAGGGGCGGCGACCAAAAGACGATCAGGTATTCAGGGGCGGCGACCAAGAGAGGGTCAGGTATGTCAAGGGCGGCGACCAAGAGAGAGTCCGGTATGTTAGGGGCGGCGACCAAGCGAGGTTCAGGTTTGATAAAAAGTTGTCACATCTTACAACGTACGATCACTACAGGTAAATCTACAGATTCTTCGAATCCAGAATAACAGGGCAAAACAATTTCTAAAAGTTCTATCGGCTTTTAATCCAAATTGGGAACACACTTTCTATAATAATAATTACGATTCAGCAGCTAACATCGTAACATAACCAAACTAACACATCTAACATAACGAAATATAACAAAACACTAAGCATCTTAACATAACCAAAAACTAAGCATCGTAACATAACCAAACACTAAGCATCTTAACATAACCAAATACTAAGCATCGTAACATAACCAAACACTAAGCATCGAAACATAACCAAACACTAAACATCTAACATTTCATGTTCGAAGCGCCTACTTAGTATTCAAACGGCATTTTTACAAAACACAAAGAGTTTTTATCAATCTGAAATCTTCATTCCGGCTACTTCTGTTTGAATCGCGGTGTGAAGGGGCCCTCAATAGAGTTTAGGGTGGGGTCCCGCCATTCAGCAGACGATCAGCATCAAAATAGGGCGAATAATTGCCATAGCCCTTTCTTGTGTTCATTGGGTCGAAAAAATTTCCGCCGTGGTTCCCCTTTCTTGTTATGCAGGACCGGGGGATGACAAGGGCAGCTGTTTAGTCGTTGGAATGGGGCGGAAAATCAAGGTCCCGTATACAAATTGAAGAGCACGTAAAAGATCCCCTGGTAATTGGAATTCGATATAAGATTGCCGCTGTCCGGGCAAAATTTCCCACATAGTACAATGTATGGTGGGGGGGGGGTATGGCCTAGTGGTCTAGAGTGCCGCGCTTCGACATCTAGCTGGCCGGTCACCTCTGGCTTGCGGCTGTGGTTTCGAGCCCCGGTGTGAGCGTATGTGGCATGGAGATAGGGGCGCCTTCTCAACCTCGTGGGTTTCCACCGGGCACTCCGGTTTCCTCCCACTGCTAAAGACCCCTAAGCGCAAGCGAATTATTGAAATAAAATTGAAACCATATGTTAGTCCCGAAATGACCTAGTTTGTGTCGAGTGGACGTTAAACCCCATTTCTCTCTCTCACACACTGTATGGTATAGGCCCGTCTTCATTCAAGTCACGGCAGAGCAGAAAGACGTAAAACCTCATTTTATTTCATTTCTTATTTTAAATGCTAAGGAGGGGAGGGGGGCTGTTTTACTGCGAACGTTTACGACTATCCTCCGATTCCATTCACTTGATCAGATATTTGTTGTTTATAGCTTGTGATGTGTGATGTGTCCGTATGTTTGTCTTGTGCATTTTGTTTGCATGTAGAGCGGTCCCCTTGTACCTGCTATTACATATCCCTTTCATTAGGAGAGATCCCGTGGTGTACATTGACGGTAAAAGAGTGTAATTTTGTCCAAAATGTCGTGCCTAGCCCCGCTTAGCAAAAAATAAACATAACACATGGTCACCCTTCTTGGCCGATCTGGCTCCGCTACTGGGACGTGGTACGTAATATTAACACAGTATCGTATCTCGCTCCGCTGTGGTTTCGATCCCTGGTGTGAACGTATGTGGCATGGAGATAGGGGCGCCTTCTCAACCTCGTGGGTTTCCTCTGGGCACTCCGGTTTCCTTCCACTGCTAAAGACCCCTAAGCGCAAGCGAATTATTGAAATAAAATTGAAACCATATGTTAGTCCCGAAATGATCTAGTTTGTGTTGAGTGGACGTTAACCCCGCCCCCCCCCCCTCTCACTCTCTCTCTCTCTCTCTCCCGCTCCGCTCAGCCAAACATCAATCCTCCGTGTTCGCCCTGGATCCGCAACTAGGGTTAGTATGTAATATGTACACGAAGCTCCATTTATTCTATAAACTCTTTGTTCAGATCTTCAAGTTGTACCTTGGACTCTCTCCGTTCTATGACGTTCAAAATACACATATACATAATAATATAGTATTACTAAATGCTTACGCACTGTCATAAGCGTACGGGGAAATTTTTGACGGGGGGGGGGCTGTGGACAGGAACGCCCTTATTTAAATATGGCACACCTGACCTATAATAGAGTCTGTGATTTTTCCAAATTTTTGAGTTTCAGTTTTTTTCTGAACATTTTTAAAATTTTTAATCTTATTTCATCCATGTTTGATGCTAAATGATATAGTATTTACTATCAAACATGTAATTCATATTTAAAAAAAAATACCTTCTAATGTATTTATAAAAGAGAAGGTATTTTTTTTAAATATGAATTTTAAGTTGAATTTTATTAGTAAGGGTCAAATTTTTCTACACAAAAAAATTACTTTAGACTGAGATATAACATTAGAAGCATCTTACATATTTAACTTTTGTTTATTTTGTCAATATTGAGGGAGCTAGACCGCTAATATTAGGGGGCTAGAAATGGACACAAATGGGTCGAAACGCATATTCATAATTTAATATGAATGTATATAAACTGATTTGTATTCAATCGTTTCCGTTTTATTTTAATTTCAAATCAATTATGTACGGTGAAATAGGCATGAAGTCTCGATCGAATGGTACTCTCTAGCGTCTGGTTATTCCAATCTACGCCGATAATATTTATTGCGCATGCTCTCCAGGTAAGAAAATTACTCGTGGAATATGTCTAGCCTCGTTCTCGAGTCCCTTGTTACAAATGGCGGTAAAACGCATTAAGGTACACGATTCGTGTACCAATGGTAAAAAGGGGCTCCCTAAACATGGCATGAAATAAGATTTAAAATCTTTCTTTTCTGCAAGAACCGGCTCAGAAGAATCTCGTGGTTTCTCCAGCGAGCTCCGTGGCGATGTGGTTCCCGAATTGCTGATTTATGTCAGTAACCAACTTATTCTGTCCCCAATAGCCGCCACCTCCAACAATTTTGTTTACTATTTTGTAATGCGGTTCCACTCCTGTTCATAGATGTCGTACACAGACGGACCAAATTAATCAACGCATCATTATCAAAATTAACACAATCACTTTCAACTGTTTAAACGATCCTTTGGCACCATCCTATTTATCCGATTTGAATAAACAATATGTACCTTTTCGTTCCTTGCGTTCATCTCATAAAAACCAACTTGTATGTCCAGTACAAAAGCCAAAATTTGCCTACGCAACACCAAAAGAATGGAACAAATTTTAATTTCCTCTAGAAGTCTAAAATAGTCCAAACTTGACTATATTTAAACGACGTCTAAACACCCTGCTTTTTACCCAAACTTTTGAGCTATAATTTAAATACTTCACTTTCCATTTGTATATTATAACGTGACTATTCCGTTGTATTCTTTTGTTTTATTTGTATATACATGTGTGTTTTTATAATCATATCTACATTGAAAAAAGAGAGAGAGAGAGAGAGAAATGGGGTTTAACGTCCACTCGACACAAACTAGGTCATTTCGAGACTAACATATGGTTTAACTTTATTTCAATAATTCGGTTGCGCGTAGGGGTCTTTAGCAGTGGGAGGAAACCCACGAGGTTGAGAAGGCGCCTCTTTCTCCATGCCACATACGCTCACACTAGGGATCGAAACCACAGCCGCAAGTCAGGGGTGACCGGCCAGCTAGAGGTCGAAACGCGGCACTCTAGACCACTAGGCCATCCCAACCCCCTAGTTTTGTATGCAACGAATTGTACACAAGAAAGGGAAAAGTAGAGCACGCGAGCGACGATCACATCCTATAAATCTGAAATTGAATTAGACTGTAAAATAAAAACAGATTATCAATTAATTGATAATAAATAATGGTGCTCACCAGAGATAACACTTGCACTTACTGTAAATACTGCAGGTTGAAGTCCTCTGTGTGTTCAACTAGTTTATTCTGGTAGACAGACATACAATTATTTACATAACAAAATACTGGACCTTGAAACTTCTTTGTAATTGATGACGTTATAATCCCCGTGTATGCATGGGGTTAAAGTGATGATCCGGGGATCTAGGTGTTTCATATGTTTTAAGCTCTAATTATTTTTCTCCAATTGCAAATCAAAGTAAAATTTGAATATTAAAGTTATCCTTAGTAGTAAAAAACTTCTAAGAGTGTGGTTTCTGGTTGTGCTGTGGGTAAAATTTTCTATAAAACCGGCGCAGTTGCCTTCTTGTACGTTGATACCAACGAATACACGGTTGGACCTCCGGTTTTTTTATGCCATCCGAACGACTATATACATTTGCTTTTCGGGTCTTTTAACAGCTACAAATAAAGGAAGAGCAGTTCCTGATTCTACAAGACAGTAACAAAAACCATTGTTATCGGATAGAATTAAACATATCTAGAAGTAAGTGGTTTGTTGGTGGTTTAGAAGGTGACTAAGTGGGTGAGATGCTGACTCGCTAGCCTCGAGGTCGGGTGTTCATAGGCCCCAACATTTTGGGAACCAATTGCTGGGAAAATTTGGGCACACAATTGTACTTTGTAAAAATTGTATAAAAAAAATTGTGTTCTTGAATGTGTCTAATTAAACAGCGAATTTAAATTCAGAGTAACTATAGTTAGGCAATTAAATAGAAATCTTAAGACTCGAACCCTCTATTGTTTGGAGTACAGTAAGCCACTATTAACATACTAAGAATCTAACTACATTTTTTGGGCACCAACCAGCCCCGCCCCCCCCCCCCCCCGTAAAAAATTTCCCCGTACGCCTATGCGGGTGTTCAATCCGTTTGGAGGGGACGAAAAACCAAGGTCCCGCGTACACATTGACGAACACGTAAAAGGTCCCGTGACAGTTATAATTCAATATAAGTGTAGGCGGTAGTGCCGCTGTCCGGGCAAAATGTACATCATAGTACATTGTATGGCCGTCTTCAATAGCCCAGTTCGGAGTAGTTCCGCTATGGACGTAGGCGTGTAATGAGACCTACATTCAGAGCTGAACTAAGTTCGGAGCAGAACAGTAGGATGTTAAACCCGATTTCATTTTATTTATTTTATTGATAGTTCAATCAGAAATGTACAGGATCGTTAAATAGGTAGTGCCAACTTCGACTCGGTTGTTGGGTAAGAAAGTTTCGCAATATTTCCAAATCTGGTCCCCCACCTCCAAATGCTAGTTGTGTAGGCCGGGGGCCTGACAAGAAACAGGGTCTATTCGTTCCGAAAAGACGATAACCCGACATCCCGTTCCCGGATTGGAGAGAGAGAGAGAGAGAGAGAGAGAGAGAGATGGGTTTAACGTCCACTCAACACAAACTAGGTCATTTCGGGACTAACATATGGTTTAATTTTATTTCAATAATTCGCTTGCGCTTAGGGGTCTTTAGCAGTGGGAGGAAACCGGAGTGCCCGGAGGAAACCCACGAGGTTGAGAAGGCGCCCCTATCTCCATGCCACATACGCTCACACCAGGGATCGAAACAACAGCCACAAGCCTGAGGTGATTGGCCAGCTAGAGATCGAAGCGCGGCACTCTAGACCACTAGGCCATCCCAACCCCCCTTCCCGGATTGGAGTAGGCGGATGAATTGTTAAGTGTACGTACAAATATCCATTGACAGCTGGAATTCAAAAAAATGAGTAGGCCACAGCGCTTCTTTCTGGGGAAAATGGCACTCATAGCATACACCATGGCATTTAGGCCTCTTCATTCTGTTGGTTGATAAAAAGAGATATGTAATATTTATATTCTCCATCTTCATTGTCCTTGTTGGTACAGAAAAGTCGGACGTTAAACCCCATTCCATTCAGTGTATATAATGTAATATTTGATGCCTACAGAGAGAAAGAGAAGAGTAGGGTTTAACGTCCACTTGACACAAACTAGGTTATTCGGGACAGGCATATTGTTCAAATCATTTCAATACATTGTGTATTTCGCTTGCGCGGAGGGGTCTTTAGCAATGGGGTGTCTCCTGAAAAAATGAAACGAAATATTGTACTGATCCGACCTGGACCAATGAAGGACCCGGAGAAAACCCACGAGGTTGGACAAGCAGACCCTACAATCGGAAAATCGAAACCACGCCACTTGACTCAATAGCAGTTCTTAAGATCTACCCCAGATGCGATAAACCAGCAGACTAAACAATCCCTTTCTTTTATGGCTAAATCATGTTGTGTTAAAATTACAATAAATAGATATTGAATTGGCGTATCTATTCATATTTACCGTAAATAGGCCTACTCGATGGCATGTTTACAGATGATCAATGACTCGGCTAGATTTTTATAAAGGCCATAAATAAAAGTCATCGAATCTATGTGATTTGATAGACGGTTTAGGGTGGCGGGTCTAAGGGGTTGGGTAGAGAGTGTACTGTGGCGACTCTTCTATGTGTGAGACGACTGCTCTATGTGTCGGGAGTCGACTGTTTGTGGTTTGATAGAAGACGAGGATGGCAGATCCCTGTGGCTGGATAAAGATAGTTTCGGTCACCCAGAACCCCCTAGTCTTCATTCGTAGAGAGAGAGAGAGAGAAATGGGGTTTAACATCCACTCAACACAAACTAGGTCATTTCGGGACTAACATATGGTTTAATTTTATTTCAATAATTCGCTTGCGCATAGGGGTCTTTAGCAGTGGGAGGAAACCGGAGTGCCCGTAGGAAACCCACGAGGTTGAGAAGGCACCCCTATCTCCATGCCACATACGCTCACACCAGGGATCGAAACCACAGTCGCAAGCCGGAGGTGACCGGCCAGCTATAGGTCGAAGCGCGGCACTCTAGACCACTAGGCCATCCCAACCCCCCTTCATTTGTAGAATATTTGTGTGGATGATAGAGACTAGGATGGAGAGTGTCGGGGTGGGGGTGAATAGAGGGTGAGGGCTGTGGATGATTGAAAGGAGAGTGTCGGGTGGGGTGGCGACTCCATCATGTGGATGATAAGGGGTATATGTGTAATTAAAAGTTATACAAAACCAGTGAGTAGCAAGTATCCATACACTTTAATCCGGTAATCTCTAATCATTCTTGATGTCTGGGAAAGGTCCCCAACGTTTTATTTCGGGGTTTCCCCTTGTCATTGATTTATTACAGAGGGCTTGACAGGGACAACTGCCTAGTCGTTCGGATGGGACGAAAAACCAAGGCACACGGAACATGTGGGGGTAGACGTAAAAAGTCCATTGGCAGTTTTAATTCGATATACGAGTAGGCCGTAGTGTCGCTGTCCGGGCTAAATGTCCGTCATAGCACACAGTATAGCGTATGCCCGTCTTCCATTAGCCCAGGTTAGGTGCAGAACAGTAGGACGTAAACAAATTTCGTTTCATTTCCAATAATTCTGGTTATGTACCTCCCTTACCCCTCCAGGAATACCACCACCGTCACTATTGAGGGCAGGTTTGAAGTTCAAGATTATGTCAGTATTGCTATAATGGGAAATCCATTTCTGAAGGAGGGCGTTATGACGTTTCTAAAAAAGTATATATATAATTGTAAGAAGTAAATCTTTAATCTGACTACATGTAAATTGTTATTGTTTAACTTATAACAACTGTCTATGTCACCAGGTGGCTGTGATATTAATTGGATTAGAAGAATTTTGCTTTATTATCGCATAACACTAAATTATTTAATGCACTACTATCCCTCTCTAGTTGGCAGTTCTCGTTATAAAAGTGTTGATGTGTGTGAAAGAACTTTTATCGCATGTGTGTGTGAGAGAACGTTGTATATGAATTTATTACTTTGTTAGAAGAGAGAGAGAGAGAGGGAGAGAAGAGAGAGAGAGAAATGGGGTTTAACGTCCACTCAACACAAACTAGGTCATTTCGGGACTAACATGGTTTTTAATTTTATTTCAGTAAATCGCTTGCGCGTAGGGGTATTTAGCAGCAATGGGAGGAAACCGGAGTGCCCGGAAGAAACCCACGAGGTTGAGAAGGAACCACTATCTCCATGCCACATACGCTCACACCAGGGCTCGAAACCACAGCCGAAAGCCAGAGGTGATCGGCCAGCGAAAGGTCGTCCCAACCCCCACTTTGTGAGAACGTTGTCTATAAACTTGTTACTGTGTGTGTGAACGCTGTCTATAGACCTGTCACTGAGTGTGACAGCGTTGTCTATAAACTTGTTGCCGTATGTGATGGCGTATGTTGGACTTTGCTTTGTCAGTGGTGTATGGCGTTGGACTAACGAGGAACAGAGAAACACTGGGGTGAAAGAAATATAAGCAGCAGGGATCCGGTTAAGAGTAGATTGACATGCAGTTGCCCAGGGGCGGATCCAGGAATTTTTGCAGGAGGGGGTTTTCCAGGTTTCTGTCACGGAAATCTGCCATCATCGTCTCTAAATCACATACACATAAAATTGAGCTCTTTTAAACAGAGAAATCATTTTTATACTGATGTTGGATCACTTTGTGATGTAATTTCATTGATGCAAGGCATTATTTTTTTTTCGTGTAGCAGAGCAGGGGGTGGGTGACCCCCCACCCCCCACCCTGGATCCGCCCCTGAGTTGCCTGGTCAAAACTGCCGTCATATCTCACTGCATGACATTAGCCTGTCTTGACGGCTCGGTTGGTGAAGCCAGTACGATCGCACTATGGACTAGGAATTGTATGTTGTTAGATGAAATTATAAAATCTAATTCACCAAATCGATACAGAATTATTCAAAGTATGAGTATGTCAGTTTATTGAAGAGCGTCACCCAAGAAAAGGAACAAGTACGCGACCAGTTCCCGGTCCCAAAGAAGTAGGACATTTATTTACGTCTAGTGTAAACTGGTCTTTAATATATGGGTCACATATATAAGTAATATGTTCTTAAATAGGTCGTAACAATAACTGTTTGCAATACACCTTAACATAATGGAATGAATTGTATCGCTTTATAAAGAGAGGGAGAGAGAGAGGGGGGGGGGTAACGTTCACTGGACACAAACTAGCTCATTTCGGCACTAACACATGACTGGATATTTTTATTCCAATAATTCGCTTGCGCGTAGGGGTGTTTAGCAGTGGGGGGAAACCGCGGAGCACGGGGAAAACCCACGAGGTTGGACAGGCGACACTACTCCTTGACGCGCACAACCGAAACCACGCCAGTTGACTCAATGACAGACCTTACGATAGAGCGCGCACGAACATGCTTTTTGGTCATCCCCACACCCTATATAGCTTTTTATATTTGTATAAACCCGGGAAGGCCGAGGCTGATGTTAGATTTATAAATATGCTCAAACGTGTTTGTGTCGGGAAGTCGGGAAAACAGACCCGTTTCGCAAAAATAAACCGATGGTGCCGACAACAAGCGAACAAGAGCGATTTGAGGGAAATATTATGAATTAATTTCTGGTAAAATGTACTAGCTCCTTTCCTCCCCTAATCATAAACGACCTCATTACACATCTTTCGGTTCGTGTTCAATGCTATTTGTAATTTGTAATAAGTACACTTCTAGGTCGTCTGTAATAGACCTATAACTCGGTCATTACCTGAAGTGAACCCCATTAAAACGACATGTCGACCTAACCTTTAAAGGGCCAATACGATAATATTGTGGAGAATAAAACTGTTTAATTTTGTGTTAAAATGCCTTAAAATCCTTTCCCTTAGGACCTTGCAATTAACTTATTATATGTCATACGTTTTCAAATAACTTAAACCATTTGTCTTGATCTGGAAATAGAGAATGGTGTCATAATCTGTAGTATGGGTGTCCGGATAAAACCAGACTTTTATTTTATCAAAAATAATGTGCAGGTGAAATTTACCTTTCGTTATCAAGTAAAGCACACGGTCATTCACTATATGGACCTCTAAAGGAACAGTAACCGATTATAAGGTCACCCAACGAAAAAAAATGACCCGAAACCTTAAAAGGGTTACGTGTCTGGATAAGCAGTTTTGAAGTTGAGGTCCAAAGGACTCAATATTTTGAGCTGAATTTTTGAGGATCAGGGTAAATACACAATTCTTCTATATTTTGGCGCTTGAATGCGTAATCGGACTTTTATTTTTGAGACTCTGTTCAAAATCGGGATAGTCCGTTTAAACGAAGTGTCAATAGACTGGTTTTAATCCTCCTAATAAAAAGAGATTTGTTAATACTCTATAAACTCTGTAACCTAGTTACCAAAAATAGCCGCTACATAATACGGATTGACAACCGACAGCAAGGCCTGATGCTTTTCAGTGCGAATGACCGAATGACAGTACACTCAAATGAAATGAAATGAAGTTTAACGTCCTACTTTTCTGCAGAAAGGGGCGAATGAAGACAGGAATACGTTGTGCTATGATTTAAATTTTCCCCTGACTGTGGTGCTGCGACCTACTCATATATCAAATTCCAACAGGCAGGAGTTAATTATTTCAAATTCCCCGAAATATTTAACATCGTTTATTTAATAAATATTTACACACAACATTTGTTTATACAACAATTAAACGTTTATATTGTCGAGAATTTATTTAAAGGGGCTAACTCTCTATTCTTTGGAATCTAATATGAACAAAAATGACCAAAGCAACCACATATTAATGTAATAAACTGATTTACACCCATTTATTAAAACTTTTAATGAAATCTCTAATCATACTTGTTCCTGGAAATAAGTGAGCAGTCAAATTTGAATGGCAGTCCCTCAGAAGTATCGTATGAAATTTCACTTATGCACTGACGTTCATACTGACTGTCCTCCAATACACACTTAAAAGGGAGAGGGGTGGTAACATAGTTCTGCTCCTCAATACACATATGGAAACAGGTCAGGTTATAAATATCGTAATCAAATACATAGTGAGATGAGACTAGGGCGTATACTGTGATTATATCCCTGAATACACAGTGAGAAGCGGTGAGGAGGTTACCATAGTTACTGTCCTCCAATACACATTGAAAAGGGGGAGAGGGTGATTCCATAGTTACCACCTCCAATACACATTGACAATCAAGAACGGGTTACCCTAGTTACTGTCCTTCAATACACATTGAGTATGGAGAGAAGGTGTTTCCATAGTTACAGTCCTTCAATACACATTTAAAACAGAGAAGGGTTACCATAGTTACTGTCCTTCAATACACATTAAAAAGGGATTACTATAGTTACCGCCTCCAATACACATGGAGAAAGGGAGGGTGTTACCATAATTACTGACTATTCCCTAATAAACATGGAGAGAGTTATGTTCATCTGTTCTCCAATACACATTGAGGGGTGCGATTAATATTGTCTCCCTTTATTCCAATACACATTGAGGGAGGCGATTAACATTGTCTTTGTTCCCTAATCATAAAGTCTGTAAATAAAAATAAAGTTTATAAAATACAACAACACACAGCTGATCAGGAAGTTTTCAACGATCTCAGTTGTTGTTTTAAATCTTCTCGTCGTTGTGTCAGTTGTTCCATTCGAAATTTGTTCATTTTAAGACGATTTTCTAACGCTTGTATTAAAGGTCCGCTCATTACTTCCATGATATGACATAAACATTTCGTATAAACTGAAAATATACACAGATAATTACATAATATGATATGGCATAAACATTTTGTATAAACTGTAAATAAACACAGATAATTACATAATATGATATAAATACTATATGTACACTGAAATAATCAAAGATAATTGCATACAAACATTGGGAAGATAAAAAGGGATGAGAGAGATAATTGCTGTTTAACCTTTTGCTAGTCCCGAAATGACAAAATCTGTGTCGAGTAGACGATAAACCGCATTTCTGATTTTTGTTCGATTGAATGCAAACTGGAGACGGTGAAATTTTATTTTAATAATTCACTTGCAGGTAGAGATCTTTAGCAGTGTGAAGAAAACGGAAGACCCACAAGGTTGGACAATTAATATTAACATAATACCCCTCCCCCCACACTCCAAACATAGAATACATCGTCTACTTAATTACCTAATCTGCCTTCTCAACCTCGTGGGTTTCCTTCTGGCACCCCGGTTTCCTCCCACTGCTAAAGACCCCTACTCGCTATGCAAATTATTGAATTAAAATTAAACCATATGTTAGTCCCCAAATAACCTTGTTTGTGTCGAGTGGACATTAAACACCATTTCTCTCTCTCTCTCTCGAATTACAATGTAGATATGATTATAAAAAAACATACATGTATATACAAATAAACAAAAGAATACAAAGGAATAGTCAATCCAGCCTATTATCAACGATAATCCGGTTGAGTGGTAGTTATACAACTCAGTACCAACCTATTATCATCGATAATCGAGTCGAGTGGTAGTAATACACTTCGTAAACTATATTAATTTTGGGATTTTGAATATTATTCAACATGTCTTGACGTCCGAATGCGCATATTTCTAGTCGAACAATTTAGGACGTTTAGAAAATATTTTTGGACATTTCCGGGATATACGGGCGAAATTCAACTCACCTGATGCGTTTTGTATTTTAGTTAGAAGATCCAGGTCACCATCCTGTGTTGTTTGACCATACGCCTCTCCTTCCTCTAAACACAGAATTCTGGGTAATTCTACGAGAGCATCAAGAGCTGTTGAACCTATACCTGCACTCGGTACAATGTGTAGTGGAACTTCAACTCGCTCGTACCTGTTCATCAACATAAAATCATTGTAAATTAAACTAAAGATTTTCAAAATCATATGTTATTTTTTCATTTTGGTTCAGTGAAATGAACTATATAGAGCCAGGTTTTCCTAATGAAGCAGTGTCATTTTAAAAGTTACTGTTAAAAATATTCTAAATGAATAGAAGTTGAAACTAAAGATTTTCAATATCCTATGTGATGTTTTCACTTTCGTTCAGGTCAATGAATTTTATTGAACCAAGTTTTCCTAATGAGGCAGTGTCATTTTTAAAGTTTTATACGGAAGATTCTTTTACAATTTTTTTTACATATGGACACATAAAATAATATACCATACAAGTATGTCTTGAAATAAAACCAGATAACAAGTCAACAGCAGCCGGCGCCACCGTGGTACTTGCTTGGAAAGAAGCCATAAGAAAAATAACTTCTTTATGTTATTGTGAATCAATATAAAAATTCCAACGCATGGAATATCAATAGGACTAGCCTGACGATTTATACTTGGATGACAGTAGCTCGACGAGGCAGAGTCGTTACTCTCTGTACGGTTTACACAACAACCTCAATCACCTTCTGTATGATAAACAAACTTGTATGTATTAGAACATTAAATACTATAATAGGTTGATGTTTGTCTAAAGTTTCAAATAGAGTTCTTAATAGGATAATGCAATATGCTCCAGAAACAAAAACGGAACAGGCGGACTCCATTCTAATATCCCTGCCTAACTTCAATCGGCGTGAGATAATTAGGACTGGTTTACCTGGAGAAGCATATCGGAAATACTTACTGAGGTGGTCCATAATCTCCTCCATAATTCACAGATTGAAAACAAGTCACCTGCACTCGATTTTGCTACATAAAAAAAAGGTTGTAAAAATACAAAAATATATATCTTCAGGTTTTTTATCATAAATTCTTTCAATGAAATTGAGTGATTGAATGGAAAGAAACACGTAAGGCACAATCTAATAGTAAGTGAATATGAATCGCTGAACTGAACAACACGCTAAACAAATCAAGTAAATGGATCCAACAGCCAGTCATAATCTAATGTTTATTACCAAGTTAAATTTCTACTTGGATTTTCTAAACTGTAGGATTTTCCGACGTGGTTCCCCTTGTCAGTGGTGCAGGACGGAGGGTCTGACAAGGATAGCTGTCTAGTTATTCGGATTGTCAAAAAAACGAGGCCCTGAATTTTAACGACAAAATGTTAAAAAAAAATAAGCCATAGACTTAGACATTAGCTTGAATTTTTCAATAAAGTCAATGGGAAAAGAACTGTGGTCTGATAACTACACTTATACAAGAATAATTATTATGAAGAGTAATCTCCCTTCTTTTGTTATTTTTTGGAGATATATTTATTAACTCTTTTTGCAGAAAGGCTATGTGGTAAAATATCCTATTTTTATGCACCAAAATGGAAACCGCCATTGAGTTAGAATACCAGTTGCCAAGGGTTGTTTAGGTACATGTCAATGCATACACAGGAACTCAGTTTTACAGGAAATCTGAATGTCTAGATACCACAGTGTTCAATGAGTTGAATTTAGCCTCGACAGCTGTGCTTCAGCCTACTCTTGTATCGAATTCCAACTGCCAAAGGATATTTTACGTGCACACCAATGTGTACATACATGTATGACCTCGTCTTTTTTGTCCCATCTGAATAACTAGACAAGCCGATGAAATTTCTCGGCCAACACTGAGATCGAACCCGCAACCTCCAGACTAGCGAGCCAGCGTCCTACTCACTTAGTCATTGTGGCTTCAGAAAAGTAAAACCTGATGTTATTTCTATTGATTTGTATCGTGAGAAATCTGGGAAAGTTCCTCATGCTTACCTTTGTAATTTTATCTTCGTTGAAAACAGAGAATATTAACCCTATAAACCCGGGATCTAACATCTGATACATAGCCTGGGTTCGTACATCTACAATAAAAACACATAATATTAACCCATTAAACCCTGGATCTATTTTTGAACTATTATAGCAAGAATGGCTAGCTCCAGATCTAATTCTTACATAATGTATCTTTAACAATCATTTTAGAAGACATGTCAAATCCGAACATCTAGACGCGGATCCTTACCAACACGGACAAAACAAAATCTCTTTAGGGCCGCTTGGATAGCCCGCTGTTCCAAATTTCGTGGCAAACTGGTTGAGATAATAATACATACCAACATGTGACGGCCATACAGTAATATGTGGATGGGAATGATACCAGCCTAAAACTCTCATTGGACGATCTAATTCTTTCGCCAGCATCTGAAACATATAAAACATACAGATATTACTCGACACAAACTAGGTCATTTTGGGACTAACATATGGTTTCATTTTATTTCAATAATTCACTTGCGCGTAGGGGTCTTTAGCAGTGGGAGGAAACCGGAGTGCCCGGAGGAAACCCACGAGGTTGAGAAGGCGCACCTCTCTCCATGCCACACACACCAGGGATTGAAACCACAGCCGCAAGCCAGAGGTGACTGGCCAGTTAGAGACCGAAGCACGGCCCCTCTAGACCACTACGCCATCCCAACCCCCACTTTCTCAGCCAACATCAGGATCGAACCTGCAACCTCCGGACCAGTGAACCAGCGCCTTACTCACTTAACCACCGCAGCTCTCCAAAATGATCAAACTATTACATTGACGAGACATTAAACACCTTTCACGTTCCATTGATATCAAGTTTTATGGAAGAGTTTTATTTGACTAACCTCAGCCTTGGTTGAGGCATCTGAAAGTTGTTCTGGTGATATCTCCACACGATCAGGCCGTTTATCCGACCGTCGTAACATAATTACTGCCGAAACGTGGGACACATGCTGCTCATCCACCTATGAATAAATTAAAAATCAGTTGCCTAGAAACGAATCAAACATCCACCTGTGGTCAAATCAAGTTAGCAGTTCTGAGTTAAAAGATAACAATTAAAGCACTCAAATATCAAATTTCTCATGGCTTAATAAATGCAGTCCCTTCACAAAAGATCCCTTAAAAAAATTCTTCTTCATTATACTACAAGAGTAATTCTAGTCTTCATTTTCTTAAATGACAGCCAAATTTTATTTATCCTTCGGTGTTTTCGGATATTCTCTTTAATTACAATGTATAGTCCACAAATTTTTGTCAGTTTAATCACTTTGTTAGCGTGTTAAAATAGTAAATCATAGTGAAAAATAGTAAATCATAGTGAAAAATAGTGAATCACAGTGAAAAATAGTGAATCATAGTGAAAAATAGTGAATCACAGTGAAAAATAGTGAATCACAGTGAAAAATAGAAGGCTAAGGTTCTAAAACATTCTGAGAACAGAGGTGGGGAAGAGCGGTATTTTCATATTGCAGATATATTAGGCCCAACAGGAACTGTCAGTGGACATCGACCACTCAGAGGCGGTTGCTAAAGGAACTACATTATGGGAAGCTTTTTTCGACTCTCCTCTAAAATACAAACAACAACGACAGCTGCTGATTTGTTCCTTGTAGGGGTTGAGGGGTTATTTTTCACGATATCATAATTTTGTTTTTTTAGTTTTTGTTTTTTTGGTTTTTTTTTACCTCTCCAATCAACAAGCCCATTACTTCTTCTCTTTCCGTTGACAGTGCGTGAGTTATACAAACCAGATAGGCGTCTGCTTCTAAATGAACACTAGAAACAGCCATTTTGACGCCTAAATTTTAAAATAAATGACTAGTCTAAACACTTTAGAATGATTCATAAATTCTTTGAAGGAAGTTTTCTGCTACCGGAAGCACCGGAAGTTATTGCATGGACGATAGTTCTCGCCTCTAATGTACAATAATTGAAGAGCTAGTGGCGGTGAGAGTGTCAACAACAACCTGTTGTCATTTATTTATTGTCTGAATTAGAAGAGAACCGCTAACACGTGGTTAACTGTTTTACCGGTAAAATTACAGTATGTATAATAGGTCATTTTATTGCATGCAAGTTGAGCCTAAATCGGACAAAGTTTCGAACTGTCACCATGATGTGAATAAATGATGATAAAGCCTCAGAAATATGTAAGACAGTAAGACGCAAGCGCGGCAAGCAAGCGAGCCTCTTTACTTTAACAATGCAACTGAGATCGATTCCAACAACTGTGGATTAATATTCAGTTTCTATTTCTGCTCGTTAGACTGGCCTACTGAGTAAAGATTTGGCTGAAGACAGAAGAGACTGAGGGGTCATATCCCCGATGGAGACACTTTTTCGTCATAGGGGGGGGGGGGTGGGGGCACAATTTATATGATCATGAGTGCATACCGCCAGAAATATTCAAAGGAGGACTCGCTTTCGTCTTTTGGAGAATTATGATTTTTCCAAGATATATTTTAGGGTTTCTCGAATCTCGTTCTAATGCCGATTGAAGGGGAAAATAACATTCCATTAGCCTAAAAGCATGGCTGTTCTGCTCTGACTGGGCTAATGAAGACGGGCATAGACCATACAGTGTGCTATGAGAGAAATTTTGCCCGGGCAGTGGCGCTACAGTCTACTCTTATATCCAATTCCAACTGCCAAGGGATCTTTTATGTGCACGCCAATGTGTACACGGGACCTCTTTTTTGTCCCATCCAAACAACTAGACAGCTGTCAATGTCAGCCCTGAACAGTTATATAAATTTTTAATTAGACATTGATTAACAAAATAAGACCACATTTTGATTAGATTATTATTCGCCAAGTAGAATTGAATTTAGAAATGGGAATACGAGGCCAAGTCTCGAATATACCAGTACCATGGTTACCACAATGCACAAATCTTGTCAAAACTACAAACACTGATAACTTGACTCAGAATGAAGTAATTTGAATGAAATTTTCAATATTTTTATTTTACATTATGTATTTTTGAACTGTTATAACAAGAATGGTCAGCTCTTTATCTAAATTTAACATAATGTACGTTTAATTCATTTGTCATATTATTGAAAGTTTTTAACGAGGTACATTTATTACTTTGTTTGAAGTAAGATGGATGAAAAGCAACACTAGCCACATGTTTTGTAGCCAGCGTCTATAAATATTGGTTTTATATGGCAACAGCTGTCATTCTTTCATCTAGGATATTGACTATCAAAACTTGATAATGAAAACAAGCTTCCTTTAGAAAAAATAGATCCTGTTTGCTATATTCCACTGTAAAATCAGAAACTTTGAGCTGTGCCTCCCTCAAATAAGGTTGATTTAAAAAAAAGTATTTATTCAGAATTCTTATATAAAACAAAACAAAGTAATATCTTGATTCATCGTGGATCAATTTGACTGACATTTTTAGCAAATTCCCTTCGAACTAGTTTTTAACTATTATAGTGAGAATTGACAGCTCTTTATCTTTTCTCCCATTATGCCCCTTTAAATGGGAGTGTTTATTTTATTGTTGTATTATGTCACAAGTTATTTGATGTTAGTCTGTTTGTCAACACCTGTAGTGTCAGTTCAAATGCTAGTTTATGTTTTTAAAGCAATCAAAAATCAACAGCAGATGGTTTTCTGAGATATTGAATCAATCTTACTATTGATCTTTTAGCCAGAGGCAAAACAATGTTTTCATCACTTTATACAGGCTTGAGACACCTGAAATTTTATATATTGAACACCGACTGGTTTTCTACATGTACAGAAGGAGGTACCACATATAGAGACTTGGTTAGGAACAGTGTCTAGTCCTTTGGATGGTATGAAAAAACAGTGCTTCAGTGTATGTATATATGTATTGGCTTGCATGTAAAAGAGCCCTATAAGAGAGAGAGAGAGAGAGAGAGAGAGAGAGAAATGGGGTTTAACTCCACTCAACACAAACTAGGTCATTTAGGGACTAACATATGGTTTAATTTTATTTCAATAATTCCGGCCAACTAGAGGTCGAAGCGTGGCACTCTAGACCACTAGGCCATCCCACCCCCCCATGACCTAGTTTGTGTTGAGTCAACGTTAAACCCCATTTCTCTCTCTCTCTCTCTTATTAGTCATGTTAGTGGAGAAAAGTAGGATGTTAAACAGCATTTCATATAAATAGTTTCTTCTGGACATCAGTATATATACATCTGTCGGAGAAGAACAGGGATATGTTGAAAAGGAGTAGATTTAGGGGTCCCGAAACTCATAAATTTTCTTGTGTAGTTTAAAGTCCCCTTTTAGTCATGAATTTGCATCATTTTTGATAAATTGCTAATGTTGCTGCACGTTAGTGATTTATTCATTGATAATGCGACCAAAATCCAGCTAAAAGCTGTTCAATGGCGGCGAAAATAATGTACGATTTTGTTTTTATATATTTCAGTGGTACTGATGTTTGTGATCGGAGAGGAGTATGGCTTTACGAAACACAGTACCAACATGGTGAGACTCATACGGCTGTATTCTCGCTCACGAAAAGTTCGAACCCTGCTTTTTATCTTAACATGCGGATCTTTACTTGTCGTCGTAAATTTGGCATTTGGTTTGAATTTGATGAATACGAACATTTTATACGACACGGAAGGCATGATGTCGGGATACAACAGCATATTGCCACTTCCACCATTCATGAGAAAAAATGCAGTGCAGCGCGAAATGGAAAGAAAACATCACGAACGCATGGTTATGTTTCAACGTATTTTTGAGAAACATTCGAAATCAAAGAAGAATTCTCGAGCCGAAGATCAGCAGGTGTGTAAGCATCCGCATCTCGATTTAAAACACGACGCAAATAAACACGCATATTATCATTTACCTCCGTTAAATTGCACTGGTAAAAGTCTGTTCAGTTTGTCAGACGGTGTCGTTAAGTTGAATCGTTCTGTACTAGAAGGAAAAGAACTGGGTAAATGTGTCTATCTTGGTATAGAGCGAGTGACGGACGACTATTTCACGTACACGGAGAGTTTGGAGAAAAACGTGGATCCGTACGATATTATATTAGAACAGGATTTTATCAGAATTCAGTGTTTTTTAAAGAGTAGTGAAACCGAGAGTAAAGAGAAAGTGGAGATATCGAATCACGAGAAATCGGTTATCTCATTTAGACGTCGTTTGTTACGTAATTTACCAGGTGAAGATAATCCAGGTGAATTAGTGTTCGTTCCAGACCACATTCCGCATTCAAAGAATACCACAAACTTTATTTCCAATTACAACCATTCCAGTAACAGTTACCATAGCAATAACAGTTACAATAGCAATAACAGTTACCATAGTAATAATAACATAACATTAAACAGTGATTATAAGCATAGTTACCACATCAATAACAAAAGCGAAGACAGTGTAAAAATCCATGGTAATGACTACGGAGATTCTGAACATAGTTTCCATAGCAACAGTCATGAAGTGGAAAATGCTCATCCCCATAACGACTATGGAGACTATGGTTATAATTACGATGTATGGAATCAAAGGAACCAGGTTTTCGGGGTCGAATCCTCCGAATGCGACTTTGATCAGTTTCTTCTTCATGTTCATCCAAAAGCCAGCGTCTTTGACAGAATATCTAAAACAAAACCAGGAAAATTTTCAACTAAGATGAATGTTTTGTTTTTTGGACTGGACTCCATGTCACAGCTTAGCTTTAGGCGAAAGTTGCCCAAGACAATGAAATATTTACAGGAGTTGAAATCTGTGACATTGAATGGTTATAACATAGTAGGGGATGCAACCACTGCAGCACTTATACCCATGTTAACAGGTGAGTTTATTTTTTAACAGGTACATTTGGGTATCAACCATGAGGTTATCCATCAGCCGTGGGCTTATGCATCAGATCAGTATCATCCATAGGGTTATCTATCATCCATAGGGTTATCCATCATCCATAGGGTTATCCATCATCCATAGGGTTATCCCTCAGTATCATCCATAGGATTATCCATCAGTCATAGGGTTATCCATCAGTATCGGCCATATGGTTATCCATCAGTTATAGAGTTATCCATCAGTCATAGAGTTATCCATCAGCCATATGGTTATCCATCAGCCATAGAGTTATCCATCATTGTCATCCATAGTTATCCATCAGTATCAGCCATAGGGTTATCCATCAGTTGTAGAGTTATCCAACAGTAACATCCATAGGGTTATCCATTAGCCTTAGGGTTATCCATCATCCATAGCCACCATAGGCAAGATCTCCCTCATAGCACACTGTTAGTGCAGTGCAATGGGATGTTAAATTTTATTTTATTGCATATAATGAAAGAAGTTGAGACTTTCAGAAGGATTTATCAACATCAGTATTTGATTATTTCGTACGTTCTGATTTATTGCAGGAAAAACTGAAGTTGAATTACCCGAGGTTCGTAAATCTGAGATGGAATCAGAGATGGTGGACGTTTATCCTTTAATCTGGAAAAAATTTCAAGATGATGGATACGTGACAATGTTCGCAGAGGACGAACCAACTATAGGGGCCTTTAATCTCCGCTTAACCGGATTCCAGGAACAGCCTACGGATCATTACATGCGACAGTTCTGGCTCGCGATCTGGGAATCGATGCTTCGTTCTAATAGTCCTCGCTACTGTACCGGAAATACGCCCCATCATACTTTCATGCTTGATTATTTAAAGGATTTTTTTGTGAAATACCACAATGTTTCGAAATTCGCGTTCGGATTTCAAAGTGAGTTGTCACACTGGAACAATAACCCAGTGGAATATATAGACGAGGAATTGACAGAGTTTCTACGATTTTTGAATGTGAAGGGATTTTTAGATAACACGTTGTTGATATTAATGGGGGACCACGGAGCGCGATATAGTACGGTCCGTAACACAGTTCAAGGTAAACTCGAGGAACGTCTACCCATGATGACCTTCAGATTCCCACCTTGGTTCGAGGACAAATTCCCTAAAGCTATCGAGAACTTACGTAAAAATGCCAATCGCTTGTCCACTCCTTTTGACGTTCATGAAACTTTGCTCGATGTTCTAGACTATAGTAGAATTGATGTCCAGTCTCAACCTGGTGATAAATCCATGAGTTTATTAAAAGAAGTTCCTTTAAATCGAACGTGTAAATCGGCAGGTATTGATACGCATTGGTGTGCCTGTCTAACGCAAGTTCGTATTCCATCTAATGATAAATTTGCACAGATTTCGGCCAAGGCACTGGTGTCGTTTATGAATAATTATACTCAGAAACAAAGACATTATTGCGCTGTGTTAAAACTAAAAGAAGTATTGACGGCCATGTTAGTCATTCCAAACGAACAGGTATTGATGTGCTTTCTTTTTTGAGGGGGTTCACGGTGGCTTAATGGGTAAGACGCTGGCTTGCTAGTCCGGACGTCATTGTTCGATCCCTGCATTTGCTGAGAAAGTTCATCCAGATTTTCGGGCGTGGTTTCTTCTTGCCAGTGATGCAAGATGGAAGGTCTGACAAGGACAGCTCTCTAGTTTTAGTCGAAAACTCATTGGTGTGCACATAAAAGATTCCTTGGCAGTTGGAATTTGATATAAGTGCCACTGTCCAGGCAAAATTTCCCTCAAGGAACACTATATGGTGTATGCCGGTCTTTATTAGCCCAGAGAGAGAGAGATCAAGACAGGGAGGGAGAGAGAGAGAAATGGGATTTAAGGTCATCTCAACAAAAACTTGTACTTTAGTTTTATTTCAATAATTCACGTGTGCGTAGGGGTCTTTAGCAGTGGGAGGAAACCACAGAGGACCCGGAGAAAACCCACAAGGATGGACAGGCGACCCTACTCCTTGACACGTACGAAACTTACCTCATAGCACAACAATGTATGGTGAATGCACATTAGCTCAGTGAGAGTAGGACCTTAAACCCCATTTCATTTCATTTATTTTAATCTGACATAATACATCTTTAGGTCATAACTTGATCTGTTTCAGGTTTTACGATATAAAAGCTCTCAAGATGACGATCAGAGAATCGCAAACTTCACCAGCGATATTAACATGGATAAAGCTCATTATCAGATCACCATAGAAACACTACCAAATAAGGGAATATATGAAGCCACAGTTGAAGTTGATTTCCGTAACGAAACTTACCGATATAATGTCACGCCAGAAATCAGTAGAATAGATCGCTATGGTGATCAACCAAAATGTGTTCAGGATAAATACCCAGACTTGCGTAAATACTGTTTCTGTCATCCAGTTTCATCAAACGGGACACAAGATGGTGGACAAGATGACGTAGTAGAAGCGAAACACAAACCTGGAAATAAGAGTAGAAATAAAGCAGGAAATCCCCATGGCTTGCGGTTAAAAACAGGTTGAAATCATTAAAATGTTAATTTTACACCAAGTTTGACTGACCACGATTGTTTTCATCTTTGAATGGCATTTAGGGACTGATCGTAACGCAACACAGTTGTACATGTATAATTATCAGTATATGATAAACACACAACGTTCCAACATAATATGGTACAACACAGTTCATTGTATCACATGTATATATACATGTTCCAACAATATTTCTCCAGTCGTTATCAAGCATACACAGTTCTATGGATAACAATCACTATTATCATTTACACACAACGTTTCCACAAGATTTCTGGTGTTGTGATAAAATATACAAATGAGTAAAAATGAGAAAGCGTTATAAATAACAGAAACCATTGGTCACCTTTTGGCCATTAAATCCCCATTACATATCATTCCTTCTATAAAAGGTTTATGTTTATATCGAGTGCAATACGATAAAGGAAGATGGACTTATTTACATTGTTAGTATTATTATAAAACCATGTTTCAGTATAGGTAACATCATAATATTATAAAATATACAGTATATTCACTCAGTATATACAAATCATCAATCTAATTAAAATACACACCTATATTTTGTTTCATTATACTTTCTACGTCATCCACTACGGTTGTACCAGATGGTCGTATCAGGGGATATACGAGCAGCTTTTGACCCAATGACATCAGACATTGATTATTCAATGGGCGTCCTCGCTAGAGATAAAGGGAGATAATATCATAGAAGAGTGGGTCCCATGCGACCTTATTGTAAACCGCACAGCATTGTTTTCCTGTATATTTAATACGAACTGATGTGTTTGTCGTTAATATGGAATTTAATCTTTTTTCGTCGAAAGACAGTCCATTTCCCATCGACAAGGTCACGCCTGGTGGGAATTCCTTCAGCGAGGACGCCCATTAATTGATTAACAATGTCAATGGTGATTGGTTAATCAACTGTTTGATGTCATAGTGTTTAAAGCCCACGTCACAACGTTCTACTACAACTAGCAAGAACTTCGTTCAGTTTAGCCTAGTTTAGTTTAGGCCATCAAAAATATAGAAAAGTGGCCATATTCATGAAATTTTAACTAAGATAAAATCCAAATTTTAGTTATTTGATTGGATAATATTAGATCGATTTTACTGCTTAGCCAATCAAAACTGAAATATCTACTAAAATTTGGATTTAATCTTTAGTTTAGATTTCGTGAATCAGGGCCCTGTATTTTAATGTGATTGGAGAGTAATGTTTGATAAATATGAGTGGTATGAAAGAGAAGAGAAATTATTTGTAATTGATGGTGTACAGGCCTGTTTATTTATGATATTAATTGGAAATAATTGAAATAATTTCATGAAATATATTTTAATGTTATTGTTACAGGTATTGGATACTTTATAGTGGTATTTAGCGATTCGAAACATAACACAACTTCCGTTAGTATCCATCACTAAAAACTCTATTGGAATATGAAATATTAAACACATATAAATAGTCCTTTAGTGGCATTTAGCGATTGGAGACATAACAGAACTAACATAGTTATATGGGAAAACAATCACTGGTTTATTATACACAGATGCGGCGTTTTATCAAATGAGTGTACGTTCTGATGGCAGATATTTTAAATTTATTATGGAATTAATTTAACATAGAAATAATTATAAAATTTATTTAGCATAACATTTTACTAAGGGATTTATTTAACTTCGAAATATTTTTAAAATTTATTAAACTTAACATTTTACTAAGGGATTTATTTAAAATATTATTAGAAAATTTATTTCATATAAGAAATTTATTTCTCATAACATTTTAAGAAATTTATTTTTCATCGTTTAACACACAATTTTATAAAGGAAGTTATTTAACTCTTCAGTAGTTGATAAATGTAAATATTGACGACCCAAGTTACTTAATGTAAATTAGAGGCAAGTGATATATTATTATATAAAAGGTTGATTACAATGTGTTTATATTTTATTGAGGGCCGTATATATAGGATGCCAATATAATGCCCAAGTTACTGAGCGCGGGGACTGCCACAATCAAAGTCGATAGCAAGTTATCCATCTTGTAGGGGCACCATTTCTCGGGGCGCCTTATTTTATGGTGGATGCAATGTTCCCCCTGCACCCCTGCTAAATACGGCCCTGATTTGATCTGTGAGATTATTGTATTGATATGTTTATAGCGTTAATATTACCAGGGTTGATTATAATGTATTGTGTTTATAGTGTGATATAGTTTTATCTGTTGAATATTCATGTTTATGTTTTCAGTATGTGCAACAAGAGGATATATCTGAAAGCGGGAAAAGATATATCAGATTGTCAACAAATTTTGGATTCTAATTCATAATTTTACCGACTGGTCAATTTTAGTAATTTTTTTATGAATCAATTTGTAGGTATTTTTTTTAACACATAGAAACTATAAAATTAACAGTATTTTATTGTAAGTATAAACATACATTATGCAAAAACTAAATCTGCTAATTGAAAGTCTTTCTTAAGGCCTGAAATATTATGAAAATTATTAATTAGACATTAATTAACTTACAAAAACCCTAATCAACTCTAAATGTCGTCGCTAGCCTTCGATATTTACTGGATTTAAATACGTTTCTTGCTCGATGTAGTTAGCGTATAACTGGATAATCGAGACTTTGTTTGTTATCATAACAATGGTATTAATGACGATCAAGGCTACATATAATTATATCGCCGATTTCTTGGCTCGGAGTGACGTAATTTGACTGAAATTTTCAGCATATTCTTATGTTATCTATTTTTATACGCCCACATTGAAATGTGGTCGTATATTGTCGTCGCCCCCGTCCGTCCGTCTGTCCGTCCGGCCGGCGGTCCGGCGTCCACAATTGCTTGTGGACGCTCTACAGGCTAAAGTTAATATCCGATTGACTTCAAATTTATACACAGTGTTTAAGGTCATGAGACGAAGAAGCCTATTGTTTTTCAGCGATTTCCGATAATTAGTGCCAGAGTTATGGTCCTTGATCGCTTCAAAAAATCTTGTGGACGCTCTAGAGGCCAAAGTTAATATCCGATTGACTTCAAATTTATACACAGTGTTTAAGGTCATAAGACGAAGAAGCCTATTGATTTTCGGCGATTTCCGATAATTAGTGCCAAAGTTATGGCCCTTGATCACCTCAAAAAATCTTGTGGACGCTCTAAAGGTCAAAGTTAATATCCGATTGACTTTAAATTTATACACAGTGTTTAAGGTCATAAGACAAAGAACCCTATTGATTTTCAGCGATTTCCGATAATTAGTGCCAGAGTTATGGCCCTTGATCACTTCAAAAAATCTTGTGGACGCTCTAGAGGCCAAAGTTAATATCCGATTGACTTCAAATTTATACATAGTGTTTAAGGTCATAAGACGAAAAAGCCTTTTGATTTTCAGCGATTTCCGATAATTAGTGCCAGAGTTATGGCCCTTGATCACTTCAAAAAATCTTGTGGACGCTCTAGAGGCCAAAGTTAATATCCGATTGACTTTAAATTTATACACAGTGTTTAAGGTCATAAGACGAAGACGCCTATTAATTTTCAGCGATTTTCGATAGTTAGTGCCAGAGTTATGGCCCTTGATCACCTCAAAAAATTTTGTGGACGCTCTGGACGATTGACTTTAGATTTATACACAGTGTTTAAGGTCATGAGACGAAGAAGCCTATTGATTTTCAGCGATTTCAAATAATTACTGCCAGAGTTATCTCCCTTGATAACTTCAAAAATTCTTGTGACGCTATAGAGGCCAAAGTTACTATCCGATTGACTTCAGATTGATACTTAGAGTTTAAGGTGTTGAAACGAACAAGTATTTTGATTTTCAATGAATTTAGATAACTGAACAGCTAAATCCATGATATTAAATGTTTCATGTACATACTAATTGTTAGCGTGGGGTAAAACTTTATAAAAAGCAATCAAATTCTAATGATTTTCTGATAATTACATAATGAGTTGTTACTCTTAATCAGTTTTTAGTGTATTACAAATGTTTCATTACCGAAATTAGTAAAAATATGCGACAACCCTTGTTGACTGCCCGGACGATTTAGCTGCTGTGGGCGTATGTTTCGTTGCCTGGCAACCTATCTTTTTAACTATGATAGCAAGAACGGGCAAGTCCTTATTTAATATTACTTAATGCTGCTTTAAATTTATTGAAATACTTAATTTTATGACAAACTTGTCAGATAGTTTATTATTCTTGCTTCCTATGTACTTATTGTATACAACATAAATCATAATCTGGTTAATCCTTGTTATTCACAGTGGTCTTATTCCGTTACACCCCACTATACCCTGGGTTCATCCATATGGAATTCACTTATATTCAAATTATCTGCCCTTGATTGCATCTTAAATTCTGTTTAGCATTGGCTGACTTAGTGTGCCAGGTAGATTTCGGCCAACAATATGGTGTTTGGTTTGCTTGATTACAAGAAAGTTTGCAAGAAATTTAATGTAAAAAAAGTGATGTGTGCACACAAAGAGATATTTTTGATGGGAAAGATGGTAATTATATTTTGGTTTTTATGAATTTAATGATTAAAATCTCTCCCATGGATGAACCCATGGAGTATAACGGAAAGGGATCACTGGTGATGCTGAGAATGAGACTTGGTTCAATCATACCCGGAACATCTGACACCACTTCTCATTAAGCTAACGATTATTCTTGTACCATTGTATATTTTCACCATCTCATTTATCCTGATTTCAACATTTTCATTGCATTGTATTTGAGGTAGAGGGAGACAACTGGCATATTTTGGTATAAGGTTTGGTATCGACCAGGTAGCTCTGTCTGCTGTTTGATGAATCTTCCATGTAGTTCTCTGTGTCCTATGTCGAGAATGTGATTGTGGTTTTTTTTATGAGGTTTGGCTACTGTGTGGCGAATCCTGGACGTAGCTCTCTCGCTCTCTCTCCTGTGTGGAGAATCTGTTTGTGTATTTGCTATTAGGTTTGGCTGTGGTGCAACGAAGCCTCCACGTAGCTCTCTCATGTGTTGAAAATCTGATTGCGTTTATTGCTATTAGGTTTGAAACTGACTCGCACTCTTGGGTGGAGAATCTGTTTATTTTTATGCCTATGAAATCGAAGTGCAGTGTTCTGTAAATTATTGTGAATATCATTATTCTTCTATTATTTATATTTTATTCAATCTATTTAATTTTATTTCATCGAATTTGTTGCATAATATACGTGGCTTTTTACTTTGTGTTTATAATACTTCAAGGTATAGAGATTCATCTCCACTTCGAACAAAAAGAGTTTTTATTTTGTGTGAATTTTCTATTAGCGAAGGTCTTTTAATTGAGTAAAACTTTAGTGATAAGATCTAACGGATTTGAGTCTATTACTAAATCTATCATGCAATGCTATATGGATATTTGTGTAATAATTAGGTCTCATTGATTTGAGTCCATATTAAATCGATTTTAAATGTTAATTTATTCTGTGTTGCCAATTTGATGTCTATGTAATCCAGTAAACAAATGTCTATGTAAATCCAGTAAACAAATTGATCTCCATTTATCTTAGCAAGCCTTGAAATAAGGCACCAGTTACGTAAAATGTCCGGCACAAATTAGGCTTTGTCAGACACAAAACCTGTGTTGCCTGTCTTTTGTTTTCAGCATTGATTTGTATGTGTTTTTATTGATATTATTAATATCAATTTTGTGGTTGCGTCTAAAATTTAAGGCCAGCTGCAGATTTGGTCTAGGTCTCGAGATGTAAATAGTTAGGGTCTGTGATTGTGGATTAGGGTTAGGGTTAGTGTTCGCCCTGTTTACATCCTATGACCTTGGATCAAATCTGCAGTAAACCAACCATATATATCAAGTAACCCTGCCGTTTATAACAAGTAAACCTACCATTTATACCAAGTATTAGTAAACCTACCATTTATAACAAGTAAACCTACCGTTTATAACAAGTAAACCTACCTTTATAACAAGTAAACCAACCATTTAAAACAAGTAAACCTACCATTACCATGAAAACCTAAACTTTTACACAAACTATAATTTCCGTTTATTTCATTTCTATATTTTTTATGATCATCAATAATTTTATTATGAATATGTTGCAATATTAATGGAACAATTTGTTTTTTATATTTTATTCATCAACATGACGTTTATGCTCAATATAACCTTTTGTTACATATATATATAAATATATATATATATATATATTGTTTTGTTTTTCCTGCCATGTTATATATGCTAATTGTATTGTTTGTTTTGTCTTTGTTTATGTTGAACAGTTATCCTGCATGGTCTATAAGATAGTTTTACATGTAGGATGAAATAAGGCCTATGTGCGGGGGGCCAAATAATGTACATGTTGTATCATAAGGTCTGTCATTGAGTCCAAGTGGCATGGTTTGTGATGCCCTGGTTGTTCATGGCAATGAGTAGTGTTGTCTGTCGTCTGTTCAACCTCGTGGGTTTGCTCCAGGTCCTCCGGTTTCCTCCAACTGCTAGAGACACCTACTCACAAGCGAATTATTGAAATAAAATTAAACCATATGTTAGTCCCAAAATGATCTAGTTTGTGTAGTGGACATTAAAACCCATTTCTCTCTCTCTCTGTTGTGTGGACGTTAAACCTCATTTAATTTCACATATGAGTTTATTTATTTCAGATATGATGCAATAATATGGATTTATCTCCCTTGTCATGCACCACTTGTCTTCATTAAAGTTGCAATTCCATATTTTTAAGTTATATTTTTAAAATGTATTAAAATAAAGCCCTAAAATAGATTGTATCTATAAAAAGCCCTACCTCATTAAAGAATAATCCTATTAATCCTATAATTCACTATTGCAAGTTGAGAAATTGGCAAAAATATCATTTTTAACTTAAAATTTACTTGAGGGAGGGGGGGTGACGTCCACTCAACACACACTATTTCCTTTCAGGTTGAATTTTATTGCACATGGGTTAGTAGTGGGGTGAAACCAGAGGACCCAGAGAAAACCCATGTGGTTGGACAGGCGACCCAACTCCTTGTTGCATACAAGTAAGGAATCAGAACCATGCCACAATGACAGACCTTATGACACAACGAGCATGTGTTTACAACACCCAAACCAGTTTCAAATTTACTTATAAGAGTGACGCCTAAAGCTTCAAGATATAGAGGTCCTGCCCAAAAGGTGTATAAACCAACCTGATTAAAACATAGTTCATGTTTCATTTCGTTGTTGATTGTTCAAAATTTCGTTTTACTTGTCTTCGCAACATTAGGATCTTGAAGTGTTGTTAGAAATGTGAGGAACTAGCCAATGAAATGGTCTGTTATGTCATAGGTTCAAAAGCTGCTCTTACGTCCCCTGACACATTCATCAAGTAAAATTATCAGATCTTCATGTAGTGAAGGGAGAGAGAGATGGAGTCTAACGTCCACTCAACATAAACTAGGTCATTTCTGGACTAACATATGGTTTAATTTTATTTCAATAATTCGCTTGCGCGTAGGAGTCTTTAGCAGTGGGAAGAAACCGGAGTGCCGGGAAGAAACCTACGAGGTTGAGAAGGTGCTCCTATCTCCATGCCACATACCCTCACACCAGGGCTCGAAACCACAGCCGCAAGCCAGAGGTGACCGGCCAGCAAGAGGTCGAAGCGCGGCACTCTAGACCACTAGGCCATCCCCACCCCCTGTGTAGTGAAGGTGCTCGAACGTATAAAAATTTAAATGAAATATAGATATGTATTTTAATGCGATTATTTTATAAACTTTTCTTACAAACACAGTAGTATTAAACATAGTCATTATACTTAACTTTACTGTATTGTTTTTAAAACAATAATTGTATCCTCCTCTATAATTTTTTGAGGCAGGGGGATTAAGAGGAGGAGGAGGAGGGAAGTCATGTTAGTAATATTGGTGTCAGTCATTATTACTGACAGCGCATTCTTTTTTTTGAATTGTCAGATATCTTCTCAACATCTCATATAATGACTTTTCATGGTCATTATCAGTGAAATGTTATGGCTTGTTACTTCAGTCAGTTATATATAAGGATATCTGGTGTTTGTCATGCTTGTTACACATCTCCCGTATCAATGATCTCTGTGTTAAAATTATATTGAAACGGATTTAACCAGTTATATCTCATATGTAATAATGACTGGCACCAACATTGTCCTCTTAAGTGAAAAAGAAATAATGATATGATGGTGTTATATGGGGTTTTTTTTATGATGAGGATGAATAATTATTGTATTTTAAATTAATAATATTAGAATATAAATTGGTTATATATTATAACCAAGTCAATTTATTTTACAAAATGGATTCAATAAATGTATAATCGCAACACACGTAACCTATTGGGTGTATAAAGAAAAGGTTGTTTTTAAAATAAAATCTTTTTAGGATGATTGATATTTATGTCATTTATTCGCCCTTGGGTTGGACAAAAAAAAACACTGTTTGATGTACATGCGGTCATACACTAATCTGATTAAAACACAGATAGTCTTTTTTTTCTGTGTTTCTTCGTTCAAAATTAGTTTTACTTGTCTTTACTACACTAGGATCTGGAAGAGTTGTTATATAACCCATGTGCTGGTTGATGTGAGGATTAGCCAATGAAACAGTCTGTTGCAGTGAGTTCTTGGTATACCGTGCACGGAAGTGTGGGTATCACTCTTAGAAACATCAACACTGATTGGTTTATCAAATGTCTGAACTCATAGGGTCAAAAGCTGCTCGTAGGACCCCTTGACACGTCCTCTCCCTACAACCGGTCAGATTTTCATTTGGTCGAGGCCGTCGAAAGTATAAAGATAGGCTGGCACTGCCAGGCAGGATACGCCCACATTTTTGAGAGATGGATAGAGAACAAGCAATACCGAAAGTGATTTTTCCTACATCATTAAGTCCTGTATTTCATACTGTATTGGGAGCAGCCTTTTTGTTGGTCAGTTCCAGTCTGATATTCATGAAATTCGAAGCCGACAATGATTATGGTTTGACGGTACACAACCTATAAATGTTACTTTTCGTCAAAATCGGATAAGAATTGTGACCTGTAGAGAGTCCACAACCATGATATACCATATTTTTACACTATTCGTGTACAAACGGTGACCATTTCGTCCTGCAGTTTTGGTACGATTTTCACGAAATTCGAACTCAACCTTCCTTACGGTGCAACAGTAATATAATCAGAGTTTTTTTTTAAATCAGATAATAATTGTTCGAGTGATAGACAGAGAACAAGCAATACCGAAAGTGATTTTTCCTACAATCAAAGGCCATAATTCATTAAGTTACAATTTGATATGCGCAAATATCGAAAAGAATAAAGATCTTTAGGTTATAAACAAGCATTTCAGGTTTCATCAAAATCGAATTAAAATTGTCACCTCTACAGGGTCCACAACTTTGACATACCATATTTTTACACTGTTCGCATACAAACGGCGGCCATTTTTTCTGGCAATTATGGTCCAATTTTCTCGAAATTCAAACTCAACCTTCCGTAGGGTGTAACAGTGATAGAGTCAAACGTTTTTTCAAATCGGATGATAATTGTGACCTCCAGAGGGACCATAGGCGATTTTTCGGACAATCACGGGCCATAATTCAGGAAGTTACGATCTGATATGCGCAAATATCGAAAGGAACCAAGATCTTTGGGTTATAACCATGCATTTCAAGTTTCATCAAAATCGAATTAAAATTGTGACCTCTACAGGGTCCACAACCATGATATACAATTTCTTAACAGTATTCGCGTACAAACGGCGGCCATTTTGTATGGCAATTTTGGTCCGATTTTCCCGAAATTCGAACTCAACCTTCCTTACGGTGTAACGGTAATATAATCAACCGTTTTATTAAATCGGATAATAATTGTTACCACCAGAGGTACCACAAGCTAAAATAAGGCGATTTTGCGTATAATCAGGGGCCATAATTCAGGAAGTTACGTTCCGATATGCGCAAATATCGAAAGGAACCAAGATCTTTGGGTTATAACCATGAATTTCAAGTTTCATCAAAATCGAATAAAAAATGTGACTTCTACAGGGTCCACAACCTTGATATACCATTTTTCAACAGTATTCGCGTACAAACGGCGGCCATTTTGTATGGCAATTTTGGTCCGATTTTCTCGAAATTCGAACTCAACCTTCCTTAGGGTGTAACGGTGATATAATCAAACGGTTTTTTAAATCGGATAATAATTGTGACCTCCAGAGGGACCACAAGCTAAAAAGGGTGATTTTTCGGACAATCAGGGGCCATAATTCAGGAAATTACATTCCGATAGGCGCAAATATCGAAAGGAACCAAGATCTTTGGGTTATAAACATGCATGTCAAGTTTCATCAAAATCGGTTCAAAATTGTGACCTCTATAGGGTCCACAAGCTAAAAACGTGATTTTTCGTACAATCAGGGGCCATAATCCATGAAGTTTTCATCCGATACATGCCAATATCGAAAGCAGCCGAGATCTTTTGGGGATAAACCTATATTTCAAGTTTCGTCAAAATCGGATAAGAATTGTGACCTGTAGAGGGTCCACAAACAAATTGTGGACGGACTGACGGACGGACGGACAGACGGACGGACGTCCGGACGGACAGGGGCGACGACAATATACGTCCACATAAAAATGTGGGCGTATAAAAACAAAACAAAATATAGAACTATGTTTTAACAGATTGGCCGTGCACATAAAAAGAGTAGTCCGCAATACGGGCAAAATATCTCTCATAGCGGTCTCTGTATGGAGTATGTCCTTATTTGTCTGGCCTTCGGAGCCACGGTGGCTTAGTGGGTTGGAAGTTGGCTTGCTAACTTGGCGGTCCCTTGTTAGATCCCTGCGTAGTTCGAGACAGTTCATTGGGGTTTTCCACATGGTTCCTCTTGGTCAGTGTTGTTGAACCAAGGGCCTAATAAGGGACCATGTATAGTCGTTCGAAGGAGATGAAAAAACGAAGTCCCTTGTACACATTGGCGTGCACGTAAAAGTTTCCTAGAGAGTTGGAATTGGATATAAGGGTAGGGTGTAGCATCATTGCCCGGGCCCAATTTCCCTGAGAGCACACTGTATGGTGTACGTCCCACTTCACTGACCCAGTCGTTGTAGGACATTGAACCCCCATTTCGGTTGATTTCTCTTTCTTTCTGATATCCTCCCATTATTAAAGATCACCAAAAGGTAAGTGAAATATTGAAATTAAATAATTGTACCGTATGTTCTGGAATGAACTGTTTTGTGCAAGCCTGGAAATAAGGCAAATCTCACTGACAATGTCAGGCACAGATTCAGGCTTTGTCAGGCACAAAACCTCTGGTGCCTGTCATTTTGTCCGGCACTGATTTGTCCTTTTTACTGATACTATTAAAACATGTCCGGTACTAAGTTGAAATTGTCAGGTTCTATTTCATTAGTGTCCTGACATTTTGTCACGTACATCTAAAACTGTTATTCCCAGGCCTGGTTTGGGGTTGAATGGAGGTTACCCCCCCCCCATTCCAAAAAAATATGACTAACCCTACAATGCCAAAATTTGAAATTATTTTGAAATTCATTAGGGAAACAATACAATATATTTTGAAATTCTACATTATAATCTTCGAATACCAATAGTCCCTTGTGTGAGCGTATGTGGCATGGAGATAGGGGCGCCTTCTCAACCTTGTGGGTTTCCTCCGGGCACTCCAGTTTCCTCCCACTGCTAAAGGCCCCTACGTGCAAGTGAATTATTGAAATAAAACTGAAACCATATGTTAGTCCCAAAATGACCTTGTTTGTGTCGAGTGGACGTTAAACCCAATTTCTCTCTCTCTCGAATACCGATCGATAGATCTCTCCAAATTTGATTAAAACACAGTTCTTATTTAGTTACGTTTTTTATAGTTGAAAATTTCGCTGTGTCAGTACTACACTAGGATCTGGAGGCGTTGCTATATAACACATGTGCTTTTGAAGTGAGGAACTCCCAGGACAACTGGTCAGGGGTCGGTTGCACAAAGCTCTGTTAACTTTTAACGATCCGTTAACATGGAGTAAACTAACGGGTCGTTAACTTTAACGGAGAGAAAGGTTGTTGCTGGAAGCCCCGTTAACTTTAACGGATAATGAAATTGACTTTCCAGCAACAGAAATTTAACGGACCGTTATCAAAGGACACATGAAAGATAACGATCCGTTAGTTTAACGGATCGTTAAAATAACTTAGTTTTGAACAACCGGCCCCAGATCTTCATGAAGTGTAGGCCATCGAAAGAATAAAAAAAAACCGAAACAAAATATATTTAATCAGATTTGGGCTCTCCCGGATTTTATTGATAATTTTGTTATATCGTGTTAACAAGATAATCTTATATTCAGCACATTTCAACTGAAAGAATTATTTCCCAGAGATCATTACGCCTATTATATATTTCTATTCAGTAAGTTTTGTAAGCAGGCGCGGATCCAGAGGGGGGGGGGGGTCCCCCCCCCCCTGCTCAGCTACATAAAAAAAAATAATGCCTTGCATCAATGAAATTACATCACAAAGTGATCCTACATCAGCATAAAAATGATTTCTCTGTTTAAAAAGCTCAATTTGTATGTATGCCTATGTAATTTAGAGACGATGATGGTAGATTTCCGTAACAGAAACCTGGCAAACCCCCTCCTGCAAAAATTCCTGGATCCGCACCTGGTAAGTAGCAACATTATTCCAGTCGATCCAGTGACCAGGGCCCTGTTTCGCGAAATTTTAACTAAGATAAAATCCAAGTTTTAGTAATTTGATTGGATAATATAAGATTGATTTTAGTGCTTAGCCAATCAAAATTGAAGTAGGCCCCTATCTACTAAAATTTGGATTATATCTTAAGTTAAGATTTCGAGTAACAGGACCCAGGACGTAAATCCCATTAAAAGAAATTATGACTTACTCCTGAAAATGTGAGTACTCAATTTACGATCCAAATATTCTGAAAATCGATAGGGTTCTCCCTATGAATAACCTCCCCAAGTTTTAGAAAGTTCCATCGTGAACTCTAAGACTTGTATAAGCCTATTGACTATAAGTTTTATAATTTGCAGCATCTGTGGTAGCAGACGTACCATTATAAATTGATAGCGATAGAATAAAGATGACTCGCCCAACTATAACAAATTCCCCAAACTTTAAAAAACATCTTCAAACGTTTTCAACTCCAGTTTTCAGCTTATAAAAATCTCCCGCCATTCTAAACAAGCAGAAGTCTAATTACAGGCACGTGTGTGAGTTCCATAGAATGATCAAAAAGAAGCGTGGCGCGTGTGGGGTGCTCGTGTTTACGCCTGTTAGTAATTTTATTGTAGATAAGAGAAGAGCTTGATACACACAATTATATCCACGACTTAAACCAGCGCAACTCTCGAACTCCGTCTTCTTTGTATACAAAATCTGGAGGATAAATATTTTTTATAACCGTGTAAAAACTTACGAACCTGTGTGGTATACCGGTAAAGCGTTTGTTTCATGTTCCTCAAGTGGTGTTTTGGAATTAATGGTTCTTCTACTAAGTGCGAAATGTAATAAGGAAAATAATAGAAGCCGTGTTTTAAACAGAACACTGTATATATATATATAGAATAGGCATGACATAGGAACTTTAAATTAATTTCTTTAAAATGAGCCACTTATATCCCATGGCGGGTATGTTACTCACATAAACTTCGTTAGAAACAGAACTTAAAACATCTTATCGTTGAGTTTCAAAAGGAATTGAATATTTAAATGCGAATTCCGGAAATTTTAATATTTTTTTTGTAAGACGAACTTCTGTTAAAATTAAAAATTCCATTAAGAGCGAAGATCTTAAAAGTGCGACTTTTTTAAAAAGTTGATTATGTTATTTCTACGGATTTAAAGAGTATGTTTTGTGACGGTGAATAATAAATGTTATTATCTGGAATTTATAACTTTGTAATCAGGATATAAACTGAATAATAACTGGTAAGCCCGGAAATATGCCGTGTCTAAGTATGGCATAAGTACATGGAACGCCCTGTTTCCAAATCTGGCGGGAAAATAAGTTATGTGGTGGGCCGATGATCCAAGTCTCGTGACCAAACATGGAATATGTTAATTATACATCAAGGAGAATAAAGTCTCGTGAGGGACAAAACTGACACCAGAAATTTGTTGGAAACGATGATAATTATCTTTAGGAAATATCCATCGAGAATCTAAAAAAAAAACCCAAATATTTCATATGTTTTGAAGTGCTGAAACACATATTGTAGGAGAAAAACTCTGCGTCATAAGGTTTGATTAGGAACATATTGGAGAAACAGCGGTATTTTTAATATTGAAGAATTCCTTGTGTTCATGAAAATTTTTTGTTGGAACATTTGAAATTAAGAGGAATCCTCGTTCTCTCCCGAAAATAAAGAAAGTGTTTATTGAAACGGGGAAAATAATTATTATCGAGAGGAAGGCTTGGTCTAATCTACAAGTGAAAAATATTCATTGAAACGCGGGACATATTTTAAATTGCTCCGGTGAGTTATCAGGTGGAAATTATTTATTGTAACTACGGAAATATTTACAATCGAGATGAAGCCTTGGTCAATTACCAAAGTGAAAAGTATTTACACTGAAACGAGGGAAGTATTTTAAACCAGAGGTCTGTCCCAAAAATAAGTGTTCACTGAAACGAGGAAAATATTTATAATCGAGGGCAAACTTTGGTCTATTCTTAACGTGAAAAATATTTATTGAAACGCGGGACATATTTTAAATTTAGAGGAATCCTGGTTCTGTTCCGAAATGGAAACGAGGGTGACATTTTAAAACGAGAAGAGGAATCTTGATCAGTTATCAAAGTGAACAGTTGTCAATGGTTGTTTGTGTTTAAACTAGGATTACCCCTGTATCTCGTGTTGGCGTAAAGTTGGAAGACTAATATTTATTTTTAAAATTACCAAATGACGTAAAGGCTATTAATAGCAGTGACGAGTTTTAAAAGAATGACGTCATTTGATCGTTAATACGTTTCTGTCGTACTGAAAGGTAAGTGATCATTTTATCACTAGAAATATTGTCATATATATAGGGAAAAATAAGAGCGTAGCTTCTTACTTGATAAGTGTCGATATTAATATAAGATAAATCAGCGCGTAGTCTTCCACTTCATCTTTTATAATATATTAAACATACATTATGCAAGAGCTAAATCTGCCTATTGTAGGCCTGAAATTGTATACATGTATGAATTATTAATTAGACATCAACAACTCTCGGTGTCATCGCTACACTGTTATATTTACTGGATTCGAACCCGGACTGCTTCTGCTGCTGCTGCTTAAATCAAAAAAAAAGATAATAATCGAGACCATGTTTATTATCGTACCGACTTGAGTAACGTTGATCTAGCCTAGGCCAAAAATTCTATCGCTAAATTCTCTGTTCACCGTGGATCAATTTGACTAAAATTTACAGCAAATTCTCTTTACATTATCTCGTGTTTAACTATTATAGTGAGAACTGTCAGCTCTTTATCTTTATATATTTATTTTAGGTTTAGAAGTGTAAAATGCGGAGATGTTTATTGGTTTCTGTGATACGGGTGTTGTTAACTATATTATTTATGGGGTGTTGGAGAGGCGTTACACCAGTCAGGAGAGAGAATCGATGTATGAGGCATTATTTTGTGGAAACTATCAGGCATCCCAGTAAGGACTGTGAACAGAGGGTTAGTATATTACACTATACCGCCATTACATATTATATTATACCGCCATTACATATATATTACATTATATTACATATATTATTCCGCCATTATATATCTTATACTGACATTACATATTATATCACACTATTCCGCCGTTACATATTATATTATACCACCATTACATATAGTATACTGCCATTACATATTATATTATACCGTCATTACATATATATTACATTATATTACATATTATACTATTCCGCCATTATATATATTATACTGACATTACATATTATATCACACTGTTCCGCCGTTACATATTATATTCTACCACCATTACATATAGTATACTGCCATTACATATTATATTATACCGTCATTACATATCATTACATATCATATTAAATCTAGAATTTAATTTGCAGAAGGAAAAATGTTGATACTTTGAGCTAATTAACTCGCCCAGATGCAAATTCCGATCAGTGTGTTGCTACCATATTGTACCCACGTCGTGTCTTATCCACGGCTACAATTATTACACTATTCGAGGCTTTGCGCTACATATCACATCAGTACATATCACCACAGCTGTCATGGAAATAAGTTCTTATGTTACAAATAGTGAAGAGTAGAACACTGAAATCTTAATCTGATCTTACCCAACAGTTTTTCTGTATTTTGGCGAAGTAGTTGGGTTTAATCAAATCATATGATTATACAGTGAGGTTAATTAATCTATGTACAATACAGTTTGGGGGCAGTGTAATTACAGAAGTAACAAACCAGTATGTTTTTGTTGTCAATGACTACAAAACTTGCTCAACGAAAAAACCTTAGAACGATCCACTCCCGCGGCTGAAAAGCAAAACGGGAAACATCAATAGTCGAACCATTTCCAATCAATGTGCCTATCCGATATCCATTACCAATCTACATGTATTGTCAACATTCTTCCGTGCAGAGTTCTCCGCGGATTTTATTTCTAAAATTTGCAGCTGCATACATATCGAAATTCGGAAATTTTCGAACTCAATTAGCGCCATCTGCGCCCGTCTACCCGTCGTCTGTTAGGAAGATATGGCTAACCTTCTTCCAGCTAGAGGTCTTGCCATTTTTTTTTCAAACATTTCAGTAACTAGTTATTCGATATTTAAGAATGATTGACATTCGGAATTTTTTGACCACAACATATTCACGTTTAGGTCTAAAAATTATGGCCAACTGTAGATTTGGTTAAAGAGGGGGTGGCGGTGCTAGGGAAGCCCCCCCCCCCCCCACACACACACAAAAACATCGATTTAGCCCCCCCCCCCAGCCAATAAATTCAGTAGCCCCACCAAACATTTTGAGCTGGTTAAAGGCCCGGGTCAGAGGTCACGGGATGTAAACAGAATTATGTGGCTCTATCATGTATTTACAGTGGCCTTATGAGTAAGGCGGTGGCTAGCTGACCACACGATCTCGGGATTTTCTAGCCCGATTTTCCTTGCCAGTGGTGAATGACGGACATAGTCTAGCCCTTGCCAGTGGTGCATGACGGACATAGTCTAGTGGTGCGTGACGGAGGGCCTGGTAAGGAAAGGCTACTATTTGCTCAAATAAGACACACTCGGCAAACCTCGTAAGATTTCGGACAATCTAAACTCGGCTGTATGATGAATTCCGCCATATTGGAACTACTTTAAAGGTCCCGGATGAAACATGGCTGCGCCCATTCCAAAAAACAAGTTGGCGACCTATTTGGCTAGCGACCTATTCGACCGATCCAGCTGTAAGATAATGACGAAATTACACTTCTATTCTGAGCTGAAGGAATGGATAAAAAATAATATATTCTACTTTCATTTGATAGACGTAAAGTTGGATTTTATTGGTTGATAAATAGAGACTGTTGTCTTTACTCTAAATAGGTTTCCAACGAACAAGTTGCAGCTCGATCGGTCGAATAGGTCGCTAGCCGAATAGGTTCCCAATTTGTGTAATAGCGTCAAGTTTTCCTGTTAAAGTAAACCGGTAGCCGCATCGCAAATGTATGGGCGTAGGTACATATCACTTACTGTCATACATCCGAGACTAGATGTAGTTTACGGAATCTGTCGAGATTAGCCGAGTGAGATAAGACAAAGAACCGATGTCCAGTGACCACTGTAATCAAATTACACGCCACAGTCAGGGCAACAACTCTCATCGCAACATATGTTTATCTCCAATACATCAAACCGATGAGGAAAGAAATTTGGATTTATTGTTCATTCCGAACGACTACACACAAACGAGCACGCGATTAGAGCCTTGCACATTAAGTAGTAATAATTCTTGGTAAAATCAGGAAAAATAAAACGAGATTTTTATTTCATTACACTTCCAAAGTAGCATGAAATTCGAGGTTATCGTTCATTCCGAACGACTAGACACAAACGAGTACGAAATTAGAGTCTTGACACATAAAGTCAGGCTACCATAGATATAAGAATTATTATATGTTTATCTAATAATGGCGATTACAAATCACGAGACATAAAACCCTATTCTATTCTGCCCCATTACATTTCCAATGCAGAATAAGATTCGGATTTATAGTTCATTCCGAGCGACTAGACACAAACGAGGTGAAGATTAGAGTCTAAGACATACTCTAGTAATAATTCTTGGTAAAGTCAAGTAAGACGACGTTAATGTGTGTAATTCAGACAGAGTTTTTACTGAGAGGTTTCTGTCTTATCTCATCATTCAATCAACTTCATTATTGATAAGAAACCATTTTACAGTCTGTGGTTAATCTTAGTTTGAACAATAAAACTCGTCAATTGTGATCTACTGTATTGGAGATAGCAGGAGACATTGGGTCAGTTGTAGTATAATGTATTGTGGGCGTCAGGGTTTCCGCTCGTGGGTTTGGGCACGGATAGTCTCCCATGAAAAGGGCGGCTCGAAGACTTTCCAGAAAACCGAGGTCCCGTGCACAAGTTGACAGGCACGTAACAGAGACCTTAAAATGAAATGAAATGGGGTTAATGTCCCACTTTCTGCTCCTAACCTGGGCTAATGAAGACAGACATACGTCACATACTGTGCTATGAGGAAATTTTGCCCGGGCAGCGGCGCTACGGCCTACTCTTATATCGAATCCCAACTGCCAAAGGATCTTTTACGCCAATGTGTATACGGGACCTTGGTTTTTCCGTCCCATCTGAACGACTAGACAGCTGTCCTTGCCAGGCCCTCCGTCCGGCATCACCGACAAGAAGAGACCATGCCGGAAAACTGTATGAACTCTCTTGGCCAATGCAGGGATTGAACACCCGACCTCCAGGCTATAGCGAGCCAGCGTCCCATCCACTTAGCCACGTGATCCCATGAACGAGTAGGTGACAACGCCGCTGTCTGGGCAAAATGTCCCTTATTCGCCCCGTTGGTGCAGACAACTGGACGTTAAATCCAATTTCATTTACGATGTTTACACGTCTATTTGAGGGATGCCCGTGTTGATGACGTTTGTTGCATTTACAACCTCGTGGGTTTTCTCTAGGTCCCCACCCCCACACTGCTAAAGACCCCCACAGCAAATTATTGAAATAAAATAGAACCATGGGTTAGTCCCGAAATGACCTAGTTTGTGTTTTGTGTCGAGTGGACGTTAACACCCCTCTCTCTTCTCTCTCTCTCTCTCTCTCTCTCTCTCTCTCTCTGATGACGTTTGTTTCGGGTGTGTACTGTTGGCGATAGTTGCTGTCCCTGTGGGAATATCGGGAATCGTAGACGGCGCTGTTAGCCATCAAACTGTGGGAGGATGAATTCTTAGCATTCGTTTGGCTTCTTAAAGCAATTCAGATGTGTTTATCGTCACATCTGGTAAGCTTCTAAGATCTGGTACCAGAAGTCCCAGGAGAACATCCGACTAAATTCCACATCTTAACAACCTCTTCTATGACTAACACCGAGAATCGCACATGCACGTGCATGGCCCCCAAAATCCCAGTTGACTTGATATCTACTAATCTTACCGACGTAAAGAAATATTTGTAAACAAACAAGCACGTGTTTCGCCAGATTCAGCCTCGTTTTACCTGATCAAATCCCCGTAACCGACTTGAAAGCATGGTGCACACTACCCAGCATACATGCACATGTATTCATTTGGGACGTTCTTCAAATGTAGGCCTACATGTAGACCTAACAGAAATCTTATGGTCTAGAATAAAAAACGCACATTTCATAATAAGAATATAATAAACCGACAAATAAGTTAACTTTAACAATTATCAATTATACGTTTATTTGATTAACGAAGAGTTGGATGTCCGAATGGTAAGCACGTGCGCTCTGTATCATAAAGTCTGTCATTCAGTCAGCTGGCATGGTTTCGATTCCCCGGTTGTACATGACAAGTAGTAGGAGTCGCCTGTACAACCTCGTGGGTTTTCTCAATGACATACGAAACTGAAAACACACACGGAGCTAGTTGACGGCCATTTTAACTCCGACGTGGTTTATTTTAGTCGTAAATACTAGAAATTATACGTCGGGAATTTGGAGATGTTTTTACTTCGCTTCCCTTTTTATATTTTCTAAATAATTGAAAATGCTTATGAGTGACACTATCGTCTGGGACTTCCTTTGAATTCACGTTGTGATGATATGATCAATTAACACTTTTTACCTTAACTATATATTTATATCTTTTTTAATATTCATAATACATGTACAGCGGTTATATACAGGAAACTGCACACGCAGCTATGGCATTAAGTATAAGCTAAATATAAGTTCTCTTTCCCCAAGTAGATTACGATTTACATCATTCCCTGTGCCCCACCATTTCGTTCGAACTCTAGCTGGCCGGTCACCTCTGGCTTGCGGCTGTGGTTTCGAGCCCTGTTGTGAGCGTATGTGGCATGGAGATAGGGGCGCCTTCTCAACCTCGTGGGTTTCCTCCGGGCACTCCGGTTTCCTCCCACTGCTAAAGACCCCTACGCGCAAGCGAATTATTGAAATAAAATTAAAACCATATGTTAGTCCCGAAATGACCCAGTTTGTGTTGAGTGGACGTTAAACCCTATTTCTCTCTCTCTCCCACCATTTCGTTGGACAATTTTACTGACGGAGACCCCTCAACATCGTATGGCTCTCCTACGACTTAACGGGGTGGTCTAATCCAAGTGGTGTCTAAATGATGTCCGAATGATGTCTGCTTCCCAGCCCCTCAGCCGAGTAATTCCCAGGTTTAGATGGAGTCTGTCTATGTATGGAGTGGAATTTTTAGATGGGGTCTGTTGAATTCCCAGTTTAGATTGAGTCAGTTTATATGAAGTGGAATTCCCAATTTTTGATGGGGTCGGGTTATATGGAGAGGAATCCCTTGTCTTGTTAGACAGTTAAGGAGCTATGTGTAACTAAGCCCTGGTGCCATAGGCAACTTATTATGGTCTTTTCACCGAGTCTAAGTGCTATAAGCAAATGATTTCCGCCTTTCTACAAAGTCATAGGGAAATGATTCCCGCCTTCCCATGGAACCATAGCGCCATAGGGAAATGATTGCCGCTTTTCCACGGAACCATAGCGCCATAGGGAAATGATTACCGCTTTTCCACGGAACCATAGCGCCATAGGGAAATGATTGCCGCCTTTCCACGGAACCATAGCGCCATGGAGCCAAAACGCCAGGGGAAATCATTCCCACCTTTCCAAGCAGTTATTGGGGTCGTCATCAACGAATTTTAATTAAATAAAATGTTTATTCAATCGAAAGTCAAATTGGTTAGGATGTAACGATATTATGGTTAGAATGGTCAAGATGTTGTGCCACCCGCAGCGGTTCTACCACACCTTCTGGTATTCCAGTCATTTGCTGACGTAGTTTTATATTTAACTTTACAGCATACCCGACAAAAACAACAGATCTGTATAGACTGTTGTCTTATAGTTTGGTTTATGTGGCAATCCATAAATCTAAATGTATTTTATGATAGACCCATGTCGGAGATGAAACCAAGATATATTTTATCATGTAAATTGTTTGATTTCAAAACCACATAAACAAAATGGCTGGCTAACGAAAATAGGCTCCAAGATCTGGCAAAATATGCAAATAGGAATTCTTCAAATGCCTTCTAATATTCTACAAAATCGTGGCTCAGTAAGTAAGACGCTGGCTCGCTAACCTGGAGGTCTCGTGTTCTATCCGAGAAAGTTCACCGGGATTTCCCGGTCAGTCCAGCTGGGGACAACGTATAGTTGTTCGGATGGAACAAAAAACAAGGTCCCGTGTACACATTATCGTGACCTCGAAGTTAGCCAGACAACGTCCTAACACCGAGCCACCGTGGCTGCCCTGAAATATATACCATTCGAGTCTTGCTTGTATCGTCTACCCATACTCGTGGGTTCCCACAAACTGCAAAAGACTCCTATGTGTGGGCGAATTATTGGGGTATAATCAAACCATATGTTAGTCCCGCCGAAATGGCCTAGTTTATGTCTAGTGGATGTTTAACCCCATATTCCCCCCCTCTCTCTCTCTTTCTCTCTCTCTCTCTCTCTCTCTCTCTCTTCTCTCTCGCTCTCTCTCCCTCTCTCTACCTCTCGCCTTTTATCACACATGAAGTTTATCGCCCATATAACCGTATTATAATAATTATAGTTTTTACCTTTTTATTATTTTTTTTTCAGAATGTTTTGTTAGCCAGGTGTGAAGGACATTGTAATAAATCAAAGACATTACCCCGAGTTTCATTCTCCCCAATTTTATATCGTCCCTTCAAATATTCCTGTTCGTGTTGTCGCGATAATTTATCAATTATGAAAGCTGTATCATTAAAGTGTAAAAACAGGGACCGGGTGTTCGCGACTTATAGATATATACTCAAGTGTTCATGTGAATATTGTGGCTATGGCAACGGATATGGATAAATAATGTCATCAAAAAACTAGTTTAACACACCGAAATGACGTCATGGAGAAAATGTTGGAATTAATGATTTAAAAAACTGAAACGACGTCATGAAGCAAATGTTGGATTACCTTTTTAAATAACCGAAAGGACGTCATAAAGCAAATGTTGCATTTTAGAACAGAAATGACTTTGTGAAAAAAATGTTGGATTTTATAGTTCAAAACACCGAAATGACGTCATGAAAAAAATGTTGGATTTAATGTTTTAAAAAGCTGAAATGACGTCATGAAGCAAATGTTGGATTACACCGAAATGACACATTTACTATTTTAAATAAACGAAATGACGCCATGATTTGATTGTTGGATTTCCTAATTTAAAGACGCCATGATGTAAATGTTGGATTTCCTAATTCAAAGAACCTTAATGGCACGGATGTGTTGGTGATATCTAACCCAACTTAATATGTAGGCTATGTTATCGTGTGTTGGATGTGTTGGTGATATCTGACCCAACTTTATATATTATGACGTATGTTATGGTGATATTGTTTTAGACATGGATGTTATCGTATTATGATTGTGTTGGTGATATTTCACGTAACTTTATAATGACGTATGTTATCGTGTTTCAGTTGTCTTGGTGATATTGTTGTAGAATGACGTATGTTATCGTTTTTCAGTTGTCTTGGTGATATTGTTGTATACCTGTTATCGTGTAATGCTTGTATTGTTCTATATATTTATATATTCTTGTATAATTGTGGTATTTGTGTAGTAGTGGACCTAAGTGGTCATGAATTTGAGCATGTGGGGGTGGGGCTGCTTGGAGCTACTGTCGAGTTTGGCGTGAAGTCTGGGGGCTTATTCGAAAATTTACTAAAATCCGAAGCTGTAAGACAATATTTCTGCTCATTTTCTTGTATAATATTAGAATGAAGCGAGTTAAAACCATGGCAATGCTTAGCGTTTTGTTTGTTGTTTCGGCATTATTTCAATAAATAATAAATGCTGCAGAACAATATGCCCCACCTCACCCACCTTATGGATACGTGCCCGAGACGCTGTTTGATATTTGATTGTGTAAAATATCATTTCTGGGGCCTGTTTCACGAAATTATAACTAAGAAATTTTAATTTGGCCAGGTAACTAACCAATTGTGTAAAAATCACGTGACCGCGTTTTGTCATTTTTTGTCTAATCTATAACTTAACTTATTATCATAAACATACAAAACTACCACACGGTGGGTGATTGGTCGAATCGTTTAACGCATGCGCATTAGATCATAAGGTCTGCCATTTGGTCCACTCGGCAATCCTTGACAGATTCCGGTACCTACATCTAGTCCGGCATATTGGAATTACTTTAAAGGTCCCGGATGAAACATTGATGCGCCCATGGTGTCTTGGAACTACTTCAAAGGTCCCGGATGAAACATGGCTGCGCCCATGGTGTCTTGTTTGTTTGTAATAGCGTCCTGTTAAAGTAAACCGGTAGCCGCATCGCAAATGCATGGGCGTAGGTACATATCACTTACTGCCATACAGCCGAGACTAGATGTAGGTTGCGGAATCTGTCGAGATTTGCCGAGTGCCATTCGGTCAAATGACGTACGTTACAAAAAGTAGCGTCACCTGTCCAACCTCGCGGGTTTTCTCCAGGTCCTCTGGTTTCTTCAAATAGCTATAGACCCCTCCCTACACGCAGGCGAATTATTGAAATAAAATTGAAGCAGATGTTAGTCCCGAAATAAACCTCCCTCTCTCTCTCTCTCTCTCTCTCTCTCTCTCTCTAAATTCCAATTTCATTTGTGATTTTAAAATTTGAAACCTAATTAAATATAAACGATGTTCACATGTTCGATGTTTCACAGGGGTTTTAAAATCACATTAAAAATGCATTATTAATTAATATGAGTTGTCTGTGCAGACGACGACAGTAGGGGGTCGATGTGTTAATGACTTGCTATAGGTGGGCAAGTAATTTACCGGGATAATTATATCCTACCCTAATGATGTATATTAACTAGAGCTCTGTATCGAGGACATCCAGTCGCATGTATTAATTTTATTTTATAAACTTTCAACTTCTAGCTATTGAATTAACATGCTTAGTGGGTTCTGTGTGTGTGTGTGTGTGAGTGAGAGAGAGAGAGAGGGGGGGGGGTAACGTCCACTTGATACAAGAGTAGGAAGTCTGGATTAACACAGGGTTCAAATATATTTCAATAATTCGCCGAGAAAACCCATGAAGTTGGGCATGCGACCCTACTTCTTGTCACGTACAACCGGGGAATAGAAATCAAAGAATTAATAGTGAGCTTTGTATAGAGTCGTAACTCTGAGTAGCAATATATTAAAGGAATGAGAGGCTGTGTTTTGAATTTGAAGGCCTCGTACTCAATTGGTGGCCCTTTCGTCTCCCTTTTGGAGTCTACAAATGGTATATTTTAACACGTGGCACGTGCTATTAGGGACATATTTGCCCAGACAGCGGCATACTCTTCATATCAAATTAATGTTAGGGTCAGGGGTTCTTCTAGGAGCACACCAACCTCGGGTTTTGGTCCCTCCGCCCTGCAGCACTGACAAGTGAAAGCCACGTCAGACAAATCCGAGTCCCAGAAACTTTCTCGACCACTAGATAACCCGAAGCGTATGCGCGGGAATGCAATCACTCGATCACAGAGAGTGAAAAATGCCTTGAGAGGAGAAAGGGCTGACTTAAGGGATTATTATTTTATTCTACCACCCTGCTGTAACCCTACCTTGGCTACCTCTTTTAATTGTTAAGTCCTTTATAGTACGCAACCTCCCAGACTAAGCCATATCTAGACAACCACCCTGATTGAACCCTATTTAGGCCACCTCCATGACTAAGCCTTATCCAGACCACCTCCCTGACTAAGCCCTATCTAGACAACCTTCCCGATTGAACGCTATCTGGACTATGACGAATTATGTATGTTGTGTATTTTATTATCATATTAAAACCTTTTAAGTTTCCCTAATCTTGTTTTTATTTTAAAAGATCCCTTGTAAGTAGGAATTCGATATAATGGAGAGGGGAATACGCCATACAGTGTGCTATGAGGGAAATTTTGAGTGGACAGTGGCACTATTGGCAACTCCTGTATCAAATTCCAACCCCTAAGGGATCTTTTAAGTGCATTCTAATATGCACGATGGGCCTCGGTTTTCCTTCCCACCCGAACGATTAGACAGCTGTCCTTGTCATGTCCTCCGTCTTGCACCGATGAACTTTCTCGGCCAAAATCGGGATCGAACCCGCGACCTTAAAGCTAGCGAGCCAGCATCTTACTCACTTTGTACCCAACGAGAGAGAGGTTTGGTTAAACGACCACTCGACGCAAACTAGGTCAATACGGGACATACATATGTTCAATTTTATTTCAATAAGTCGCTTGCGCGTATAGGGGCCTGTAGCAGTGGGCGGTAACCCGGGGAAAACCCATGAGGCGGGTCAGGCGATCCTACTTCTTGTCACGTATAAGATAGGAATCGACACCACGCCACCTGAATCAATGAAAGACCGTATGAGGAAATGTACATGCATCCCCCCCCCCTTTCCTTCCAACACCATCATCTACAAATGCGCTGTCTCTAATATGACGACCAATGGCAATGGAAGTGCCAAAGAACTGTCGCCGGAAACACGGTGCTATATTCTGTAAGTTTGGTTTTTTTCTAACACTATTTCTTCAGTAAATAATTTACATAATATAAATATAATATATATAAATCTGGGATCTGAAAACAAGCCGGGGCTTATATAAATTCATCTCAAGTTGTTGTATATACCGGTGATTCTTTTTATAAAATTGTTACATGTTGGGTTTCTTTTATCGCAAATATTTGGCAGATAAAATATTCCAGTTAGCGGGAAAAAACTAAGATTTTGTTTCATATATAAATTATGATCCATTTTGGCGGAAAAAATGTACTCAGGATATCTTAGTGTAAACCAATCTGATTAAAACACAGATCCTATTTCGTTTCGTTTTTATAGTTCAAAATTTCGTTTTACTTGTTTTTAATACACTAGAATCTGGAAGAGTTGTTATATAACAGGTGTTCTGGATAGAATGAGGCATTAGCCAATAAAACTGTATCTTACGACGTTTGCATGGCGTGTCAAGCACGGAACTATGGGGAAAACCACTAGTAACATCAATCCTGATTTGTTAATCAAATCTCTGACATCATAGGGTCAAACACCGCTCGTATGACAGCTGACGTGACTTATCGCGACAATCGGTCATATCTTCATGTAGTGTAAGCCATTGAAAGCATAAAAAAAGGAAACGAAATATAGAGGATATTTGTCGTTTTAGAGTGAATAACATATTTTATTTCATCGAGAAGCAAGAAAACATATATTTTCAAGAATGCGTAGCATGAGTGAAAATATAAACGTTTTCTTGCTTAGAGATGAAATAAAATATGTTATTCACGACAAAACGACAAATGTTCTATATATTTTATGATTTTACAATCATTGTAGGTAAAACAACATGGACGACTTTGTCCGCCAGTGGAATAACACTTTTATTTCACTGATAAAACGCGGTATTCCACTACTGATCATAAAATATAGATCTATATTTGAATCAGATGGTATGTGTGTCTGAATGTATTCTAATATAAAAACAATGTTGTTAACGTTAATGGGTGGTAGTTGTCTGTCTTAAAGAAATTAGCTGCCAGTCTTTACGACCCGCAATTAAAATAATCAAATAATTTAAGTGAGAGAGATTTTACAGTGATTTCTGCGAGAAAAATCATAAATTACTTTGTTATCAGAAGGAGTTTATCGTGTGTAGAGTAAATTTGTCTGGTTTGTTTTTATCATGTTTATGGTTTGTTAGAGAATTAGATATTGGTGGCATGATAACACGTTGTGACACTTTTAATGGCCGGCTATAAAACACAAAAACACATCATATAGCATCATAGACATTGTTATGGTTTACAGGATCTATTTGGGAGGTGCATTAACTGTCTAGTCGTTCGGATGAGACGAAAACCGAGTTCCCATGTATACATTGGCGTGTACAAAATTTCCCTCGTAACACACTGTATGGCGTATATCCGTCTTCATTTGCCTAGTTTAGGAGCAGTTAAGCGTTAAACCCCATTTCATTTGGAAGGTGTATACGATGCTGGATTTCAGAGCTAGCGACAGCGACATTCGGGCCTGGGACAAGCAACTCAGCAAAAAGTTTTAAAAGATACATAGTCTCACTTGGCGTATATCTGTGGTAACGGGAGTTGACTTTTCAACAATAAAGAAGCAAACTGACAGAATATGATTTTAATCACACCCACGCTGCACATTCAAACAAGTCACCGGTTTTCTTCTGTTTTACGATCAAGTCACAGTGTATTTATATTACTTTATGCCATCCAATGCTTTTAAAAAATTACTCATATTAACTCCGAGCCCCAGTTACGCTCCGGGTTCCCTGGATAAATATCCCAGCTACCCTCTGTCGGATTTTGATGAAGGGGGGACACAGACTATTCCCCTCATCCATCCTATTGACTAGATGAAGATAAATATAAAGGTGTGTTTTAGGACCCCTTGTTCGTGATACCTTAGGCTTCTGACTTCAAAACTGGGCTCACCTGTTTGATTTATCGAAAGATTTCCCCGGTGGGTATGGGGGGGGGGGGCAGATATCAGATCCCGAGAGAAGTTTTCATAATTGTTATATTGTTCACTTTTGTAAATACTATACTTATTCATGTAAAACGATATTTTAATGTATATACGTATATCTAGTCAGATGTTCGACTCGTCTATACCGATATGGTGTTAATCCTATAAACAATAGAGTTAATTAGAATTGTTTAATTAATAGGATTATCCACCTTGAGATGTAGAGTGTACATGTAGTAGGTAGCAACCCGGGAAGGTTGTTTATGAGTTGGTAACAAGTTTCTATAGTTTTAACTTGACAGCGTGGGATATATAAATCCAAGAAACTTGTCTACTAACCATAAACTTATTAGAGCCTTACCAGTTGTTCCTACTTTTAGTTCCAGCCCCGTATAGTATAGAGACTGATTATTAGACAGAGATCGTCCCTATATTATAATGAATGACTTTGAACGCTGTACTGTAAATGAACCGCAGCCCCCAGCTTTTCTACCGATCGTAAATCTTCTGTGGAATACAAACACTAAGACACCCCTCTCCCTCCCCACTTGATACAAACCCCTACTTTTCCATTGGATACCATTTGTACAGTAACCCCACTCCCACTGTATACTCTCCCCCACTGTTTCTACTGGATACCCTCCCACGCTGTTTATACTGGATAACATCCCCACTGTTTCTAATGGATACCCTCCCTCACTGTTTCTACTGGCTACCACCCCCACTGTTTCTACTGGATACCATCCCCCACTGTTTCTACTGGATACCATCCCTCACTGTTTCTACTGGATACCATCCCTCACTAATTCTCCATTGATTATACTGGCTACCATCCTGACTGTTCTACAATATACCATCCTGTCCAAGAGCGGATCCAGGATTTTAAGAAAGACAGGGCATGCTGTTCCACTGGGGAGTGCGAAGCCCGGCCCTCGATGGGCGGACTGACGGGCAATCAACCAAGTCACAAAATTACGATTTCCAACCTTAGCTATTTTTGTTCTCCTTTTCTCGCGAGAATATATGGAGCTAAAAATTGTTTGCCACCACGAAAAATAGAGGGCTCCGCTCTGGATCCGCGCCTGCTGCCTGTCTACTGGATACCAATCCCTACTGTTACACTGGCGACCACCCCACTGTTCTACAGCAACCCCACCCCTACTGCTCTACTGGATACCATCACATAGGCCTACTGATTCTACTGGATACCATCCCCACAGACTCTACTGGATACCATCTTGATTGTCTACTGGATACCATTCTAATGGGACTACATGATGCCACCCCAGGGCCATACTGGTTTTACTGAGACCATGTCCCACTGGTTCTACTGGATAGGGTGAGGGTTAAACCTCATTTCATTCTACCACCACCACCTGTTTCTACTGGATACCAACCTCTGGTGTTCTACCAACAGGATAATTTGATTCGATATCAGGGTTTATTTAAAAACTCACAGCACAAGCGTTATTTCTCTTTTAACATGTCTTTCTCAATAAAAACCTAATCATAAAGCAAAAGAGAGAGAGGAATGGGGTTTAACGTCCACTTGACACAAACTAGGTTATTTGGGGACTAACGTATGGTTTCATTTTATTTCAATAATTCGCTTGCAAGTAGGGGTCTTTAGCAGTGGGAAGAAACTGTAGTTCCCGGAGGAAACCCACGAGGTTGAAAAGGCGCCCCTATCTCCATGCCACATACGCTCGCACCAGGTCAGAGGTGACCGGCCAGCTAGAGGTCGAAGCGCGGCACTCTAGACCACTAGGCCATCCCAACCCCCCCCCCCTAATCATAAAGCAAAATGACTAAAAGATATAATTATTTCAATGTTCTTTAGTTTATACGTCTGGGTATCAAGGTGACTAAGTGGGTAAGATGCTGGTTCTCTAGCCTGGATGTCTGGTGTGCATTGGCCAAGATAGTTAATCCCGATTTCGTTCATATGCCTCACTAAAATTATAGTCGTAGCATTAAACTAGTATTTGTATGTATGGAAAGGGCTTTTCAAGTTTTTGAAACTTGTGCTCAATCCTTTTGATATTTCTCAATAAAATATGTTAAACCAACGATAACAAAAATGTAAAAGTTATATTTATTATTGATATTTAATTTAATTGCATAACAATAACATTGGATATATTTGCATAGATTTAAGGTAACATCTGAGAATAAGTTAGACCAATACAACACTTTCTCTAAATCACATAGATTTATCTACTTTCTGACTTTGAATTAAAATACAGTTTGTTTGTTAAAACATAGCAAAAATTACATATAAATGATTTTTTTATATATTTCAATTGGGTTTTTAGAAATAAATACAATTTCTGTCATTGTGGACAGAGATGTAAAAATATAAAAAAAAAATGGTAAACATTGTCTAGGGCTTGTCATAAACAGGACTGTCCCATTCTTAGCACACAGGGGTGTGTGTGGAGATGGCGTGTCAAAGAGTCAACCGATGTGGTTTCGATTCCCCGGCTGTACGTGACAACGAGAAGAATCGTCTGCCCAACCTAGTATCCTATCTGTGGGTTCTCCGCTTTCCTCCCACTGCTACAGACCCATACACACAAGTGAAAAGTGAATTATTAAACTATACGTTAGTCCCGAAACGACCTAGTTTGTGTTGATCGGACGTTAAACCCCATTTCTCTGTCTGGGAAAACAAGACATAATGTAAGGGAGAGAACTCTTATAAATGTGGATTTGTGATTATGAGAATAGTATCTGATGTAATAGAAATAGTAAGCTTCCCTTTCCCTGTTAATCTCATATTTGGTATTGTACTCTGACTAAAAACTACTACATTATATATATATTATATATTATATGTCAGGTTTCAGACCACTATTATCATATTCTATACATCAGGGTTTAAGACCAATACATTCACAATAAAAAACAGAGCTCAGACCACTATTATATATCAGAGTTCAGACCACTACAGTAATAATATACATCAGGGTTCAGGGTACTATCATAATATATATTATACATCAGGCCCTAATTTCACAAAGCGTTCTCAGACTTAAGTTGAGAATTTACTCAACTTTCAATCACTGTTTATAAGAAATATCTTTGATCCAGAAACACAAAACTTTGCATACAGTTTCATATTCAGGTATTTGATACATTAAAACAACAAAAGTTTTATAAAGGGCTATATTTTAGTTACAATAAGGCGAACAATTTTGAGTAAATTCTTGACTTAAGTCTGAGCATGCTTTGTGAACTCGGGCCAGGAATCAGACCACTACTGTTTTGATATTATAAGCGACAAAGGTTATTTGAGAACCAGAATATTGTTTAATATAGGGCCTTATAAAGAAATATTTAAAGCCTATTTATTTTTTTAAAAAATCACTGGCCGTAAATGAAATAGTTTTTGGTTATTATGATTAAAAGCTAAAACATGCATTGATCCCATTCCAAAATATTAGCAAAAATACAATTTTACACATTTTCAAAACAAAACAAACAAATAGACAGAGATTTAATGTAAACAACAATAAAGATCAGTTCCTTCTTTATAACGAAAAATAAAATCAACAATTAACTTCATTATAAACCATGGTGCTCAAAATATTTCAATTCAATTATTTTTCAGTTTCAGCGATTCATTGACAAGATTTTTGGTATTCGTTGAATTTGTGATTCGAATTAACAAGATTTTAGGCATTTGTTGATTTTATTAAAACTACTGAAAACTTCTTATTAAAATTACTGGAATTTGATCAGTTTTTGGTCTCCAATATTGAAATGAGTTTATTCACAAAAAATAGGTTGCCAGGCAACAAAACATACGCCCACACAATCTGTTTCACAGAGAATTACTTAGGAATTAACTCTGTAACAGATGAGTGCCCATAGCACGTGCGTTGACTGCAGTCATTGGCTCAAAGGCTCGTGCAATGTTTACTTAACACCTAACTGCTTCGGGCAAAATGACGCATTTTACTCATTTTAATACCCATTTACACTTAATAGGAAATATTTTTTAACTTCAATTACTTCAAACGTCTTTATTTATTTTTCTGTTACCTCAAAAAATTGTTTGAGAATTTAATTTGTCGGAGTAAAAAAGTTAATATGCCGTACTTATTAAGCCTCGTCGATGTCATGCTTATCAGTGATTGTAGCGGCCAAGCGAATATTCACTGCGGGATCAGTTTGACGCCCACACAGCAGCCAAATCGTCCAGGCAGTCAACAATAGTTGTCGCATATTTAGGAATTATCAGAAAATCATTAGAATTTGTTTGGTTTTTATAATCAAAGGTTTTTTTTTAAATCAGATAATAATTGTGACCTCCAGAGGGACCACAAGCTAAAAAGGGTGATTTTTCCTACAATCAGGGGACATAATTCAGGAAGTAATGACCCGATGGGCGCAAATATCGAAAGGAACCAAGATCTTTGGGTTATAAACATACATGTCAAGTTCCATCAAAATCGATTCAAAATTGTGACCTCTATAGGGTCCACAACCTTGATATAACATATTTTCACGTACAAACGGCGGCCATTTTGTCCGTCAATTCTAGTCCGATTTTCACATAATTCAATCTCTCTCTTCATTACCATGTAACGGTCATATAGTCAAACGTTTTTTTAAATCGGATAATAATTTTGACCTCCAGAGGGACCAAAAGCTAACAAAAACGATTTTTCAGACAATTCGGGGACATAATTCAGGAAGTTATGATCCAATGGGCGCAAATATCGAAAGGAACCAAGATCTTTGGGTTATAAACATACATGTCAAGTTTCATCAAAATATGTTCAAAATTGTGACCTCTATAAGGTCCACAACCTTTATATAACTTATTTTCACACTATTCGCGTACAAATGGCGGCCATTTTGTCCGTCAATTTTGGTCTGTTTTTCACAAAATTCAAACTCAACCTTCATAACCACGGAATGGTGATATAATCAAACATGAAAATGTGGGCGTATAAAAAAGAAAAAGTTATAGAAGATATATTAATGTGAAAGATTCATAATTTCTGAAATCTCAAAATGATCATGAAATAGACCGTTCTCCTCCGACTGGGCTACTGGAGACGAGCATACCCCAGGCCCATACAGTATGCCATGAGGAAATTTGCCCGGGCAGCGGCACTACAGGCTACTCTTTTATATCGAATTGCAACTGCCAAGGGATCTTTTACGTGCATCCCAAAATGTACACAGGACCTCTGTTTTTCATCCAATCCAAAGGACTAGACAGCTGTCCTTGTCAGTCCTTCTGTCCAGCACAAAATGTACCAAAATTCGTTAATAGATTTATCAATGATTCGAATAATATTTTACGTATCTGAATAAAAATATTTCATTGTGCTTCTTACTACTAAAATAAACAGATACCAACGTACAAATACCATTGACCAGGAACCAAGCATTATGTTGTGATGTAGTATCAAAAATTTAATGTTGGTGGAGCCTTAAGTTTTATAAGAAGAGCTATGCCCCTAAGAACCTGAACATTGAGATAAAGGCTTGGCGACACGTTCCTGCTCCAAAAGACACCATCTTGTTAACAAATCCATTATTCATAGCAACGGTTACTATGCCCCTAAGAACCTGAACAAGAAGATAAATTTAAGGCTTGGTGGCACGTTCCTGCTCCAAAAGACACCATCTTGTTGACAAAGTCCATTATTCATAGCAACGGTTACTATGAAACATTCCAACCACCATTGATTATCAATTAATTTTTCCCATCTCCGTCATCTTTATAACATATTCCTATCACCTACATGTATATTATAATTATAATGATTTACTGATCATACCTATATTATAGAAAATCTCAGTCACCTCGAACTACACCATTCTTATTCAATTAAACAAACATCAAAACAATAACATTATAACAAAGATTATATGCATAATGTGGTCAGGAAACTCACAAAAAAATACGAGACCATAAGAGACATCTTTAATTTGCAAAAATCATACAAACTCATAGAAAAAATATATTTTTCCTTATCTCGAGTAATGTTTAGATCACAACATATTTAAATAACTGTTATTACATGATATATTCCACTACAGTTGTTATATAAAATATTCAAATAACGACAGTAGTTACATAAAATATCAACACTGTTATAACAACATAATATATTTAAATAAGGACTGTAGTTATATAATATATTCAAATTGTTACAACAACATTATATATTCAAATAATAACTGCAGTTATATAATATATTCAAATAACAACTGTAGTAATATATTCAAATAACAACTGTTATAATATATTATATTCAAATAACAACTGTTATTATATAATATATTCAAATAACAACTGTTATTATATATTATATTCAAATAACATCTGTTATTATATAATATATTCAAATAACGCCTGTTATTATATATTATATTTAAATAACGCCTGTAAGTATATAATATATCAACACTGTTATAATAACATAATATATTCAAATAACAACTGTAGTTATATTTAGATTATAATATATTCTAATAACAACTATGCTTGGAGAGTTTTTTTTTGTTTATCATACAGATCTAATGATCAACATTGTTTAAAAATTTAACTTTTAAAATGACGTTAATATTTAAAATAAAACACATTCGACTAAAACATTTTCATCTCTCTCATGTCTTTCACAATCTATATACATGTAGCGAAACACAAAACATTCAAAATTTTAAAATGTTGGTAATATTCGATAATAAAACACATTCGATTAAAACATTCACTTTCTGAATTCTTCCTCTATCTTTAATTTCTTAAAATGTTTTTAATATTTAATAAATGCCCCGACTGTCTTCTTTCTCTTTTCTTCCATAAAATCCATATTGTGCGTTTAGCGGAAACTAAATGTTATGAAATCGCAACATGACAACGTTTTTTATGATCTTGGTCGCGTTTGTACGTAAACATAGCCAGCCACTAATAAAGCCAACACAACGAGGACTGGAACCACAACCGTCCATACTTTGTCTTTGTTGGCCAAATTATCTTCTTTCCGTTTTCTCTTCTCCTTATTTGTCTCCTTCTTTGCTTTTCCTTTTAACTGCCTCATGATGGTGGATAAAGGGAGCTTACTCTATTTATCGTCTGTCTGAAAATAAGAGAAAACCATATCTACTGAGCGCCATAGAAAATGCATCCCTTAGTTTTTCGTATAACAAAATGATCCTGTAAACATATTTATTTTGCTTCTTATTGTGAACAATATTCAAATGGGAACACATCAATAACAACACATTTGTACACTTATGGATGTTTAATCAATAATCAACGGTACAAAGTCAGAGGGATCAAAACCAAAAGTACGACAAAGATGGTCAATTATCAGTAGAGCGTGTGACCTCCACTGGCTCTTACGCACGCTGTGTAACCATCTTTGTCGTACGCATGACCTGTTTTTCAACCTATCAAACGACAATACGCTGTCATTTGTCACGACTTCTGTGCTGCACCAATGAAAATAAGGGGGAAATGGGGTTTAACGTCTGACTCTTCTGTACCAAAACTAGGCTAACGGAAGACCGGCCTACACCATACATTGAGCTGTGACGGAAATTTTGCTCAGGCAGTGGCGTTACGGCCTACTATTATATCGAATTCCAACTACCAAGGGATCTTTTAACCACATATGTATTGATAAACCGGAATCCAAATTTAAAGTTATACAACATGTCAAATCACCGACATGTTTGGTGTAGAAATTATTTAATAATAATAATATAGTCATTGATGCGATCTTTAATCATTATTAAATTTATGAGTTAATAATAAAATAGATTAATTCAAGTCAAAAGAACTTTCCAGGCTATCAATTTTTAACTTAATATTAAAACCTACTAATTCACATTAGACGAAGCTTCGACAAACAATATGATGGTAATATTACAAAAATAGAGGAAGAGAGATAGATAAATGGTGTTTAACAGCCACTCGACACAAACAAGGTCATTTCGGGACTAACATATGGTTCAATTTTATTTCAATAATTCGCTAGCGCGTAGGGGTCTTTAGCAGTGGTAGGAAACTGGAGGACCCAGAGAAAACCCACGAGGTTTGACAGGCGACTCTACTCCATGCTACATGTACATATAACCAAGGATTCGAAACCACGCCAGTTGACTCAATGACAGGCTTTATGATACAGCACACACATACTAATTATTCAGCCATCCACCACACTAACCATTCGACCACCCAACCCCCCGGACATGTATTTGCAGTATAACATTGATAATAACATAACTTTATGGATTTACTGCCCGTAACTTTATTCCATGCAACGACTTAATACTCCTACAGGTATATCAATCAAGAAACAATCAAGATGGCTACCAACATTTATATACCATGAATATATTTAATTCAACATTAACATTATAAATGATATGATTAACTTTTCATACTCAATAATTCAATTAAAAACCAATTTCAAAACCTGGTCATCCACACAGAAATAAAATGGAGAAATCTAATTAAAAAACAATTTCAAAATGACAAAATCTGGTCATCTATGGAGAAATAATCTATTTTTTGCTAAAATTGAATATAAATCTCTCTTTATATGCATAAATGTGCTTTAAGGCCCATTTAATTTTCATCTGTATTAAACCTTTTAATTAAAAATCCAATTTCAGAATCTGGTCGACAATACAGAAATAAAATAGTGAAATAATATACCAGTAACACCTGACACCTAGTTTATTAGAATAATAACCATTTATATTGATTTGATACAATATTTCACACTATTCCCTTCCATATATCTATATCTGTTACCAAGCAGTGGGACTTCAACAGCTGTACACTTGGATTCATATTAACAATACTCAACAATACTAAAATATCAAATTAAACTTTTCTATGGAATTTATTGGATATTTAAAGTCGATTTTCATTTTTGAGGCAATATTATACAATTTTCAACTATTATAGCGAGAATTACTAGCTCAAAATCTTTAATAATGGATCTTTCAATACCCAAATAAACTAAATACCGTAGAGAGAAATGGGGTTCAAGGTTCATTCGACACAAACTGGGTCATTTTGAGACTAACATATGGTTCAATTTATTTCAATGATTCGCTTGATTGTAGGGCTCTTTTACCAGTGGGAGGAAACTGGCGGATCCGGAGAAAACCCACAAGGTTGGACTCAATGACAGGCCTTATTATGCAACGTGTACGCGTTAATCCATTCAGACAACCAACCCCCAGATATCAAATTAAACTTTTGTAGAAAAACAAAAAAAATTTAGGTTAATCTTTGAAAACTGATTTTAATCACCCCGATTTGAGATGTGTAATTATACTCTGAAACTACAAACCCAAACATTTACATAACATGATCAGGCCATGTTGTTTCATATGCGGCATAACATTAGGCCTTGTCGGTTCAGGTGCGTGCCGTGACGCTAGCGCTCTGTGTGACGAACACCCAGAGGAGTTTACTTATAAACTATGAAATTACAAACCACAGAATATTCGGCATCAAACATATATACTAAATACTAAATGTTTGCAAACAGAAAAGCTTATTACTTGAACACCAAACATTCTGTAAATTTAGGTAAAAGAACGCTAAACTGCTCTCCCAGCACAAACATTCTGTAAATTTAGGTAAAAGAACGCTAAACCGATCTCCCAGAAACCAGAGTTGTTGTAAGCTTACCTTATCAACCACAAAAATTCTACAAATCGAACAAACAGAAACCCAAATCACAAGTTTTACTTGGCTAAATGGCCAGGCGATTTGAAAGAATATGTAACAGCTTTAATAATTCACAGCCAATTTAATAAAACATATTTCTTAAAAACAAATTAGCAAAACAAATCGTATGATTTCATCTTATAAAAATCTGTTAGAACGAATATGTTAACATCTTTGATAAGAAGCTAATGTAATTCATTTTTTTCAAAACAAATCCGATAAATTTGCAGACTGAGGCTAACATCTGGTGATGGAGTAAACAATGTTTGTCTTGGATTGATCAATATCTAATGCCTAATATTTCATCGAATGTCTTGTTGGCTATTAAAAATTATCAATCATAATAACCAATTTAATTTTAATAATCTTAAATACTGGTGATAATAAATCAATACATATTCGATCGATTATTTATTTGAATGATTGATACCGTCGTCAATGCAACTTACATTTCAGTATTTCAAGTCAAGATGTTACGATGTTTGTAGTACCTAGACAGTAGAGAAATTGACGTGGCAATCTGATTTTCTGTAACCCTATTAAAGTAAGTTTATAAAACCTACCTATCACAAACAGCTATCTATCACTATACTGTCACTCAAACTCAAACAACGTGGACTGTCACAACAATATCACGTGACTTGTATGCCACATGACACTTCCGCTTTTTGTTACCGTAAATAGGTACTGATACATATTAATGTCGCAAATATATAAAGTTTGTATTAATTTGATTTAGAGTATTTTTTTTTAATAAAAGGGTCATCAAAATTCCGAGAAAATATATATTTCAAAAAATTGTTATAGACTGCTACCAATTTTCGGGAAATACAATGTCTTAATTTCCCGCCTTTTCGGGAAGTTGTTCAAAAGAATGGGTTAAAACCATTGCTAGGTAGTTCAGCTCTGAACGTCGGTCTCATTACACTCACCCTGGACGTTCAGGGACTGGCCAATTCAATCAATGTCGAAAATAATTTGACCCCCAATTTTACTGGGCAACTTTTCACTGCTAAACGATGGTTGTCCAGGCGCGGATCCAGAGGGGGGGTTTGGGGGGTCCAAACCCCCCCCTGCTCAGCGACATAAAAAAAAAATAATGCCTTGCATCAATGAAATTAAATCACAAAATGATCCTGCATCAGTATAAAAATGATTTCTCTGTTTAAAAAGCTCAATTTGTATGTATGCCTATGTAATTTAGAGACGATGATGGCAGATTTCCGTGACAGAAACCTGGCAAACCCCCTCCTGCAAAAATTCCTGGATCCGCCCCTGTTGTCACTCCGTGTGGACGCGTGTACAGTGTAAAGGAACATCTCAGTGAGAAAATAAGACCTTGCTCATTTCGCTAGACTCAGTATGAGCATCACAACACGCCGTGTCATGGTGGCGAAAGGGTAGTTTGATAGGAGGGGACGTATTTTAAACAGCGTGTTGTGTCGCTCATACTGAGTCTAGCGAGGTAAGCAAGGTCTTATTTTGTCACTAAGATGTTCCTTTACATTGTACAGACGTCCACACGGATTGACACTCCGATGTTTCGCTGTGAAAAGTTGCCCAGTAAAATTGACTGGGGTTCAAATTATTTTCGACATTGATTGAATAGGCCAGTCCCTGAACGGTCAGGGTGAGTGTAATGAGACCGACGTTCAGAGCTGAACTAATTGCTAGGGTGCTCCCCCGTTATTTTTTGAAAACTAGACGCTCGAAAACAATCTCGAAACCAGAAAAATTTTTGAAGAGATTTCTCTGGTGAATCGGGGTAGCCATTTTCCCGGAAGGTGACATGTAATTCCTACGTGCGAAATTTCTCGTTTATTTGCTTCGTACGCCCCTGATTTTACGTGCCTGGATGACCGAATCACTTAAAAATAGGTCCCCCATCCTGCATCACTGAAGGGGAACAACTGCCAGGGATCTTTTACGTGCACCACCAACGTGTACACAGGATCTCGGTTTTCCATCCCATCCGAACAACTAGATAGCTGGAAAATCTGGATAAACTTTCTCAGCCAATGCAGCGATCGAACACCCAACCTCCAGGATAGCGAGTCAGCATCTTACCCACTTAGCCACGCGGTAGCCCTTTTCGTCAAGGTGGATGAGATGTAAATATGATTAGGACATGTGATTGTTGGTTAGGGCATGTGATTGTTGGCGAGATTGTATATCTAGGGTAAGCGTTAGGGCTAGGTACAAAGGGTTTACATGTTCTCATAAGATCATAAGGCCTGCCATTATTCATTTGGCAGGGTTTCAATTCCGCGTGACAGGGAGCAAGGTTGCCTATACAGCCTATCAAACCCCATGGGTTTCCTCCAGGTACTCTGGTTTCCTCTCACAGCTAATTATTGAATAAACAAGTTTGTGTCAAGTGGACATTAAACCCCATTTCCTCTATCTTTGTTTGCCTCACATTTTGTATTGATAAAGTTGATAGATTACTCCACAAAATGTTGCCTAATGTTACTGGTTTTCCACAAGTATGTGTTATAGTTTATTTCTTTCCAGTGTTTAAATATAGTGTTTAAGTAGGCCTATAGGTAACATATGCTTTAATAGGCCTATAGGTAACAAGGGATTAAGTAGGCCTAAAGGTAACAAGGGATTAACTAGGCCTATAGGTAACAAGGGATTAAATAGGCCTATAGGTAAAGATAGGTTGCCAGGCAACGAAACATACGCCCACAGCAGCTAAATCGTCCGGGCAGTCAACAAGGGTTGTCGCATATTTTTACTTTTTTTGCTAATGAAACATTTGTAATACACTAAAAACTGATTAAGAGTAATGGCTCATTATGTAATTATCAGAAAATCATTAGAATTTGATTGCTTTTTATAAAGTGTTACCCCACACTAACAATTAGTATATACATGAAACATTTAATATCATGGATTTAGCTGTTCAGTTATCAAAATCCGCAGGATTTTTTGAAGTGATCAAGGGACATAACTCTGGCACTAATTATCGGAAATCGCTGAAAATCAATAGGATTCTTCGTCTCATGACCTTAAACACTGTGTATAAATTTAAAGTAAATCGGATATTAACTTTGGCCTCTAGAGCGTCCACAAGATTTTTTGAAGTGATCAAGGGCCATAACTCTGGCACTAATTATCAGAAATCGCTGAAAATCAATAGGCTTCTTCGTCTCATGACCTTAAACACTGTGTATGAATTTAAAGTCAATTGGATATTAACTTTGGCCTCTAGAGTGTCCACAAGATATTTTCAAGTGTTCAAGGGCCATAACTCTGCCACTAATTATCGGAAATCGCTGAAAATCAAGAGGCTTCTTCGTCTCATGACCTTAAACACTGTGTATAAATTTAAAGTCAATCGGATATTAACTTTGGCCTCTAGAGCGTCCACAAGATATTTTGAAGTGATCAAGGGCCATAACTCTGGTAGTTATTATCGAAAATCGCTGAAAAACAATAGGCTTCTTCGCCTCATGACCTTAAACACTGTGTATAAATTTAAAGTCAATCGGATATTAACTTTGGCCTCTAGAGCGTCCACAAGATATTTTGAAGTGATCAAGGGCCATAACTCTGGTAGTTATTATCGGAAATCGCTGAAAATCAATAGGATTCTTCGTCTCATGACCTTAAACACTGTGTATAAATTTAAAGTAAATCCGATATTAACTTTGGCCTCTAAAGCGTCAACCAGATATTTTGAAGTGATCAAGGGCCATAACTCTGGCACTAATTATCGGAAATCGCTGAAAATCAATAGGCTTCTTCGTCTCATGACCTTAAACACTGTGTATAAATTTAAAGTCAATCGGATATTAACTTTGGCCTCTAGATCGTCCACAAGATATTTTGAAGTGATCAAGGGCCATAACTCTGGTAGTTATTATCGGAAATCGCTGAAAAACAATAGGCTTCTTCGTCTCATGACCTTAAACACTGTGTATAAATTTAAAGTCAATCGGATATTAACTTTGGCCTCTAGAGCGTCCACAAGATATTTTGAAGTGATCAAGGGCCATAACTCTGGTAGTTATTATCGGAAAACGCTGAAAAACAATAGGCTTCTTCGTCTCATGACCTTAAACACTGTGTATAAATTTAAAGTCAATCGGATATTAACTTTAGCCTGTAGAGCGTCCACAAGCAATTGTGGACGCCGGACCGACGGGGGCGACGACAATATACGACCACATTTCAATGTGGCCGTATAAAAAGGGATTAAGTAGGCCTACAGGTAACAAGGGATTAAATAGGCCTATAGGTAACAAGGGATTAAATAGGCCTACGGGTAACAAGGGATTAAGTAGGCCTACAGGTAACAAGGGATTAAATAGGTCTATAGGTAACATGGGATTAAATAGGCCTACAAGTAAACAAATGTTTAATAAATAATAAAACAGTACATATATATTACAATATAATATACATTTATATTTAAAGTCACATTTGCAAACTTCAGTATATAGCCCATTGTAAAAAAGATAAAATCTCTAATAGGAATATCAAGGGGTGGTCAACGGAGTCTAACTGGGGTTCTTTCCTCTCAGGGTTTAGAGGATCCGGGAGTCCTCCCCTGAAAAAATGTTCGAAATTTCGACCTGAAATGATGGTTTGTGGAGTATCCCAGGTGGGAAGTCAAATACTATCACAGAGAGAGAGAGAGTGGGGGTCAGTGGGAAGGGGGGGGGCACTGCCAGGGGGGTCCCCATGTGCCACTGGAATATTGCCACGTGGGCCAGTCCGGGCCCAATGACATCGGTTCGCGATTCTCGTTGTCGAGTAGGCTGGTTGAGTGAGAAATATTGGATAATTAACAAGACCACTACCCGTCAACCAGGAATTATATTTCAGGTTTTGGAAACATTTCTCATTGTCACCTTCCCATTGCCAACCCACCCAATGTGGACACATTTACATCAATTTTTCTTTCTGACAAATGCCCCTTGGGTCGCTCTACTTATGGCCACTAATTTTCACAATATTGGGGTAATGGGTCTTTATTATTTTTTTTATCTGTTAAATTAAAATGATGCTTTTTAAGATGTTCTATTAATTGACCAGAAAGTTTAAACGGTTTGTAACAGAATTCACAGTGATACGGTTTTTCACCAGTATGTGACAACATGTGTGAGTTTAGATTCACTTGCTGACTGAACAATTTTTCACAAACTTTACATTTAAAAGGTTTTTGTCCCGTGTGAACTCGCCTGTGTCTCTGCAAATTAAAATTTTTACAGAATTTCTTCCCACATGTTTCACAGACGTACGGCGTTTCGCCTATGTGGCCTCGGACATGTTCTTTTAACAAGCTTTTCTCGGTGAAACGTTTGTGACAAATATCACAATGATATGGTTTCTCTCCGGTATGGATTCGGATATGAGCCTGCAGAATGCCATCTTGACTGAAGGAATTGTCACAAAATTCACATTTATATGGTTTTTCACCAGTATGAATTCTCAGATGTACTTTAAGCGAAGATCCCCGTATAAACGTCTGACCACATACCTCACAGATAAATCGTTTGTCCCCTGTATGAGTTCTCATGTGCCGAGTTAAATGCCCCTTGACAAATTTACCACAGATCCCACACTCTGATGGTTTTACTTTTAGTTTCGATTTTAATCTGTCCTTTCGTTGGTCTATAGTGACACCCGATGTGTTGTTTTCGATGATTGCATTATCCAAAACTTCTGTTGACGTCATTATCAATATATTTTTCTCTGTGTGTGCTGTTATCTCTTAAGTGATCACAGCAATAGATGTGGGGTGTTGGGTGGCTGACTGGTGTATGGTAAGGTGTGAGCTTTAGGTCATAAGGTGTGTAACTGAGTCAAGTTGTGTGATTTTGATTCACCGATTGTATGGGACAAAGAGTCAGTCACCTATTGAACCATATGTTAGTCCCAAAATGAGCTAGTTTGTGTTAAGCGGATGGTACATGTAAACCCCATTTCTCTCTCTCTATGGACAGTGAACTCAAGGGTTCCTGAAAGATAAGATATAATAATTAAAATTGAAAGTAATGTTATGAAATGAAATTGGGTTTAACTGGGATAATGAAGACTGGCATACGCATATATGTGCGGGGAAAGATTGCCCAGACGGCGGCACAATGGCCTACTCTTCTATCGAATTCCAACTGTCAAGGCTACTTTACGCGCATGCAAATGTGTACACAGGTCACAGGACCTCATTTTTTTTGTCCAATCCAAATGACTAGATAGTGTCCTTAACACTATAGTGACAGAAATTTGGGATGATATTGATAAAGATTGCTGACAATTCTTTATTTGTGAGTGAATTGCCAATTTCATCTATAGATGACACTCATGGCTGATGTGACGTCTAGCCCTATGAAGATCCTATCCCTAACTGACCCTATATAAAGGCGAGTCGGGTCCACGCCACGTCTAAAGAACGAAGTAAGGTTTGCTCATGCGAAACCGATGTAAAAATTGAAATTCTACAAAACTCGGAACTTGATTATGCTGATTAATGAGAGTTAACGCATACTTATATATAGGATCTGTAAATCCATCAATGAAAACTGATGAAAAATTAGTAAATTAAGTTAAAAGGCATTAAATCTCACATAAATATGATAATCTAAATACTGGGGTTGCGGAATAAATCAATTAAAGACGAATAAAAATAATTATTTTTGACATTGTATGCCATATTGGCAAGGGGAACAACTAGGGTCGACGATGGCTACATGAATTTTACGTTTTCGTTTAAAAGAAAATACAAGAACAAGAAATTCTCTTTGGACTTCACGATAAATATAGTTAGATCATACATAACATAGATACGAGACAACTAATAAAAAATGTTTTATTATATTCCGTGCTCGTAATATTGTTTTATTAGCATTTTTGTATCAATTCCGTTTCGGAAAAATTATCAATGATGAATTTTTTCCTGTTAAGCGTCTGTGCAACGAAAGTGAAACTAGATAGATGTGGAGTAGTGGAATTACACGGAAGATAATAAACGGAGATAGATTGAAATAATCCGGTAAAGACATTTAATAATGAATGACTAGGATTACAAGAATCTCTGAAAAGCCCCGTCACGATTGATAAGTTGGAGGAAACTGGTGGTTTCGCCATTCAGAAGTTGGAAGAAACTAGATAACAAACCTCCTAAACTACTACTACATGGTGTTTAACGTCTGCTTCCACATAAGTGATATCGCAGACAAAAACCTCCTTAACATTTTTAGCTACCTATATACAGAGGAAACTGGTGGTTTCACCATTGTCCATTGATGGTTTCTCAGAATGTAAATATAGGATTAATTGATTACCTTACCTGAGCTCATGAAATGTAATTTGAGGATGCGTGACCATTTAGTCTGCGATATCACATTAGTGGAAGCGGACGTTAAACATACCATTCCAGTTCCAGCGTGACCATTCATGTATTTTGAGGAAACTGATTGTTGCACCATTTGTCAGTTTTAATAGCCATTGAGGTAAACATAAAATCATTTTGACAGATCATAATTTGTTTTAATACATTCTGTTTCTTTTTATCTTAGAAATATGCCTGGGAAAAAGAAGGGTCAGAAAAAAGGGGCCCAAGCCCAAACTGAAGCAGAGGCGGAGATTGATTCTACGGAGACTGAAGAGGAGCTTGAAGATTCCAAGAATTCAATAAATAAAAGTTACGATGATGACGAGAACTCTAATGCCTACAGTCGTACAACAGAGTCTTGTGAAAGTGATCAATCTACTCTCCCTGGATCACCTCGGCAGACTAGAAAGACATTTTCCCTTTTTAACGAGGATGTGACCGATAACATTAATTTGAGATCCAAACAAGCCAAAGAAGTGAAGTCACCAACAAAACTAATAAAAGAAACAGTGTCATTTTCAGAAAACGATGTATCCTTGTCAGAAAGCAAGATAGATATGAAGTCGTTGTGTTTAGTTGGCTGCGTCGTTATTGCGATTATTGCCATAGTTCTATCTCTGTCTAACGAAGAGAAACCATCTTCCATTCCTCTATCGGATAGATTTAAAGAATTTGGAAACGATGTTGATGATTTAAAAAATGTTTTTTTGAATCAAGATAAACGATTTTGGCGAACTGTGAAAGCGTCTGGAAGACATGTGCTAAATGTTACAGAACCAGAATATCCAGCAGTGCTTTTATTTATTACAAATATGAATTTGGATCCACAAAACAAGATGGATGTTAGTTCCTGTTTAGCTCGTAAGATAAGTCAGGGATTTAATGTCGCGAATGAAAAAACTGGCCCCTCTCCTGTTATTGACTGCGACCAACTGGATCAGAGTTCACAAGATGGTGGTAAATGGCAGTTTGATAAAAATTTACGAAATTATTTGGATGGGAATTATAAAGCTGTCGTGATAGATAATTTAGAACATCTTTCTCCGCAGGCAGCCCTTCTTCTTCACGGTATTTGCGACGGTGATAATGCTCCTTATAAGGACGTGATGATTATTTTAGTTCTGCATACAGACCAACGGAACCTTGACGGGCGCTCTGGTGAAGATTTCCTCAGAAATATGTGGGAGAGAGAATTAGACTCGGATAAAGTCGGAGCCTTGATGAGTCGTGTTGCGAATAATGCTGTTATTGTAAATTCTGAGTTAAAAACATTAGAGAGCACTTGTAGGTAAACAGGCACTCGTTAACACAAACAAAATCCATTAATTTCATAAAATATGCATCATGTTAAAACTCAGATCTTATTTCGTTTCATTTTTTAAAGTTCAATATTTCATTTTACTTGTCTTTACTACACTAGGATCTGGAAAATAGAGTTTTTATATAACAGGCGTTCTAGTTGATGTGAGAAATTAGCCATTGAAACGATCTGTTACGGCACAGAGTTGTAGGTACATGTACCCTAATAGCAACATCAACACTGATTGGTTATTCAAATATCTGACATCAAATGGTGAAAACACACTGTGGGTAAATCCCTTTAAGCGTAAACGCTGATTGATTAATCAATGTCTCACATCATAGGGTCAAAAGCCTCCTGACACGACCTTCCTATACAACTGGTCAGATCTTCATGTAGTGTAGGCCATCGAAAATATTAAAAACAAAACGAAATATAGATGTGTATTTTAATCATATTGGAATCCCACGCATTGCTTAAAGTTCGCCTAGGCCTTTTCAGATCCCTCTCAAGTTTAAAAATCTTTCTGGTCGTGCATTATACAAATTATAAAAGTGTTTGGATAGATAAGAGAGTTTATTTTCTACGGTAAAATCTGACCAGTAAACTGGTTTGACATTGTTTAACTGTCGACTATTATAAAATGTATGTAAATATTATTGAAACCTGAAAATATTTAACAAACAAATGATTATAGATATGTATGAAATTTAAATAAATTTATATAATTCCCTACTTCGACCCAAACAAATATCTGTGTTTACCTGAACTTGGCCCCTAATATTAGTGTGGGTCGAAAAACCTTTATGGGGGAGGTGGGTATCTATTACCTAGCATTTCCGGCTTAATTACTGCAGGGGGTGGATGGCGGAACGGTCAATGTATGTCCGTTGGTTTGAAAGGCCTGTCCTTGAGTCAACTGGCGTGTTTTCGATTCCCCGTCTGTATGTGACAAGATGTTGAGTTGATTTTTCAGTCTCATGGGTTTGCTCTTTGTCCTCCAGTTTCCTCTAACTGCTAAAGACCCTTATGCATAAAGCAAATTATTGAAATAAAATTGAACCATATGTTAGTGGTGAAATGACTTAACCCCCATCTCTCTCTCTCTCTCTCTCTCTCTCTCTCTCTCTCTCTCTCTCTCTCTTTCTCAATCATTCCCAGACTGAGTTATATGGCCTGGGAAATGAGAGAAAATGGTTTAGCGTCAGCGATTTTAGGTAAAATAACAACATCAAGTCATTCGGGTGCAGGTTAACACCGGGATAAATCTATTTATTAAGGCCAGCTCAATTTCTGTCAAGGTTCCTGAGATGTAAATAAGGTTAGGGGCAGTTAGGGCATGTGATTGTTTGCGCGATTGTAGGTTAGGGTAAGCATTAGGGCTATGTTTAGGGTTAGGGTTTGGGATTAACATTAGCCCTGGTTGCATATTCTTATCTAATAGATTTATCGTAAACACAGATATGGCTTGAGATAGAAGGCTTCAGATTATTTACTGCAGCTACATATCAATTTATTCTTTGTAAAACATGTAATAAAGATTGTTGTTATAAAAATAATGAAATGTATAAAATTGATGTCACAATATACACATATTTACTGGTTTATTTATACCTTGTTTCTATTTATATACCTCACATTTAATGTGGACATAGTCTTTCGGATGATATGAAAAACCTGTGTCCACATTAGCATTCTCATAAAGAACCCTTGGCAGTTGGAGTTTGATCATAGGTGTACGGGCTCGATGACAGTTAGTTGAGCAGAACCTGAATTGCCCGAAAAGATTTCGGGTTTATAGACAGACCCCCACCCCCTTCAAGAAACTTTTGGAATATTTGACGGCTGCAAACACGTTTTCCTGCTAATTCAGCCCTTGAAGAAAGCAACTACAAAATGGTCTAATATTATAGCAAGCTTAATTAAGGAGGCTGACTCGAATTTCAATCAATTGTTTACAGTCCACGAAAACGGGAAAATTTAACTGCTGCAAACGCGTCTTACTGCTATTCCAGCCCGTGAATACATCGCCTTCAATTTGGTCCAGTACAGCCTACCTGCTGACCCGAATTCCAAACAATCAATTAATCGTCGAGGGCTAAGGGGGCTTCACCCCCACTCCCACCCAGAGAAAAATTTGAAAATTTTACCACCGCAAATGTGTTTTCTGCTATTCTAGCCTGTATAAGCAGCTCCAAAAGTATCCTATGGTTTTGTAACCGAAATCCCACTCCGAATTCCAAGCATCCAATCAGACTGTTGCAGCTGCATTCACAAATACTAATCTATGCCGATTTTAATCCATAGTCAACTCAGTACAAATTTGTGGTATTCAATTAAAAGAAAAGTAAAATTAGTGTTTTATTAGGGCTCAATAACAGTTAGGGAAGCAAAACTAGAAATGCCCGAAAAAATTTCAGGTTTACAGACGGCGCCGCCAGTTTTCTTCGAAAGGTGAAGAAGCGGAGCAGACCTCGTATAGATCCCCAAAGAAAATTTTGTAATATTTGACGGACGCTAAAACGTTTTCCTGCTATTCCAGCCCGTAAAATTAGTATTTTATTAGATTTCGGGCACTTTATTTTGCCATTAGATCAAATAATTTTTTTTCTCCCACTTTACCCGTCTGCCCGAAAAGTCAGCTTGCCCGAAAGTTAGGGGGACTGCTGCTGCCCCCCTGGCTCGTACGCCTATGAGTTTGATATAAGAATAGGAAGCATGCTACTGTCCGACAAAATTCCCCTAATAGAACACTGTATGGCAGAACAATAGGACTTTGATAAACCTCCATTTCATTTCATTCTCAATGTGGACATTTCTTGTATTATCACCACCTAGGTCTGTCAGTAGACCTGTCCAACTTTAATGTATGGAACCCCCATGAGTTCTAAATATATTTTGTGCCATAAATAACAATCTTTTTAAACACAGATCCTATTTCTTTTCGTTTTTATAGTTCAAAATATCATTTTACTTTTCTTCACTACACTAGGATCTGGAAGAGTTGTTATCATTTACGCGTTCTAAATGGTGTGAGGTATTAGCCAATGAAACAGTCTGTTTAAGGCGATCTTTAGACGTGTTTTGCATGGAACTGTGGGTAATGCGCAAGTAACACCAATGCTGATTGGTTAATCAAATATCCGACGTCATAGGGTCAAAAGTCTCTTGCATGATATCGCAAGTGACCTGTCGCAACAACCAGTCAGATTTTCATGTAATGCTGGCCGTCGAAATTATAAAAATTAAATTAATTTGACGCTTAAAGCCCCAATAACACTCTTGTTGTAACTGAATAATATGTCCCAATCTTCATTCTGGTCAACAAATCTTATTATTTTACAATATTCCAATTAATTGATGATATAAATTTCATCTTAACACACCTATTTTAAAAAATTGGAAAAATTCGACCAATTGATTTGAAAAGTCTAACGTAAACCTTTTCAAATGTGACTTGGATTTTAAAATATTTTCGAACCCTCTGCACAAGTAAAATAGGTTGTAATGGATAATTTACACAACAGGTAGGACACTTAAACATCTAGTACTTAGAATAAGGGTATTATTTATTTTCTGGAGCTACCAAGCCAGCAAGAATGTCATTGTCCCTTTAATGAGCAACCAGTGTAAAGAACCCAAATTTTGAGTTGTGTGATTAGGTTTTATTTATTTAGAAAGATTTATCGATCTGGCAGCACAATTTGAAGTTTATCATGGTGTTTTACAAAGAGACCGGCAAGACGAAAACTGGTATTGTAAGCCATGGCCCCGAACTAGTTGTATAATGTAAAAAGAATGGACCCAAGAACGGAACCCTGAGGTACTCAGTATATAATGTCACTGTTATTAGAAAATTATACATTATTCCGATAATTACTGCCAGAGTTTCGTATACTAAGCGTAAATAAAAACCGAAACCGTATCTTTCTTTTTACATTCCGTCATTTGGCGAAGACTAGAACGCACCCTGGTGGCTTCTTGGATGATATAAACCAAACTTGATTACCCAATCAACAATCTTAACCCCCTAATTAAATAATAATGAAACATACATTATACGAGAGCTATATCAGGCTTTCTTAAGGTCTGAAATGTCTAAATTATTTATTAGACATTAATTAACTTTTCCAGGCCATATGTCATCGCTTACCTGCAATATTTAGCCGATTCGAATACATTTTATGAAAAATAATTAAACGTAAAAATAAATTAACGGACCAACTTTAATAATGATGATCAATAAGGCTAACAAATTCAAAAACTAATATCTCAGTTCATAATGGGGAAAATAAGTTGTTTTTTTTTAACTAATATAGTCAGATTGTCACCCCTTTATATATCTAATCTCCCTTAATGCCGCTTTAATTGGTGAATGATTAACTGTTGAAATTAACGGAACGTAGTCACATAAACTACAACATTGTAATAAAACCAATACACCATATGGTAAGGTGTTATAATATCTTAATCAATAAACAAACTATTCGAGAAGCACGTGAATAATACGTGGGATAACATCTGGGCCCTGTTTCTCCAAATCTTAACTAATAAAAGATAAAAATCCAAATTTTAGTAGACACTCCAATTTTGATTGGTTAAGCTATAAAATCAATCTAATATTGTCCAATTAAATTACTAAAATTTGGATTTAATCTTTGTTAAAATTTTGTGAAACAGGCCCCAGTTCTATTAGTAAGAGCAGGGGGTCTGCACCACACACAATTTTACACAAAACAGATATATGGACAAGACATTATTATAATTATAACGTAATATCGAATTGACGTCGAAAATAGTGGATATCATTATGTAGTATAACATTACCTCAAATAAAACCATATAATAACTCAAAACAAATTGTACTGCAAGAATTATCTTTTGATTGTTATTCAGTCAGAGAGGAGAATGAAGAAAGGAAAAAAGCAACAAGGCTTGTGTGGGAGGGGGGTGTTCAAGTGCCCGAAATCATGTGACTTTTTGGTCTGGACCACTCTGCATTGCTTGACAGTTTTCGGGCATCGATTATTATTTGACGTATCATTACTTTTTCTGAAATCAAAATTTCTTGAAATTGACAAATGGATAAAAAAAAATTAACGTTTAGAATCAGAGTATATACCGTGTCTATCGTCACATAGTGTAGTAACCCTGGAACCCAGCTTTATGCGCGACTTTGTCTTCGGGCATTATCGTTGTGTGCGTCATCTATTTTTCGTATCGCGTATCGCCACTAGTGAATGCAATTGCGACAGTTGGTTGATTGGTATAATTAAGTAGGACGTGTAATAAATAGTAGTCACTATCAACAAACAACGAATTGAAACAAAAGAAAATCGTTTTTAATTAGTACTAATTCGTAATGGTATATTGTCTACATTTGTTTAATCTGTCTATACCAATCTGGTCTGGGGGTGGGGTGGTGAAAGCGTGCGCGCTGTATCGTCATAGAGGACTGTCATTAAATCAGGTGACGTGGTTTCGATTCCTCAGATGTGCGTGACAGGGAGTAGGGTCGCATTTCCAACCTTGTGGGTTTTCCCCGGGTCCTCCGGTTTCCTCCCACAGCTAAATACCCCAGAACCATAATATGTTAACCCCCCACCCTCTCCCTCTCTGCCAATGTGTAGCCTACACGGGGTCCTCTGTTTTTCGTCCCATCTGAACGAATATCAGGGGCGGATCTAGGAATTTTGAAAAGGGGGGGGGGGGGCGCCGCCGCAAAACGAGGGCACTGACCGCGGATACGGGGCACGCTCTGAGATGGGGTGGGGGCCTCAAGAAAATTATCGGTCATTTCCTTGCGTTTGGAAATCGTAGAAAAAGAGCCTCATTTCCTTGCCATTTGGCTGATATTTTCGTCTAAACGTTCGGAAATCGTAGAAAAAGAGCCTCAAAATCGAGCAAAAAAGTTAGTTGAAAGGCACTTTCAGTAGTAAAAAGGGCACTGTAGAAAATTAGGGGGAGGGGGGCGCACCCCTTGCGTCCCCCATTGAATCCCCCTCTGAATATTTTCTGTCTTTTGCAAGCTGCAAGCCCGTCGTCCTGCGCAACTGACACGTCTATCAATGAAATAGGTGTGCTATGAGGGAAATTTGCCCGGACTGCGTCTGCAATTGAATTAAAACGCCTAGGATGACTCTTTTACGTGCATGCCAAAATATAAGCTACACGGGACCTCCTTTTGGTATCATCCGAAAGACTAGACGATGTTACGTGCCAGGCCCCTCGTCCTGCGCCACAGATACGCAGCATAGGAAGTTTCACGGCCAACCTGGAACCGCTGATTTTCAATAAGAGAGAGATAGGGGGGTGGGGAGGAATGAGCGAGACATGGGTTTTAACGTCCACTCGACACAAAATAAACGCTTGGTTTTAATTTTATTTCAATAATTCGCTTACAAATGCGTAGGGGTATTTAGCGGTAGGAGGAAACCGGAGGACCCGGAGAAAACCCAAAAGGTTTGACGGGCGATCCTACTCCTTGTCACGTACAACCGGGGAATCAAAACCACGCCAGTTTACTCAATGACAGACTTACAGCGCGCACGTCGTCGTGCTAACCATTCTGCCATCCATCTCCTTATTTTCAGTAAGAGATTTTTATTACGTAAAACACCCTTTTATGGACAGCATGCAAATTGTGCATAATGAAATAATATTAGGCATGAAATACATAAAAAGTAAATGAAATACATTATTAAAGGAACGTTAGATATGATTAGATATATAAAGAGTTGACAGTTCTTGCTAACTTGATCGTCATTACTAACGTTCGTAAAATAATAAACAAACTCTAGATTATCCTTTTTACGTTAGATTAACCACCACAAAATGTATTTAAATCCACTAAATATCACAGGCTAACGGCGGCATCAAGAGTTGATTGTGGTTTGGATATAATGTCTAATATAGTTTAGATAATATTTCGGTTCTAAAGAAAGGTTTGCAATAGGCAGATTTAGCTCTTGGGAAATGTATGTTTAAGAAAGTGTGTACAAAATAAAAATAAAAGTTATGAATACACATGATAGTCGCTTGAAATCAAAAATCAGAAAGAGATCTCTTTGGGTGCCACACATGCAATTTTTAAAGCAAACTGTACAAATCCACATGCTATATTTACACTATTCGCTCTTAAAATCAATAAACAATCACAATTATTGTTTTCTCTCATCCTGTTGCATTATTTATTGCTCTACAAATTGGTCTGTCAAATAAATTGGTGGGCCCTAAAGGGTTAATGCAAATTATTTATTCGCGCATGCGCTTTAATTTTATTACGCCATTTTAGCTTTTGTCCAACAAGGTAAGAAACCGGCAAACGCGTGTATTGAGCATTTTATTGCATCACATCGTGTGTTCTTATTTAAGAACATTACATCTTCAAAAACTGTGTTCCGGGGAATTCTTTGAACGGTATGTTACTCCCTGGCAAAATGTCAAAGGTCTATAAATTCAGGGGTTCTTTGAAATCTGCGTATTTACTGATCTGTGCTGTGAACGATGGACATTACAAAGCACGTGTTTGTCATTGTTCGTTGTCTCAAACTGGTGCAGTTTTAAATCGCGACAAATTGAATTGCATAGGCTCACTATAGTTTTAATCATATGAAATTTTGGCCGCGGTTGTTGACTTGTTATATAATATAATATAAGTGAAACCATTTTTAAGAAAACGAGTTCATAGTTGGGTCTCCATTTTTTGGTGGATTAACTGTATAAATTTAAAAATGTTGGATAAGATTAATGTGTTCCAGATTGTGTCCACCTATGTAGGTGCTGTATTGTGCATGTTATTGTGTCAAGAAGGGATAGAATTGATTGCCATCAGTCATGCATCTTGATGAAATAAAACAAATGTTTGGGGTTTTTTTTCGCTAGTCTGGAGGTCGGGTGTTCGATCCCTGCATTGGCCGAGAAAGTTCATCTCAAATTGTCGGCGTGATTCCCCCTTGTCAGTGATGCAGAAGGAGGGTCTGACAAGGTCAGCTGCCTAGTCGTTTGGATGGAACGAAAAACCGAGGTCCTGTGTACACATTGGAGTGCACTTTAGAGATCCCTTGGCAGTTGGAAGTCGATATAAGAGTAGGACGTAGTGCTGCTGTCCGGGCAAAATGTACCTCATAGCACACTGTATGGCGTATGCCCGTCTTCCGTTGGCCCAGTTTAGGTGCAGAGAGAAGGACGTTAAACCCCATTTCATTTCATTTCTTATTTTTTTTTAAGTACAATTTTACAAACGAAGAGCTTTTTTTTTTCAAGCTCAGTTAAAAAAGTATTTACTACTTAACGTGCAATCGAAGAGCTTTAGCCTAAATTTAGCCTGGTTAAAGTATTCCTGGCGTATAAACGATCAAATCGTAAAATGACAGATCTCTTGGCTGAGTTCTACTAATGTGTACATTGTACAATCGAACTCGAAGTTGTCTGCCCAGTTTCAGAGTTTGTTTTATTGATTAGTTATTGTTAATGATTTGAAATTAATGTGTAATGAATGGAAGTTTAAAATCAGATCATTTTACAATTGCACCATGCCTTTAGACCTACTGTATATTATATTATAATTCTCTTATGCTAGGGATAAAATTTTTACAATGAAACTAAAACTAACCTAAAAAAAAAGAAAGGTACCGGTAGTGTCAGTGTTCAGGTATCACATTCTTTTAGATCTATTTACAATACATATATTTTTGTACGTTTCAAAGGATTTATATTTTTTATATTTCGATTATTTCAAATTGATATTTTTTCAAAATAACTTAATTTTTTTTTGAATAAACTTGATTTTTTTTTTTTTTTTAAATAAACTTTTGAATTTTTTTATAAGTAAACTTTTATTTTTTGATTGTTATATTCTTAACTTTAACTTTTTAAAATTTTTTATACATGTATTTTTATTATTAATGTTTATGTACTATATTTTCTTACTGTTATTTATTTAAAGTCAAGGCTGTTTCATTCAAAGTAAACCTGTTGAAGCCTAGGCCTATATTATTTTATATTTTTTTGCTTACAAGTATACAGTTTCTATTCAGGTAACTTTTTCAAATGTTTTTTTTTTTTTTTTTAATTGATTCAAAAATTAATTTGATAACCCAAAATATTAGTTTTTATTTAACATTATTTTTTTTTAATGCCAATAATTTCAGGATTTTTCCTTTCATGATATTTACTAAGTTAGACTTACTTTTACATAATTCTGTGCTTTTTTGCATGTCTTAAAGTAGTTACTATAGTAACAGATATTTATCGGCTTTAGCCACTATCCAAAGCCGATAAATATTCGTTATAGTAACAAGTCTTAATAAAGTTAAAGACCTTGCTTAAAAACCTAACAGGACAGGATAGAGATCTTTTTGTTAAAAACAAATCATTAATAATTAAGGTGCATATTGTAATATGCAGGTCTTCATTAGTGTGGCTTTAACTGTTAATTAGAATATTAATTAAGCACTTATTCACAAGAAAAAAAAATGATAATCAACCCTTTAGGCCATCAGATATAGATTAATACATGCACTTATAGATAACCAAGACTAAGTTTGTTACCATAACAGTGATACTAAATTTTACGATTTACACAACATGGTATCGAGAATCCAAACACTTGTAACGTTGCTCAGATGAAATTACATGTTATGAAGCTGAAATTTTCAAAATCGTCATTAGTTTTGAAACTCTACTCTAAGATGAGTGTGAACTGAGAACATACATGATTACATGTACATGTATCTAACCCCACTAGTCGGGGGGGGGGGGATTAATGTCAAAATCTTTGCGTTGATGGCTACACAATCACAAAATTTTTACATGACGAGTTCTCCAAGAGCCATGTAGGTGACAATGTTGTGTTATACAGTGTACAACAATCAAATGATTTTAAAGAAAAATGTGCAGAATTTTGATTAACAAGCACAAAATATGAATAAATTTTAGTCTTGGATGTATATTTAATAATTTCCTTTCTTTGTTTTTCCCAGGTACATTTTTAATTTTTTTGTTTTTTTTTTATATATTTTTTTTACCTTTACCAATGGATACCCACAGAAGGACAGAAGGATCTCGAGATCGTTGGAAATGGCAGAACAAAAGATGGAAACCTACTCGGAGGAAGACGATATGAACGCCGGAAGTGGTATGGGTCGCGGAACCAATCTCATCATCAACTATCTTCCCCAGACACTGTCGGATGAAGAATTCCTGTCCATGTTTACAAGCATAGGGTCACTGAAATCGGCAAAGGTGATACGCGACAGAGCAACGGGATACAGCTATGGTTTCGGGTTCGTTGATTATCAGACAGAAGAGGATGCTGCGCGTGCTATTCACAGTCTGAATGGCCTTCAGATGCAGAATAAACGTATTAAAGTCGCGTTCGCTCGTCCGGGAGGAGAGACAATTAAAGGGGCCAACATGTACGTCAGAAATATACCAGCACAGTGGAAAGAACTTGAACTAAACGCCATGTTTGAGGGTTTCGGAGAAATCATTCAGTCAAGAGTATTAATTGAACCATCGACGGGCGTTTCACGTCGAGTTGGCTTTGTCTTGTTCGACAAGAAGGAATCTGCCGATAACGCCATAAAGCAACTGAGTGGCAAAGTTCCGCCCGGAGAAACTGATCCACTCATGATTAAATACGCAGACGACAACTCGAAAAAAGTTCGACCACCAGTTATTCCCCCTGCAATGATTCCCGGTCCCAGATTTGGGCACGGTCCTACTCCACATGGTCCCATGGGCAACAGTCGAGGGGGACCGATGCGTAATCAAGGTGGTGGAAATCGTTTTCGTTACAATCCAATGATGATGCCTGGACAAGGCGGTCAAGGGCATGTCATATTTGTGTACAATATTGGCAATGACGCCGACGAAAAGACATTGTGGCAGTTATTCAGTCCTTTTGGAAGTGTGACAAAGGTTAATGTCATTTACGATAGTCAGAAACAAATGTGCAAGGGATACGGTTTCGTTACTATGACGCATCTTAGTGAAGCGGCAAACGCGATTCAGTGTTTGAATGGATATTATTACAATGGCAAGGCATTACAAGTTTCATTCAAACAGGCGAACCAGTAGACATTCTAATAAAACCTTACTTTGATTTACAATTACACCCAAATCACAAACTTGTATTGCTGGATATTTTATAGGGTACGAACGAACACCACTAGCAATACATTTCAAGTCAAATGAAATAAAATCCTATTTTGATGAAAAGTTGTAAAAGAAAAAAAATAGTATTTTAATGATCTACATGTAAGGTTTTAAAAGTAAAAGAAAAATAGTATTTTGAAACCTGTATTGAAAAAATCCAATTTTTAGTTACTCAAAGAAAACCTTCCATATAGAAATTTATCTTTATGAAAACAATTCCTACATGTATTTTGAAAACTAAAATGTTTTAAAAGTATAAAGCAAGGCTGACACTTGCACGATTCCGCGGCACGACTCGAGTCGGCACGACACCGTCCGATTTGCGCAAACTCGTCGTGACAATGCGGGAAGTGTGTAAACAATGGGCAAACTATGTGTGAACTCGTCGTGCCAGTTCGTGTCGATGTTGACACTGATGGGCACGACAAAATCGTGGCCAAAAGTCGTGCAAGTGTCACTCTGGCTTAAGAAGAAATAGTATTTTGAAATCTGTAAATTTCAAGTTCTCATGTTTGTGAAATTAGTAGGGAAACTAGTATTCCGTAATCTGTATGATTGAAGTATTTCCAGTATTTTTTTTTGTTTGCCCATATTAATAAATAAATGTAAACGTGTGTTTAAGTTAAGTCACTTGTTAATATGCACTTCTATATAAGGGCATGTGTAGGATATCATTCGTTTTAATATAATTACATGTACATCATTAAAAATACATGTTACAGTGCAACAAATTCCTTTTGTCGTAAAAACTTATGTTTTAATGATACTATCTTTTGATTGGTTGACATTTAAAATACTTTTGAGAGATAAATAACTGTTGGCCAATGAAAAGACAGTATGAAATATCATTTTGATTGGCTGTGTTTTAAAATCCTCCATGTTGCAATGGACCAATAAAAAGTTTTTGTGAATGAAGCCCCTGTCATTGGTTTTCTATATTTAGCTGTTGAGTTGAGAAGGGCTCACCTTAATTTGCAAAAGTCAAACATCACTCTCCGTAAAAAGTTCTTTTAGATTGAACACGGAGAGTGGTTCCTGTCTTTCATAAGGAACTTTCTAGTACTGGTACAAGATTTAGAGTCAGTGTCATCAGGAATTAATCCTCCATAGCTAACACAGTGACTTTTGACCAGATTTGGGTTCAGCTAAATATAGCCCCTTTAAAAATAACAATGACAGGATTCCTAATGGAGTATCTGTATATATATACATGTACATGTAATGTCCCCTCTCTTAGAGACTTGTCACAAATGTCATGTGATGTTGCCTATATAAGGAAATGTTTGTGGTATCCGGTTAGCAACTGAAGGACCAATCAATGCTCATATTGTATAAATACAGATTTTAAAACGTTAAGATGTACTCCAATGTTTGTTTAGTTTAATTATTGTTTTGTTTGTAACTGACGCTGAACAGACTTCAAGTTGTTTTTCAAGATACATTAAACACAAAAATTGAAAATATTTTAGAAATACCAGGCCCTGAGTTCATACAACATTCCTCGACTTAAGTTAAGAATTGACTCAATTTTCAATCACTGTTTATGAGAAATATTGTGGATCCAGAAACACAAACTTTGCGCATATTTCTTATAGATGCATTGAAACAACAAAAGTCTTATAAATGGCTATATTTTACTTAACATAAGGCGAAGAATTTTGAGTAAATTCTTAATTTAAGTCTGAAAATGTTTTGTGAACTCACAGGCCAGTTGTAAAATTCTTAGATGTAAGTAAATAATTTCAAAAATTTGTGTTTACAATTAAAGTTATACCAGAGATATTGATGTCTTGTAACTTTAATCTAGTATGAATTAATCCGATAAGAAATACCATATTATTCACGGTGGACAAGAGAACCCTCTCTGTACCGTATATCAAAAGGTCACATTATTTTGTTTAAATATTATTTAACTTCCATTCCTATCATTATCTCCCCTTATTAGACACTTTAAATATGTTTTAGATGTAACTTGAGTCGCATATCGACCTAGGGTGTTTCATTGACGTGAATTCAGTTTACTAATTTATTTTTATTTCTTGTCCAATTTGAAACACCATCCCTAATTCTTCATTATGTTTAAACAAAACATACAAGGCTGAAAGCTGAAGTAGAAAAATTATTAACATTCTAACGATGCAAATATATGAATTTAAATTCAGAAACCATCTGTTTTGGGGTTTGTTTTTTTTAAATACATGTTACTCTGAATGTTAGAATCATGTTCTGATTGTTCAAGGTTGAATATTGAATTCATCAGGGCCATATTGCATGTTAAATGAATTGCCTTATTAAAGTCTTGTTTATGTTTTCTACATGTAGGTTCATAATACATTCATATCATTATTACAAAGACTATTTAGCTGAAGCTTTTCTTTCTGTAGCTGTGTCATAGAATTCTCCATCAATAAAGTATTGTATTTACCTAGAAAGCGATTACGAGTTAAAGAGATTATTTAAGTTGCAGTTTTTCTATAGCTGCATGTATTTCACATAATTTACCATCTACTAAAACAATACTATATATCGAACTGTCATCATATTAAAAGAGAATTGATTTTGTAAGAATATTTAAGATGCAGTCTTTTCTAAAGTTACGCTATTGAATTCACTATCATGTACATGTATCATGATACAGTATTGCGTAGAACTTTATATCTTGGCCCCTTCAAGGAGATTTACGGTTGTATGAATATTTTATTAAACCTTGTACAGAACCATCGTCGGTATCCCTAGTTGCATTATTCCGTTAGACTCCACTAAACCCTGTGTCTATTCAGAGGTGATACCATTGGGAATACCAAGGATGTTACAAAATTTGTCACATGTCTAAAGCAATTGCTGAAGGCTTTTATTATTGCAAAAAAAATAATTTTTGTACAACATGTATCTATCTATATAATACGAACATTTGTCAGTTTTCTGAGTTCGTATTTTTAATCGATTTAAGGTAAAATTAACATTTAGTCAAATGGTCCCACTACAATGTAATTGTATTAATTATGATGACTTTGCTATAGACTGGGTTGAACTGAAACCGGAACCTCTGGATCACACCAGTGGTAGAGTGAAGTTTTAATATGTGCTAATGTACATTTTGGGGTTTTAGGGGGTATGTGTGTTACATGTATCTACCTATTTCTAAACCTTCATTTGTACTTTTAACAAAATAACTCCATACTTTATATACCGCTACCGTAACCCTTAGAAACCAGGGCCCCTGGTGGAGATGTTAGTACTAATATCTAACCAATATTTAGTAATTGGAACCAAGACTGACAATCCATAATTGTTTGTGATTTTGTTAAAGTGAATTTAAACAAGTTTTAGTTAGGTATATTTTTTGTTGTTCATGGTTTGAGCATGTTGATATTTTGTTGTCAAGTTTTTATTTTAATTAATGACTAAAGAAGACAGTTTGTAGATACATTAAACTTGTTTGTTTAAAACAACAATTTATAATTAATGTATTATTTTGTATGTTCTGTATATTTTCAACATTAAAAATGTTGCTGTACTAAATATAAACTAGTTTTCTTTTTATGTGAGGGTGGGTGGATGGCCGAATGGTTTGCACGTGCACGCTGTATCGTAAGGTCTGTAATTGCCTCAACTGGCGTGGTTTTGATTTCCTGGTTGTACATGACAAGGAGTAGGGTCGCCTGTCCAACCTCATGGGTTTCCTCTGGTTTCCTCCCACTGCTAAAGACTCCTACGCTCAAGCGAATTATTTGAAATAAAATTGAACATGTGTTTGTCCCAAAATGACAGTTTGTTTCGGGCGGACGCTGTAGCACTGGCTCGCTAACTTGCGTTCGATTCTGTTGATGGCCAAGAAAGTTCCTCAGATTGGTCATTTTAGTTTCTCCCCATTGTCAATGGTCCTGTGTACAGATTGGTGTTCACGCAAAAGATCCCTTGGCAGTTCCAATTGTAAGAGTAGGTCCCTGTGCTGGTGCTAAGGCAAAAGTTCAGACATAGCACACTGTATCAGTTTGACGTATGCCAGTCTTCATTTTCCCTGTCAGAACAGAACATTTAACCCCAATTTCATTTCGATTAGCTTGGTCGGTGTTGAAAAAGGGAAGCTACTGAGCCCTGTTTTATTTATCTTTACCTTGTATGGTAGTGATGGCGGGGGGGGGGGGGGAATAGGTGTAGATGACTGAGTGGTTGGTGTCAAAGAAAAAAGATTTTACTTTACCTAGAATGGTAGTGGGTAGGGGTGGATGGCCAAATGGTTAGTGCGAGCTCGCTGTATCATAAAGTGCATTATTGAGTCATGGTTTCGATTATCAGATTAAACTGACATGGAGTAGAGTCGCCTGTCCATTTTCATGGGTTTTCTCCCGGTCCTTCGGTTTCCTTCCACTGCTAGAGATCCCTGCACGCAAGTGAAGTATTGAATTAAATCGAACCATATTATGTTAGTCCTGGAATGACCTAGTTTGTGTTGAGTGGACGTTGAACCCCATTTACATTTATTAACATAAGAATACAATAATGGACTCTCGATGCCATCGATGCCTACATAATACCCCTTTAATTGGTCGTATGTGTGGTGTAGTCTCCTACACTGACTAACATGAAAAATTGATTGGTAATTACAAGTATATACACACGGACACTCTCTCTAAACCAAGTTAATCACTCAACAGATTCCGAAATCGAGGATTGCTGAGTGCAAGTTAATTGCAAATTCAAAAACAGCATAATTGATATCATTTATTCAAGAGGTTTTTTCATTAAAGTATTTGGTAATTCGTTTAAAGCTGCAATTTCATATTTTTAACATATATTTTTAAAATATATTAAAAATAAGGCCTAAAAATAGATGCTATTGATAAACAGCCCTACCTAGTAATATAATAATCATATTAATCCGTTTAATTCACTATGGCCAATTGAGAAATTGGCAAAAATATCATTTTCAAATTCAAATTCCAACGTTTGAAGATAGCATCTTCATGATATAAGGATTTGATTAACCTAGATGTTTAAGGATCAGAAACCTAGATAAATTATGCCATCGGACTAAGTCACGTGTATATTTCCCTGAATATGAATAAGTGGCCTTACTCCAGTAAATTTACACAGTTATGTGCCTTTACAAAATTTCTTCTGTTTGAAGATAGAAAAGGGCCTCGCAAACCGTCTCCACCAATCAAATCATTGGAAATTGTATCACCACAAAAACAACAAATTTGTTAAATGAATTAGTGAATTTATCCTCAAAATTCGGCTTCAAATTAAAGACTCTGTTCCAGAAAATAACTGTAGGATTCTGACGAGGCATCGAGGTAAGTATTGCAAGCAATATTATTCCTATGATTTGAGATTTTCGTCTTGGAATACGACACCGAAAATATGGAGTACTGTGTGTACATTTTTTGAGTGTCGTGTAGCAACTTGAATTTTCAAGAATACATTGTTTTTGACAACGTTTCCCTAGACAGTAAGTATTGCAACCCCTTACAAAATATTTTAATTTCACCCCGTGCTAGAACAGTAATTAACGTCAATTCAATTTCACACGTAGTTTTTGGTGTTTGACAGTTTGCAGTTATAAATTAAGAGAATGATCTGAAATATTTGAACTTGCACGAACAAGAATCTGAATTTGCCGCTTCCGTTCTGTGACACCCACACTGATTGACATTTCTATTCACGATGCAATGTGGAGAGCTAAATAAACTATTATTACTATTCACATAACCTTCATTTCTTTGTCGTTAGAATAGTGAAAAAAGAAATCAATTAATTCTAAGATTGTGGATTAGGCCGAGGCCTACCCTACAAGTTACCGGTGAATTAATGTTTTTAATTGCCATTGGTTCATCCATTTCTTCAAGATTGAAGTATTGTGCTTATTTACTGACTTGTGATACATGTATACTTTTTCATGAAAAGTAAAGTGACCAACCATGTTTTCCCATCAATAAAGAATTTATTTTACCGTAGATGAATAATTTATTAGTTACTGTTACACTAAATCAATATAATATTAATTAGAGTATTAAAGCCCCAATAACACTCTTGTTGTAACTGAAAAATATGTCCCAATCTTCATTCTGGTCAACAAATCGTACTATTTTACAATATTCTAATTAAATGATGATATAAATTTCATCTTAACACACCTAATTTAAAAAATTGGAAAAATTCAACCAATTGATTTGAAAAGTCTAACGTAAACCTTTTAAAATGTGACTTGGATTTTAAAATATTTTCGAACCCTCTGGACAAATAAAATAGGTTGTAATGGATAATTTACACAACAGGTAGGACATTTAAACATCTAGTACTTAGAATAAGAGTATTATTTATTTTCTGGATCTACCAAGCCAGCAAGAATGTTATTGTCCCTTTAATTAATGCTTTTAGAATTCATAACATAATTTGAAATATTGATGTAGGCTATATTACATAGATCATGACTCATGTCATCTGTAATCTTGTAGCGCTGCAGTGATAAGCTTATTCATTAGTGAATTTATTAATAGTTAATAAGATTATGTACTCTAGGTGTTAATTAAGACTCATGTCTTCGTTATGACATGAGGCTCGTTCCCTGCATCAGTCAGGCATGCAATGCCATCTGGTGAACTTGGATTTAATCATCAATGTTTGATGATTTTATAACACATGGTGTATGAATAAAGGCATATTTTAACGCTGGCTACAATAAGGATTATATTTTGTATAGATGTTTATAATCTTGAAACAGGTACACATATAAATTTAGATCAATGGCATATTCAGGATATTTGAAAGTGGGGAGGAGAGTTGATAGTGTAACAGAATTATAAATATTTGGTGGAGAATTTATTAATCAAAATAAAAAAAGCGGGTTGATTTATTGGGGGCGGGGCATGAATGGTTAACTCGTGCGTTGTATCAGGTCATTGAGTCAAGTGGCTACGTGACAAAGAGTAGGATCGCCTGTCAAACCTTGTGGGTTTTTATCTGGGTGTTCAGGTTTCCTCCTGCTACAAAAGAATGCCTACACAAGCAGATTAATAAAATAAAATTGAAGCATAGGTTAGTCCCGAAATAAGCTAGTGTGTGTCCAGCGGATATTACACCTCATTTCTCTCTCTCTCTCTCCATTGATTTATTATTATCAATTATTTTTTTTATTAATGATGATGTTGGTTATGTTTCACATTTTAATAATAAGGCCTCTCCAATTTGAATTTTAGTACTTTGGCAACAAATATTACAAATTCAAAATATGTTTTTCGTCTCTTCTCAAAACTCTTAGCACTAAAATTTGAAATGTAATAAAATGTTTTATTGACCTTTTGTCGATATATTGACTTGTCTGTTTATTTAGAGAGATGACAGTAGAGAACGGTCTTAGACCAACATCGCCTGTTCACGTACATGTGGATGATGATATACCAGTCCATGTCCATGTCAAGAAAACAAAATCCAAAAAAAGTAGATGCAACGTGACGCAGGTTGGTAATTTAATTAGATCTGGTGGTGGTGGGGTGGTTGGATGGTCGAATGGTTAGCATGTGAACGTTGTATCTTAAGATTTGTTATTGAGTCAACCAGCGTGGTTTCGATTCCCGGTTGTACATGAAAAAGAGTGGGGTTGTCTGTTCAGCCTCATAGGTTTTCTCCAGGTCCTCCTGTTAAGGACCCCTACACACAAGGGAATTATTGAAATAAAATTAAACCATACATTAGTCCAAAGATGAGCTAAATATATAATCTTTAAACTGTTCAATATTATTTTTTATTAGATAATTCTAAGTTCATGCTTTGCCCTAAAAAAAATCCAAAATGTGTTTCATTTATTTCTAGAAGAAAAAGGTTGGTTCTTCTGTCGGACCAATTTACAGCAAGAGCTCTTCTACTACATGTCAGAAGGTCAAGCCCTCTTCCGCTAGAGCAAGAAGTCGTAGTCCTGGAGGAGGACCATGGGTTCCCCCACCAGGTAAAACAACTCGAGGATCAAAGCTGGCATGGCAGGTATGTTCATTAATGTTTAAACATGTATTATGTAAGAGATAAATCTGCAGATTGAAGATTTTTCTTAGCAACTTCAATTTTACATATTTATAAATTATTAATTACACATGACATGACTATAATCAATTCTCGATGCCATTGGATGGTTCTGATTTTAAGGTCTTTCTTTGCAGCTTCAATGTTACATGTTTATCAATTATTAATTACACATGACAAGACTATAGTGAACTCTCGATGCCATCGAAAGGCTCTGATTTTAACTATATTAGAACGGTTCGGCTATTTAATGATTTACTCTACAAATGGTGAAGTGATCCTGAAGATTCAAATGACCAGTACGGTGGTTACGATCTTGTCAAGGGGGGTTGGGATGGCCTAGTGGTCTAGAGTGCTGCGCGATTCGACCTATAGGTGGCCGGTCACCTCTGGCTGTGGTTTCGATCCCTGGTGTGAGCGTATGTGGCATGGAGATAGGGGCGCCTTCTCAACCTTGTGGATTTCCTCCGGGCACTCCGGTTTCCTCCCACTGCTAAACACCCCTAATTTGAATGAAATTTTGCATTATCTTTATTTGAAATATGATATCGAGAACGGTCAGATCTAAATATAGAAAATCACAGCTCAACAGCAATACAAACACTTACCGTATGTAGAAAATATAGATGTTTAAAGGCCTATATCAAGCTCAGATATGATTAAGGCCTATATTATGCAGAAAAGATAGATGTTTAAGGCCTAAATTATATTGATGAGTTCCGGGTCATATACTATATATTGATAATTTCAGGGGCCAACATATCGTCTGGAGATTCCCACGGGTCAGGGGAGAGATCAGAGTAACGAACTCTCGACGGATGAAGAGGATAAGGTGCACGGCCAAATGAGATCTTATGAAAAGAAAATTGATGGTCTGATGTCCGAGGTTGGAACGTTAAAGAACGAGGTAAGCTTACACATGAAGCATTATTTGCACTCAAGCTGAAACCAGCTTTATGGCCAACCAAGCTGTACAGGGATGTTGGGTGGCGGAATGGTTAACATGTGCACATTAAATCAGAAGAACAGTCATTAAGTGAACTGGCGTGGTTTGGATACGATTCCCCATTTGCACATGAAAATAAGTACATGTAGGGCTGTCTGGGTTTTCTCAGAGTACTCCAGTTTCTTCCCATTGCTAAATATCCAATTTTTTCGAAATAAGATTGAACCATATTATTAGTCCCAAAATAATCCAGTTTTTCCTGACCAAGTTTAACTCATAGGGAGAGAGAAATAGGGTTTAACGTCCACTTGACACAAACTTGGTTCTTTTGGAACTAACATATGGTTGTATAATATTAATATATATAAACTGATTTATATTCAATCGTTTCTGTTTTTACTGTAATCTCTAATCATTTATACGTGAAGAGTCTGATTTAAATGGAAGTTTTTGGCGTCTGGTTATTTCAATCCACACCGTTATTCTTCACCTGCATGGGATATGTTTAGCCTCCTTCATCGAATAGCTTTACACAACTGTCGCTTTAAAGCAATCTCGAATCGTGTGTCAATTTTCACCTAACTTTTTACGGTAGATAATAACGTCAAGGTTGATTTAAATTGGCCAATAATTCGTGTTTTCAATGCCGAAGATTGTGGGTGATATTGAATTAAAGACTTTGTTTGGCTCCGTTTAACCCTATGTTATTGTATTGTAGGTTGATCTACAGAAAGCGTTACATGAGATAGAGAAGAGAGATGATCTATTGAACTCGTCACAGCGGGTCATAGACAAACAAGATGATGAAATACAAACATACCAGGATGAACTCAACGCTACCGAGGCAGAGAATCGCATCCTACGACAAAATGTTGACATATTGAAAGGTGACCCAGATTTATCCAGGTGAGTATTTCTAGATTGTAACCTCTCAAGTCGTTTCGTTTCTTGCTATTGGAATACCTTGAAAACTAGAATATTATCAGTTTTGAATCCCTTATAGGATCGGTGAGGTGGGTGGTTTGTGTCATATGGTCTGTCTATAAGTGGCGTGGTTTCGATTAGGGTTCTCCGGTTTTCTCTGACTGCTAAACCCCCCTGTAAGCGAGCGAATTATTGAAATAAAATTAAACCCTATTTTAGTCCTGAAATGATTTTGAATCAATCAGATTAAAAATAGGGCCATCCAAAAGTAAGTTCTCAAAACATATAGGAGGAGGCACTGGCAGGTTTTGAGAATTAACTATCCAGTCCTCGAAATTAAGAATTTTCTACCACGGCACAAAAAAATGAAAAATGCCGTGGCAGAATGATACCGCTACGACACCACGGCATTTTTTGGTATTTGAAAATCAATGCTTTTTTAACTTTTCAAGGTGGATAAAACTTATTTATTCACCTCCAAAATTTGACGCGAATGATACCAATTGGTTACGTGTGGTCGCGCCATGCAGCTCAAAAACATGCAACCGAATTCCTGGTTACGCAAATTGAAAGATCGGTTACCTTAACAAATTTCATTAATAAATTTATTCACATTTGATCAATATTTATACATGATGACTTTGTGACACTGGTCTAAATTATTAATATTATACCACAAACTCAATTCATTCATTCTTCATTCTTGCCATTTCATTTCTCCATCAGTCTTACAGGTACTTTGAGTTTGACAGATGACGTATTTTTGACATCAGGTATTGATCAGTTGTAAGCAGGTTGATTTAAAAATACCCCAAGCCTTCATTCTTTAAATGATTAGTAGTGCCATAAATATTTAAACATGTCAGCTATATTTCCAAAGAATTTACTGCACGTGTTCCTTTCACTTATATAGCCATGCTGTATGGTAGTACTGATCCGTATGTAGGTCGTCTACTTTGACCCCCACATGGCATCGCCTGAATGCCAATGTAAACGATTTTACTGTCTTGTCTTGTATGTATATTTTAATATGATTTCATCACAACAAATTATTCTGTTTCCTGTTGAAACTTGGTTTGTAGAGTGTCGAGGTTAATAAATACTATTTATTTTGTCAATCAGTCGCTACCTATGATTGAGGCTATTACTCTCCGTTACATAGGGCGTATTAATTATAAACGAAAGGTGTAAATCGGTCCAGGTCCATCGTATTTGACAAACGATACAGTTAAAAATACAAATGACGAGAATGGTAACATTGTTCATGCATCAGCTAGGGAACAGTCCCTGCTCTCTATCATCTGTGTCTATTTTTAGTTTATGATCGTTGAAAAAACCCACCACTGTAACGGTAAAGCATGGATATGCCTACGTACAGCACATGGGTTAAAAGTGTACCGGTCAGGGCTTCCACTTCAAAATTTTCCCAACCGGTCATTTTTCTCAGGAAGAAATTGGTGCTATTTTTAGCACATAAGAAGAAGCCATATACTTCATGCTATCGGAATGTCGATCGACTTTAATTGGGTCAAGGACAGTCACACATCCATCCCCCTAATAAATAAAAGAACACCTGTAATCAATTATAATCATTTATTTATTTACACATTTATAAAATATAACAATAACAAAGTACATTCATTTATCGAACGAACATTATTTTCTTAATTTATTTACAACATCACCCGTATATACTCGTCGGTAGATTCATTTATCGAACGAACATTATTTTCTTAATTTATTTACGACATCACCCGTATATACTCGTCGTTTTTTTAGGATCGTAAGATCTACCACGGCAAAAGAAAATTAATTATACCGTGGTAGACAGTAGTTGCGTCGGCTGTTACCACAGCTTTGCCGTGGTTAATTTCGAGCGCTGACTATCGCAATACTATAGTTTTCAAGGGGTTCAAAATCCCTGGAATGACTTTCAGCAAATTTTATTTCTCTCTTGTTTGTACAGGGATACAGATTTCTTCACAGCTGACCAAGAAAAGTTGATGAAGAAATTAATAGAAGTTGAAATGGATGGCCAGGCTGTAGCACAACAGATACGAGAAACTCGGGAAGTGATTCGCAGATTGAAAGACACGACCCAGTCTGAGAAATTTACCAAACAGAAAGATATGCTGCTAGAGAAACTTGCTGATTTCGAGGCAACCAATCGTGTTCTGAGACGATTGTTGCGAGAACAGCACAGCCACGAAGCTGCAACGTTGCGACTTGGTGAACAACGTGATCTATTAATGAAGAAATTATCTGATACGGACAGGGCAAATGAGGTTTGTCAGATAAATTCCTCTGCTATTTTCTTAAAATTCTGTCCATGTTTCAGCATTTTAAAGGAGTTAAGTGTCTTTGATGTAACTAAAAATAAATAAGGGGATTGGATGGCCCCAAAAGGTTAGCGTGTGTGCATACAAGGAGTCGGGTCGCCTGACCTACCACGTGGGTTTTCTCAGGGTCCTCTGGTTTCCTCCCACTGTGAAAGACCCCTACACGCAAGCGAATCATTGAAATAAAATTGAATCATATGTTACTCTCGAAATGATGAAGTTTGTGTCGAGTGATGGTTAAACTTTCCCTCTCTCCTCCCTCTCAAAAGATATAAGGCAGGGCATTGATTGAGGAATATTACCTAATTTGTATCCAGTAGAGTTTAAACTCTCACTCTTCCCACCTCTCTTCTTCAATGAATAAGGTAGGACTTTAATTGATTATTGATTTATTGATTGATATTCATCTATTTATTGATTGATTGATATTGATGTAATTATTGATAGAATATTGATCTTATTAAAACAGAGAATGAGATGTGAACTAATGGATAGAGAGAGAATGATGGCTGAATTACACGATCAAATTGAAGAACAAAAGGTAAATACAATTATTCTTAAAGTGGTTTCAATGTCAGGCCTTGTTTCAGGGGTTAAAAGCCCATTATAGTTTCTCATCTTTGGATCAAATTTTGCATGTCTTAACCCAGGTTAAATATTTCTTTAGGCATGATTTATTATCTAAATTAATTAACAAAGCAAGACCATAATCAACTCTCGATGACATCGTATACTCAAGACTTTCACTAGACTAGAACGGTTCAAAATTTAAAAAGTTAATATAAAACTGGGAAAGCGAATATACCAGTACCATGGTTACCACTTTGATGCACACATCTTGTCAAACCTGCAAACTGTGATAACTTGACTCAGAATGAAGTAATTTGAATGAAATTTTCAATATTTTTATTTTACATTATCTATTTTTGAGCTATTATTACAAGAATGGTTAGCTCTTTATCTAAATCTTACACAATGTATCTTTAATAACTGACTTTCAGGCACTTTAATAATTGACTTTCAGACACTTTAATAATTGATGTTTTGAGACGTTAATGGTTTTTCTATTTTTCAGAATGAGATAGTATCATTAACGAATCTACAAGGAACACTTGAATCAACGCGAGGACATCTACAGAAACAGCTGAGAACTAAAGACTCTGATTGTAACAGAATGGCTGTTCAGATTCGGGTAAACTACGTCATTTCTATCAGAATATGTCATCTTCTCTTCATTAGACCAATCAGACATTAAACTCGATTCGGAGCCGCAGTGGCTAAGTGGGTAAGACCCTGGCTCACTAACCTGTAGATCGCATGTTTGATCCCTGCATTGGCAGCTTTGCGGTTCTCCGTGAGGAGTAGGGTCGCTTGTTCAACCTCATGGATTTTCTCTGCTTCCTTTGGTTTCCTCCTGCTGCTAAAGACTCCCTACACAAAACGAAATATAGCAATAAAATTAAAACATATGTTAGTCCCAAAATGGCTGAGTTTTTGTCACATGATTTTGCTCTCTCGCTGATTTCTACCCATAGCTAAAGACCCATATGCTCACGTGATTTATTGAGATAAACATGAACCATATATTAGTTCCTAAATTTCCTAATTTGTGTTGAGTGAAGATTAAACATTATCTCTGACTGCATATTAATATATATATATTACAGACATTAGAAAGTTCTTTAGCACAGAACACAATAGAAATGGAACATTTACAACATCTAGTTAACACGTCTAAAGAAAGATCTGATAAAGATAAAGAAGCTCTGAAGAAAGCTACAAGGTAGAGTTTATTGTGTATTCATCTCCCATTATAGATACATTATGTAAGATTTGGATAAAGAACTGGTCGTTCTTGCTATAATAGTTCTATTAAAGTTGCATTATGTAAGATTTAGATAAAGACCTGGTCGTTCTTGCTAAATAGTTCTATTATTGATAACGAAAAATTGATATATTGAAAATTCCAATCAAATTACATTATTTAGAGCAAAGTTATGATTGTTTAAAATTTTGCAATGAACATACTTTATTGGATTGTATAGGATTTCTTCAAGCAAATAACTGGAGTCTTTAGTGCACCATTCAAGCACTGGTTGAGAAGCCCTGATCTAGAGAGTTGATTAAAGGCTTGTCATGTGAATAGATATCTCAATGAATTATTTATATAACATTTGAAGCCAGAGAATAAAATCTACACCAGGCCGATTTAGCTCCTACATATTGCGTTAGCTTTTATATGAAAGGTTCCTGTATTTTCATCTGTATTTAGGGCGGTTAGATGACCGAATGGTTAACATACGCGCTGTATCATACAGCCTGCCTTTGAGTCAACTGGCGTGGTTTTGAATCTCTCGTCGTACATGGCAAGGAGTAGGGTCGCCTGTCCAACCTCATGGATTTCCTCCTACTGATAAAGACCCCTACGCGCAAGCGAATTATTGAAATAAAATTAAACCATATCTTAGTTTGTTTCTGCTTGTAATTTCATCTAAACCTAGAACTTTCATAATCCCTCTCAACTCAACTTGCTGATGCTTTTTGCTATTAACCCTACAGTGATATTCTTATTTCTATATATAGTACCATTGGTGTGATAAAAATCATTTGAAAACAAGTTTTGAATGGAGATTTAGTAAGCAAGATTTAAAGCTAGGTTTAAATAATAAGATTTGAATCTAGACTTAGAAAAATCCTTATTTTTTCCCAAACAATTAGAATGTGTATTTGTGGAGTATAAAACTGACGTCAGCTGACACATTTTAGCGAATATTTCCCACTTCAGGGCTCAGAAACAACGAGCAGAACGTAGTGAAGATGCGCTAGATAAATTAAATGCCCAGTTATCTGAAAATGAGGCTCAGGTTAACGAATATAAGTCGATGTTAGATCAAAATAAAGGCAGATTAGAGAAAGTAACGAAAGAAAGACAGCAAGCGATTAGTGAAAATACATCCTTACGAAAGTGAGTCATTTGTTTTTATTTTCTCACTTTCTAATTGGTTTAATTGCCCATAACACATTTTGTTAACACAGAGGGGGGAGTGGGGGGATGACTGGTGCGCTTTAAATGTTCGTAATTGGATCAGTAATATGGTTGTCTATCCACGTGGAATTGGATACACGCTGTATCATAAGGTCTGTCATCGAGTCAACACGCATAGTTTCGATTTTCTGGTTGTACGTGACAAGGACTTTGTAGGGCCGTCTGTCCAACCTCACAGGTTTTCTCTGGGTTGTCAGGTTTCCTCCCACTGCTAAAATCTCTGCTGTGCAAAGGTATCCTAGAAATACACGTTTATGTCGAGTTAGCATTAAACCACATTTCCCTCTCTATTTTTCTTAGTTTACTCTTCAGTTTTATAAATTTTGGAGTGGAAAACTAAATTAGAATTATTATGTTATACCTAGTTTTTTCTTTTCATTTATGGTATACATAATAATAGTCATTTGGATAGGACGAAAAATCGAGACCCATTGTAAACATTGGTGTGCACATAAAATAACACTAAGCAGTTGGATATAGGAGTAAGCCGTAGCATTGCTGTGCAGACAATTTTTTTTCTTATAGCACACAGTATGGCGTATGGCGGTTTTCTTTAGTTCAATCAGAGCAGAATAGTAGAACGTTAAACCCCATTTCATTTCAGATACATAATGAATAAATTTTTATTTATTTTAAGTAAAAGAAGAGATGAAACCATAGTTTGTCATTGTCATATGTTTTAACTAGATATATTTTAGTCTGTTGTAGAAATATACTTTCATAGATTAAAAAAAGAATTAAATATTTATTTCACATATGAAATGAGAACAATTTAACTTTCTACTGCTTTTTATATTACTTTATTTTTCATACCTAGAAACCTGCTTAGCAAAGCTTTTGTCTCATCCCTTGACTTTCTTTCCTTCTGCTCTTTCTTATGTTACATCTATGAATAATAGTGACCAAGTGGGTAAGACTGTGGCTCACTAGACTGGCGATCACGGATTCGCTCCCGTTGTTGGCTGAGAAAGTTCATTGGGATTTTTTAGCATGGTTTCCCCTTATCTGTGATACAGGACGGAGGGCCTGATAAGGACAACTGTTTAGTTATTTGGATGAGACGAAAAAATGACGATTCGTGCATACATTGAAGTACAAATAAAAGATCCTTTGGCAGTTGGAATTCGTTAGACGATAGCTTCGTTGTCCAGGCAAAATGTCTCTCATAGCACATTATATGCTATATGCCCGCTTTCATTAGCCCAATCGGAGCAGAGCAGTAGGATGGTAAACGCCATTTCATTTCAACGTATTGAAGTCCCAGAACTAAATAATTGTGTTTGCATGGACTTTAAACCCTGATGTTGTATTAATGTTATAGGCGTATTAACGAACTGGAAAATATCGTGGATCAACTAGAAGATAATAATAAAACAAAGAATGATGATTTAAGCGTTAAACTTAGTGAAAAAGCAGCTGATGTTGCCAGTCTTAAAATAGAAAACGAAAGATTGAAGGTAAAATGATTTATAGTATTTTTATATTTTCATCATAGAAAAGTAGTTTTTAGTATATTCTCCATATACAATATTATGGTATATTTATGGTCTCTCGGAGTGGTTTCCCCTTGTCATTGATGCAGGATGGAGAACCTGACAAGAACAACTGTCTAGTCATTCGGATGGGACAAAAAACCAAGGTCCAATGTACATATTGTCATGCACATAAAAGATCCCTTGACAGTTGGAATTCAATGTAGGTTGTAGCCCCGCTGCCCGGGCAAAATGTCCCTTATAGCACACTGTATGGCATATGCCCGTCTTCATTAGCCTGGTCAGGAGCAGAACAGTAGGACGTTAAACCCCATTTCGCATAACATACCGGCCAGGTTATTACTGTAATAGGTGGAGGGAGAGAGAAATGGGGTTTAACGTCCACACAACACAAACTAGGTCATTTCGGGACTAACATGGTTTAATTTTATTTCAATAATTCGCTTGTGCGTACCGAATTATTGAAATAGAATTAAACCATATGTTAGTCCCGAAATAACATAGTGTGTGTCGAGTGGACGCTAAACCTCATTTCTCTCCCTGTCAGCATTAACCTGTGACATAAATAAACCAAAATATTGTTATATGGAGATTTTGAGATATCTGTTGTATATTTGATAAGTAGTTATTGTCTTGTTATTGTACAAATGTTGTAATAATAATAATAATTGTCATCACATGGTGTTGGATGTCACGGAACGAGAAGCACTCAACCGTTAATCTTCTGGTTTAAATATTTTATTGCCATTTTGTTTTTTAAACACTTTGTAGCTAGTGCATGGTCCAACAAATAATTTGATTATTTTCAGGATTTTTTGTAGAGCTTTTAAAACAAGAGCATGTAGCTATGGAGATTTCGCTTTTAAAATAATTTGGAAAAATAGAAACCAAAATGCAGAATTATCCTTCATTTTACCTTGAGCATTTTCAAAATTTGGATTTTGACATTTTTTGGTCGCATTTTATAGATTTTGGTGATTTAGTCGAACCTCTGAAAATATTACAAAAACAAAGTGTAAAAAGTTTGAAGGCTAAATCTGTGTTTTATTTTTTACAAATTTAAATTAGAGCTTTTAATTTTTTAATGCTTTTGAAGGGGCTTTATACATTGACACTACACAAGGACTTCACTATAACACCGATGTTGGTGGGCGTTGAATGGCTGAATGGTTAACATTTACCAGTCATATCATACGGTCTGTCGACTGGCGTGGTTTTGATTCCCTGGTTGTACGTGGCAAGGAGCAGGGTCGCCTGTCCAATCTCGTCGATTTTTCTTTGGTTTCCTCCCACTGCTAAAGACCCCTACGCGCTTTATTGAAATAAAATTAAACCATATGTTATTCCCAAAATGACCTAGTTTGTGTTGAGTGGATGTTAAACCCCATTTCTCTCTCTCTCTCCCTAATTAGACTTCCCTGCTGTACCCTGTTAAGTGTAAATGGGCTATATAGTGAGGTCTGCGTGTGTGTTTATTATTATCAAGATGTCCATGTGTATTTTTCTAGTCATCTATAGCAAGTATTGAAAGTAAGTTTAAATTCGCTGAAGATGATGTCATTAATCTACGATCTAATTTAAAACAATACGAACGATTGGTGGACGAATACAAAGACCAGGTTAGCAAACAATACAAATACTAACAGCTGTTCCATTTGAAATTATCCGTGTGTGAGGGGAGCAGCGTGGGTGGAAGGGAAAGGATGGGTACTGTTCCATTTGAAATTATCTGTGGGTGGAAGGGAAGGGATGGGTACTGTTCTATTTTAAATTTTCCGGGAGGGTATTTGGGGGAGCAGAGGGGTTGGAAGCGAAGGGACGGGTACACCTCACTTTTCGTAGAATCCCACTATGAGTAATTTGAAATTGCGAAATAACAATGAAAAATCCTTTTATTGAAAGTAAACAAAAAGGTCATAAAAACTACTAGAAGAGAACTTGTCAGTCTGAACATCAGTTATACTGTCATGGAGGTGCAGGATTAAATCTCTTTCTTTTGGAGTTTGGATTATAAACAAGGATTTTTTCTTGCACGGAGATCCAGGCTTATAAACACTGTTTAACAATCTGATTAGAACACAGATCCTATTTCGTTTCGTTTTTATAGTTCAAAATTTCGTTTTACTTGTCTTCACTACACTAGGATCTGAAGAAGTTGTTATAAAAATAAAACCTGGCGTTTGGATTTGCCAGTGAAACTATCTGTTGCGGTGACATCTTGGTGTACGATGCACGGAACTGTGGGTAATCCACTAGAAACGTCAAAGCTGATTGGTTAATCAGTGTCTGATTTACTCCCCCTGATGCGACCTTCCAGTACAGCGGGTCAGACCTTCACCTAGTGTAGGCCATCGACAGTATAAATAAATGAATCGAAATACAGATTTGTATTGGAATCAGATTGTTTGTTCTAGGGATTCTTCTACCCTTTTACTGCTTTCAGTAGGGATTAGTTTTATTTGGATGAGTAATTTTAAATGGTACAGCCATCATAATCAGTGAGATGCTAGTTGGTTAGATGTGCTTTACAGTGTAGATATATCAGTGGCTTCTAACAGCTTTGGTTAATGGTGTAATATAGTCAATTCTTAGTAACTATAGCAACTATAAACTGGTATAGATACAGGCATCTCAATAACTATAGCAACTGTAGACAGCTATATAAATTAGAAGTCATAGTTACTAAAACTATAGAGTATTATACTAGCTTTGTTTTACAGAATATAGAAAAAATCATATTATTATCTGTTTTATACTCCGATACGCTGCTTTATCAAATTTCCTTTTAAACATGAGTGATTTTGTGGTCGAACGTGGAAGGGTTGAAGTACCACATTGTATTACCCCCACCCTCAAACTATCAATAGAATCACATTTTTCTAGATAATCTCCACCTCTAAATAGTTTTGGTAGTTTCAAACCTACCCAAATAATTTAACAGACCAGAGATCTGTTACAAGAAATCAGCCGTGTGATCTTTTGTATTATATAATATATTAACAATTGGTGTTGGTAATTTTTATATTTATATTAATCGGCAATATTTGGACCACGAATGACACTTGTGAACCCACAATTTTAAAGAAACTAAGTCTTTAACTTAATATATCATTCCATCTTCGACATTGTAAATATGACTTATTATTATTAGTCAATTTACATCAACATTGATGTTGTGATCTTCGCGGGAAAAGATGAGCTTCTGATATTAAATAAATCAGACAAAACGAAAATTTTAGAATTGGCACACAGATCACGTTCCAGAATGTTTTTGATCGCCATTTGTAATCAAGGGGCTTGATGAACTGTTCAACATGGCTAGAAACATACCCCACAGGAGAATAGTACCAGTGTAGACTGGAATAAGCAGACACCAATGACTGCCATTCAATTCAGACTCTTCACATTTTTCGCTGAAGATAACAGTAAAACCAAAAGGATTGAATGTAAATCACTTTACCGGTATATACATTCAAATTAAAATATTATATGTGTTGCGTCCCATCTGTGTCCATTTCTAGGTGGTAAAGAATAGAGATTTAGATCCTTTAAGATGACGGTGAAGACGTGGTGCTCTGTTCCTAGTCCATCTAGTGCTATCATACTTGTTGTGTTATTATTAACCAGTTGGTGGGTTAAATCTAAATATTAAGGCCATCTGCAGAGATTGTCAAGGTCACGAGATATAGTCAGGGCTACCTACCCCTTACCCTAACCCACAATCTCATTAACAATCATGTATTCTAACCATATTTATATCTTGTGGCCGGTTGGATATGACCAAATCGTTAGAGGTTGTGAGCTATATCATAAGGTCTGTCATTGAGTCAACTGACATGGTTTCGATTCAGGGGCTGTATGTGTCAAGGAGTAGGGGCATCTGTCCAACCTCGTGGCTTTTCCCCGGGACCGCCGGTTTTTTGCCCCCTGCCAAAGACCCCTAAGCGCAGGCGAATTATTGAAATAAAACTGAATCATGTGTTAGTCCCAAAATGACCTAGTTTGTGTCGACTGGACGCTAAATCCCATTTCTCTCTCTCTGTTTACATCTTGCGACCATGACTAAATCTGCAGACAGCCTTAGTATGTATTTAGATCTAACCCATTTGGTGTTGGGTTATATTTATTCTCGTTGTTTCACTGGCTTCACAAGCACCGTCATTTATTGTTGTTTTAGCTTTTATATTATATTTTATTATCTATGATTTAAAATTTATAAACTATATTTAGTTAGTTGATATGCTAGATGGTACATGTTACCTAGCAACAGTGGGACGATTGGTAGGTATTACTGTTACAATCAGAGAATGCTGCATCATGGTATCTCCGACATTATTTATAAAAGTTGAATGTGTAGACTTTGAAAGAGCATGAATTATATATATATATGAATATTAAAGATACATTATGTAAGATTTAGATATAGAGCCGACAGTTTTTGCTATAATAGTTTAAAAAATGGATAATGAAAAGGGAATATGTTAAAAATTTGAGTCAAATTAATTTTTATAGTTACATGTAATCATCAAGGCTACACTGTTACTGTTATTAAAATTAGTATTTCTCAGATCCGACCCGAGTTCACAAAGCATTCTCAGACTTAAATTAAGAATTTACTCAACTTTCAATCACTGTTTATGAGAAATATATTTGATCATTAAACAAAACACTTTGCAGATAGTTTCTTATTGATGTATTTGATACGTTAAAACAACAAATGTTCTATAAAGGGCTATATTTTAGTCAAGAAAAAAGGTAAACAATTTTGAGTAAATTCTTGACTTAAGTCCGGAGAATGGCTTGTGAACTTGGGACCAGACTGAAGTAATATGACTGAAATTCTCAGCCTTTTTCCCATTACATTATTTATTTTTAAACTATTGCAGTAAATAAAGTCAGTTCTTATCTTCCCTAATGCCCCTTTGAGATTAAGTTTACTACTTTATTTTAGTTAATATTTTGGGTTACTATGTCTATAGACAAAATGTTTCAGGGAAAAAAAAGGCAGATTGTCATCCGATAAAGCAATCGAAATTAAAATACAGGATATAAAATCAGATGAAATCAACAAATATTTATAGAATGTGTAGATTCTAGAAGCGAGTTTCATCCAGTAGAATAGAAACTACAGCATGTATTTATACATTTAAACCTTTGGAAGAAATCAAATTCATTACTACTTCTCTATATGTCTTTTAAACAGTTCCATGTTCTGTGATCTCTTAAAGTTCCAATTTCATATTTTCTAAGAAAGTCAAAACATAATTATTTCTATGTCTTTTGCTCAAAAGGTTTTCAACTCACTATTATACGATCATGGGCAAAATTTCAAGGCGTTAAAATGGCTGACACAGTCTGATTGAGAAAATAGTAACTCAATTACCTCCCTTGTGTTCCCATTCCTCTCCATGGACGGCCATCTTCAAACTTTTGAATTTGAAGTTGAAAATGATAATTTTGCCAATTTCTCTACTGGCAATAGTAAGATATAGGAATAATAGGATTATTCTTTAACAAGGTAGGACTGTTTATAGGTACAATCTATTTTAGGGCTTTATTTTAATACATTTTAAAAATATAACTTAAAAATATGCTATTGGAACTTTAAGCATGTGCTTTACATCAAACGGTCTGTCATTGAATCAAATGTTTGTGATTTCATGCAAGCTTGTATGAGTAGGGTCGTCTGCCTTAATCTCTCTGACCCTGTAGGTTCTCTCTAGGTCCCCTGGTTTTCTCCCACTATTAAAAACACATAAATGAATGTACATTAAAGCCCAGTTCTCTCTTTCCTTCTCTCTTGAAGTATTTTAAAGCATGTTAAACCACGATTAGCATCATTATCCTGAGTAGACATAAAATTTAAAATATTTCAGTAGAACTAGAATCTTGTAAATATAGGTTTGATTATTAACAATAATAAAAACAGATTATTGTCCCACAAAAATAAAATTCATCTACATTAATTAAAAAATATGGTTGAGTAGCAACAAGTCTAAAGGAAAATTATTTTGAACGGATTTTAATGTGCATTGAAGAAGTTGTTGCATTTTTATTTGATACATGTGAACAATGATTGATCAAATGGTCTTATCTAGTACATCATATACAAGCCAGGACATATGCCACCTGTCATAGACTTTATTATACATAAATTATGGGAGATTAGATAAAGAGGCAGCCGCTCTCACTATAATAATTGTAAACTAGATAATGTTATGGTAATTTACTGAAAATTGCAGTCAAATTGATCCACTATGAACCAAGAATTGTGCGATTGAATTTTAAGCCTAGCCTTGATCATCATTACTAAATCGGTACAATAGGAATAAGTTTTGATTATCCAATTTTTGATTAAATCATCAATGAGCGTTGAGCAGCAAATCAAATTCAAATCCGGTAAATATCACAGACTAACTATGACATCAAGAGTTGATTATGGTCTGGATAAGTTAATTAATGTCTAATTAATAATTTAGAAAACATATCACGCCTAAAGAAAGATCTGTAATAGGCAGATTTAAATCTTGCATAATGTATGCTTAAAGAGACAAATTTATAATCAGCAATGTGAATATTTGTGTCTAAGGAAGTCTATGATGTGTGCCTTATGTCCTGGCCTCTTTCTCTCTCAGTATTCTTAAAATATAGGCCTATTATCAGAAATACTTTTATTGTTAGTTTAAAAGTTTGTATTGTTTTTGTTTTGTAGATGCATAAATCACGTCGTGAAGCAGATGATTCTATGGTGAAACTAGAAGAGCAACAATTAGAAACGGGACGAGTACAGAAAGATAGCCAACAAGAACTAGAGAAGGTAGGATGGTTTTCACAATCCACATAACTGTTGTCAATTCAATAATGACACAGAAAAATGGAACAATTTAAGTTAACATTGCACTCTTCAGCTCCGACTGGTCTACTCTTATATTGAATTCTAACTGCCAAGGGATCTTTTATGTTAATGAAAATTTGGGACCTCTGTTTTTGTTTCCCATCCGAAGGACGATATATATACGTTGTCCCTTGCCAGACTCTCTATCATGACAAAAAGGAACCATGCTGGAAAATCCAGATGAACTTTGTCAGCGAATGCACAGATCGAACGGGGGGGGGGGGGGGATGGCCTAGTGGTCTAGAGTGCCGCGCTTCAACCTGTAGCTGGCTGGTCACCTCTGGCTTGCGGCTGTGGTTTCGAGCCCTGGTGTGAGCGTATGTGGCATGGAGATAGGGGCGCCTTCTCAACCTCTTGGGTTTCCTCCGGTTTCCTCCCACTGCTAAAGACCCCTACGCGCAAGCGAACTATTGAAATAAAATTAAACCATATGTTAGTCCCGAAATGACCTAGTTTGTGTTGAGTGGACGTTAAACCCCATTTCTCTCTCTCTCTCCCACTTAGACACCATGGCTCTTAAAACATTTAGAAAATTTGTAAGAACTAAAATTATCCTTCAGATAACTGTAATTCAAATGTGTGATTTGAGTGTTGAATTTTCCAAGTTTATGAATGATATATGTCCCTGTTTATGAGGTTGAATTCTAGTTATTCTATGTTGACACAGAATTTTAACAAATTACCAATCTTTAGGGCTGGCAAGGAACAACATATAGTTATTCGGATGGGACAAAAAACACCCAGAAGTCATTTAGCTTGCCGTAAAAAATCCCCTGACGATTGGAAATGGAGTAGGCGGAACGCTGCTGTCTGGGAAAAATCTCACTCATGGCACATTTCATGGCGTATATAACCATCTTCATCAGTGCAGAAAAGTAGGACGTTAAACTTCCATTCCATTTTCCTTTATAAACAAATTGTATATTCATTAGGTTAAAGTCCGACTAAATCAGAGATTGAAAGAACTTGATCCTCTTCCTGAGCTGCTCCGCTCTACAGAAAGTAAACTACACGAAGCTAACGAGAGACTTCTCATGTATGAAATAAAAAATACAGAAAATACGAAATTAATAGCAGAACTCACCAGTAAGGTAAGGAATCACTGGTTGTACGTGACAAGGAGTAGGATCGCCTGTCTAACCTTGTGGGTTTTCTCTGTGTCCTCCGGTTTTCTCCCACCGCTAAAGAACCCTACGTGCAAGCGTATTTGACCGTATGTTAGTCCCAAAATGACCTTGTTTGTGTCAAGTGGATGTTAAACCCCATCTCTCTATTGATAAGAATAAGCCTGGCTGAAAAGATGAATTTTTAGCTGAGATTTGACAAGGGTAGTGAATTCCATAGAAAACTAGTGGAGAGTTGTGCTTGATAACGACGAGAGGATACTTGTCGAAATGTTGTGCTTTTAGAATAAAACCAGTGATTGTATCCCATAAAAACTGTGTTCTGTTTCATAAAGTAGCTAAGTCTCTAACTCACTATCATCCAAGACTTCGACATTGAAAACACAAATTATTTTTTAATTTTCAACATTGATGCTGTGATCTTACCGGGGGAAATGTTTGTTTTTTATATCAAATATTTAAGACAAAATAAACATTTTACCATTGATACACGATTCGTGTACCATAATGCATTTCAACACCATTTGTAACAAGGGACTCGAAGAAAAAGGTTACACATATTCCACAAATCATGTCAAACCGTGACGTCATATTGTCTGGAGAGCATACACAATAAATACTATCAGTGTTGACTGGATCAACTGGACGCTAGAGATTATGCTATTTGATTTAGACTTTTCGCATAACTGATTAGTAATTAGTGTAACAAGAGAAAGGATTGAAAGTTAATCAGTTTATATACATTATTATGCGTTGCGACCCGTTTGTGTCAATTTCTAGTTGCGAAATATTGGTGATGTTTTATTTATTGATTATTATTTGTGTTGGTTTCAGGTTGAACATACATCCGATTCTCAGAGTAGTGTCCGATCTAAATTACATGAAACACAGGATGAAAACAGAGCTATGATCAGTAGAATGGATTCTCTAGAAAGGTCAGTCAAATTGATTTTTATCTTCAGTTTTATCCTGTTCATGGATTTGAGCCATTTATTAGGTATAACAGCTTCATTGATCTCATTAGAAGAAAGTCGTTTTTTCCTGATTTTTAACATTTTTACAGTTGTATATTGAAATCGATCTCCCCTCCATCCATACTTCACAGAAAGTGTTTGCTTATGTTGAAGAAAGTGTCTTTTCAAACCCCCTGGGCAAGTAAAATAGGATGTAATCGTTAATTTACACAACAGGTAGGACACTTAAACATCTAGTACTTAGAATTAGGCTATTGTTTATTTTCTGTAGCTGCCAAGCCAGCAAAAGTGTTATTATCCCTTTAAATATTCTTGTCCTATCTCTTTATAGGAAATTCCGTGAAGCTGAAGATCAGGTACGAGAATTGGCATCAACCGTTTCTAAAAGAGAGGAAACCATTCATCAAAATAATGTAAGTTATATAATTATCTAATTCATACTACTAGAAATCATACATTTAGATGTGGATTCAAAAAAAAATAAAAGTTGGCTAGCTATGTAAATGTTACCAATCTATGTAAATGTTAGCTAACAAGGTAAATGTTAGCTAGCTATGTAAATGTTACCTTGCTATGTAAATGTTGGCTATGTAAATGCTAGCTAGCTATTTAAATGTTAACTAACTATGTAAATGTTGGCTAACTATGTAAATGTTAGCTGGCTATGTAAATCTTAGCTATGTAAATGTTAGCCAGCTATGTAAATAATAACAAGCCATGTAAATGTTGGCTAGCTATGTAAATATTAGCTAGCTATGTAAATGTTGGCTAGCTTTGTAAATGGTAGCTAGCTATGTAAATGTTAGCTAACTATGCAAATGTTAGCTAGCTGTGTAAATGTTGGCTAGCTATGTAAATGTTGGTTAGCTATGTAAATGTGGACTTGGCAGTTCATTGAGAAGTGATTTATTAGGGTGTTCTACACACTGCCTTGTGTACAATCCTAAAATTATAAATGTGTGTTGGGGTTGGGGGGGGGGGGGAGTAATCTTTTATAAACAAGGGCGTGCGGTTATGTAGTGAGACCCTTATTCAGTAATACAGTTGCCATAAGAATCGTTAGACATTTTGTTTATATTGGTAGCATTATTTGGAACCTGATTCTGATTATTGGTGTATTTTTGTTTTAGTTACGACTAGAAGAGAAATCGAGGGAGAATGCGAGTTTAACACGACAATTAGAGAACGCGTTAGCGGACAACAGACGACAAAATGAAGAAAATAGAGAAAGATATAATTCTAAGGTAATTAACGATGGAATCTAGCAGACGACAAAAACCCCCAACATTTTCTGTATTTAAAACTAACACAAATCAGGGCTTGAAATACTGGCCAGTCTGTGCCGAACAGTAGGACGTTAAACCCCATTTCATTTGAAATTCTGATGATTACAGAGAGAGACATCAAGTCTTAACGTCCACTTGACAGAACTAGGTCATTTCAGGACTTACACATGGTTGTGCATAGGGGTCTTTTAGCAGTTGGAGGAAACCAGAGGACCTGGAGAAAACCCAAGATGCTGGACAGGCAACCCTACTCCTTGTCATTTCCAACTGGGGAATCAAGGCGCATGTGCTAACGATTTGGCTATCCTCCCCCTACAACCTTGATAATTAGAATAGAAACCCTAGGTTCGATGGAAACCATTTTGGTGTTGATATTCATGGACAAAAATAAAATATCCTTCATACATTGATAGATGATGGCTAGAAAATTTCTATTGTATTTTTGAAATTCAATATGTAGATAACTCATTACCGTTTTATTGTAGGAGAGAACATACCAGTCTCGAATTGTAGACTTGGAAACCCAGATCAGTCAACTTAGAACTGAAATCGCGAGAATAAAACGAGAGAAAGAAGAGGTAAGATGATAATAAACCAAAATTACATCAAAGTGTGTAGTAATATCGGACTACTTTTTTGTGTTTTCTTTTGATCGTAATATATAACATTATAGGTTAAATTGTTTGTTCTACTTTATTATTAAGCTGGATTGGCATCGAAGGTACCTCGTTCTCAATAAGTGATAGTTACAGTAATAAACAAGAACTCTGTTACTCATTTTATCATTAAATTATTAAATGACGAGAGATTATTAAATGGCGAGAGTTTAAATCCATATCACAGCCACATCTGATTCTCATGTGAGTCAAAAGAGTTGCTTATGGTGGACTTGTAATCACGATAAATGCCTCTTTATGTAACAGTTGAAGCGAGAAAAAGACTGACAATATGCAGATGTAGCTCTTGTATCTTACGACATCTTCGCGATGAATGAGTATACCCTTGTATTAAACATTATTCCAAAGCTAAATCTGATTATTGGGCATCTTTCTTTAGGCCTGAAATGTTATCTAATCTATTTATTAGATATTTATTAACGTAGCAAGACGATAATCAACTTGCGATGCCATGTTACGTGTCAGATTTTCACAGGATTTGTATCTGATTTTCCGCTCAACGCTGTTTGATGATTTAATCCCAAAATGGATAATCAAGACTTTGTTAATTATCGTGACAGTTGTAACTACGGTCATTTTAAAATAAGATTTTCTCGGCTTAGAGTGAAATGTTCAGCACATTCCCTTTACTTTAACTATTATACTGAGAACTACCATCTCTATATCTAATCCCCCATAATGTATCTTTTAATTTTTTTTTTCTCTTACAGAACGAAAGAAAGTTTAATTCTCGTCTGTACGATTTAAAAGATCGTCTGGAACAATGTCACAGTACAAATCGCAGCATGCAGAACTATGTTCATTTCCTCAAAAACTCTTACGCCAATGTTTTTGGTGATACGGCTGTCGGCTTGCCACCCACATCACCAATACGATCAGTGGTACCTTGACGAAACTAATCAAAAACTTGTAACTTCCATTCCGTCAGTAATTGTCTCATGGAGTCAAAGAGTAAATTCTATTTCAAAACAAAACATCAATCAAAATTATAGTAACAGAATTGTTTCATTGTAATAACATTTTTTAGCGAAGAAGTTTTTAAAAGAATAGATTTTGTGATGGATTTTTGTCGTTTAGAAGAGAATTTACTGTACACTGACTCGATGGTGTGGAAATCAGTGCTCTTCGCATTTATTTGTCCCAGAATAAAGGGGCCTTATTAGTCGTCCCAGAATTAATTAAGGGCCTTATTTATCATTTTTCTATTGACTATTGTCTACTTCTCAGCATTATCAATTTGATACAACTGATTCTTTTATGTAAAAATCATCTAAATTGTGTTATCAGTCATCTAGCGACCATAATTGTTTGTAGAAATTTTAAAACATATCTAGTAAAAAAAGACATATGAAAGAATCTTGTTGACCTTCCACTGGCTTCCCTTGATAATGATCAAACTGTGTTTATTGCATTGGGTGTTTCTGTTACATTTGTTATTTTGGACAAAAAACAATTTACCGTTTTCAAATTGACAGTTGAAACGTAAAATATGAGTAGGCCATTGTGCTGCTGTCCCAATGTCTGTCTCATTACCCTGAACAGTCCAGAATAGTAGGATGTTGAACAGCAAACATTTCAGTTACACAGTAATAAGATAGTTAGGACACATTCTAGTTCTCGCAAGATCTGATGCGGGACGTGATTTTTTTTATTTTAGGTGTTTTTGTTAATAATAGTCCACCATGATATCTTATTTTTTAAGCCAAATATTTTTATTGTTCTGTTTTATTATTATGATTTAAACCTTTCTAAATCTTTCGCCACCTTTCGAATTTAGAAGAAAAAAAAAAGACTATAATGTGCATGCTATTAAAGTTTTAACAATGTCTCCTAATCACCTGGGGCCGGTTGCTCAAAACTAAGTTATTTTAAGTTATCTTTCATGTGTCCTTTTTAACGGTCCGTTAAATTTCTGTTGCTGGAAAGTCAATTTCATTATCCGTTAAAGTTAACAGGGCTTCCAGCAACAACCTTTCTCTCCGTTAAAGTTAACGATCCGTTTACTCCATGTTAACGGATCATTAAAAGTTAACAGAGCTTTGAGCAACCGGCCCCTGATCAATTAATCATTTGTCAAAATGTCTTTTTTGCTTTTGTTCTACGTGTATTCATTTACAGTTTATAACAGCAATCTGATTATAGTACAGATCTATTTTTGTTTCGTCTTTTTTTTTTTTTTTTTTTTAAACATTTGATGGCTTCTTCTACATGAAAATCTGACCAGTTGTAGTGGGAGGTCGTGTCAGAATATGAGCGACTTTTGACCTTATGACATCATACATTTGATTATCCAATAAGCCTTGCTGTTTCTAGTTCGTTCCGTGCCACTCATGTAAAAAATGTACTATCGTTGCATTGGCTAATCCCTCACATCATCCAGAACATGTCAATGATAACAATTTTTCCAGATCCTAGTGTAGTAAAGACAAGTAAAACAAAATTTTGAACTATAAAAAATTAAACGAAATAGAATCTGTGCTTTAATCAGATTAAATTTACAATCACATTTTAAAGATCCTTTTAAAAAATTTATGACTGTGTCTCCAACTTGTGAATATATTTTATAAAACAGGGATTAGAAGATTTTATATTTATCTGTGATATATTATTTATGTTTTAAATATTGTAAAATATATACTAGTTATTTAGTTTTAGATTTGATTTAATTCTACACACATGATGCATCAAAATCCTCTACCATTCATAAAAACTATCTTTGTCTTTTTGATATTCGTAAATGGTATGAAACAGGTCTTGCATAAACTTGCCTACCAGCCATTAAACTTTATCTGATATGTAACTTACAACCACCATTTGTAAATGGTTTAAAATTAAAACATCACACGTAGGTTTTAGCTGTGTTATATAGTGTATATATGTATCCACAAACTCACTATTTATATATAACAAATAGAAAAAAAAAACATGAAATAAACAAATTCTAATAAACAATGGTTTCATTGATTAACAAAGATGTGATGAATAAACAAGGTATATTGCTACTGAGATGCAATTAAAATGATCACTGGAGAGAGATTGTGGCCAAGTGGACAAGACACTGGCGTGCTAGCCTGGTGGTTGCTTGTTCGATCACTGCATTGGCCGAGAAAGTTATCGGGATTTTCCCACATAGTTTCTGATTGTCAGTAATGGAGGAAGGCGGATCTGACAAGGACAGAAATCTAGTCGTAAGGATGGTACAAAAAAAATACGAGGTCCTGTGTACAGATCCCTTGGCAGTTTGAATTTGATGTAAGAGTAAGGCTATAGTGCTGCTGCCCAGTAAAGTTTCCCTCTTAGCACAGTGTATGGCATATGCCTGTCTTCATTAGCCCAGTTGGAGTAGTATGTTAAACCTATTTCATTTCATTTATATTTTGCATAATAGTAAGGGGGGGGGGGGGCCGAATAATTAGCATGCGCACACTGTATCATACGGCCATTGAGTCAACTGGCGTGGTTTTGAAACCCTGGTTGTACTTGGCCTGTCCAACCTCATGGGTTTTCCTTGGGTACTCTGGTTTCCTCCCACTGTTATAGACCCCTACACGCAAGTGAATTATTGAAATAAAATTAAACCATATGTTAGTCCCAAAATGACCAAGTTTGTGTCGAGCGAACATTAAACCCCACAAGGGGTTATTACTCATGTCAGTAATAATACCCTTGACCGGTGGAATGGGACCTTACTCCTTGCTTATGCATTGCATAGGGAGCTTTAGCAGATGGAAGAAACCAGAGCACCCAGGGAAAACCCATGCGGTTGGACAGATGACCTACTCCAAGTCAAGTATGAAAGGACATTACTTGACTCAATGAAAGACCTGATCCAAAATCCACACGTTAACCCTTCCGCCACCCAAGCCCCAAGAAGGGAAAAGTATCCTCTGTCAGGAACTTGACAAACACTAGCATTCACTAGTCACATTCTTGCATTCTGCAGAATTTCAAAATAATCAGAAAAGAAAAAAAACACATTTTCTTGACATGAAACTTTATCACAATAAAGAATCATTTAGAAGAAACAAAATAATCAACAATTTATACAAATGGACAATTCACACCATTTATTTTTTCTTATTCATTCAAGATACATTATGTTAAATTTGAATAAAGTGCTAACCAATCTTGCTATAATAGTTCAAAAATACATAATGTAAAATGAAAATATTGAAAAATTCATTTAAATTACTTCACTCTGAGTCAAGTTATCAATGTTTGTAGTTTTGACAAGATGTGTGCATTGTGGTAACCATGGTGCTGGTATATTCCAGTCTTAGCCTCGTATTCCCATTTTAAAATTAAATATCTAAATGGCGAACCGTTTTAATTTAGTTAAAATTAAAATCTCGAGAATCCAATGAGATTTAATAATGGTTTAGATAAGTTAATGTCTATTAATAATTTAGATAACATTTCATGCATAAAGAAAAACGTACAACAGGCAGATTTAGCCCTTGCATAATGTATGTTTAACATAAATCTCAGGTAGTTTTCTTTCTAATCCTACAATACATGTACATATATAGTAGAAGGGAAATATATGTGACTGGTGATAGTTAAATGAGTCTTAAGTCGCACAAGTAGATTTCTAATTACACGCTAATTTGTGTCCAAGAGCAGAAATTTTCAAAATTTGGTTTTGACCATTTTTGAATACTTTAACATGTTGAATTGTGTCAAGTTTAGTGGCTGTTTGACATTTTTAACCATGACTTTTGTCATGCATAGCAGAAATTTTGAACGTAATCTTTAAACAAAGTTTTCTCGAAATAGGCCTTTCTGGTCTTCCAGACTTTGAACTTGAATATCTCGACTATGGAGTAAGGTAGAGAAATGATTTTGGTATTATTAGACAGCCTAGGACATCCGCTTTACGATGACATATATAACTCATTTTTGAAATTTTGGTCATTAAGACTCATTTCGCTGTTTGTTATTTTGAGAGACCAATGATAATATTACCATCTTCTTATATTTCTATTGAAACTCTTTGATCTTTATTTAAGGGGTTGTTAACCACTTGCTATAAAATGAGAGCCCTCCCACAAAACCAGACAGATGATCATTTGTATTAAAATAGAGCTGGCACCACAGCTCAGTTTTCCAAAAATGCGACTGTTTTTAAATTTGTCGTTTCATCTCGATTTGAGTACAGCTCATTAATAGTAACAAGTGGGCATACAGAGTATGATTTTGTGCCGATTGTACAAAATGAAGTTGTGCGACAAGCGTCTGGTTTTGTGGGAGCAGGTCACATATTATAACGGTTGAATCTCTATAAGGAATATCAGTCAGTATTTACGGGAATCACATGGTGATAAAAATAAATGTTTAGGTATTATAACATTATTAATACAGTATAGAATCACTTGGTGATAAAGATACATGTGTAGATATTATAACATTAATAATACAGCACGGTGCTGATGTTCACATTATTAATACAGCACGGTGCTGATGTTAACATAGTTGACAGGAATCACATGGTGATAGAGATACATGTGTAGGTGTTGTAACATTCCTGATACAGCACGGAGCTGATGTTAATATGGTTGACGGCTATCACATGGAGATAAAGATACATGTGTAGGTATTATAACGTTATCAATACAGCACGGTGCTGATGTTAACATGGTTAACGGGTATACAGCTGATGTTAACAGCTGATGTTAACATGGTTGACAGAAATCACATGGTGATAAAGATACATGTGTAGGTATTATAACGTTATCAATACAGCACGGTGCTGATGTTAACATGGTTAACGGGTATACAGCTGATGTTAACAGCTGATGTTAACATGGTTGACAGAAATCACATGGTGATAAAGATACATGTGTAGGTTTATAACATTATTAATACAGCACGGTGCTGATGTTAACATGGTTGACAGGTATACAGCATGGTGCTGATGTTAACATGGTTGACGGGTATACAGCACGGTGCTGATGTTAACATGGTTGACAGGAGTCACATGGTGATAAAGATACATGTGTAGGTTTTATAACATTATTAATACAGCACGGTGCTGATGTTAACATGGTTGACGGGAGTCACATGGTGATAAAGATACATGTGTAGGTGTTGTAACATTATTAATACAGCACGGTGCTGATGTTAACATGGTTGACAGGAATCACATGTGTAGGTGTTGTAACATTATTAATACAGCACGGTGCTGATGTTAACATGGTTGACAGGAGTCACATGGCGATAGAGTAACATTCCTGATACAGCACGGTGCTGATGTTAACATAGTTGACAGATTTAATATGTCACCTGTAACTTGTGCTATAAAACACATGGCCGAAGCTATATGATAAAAAGACATATTTTTTTTTAAAATTATTTTATTTAATTTTATGATTGGGAAAAAGGCAAACACCCTAATGTTCTGCTCCAACATGGCTTACGAAGGTGGGCATGACATACATTGTTCTTTGAGGAAATTTTGCCTAGGCAGAGGCACTATGGCCTTAACTTATATCAAATTCCAACTGTCAAGAGATCTTCTCAGGGTTTTTTTTTGTCCCATCTGAATGACTAGAGAGCTGTCCTTGTCAGGCCTCCATCCTGCATCACTGACAATTAAGGGGAAATCACATCAGAAAGTCCTGATGAACTAGCAAGCCAGGGTCTTATACACTTAGCCATCGTGGTTCCCTGTCGTAAACATGATTGGCGGCAATCATGATGATAAAGATACATGTACATGTGTTAGATATTATAACATTATCAATACAGCACAGTGCTGTTGACGGGAATAACATATTGATAAAGATACATGTGTAGGTTTTATAACATTATTAATACAGCACGGTGCTGATGTTAACATGGTTGACAGGTATCACATGGTGATAAAGATACATGTACGTGTAAGTGTTGTAACATTCCTGATACAGCACGGTGCTGATGTTAACATAGTTGACGGATATCACACGGTGATAAAGATACATGTGTATCTATTATAACATTATTAATACAGTACGGAATCACATGGTGATAAAGATACATGTGTAGGTATTGTAACATTATTAATACAGCACGGTGCTGATGTTAACATGGTTGACGGCTATCACATGGTGATAAAGATACATGTGTAGCTATTATAACATTATTGAGTACAGCACAGTGCTGATGTTAACATGGTTGACGGGTATACAGCACGGTGCTGATGTTAACATAGTTGACGGGAATCACATGGTGATAAAGATACATGTGTAGGTATCATAACATTATCAATACAGCACGGTGCTGATGTTAACATGGTTGACTGGAGTCACATGGTGATAATTTTAATATGTTTAGTATTTTAATATTGTTATTTTTTCAATCAGAATGAATCCTAGCCAGGTGGTAATAGTTCAAATTCTGGTTTTGTTTTCATAACTAAATTAACCACACAATGTACGTTATGCAACAGCTGAATCTGCCCATTGAAAGCCTTTCTCTGAATACCAACCAACGCTAGATTTAAACTAGGCCCATCAGGTTTCAGAGAAAGACTTTCAATGGGCAGATTTAGCTGTTGCATAATGTATGGCCCAAGCAGCATAGATCAATGAAAATACAATTTATCATAACTTTGTAAAAACTGACTGATATTCGTATCACAGATTCACCTTGTGAATTGTTACCATAGCGTTTAATAATTGAACTGGAATATACAGATAACAATTCTATAGATGACTGGACAATCTTTCGACTAGGCTTCTCTAGTCTTTACCAAGCAATGGTAAAGACTAGAGAAGCCTTGTGGAAACGTCGCTCAGTAGTAAACAATTATTGTATTCCATAGAATTGTGACCTGTACATGTATATATCACAATATTGTAGTTGACAAGTGATTCCTATACCACTAAACAACTCATCAAGTCTTTAAGAAGAATACTTAAAGTTACATTATGGGAGATACATGTAAGATAAAGAGATGGCAGTTCTCACTATAATAGTTAAAAACTAGATAGTGTAAACGGTAATTTGTTGAAAATTTCAGTCCAATTGATTCACTATTAGCCGAGAAAAAAGCGTTTGAAATATTCACATGACATAGCCTTGGTCATCATTACTCAAATCATTGATTTAATTATCAACGGCCATTAAGCGGCATATAAGAACTTAATCCGCTAACATTGAGGGCTAGCCTTGACATAAAGAGTTTATTATGGTCTGAATATGTTAATTAATGTCTAATTGATTATGTAGATAACATTTCAGGCTTAAAGAAAGACCTGTAATAAGCAGATTTTGCTCTTGCATAATGGTATTTTAAGATTAATGACTTATCAAATAATAAACTATTTATTAATATATTTATAATTCTTTCAAAGAACAATGGGATTAAAATACAGATCTATATTTCGTTTTTTTTATTTTTTCGATGGCCTACACTACATGTACATGGTTGTACTGGAAGGTCGTGACAGGGATCGTATGAGCTGCTTTTGACCCTTTAACGTCAGACATTGATTAATCAATCAGCGTTGACGTTTCTATTTGTTTACCCACAGTTCTGTACCGAGAATGCCAAGAAATTGCCAGTGCAGACTGTTTCATTGGCTACTTTTTCACATCAATAAGAACGCCTACTATATAACAACTGTTCCAGATCCTAGTGTAGTAAAGACAAGTAAAACGGAATTTTGAACTATAAAAAACAAAATGAAATAGGATCTGATTGTTCTTTACATACATTTGTACATGTACGTGCATTTCACAAGTTTCTATATCAAGAAAGATTACTCATATTAAACATGCATTATGCAAGAGGTAAATCTGCTTATTAACTTATCCAGACCATAATCAACTGTCGATGTCATCGTTAGCCTGTGATATTTACTGGATTAGTATCCACTCTGCTGCTCAACACTCATTAAATCTAAAATTGAAAAATCAACACCATGTTTTTATTATACTGACTTTAGTAATGATGATCGAGGCTTGGTCCAAAATTCAATCGCTAAATTCTAGGTTCAGAGAGGATCAATTGGACTGAAATTTTCAGCAAATTCTCTTTACATTATCCAGTTTTTAACTATTATAGTGATAACTGCCAGCTCTTTATCTAATCTCCCTAATAATAGACCTATTATTTTGAGAACTACAAGCTCCTTATCTAATCACCCATAATGTATCTTTAATACGGTACCTGAATGAATAACAGAAAGTATCAAATTTTAAGTCCGAAAACCTTGAAGTGTTGTGTATAATCTACATGTAGTTTGATGACTCTAGCTTAGTAATCTTTGTAGATAACAGAAAAATGATCTCATTGAAAGAAGGAGAAGCCTACAAAACATGTCCTGCAGTCGAAGCTTTGTATATAGTGAAATGGCCACCATATTTATATATTTATATATATATACATGTTCCTATACAATTATCCCACTGTAACAATAATACAATAAATTAGTCTCTAATAAAACAATTTATATACATTATAAATATACGCCATGGCATATCTCCCGTAATCTGGAAAAACCGAGTAACACTGTTGAATGTAGATTTTAGAAAACAAATTACCGGTCTCAGAACCATTCCAAACACACCAAATTTGTAATGTAAATAAAAATACAGAAAAAAAACTGACAATGCCTGTGACTGGTGCTATACAATGTACATGTATTTCCTGGCTTGGCTTCTTGTGAAAACGAATTAAACAACACTTGACTCCTGCCCAACACCACACTTGGCTTGTGAACGTGAATTTGACTCACGTGTAACAGTAAAACCACACTTGGCGTGTGAACGTGAATTTGTCTCGAGCCTAACATCACACTTGTAAAACCATCTTCATTCTGCAGATTTCTACATGCCACAATTTTTATGTTCATTTAAGTCACATGAATTTGATTTTCTGTTCTTCAGGTGCTTGACAAAAAAACGTAACTAAGTGAATCTTGTGAACGATTGAAACACGATTCGTTGAAAATTTCAAAACAGAAAAGTTGTTGAACAGCACAACCATATACGTTTGGTTTTTAAATAAGCCTTTTTCCAAAAGAAACAGACTTATGAAACTTTTGAACGGTGTTATTGAAGAACGGATAATCAAACTGGTGTGGCGTCAGTCCATTATTTTATAGCCATCCTATAAATTAGCTAAGAATTTGTCTACGACATCATCCCAAGCGGAGGTGGATGTTAAACTCCAGAAACGAATGAAACGAAAAGTCGTCTAATCCGTATTAACATGAAGATATTCTTCTGAAAAAATATTATCACATTAAAATTATCACTTCTATATGGAATAGATATTCACAATTCACTGAAAAGTTGTGTCACTAGAAAAGGCACCAGCTAGTCTAAAGTCATCCACTAAAACACAGTACATCTTTTGTGGAAGAACACGTGAATAGGGAGCAGGTCTGGGAACCATTGCACGTAAAATATACTCCCTGGCAGAGGGTCGAGGGAAGTCAGGTACGGTACTCGTTGGTTTTTGAAGCTCCTCTAGTTTTATTTCCCCTTCTTCCTCATCAAGAACCATATGCGAAGCTCGTTGAGCTGCTGTAAAAAGTTTATGGATGATTGAACCAGCTGGTCCACAAGGTCCACCACGCACAATGACTTCCGGCTGACGCAACAAACTATTTACAAAAACTTGAAGTTCCTCTTCTGCGCTAGACATATCCAACAAATCAGAGGTGAATTTAGTTTTTAAGGATTTAGCTCTTGCGATAACAGTTTCTGCTAATTCGATCATCCTCACCAAGTCTTCATATTTACGAGCATCCATCAATGGACTCCTGGTGACTTTAGCAGCCTTGTTCATAATTTGATCCAACAAAACTTTGAGATTTTCAGTATCCTGATCCTCATTTTCTATAACTTTAACAATCGCTGCATGAATCAACATCGGCATCATGTGAAGAACGACTTGTCCAGGTTTCATGGAAGCAAGGAAATGAAGAACTTTTTCTGCTTCTTTAGTATCATCAAACAACCTACGCTGTCGACGAGCTGGAATAGGTTTGGCACTCTGCCAGACTTCAACCCACATATTTCCTGGAATCTTCATCCTCGGACTGAGAGTTCCTGTCTTCACTTTTTCACCATCCTCTCCTTCCAGTTCCTCCAAAACATAATCTCTCGGAGAATACCAGCGCACAAAATCCTCCAAGATACAATTAGGATTGGCTGCTTTGAAAGACTCCATGTCAGAGAGCAGACATGCACTCTGCATTCTGGCTCTCAGTTGAGTTCCTTCTGCTGACGTCCCGAGCTTGGCTAGAACCTCTGCGTGTTCCTCCAACATATCTTCAGTCATTGGGGCTGGTTCTTGGGTTATGGGTATATAAACCTGTTCTCCAGAGTTCAATAATTTTAGGTCCTTTATAGGGGCTAAACGACCATCCGGTTTATGGGAAGCAGTATCTGCAAAAGATTCATGGTCCTCCCCATCTGCTTCATCCTCGCCCTGTTCTGTATCACATTCAAAAAATTCTTCATCACTGGAACTGATGTCAAGGCTTTCATAACGTCTTTTACCCATTGATCCAGAAGACGGAGACTGTGATCTTGAACTAGTTGATAACGGTCGACGCTGATAGGTCGGAGACAAGGGTCGTGAACTGCCATCTGCGTGGTCTGTAGGATTAGGATCATGTTCTAAATCTTTACCATGACCATAACCAAGACTTTCTCGTTTTATTTTTCGCTCAATACAACAGTTTAACATCTGAAGTTTTTGGTGCAAGATGCTGGCCTTCATGTTTGGTTGTCCATGTTCAACATCTGTAATATAATAATTATTCTCCCATCGATATCTCATCTCAAGGACGAATTCTTGCCACAGATGAGCGACGGCGCGCAAACCACCATGGTGATGATTGACAATACAGAAACAAATGGCTAATCTATGAGTCAATCCATTGACAGGTGATGATTTCAGCTGTTTAGACAAATCTTCCATCAGTTTCAATGATCTTGGACTCTTTTCTACAGTTTCTTTCTCTTTCGATTCAGACTTTTCAGACTTCTTCGCATCTGGGAAGAGAAAAAGCAAAACTCCATTTAGTATATCCCCAGGAATCGGAGCTTCGTCAGGCTTCATTTTTAATTTGGTGGTAGCCGAGGAAACGACGTGTCCCAGTGTAGGTATGTTGTAGCCAACTGCTGGCTCTGTTAGTCGTTGAAGGGCTTGGGTAATATCTCCAGCTTGATCTTTGTCTGTTTCGTCTAATACATGTCCCAACAATTCATCTGTTGTTTCTTTGTGTTGACTCAATTCAAGAAACTCTCTGAGATATTCGCCCAACAGACATTGCGCGTCTTCTGTCATTTGCAACTTGACTGACCATTGCGGAGCCTGGAGAGGATCGAGGTCAGAATAAACGTGATTTTCAACAATCATATCTTCCGATAGACTTGGCCATGTGCATGACAAGTTCAGTTCACTAATTGGATCGATGCAGGCTCCGAATGGAAGTACCCCGTAATCAGAACAGCCAACTTCACATTCTAGAAATGATGAAAAATCGGGCGGAGATTGAGGCCAGGGGCAATGAATCCATTCCTGTAAAATGTAAGTGAATCTGACAGACACAGAAACAGGTGGCATCGAAATATAAACACATCCAAGTTTCGACTTGAAGACATCGAGGAGACCAGCTAAATGGTTATACTGTTGTGGGATCTTCTTTAAATGAGCCATTTCAAATTCTACACTCGCTCCAGGTACTATGGCCGTTCCTGAATACAGTTTCCTCCATCTTTGTTGAACCTGTACATAAACAGGTATAGTACAGCCCGTGTTATTCAGCGCTATTGAAGCAGAACTGAGGAGTAATTTCGACCGACTTTCGCTGTCGATGGCATCAGTAGTGGAAGCAGGAGAAATAATGAGGAATTCCTGGAGACCATACCAGCGGGATAAACAGTGTGCACGGAAAGGAAAATCATTTTCCATATTCATAAGATCGGAGAAAACTGTTGGTGTTCCTTCGTCCTGATCCTCTTCATTTTCCTCCTCTTTTGTTTCTTTTCCCGATTTCGAACCAGACGAGGAAGTTTTTAAAACCATGTAGGTCACTTTAAATTTGAAATCTGCAAATGTTAGTTCATCATTTTTTTCTTCCCAGTTACAATTTAGGAAATCACCCTTTTTAACAGGCTGTAGATATCCTCTGTTGACAAGCTTCCATTCGTGCAAAATTTCTTCAAATCGAGCAATAAATCTTTCCCAGTCTGAAGCTGTTGTGAAATCTGTAATTTCAAACACTTCGCTGTCGTCTTCGGGTACCATTTTGAGTTTTATATATTCTGTCTCGGTAATCAACAATACTGGTTTAAATCATGGTCGTGTAATAAGTTATACACGGTCCGCTAATTAACTAACAGATGGAAAAATTGTAATTAGGATAATATCGACTTTCGACAAGCTGTCGGATTTTTAATTACGGGGAAGCAACTCTGGGATAGTTTGTGGGGGACGCTAACATCACTAACCCTTTCTGCGAAACATTTCAACTCTTTATCGCTTAATTGAATTTGCTATTATTTCATACACATATTTCAAAACCCATTAGTATCAACCGTTTTAGATTGCTTAGTAAAATCGTCGGGTAGTAATCAAAATGTATTGTTTTGTCAATGATGGGCGCGGTCGTACTTCCGGTTCCGAAATCAACTTCCGTTCTAATTTCAGAAATTATTTCTGAGATAATGACAATATTGTAATTTTGACCATTATGTCATAAATTGTTTTTTTCCTAATTACGCGGTGTTAAGTTTTCAGACACAATTGAAACTCTGATCCAGAATAGAGAATGTTCTCGGTTTATGGTTCATCCGGCTTTTGTAAGTGAATCCCTTTTCACTAATTTTCAGGCTTTTTTTTCTAGACCCTGGCCTATGCCTGTCAATTGATAATAAAATAATCAGTGCGGAATAGGATAGGCCTATCTATTCATCATTTCAAATCTATTTAAACCAACTCAATTTTTGTCAATGTCGCACATATGTAAATAAGGTGATGTCACATGACTGTTGTCAAGCTGGCGAGATTGTAGGTGATGGCTTATTACTATAGGGTTAGTTATATGGGATGAAATGAAATTTGGGTTTTAACACCATGTCCATGCACCAACAAGGGTAAAGGAGATCGGTACTGTATATAACATTACTAAAGCAGGTTTTTTTACAGTAACAGTGTCTGATAAAGGCTTGCCTCTCACAGTTACTGTCTGTCCCTATACACATTTAATATGAAAGTAACAATTTACACCACCTTCAATTCTAAGATAATGGAATCCTTACCGTCTATTTTCCAACGTGACTCATCTTTGTTCGCCAAAAGAAATCTTTTCTCGTCACACTTGACACAACTTAAAATAATTCAACACTATATCCAGGTAGAATTTTGCGATTCAAAAAAACAAACAAATTCATTTGAATTGGACTGACACTATGAAACCTACGCTTGCGCAGACTGGAGATCACTGGTTCGCGGCTATGGTTAGCCCATATTCAGTATCTATGAATGGAATGTTACGGTAAATGAAATTAGAAGTAAAATGTTGCCGTTTTCCAATTTTAAAAATCAAAAGTTTCTTGTTTATTTAGTTGGGTCAGGTGTTCGATCCCTGCATTGGCCAAGAAAGTTCATCCAGATTTTCCAGCATGGTTTCCCTTTGTCAGTGATGCAGGATGGAGGTCTTGTCAAGGACAGCTGTCTAGTTGTTCAGATGGTACGAAAAACAGAGGTCTGGTGTACACATTGGCGTGTATGTAAAAACGTAAAAGATACCTTGGCAGTTGGAATTCGATATAAGAGTAGGCCAAATTTCCCTCATAGCACACTGTATGGCGTATGCCCGTCTCCATTAGCCCAGTTTAGAAGCGGAACCAGTAGGACGTTTAACCCAAATAGATTTCATTTCGTTGACATCATTCGAATTACTTTTCAATATTTCAGATAAAGCTCCAGTAAGTAAAGGATTACTAGGAACTTCAGTTGTAACAGCAGTTGCCCTGAATATACCATTACAGAATTACCAACCCTATTTTATCTACACAACACATCAAATTCTACAAAAACAACAGGTAATTAAAATACACTGATCACAGATCCTCCCAAATAAATAACAACTCGCATCAGACCTTTTATGTCTGTCATTGAGTCGGGGTGGGTGCGGGGATGGCCTAGTGGTCTAGAGTGCTCCGCTTCGACCTCTTGCTGGCCGGTTACCTCTGGTTTCGATTCCTGGTGTGAGCATATGTGGCATGGAGATAGGGGTGCCTTCTCAACCTCGTCGGTTTCCTCCGGGCACTCCAGTTTCCTGCCACTGCTAAAGACTCCTAAGCACAAGCGAATTGTTGAAATAAAGTTAAACCATATGTTAGTATTGTTAGTCCTGAAATGACCTAGATTGTGTTGAGTGGACATTAAACCCCATTTTTCTCTCTTTCTCACTTCAACCAGAATGCTGGTTATATAACAACTCTTCCAGATCCGAGTGTAGTAAAGTAAAAGTAAAATCAAATTTTGAACCTTATAAAACAAAATAGGATCAGGGTTTTAATCAGATTGGCTTTGAGTATAACCCCTTACTGGTGTGTTGTAAATAGCTGAATAAATATTCACATTGTTGTCTAATTCTTTAATTTCAGATATGGCGTTTATTTACATCGAAACTGGCATTTTTAGATATGAAAGATCTCTTCATTTGCTCTCTACTGATTTATTATTTTAGAATTTTTGAGCGCCGATTTGGCTCCCGTAAATTTGCAGTAAGTTACAAAAAAAAGTTAGATCCCTAGTTTTTATATTCTGTGCTGCTTAGGGATCATCAACATTTGCGTCCCCAAATGAGTAACCCTCGTAACTTGGTGGGTGGATTGAAAACGATGAATAAAACGTTGGTTATTTAATATTGAATCATGAAAGGAAATATATCAATATTTTCTTACACCATCAGCACAGGTTGGTCTTACATCTATCTGTTGGTAAGACGCTCGCTCGCAGGCCATGAAGTTGGGTGTTCGATCCCTACATTGGCCGAGATAGTTCATCTAGATTTTCCGGCGTTTTTCCTCCTTGTCAGTGATGCAGGACAGAGGACCTGACAAGGACATTCAAATGGTACGAAAAAGGAGGTCCCATGTACACATCGGCGTGCACATAAAAGATCCCTTGGCAGTTAGAATTCAATATAAGTGTAGGTCACTGCTGCCCAGGCAAAATTTTCCTTATAGCACACTGTGTGGGGTATGTCTGCCTCATTAGCCCAGTTTAGGAGCAGAACCATAGGACGCTAAATCCCATTTCTTTTTATTCGTTTAGACGTATCTGTTGATATTTTTGAATGGATATTTGAACAGATAAAAATGTATTTTGACAAAAATTAAATTTTGCTTACAATACTAAGAATGTAAAGTTAAGTAAAGCCAGTTCATAACATAAATTCCTTAGAAATTTCTGGCACAGTTCTTCTTGTCAGTGGTGCTGGGCCAAGGGTCGTAAGGACATAGTCGAGTCTTTCAGATCGGACAGAAACTGAGGTCAAGTGTACATATTCGCATGCATTTAAAAAAATGGAATTCGAAATAAGATTAGGCTGTGGTGGCGCTGTCTGGGCAAAATTCCCTTAAAAGAAGAAAAGTCAACCTGATTAAAATACAGATCTATATTTCGTTTGTTTTTTTATACTTTCGTTGACCTTCACTACATAAAGATCTGATAAGTTGTTTTTGAAGGTCGCGTTAGAAGTCATACAAGGTTCTTTTGACCCTATGACATCAGACATTTGATTAACCAATCAGTGTTGATTTTTCTTGTGGATTACCCACAGTTCCTTGTGCCTCACGATAAAGCTCGCCATAACAGACCTATAAAAAAACGAAACAAAATAAGATCTGTGTTTTAATCAGATTAAAGAAAAGTAGGACGTAGAACCTGATTTCAACCTGAAATATTTTTATTCTTTCTGTGAGAGGGGTTTTACATAGGCTAAACCTGTTCCCTGATCCCATTCAGACGTCCTGAACAAAAACATTGTTTATAAAAAAAGAAAACCTGACCTCAAAAATTTTTATTCTTTCAGTCATATTTATTAGGAACCGGGTTATTAGCATCATTATTAGAATTATTATGTTTATACGTGTGTCAGAGTTATCTGGACTTGGATATTATGTCTGTACCTTCTGGACCGTAAGTATTAAATCTTCCTTTATTCTACTTGAATTTAGGGGCTGAGGGGGGTTGGGATGGCCTAGTGGTCTAAAGTGCCACGCCTCGACCTCTAGCTGGCCAGTCACCACTGGCTTGCGGCCTGGTTTCGATCCCTGGTGTGAGCGTATGTGGCATGGAGAAAGGGGCGCCTTCTCAACCTCGTGGGTTTCCTCCGGGCACTTCGGTTTCCTCCCACTGCTAAAGACCCCTACGCGCAAGCGAATTATTGAAATAAAATAGAAACATGTATTAGTCCCGAAATGACCTAGTTTGTGTCGAGTGGACGTTAAACCCCATTTCTCTCTCTCTCTTTAGGGGCTAAATAGTCTATTGTATGTACTTTACATCACAAGGTCTGTCATATTTTTCGATTCTCCGCTTGTACGTGACAAGGAGCATGGTCGCCATCCAACCTCATGGTTTTTCTCCAGGTCTGTTATTTTTCACTCCCACTGCTAAAGGACCCCTAAGTGCAAGTGAATTTTTGAATAAAATTGAACCATGTGTTAGTCCCGAAATTACCCCATTTCCCGCTTGTGCGTGACAAAGAGGAGAGCCGTCAACCAACATTATGTTTTTTCTCCACGTTCGTCATTTTTCCTCCCACTGCTAAACGACACTTACTCGTAAGTGAATTATTGAAATCAAATTGAGCCATGTGTTAGTCCCGAAATGACCCCCATTTTTCTCTTTCTCTGATGTTGGTGTACACATGTTATTGGGAGACCCTTATGTGTTAAACCTATTTCTCTCTCTCTTTCTTTTGATAAAATTAATTAAGTCTAGAATGGTTTTTTTTTTTGTCTGAATAGATTATGTTTAGAATTTCCCATCTCTCTCTCTCTCTCTCTCTCTCTCTCTCTCTCTCTTGATGAAATTAATTGAGTCTAGCATTAACCCTTTGAACACTGACTTTACATGGGGTGTTGCACGGGTTACATATTAATTATGACGTCAACGTAATTGGAGCTTGAACATGCCCCAAGCCGCAAAACCGACATTTCGGGTATATGCGATACAACGTCAAGCCGGTTTTGCGGCATTTAGGGTTCTAAGGGTTAAAACTTCATAAGATTCAACTTATATATTATATCATGTTTTTGTTTTGTCTATGAACAGATTATGTTTAGTATTTCCAATGTTTGTACCATATTACTATGATATACCACGTGTTGCTATGACAACGATATTAGGTGTACCTGTGACAGGTAAAACTTTTACCTATATACTGGGTCTACAGATCGCCAGTACATCAGCCGAGTCCAGATTAGCTGCAGTCTGTTCTATCGTAAGTTTTATATTCTCCTCTATTTACCGTGACTCGCAGTGAGTAGAGAATAAGACTCCTTTAAACATAAGGTCTGTCATTGAGTCAGGTGACATCGTTTCGATGCCCCACTTGTTCAGGACAAGGAGTAGAGTCACCTGTCCAACCTCTTGGGTTTTCCCCAGGTCCTCTTGTTTGCTCCCTATGCCAAAGACTTGGTGAAATAAAATTGAACCATGTGTTAGTCCCGAAATTATCCATCTTTCAGGCTTTTCAAGAGATTCAAATTCCTACAAAATATCTGGAAAAAAAAATCAGTTTTAAAAAGAAAATTTGGCTGTTCCATCTCCATATTTAACACTTTACTTAATACATGATCAGTATCTTGGGCCATAGAAGTTTTTCGTAAAGCTGACTGTGTCAAAAACATTTTATTTCCACTAGAGGAAGGTATGTTGGTGTCATGGGGTAAAGTGAAAATGGGTAATTTTGATCATGGTTACCTACTAAGGCCTATCTATGAAGTAAGCTTCACTCACTCTTGATTAGATGAGACGTTGTTCAGAACAGATGTGTAAGACTTTAACTATTAACTGGTCATAGTCGCATATTTGCACCACAATGTTATACTGCTCACGGTCGCATATTTTAAGCCAAATTTGAGTATTTAGTGTCGTATTTAATTTGCATTTTGAAATGAGGTGAAACAAATAGTGCAAAGTGTAGATCAACTTATCCTCTTCAACTTTTTATTGATGTCAAGAGTCTATCACTTATAATTATCCGGCAGTAGACGTTTGAAATAGGCTTTTCAATATTTCAACTAATTTAACGTGACTAGTTCAGTTCATGATGTCAGAATGACGTTGACCAGTTAAGGGTTAAGTAAGGTAGAGTACCGGAAGCGTCTATTAAGCCAGAGAACGAAGAATGTTCGATCCATTACTTACATCAGATAGCATATACATGAAGATGATAATGGTAAAATATTTTTTTACAGGTAGCTGGATTATTGTGGCGCTTAAACTTTGTAAAATTACAAACAATTATTCAGATACCAAAATGTGTAGCTAAAGTGTGCGATGTGACGGTTGGACGATTGTTAAAATCTTCTCCTCCTAAAAACACCCGCCTACCGATGGGCGCTACATTAGAATTACAGCGTCAAGAACAGTTAGATCGTCTTGAACAGCAGATGTTGTGGTCAACATTTCAAAATCCAAACCATTTACCCAATGGAAATGCTCAGCTACAACAGGTAAAGGTTTTATTGTTTTGATGAGCGTCAGTTGGGAACATAAAGGGAGGGAACATAAAGGGTCGAATGGTTAGCATATGCGCTGTATCATAAGGTTCGTCATTAATAATGTTGGTTGGTACGATAATAAACAAAGTCTCGGTTATCCTTTCAGTGGTGGATCCAGGATTTTTTTGAGGGGGGTGACAACCCCATGTTTTGTCTCACCGACCGCGGTTTACGGAGCTAATTTCTGGTGCTAGTAACATAGATGCTGATTGTGTGTCTGATAAGATGCGCACCGTGTGCTATATAATATAAACACGACCATGCTTGTAGGACCCGGGATTGCTATACACCGGTGGGGAGGGGGGTGACTAGTCATCCCCCCTGGATTCGCCCCTGCCTTTTTTACATTAAATCATCCATAAAAAAACATGTTCAAATCCAGTAAATATTGTACACTAACAATGGCATCAAGAGTTGTTTATGGTCTATGTAAGTTAATATAGAAATATAAGAGTGACTAGAGGAAGACCTGGCTATCCCAAGTATCAGTGGCTAGTCTCGTTCGTATTGAACTCTTCAGACTAATTGGACTCAGGTGGCGGGCATTAGATAAGTTAATTAATGTCTAATAATTTTCATAAAATTTCAGGCCTAAATGTGATGTAGACCAGAAAAGAAAATAGGGTTTAATAACCTATTGTTCTGCTTCAACTGGGCTAATGAAGATGGTTATATACAATACCCTTTGTAGAATACCATATATATTATTACTTATCATTTGTATTTATCTTATTTAGAACTTATTTCAAGGATTATTTGGCAATAACAACATCCAGGAAAATCTACGACAACGATATAATACAGGTACGTTTGATAGTTATCTCCCTTTAGTCTCCATGGTAGCGGACATTTCTTATGACGATTGTTGAAATCGCATTCCGTTTATGTCACAATTGTACGTCAACCTGCTAGCCAAATTTCATCAAGTTATATTTGATAGATATCAGGTCAAGCGCTATCCACAAGAAAAGAAGGGATGGCCAGTTTCGATTGACGAATGGTTAGCATATGCACGGTGTATTACGAGGTCTGTGATTGAGTTATCTGACCTGGTTCCAATTCCTCGGTTGTACGTGACAAAGAGTAGACTCACCTGTCAAACCTCATGGGTTTTCTCTGGTTTCCTCCCACTGCTAAAGGCCCTTACGCTCAAGCAAATTCTACACAGCGATTGGACAACGTTACCCCCCCCCCCCCCTCCCTCTCTATCTCTCTCTTACACTAAATTGTTGAAATTAAATCCACCGTCCTTCATTATTTCAGCAGGGGCAGCTCAATTAGAAAATCAGGAACCAGAACAACCAGTCTCAGAAGAACAGGTAGGCTAGATTATCTAATTCTCAAGTAGGGCCTCGATATTTGTATGTAGACCTCAGATCCTCCAGTTGTAAATCAAGAAAATTTAATGACTGGTAAATTTCTTAAACATTCTTAAATGACAGTTGAAGATCGACTGGCAAAACCCCTCCAAATAAAAGTCTCTTGTATTTACCATATCTTAATCCCTGATTAAACTTGAGTTTATATTAAACCCCATTTCTTTCTCTTCTGACAAACCAGTGATGCAGGAATAGGCATCTTGTTATTCGGATGGGACCAAAAAACTGAAGTCAACCCATGTACATGTACTAGTCAGTGGGGCAGAACAGAGGTTCTGGCAAGGAAGTGCATGTTAAAAAAAATTCCTTGGGATTTGAAAGATGATATAAGAATAGGCCGTAGTGTCAGGCAAAATATTCCTGTTTTCATTAGCTCAGTTCGGAGCAGAACAGTAGGACGTTAAACCCTATTTCATTTTTAAACCCCTTTTCACTTCGTTTTACTGAATACGATTTATCACCCTTCGTATGTTACCAATCACATGATCAGTTAACTTTTGGGATTATTACCTCATATTATTCAGCTGTCGGACATTTTCGGCTTTATTTTTTTTTTTTTATAAACAATATTTTTATTAAGGATATTTGAATGGGATTGAGAAACAAACTTAACCTAAGTAAAACCCTTCTCTTCTGCTCTATTTTTAGGTACAACAGTTGGTCGATATGGGATTTAACGCAGATCGTGTGAGAACAGCTTTACGTATGTCTAATAACGACGTTACTACGGCAACAAGTGTTTTACTCCGTGATTTATAGTAGTGTGTTAAGGATACATACACCTTGGTTACGATACACCCCCGTTACAATACACCCTTGTTACGGGACTTGTGGCTGGAAAGAACATAAGTGGGGGTGATATTTCTTTTTGTGATTGTCGAATAAATGCAGTTATCATGAAATCTGATAGGCCATACATTGCTCATCGATCATAGGGTCTTGGTCGTATTATGTGTGTTGAAATATCATCTAAGTGGATATTGCCCACTTCCTTTTTCTTCCATGAAATTAACTTTATCTTCCGTACATAGTTTGGTTACCATGGTGATTATGACTCGGGTCCATGTGGAATGGTCTAGAATTTGGATTGTGTGTTCTGCAAACTTAGGCAAGCCTGTGACACAACCAAGAGCCTAAATGTTTATGTGGTCTAAACACTATGTTCTGGGACATCCAAGATGTCCAATACATGCATGTAACCATGTAACAGTCGCGGCTGGAGAATCAACCACTTGTGTCTAAGGCACTACATGGTTGCCAGGGTTATCTCCAATAATCTGTCTTGTGGTACATGTAGGTACCATGGGTAACCCATCGATTGCCACGGTTATCTCCAATAATCTGTCTTGTTGTAGGTACCATGGGTAACCCATGATGGGATGTCAACAAGTGAAGGTTACTCACTGTCAGAGATCACGAGGCTTGTATTCGTATTCTGGACTCGAATCCAAAGGGTTAAATATTGAAATATTTACTACCATTGGACACCCACTGACTGATTTCCAATATACATGTATGGAACAGTTTGGTAAAAGTATCAACAGCGAGAACCATGTGTTCGACTAATCCTTTAATATTATACATGTATACCTAGGAACACAGGTTGATCTCATGCAATCTTTCAAACCTAGCGAGTTTTCTACGGATCCGCTAGTTTCCTCCCACTGCTAATGATCCCTAAGCGAACTATTGAAATACAAGTGAATCATGTTAGTCCCCAAATGACCGGGTTTGTGTCAAGTGGACTTAAAATTAAAAGCCATTTTCCTTCTGTAGTTTAAAGCAAGTTACGTAGGTAGAATTTTGATAAGTAAAGAAATCATTACATTGATTTGAGGTGAACAATTGGTTTGCGAAATGGAAATATTTCATATGTAGATTAAACAAAATGTTGAAATATTTATACGTAAATCAAGCAACTCATGCATATGGTCTGATAAAACAGTAATAATACATTAATTAACCCATGTCATGCTTTCTTAAATCAGTGATGTTCATACCCCCACCCCAACCCCGCCTTTAAACTATACACTTACCCCAGATCAAGCTTTCTTCAATCAAAGATGTTTAATCTTTTTTATTTAATCAAATATTTAACGATGCATTATGTAAGATTTACATCAAGAGCTGGACGTTCTTGCTATAATAGTTCTATTAAAGATACATTATGTAAGATTCAAATAAAGAACTGGACGTTCTTGCTATAAAATGGAAAAATGTATATTGAAAATTTTATTGAAGTTACTTTATTCCGAGTGATGCTATGACTATTTGAAGATTTAGCATAGAATTGTTCATTGCCATGGTAACAGAGCTTGACAACTGATACTAGCCTCTATTGTCCATTTTATTGTTAAAGTTTTAAATCTCATGGATGTTTCAATCCATTGAAAATCACGACCATCCGATGGTCTAGAGTATTGATTATGGATTTGTTGTGTGAATAAATGAAGTAATATTTGAGGCTAGAATAAAGATCTGTAATAGAAACAATTAGCTCTTACATAATGCATCTTTTAAAGAGACGTATAAACGATAAAATGTTGTAAATATTATATTCAGATAATTTTAATGTATGTGATTTATCAATCGGATTTCAATACTCATCTATATTTCGTTTCGCTTTTTTTATACCTTCGATGGTCGACACTACATGAAGATCGGACCGGTTGTACTGGAAGGTCGCCCCAGGGCTTTTACAAGTGGCTTTTGACCCTATGACTTCCCTATGACTTCAGACATTCATTAATCAATCAGCGTTGACATTTCTAGTGGTTTACCCGACCAGTTCATTGACTATTTCCTCACTTCAACCAGAATGCGGGCAATATAACAACTTTTCCAGATCCCAGTGTAGTAAAGACAAGTTGAAGTTTGAAAACGAAACGAAATAGGATCTGTGTTTTAATCAGATTGTTATATATATCCGTTATATTTATTAAAGGTGAATAATATCGTAATTGTGTTTGTCTCTTTAACAAATGAATTTTTATACACAAATGAATTTTCATACGCTCACACTTTCATGTGGACATATTATGTCGTCACCCAAACATTTATTTCTTGACACACTACAGGTTACAATATAATATCTTCATTATTTTTATCTCGTTCAATATACACAGATGAATTTTATAAGAGTACCGTATATGAGGAGGGGGCTGAATCGTTGACACATGCATTTTGGATCATAAGGTCTGACATAGTCATATGGCGTAGTTTCAATTCTCTACTCGTACATGACAAGAAGTTCATGAAGGGTCGTCTGTCCAACCTTCTCTGGGTCCTCCAGTTTGCCTGTCCAATTTTGTGGGTTTTCTCCAGGTCTCCAGTTTTCTCAGATTGCTGAAGAAGACCCCTACGTGTAAGCAAATTATTGAAATAAAGTTTAACCGTATGTTAGTCCCGAAATGACTTAGCTTATGTTGAGTGGAAATTTACATGCAGTATTTACAGCTGTTTAACAATTTTTCACATCAAAACAATGACAGACGTCAACAAATCAATCTATGGATGAACTAGCGGTTGCCAAGAAGGATACGCCTAAATTTTGCAAGAGATGGACAGAGAACAAGCTAAAAAAATGTGAGGAAGGTAAAAATGGCCATAAGATGGTCGTGTGAGATAATAAAGATTTTAATTGATGATTAATACAAACAATAAAACAATCAACATCATCATTATAATTAACATATACTATTTTCTTTAATTACATGTATATATACATTCACTACAAACTGGTCATTTTAAGACCAACATGTAAACAATGTAGGTGGCTTTAACACCCTACTCGACCCACTCTCTTTATAATTAGCACAATGAAATAAGGATTAGCAAGAGAAATAGATTAGTAGCAACACCGTATTATAAATTATGACAGTGTATCCAGACATACATTCATAACATGGTGATTGAAACCTATTGTCTCAGTTGAATATTCAAAAATATTTATTTGAAAGATTCACAGTGTCTATAAATCTGAAAATGCACCCAAAAGAATTTATCAAAATATATGAGCATGTAATCGAATTTAATCGACTGGATAGTTGAATGGTAAAATCAACATTTAATGTCACATGGAAGTGGGGAAATCGAAACCACACCTGTGACCTCAATGACAGACCTTGCGATGCAACGCGCACACATTAAGCCACCCAAACCCAAGATACTTGAATGGTTTATTTGGCATTTGATGTGACCACTAGCAATGACTGGTTTGTGAAGTTCTTCTTATTCAACATTTTGACACATCTCCTGAAACTTGTCTAATATTAATCGACTTGAGTTTTTAAACCAATCAGGAACTGGATTAGATTTTGATAGTTTTTCCAAAGCTGACCAATCAGATTCAAGGTTCTTTAACAAAGTCTCATAACTTAGATCTTCATCCGTCTCTTCAAGACGTGCTCTTTTATTTGAAGATGGAATCACAGACATGATTTTTTCAAGTGATTTTAATTTTGCGCTTCGTTCAGTCTTTTCATCATTCCACGATAAAACTTTTCCACTTTTCAAGGTAGACGACTGAGATTTTAGAAAGTCTGTTAAGTCAATATCTGCCATTAGTGTTTTGTTGACGTACTTAACAAGTTTTGGTTCGATAGTTCCATCAGTCTGTAAACAGTTCGGAATTATATCACCATGAGGCGTGTTTTCTGCAAACATTGTCACTGCCTGCAGTATCATGTGACTGAGCAAGCAGTTCTGATTCGACAGTAAGGCTAATATTATATCTTGCAATAGTAGAGGAATTTCTTCTGAAGCGAATCTAACAAAAGAAAAATTTTTTACTAATTTTATCAATTCAGCTAATAGCCACATCGATGGATTATTTTCGGCAAGTTCTTTCAAAAGTACAAAAATTTCTGTCAATTTCATATTTGACAGATGTTGATGAATAATTGGAAGAAGCTGAAATAGAACTATCACGAACGTGTCCATCTGTAACGATGCCTCCCATTCATTGTCAAACAGAAAACTCCATATTAGGGCAAGACTTTCTGTAATTGTCGGCATCAATTTGAATGCGTCTGTGTGGGGGATGTGATGTAATATGTTATTCAAACTACCGCAAGCGAGAATAACCGCATTTAAGCTCACAGAATGTTTGTTTTGATTTGACGATTGGCACCACATGTTAATCTGTGTTACACAGGAAGTGATGACATCATTGATTATCGTCTTCTCTTGAAGTTGTAAACGCTCTGCAATTATTGGACAAATGCACCAAAATAAAAAGTCAACGGGAATGGAATGTTTTGTCATAAGATCATGCTGGTCAACAGGCTCTAAAAATCTGAATAAACGTCCAATCAAATTGCAAAGCTGTTGATCACATATGAGGACTGGATAACACTGACACTGGTCTTTAAGAACATCCAGGAAAAAGCTGAAGTGTGACCGACATAAAACCGAGCTGCCATATCGATCCATAAAACACCAAGAATCGACTGCTAACATTTGAACGAAGGTGTTCGGCGAAAATATCGGCTTTAACAAACTCGTCTCGAGAATTGGGAAATATCTGTTCAACAAACTTCCGATGAAACCATTTAAATGTGTTGCTAGGTATTCGTACAGGCTAACTGATCTTTGAGCCGTGCCAGAACACATGATCCCTGGTAATAGAATTCTCGGATCAGCTAGTTCAACGTAACAGCGATCAACCAATTGAAAAACAGTGTCAATAACATCGTCATGGTTAGCTTCATATGGTTTCGTTTTTCCCATCCAAAACTCCTGTGATTCTTCGGAAAGTTTGGTAAATGACTTGGTGACGCAAATAACCATTTGTAAATGAGCTAAGCAATCTTCCTGACGAATTTTAATCGGTCCCAACAAGCACCTGCCAAAAATAGATCGATCCATAAAACTTGAAAGAAGAGGTTCACAAGCTGTCATAATCTGTCGATCGATTTCTTCTCTGTGTTCAACGCGAAACGTCTTCTGTGTAAATGTTGGAGAATTTTTGTAAATGAAAATCAATAACTCGTAAATTTCTTTATCACATTTTTGTTCGTGGATATATTCTAAATATTCCTTGCACAAACTCAGGATGATTTTCATTTCAAATCCTAGAATTTTCACAGATTTTTGGAAACTTTTCTCATCAACTTGAGTCCACGATGTGTCTGGTTGTTCACGATCGGGTAATTGCTGCTGAAGATATTCGTAACCAGTTCGTATCTCTTGACATAAGTATATGATCATAGCGGTTACATCGACCACTTCTGCTAGGAACTGGATATATTGGACTAAAAGCCGTGAGATTGACTTCCACAAACTGACAATAAGTTTGACATCTAGCGCTGTGACCGTCTGACAAATTTTAAATAACCCGCCACACACTGAATCTAAAACCTTGACGTTGTTCGTCGTCATGGTTTCGGGAATCTGTAGTCTGTCCATCAAGCTTAAAAAACTGATTTGTATGGCATGAGATTTCTTAAACATTGCCGACAAACTTTCAGAAACTAAATTTAAATCATCCTTATAGACATCCCCACTCTCTTTACAATGTCTGTACGTGCCTTCAACAAGATGCATGACAAATTCTGGCAATGACGCAATATCTCCGATACAGATCGGGTCATCATGTCCGAGCATACACAATACACAGGTTTCAGCACTCTCTAACAGAGAAAGGATATTTCTCAGTGAAACATTTATTTCTTCAAATAGAGCACTGTTGTTAATGTCTGTGTCCATTTTTTCACTTTGATTTTCTGTTTCTTGTTTGTATGTTTGTGATCCTAATGTTTCTGTGATCAACTTCAAAAATTCATCAAACATGTTTTTAATTTCTCCAGATAACTTACTGAAAATTTTTATTTCAACGGATTCGAATTCTACACAAGGTAATAAATTATTACATAACACTTGCACGGCTGTCATTTTCTCGTCTGCAAGAGTTTTGCCATTTTTCAACTTTTCGAGCACTTTCGGTAAAGTTTCTTGAAACCTTTCCTTACACTGATCGAAGTTCAAGGCCGCCACCTCAGCCAGAAAATCAGTCTGCGAAGCCTCCATGATTGATAAATAAATATCATGGAAGAAATCAATGAGAAACAATCAATCAATAATAATCATTCATTCATTAATAAAACATTCTTGAACTCGGCTTCGACTAGTTGTAATTTCCGGCGCTTGCTGTAGTTGGATACGTCTAATAACTGGACTCGGAGCACACTGATCAGCAGTGAATATTGTAATCCTCTGGCTCTCACTCGGTTAATCTCGACAGATTTCGTAAACTACGTCAACTACATCTAGTCTCGGATCAAACTGATCCCGCAGTGAATATTCGCTTGGCCGCTACAATCACTGATAAGCATGACATCGGCGAGGCTTAATAAGTACGGCATATTAACTTTTTTACTCCGACAAATTAAATTCTCAAACATTTTTTTGAGGTAACAGAAAAATAAATAAAGACGTTTGAAGTAATTGAAGTTAAAAAATATTTCCTATTAAGTGTAAATGGGTATTAAAATGAGTAAAATGCGTCATTTTGCCCGAAGCAGTTAGGTGTTAAGTAAACATTGCACGAGCCGTTGAGCCAATGACTGCAGTCAACGCACGTGCTATAGACACTCATCTGTTACAGAGTTAATTCCTAAGTAATTCTCTGTGAAACAGATTGGTCTCGGATGTATGACAGTAAGTGATATGTACCTACGCCCATACATTTGCGATGCGGCTACCGGTTTACTTTAACAGGAAAACTTGACGCTATTACACAAATTGGGAACCTATTCGGCTAGCGACCTATTCGACCGATCGAGCTGCAACCTGTTCGTTGGAAACCTATTTGAGTAAAGACAACAGTCTCTATTTATCAACCAATAAAATCCAACGTTATGTCTATCAAATGAAAGTAGAATATATTATTTTTTATCCATTCCTTCAGCTCAGAATAGACGTGTAATTTCGTCATTATCTTACAGCTGGATCGGTCGAATAGGTCGCTAGCCAAATAGGTTGCCAACTTGTGTTTGGAATGGGCGCAGCCATGTTTCATCCGGGACCTTTAAAGTAGTTCAAATATGGCGGAATTCATCATACAGCCGAGTTTAGATTCCCGAAATCTTACGAGGTTTGCCGAGTGCTCTGGCTCTGTGAAAAAGATTGGATTCGGGGCAAACTGATCCCGCAGTGAATATTCGCTTGGCTGCTACAATCACTGATAAGCATGACATCGACGAGGGTTAATAAGTACGGCATATAAACTTTTTTACTCCGACAAATTAAATTCTCAAACATTTTTTTGAGGTAACAGAAAAATAAATAAAGACGTTTGAAGTAATTGAAGTTAAAAAATATTTCCTATTAATTGTAAATGGGTATTAAAATGAGTAAAATGCGTCATTTTGCCCGAAGCAGTTAGGTGTTAAGTAAACATTGCACGAGCCGTTGAGCCAATGACTGCAGTCAACGCACGTGCTGTGGACACTATTTGTTACAGAGTTAATTCGTAAGTAATTCTCTGTGAAACAGATTGGATTCGGGGCTGTATTGCGGTTAATGTTACCATTCACAGGCAGTTGAAGGGATTAAAAACGATTTTTTGCTACTGCTTGGCTATATGTAGATAGTCAAGCAGTAGTAAGAAGTTTTATTGTAATCCTTTGAACTTCAAGTCCCTGTGGCTTGCATTAACCATAGAACTAATTTTGTTAATAAGCGTTCCAGTGTATTTAGTTCTATGCATCATCAGGACACCGTGAAATGGGGGCATATTCTGGTCATTGTGAGAATGTGCCCTTATCTTGTCTTGGCGACTTGGCGCAACCCCTTTATTTTTTGTCTCTAATTCTCACAATGTTACCTAATAGTAAGAAGAGTTTGTTAAAGTTCCAATAGCATATTTTAAGTTATATTTTTAAAATGTATTAAAATAAAGCCTTAAAATAGATTGTATCTAAAAACAGTCCTACCTTGTTAAAGAATAATCCTATTAATCCTATAATTCACTATTGCCAGTTGAGAAATTGGCAAAAATATCATTTTCAACTTCAAATTCAAACGTTTGAAGATGGCCGTCCATAAAGAGGAATGGGAAAACAAGGGAGGTAATTGTCTTACTATTCCCTCAATCAGCCTATGGTAGCCATTTTAATGCCTGTGAAATTTTGCCCATGAACGTATAATCTGAATCTGAATCTGTACGTTGCAGGGCTTGTTACAGCATGTACGCAACGGGGGAGTGAGTGCGTTATCTTTTTGATAGAGCTGATATAAAGCTCTCTATCGATGGAGCGCGCACTAAACTATCATCCAGGTGGTTCCAATCAATAATTGTCTTTGGGAAGAATGAGCGTTTATAAAGGTCAGTTTTGCATACCACTATTTTAAGACATTTAACACATTATAATAGTGAGTTGACAACCTTTTGAGCAAAAGACATAGAAATAATTATGTTTTGACTTTCTTAGAAAATATGAAATTGGAACTTTAATACATAATGTTTCTAATGTCTCGTGTGAAATAGCTTTATTCAACGTCCGCTTCCACCGAATTGATATCGCAGACTAGCTAGTTGAAGCTACGAGAACATAAACATTGAGATATACTGATGTGCTTGCTTTAGCTACGATTGCATCCTTTTGTTCTTAGTGACAAACTCGGTTTCTTTATTGATGCATCTTTAAAATGAATTAATTTTATACTTTAGTACTTATTTCACACGCACAGCCCAGTCTACTGACAACATTCATTTATCAGCAAATATTGACAATAATGTAAATCAAGCATTGTTTTTATCAAAAGTGATCCGACATCCATAATTACGGCGAATTAGCCTACTCCTCCGCAATTCTGGTCAGGTTAGTACTTTGATTGGCTATTACACACGAGGCCCCGCCTTTATGTGTTAACGACGTAAATGTAAAATGTCGGAAAAAGCAATCTTATATCGCTTTAATTTAATAAGAAGGGATTTGTACCCGTTTCATGTAGGATTTTCAGCTTAATTGTAGTTGGATGTGACAGAAATATTGTAGACGAAAAAACCAATCTTGATTTTGATGAAAAATGTTGTCAATTTTGCTTATTGTTTACGAGTGCGATTCGCGTTAGGCTTTGCAACGTGGAACTTTATAGGACCAACCCTTATCTCGAAACACGGCGGGTTGAGAGGTGAGTTGGGTTTTTTTTTTTTTTATCTAATCGCAGACAAAATGATTATGCTTCTTGAGTTTCTGGGTTTATACTTTAGTACTTATTTCACACGCACAGCCCAGTCTACTGACAACATTCATTTATCAGCAAATATTGACAATAATGTAAATCAAGCATTGTTTTTATCAAAAGTGATCCGACATCCATAATTACGGCGAATTAGCCTACTCCTCCGCAATTCTGGTCAGGTTAGTACTTTGATTGGCTATAAACACACGAGGCCCCGCCTTTATGTGTTAACGACGTAAATGTAAAATGTCGGAAAAAGCAATCTTATATCGCTTTAATTTAATAAGAAGGGATTTGTACCCGTTTCATGTAGGATTTTCAGCTTAATTGTAGTTGGATGTGACAGAAATATTGTAGACGAAAAAACCAATCTTGATTTTGATGAAAAATGTTGTCAATTTTGCTTATTGTTTACGAGTGCGATTCGCGTTAGGCTTTGCAACGTGGAACTTTATAGGACCAACCCTTATCTCGAAACACGGCGGGTTGAGAGGTGAGTTGGGTTTTTTTTTTTTTTATCTAATCGCAGACAAAATGATTATGCTTCTTGAGTTTCTGGGTTTATATCCTAATTTTGGTTACCATAGATTTGATTAGCGTGCATTCTAAAGTATTCAATCCGTTTCTAATGGAGACGATTATAGCCCAGACCAAGACATGTTAACAACCGAAGTTTAAGTGGATAATAGGGGTTATCAGTTTGAAAGCGAGCTAATGGCTGAAGCTTTAACTTAATTAATTAATTGTTATATTAATTAGTGTGCAACAAATATATTTTTGTTGCACACTATAATTTTGACAATTGTGTTGATTATTATTATTAACGGTAATTGATTGGCGATTGTTAAAGCAGATGAAATTAACAAAGGTACGAAACGGCTCATGTATGAAGTGCGAATGAACTGGGTTCGAATTAGCCACGTTACGAAACAGCTCGCATTCCGGATCCACATAAATTTCTTTAATTTCGCACAAAGCTTACTAAGTCTCCAACTCAATATCATCCAAAATCTTCAACACGAATTATTTGTCAATTTAAATCAACATTTGTGCTGTGATTTTACCGAAAAAAAGGTG